>CM053788.1:47631951-49099451 GCA_028749045.1 Cupressus sempervirens | reverse complement strand
TTGTCTTTGTCATCAAGGCTGATGGCTTGAAGATGGATCCCAAAAAGGTAAAATTTATTCTTGATTGGACCACACTTGAGAATGTTGGTGAGGTAAGAGCATTTCATGGATTGGCAAATTTTTATAGAAAGTTGATCAAGAATTTTAGTTGTATTTGTAATGTTATGACCGAGACTATGACAATAGCTAAAAGGGATTTCTAGTGGACATATGGAGCGCAAAAGATCTTTGAAATGTTGAAAAACATTATTGCAGAATTTCCTACATTTACTTTCATTAGAACATTTTGGGTCAAACTGCAACGACAATTTGTAACAGTGGTGTAATTTATGGTCATTTTCATGTTTTTTTCTGTAATTATCCCTGATGTTGTCACAATACTGATGTTAGCATTGTAATTGTAATGCTCGTGTGAGTATAAACAAAAAAAAGAAAACATGAGTGGAGAGCTACATGCGAAAGAGGGTGGAGAGCTTCAAATGAGGGTGGAGAGCTCTAAGCATTGTCGTGCCCTTGTCATTGGTGAATTTTTTTGTTGTGATCTCTGTATTTTGTTATTGTCCCCTTGCTCTACAATTTAACTATTGTGTATCTCTACATTTCATTTCCATGCCCTTTCTCTGTGATTTGGTTTCCATGCCCTTGTGATCTTTGCATTTCATTTCCATGCCCTTGCTTTGCAATTTTTTACTGTGTCCTTGCTCTATGATTTTGTTGCCATGTGGTGCCCTTGTGATCTACGTGCCCTTGCTCTACAATTTTGTTGTCATGCCCCAGCATGATTTTCTTCAAGGGAGCTATGTAAATGTTTGTTTATTTTCCTTTTAAATAGGTATCTCTTTTTATTTCCTTCTAAACACATATATTTAGAGATCTTTTTAAAGGTGCTTATACATCTTAGCACAATAGAAAAATCGATAGAACTACATACATATTCAAGAATCCAAACCCTCAACAAAAATAATGCAGACAAAAAAAAATGGGTAAAGTTCATAATTTTTTTTACAAAAATATCATAGTAGATATTTTTAGGAAAAAAAAAAGTCATAACTTAGTTAAATGGGTCTAGCTGCTGATTAGCTAGGTTGATTACAAATTCCTATAGAACTATCATCATATTAGGTCCAATAAAATGAACAATTAGTTGTTCCTAGCTAGCAAGATCAAATATAGTTTTCCAAAGTGATAAAATTTCATATGCAAGGAATTGAAGAATAAATTTGGTGAAGAGTTGAGTTTAAGAGTTGAAGAAGCAAGTTCTGCATCTGTGTAAATGTCATAATAATGAGGCTTATCCCCTTATAGGAGCCTCTGCCATAATGACATTACCTCTAAACCATGCATATGATGTTGAAGTGGTTCCCAACCTTGTAACACTCTTATAAGAATTTGATACTTGGGATCATATTAGGGAGACTGTGACAATACTTGAAACATTCTTATAAGCATTTGATATTTGGATTTTACATTCTCAAAGACATGTGCAAGTGATTCCAATGTCATAGTACCTACCACAACACTTTCATGGATTCTATCCAGTAGCTCCCATAATATCCTTTATGTTGTCTAGCTGTTGTTTCTTTCATGCAGTCTCTTTCTAAAGCCGCTCCTTCTTCTTCTCTCTCATGCCTTATATTATGATTATCAAACTTCTAAATATTTGCCTCTACTTTATCTAAAATCAACTTCACATTGTGTTGTAACTCTGACATAGGTGTTTGATCATCGATAAATTTCATTTCAACATTCAAGTTCTCACAATTGGTAAACATCCTCACTTGCGGACTTTTCATGTCAAGCACTTTCTGTACTCTTTCAACACCATGTTCTTGCTTCTAAGATAACTATTCTTCAAGTGCATTTTCTTGTAAAAAATTAATTTTGTTGAATAATTGTAAACTCTTAGAAAGTGTATTGTTGTTTTTATGTATGTCAAAATAATAACTAACATTACCATTGGATCATACAATAATGAAGTAATCAACCCAACTAATTAGAAACTAGACCAATTTAATTGGTATTTCCAATGTCATAGTACCTACTGCAACACTTTCATAGATTCTATCCAGTGGCTCCCATAATATCCTCTATGTTCTCTAGTTGTTGTTTCTATTGTTTAGTCTCTTTCTAAACCTACTTCTTCTCCTTCTCTTTCTAAAGCCACTCCTTCCCCTTTGCTCTCATGCCTTAAATTTTGATTATCAAACTTCTGAGTATTTGCCTCTACCTTAACTTAAAAAAACTTCACAGTGTGTTGTAACTTTGGCATAGGTGTATTTTCTTGTAAAACATTAATTTTATTGAACAATTGTAAACTCTTAGAAAGTGCATTGTTGTTGTCATGTATGTATATATGTAGGTATGCATATATTTATGTATATATGTATTTATGTATGTATGTATATATATATATATATGTATATATATGTATATACATATATATATATATATATATGTATACATATATATATATATATATGTATACATATATATATATATATATACATATATATATATATGTATATACATATATATACATATATATATATATATACATATATATATATATATATACATATACATATATATATATATATACATATACATATATATATATATATATATATATACATATACATATACATATATATATATATATATACATATACATATACATATATATATATGTATGTATGCATATATATATATAGAGATCTTGTGGATTGTGGATTATGGATTACAAAAAGAAAAGAAAAGAAAACACAAAATTAATCATTCTCCATTTGTTTTGATTGATTGGGAAGAGCTGCATGCGAAAGAGGGTGGAGAGCTCTGACGTTGGTAGAGAATAGTGGAGATCTAGGATTTTGTTACCGTTCCCTTGTAATCACTGCATTTGGTTGTTGTGCCACTCCCTTGTGATCACGGTGCCCTTGCTTTGTGATTTTCTTCAAGGGGAGAAGAGGTACCTATGTAAATGTTCTTTTTTTCCCTTCCAAACATATATCTCTTTTTCATATATAATAGCTTTGGTCAGATTCAAGGATAACTAATTATGATGATTGTATGCATATGTGCATGTATGTATGTATATTAGTTCACTATGTGAACTAATTTACATGCATACATACATACTTGCATATTTCTTGTGCTAAATTAAATTAATCATTCATGTCTTGAATTCACACAAGCAATTATCCTTGCATTCAATCAAAACTATTCATACCAAACTATGTATGCAAAAATCTGTTCATGTTCACATACTTTAAATATCTCTCTCTCTCTCTCACACACACACAAATGAATAAAGTAATCTTAGGATATGACTTTTGCATTGATAAAAAATGTTGATTTACAACTCTAGAAAAAAAAGTGAAGTAATGCTGATTTTTTCACAATGTTGGGAAATTGTATTTGGGAAAAAGAGTACCTTCATATTTCAATCAAAAGTAAATCAAAAGGGGAAAAAGACAAAGCTGGATAAAAAGAATAAACTTCAGAACCAAAATTAATGGTAGTATGCTTTTAAAATTCTTCACTATCATTATGCAAATGAAGTTTTTGTCTCTCAAAGCAGCATGATTAAAAACTAACATGTTTTCTACAAACAATCTATTTCAGTGAAACTCTAAAATACTCATATTTGGTACAAAATTGAAACAAATCTTCTACTTAAGTTAAATATTGCAAAGGAAATCATTACTTTTTTGAGAGGGATTGTCATATGTATGAATGATTTAAATTAAGAAAGAAATTACATAGCGAGCTTGGTCAAAATTTATGGTATGTGATTTCATTACCATGCCCCCATTTGCACTTCAAAATTTTGCTTGAAATATACATAAAATAAGTCTAGTATGCTATTGAATCTTTATGCATTTCTCCTTTCAATTACCATTATGGAGGTGCTTCAATTCCTTTCACACCCAACTACCTAGCTTGTAACCATCCATGCAAATGTCAGACTCAGTAATGGTAAATTCAATAAAGCTTCCTTAGTCTATTTTTCCTCTAGAAATATTATAAAATAAGAGTTGTATTGTAACAGGTGTATTATTATTAAATATATTTAAACTATGATTCTTTCTTTTTGATAACAATTTTATTATGAAATATTTCAAATGTTCAATATGATGGTTTGGATCAGCTTTTAGTTATTGGGAACACAATAATAACTGACAACAATGATAAAAATGGCTAGTTCTTGTTTCAGTTACAAAATTAATTAAATCAAATTATGTTAGTGTTCAATATTATTAATATGATTTATCTTCCATTTTAATATACATGACACTGAAATGACCGTCAATTTTTTTTAAAATGCTAATTTTTTTACATTGATGAATGCTTCCACTATAGAAAGCCTCTTGGCTCAATTATCTCTTGGTGATTGAGTAAAGATCAAATACAATTTTCTAAGGTGATAAAATTGCATATGCAGATGTATGCATGCATGCATGTATGTATATATGTATGTATGTGTATATGTATATATGTATCTCTGCATCTCTGCATTTTGTTGTCATACCCTTGTGATCTTTGCATCTCGTTGCGTTCCCTTGTGATCTCTATATATGTATTTATGTATATACATACATACATAGACACATAAATATGTGTGTATGTATGTATATATACATACATATACATAAAGAGAAGCTTCTCTAATCACCTACTGGGGGAAATATAAAGAGATACACGTTTAGAAAGAAAAGAAAAGAACATTTACATAGGTACCTCTTCTCTCCTTGAAGAGAATTATAGAGCAAGTACTACTACATTTGGGCCCAAATTACACCACAAATTACAAAAAACAAACATGAAAATCACCACAAATTACACCGTCATCACAATTTGACCCCAAATGTTGTAGTGCAAAGGGCACAAAGATCACAAGGACATGACATTGCAATGAAATTATAGAGCAAGGGCATGACAATGAAATTTAGAGATCACAAGGGCACAATAATGAAATACAAAAATCACAAGGGCATGGAAATAAAGTTGTAGATCTCCATTGATCTCCACCAAGGGCATGAAAATAAAATACAGAGATCATTAGGGCACAATAACGAAATGCATCAATCACAAGGGAATGATAATGAAATCTCGACCAATGTTTTGAGCTCAGAGCTCTCCACCAAATTTTAGAGCTCTCCACCCTCTTTTGAGTGCAACTCTCCACAATCAAAACAAATGGGGAATAATTTATGTCATACTTTTTTTGTTTTGTTTATATCTAAAATCAACTTCACATTGTGCTGTAACTCTGGCATAGGTGTTTGACACTTGATAGCTTTCATTTCAACATTTCAACATTCAAGTTTTCAAGTTTCCTCTTCATTATATGTTTGGTTTATCAACGATTTCTTCTAGTTCAGTTACAGTGCATCTCAACTAGCTGCTCCAGTGATGTAATGATACAATCACCCATCTATCTCCAGATTATGCAAGCACTTGTTTTATAGAATCTAGATAGATACCAAGAGTTCCAAAGCCATAAAATAGAAGCTCAAGTATCTACCATTTCTATTAATTTGGGCATCACTATATGATCCAGAATGATATGATGTATTGAAGCTAGTAGTGACTTCTCCTATGTCTCCAAAAAATGTAGCATAGGTTTAGGGTCCCTTAGCTCCCAAGAATTTGTAGCATAGGTTCAGGGTAGTAACTCCTTACACTCAACTCTTCATTGAAGTTATGCACTCAACCAATTTTACATTTGAATAAAGGGTCCCCTTATAAAATAATGAATCCATACTTGTGGTTAATTGTAAGACATTTCACCAGATGCAACCTAGTCTACTTGGCCTTTAAAAATAAAAAGCTAAACTCTAAGTTTTAGCATTAACTTGACTAGTATATTTAGACCAATTGATTGTTGTCACAAGATTTTAAACATAAATATATAAGGAGTGAGTTAGTATGTATATATGTTAACATTACATTGTTTATAAACTACATCACAAAGGTTGCACCAGGGTATTACGTTATTGTAATTATATAAAATTGCTTGATTTTCTTGAGTGGGTGTATGATGGTGAAGAGATGTATTAGGTGAGAAAAGCTCACTAATGGTTATAGGAATACAACTACATCAAAAAAATTAGAAACCATAACTACATATTCATCTGAGTGAGTAGTTCAAGGGTCTTGATCTTGTAGATATAGGTATGTAGGCAACCTGGTAGTTAGAATATGCCTCTAGTGTGCAGATGCCTTGGACATAGTTAGCTAGTACTTAACTATTTTAAGACATTATATGTTAACTCATGAGGCTTATTCCCTTGTAGAAGCCTCTAAAATAATGACATTACCTCTAAACCATGCAAAGGATGTTGAAGTGGTTCCCAACCTTGAAATACTCTTATAGGAAATGGCAAAGAAAATGCAAATGCAATACACATATTACTATTATTTATGTATATGTATATATATATGTATATACATATATATACAAGCCATAATCTAGTTAAATGGGTCTACTTGTTGATTAGCTAGGTTGATTACAAATTATTGTAGAGATGTCATTAGATCAAGAATAATAAAACAAATATTCAAATGTTCCCAGCTAACATGACCAAATATAGTTTTCCAAGGTGATAAAATTGCATATGCAAATGCATCACTTGAATGCCAGGCATGAAGCACATTCCCCAGTTTACAACGAATGGTTTGATATAAAGGTTACGTATGCTAGCCCAACAATGGAAGTGGAGGATGTAACCATGCATGTATTGACACCCTCTCCCTATGAGGATCCCAAGTATCTACTGCTGCTACTACAATTGAAAAAAAAATGTAGATGCAATACATAAATTACTATAGGCCATATGGAGGACTATTTAAAAAAATAAAAAAATAAAAGAAAAGATGACATTAATCATTCCCCATTTATTTTGTGTAAATTCCATAATCATGAGGCTCATCCCTTGCAAAATCCTCTGCCACAATGACATTACCTCTAAACCATGCAAAGGATGCAAATGTATGTATGTATATAAGTATGCATGTATATATGTATGTATATAAATTTATACACATATATACACACACATATATAAATACATACATACTTTCACACACACACACACACACACACCAAGAAAAATGGGCAGAGTTAATGTCATTGTTAATGGGTGTTATATTTCCCCTACATACATACATTATATACATATAAATATACATATAAATATTGTCCATTAACTCTGCTTTATTTGTGTGCAATATTTTGAGGTAAGCCACTTGGCACGGGTTAAGTGAGTTTTATTTTATTATTATTTAGATTATGGAATATGTATGTAGATGGATCAATTTTTCTATTGTGTTAAGATGTGTGTGTGTGTGTACATACATATTTCCCATTAACTCTACTTTATTTGTGTGCAATATTTTGAGGTAAGTCACTTAGCATGGGTTGAGTGAGTTTTATTGTTTTATTATTTAGATTATCGAATATGTATGTAGATAGATCAATTTTGTTGTTGTGCTAAGATGTAATACACACCTTAAAAAAGATCTCTCTATATACATACATGCATACGTATATATATATATATATATGTATGTATGTATATATCAGTGGACATCTAGGATTTCTTTGTCATGCCCTTGTCATCACTACATTTTGTTGTTGTGCCCTTATGATCTCTACATCTTGTTTCCATGCCCTTTTGATCTTTGCATGTCGTTCATTTTATTGTACTTGATCTAATGATACTTCTATAGGAATTTGTGATCAACCCAACTAATCAAAAACTAGACCCATTTAATTGGGTTATGGCTCGTTTCTTTCTAAAAATATCTACTATGATATATTTTTGTAAAATTTCTTGCAAACTTTGCCCATTTTTCATGGTCTGCATTATTTTTTTGGAGGATCTTGACATAAGTCACTTAGCACCTTAAAAAAGATCTCTTTCTCTCTCTATATATACATGTATGTATATATGTATGTATGTATGTATGTATATATGTATGTATGTATATATGTATATATATATATGTATGTATATATATTTATATCTATGTATATATGTATGTATGTGCCCTTGTGATCACTACATTTCATTTTCGTGCACTTGTGATCTTTGCATCTCGTTGTCGTACTTTTGTGATCTATGTATATGTATGTATGTATATACATATATATACATATGTATATTTATATATAAATGTACACACACACACATGTGAATCTATGTATGTATGTATGTATGTATGTATGTAAACAAAGAGATCTTGGCATAATACAAAAATAATAAAACTCACTCAACATGTAGCATGGCCACAAATGTGATGACAACGCCTATTGGTAAGTATATTATGCATTTTCTCTCTCATTTTCATGTATTTATTTTACTTGAACTATTATTTCTTAGGGGACATTTTGTAATATTGGATTCATTTTATGTAGGAGATGATGAGGAGATTCTTGGATGTACTCATGCTAGATATATGGGAATCAGTAAAGAATTGTGATGAATTGCTTCCGAGCAATGAAGATGGACTTCCCCTGAGAGTAGAAGGAGGTGATGAGGACATTCCAAGTACTTTAAAGATTGATCCTTTCTTAAATATTCTAGATGTTAATGGGGAATTTAGATGTTGGGGGGGGGGGGGGGGGGGGGGGGTGTGGCCAAATGAGCTTCCAGCTTCACGTGGTTGGCCCTTCTTAGTAGAGATTATTAAACTATTCTTGAAACCAAGTGAAGCTCAACATTAACCTTCTATGATTGCATGACAACTAACTATATGAATCTCTTGGTTTCAAGAAATGCATAAGGAGGCCATAGTTCAATATGCAATCTCAATTCATATGCATACGACATCAAGTGTAGCTAAAAAGTGCAATAGTTTTGTATTTTTTCTTTGAGGTCTTTAATTAGGTATTTTAAGTTTAGAAAACCATAAAAATTCTCCTGGCCATAGAAACTAGAGTTCTTCAAAAACTTAATAGATCTATTAAATAAACGTAATTGTGCTATGTTTTTTCAGCTACGCCTATTGTCCATGCATATAGAACACATCTACACATGCAGTCTTAATTTAGAGTGGCAGATTCTTATTTTGGATATGATGAAAAAATGACATGCACTAGAAGATGGGAAAATGATGTCAATTTTGTAGGTTTGGAACCTTTTTTTGTACTTTAAAGATTGATCCTTTCTTAAATATTTTAGATGTTAATGGGACATTTAGATGTTGGGAGGGGGTGGATTGGAATGAGCTTCCACCTTCATGTGGTTGGCCATGATTCGTAGAGAATATTAAATTATTCTTGAAACCAGGTGAAACTCAATATTAACCTATGATTGTATGACAAGTAACTATGTGAATCTATTGGTTTAAGACAATGTAGAAGGACATCATAGTTCAATATGAAATCTTAATTCATATGCATATGACATCAATTGGAGCTGAAAAACCCAAGAAGTTTGTATTTTTGTTAGAGGTTTGCATAGATCTACTAAGTAAATGCAAATGTGGTGGTTTTTCAGCTCTTTCTATTGTCCATGCATACAAAATGCAACTGCACATGCATTCTCGATTCAGAGTGGCAAAATCTTTTTTTTTGGATGTGACAGAAAAATGACATGCACCAGAAGATGGGAAAATGATGTCAATTTTGCAAGTCTAGAACCTTTTTTTGTACTTTAAAGATTGATCCTTTCTTAAAGATTTTAGATGTTAACAGGGAATTTTAGATGTTGGGGATGGGGTGACAAATGAGCTTCCACCTTCATGTGGTTGGCCCTGACTAGTAGAGAATATTAAACTATTCTCAAAACCAAGTGAAGCTCAATATTAATCTATGACTACATGACAACTAACTATGTGAATCTATGATTGCATGACAACTAACTGTATGAATCTAGTGTGAGCTATGAGAACATCATAGTTGACTTTGAGCCATTTTTTTTTATTAATATAGTAAGCCACCATAATTGTGATGACTTCTTTACACAATTAGCCATCACTCCCACAACATTGGTGTCACTTTCTGTTACATGTGCAACAACGACCCCAATGGCTAGCCATCACAATTGTGATAGTATACAAATGAACTCTTGCATGGTCTTGTTCCAAGTCATGACAACTTTATCTATTGCAATTGCAAATGGCTCCCTTTCCATTGCAATTTATGATAGCAAAAGTCTGATGCTCATCCGACAGGAGCCAAATCATGATGGTGTCACCTGGGTGAGGAGTGGTCACAACTTGCTGTCACAATTCAAGCTTAAATGTACTATTGTTTGGCTGACTTTAGTAATGTTTTTCAAGTTTAATGTGATATTACTGGAGTTTCTATAGGAGCTATTTTGAGTCAAGAAGGAAGACTTATATATTTCTTTAATGTGAAATCAAATGATGCTAAGAGAAAATATTTAGTCTATGATCAAGAATTATATGATATTGTTCAAGGTTTGAAGAAATGGAGACATTATTTAATTCCTAAAGATTTTTTTGTATACTGACCTTTAAGCTTTGCAGTATTTGGGAAGTTAGAATAATTGAATTAGAGACACATGAAGTGGGTCAAGTTTTTGCAGAACTTTTCCTTTTCATTTAAACATAAGAGTGGATAGTCAAACAAGGTTGCTGATCCTTTAAGTAGAAGAAGGAATTTGTTGATAGAAATGAGAGTTGAGGTACTTGGTTTTAATGATTTAAAGTATTTGTATGAAAATGATCCTAATTTTAGAGAATCTTAGAAATTTTGTAAAGATTAGAGTGTGCATGATAAGTGGATTGATCATTTCATTCAAGAAGACATGTTGTTTAAGGGAATTCAGTTGTACAGACCTAGGGGATCTATGAGAGAGAACACTATGAAGGAGAAGAATTGTGACAGATTTTCTGGACATTTTGGGATTGATAAGATAATATAATTGATTTCAAATAGGCACTTTTGGCCACAAATTTATAAGGATGTACAAATGATGGTGAGAAGTTGCAAAATTTGTCAAACAACAAAAGGGACTAGTCATAATTTGGGATTATGTTCACCATTTCCTATACTTGATAAGCCATGGGAAGATATTAGTATGGATTTTTTTCTTGGATTCCCTAGAAATTAGAGAGGCAATCATTTTATTTTGGTAATAGTTGACAGATGTAGTACATTAGGCTAAATCATTCTTTAAAGAAGTGACAATATTATATGGTTTATCTAATACTATTGTTTCAGATAGATGTACTAAGTTTATTGGTTATTTCTGGAGGAAACTTTTGAAGAAGATGAATATAGAGTTAAAGTTTAGTTCTACATTTCATCTGCAAGCATATTGAAAAACTTAAGTTGTGAATAGAAGTTTGGGGAACTTATTGAGATGTTTGGTAGGAGATAATCCTACTAATTGGGATTTGATTTTGGCACAAGAAAAGTTTGCATACTATAAGTTTGTGAATAAGAGCACTACAAAGACACATTTTGAGATTGTTAATTGAGTGAATCCTAAGGGAACTACTGAATTGAGAGATCCAAACCTTGAGGGAAATAGAAGCATTGAAGCTGAAGAATTTGCAAATTTCATGAAGAGTTTACATGAGGAAGTGAAAATGAACTTGGAAGGTAGTAATTTGGGATACAAATAGAGAACTGATAAAAGTAAGAGACATAAATATTTTTGAATTGGTGATGAGGTTATGATTCATTCAAAGAAGAATAGATTTCCAGTTGGTATCTATAGCAAGCTGAAGATGAATAAATTTGGTCCTTGAAATATTCTAAGGAATTTTGATAGTGGAACTACTTTTGAAGTTGAATTACCAAAAGATATGGATATTTCACCTATATTCAACATTGTAGATATCTTTGAGTATTTTGAATAAGATGATGAATTGAAAAATAACTTAAATTATCCTAAGAAGAAATAGATAGCATTAAGAAGATCTTGAATAGAAGATACCAGAGGAAAAGCCTACATGGAATACCTAGTTTAGTGGAGAGACAAACCAGCAGAAGACACTTCATGGATTGCACAAGATGAGTTGAATATTTATGACTTAGGTAAAAATATAAACAATTCCTGATCTGGACATAAGTTCTTCATTAACCATAGGTGTCTGATGTAGGATAATCTTGTGTCCTTGAGCAATCTTGCATTAACCAAAAATATTTCTTGTTTTTTGTACCAGTCTATTGTTTGTGAAGTATTTGTTGTTGCTTTTGGTTTAATGTGTATGTGGTTGATATCATGTCAAGGACTTATCCTAGATCCTTTTCCTAAGTGCACAAGTTCTTGTGTTTCATATTTCTCATGTTCTGTGTCGTTCTTTACTTTCCTATTTTCCTACCATTTTCATCCAACAAGGCATGTTGTTTCGATTGCCATAGTTTCCTATGGTTATGTGGCCTCTTGTGCAATTGGGAGATGAATCCTAATGCACGTGTGGACCTACATTTAAGTGCGGGTGATTTTATGTTTTCCTTTCCTTGGATTTTGGTTTACTCTTCCAAGAATAGACCTATATTATAAATAAATGCTTGACTAGTAGACTTGTGGCTTAGCTAGCTATATAAGAAGCTTGGTTAGATGTAGGAGGGTAACATTTTTAGAGGAATACAATATAGAAGATGCAAGCTTGGACTCCAAAATTTTCATTCTTCATTATGTATAAGGCCACAACTCAAAAGGACTCATAGATAGACATGTTGCTATTTTGTATGTGAAATTAAATAATTACATTTATGAATATGCTGCATCCAACCTTGTGTTCTTTAGGGTTATTTGATTTCTGTGTATAGCTTATGTGTGTAACTCTGGGTAGGGAGGTGTTGGTAGGTTTATGTTGAGCTTATTCGTCCCAGTCACCCTATCCCCACATTTGAAGAAAATCAAAGGAAAACATGATCAACTAATAATAAAATATTAGTTTCTAGAATCGTATGAAAAACAATATTTTGTTATTGAGGGCATTGTCACATGTAGACTACATTGGAGTTTCAAGGTCTACAATATAGCTTAGTCTTTTAGTGAGTATATCATTTGTTGCATATCTTCAATTAGTATTTTTTGTTGTTGTAATGGCTATCATAATAGTCTTATTTTTTATGAAAGGGCTATGCAAATTTCTAAGTTATTTGTGCAAGTTGTTTATTTTTATTTGATATTTTTGAGTGTAATTTGGTGAGATTTATCATTTCTATAGGGATTAGATATAAATACATATAAATTATTGTTAGATTGTGATTCAATTATGCAAGTTTATGTTTTTTTAGTTAAATATATATCTTTCCTAAGTACATATTTTGGGATATAATTTTGGTGAAGATCATTGATAACATTTTAATTTGTTATTTTATTTAAATTTTTGAAAAGAAACAATATGGTTCTATTAGAGCCAAGATCTTGCTATCTTTAGGGTAGATTTATGTGGCGATGAAAGCTCATAAAAAGAAGTGATGGGGAAATTAAGAACTTGGGAAGAAGAAATAGAAAAGAAGAAGCTATGAGAGATATTAATGAGGAATGCAATATCTAAGATTCCATTAAGACCAAAATAGAGAGATGATTAGAAAAATTATCTAGTCCATGAGAAAAAAATAAAGGATCACACTTAGAAATTTGAGCCAACCTTGAGTTTTGAATAAATGGAGTCAATACGAGACTTTATCAATTATTTGATGGTTCAATAAGTGTTGAATAACATGAAATAAATGTGGTAACAAAACCCATACATACTAAAATGGTGCTAAAATGCACACCTAATTAAGGATACTTAATTTTTAGAATGATACACCTTGTTAAATATTAGATATGATATTATCAAGGCTATAGTGGTAGATCTTGAATGTATATTCTTCATTTAATAGATTTGATAGATAGAGTTTTTTATGGCAACTTATGAGTTGACATATTGATGGCATGATTTTGTTGGAAACTTGGCTAAGGAGATATGTTAGGGTTGTCATTTATGGCAACATATAGTTTATTTTAAAAAGGAAAAATGAAAATATACGTATGAAGGCATAATAATTAAAAAAATTGTCTAAGTAAATATCAACGTCAAAATATATAGTTATCTTATTTTGTTTAGCACAGTTCACTAGAGGCACTTGGGCTTATGCAATTTTATAGGAAGGAAGGACATGATGTGTCACATGGGTAAAGGTACTAAAGGCTTGGATATGTATGGAAAAAGATATTTTAATTTTACCAAAAATAGTTTACTAGAACATAATAGAGTTAAAGACATAATAAAGGTATTTTGGTTAAGGAATTGTTTTGGCTCTTCAAAATAATTACTTGACAATGTTGGGATGAAATCCTAGATGTTAACCCACATGTGGAAAAATATAATTTTATATATTTAGCATAGTATCAAGCAACAAGGCAGACAAGATGAAAGAATTCAGTATAAAGGAAGAACACTTTTTAGCAAACTATGACATTGTATTGTAATGATATAATGTTTGAATGTGCACTTTGTATGAGCAATGTAGATGTGAATTGATGCTAGTACAGATCACTATGGTTGTATGATCAGTTTTGAAGATAGAGCTACAAGGACAAATCAAAAATTGAAGATATCATCACTATAAAGAGATTTTTGTATCCATCTCTATTGATAGCATTATAAAGTTGTATTTTCTTGTTTGAGTAGTAAAGTCTTCTTGCATACTTTTGTATTGTAATACCAACTCCTAATAGGGTTGAGGATTGAAACAAGATCTAGTCCTCTAACAAGGACATATACACTATATAGATGTAATTTACTCTTAATAGGGTCAATATCTTTCACATGATACTTTTCATTAGTGGATCATTTTGTGGGTACCATCCCCAATAGGATTTCCCTTGGTCAGGGTTTCTCTAGTTAAAAAATAATAGTGTTATGAGTTGCATAGTTTTATGGTTATGTTTACTTTTCAATTTTATCCCATATGTAAGTTTAAATATTTTTAATAATATTAATCATTGGGAAGAAGTTTGTGGAACACTGATTCACCCCCCCACCCCCCTTAGTATTCCCTATTTCTAACAGATTTTAAAATGTTTTTGATACTAAGGTATGATTAGTTGAATGTATTAGTTGTTGCAAATGGTAATTGAAACAATTGTTATGTTGTCATTGATATTAAACCTTATTGGAAAGACAATTTTTTCTTTGATTTGAGTGCCATATCTAGATGATTGTTGAAGAGAATTTGAGAAGTTAATCATAACAAAAACACCTAGAGGAAAGGTTGAGTTATGATAAGAAACTACAAATTGGCACTTGATTAGTTAGACTTTGACAAGATAAAGTGATTGTTTAATCATGATACAAGTGAAGAAGATACTCCTCCTGAAGCCTTGAAGAAGTGATCAAAGATTGACAAATGCATAGGCTTGACTGAGCAATAGAGCATTAGATTAAGGAACTTGCAATGTATGCTGAGTGATGCTAGTGTCAACTGAGTGCTAGCCTATGCCAAGTAGAAGTAGTGTTAACTGAGCATCAATATATGTGTCCAACAAAATATTGGTAGTGATCAAGTAACTCAATGATGATCAAGCGTTAGAACACAGTATTATTCGAGGGAAAACATTTTGATAGTTTATGAAGAAATCATGATTTCTAGCTGATAAAGTTAATTTCTTGGAATATGTAAAGCATGCTAAAGATAAGGATGGATGATATAGAACATTTAAATCAAGGGACACCATGTTTGTGCATTTCTATGCAAAGATTCAAGGAAAAGTTTGGAGAAGTTTCTAGAAGAGATGAAATGGTGGAAGGATTTGATGAATTTGACCTAACCCTAAGATATAGAGTGTTGTTTAGGTGGAAAAGGATCAAAATTACCTATTTAAGGAGGTACAAGGGATAACTTAATAAGGTTGGAGTAGTTATTGATGTTGTTGATTGGTGAGATTAAGAAGAAGGTTGAGATGAGTTCAGAAGAGGTAAAGAGTGATTGCTTGAAGGGTTTCCAAGCTAATTAAAGATAGATGATAATGAAGGCTAGTTAATGAATTAATTTTTGAGGTGAATTGTGATCTATATTTATAAATCAAGTTTTATTTTCCAGATCAAAACCTATTGTTACTTTCTAACTATTATATCAGTATCAAAATCCTTTAATCAAGGTTGACCTAGCAGTCATATGTAAATCCTTTAATCAAAGTGAAATTCTAATAGAATGTTCTAAAATCCTCTAACAAGGCCACTCCTAATAGGGTAATTAAATCCTTTAACAAGGTCACATTTAATAGTGTATTTTGTAGCCTTTGACAGGGTTGGCTCCTAACAGAGCTCACTTCATAAGAGTGAAATATTAGTGACATATTACTAGTGGTTTTTCCCAAATTCGACTCCCATGTTAAATCCTAGTGTAGAACTTGTGTGGATATTATTTTTGATGATTTTATATTAGTGTTTACATTCTAAAAGTTTTTTATATATAGGATAGTAGATTGCTAGTTTATTTTACTAAAAGTTTTCTATAGAGGTCAAGCTAATGGATGTTAAGATCTAAAGTAGTTTAAGTTCTTGTTTTTTCAATTGTTACATCTTGACCTTGGCTAACTAATTTAACCCCCCACCCCTAAACATTTTGAAAATTGGTATAATATCTTTTGGTGCTTGTAGATAAAATTTTGAAGATACTTGAAGCTAAAGATCAAGATGTACAAGAAGGAGGTGCCAAGGTTGAACAAAGAGAACTTCCCTACATGGAAAAGTTTGGTGAGACTACATCTAGCATGAATTGGTGATGGTGTAATAAATTTTTTGCACAATGCATATGTAGAGACAAAATTCTTCCTTTGACAACTCAATAGCTGAAAGAGAAGCAAGAAAACAACCAAGCTATGTTGGAGATTGCATCAGCCCTAAGCTATATTGACTTTGATGAGATTAAATATTGCAAGACTACTAAGGAAATGTGGGACACACTATAGACCATCTATGGAGGAGACACAAATGTCTTGAGGGAAAAATTAGAGAGCTTGAGAGGTAAGTTTGATGAAATGAGAATTGTAGAAGGTGAGAATTTAGTCTAGTATTGTGGAAGAATCAAAAAGGTTGCAAACACTATAAGAGGAGCCAATGGAAAGATTTATGATGAAATTATAATAAAAAAGGTATGAGAACTCTACTTCCTATTTATGTTGTTAGGGTTTCTGCAATACAATAATTGAGATGTACTCTAGGTAATGACCTAACTCTAGAAGTTGTGATTGGTAGACTTACTAATTTTGAAATGTCAAATTTTGATAATTTCACTCCTACCACTATTGAATCTCCTTTTAATTCACAATTGGTTCTTAGAAAGTAAAGAAAAGGAAAATATGTGAAAAGTGACAATGATACTTTTGACAATGAACTTGATGATCTTGAAGCACTGATGGATAGAAGACTTCCAAGAGATAAAGGGAAATATAGAGGTAAACTTCCTATAATTTTTTTTTTCATGTAAAAAATTTGGTCACACCATTGCAAGATGTCATGACAGAGAAGACAATGATGTAAAGAGGGAAAGCAAGTAAATGAAGAAGAGATGATCAAGACAAGAGAAACATGGATTACAAAGACAAAGGTAAGAAATCTTGTTACATTGTGAAGAAAAAAGTGATAATGGAACTGGAAGTAATGATGAAGAAGTTATCTATGTTGCTATGAAAGAATATTCTGATGAAGATGAGAAAATTGAATTAATCTCATATGTGAATAAAAATTATAGATCAATAATTGATAATAGTTTCTCAAACCACATGATTGGTGATAAAATAAAATTTGAAACTATTGGACCTTACAAGGGTATATGTGTTAAGTTTGGTAATAATGTACCATGTCTTGTGAAAGGTAAATGATCATAACAATTGACTAATAAGATGAAGTGTGAAATTTTTTATTGGGTTAAAGGACTTGAATATAACTTTTTGAGTGTTTCAATGTTGAAAAAATTAGGATACATAGTTGAATTCCATCACACAAAGACCAAGATACTTGATGCTGATGGTGAACTAATTGGAAGTAGTGATCAAACAAAAGGTAACTTGTTATATCTAGATTTATCTCATGAGACATGTTTTCTTTTACAATATGAGGATTTATGGTTAGGGCACAAGAGGTTATGTCATGTAAAATTTGACAATTTGGTTAGAATTACTAAGATGAAAAGAGTAAGAGGATTGCCAAATCTGAAGAAATCTAATAATGCTATGTGGAAACAATGTCAATTGGGAAAAATGACAAAGTATAGTATCAAGAGCAAGATATATTCATCTTATAATATTTTGGGATTGGTTCATACTAACTTTGTGGACCTATTGGTGTACAAGTCTATTGTGGAGACAAATGTTTCATTCAATTTGTTGATGACTATTCTAGAATGATGTCTGTGATGTTTCTTAAAGAAAAATATGATGATTTTTAGTTTTTTAAGTGGTATTTGGCCAGAGTTGAAAAGGAGACAGGAAAGAGTTTGAAGTACTTGAGATCTAATAGAGGTGGAGAATTTATTTAATTCTGATCAATTTAATATATTCTTCAATTATAGAGGAATCAAGAGGCAGATGCTAGCACCTAAGGCCCCTCCTCAAAATGGAGTAACTGAAAGGGGAAATAGATCAATCATGGACTATCCTAGAACAATAATGACGGAGAATAATGTATCAAATAAATATTAGAGAGAAGTTGTAAGTACAATTTTTTATACTTTGAACAAAGTGCAAGTCAAGAAAGGTACAAATGTTACACCTTTTGAATTATGGAATGGATATGTACCTAATGAGAAGTATTTTAAAGTTTTTGGAAGAAAATTATATACTAAAAGATAATGGAAATGGAAAAATTTATGCTAAAGTGATGAAGGCATATTCCTAGGTTATTCCACTAAGAGCAAAGCTTATAAGTTTTTGAACTCTAACACTAACAAAGTTGTGGAATGTGCAAATGTGAAAGTTGATGAACATGTAGAAAAGGATGAAGTTGAATGCAAGGAAAAATTTGAAGACTATAGTACATTCACATATGTGAATGAAGGTCCTCCTAGTACCCCACTTGAGCAAGATAACATAGCTACAAATAAGCAACAAAATGGGAATGTCGAGTTGCAATAGCAAGTTGTTGAGTAGTAGACTGTGGGTGTCAAGCAACAAAAAATTAATGTCAAGGTACATGTAGAAGGAGCTAAACACTAGGAAGATAATGTCAAGAAAAAGGAACATGAACCATTACCTAAACCAAAAAGAGAAAAGGATCTTGAAATTTTTTTTCAAGATGAAGTTGTGGATGAAGAAAGAAGAAAAAAAACCTATACTTGCAAAATATGTGAGAAGACATCATGGACTTAAGAAAATCATCAGAGATAAAGAATCTAGAGTCATGACAAGGAAAAGACTCAGAAGTGAGACATGGTTAATTGTGAGTTTGAGCCCAAATTAGTAAAATATGTTTTGAAGAATGAGGATTAGATTCAAACAATGAATGAAGAAATTGAGCAGATTAAAAAGAACAAAACATGGACACTGGTACCTAAATGTAAGGAAAAATGTTATTGAAAAAAAGTGTGTATTTGGGAAGAAACTAAATGAGAAAGGTGAAGTCATAAGGAACAAGGCTATATTGGTATGCAAAGGATATGCACAAGAAGAAGGAATTAACTATGGTGAAACATTTTCCCCTATTGCAAGACTAGAAGGAGCTAGAACACTACTTGCATATTCTATCTATAAAGGATTTTTAGGGTACACCAAATGGATGTCAAATCTACATTTTTGAAAGGAATACTTGAAGAAGAAGTCTACATAGAGAAACTAGAAGGATTTGTTGACCCTAGCAAGAAAAACATAGTATGTAAGCTGCATAAGGGTCTATATGGTTTGAAACAAGCTCATAGAGCATGGTATGAAAGACTACAAAATTATTTGGTGAAGACTGGTTTTGCTAGAACTAATGATAAAAAAAATCTATACTTGAAGATTGGTAATAAAAATAAGGTATTGTTATATGAAATCTTTGTTGATGATATCATATTTGGAGGAAAGGAAGCATTATGCAAATCATTTGCAGATGAGATAAAGAAGGAATTTGAAATGTTTATGTTTGGTGAGATCAAATTCTTTGTTGGTTTACAAGTATATCAAATGAAGAAACATATTTTCATTACTCAATCCAAATACATCAAGGAGATATTGATTTTTTTTGAAATGGAAGATTCAAGACCAGTTAGTACACCTATGGCCATTGGACATAAGTTATCTAAGAATGATAATTCTACTGATGTGAACTAGAAATTGTATAGATCAATTATTTAAAAACTATAATATGATGTCATAGAAAACTTGATATTGCATTATCAGTTGGGATAGTTGCAAGACTTTTTGCAAGTCCTAAGGAAAATCACACAATGGCAGTGAAGAGGATATTAAGATATCTAAAAGGAACAAAAGACTATGGAATATATTACAAGAAGAATGATAAGTTTGAACTAAAGGTTTTCACTTATTCAGATTGGATAGGAAATATTGATGACACAAAGAGTACAAGTGGATGCAAACTATTTCCAAGAAAGAGACTAGTTTCATGGACAAGAAAGAAGTATAACTGTATTTCTCAATCAATAGTTGAAGCCAAGTATGTAGCAGCAATAGTGAATTTCTCGAATATCATATGGATCAAGAAATTGTTGAAAGGTATGAAGGAAGAGATCACTGATCCAATTGTTATATATTGTGATAACACTAGTGCTATAAATATATCAAAGAATCTTGTAATGCACACAAAGACTAAGCATATTACTATCAAGTATCATTACTTGAGAGATATAGTTCAAGACAAAGACATGAAATTGGAGTATGTTAATGCTAAGGAGAAAATAGCTGATATTTTCTCTAAAGCATACCTAAGGATGCTCATGAATATCTAAGAGGTAAATTATGGATGATTCCCCTAGACAAGGTTACTTAAGCTAAGATGGAGATCTCCATCAAATGCGTTGATTAGAATACTTTATAAGTTGATGCAAATAGTCCTACTTTATGAGTTTCCTAAGGTAGTAGTAGAGGAAGAAGGAAAGAATCATGTTATTAGTCATATACAAATGAAAAATGATGAATTTAGTACTAACATGAAGATATCTATTTGAAAAGATACATGCGATAGATAAATTATCTTTGGCACTATTGTCAAAGAGAGAGATGGATGGTAATGGTATGGATGATATGTGTTACCATGAAAGGTTGAATAAGAAAGAGGGAGAATGTATGCAAGGGGTTTCCAACAATATAGAAGAATCTTGTTGATTTCATTATCTGATATGATAGAGGGAGATCATGAGTTGCATATCAGAGCTACATGGATGAGAATGACAATGAAACTAAAAGAAATAAATAGTTTGACATAGAGATGAGAATCATAATGAAACTAAGGATATTAATGAATATCTAATACTATACACAAAGGGAGTTTTCTCAATGAAATACATGTTTTGGATTGCATAGTAGCTAGAGATGTTTCCATCAATGCCAAAGAGGGAGATTGTTGAAAACTATAATTAGAACAATTTTATGTTATTATTGATGTCAAACCTTATTGGTAAGACAATTTTCTATCTAATTTGAGTTTCATATCTAGATGATTGATGAAGAGGATTTGAGAAGGTGGTCATAATAAAAACACCTAGAGGAAAGGTTGAGTTATGAGAAGAAACTGCAAATGGGCACTTGATCAGTTAGAATTTGACAAGATAAAGTGATTTTTTAATCATGATACAAGTGAAGAAGACAATTGTGCTGAAGCCTCGAAGAAGTGATCAAAGATTGACCAAATGCATAGGCTTGACCAAGAAACAAAGCATAAGATTAAGGAACTTGCAATGTATCCTTAGTGATGTTAGAGTCTACCGAGTGCCAATATGTGCCAAGAAGAAGTAGTGTTAATCAAGCATTGGTATTGACCAAGTGTTAGTATATGTTCCGAATAGAATGTTGCTAGAGACCAAGTAACCTAGTAATGATTGAGTATCAAAACTCAGTGCTGGCTAAGGGACAACATTTTGATTGTTTGTGAGGAAATCATGATTTCCAACTAACATAGTTGATCTCTTGGAATATGTAAAGCATGTCGAAGATAAGGATGGATGACCTGAAACATTTAAATCAAGGGAAACCTTGTTTTCACATTTCAATGCAAATATTCAAGGAGAAGTTTGGAGAAGTTTCTAGAAGAGATGAAATGGTAGAAGGATTCAATGAATTTGACCTAATCCTAATATTTATAGTGATGTCTAAGTGGGAAAAATAAAAATTACCTATTTAAGGTGGTACAAGGGATAAACAAATAAGTTTGGAGCAGTTGCTGAGGATATTTATTAGTAAACTAAAGAAGAAGGTTGAGATGAGTTGAGAAGAAGTGAGGAGTGATTGCTTAAAGGATTTCCAAATGAATTAGAGTTTGAGATGAAAATGAAGGTGAGTCAGTTAATCAACATTTGAGCCAAACTGAGATCTATATTTTCAAAGTGAGTTGTATTTTCCAGATCAAAACCTTCTATTACTTTCTAACCATTTTATCAGTATTGAAATCCTTTAATCAAGGTTGACCTAATAGTCTTATGTAAATAATTTAATCAAGGTTATATTCTAATGGAATGTTCTAAAGTCCTCTAACAAGACCAATCCTAATATGGTAATTAAATCTTTTAATGAGGTCACATTTAAGAATTTGTTTTGTAACCTTTAATAGGGTTGACTCCGAAGAGAGATCACTTCAAAAGAGTGAAATATTAATGACATGTTACTGGTGGTCTTTCCCAAATTGGGTTTCCATGTTAAATCCTAGTGCCAAACATGTGTGGATGTTGTTTGTGATGAGTTACTATTAATGTTTACATTCTGCAAGTCTAATATAATTAGAACAATGGACTACTAGTTTATTTTACTATAATTTTACTATAGAGACCGAGCTAATGGATGTTAAGATCTGAACTAGTTTAAGTGCATTTTTGTTCAATTGGTACATCTAGACCTTGGATAACTAATTCACCCCTCCTATTTATTCTAAACATTCTATCATTAGTATGTTTTGTGAATACCATGTTTTATTAGTTAGTTTTTCACCTTATGGAAACATCGTGCAACCTTTGTTATAACTTGAGCTTGATTCTCATGTTCTTGGATTCATGCATATTTTTCTTTACTTGTTCCTTCTCTTTCATTTGTAAAATGTTGGAGAATGAGAGGTTTTATTTTATTGAGATGCTACTTGATTTTTTTTTGATTATAGGTATATTAATAAACTCTCAGAGAAAGTTTTAGATTAATTTATCTCCATGTATGACTGTGATTATGTATCACATTCATTGACCCTTGTGCAATATATACATGTTCACAATAACATTCAGATTCAATATTGTATATAGTACATAAAATGTTATATATTAACATATTATAATTTAATAGTTATTTATTTGTAGTGCATGTAGAATATTTGGTTAGGCCACTCTAGGTAATTACATGGGGATTACCTACAAGTTATATTGTAATATTGGATCAATTATTTTCTTTGTGGGAGAAATAGGTAAGTTTTTATTATTTTGGGAGGTTTAATAAAGTTACATCTTAGTACTAAATATTGAATGAATGGTCAATATTTTTGTGGTTCCATGATTTCTACACACATGGTTTTAGGTTACCATTTGCTTACATTTGTGGGAGCTTTATGCTATATAAAAATAAATAAGCATTAATGGTTAATGTTGGTTGGGTGAGTGGTCTATCATATTTTGTTTAGTCTTTCTCAGGAGTGCATAGGTGAAGCATGACATTGGATATGTGGATTCATGCGTGAACACGTAGAGGATGAATTGGAGATGCTTAGTGTTTCAAAAACATCTATTAGAGTAATAAAGTTTTTTCTTATTAACTAAATCATATTGATTTAATTATTAAGTCACTTATGATCTCTAGTTTACTTAAGCTAAAGTTTGGGCATATAGTAATAAATTCTTTTATTAATTATTATAAAGCAACCTTGGTTAGATTCCTATTAGGGTTTTGATCTCCTTTTATAAGGATTGATGTCTTTGTAATTTATTTATTCACTTTTGATTGTAACAATTCCTCTTTCTTCTCATCAAGAATGTCTCATCTATGGATCTAGGAATTTCAACCTCCATAGCTTTTGCTTCTCTCTTTCTGTGATAGATATTTGCATGTCGGCGACTCTTGGGAGCTATGGGGTTGATCTCTCATCAACTTCAACATGGTATTAGAGCAACTAGACTCTGATACCATGTAAATTTTTCTATAGATGTAAGCTATAGAACAATTATATCTAGCTAAGAAATGTGAGAAAAATCTAAGAAAAAATAAACTCAAGAAATAGAGCTCAAAATAAAAAAATATCTTTTGATTATATTGTGCTCAATAGTCATTTTCAATATGCATAACAAAACATGATTTATATATTGGGAAACCATCGGTTGCAAAAAAACATTATGGTTAAGACTAAACCCAAGTTCCTCTTGCAGTTAACATGCAATTAGAAAAAAGAGACTATGTTGATTGTTCAAACTGAGCATAAAATGATGATTAGCACCAGTGAAATACTGAGTTATACTTAAATAGAAAAAATAGCTAAAACTAAATAAATACTAAAATCTACATTAATTACAAATCAAAAGGCATCAATTAGTTATAATTAGCTTAATGTTAATTCCCCCCTCCCTTAATTCTAACTGAGGAGAATAGAAAAATAATGAAAGAAAAGAGATACGAGGGAAAATCTAGTGGGAATAATCCCCCCCTCAAAATCTATAGAGATGTAATGGAAATTATTTGAGTTGAGAAAATTGTGGAAATCTATCAAATCATAGCCACCAAGGTGCTGAATGAAGAACCTCCTATGAAACCAATATGAAGATCAAGATCAATCTATAGGAGTGCCCCAACAACACTACTTGCACAATGAACATATAGAAAACAAAGGAAAAACATCTATCAATCAAATTGAAGACACAATAGAAAAAAATTTGCATAGTTCCCCCAAACAAAGAATATATGGCAAATAGAGGCAAAACATCTACTATTGAAAGATGCAACTAACACATGAATCTGTACAAGTGAATAAATTATTGATTAAAAATATAGGTTTCAATCATCTATATAAATTTGATCAACTAGGGAACCAAGAAAGCATTCACACTAAGGCATGACAGGTCCACTGAAATAGGTCTCACTAGAGAGAAAAGAAAGGCAAGATCCATGCAAAGAGAGCATGATCTTGGCCTATTTCTAATGTAGAATAGGGTCCAAACTCTATTGCCATGGCTTTTCTATACAAACCTCTACTTGTGGGCCTAAGAAAAATTGATGGCTTTTATTAGAAATAATCACATGACATAAGAACATAAAAGATTGAAAAATCCATTCTTTCAAACCCTGATTTGTCACATTTGCAAAGAAAAACTCACATTTCTTATCAAACAACTATTCCTTTTGGGGTTTGTGGATTGCAAATTTTTTGGAACTCATTTCAACAAAGTTTTTACCATGAAATTTGGTCTTTGCACCACTTAGAACTCATTCATGTGATGGGTAGTGTCTAGTCATCATTACCAGCATTGGATCATAGGCAGAGCAATTTACCAATTTTTCCAAGGTGGTTTCAGTGTGTGGTGATCATTTTTTGCCTCTTTGAGTGTGATTGATGGTTTTTTGCTGGTGGTTATTTGGTGTGTTTTTCTTTTAAAACACATGCTTATATTATGGCCACGAGACTTTTTCGACATCAGCTTTGCTCAACCTCTTTTTCCAGTGACCTATACATTTTTCTGTGAGATGTTTTTCCAAAGTCAGGGTCATTTTTCAAGTTTTTTTTTTCCTTGACAACCATTTGACCATCAAATTTATGCTTGTCACCTGCTGATGTCAATAGTGCATCAATATATCTTGTTACCCCTTCAGGCTCTATTTGGACTTACCTTTGCATTTTTGCTCATCTCTTGAGCAAACAGATTCTATTTTTTGCAAACAATATATGATAAAAAAGGTAGTTCTAAGCCTGTCATAGTCGTATAGGTAATTTTCAGTTTTGATGCTTTTTGACAGTTTTTTCTACTATCAAATTCAGATGTTCTCTTTTGCAATTTGAGAGACATATCTTAAGCATCTAATCTCCTATTTGGGAGTTATTTATATAATTGAAAATTTCTTTTAGAGCTCTTTACATTGATACTAGTCACTTTTCTAGATTCTTCTATAGACACATTCTATTAAGTTTTTTTTTTCTTTTTTGCATTTTGGTGGATATCTTGGTTATTTTAGGTCCAGTGATTGATTTTTTTTCTTTAGATGATTCATGATGGGTTTTACTATCTATTTTATTAGCGTTATGTCTCTTCTAGTCCATTTAGACATATTTTATGCATTCTTGCAAAAGCACTATGATAAAGTGCCATATTGCATCTATATTTTTGTTTCAGTAGTTTTGCCTTGTTTGGCCTTCTAATTCGAGTAGTGTTATTTGAGGGCACTCATGTAGATTATTGTACTCTTTGGATTCACCATATTTTGTGCCTTATTGTACATGTACTACTTTGATTAAGGTTCCATGGGGGGCTGATGTTTTGCCATTTTTTGCCATCTTCCTTTGTCTAGTGAGTTTCCCTTCTATGACATTAGCCACATTACGTGTATGAGATTTATCATCTTAGTTCACACATATGTATTCTTTTGTGCTTCTTGATCATTGTTCCTTGACATGTATTTATTTTGGCCCACTTTTCTAGTTGTCTCTCACCTCACCCTTCTCTACATTAGGGAGGTTCTCTATTTTTTTCTCATGCTTCCTTGGTTTGATGGAGTGAGCTACATATTTAGTATTTGTTCCTATGTACTAGGTGGATGCAATGGATGGGTACCTATGCATTTGAGTGATATGGATCATTTACCATATAGACACTTTTCTATTCGTTCCTACTTTGGTTGCAACCTTACATGTTCGATTAATCAACTCTTCAGGCTTTGGTGTTTTATGCCATCTGTATCTTTGAGTTTAGTTGTTTTCCTTTGTGTGCCTCCTAATTTGATGTAGATTATAGTCTTCTCTACCTTGTCAAGTTCTATTTCAATGGAGGCTTTTTAGATCAATAGTTACATTTGACAGAGCTTTGCAACTTCTACATGCTTTAGTGGTGTTCTACATGATCATCATTTGTTCCTATCTTCTAGGATATTCCCTAGTTTTGAGGCTTCTTCAGTCCTTCACTAGTTCTTTTCAACATTCTTTGCATCTCTTCTTGGAGAAGGATTTTTCCTATGTGGTTTTCTCTATTTCTCCTCTTTTTAGAGATTTGGTTGTGCTTGGGTACCTCATCAGGCTTTGTTGTCAGGTCCCAAATTTACTTTCAGTGGTAGTTTCTAGATTTTTAGCTACTCCCTAAGTTTATCTTAAGGGGGTGTTAGAGTAATAAATTATTTTCTTATTAATTAAATCATATTGATTTAATTATTAAGTCACTTATTACATCTAGTTTACTTAAGATAAACTTTGAGCATATAATAATGAATTATTTTATTAATTATTATTATGCAACCTAGGTTAGAATCCTGGTATAGTTTTGATCTCTTTTTAATTCATGGATTCACTTTTGATTATAGAAATTTCTATTTTTCCTCATCAAAAATGTCTCATCCGTGAATTTAGAAATTCCAGCTTCAATAGCTTTTGCTTCTCTCTTTCTATGATAGATGTTTGCATGCAAGTAACTCTTGGGAGTTGTGAGGTTGATCTCTCATCAACTTCAACAATATCTATTACAACTCTATAAGTGCATATAATATTTAGTTTTTGAATAAAAGAAAGAGTACAGATTCTTTTCAAGACTAGGATTTTCTCTCTTGAAGGTTTTGTATAGTTTATATTGTGTTATCATATATATTATCTATTTTTATATGCATATAATTATTCTATAATATTCTATGTATGCTTCTCTAATGAGGTTTTGTAAGAAATGGATTAAATGAGCTAGTAGAGTTTGCATGTAATATTTTCCTAGAAAGATGCATTCAACCCCATCCCATCTCTATGATATTCCTTTATTTCCTGAAATACATTAAATCCAACACCCATAAGATTTCAAAAAAATTCTAATGTATTCACATAACTTAATTATTCAATCTATGTACTATTTACAAGAAAAATAAATATCAATCCTTTATCATATCATCTAAACAAATCTACATGCATCAATACATTGGTTGAAATCATGCACAAATGTTCCCAATCCTAAAGCAATATCATGTCAATAATCAAAAGATGTTGCAGGCAAAGGATGAATAACTAGGACCAAAGGCACACCTAGCTATCCAAGCCACCCTGCAAGAGTTAACACAATGGAAGAAAACACAAGGAACAACACCAAGGAGAGAGAGAACAAGGATATATTTATTAATTCATCAAATATTCAGCATACATGTCCAGCTGTAAGGCCTTCTGGGTTACGATCAATTACAAATGTACAACTTCCAGATCTCCAAATCAGCTTTTTAAATCCACATATCTCTTTTTCTTTTGAACTCTCCCCAAAAATCTGCTCTAACCCTAAACCTTAACACCCTACTTATACTTGCCAAAATGGCTTACGAATAATTCTAGAACATAGAGAAACCACAAGTCGGCCCTCATCAAATATAATTAACTATACCAAAATTAAATGTGAGCAAAGTCGGCCCAATTGGAACTAGGCAGAATGAACTAATGTGCAGGATTACAAAGAAACCCAGGATGCTCCTGCATCAGACAACCAGGGTTGGGAAAAAATGATTCTCATAAATCATGCAAGTGTCACACCCTGAGCTGAATCCAACTCAGATTGAGAAATCCATGTAGCATCTTCAACTGGTCTATTCTTCCACTTCACCAAATATTCATAGTAATCTTTTCCTCCTGTGCTCTTACCAACTCTTTGATCCAATATCTGTTCAACCTCTTTGATTTTCTTCTTAGGATAATCATCAGGTACAACAATTTCATCCTCTGACTCATGATACTTATACAAATCAGCAATATTGAATATAGGAGATATATCCATGTCATCGGGTAACTCAACTTCATAAGCATTACCACTATCAAACTTCTTCAAGATCTTACAAGGTCCAAATTTCTTCATCTTCAGTTTACTGTATGTTCTAGCTGGGAATCTTTCTTTCTTCAGATGAACCATCACCTCATCACCAACCTGAAAATCATGGTGTCTTCTAGACTGATCAACATTCTCTTTATACTTCTAATTATTTTGTTCCAATATCAACTTCACTTCCTTATGCAAAGACTCCATAAAATCAAAAAATTCTTCTCCTGCAGCGCTTCTCTTTTCTTCACCAACAACATCTCTCAAATTTGATATGCTCTAGGATGCATTCCAGTAACAATCTCAAAAGGTGTCTTCCCTGTACTCCTATTCACAGAATTGTTATATGCAAATTCAGCTTGTGCCAATACCATCTCCCAATTACTTGGCTTATTTCTAACCAAACATCTTATCAAATTACCCAAGCTTTTATTCACAACCTCTGTCTGTCCATCTATTTGTGGATGGAATGTAGAACTAAACTTCAACTTAGTACCCATCTTCTTCCACAAAGTCTTCCAAAAATATCCAACAAACTTACTGTCTCTGTCAGAAATAATAATTCTTAGTAATCCATGCAATCTCACAATCTCTTTAAAAAAATTTTTAGCAACATGCTCAGCATATGATGTCTTCTTACATGGTATAAAATGAGCCATCTTAGAAAATCTGTCCACTACCACAAATATGGAATCATACCCTTTCATTGTCTTAGGCAATCCAAGAACAAAATCCATACTAATGTCAGTCCAAGGTTTCTCAGGAACAATAATAGGTGTATACAAACCAGTATTTTGACTCACTCCTTTTGCAACTTGAAAAACTCCACAAATCTTTACAAATTTTTGAACATCCTTATACATTTGTGGCCAATAATATTTTTCTTTCAACAAACCCAATGTCTTATCAATTCCAAAATGTCCAACTAATCCACCACTATGCTTTTCCTTAATTAGATTCAACCTCATAGAACTTCTAGGAATACACAACTAAATGCCTTTGAAAAACATACCTTCTTGAATGAAATACTCATCATACTTACTTATGTGATCTGTCAAATTTGGTGCTCTACACTCTCTCCATGCCTCAGAAAAATCAGGATCAACATCGTATAACTCTTTCATCTCATCAAAACCAAGAACTTCAACCTTAATTTTAGTCAACAAAGAATGTCTTCTACTCAATGCATCAAAAAATTTGTTAGTAACTCCACTCTTATGCTTAATCACAAATGTAAAACTCTGCAAATATTCAACCCACTTCATATGTCTTTGATTCAATTTATGTTAACTTCCCAAGCATTGTAAAGCTTTATGATCAGTATACAACACAAACTCCTTAGGCATCAAATAATGTCTCCACTTCTTCAATGCTTGAACAATAGCATAAAACTCTTGATCATACATAGAATATTTCCTTCTAGCATCACTCAACTTTTCACTAAAGAAAGCAACAGGCTTACCTTCTTGACTTAATACAACTCCTATTGCATTACCACTTGCATCACATTCAACTTGAAATACTTTGTTGAAATCAGGCAAAGCCAATACTGGTAATTTTGCAACCTTTTGTTTCATAGTCTCAAAACTCTTATTAGCTCCATGTGTCCACTTGAATTCCTTTTTATCTCCCCTCATTGTCTCAGTCATAGCATTGCAAACAACACTGAAATTCTTTATAAACTTTCTATAAAAACTAGCTAAACCACGAAATGATCTTACCTCACTCACATTCTCAGGTGTAGGCCATTCCAAAATTGCTTTAACCTTCTCAGGACCCATCTTCAAACCATCAACTGAAATCACAAATCCCAGATACACAATCTCTTCTTGCATAAAAGAACACTTTTTCAAATTAATCAGCAACTTTTCCTCTTTCAACCTCTGCAATACTTGTCTAATATGCTCAAGGTGTTCTTCCTTAGTCTTACTGAATATTAGAATATCATCCAAATAAAAAATCACAAACTTACCCAAAAATATTTTTAGAACTTCATTCATTAACCTCATGAAAGTACTAGGTACATTAGTCAAACCAAAAGGCATCATCAACCATTCATACCAACCATTTTTTGTCTTGAAAGTAGTCTTCCATTCATCACCTTCTCTGATTCTGATCTGATGATAGTCACTCTTCAAATCAATCTTGTTAAAATACTTTGCTCCACTTAAAAAATCCATTATGTCATCCATCCTTGGCATAGGAAACCTATATTTCATTGTTATCTTGTTAATGGCTCTAGAATCAGTACACATTCTCCATTCTCCATTCTTTTTAGGTGCTAATACAATAGGTACAACACATGGACTCAAGCTTTCTCTGATCAAACCTTTTTGCAACAACTCATGCACTTGTCTATTAAGTTCTTCATTCTCTCTAGGTGTCAATCTATATGGTGCTTTGTTTGGCAAACTTTCTCTAGGAATCAAATCCATACAATGAATTATACTTCTTACTAGAGGTAATCCATCAGGAAGATCTTTAGCAATAATGTCTTTATATTCATTGAGCAATTCTGCAATTTCTTTTGGCACTTGGTCAATACTACCATCTGTCACTCGGTCACCACTATCTGGCACTCGATTAGCATTATTTTCTTGCACTTGGCCTTCATTGAAAAAACTTGGATTTCTTGAAATTATGGCAAAAAAAACCTAATTCTTCTTCACTTCCTTTTCAAATTGTTTCCCATTAACCATACAAATCTTTATAGTAGTACAATTAACCTCATCTGGAACTTCAATCAAAGGCAACAATGTTTGTTTCTTCCCATTCACCCAAAGAGTATATTGATTCAATCTTCCATCATGTACAACATGTCTATCATATTGCCAAGGTCTACCCAAAAAAATATGACAACAATCCATGGGCATAATATCACACAAAACTTCATCAACATAATGTCCAGTTTTAAATTTCACAAGGCATTGCTCACTTACCAATATCTTATGCTTATCTTTGATCCATGAAACATGATAAGGTTTGGGATGTTTCAGCCTCTCTAACTGCAACTTGGTAACCAACTCTTTTGATGCTAGATTTGTAGAACTCCCACTGTCAATGATCACTTTGCAGCATTTTCTAGCCATCTTACATCTTGTCTTGAAAAGACTTCTCCTTAAAATAGGTTCCTCATCACTTTTATTACATAAGGTTCTTCTCACCATAAGATTTTCTCCAACCTCAGGTCCACTTGGTGAACTTTCAATGTCTTCTTGAATCACAACATTTCTATTATTCTGTCCACTTTGAGAGGATCTACATTCAAAAGATCTATGCCCTTCTTTGCCACATCTAAAACAATTACCATGAAATCCAGTTCTAGAATAGGAATTACCTCTTCCCCGATAAGAATTAGTGCCTCCTTGGTAAGAATTACCACCTTTCCATTCGGTCTTGCCTTTATCATCACTCTTCCATTTAGATTTGACTTTATCTTGCATAGAATTGTGAGATCTACTACTTTCTCCATAAGATCTACCTCTACCTCTTTGTCTTTGTTCATGCTTCTTTGTCAAGATCTCCTCAGCCTTCAAGGCATACTAGTATGCTTCTTCCACACTTTCCAACTTCGCAAAACTTATCTCATCTTTAATTCCAGATCTCAATCCATTAATGCACCTTGCAATTTTCTCAACATCATCATCCACATGTCTAGATCTGATGTCCAATCTATAGAATTCCTTGGTATATTCTTTCACAGTCATGTCCCTTTGTTTCAAATTTTGCATCTTTCTCAATAAGCTAACTTGGTAATCAGCAAGAAGGAATTTGTTCTTTAACTTGTTCACCATATTTGGCCAAGTTCTTATCTTCTCCTTTCCTCTCCTTTTTCTATTATTTTGCAAGTGCTCCCACCATAATGATGCATGACATTTCAGCCTAGTGACTACAATCTTCACCTTTCTGTTATCAGGAGTGTTTTCATACTCAAAGAACTTCTCCATATCAGAGATCCAATCCGGCACAATATTTGTATCCAATTTCCCATCATAAGGAACAACTTCTATAGCAAGCTTTTAATTTTCCCTAGACAATAATCACAATAATCTTTCCTCATCTCGATCTTCTTCAAGTTCTAGATTATGGTTTGGTTCTGCTGCTTCATCATCGCTTACATCTTCAAGGTGCACTCCTCTCCTCTGGGCTATCTCCACAACATCTAATCTAGCTACCATTTGTCTTAACTGATCCAATATAGCATTATCAACATTATTTCCTCTACCATGAACCATCTTTACAAATCAAGTTCCTGCAAGATCGTAACCCTCTGCAAGTTATAGGTCAAATCCACAGATTTGCCACCCTACAACTAGATCCAAATCAGGGTTCTACATGATCCAATCTCCTTAAGGATGAACTTCAGTCTTTGATACCAACTGATGCAGGCAAAGGATGAATAACTAGGGCCAAAGGCACACCTAGCTATCCAAGCTACCCTGCAAGAGTTAACACAACGGAAGAAAACACGAGGAACAACACTAAGGAAAGAGAGAACAAGGATATATTTATTGATTCATCAAATATTTGGCATACATTGCCAGCTGTAAGGCCTTCTGGGTTACGGTCAATTACAAATGTACAACTTCCAGATCTCCAAATCAGCTTTTTAAATCCACATATCTCTTTTTCTTTTGAACTCTCCCCAAAAACTGCTCTAACCCTAAACCTAAACACCCTACTTATACTTGCCAAAATGGCTTATGGATAATTCTAGAACATAGAGAAATCACAAGTCGGACCTCATCAAATATAATTAACTATACCAAAATTAAATGTGAGCAAAGTTGGCCCAATTGGAACTAGGCAGAATGAACTAATGTGCAGGATTACAAAGAAACCCAAGATGCTCCTGCATCAAAAGACCCTAGATTGAACACCACCATGCACTAAAATGGAGGAAATAGTTTGACACTAAAACTATGGAAACACATAGGTGAATCATATTTGAATTATAATGACCTTCTAATATTATGTAGATGACTCCATATTAACCAAATAAAAAAACCATAGAAAAAGAATGTAGTCATGAGGTGTAATAAAGTTGTAAAGAGAAACTAGATTTATCATTAAGTATTATTAATTCTCACTTAGAATTACATCTTATTTGACTACAAAGAAACACATATATTATTTAACCTAAAATTATGTTGATATGGAGAAAAATATTCTTTAAATTTGAAATATTTAAATAAATATAATATTTAAATTGCTTTAAGATTAACATAAGTAATATAGTGGAAACTTTTAAAATTAAGTGAAATGGCTCTTCTTTGAGAAGCAGATATAGTGAAAAAGAAGAAGCAAAATTATTTGAAAACTAAAAATGCTTGATCTCACCCCTTGCCTACTATGAACAAATTCAACATCTTACAACATTACAGATGGAAGATCCTTCTCCAAAATTTAGTGGCAAGTTTATAAATGATGACGTATTTATTATAGAAATCATGGCTCCATGAAATACTCTTTCCAAAACTCTCACACAAAGAAAATCAAAAGGAAAGAATGACTCCTCATCCAAAGTCCAAAATAATCTTCCAAAACCACCATGGGATCATCCTCCAAGGACTAACAAATTGTTTCAAATCACCACTCAAAAGGAAAATTGATTATCTTTCACATCATTGGTCAAATCTCACCATGAAAACGATAAATTTTCTCTTAGAAGGGAAGCCCTAACATAATGTAGAGAAAACTCAATAGAGGAAGTGTGGATTCAGGTACGAAACTATAAAAATCTCCACAAACATTAAAAACTAAATCATAAGATCTACATAAATTTATCTTATAAAATTGAAAAACCCCATCTCAAAAAGAAACTTGAGATCTTTGTAGTTACTAAATATGCTCAAAAACCTAGATCAACCCTAATCTTGGATAAACCTTATACATCTTCATTTGACCAATCTATTGGAAAATTACAATTGGAACAATTGTTGTTTTTCATTGATGTCTGTCAGTTAACTATTTGTTCTCCTATTGTGGTTTGCAAACTGGCACTTTTGATACCCAAGGTTTAGAGAAACAAAAGGATTTCACCAAAAAATGGGTTAGTGTATGTGTTCTATCACCTCCCTTTGAATTATAGGGTACAACTCCCTTAGGACTTGCAATCATGCACAATGAATATGTCTTTCTTAGATCCAAAGTTTATGGTAGAGTAAGCTCTTAACCTGAGAGCAGTAAAGGCTAACCAAATTGCTTGTAAACACAACCAATTTAGACACAATGGATTAGGACAACCTATCACACCCAATGGAATGGCTATAGTAGATTTTCTTGAAATTATCTGACCATTACTCCTATTCTAAATTCAAAATAATCATCTAAATACAACAGAGGAAAGCAAGAAGAGATGCACATGATGGAAAATGGAATTACTTTAACTATTAGACTTAGGTGAAATGGAATCCAATAAGTTCCTAATAGATTCATCCACATTTATTCCTCAATTCTAAATGAAACTTCTTTTAACATGCCATACAACAAACATGAGGATAAGTAGAACCACATGTGAAAAAGTAAATAGAATTACCTATAATATAAATACCATGGTGGAATAGAATCCATGGGGTGATCACAGAATCACATGTAATCATTCTTCAACTTCAATGTAGAACTAATCTATGAATTGGATGGGAAACAAAAAATGAAGAGAAAAATAGGTAAGTGGAATTACAGAGCCAATTCACCATCAATTTTTCCAACCCTAACATTATCAGAGGAAATTATGTTAATAATATTGGCTGTTAAAACCATTCGTCACTTGATAATCCAACAATCACATCAATTACTTGTGCTTATCTCAAGAATGGGAAAGAAAATAGGTTAAAATAAGAAAAGATCCAATCTACAGAACTGCATTGACCCATGACATCTTTCCCAATAATGATCCTGATCTTGTAGCACCCTTGAGAATACCTAGGGACTATTTTTCTTCACGTGGCTACAAAAACCCTACAAAAATATCCATTTTCCTTTATATTCTACTATTGTCACCAAATTCATATGATTTGTATTCCAATGGTTAGAGAAAGTTTAAATTCTATATCGTTGATGTTGAATTCTTTAGCTACGATTAAATTCTAGAGGCAATGTTTATTTTTTCCTTTTAACAAGATCAACTCCATGTGGCAAAATCTTGCTTCAGCATAGCTCATTGGTGTTAGATTTGCAATGAAGTGTAGGCTTTAGATATTTTTCTCCATTAAAGAGTCCTTTCGTGGGTCCACTTTATACTTTTTGACATCTAACATGTGGTGCCTTTTTAGGAGATTTCCTAAAATGAGCTTTTACTAGCAAGAAAAGATCCCAAAAGAAAATGCATCATTGATCTTGTTCTTGATCAATGATCATGATCATGCAGGCCCAACTAAAAAGTAAGTAGTTGACTTTTCAACCAACCACTAGTGTGCGTTCCTTTGTTAATTAACTCTTCCACCCATCTACATAGCTGGTGAGATCACATCTGGACTATCCATGCACATTCGCTTACCTTTACATTTTTGAATATTAAAGCGTTTTAACTTCTTTTTGCTAAAAAATTGGTTTCTCCACATTCTAAGCTCAATCACCTACAATATCCTCCATTGAAATGCAAACCACTATAGATCTTTGTCTTTAGAATCCTTCTGAATATTTAGATTATGAATCATTGGAGTTTCCAAACTTTCTTCTCATCAAGGAAACACTTCTAACTCACCCACCAAACCACAAATCACCTAGCCCTTGACCAATGCAATATATACATGATTTTTCACCTAGGTTAGCTTGAAAGGGGATGATGAGAAGATAGGTCATCATAGGGGCACTCTAGACATAGGTTCAAAACATTGACACATTGACTGGAATCCAACCCAAGGTAGAAAATAAATTGAACTAAAAATTGGGCAACAACCAACTCTGTCTAGGGATTTAAGCATGACAATTCTTAAAAAGAACCCTAGCGATCTTTGGTTTCAAAGAGCAAGTTACAACTTGGTAGTAAAAAGAATAGAATAATCTAGGAAAGCAACAACAACTAACTAAGAAAGTGAGCAACTAAGCTAAAGTAAACTCCAAGAAAGAAAAACCTACTGAACTAGCTATTATGCATGGGTTACCTACTTCAATTTTGCATTTGGTAAAACTTCAAATCCTTTTTCATTATAAGAACATGGCAAGGATTCTCTAGTGGGATATGTTAGAAATAGGGAGTACTGAGAGGGGTTGAATCGTTAATCTACAAACATTAATCACCAACTGGATATTATTTCTTACTTTAAACCATGCATAAAAAAGGAATAAAGTAATGCTGAATAGTAACAATAACAATGCACAAAGATAACTCATAACACCATATTTTGTTAACTAGGGAAACCCTAGCAAAGGGAAAACCATGGTGGGGATGATACACACTAGGTAATATACTAATATATAAGTTCCTTGTTAGAGGATGGACCAGATTAGGAGTCAATGATAAAATTTAGTATAAGGAGTTCCTATTAAGAGATTCCAACCCTATTAGGAGTTGTAGTACAATAGAAGCAAGATGAGTCCACTGCCCAAATATGCACTTCTTAATTACAAGAAGAGCTCACTGCTCAAACAAGTAATTAGACTAAAAATAAGTACTATATCTTCTTCCTTGACTGATCGTTGATCTTTAGCTTGATCTTGGATCACCAAATAGCTCACAATTTTTTTTGCATATATCACTTTCACAATTACAAGATAACACTTTCAATCATAATCACAATTTTACAATTCACACTTTCACAATCTTACTACAAAATTTCCTTTGTATAAATAGCATGCCTTTTCAAAAATTAATGCTGGGTTAGCTAAGATCATAATCTACTTTTCCAACTTAGAGTAAACATCTAGGATGTTGACCTAATTGGACAAGTAATTTGTAAAGAAAATAATCCTTTCCTTCAATTTTTCTATCCTGTTTCACTTGAAACATGATCATATTTATTTCATACATTCTGTACTAACTTCCAAAGTTATACATGTCATTAATAACATGTATACTATCTCCATCTAACTTCACTAGTCATAATATGATGTCAACAACAAGTTATAATCAAAACAATACACTGCTGTAAGCCAAATTCTATACTTAGACAATTTTCTAATTACCAAACACTAAGTATCTTTATTTTTGAGGCTTACAGTAAGCATGTACAGCATGTGAGGTCATAAATGAAAATAATTACATATCACTATTAGCAAATTGTCAACAATCTCCCCCTTTGGCATTGATGACAAAAAAAGAGGGAAAATTGGCTAAGTGACAAAACTTAACACAAAAAAAATAAATAACACCTTACATAACATCTATTATAATTTTTCCAACTTTACATATGCTCCCCCTTACAATATACTTTACAATATTCTCCCCTTTTGATAATTAAATTTTCTACGATTACCAATTTTCTGCAATTTCTCCCCCTTTAACATAAATGACAAAGGGCAAAATGTCAGAAATCTGTCCAAAAATGTTTTTCTTCCTTACGCTGATATGATCTTCATGCAATCATCAAATTTTCCTTCAGACTATCCATACCCTTAGTCCATATCTCTTTGGTGGACTCAACTGAGGTGAGAATTGCACATAAAGCATATGTTGTAATCTCTACTGCATTAAGATCTGAATACAAAAAGTTGGAATATGTGTCCTTGGCCTTAACACATTCCTCTAACTTCTTCTCAACAAAAGATAATTTTAGAGCAATACATTCTTTGAAACCATATACCCTCTTTAAAATTTGTTCCTTCCAATGTTCCAATTTATTGATGTCACTGTGAATACTGGCCACTTGTCCTTCAAAATCATCTACTTTGCAAGATGGATGCTAGATCTAGCTGGATGAAACCTATAGCTCACTCATCTTTACTTCTATCTAACTATCAATGTCTTTAGTTATTCTATATGATAAGGTACACTTAATATATAGAGTTTTCCCATCCTATTGGCATTTCCAAAGTTCCTTTATACAAGTATTAAGATTAATCAAATCATTTTTGATGTTTTGACAGATGGTGCTAAACAAGTTAGCATCATGGGAAATTTGTGGCTTTGCATTTAAAACATTCAATAAATTGGTAAACTCTTCATCAAATGATTTTAACACTGCTTGTGCCCTCTATTTAGGATTTGATTTAGTGTGTTGTACTACCAAGGTATTGTGAAGTCTGTTAGTAACTTCCAATAAGGTTCTCTATAAGCTTTTCACTTTCCTATTCTATTCAATAAGCTTTGTCAAGGATGAGATCATATATGTTTGATCATCATCATCAGTAGCTAAACTGGCAAGAGAGAGCAGAGTGGATGAACTAAATGGTTTAGTATCATCCTCCCTTTGTTTCTTAGTTGCCTCTTTGATCTTCTCTCTTCTTGTTCTTTATTTTCACTTTCCTCTCTTTCCTTTACTCTATTCTCTTCCAATCTCTACTTCTCATCTTCCTCAGTTTTCTTTCTCATCTCTTCTTCTACAATCCATCTCGTTTCCTTTATTTTCTTTTCTTCCTCAAGCAATTTCTACTTGGCCTCCTCTATTTTCTTCTTCTCTTCTTCAATCTATCTCAATTTTTTCTCCATATCCTTGATGTTTGGTTCATTAGGTTCGGAACCACCAAATGGATTGGGATCATCAATGTTAATGGTAACATTGATCTGATCAATTTGCATAATGTCACTGCTCATTGAGACTTCTAAGGTTCTAGGTGCTGGAGGGGATGTTGCCTTTGACTTTGTCAACATCTGACTGATAGTAGCCATAGTCTCACTTCTTAGTTTATCCTTTTCAGCATCCATGAATAGAAATTGTCTCAATTTATTCCTTAAGTATGGTGCGAGGTTATTCAAAAATATTTTAATTTCTTCTTCATCACCAGTCTTGCAAATAGTTCTAACCATAGACTTCTGAAGTTCTAGAACTTCTTCCCTTGTAGGAGCCTTCTTTCGAATGAGTCTCTCATGGATTTTCTGGTTAATTATGCTCTCAAGATCCTTTATTTTCAGATTTTTTGATATGGTATATCTCATAGTAGATATATCAATCTAATCCTTTTCAAAATTGTTATACATATCATAAAACTTGTTCATTTGAAAAAAGTTTCCTTCATTAGCAATAGCGGTGTTGAACTTCTCTATCTTCGGCTTCCAAGGTTGTCAAGCTTTGCCTACTGATTGCTTTGCTAGAGTCACTTTCTCTACTCTCTTGGTCTCTTGTTCCTCTACTTCTTCATTATTGGAATCAATTACCAAATTTTTTTTGAATCTTTTTCCTAGTCTAGTGGCTTGTTGTTTGACTCTCTTGTAATTAATAGTTACTACTTCTATCAATATTTTAGATTTTCTTTTTGGTTCATTAGGCTAAAGATTTGATACTGTTGCATACAGAATTCTCTATTTTGAAGATGTCTCTACAATAAATACTGACAAAGGTTGAATGTTCAATATTCCTTGCTTCATCATTTGTCTTACAACCTTAGATTCACTCTCTATCATTCTAGTGTCTGATAGTGCCTTCTTCATAAAGACTCTACTTTCTTGTGTGATGCCTTCTCCATAGATGCCTGATAAGCTAACTGTGTGATCTTGTCATATGTACCAAATATGTATTCTTCTTTGTCTCTATCTATATTCAACAACAAATCAATATAACCAACTACTATATCATCATTTAGTTCATAACTCTAGGGATCAAGAAATGTTTCCCGAGGTTACACTACTTGAATATAGGTATAATCTATATCAACAAAAATTCAAATCTCATCCTTAAATCTGTCCACAATTGCAGATGCAAATCTAAATCTTTGTTTCATTTCATTCTGAAATGTTCTCATTAACAAGTTGCCACTATCTAATATCTTATCTGTAGGATGCCTTCTGCATACTTCTATAATCTGCTCCATTGTGCATCTATCACTACTCATCATGTCTATGACTAATAAGTAAGGAAATATTTTAAGTACATGAAAGAATATGTGATTGATCAATGACTAGAATCTAAATACACCATTCTTTGTTCTCTTGATCTTTTCTAGGTTTTATAAGAGTTTCATTCTCAGTATTTCACTAAGATTCACTTGCTCTTTCTCTACACATATCTTATATGCTACATACATCAATCTCCTAAAAGTTCATCAATCTTTGAACTTGCACAAATAGAATAGGCAATAATTCTTCTCAAAAATCTCACATTATCTTGCTTGATGGTGCTGATCACCATAGCCTTTCCATTATACATTGCTTTAGTATATCTTTCAACTTTCTTCTTGAACAATTTCTCACCTATAGGTACACTTCCTTTTTTACTAACACCAATTACCTCATGAATAAGGTTAGGAAAAATATCAACTACATTGTCTTGCGTCCATAATTTACCATCACATATCCTACTCAATATGATCTGTGTCCACTCATATGTGTCTAGCTCATGGTAGAAGTGATATTTAAACAAGTTTAATTCCTTTAGATGTTCAAATCCATGCTTCATAGTCATGTCGTGGTTGAAAACCAATTCCATATTTTTGTTCATGAATTCACTACCAATAGACTCAAACTTACTATTCAAATAATTTCCTACATCTTCAAGATATACTATGTTGTTTGGAGTGATAGACAACATAGAGTTAGGGTATCCTTTAGTAGGTTTTATGGAAACAACTTTTAACTTAGGTCTATCTTCACTCTCAACACTGTGCACTGCTAACATATCTATGATTCTATCAAACAAGAAATTTTATAAAACAAATTTGTGGAAAAATGATAAAATACCTCTTTCCAAAAATAGGGTTTGCTTCAAAATTGCCTTAACAAGTAACTTCTGAGTGCTCTTCACTTTGGATGTGTTTGCAATGAAGTGAAAATCAATTCTGTACTCTATTTATTCCATCAACTTGAACTTGCATTAATTGTGTACATTATAGACACAAAAAAGCTGCCAATTTCATTTTGGAATCAAATAACTGCTCAAGATGATCTATCTGATCTTCAAATGTCAAGTGAGGTTTTCCATAGCTAGTTTCCATCATGAAAAAACTCTACTAGACTTCACATCATGAAATTATCTAAAAAACATACTTTTCATTTCTGTTACAAAATTAGCATTTTGTTGTGATACCAGTAACTCTAAATTCCTTCATAACTTGTTCAGATGAGCTCCAAATTACAAGTGAGCTTAGGTAGCATCTAAATATAACTAGATACACATTTTTCAAACTTTGCTAACTCTAATTTGATCTTTGAATGAAATTATCAAATTCTGATGCTATGAATAAGCTTAATTCCACTTAGTTGAATCAAACTCAACAACTAACTTCGATCTTCTTGTCTCATCATCATCTAGCTTTTCCTTTGAGATATCTACTCCTTTTACAAATGCCTCATTAAGTTCCTATCAAAGTTCACTAACAATGTTTATGTGTTCCTCATTGTCTCTATTGGTTCCAAAGTTCCTTTCATGGTTCCTTCTATCATTTTTGACATTCTTTCCATCATTCCTTTTGTTCCTAAAGTTTCTTCCATTTTTCCTTCTATCTCTGAAGTTTCTATCCATTCTGCAGTACTTTTCTATGTGTCCAAAGTTGTTGCATAACTAACGTACAGGTGCTCTACTTTTAGGATTCTATTGATCATTAGGTGCATGACAATAATGAGCAATGCGTTCTAAGTTGTTACACTTATAACACATGATTTGTCTTTTTTTTTCATAAGATCTTCCTTCTCTTGATGTCCTTTTATTGGATCTTCTTCTATCTGTAGGGTTAATATTTCTAGACATTCTACTATTTCTTTTATCATTATCATACTTAGATTTCCTACAATCAATCGCATTATGATCCATACCTTGACAATTATGAAAATAAAAGTCCTTAACATGATTAAATGACTTATTAGTACAATCTCTTTTCATATGACCTATTTCATTACATAAAAAGAACTTACCTCTAAATTCATACCTGGCTTCCTTAGGATTCCACATGCTTTGGTTCATCCAAAATTTCAGCTTCCTTATATTGCTCAATTTTAAATTTTTTTTTAGAAGATTGATTGGATTCAATCTTATCATTAGATTTGTCTTTTTCTTTTGGATCTGATCCAATCTCAAGTTTCTTCATAGACATGTTAATTAGATAACCAAGACCCATCTTATCATAAGTAGGTCTCTATATTGACATTGAATCATCAAGATTTTATCTGCTAGAATAGAGCTTCTCAAGCCGCTGCTTGCACTTTGTTAATTCACCTTTTACAATGGTGTTGTACTTATGAAATTCTTCATGATCTTCTTTCAATGTTTCAAACTCGGATGTTTTCTTTACTAGACTTTCTCTTAGATTTGCATTTTCAGTCTTCAAATCAAGTTCAATTTTTCTAGGATCATTTTGTAATCTTCAATTCATGCTTCAAGATCTTGTACTCTATCTTCAAATTTGAATAATCTTCATCACTAGTTCCAGATTTAGTAGATTTAGGCTTGGATTTGAGATGTTCAATTTTTTCTTTAAATTGACCAATGTATGCTTTGAAGTCTTCATATTTGTCCTTTAGCTTATCTCTTTCTTCAGTAAGGAGATCAATTTATTCAAGAGCTTCTTCAAGGTTCTTCATCAACTATTCCATATCCATAGGGATCTTACTCAAGCTATTGAAAGTAACTTCCCTTTGATACCAATTGTTAGAAATAAGAATTACTAGGGGGGGGGGTGTGAATCAGTAATCTACAAACTTTAGTTGCCAACTGGATCTTATTTATTACTTTAAACCATGTATAAAAAAGAAATAAAGTAATTTTGAATAGTAATAGTAACAATTCACAAAGATAACTCATAACACCATATTTTGATAACTAGAGAAACCCTGGCCAAGGGAAAACCTTGGTAGGGATGATACCCACTAGATAAATATACTGATATATAAGTTCCTTATTAGAGGATGGACCTTGTTAGGAATCAATAGAAAAATTTAGTATAAGGAGTCCCTATTAGGAGACTTTGAATCCATTTTAGGAGATTCCAACCCTGTTAGGAGTTGTAGTATAGTAGATGCAAGATGAGCCCACTACCCAAACATGGACTTCTTAATTACAAGAAGAGCTCACTGCTCAAACAAGTAATCATACAAAAAATAAGTATTGTATCTTCTTCCTTGACTGATCTCTAAGCTTCATCTTGATCTTGGATCACCAAATAGCTCACATGAAACTTCGTGTATATCACTTTCACAAGTACAAGATAGCACTTGCAATCATAATCACAATCTTACAATTCAAACTTTCACAATCTTAACACAAAATGTCCTTTGCATAAATACCATGCCTTTTCATAAATTTTTGATAGATTAGCTAAGATTATAATCTACTTCAAACTTAGATTAAACATCTAGGATGTTGACTCTAATTGGACAAGTAATTATCTTGTAAACAAAATAATCCTTTCCTTCAATTCTACTATCCTGTTTCACTTCAAACATGACTATCTTTGTTCAGTAAAGTCCGTACAGACTTTCAAGCTTATACACATCATCACCAAAATGTATACTATCTCCATCTAACTTCTCTAGTCATAATATGACATCAATAACAAGTTATAAACAAAATAATACATTGCTGTAAACCAAATTCTATACTTAGACAATTTTCTGATTACCAAACACTAAGTATCTTTATTTCCAAGGTTTCCTATAAGAATGTACATCATGTGTTGCCATAAATGAAAACAATTAAATATCACTATTAGCCAATTTTCAATAGGATATGCCAACTTGAAGGAGTTGTTCTGGTTTACTTGCATGATTTGGAATGGTCCTTTCCACAAAGACTAAAACTTGGAGTACATCCCTCTTGGTTCATGCCTCTTATCCCATAGCAAGACCAAATCACTTTCCATGAATTTCCTTGGTCTTTCCCTTTTATCAAATAACTTCTTAACTCTTCCTTGATGTTTAGTGATTCTATCTACCATTTCTTCTCTTTCTTCTTGCAGCTTGGTGAGATACAAAATTTTCTTTTCCAATCCATCTCTAATTATGCCATCTTCAATCATAGTCTTCAACTTACAAGTGACAAGCTCTAGAGGTGATGAAAATATAGCTTCTACTCCATAAACTAATTGAAAAGGTGAGATACCAATGACCCTTTTAGGTGTAGTTCTATCTTCCCATAAACCATGATGTATATTCTTGTGCCAACTTTTCTGACTATCTGAGACTAATTTCTTCAAGATATTAATCAGATTATTATTGCTAGATTCATCTTGCCCATTTCATTGAGAAAAATAATCAGAGGAATGACCAACTTGGATACCATTGTGATAAAAAAATTTGATAATCTCTAAGGAAGAAAAATAAACTATACTGTCCATTATCAATTTCATAGGAACTCCAAATCTACCCAATATATGTTCTTTGAGAAACTCACATACCACCTTTGATGAAGTCTTCTTCATAGGGTTGGCTTCGACCAATTTACTAAAATAATATGTGGTAGTTAGGATACAAGAATATCCTTGACTAGAAGGAGGATTGATTGGGCCTATAAAATCCAAACCCCATTGATGAAAAGGAGCTTCAATCACCACTGGCCAAAGAGGCAAGTCAACTAACTGAGATTTACCATTAAACATCCTACATTTCTAACAATTGGCAACCCACTTATATGAATCTTTAGATATACCAAGCCAATAGTAGCATTGACTTAAGATTTTGAATGCATTGATAGTAGAAGAGAAGTGTCCTCCATATGCTTCATTATGAAAAGACTTTAAGAGCCTCTCTTGCTACTCCTTATCAATACACCTTTGAAATGTACCATCAATAGCTCTCTTATACAAAAAATCATCATAAATTACATACTTTAAGGCCTTTGTTTTTAGATCTCTCCTTTTCTTAGCACTTAATCCACACTCACCATAGGTCAAAAAGTATGCAATATTTGAAAAGCAAGGATCTTAAAGACTTACCATAAGAACATTTGGAGTATCTTCCTCTTCAACTTGTTGATCTTTTTCCAAGGCTTTAGAAAGTTCATTTCCTCTCACAATTTTGGTTTGCTTGATCTCTATGTCATAATCCTAGACCTTTCCTATCCAAGCTCCTCTATTATTGCAACCAAAATCATGTTGTGTGAAAATGTCTTTTCACTATAGGATCTGACACATGTATCACTAAATGACAATGCAAAATATAAAATGTGAAATTCTTGAGAGTTCTCACTGCTGCATATGCATGTTTCTCCATTTGTGGGCATCTCATTTCTTGATTCCTCAATGACATACTCATGAAAGAAATTGGGACTTCTATTCCTTCTTTATTTTCCTACATTAATATGGCTAACATGGTATGCTTTGATGCATAACAATATATGATGAACTCCTTAGTATAGTCTGGATGAACAAGGATAGGGGCTTTGGCAATAGTACCTTTGATGTCTTCAATTTTTTTTTCCCCATATCACTCCATTTGAAAGCTTTATTACCCTTCATCATATCTATTATACACCTAACTATCTTAGAGAAATCAAACACAAACCTTCTTAAGAAATTTACTCGGCCAAAGAAAGAATTTACTCTAGTTTTTGGTCAATGGAAGACTTGATTTCTAAATGGCTTTAACTCTATCTAGATCAATCTTCATGCCATCTTGAGAGACAATGTGACCAAGTAGTTTACCTTCTATTACACAAAATATTGATTTCTTGGGATTCAATGAGACACCATAATCTCTACACCTTTGTAGCACTCTTTCTAAGTCCTTGATGTGATCTTCCCTTTTCTTGGAGAAGACTGTCAAATCATCTAGGTACACAACAATGATCTTATCCTTCAAATAACCAAAAAATAAAATTCATTGCACATTGAAATGTTGCACCTACATTAATCAAACCAATATGCATCTTGTTATATGAAAAATTACCTCATAGTGTGGTGAATGTTGTATTGAACTGATTTGTCTCATCTAATTGGATCTAGTAATACCTTGAGAAGCCATCTAACATAAACAGCATCTCTGACCCTGGAACTATCTACAAGAGGTGATCCATGTTGGAGAGTGTAAAGTTATCTTTGAGAGAAGCCTGATTTAGATTTCTAAAATCCACTCAAATCCTTATCTCTCCATTTTTATTCCTCACTGGCACAATCTTAGCTACCCAAGTATAGTGATGAATATGACATATGATCGTAGCCTTGAACATTTTATCAATCTCCTTAAAGATTACTCCTTCAACTATAGGGTTTTAGTTCCTTTTTTTTTTTTTGTCTAAATGGTGATACACTAGTCTTAAGGGGGATTTCATGTTTGAATTTGCCATCCATGAATTATTTTAGATCTTCATAGCTCCAAGAAAATACATCTTGATATTTAATGAGTAACTTGATTTCTACCCTCTCCTTTTTTTGTGCAACACTTCCCTATGTTTATCATTTTTGGATTGATTTCTATCCCTATATTTATTCCATCATACTCACCACAAGTTTTTCCTCTCTCTCTCTCTCTCTCTCTCTCTCTCTCAATGTATGCATCATGCCTATCAAATATTTTTTTACAAAGAGATAAGATGAGATGGAATCTTATTATGTTCCAATTAGATCCAATTTATCCTTGGGTTCCTTTTTCTATTTGTCAATAGATCACCACTCAAATGAGTACTTCCTTCAAAATACAATCTTGCAAAAGGTTTTTCCACTTCAATGAATTGTTTTAAGTGTTTTTCATCATCAAACACTACCCAAGTATTTTCATTATTAGGTACATTAGGCCTAAATAAAATTTCCACTTTATAAATTTAATTTTTGAAGTTAGGATGTGGTAGGAGCAAAGATGCAGAGACTGCCAAAGAATCAACTCTTGAATTCAGACCCCTTGGTACTACTATAATTGAGAAAGCATCATAACCTTCAATCTCATCCCTCACCTTATTATGATATTTTTTTCAATCTTTGGTTCTTTACTGCATATTGGTTCTTCACTTTCTTTACCACCAATTATTCATCTCCCTAAACTTTGAGTATCTCAATCCCTTTTTATTTTGTTATTACTATTCCAAGAAGGGCTTCATACTCTACATTATTATTGGTATTTTTGAAATCTAACTTGTATGTGAAAAAGTTGTTTCTCCACTAGGTGATATCAAAACCACTTCTATACCTGAACCAACATTGGCACAACTTCCATCAAATTCCAAGGTCCACAGTTACTCACCATTGGTCTACTCTGATTCTTCTTGAATATTACAGGTATCAGAGAATAGCATATAGTTACCAAGATACATTTCCTAATATAAGATTTGAGACCTAGGATTATCTAATTTTAGATCAATGATCTTTTCTTTTTCTTCTGGTTCTAGTTTCACCATTTTGTCCCCAACTTGGATGATAGCATAGGACTAGTCCAATTTTATTTCTCCCCCCATGTCCTTGCAAAAAATTCTACTTAGGAGAATTCCATAACTTTTAGGGATGACTACCATTAGGATGGTGAGTTTAAGTCTCTTGGAAGGGTAGGCATTAAGTTAACTTGAGCATCCTTTATCTGTGCAAGCAAGGGTACTTGTTTTGCATCCATTGAGTAACAATGACCAAAAGTTTTAGTGAGGGGTAGACCTAGAGCTTTAGCTACAGAGGTAAGAATTACATTATCAGAAGCTCCTATTTCTATGATGTAATTACTCAACCTATTTCCATTGAGAGGTGGCCAAGACAATGGATTCTTCTTCTTGAAACAATTTAGGTAGAGTGCAAGATATTCATCAGCCAAAGGATTTCCACTAGTACTAGCTTTGTTTTGATGATCAATGTTAGCATTGATACTCACATGTCCTCGATCTTTATTATTATACTGCCCAACTAACCTTTGCAATTAATCAAGATTAGACTTCAAATAATCTAGTGGAGATATTTGAATTGTTACCTCTTTACAACATTGTATTATATCAAAGGAATTAGGTGACTTACCTTTGTGCTCTTTTTTTGAAGTTTAAGGTACCATGCCACTCTCTTTATCTACATTCTTTGATGATTCATGATTTTTAGGAGTCACTAAATTGGAGGATTGATTCCTATTCTTGTAACTTCCTGTCATGAATGTCAATTGAGGTCCATCTAGAGTTTCAAAACAACCACCTCCTATCTCTGAATCTGATTCATGCTCCAATTTTTAAATTTTTTTTTTTCAGATTCGCCACAAGGAGCATGATCATCTTTACTTTTAGGATATTCCACTATTTTTTCTTTGTTATCCACCATCTGCTTATATCTGATTATTTCATAACATTTATCTCCATCATGATCTTCCCTTAGGTCGAAAGAATGCATATTTTCTCTCTTTGAACCAGCCTCAATTTCTAATCATATTGATAAGGTGGTATTTGTAAAGTCTTACCTCAATTTTGATGCTTAGAACCTTCTTTGTAAGGATGATGGAAAGAATGAGTAGACCTATTGATTTATTTCTTTAATGCAATAACCTCATTAGATAACTTTTGGAGCATGGCCTCTGCGTTATTTGAAGTGCTAGCTATGTTACCTATGGTTCCAGATTGAATTTCTCTCTTCCATTTACTAGAGGCTATCATGTCATCCTCCATCTCCACAACTAGCATTTAGGAAACTTGTAAATTTGCTACATTTATCCTCTTTATTTAATACCCAAGATTAGGGGGCATAGAACTGATGTAGAAATTCTTCTTATTATCTTCTATTAGTGCACTTGTTGTAGGTATCATCTTAATGAGTTTGTTAAACTTTGCATTGAAATCCCTCATAGAGATGGATGGTTCATTTTTCATTTGTGCCAATTGTAGCAACAACACTTGTGCATCTTTTGTACTTTTGTAGCGTTCCTCAAACCTTTATTATTGGAAACAATTGATTAATTATGTATTGTCTTAAATGTTATACAAAATTTCATATCATTGTCAGTTAGTGTATGGAAATCCCACTTAGGCATTGAAGATAGTTTTCTGTGTCTATTGAGCATTCTAGAGTTTGCCTAGTTCATAAGACAATGTATATGGAGTTCACTCGGGTGACAAAGGAAAGTTTGCAAAAGTTGAGTGTTAATTGAGATCACTCGTTAATAAAGGATGTTGATAAAATAAATAAGATTGACAAATGAGTGTCAACACACTTAACCATTTTTACTATACATGCCGAGTACACAATGGAAGCTAAGCTAGAATTTCTTTATATGTCGAGTCACAAATAGTGCTGAGAAAACTACAGTTGATGTCGAGTAGAACACATTACAGTATATGACAAGCTATACATAATTCAACATGCACTGAGTAGATTAGAAGATAGTGTGTGTCGAGCATTGTGAAGTTAATAGGAGCAGAGTGATTCAAGAATTAGTAGAAATCGAGCAATGCAAGAAAACTAACAAGAGCTGAGTAATGCAGGAAACATAGTGGATGCCAAGCAATCCAAAATAGATGGTGCCAAGCATCAGTATTACTACTTCATGTGCTGAGCAACACAAGATTTGCATAAGAGTTTGTGCCAATACAAACCAAAATGTAACAAGGTTATGCATGACTCATGATAGTATAAGGAGATAAGATCAAATCCTCCCATTTACCTATGCGATCCATATGAAGCCAATCAAAAAATTGGAATTGCATGTAGCCAATGGGTGAATTTCAAGGGTTTGAGTGGGAACATTTTATCCAAGGATGCATAACGATCCACAAATCTTTATAAGGGAGTCCTGACACCATTGAATGAGAGTTGGGGAGAAGAAGGAACAATAGAGCATTTTATTGAGGTCGTTACAAAGCATTGGTGTCAAAGATTCAGTGGAAAGGACAACATTTACAAATCTAGTTGATCAGAACAGAACAAGGAACGCAATTAGCAGATTAGATCTAGTTGAGATCAGGGATAGACGAGTAGATCAAGAGCCTGAGATTAGGATTAGAAATTGCATTAGTTCAGGTGTACTATTCTAATACTCTCTTGCAATTGTATTAGGAATTTGGAAATCTTATTGAGTTAGGTAGGTTTAATAGCCTTATGTAAATCCTTTAACAAGGTGGCATTCTAAGTTGAATGTTCTTAAGTCCTCTAACAAGGCATACTCCTAACAGGGTGTAGAAATCCTTTAACAAGGTCACATATTAACAATGTGTTGTAGCCTTTAACATGGCAGGCCTTTAATAGGGAAAACCATCAGAAGTGGTTGAAATCAATTGCTGCAGTAATTTCATGGGTATCATCCCCACCCCAATTTTACCTTCTTATTCTTGGAGGGTTTTTGGGTCACCAAAATCTCAAGTGTTATGTGGTGATAAATGTTTGTCTCTTATGATTTTTTAATATTTATATGCATGCATGATAATTTTAGTTATATGATTAAGGGATTGTAAGTGGTTAAAAAGCCAATACTTCAGATTTACCCCCCTCTCAGAAGATGTCTTCCCATTAAGACATTCCAACAATTGGTATCAAAGCTAAGTTCTCTCAAGGAGAATCCTAACAGCTTGGAGGAAAAGATTTGAAGATGGAAGTCTTCAAACTTGGGAAGATCATTGAGAACCAGGTGATAGATGTGCATCTCGCTCTACACAAGGTAGAGGAAGCTAGAGAGGAATTAAGAGAATCCTTAAAAAGAAGACAGGAAATAGCTATAGTGAAAAATGAAGTTCACTACAAGGAAATTGACACCACACAAGTATTTTCCAAAGGATATTCCAAAGAATTTGATGCAGCAATAGTAGAATTGATGGAGAAAAATAGAGCTCAAGCAGAAAAGATAAGAACTCTTAAAATAGAGTATGAATCATAGGCCATGACACTTTGTGAAATCACTAAACAAAAGAAAAGAGCAGTTGAGGATAGAGTCATGATGGAAGATGACAAAAGAAATCTTGCAAATAGACTTGAAGAAAAATATACTAAATTAACAAGGATCTCAAACATGCAAATGGATACACTTGCCTAAATGATGAACCTTCATCATGAACTCAATATGAAAGATATAGAGATCTCTACTTTGAGGATGCAAAATTAACAACTATAGAATGAATTGGACAGAGAAAAAGAAACCGCAGAAAATCTCAACAAGTCAAGTGAAGTTGTCAAGTACTTTGAATAGTTGCTGAAATCCCCAAGATCAGCCCATGATACATCAGGACTTGGATACTCCAACACTAAAGTTGGTGAATCATCAAAGAGTGTTAAGAAAAGGAGTGACAAAGGTAAGGATTCTAAACCAACTTGTCATTACTGTAATAAAAGGGGGCATGCTACTAATGTTTGTAGGAGTAGAAGGATCAATCAGCCAAACACACCAAAAGCAAGGGTTACTGTCACAAGTGCAACATGCAAGGACATATGACACAAGACTACAGGTCTAAAGTCATAAGGACACAAAGATTTGATGGACATTGCCATAATTGCAAGAAGTATGGACATAGAGCCCTTGAATACAGATCAAAGCCTATATGGACACCAAATCAACATGTAAGAAGGGACAACTATGAACACCATTACAATTGGGACAACAATATAAGGAAAAGTTGTTTGTATTGTCAATAGTATGGATATATACCCCAGAACTGCATAAGAACACATTTCAAGGGAAATGATAAAATATGGTTGAACCAAACTACTTGCTTTAGTTGCTTGTAAACTGGTCACATCAGTAGGAATGATCCAACAAAGGCCAAGGTACCCAAGACTGAAGTAAATAAGGGCAAAGAAAAGATTGATGTGGAACACATCATAACAGACATGAAGAAGACATGAAAGAAAAAGGATGAATCAAGTACATCCAATGGAAGGGTCACTTCACCCACGAGGTCAAGTGATCATTTCTCATCCAATTAATCACAAGATGAGCCTATGGGGCTGATACATATAAGGAAGTATCATATGTTAGCCCTAAACCATGAAGAAGCACTGCAAAGTATAAATCTGCATGAGACAAGATGCCAAGACAAAAAATTTGAATGATGATGCTGAGTGAAATTGTAGTGGTGGCTGAGTTATTAACAAAGTTAGTAAATGCCAAGTGAGAATAACTATCGAGTGGATGTTGAGTTGAAAAACCTTTGGGAGCCGAGTGACAAGTAAAGGTACAAAAATGCATTAAATGAATTTTTTTTTTTAGTCGCTTAAAGGTGAAAATCGATTCATTTTTGAGCCATTCAAATGAAGAGTAACTGCCAGGAGCATGACTGAGTGATTCTCAAGCTTTAATCCAATGATTTGCAGTGATTCAACATCTAACCAAGTGATCTAAGAATTTAACCAGGTATTTCCTTCAGGTGCCAAGTTTTATAGTTTGCAAAATTTTCTTTAATCATCAAACCCTAGTTCAGTTAAAAATGGCGCCTAGTTCAAAGACGACCCAAGGGAAAGAGAGCCATGAGATTCAACTTGTCAGCAATGAGGTTAAGCAACCTAAGTTTAGGCTCATACTAGAAGTTGCATATAAAAATGATCTCGTTGGTGCCCTATTCACCATCCCTGAAAAATTTGTTATGGTTCAGGATGTGCGAAAGTGTTATAACTGCAAAATAGGAGCCATAGGAGACTTGGAAATCTTTAATGCATTTGACAAACTCTGTGACAATGGTATATTGAAAGATGAGTTTTCAATCATAGAGAAGAAGGGTTTAACCAAAGCCCTAATTTTTCCAATCATATTCAAAACTGAGTGGATATGCATAATACTTAGTGTAGACACCTAAAAATCCTTTAGAAAATAAAATATTTTTATTTTCTGAAAAATGTCCCTGATGACATCATCATTAATTAATTAATTTTTTATGCCATTAAATCCCTTTATCCTAATTAAAAATATTTAATTAAAGAATCCCTCCCAAAAATGTTCAAATCTTATTTAAACATTATTTCCTTATTTATTAATTATTGAATAAATAAATTGACCAAAAATCCCAAAATAAATAAATAATTTATTTTTTGCCCAAAACTTGGCCAATTTCCTTAAGACCACTAACCTCTTCCAAAATCTTCTAATCCTTCTTTAATTTCAATTAAAGGCTGATCCCATCATTTCCTATCCCTAATCCCAACTCAAAATATTTAATTAAGATTAAATATTAATCCTCATGTTTATTAAAAATATTTTAATAAATATCCCCTCAACCCCTCTTGCTCTAACCAATGACCCTGTGACATGTGTCATTCCCTGATTGGCTGTAAGGAAGCACAATCCATGTGCTGTTCTCTAATTCAATCTAAACCTTCCATAAGCTTTCTCCCATCCTTGCATCCCTCAAGCCCTTGATCCCTCAAGCCCTTTTCCTATTTAAGGAATCCTCTCCCAAGCCATTTTAACACAATCTAGAAAGTAAAGCCATAATGCCATTTTGAGAAGCCATTTTTACATCAAATCCATTCACCAAAATCTATCAAAAATCCTCCATTGAAGCCCATTTGAGCATTTGAGCATACATACATAATCAAGCCATCTTAGCTATTAGACAAACCTCTACATCAAGTGATCATCCTCATTGAGAGAGCCTATCCATGGCTCATATTCTCATTTGAGGACTTCATTTTGTCCCTCATGAAGTTATGTTAAATTAGTATGCAAATGCTTTTTGATTGTTTTAATTTAGTGTTTCTAACATACTAAAGTAGGATATACATATACTAATCATTATCATACATCACACTTCATCTTTTGGGGCATAAAAAGAATCCACATTTTAGAAACTTTCTAAGTTATAAAAACAAATAAAGACACTTTGAGTGAGTTTTTTGTTGGACTCACCCTCTTTAATCACCCATCATTCTAACTATTGGTTGCAATATCAACGCCATACATGTGGATGGGTCTACCTAAGAAGGTGTTAAATGTTCCACAAAAATCAAACTCCACTCACTTGAGTTTTTATTGGTTTTTCTAAAATAGAAAATTTCTTGAATGCACATTAGTCTCGCTAACACTTTATTTGGGCATAAAAATTGAACAAATCTTGATGTGGAGGGCCTTCGGGCATGTGCTTGAAATTGAGCTTTACAAACATCTTTGTTTTATCCTTAAAACAAACAAACACCAACTCTTGAATGCCTTAAAGGAAATTAACCAATACTTGACGTGGAGGGCCTCCGGGCATGCGGGTTTACTTTCTTGTTGACCCTAACTCTCCTTTGTGTATTCATTCTTCGATCACTTCTCTTTTGTTGGCGCATTTCAAATTGGAATTGAACCTTTGCATCTTAATCATGTGTGTTTTCAAAAAGTCTAGATTAGAAAACTTAAGCATCAGTTGGAAAAAAACTCTGTCTTTTAGCCCAAGATCATCCAAGTCTTCTCTCCCCTTATCGTCTTTCGAGGCCATCTTCGGTGCATAAGATTAGGATCCAAAATATTGTTTAAGTTTTAGGAGGCCTGCTTGGGGATTTCATCACCCCTTGGGATGACCTCAACTCCAGAATTTCGACAGAGTATAAATATTGAGAGGTGAATCCAAAGACACCTCTCTTGGGATCAAAATTCTATCACTTGGGCTAAGCCTCAAGAAACTTTATACCCTTGAGAAGTGAAAGAGGAGAAGTGGGTTACCGCTCCTCTCGGCTGTGTGACATCTTTTTGGTTTCATCTATGGATTTGGGCCTCACGTACCTTGCATATATCGAGGACTCCCTAGCTAAACCAAATTTCATCCTTGTAGAAAGCTTCCTAGGATGTTGGTGTGTTTGACGTGCTTGCTCCAAACTTTTGTCTGCTTTTTTTTTCATAGCTTTTGAATGAATGTTTGCCAACTTTGGTCAAAATCCAAGAAAAGAAAAAATCTTCCAGCTCAAGGCATACTTAGATTAGTCACTACCTCATCAGAAAATCATCCAAGCTCCCCCACTACAATCGAATCTATCTAGTTCTTTGCTTTAGAACAATACCAAATCCAAAGTCCATCCAAATCATCCCCCCAGCCAGCTAGCAACCCAATCCAAAATCACCCAAGCCTTTAAGGAATTGTTGTTACTCTGCCAGAGTTTTCTATCCAATCAATCTATCCAAATCCCTCAATCTCCCCAAGGTTATCCCTTTGACAGAGCTTTGTCTAGGGTAATCTAGCCTTGTCACTTGTCATCCCTCATCACCTTGAGCTAAAGATTGGGATCCATAAGTGGTCGATCTCATGTCATGCCCATAGGATCATTTTTCTATCCTCAAGTTGACACCAAAAGCCACCAATCTAGCACATAGGAAAGCAAAACTCTCACTTTTTGATAGCATACCCTTGAAGTCTTACATCCACAGGAAAGCCAAAAATCTCCAGCCAATCCTCCTTAGGTCTATCATGTAGCTTTGACTCTCCCTAGGAAATCTTTCATCAGCTAATCCAAAATTTGTGCTTAATCCAAATCCAACCATGAGCTTCCGTGTTCATCCATATGCAAGACCTGATCCCCATCCAACTCATCATCAAAACATGAAATCCCAACCCTATCATGATGAGTTTGGTCACATTGTCCTTTCTCCTGTTACATCCTATTCCAATGATGATGAAAATCTTGTTGACTATGATGGGTATCTTGAGAGCCTTAGATGCCTTCCACCAACCATCCCCCAAAATCCAAGCATTTCTCCAAATTATCTAGTCATGCCATCTCATATCCCAGCTTCTCCTCCATCACCCAATCAACCAAGCTTCCAATCTTCCACTTCCATCACACCAGCTATTCCTGTCAATCCACCATCTCCACCTCTGACACATGAGTCTCCCAGGAATCTCCTAGAGGAAATACAAGAAAAGCTGCCTCGAATAGTCGATAAGCCATGTCATCTAATCCAACCATGTGAAGTAGTCAATGATGAAGCTTCCCCATCTATAATATCACCTCCGTCTCCCATAGCTATCATCCGCATACCATCCATCAAATTGCTTAAAATCCTTTCACTTCCTGCAAGCATCAAAATCCCACCACCTGTCAAATCCCTCCAAATCCTATCCACATCACCTCCAAGCATTTCCTAAATCTCTCGTAATGACCCTTATGCATCCATCTTCTACTCACCCATCGCCACTACCGAATCTCCCATCTATCCATCCGCTGCCTTTGAAGAATCCATCCCTTCACCTCCTATTGCACCATCCACTCCAATCCACTCCTATCAAGATGCTACCCAAAAGCATGTTGACATCCCCCAAAGAATAAATGAAGATATCATCGTACCATGTCTTCCATCCATAGTGCAGTCACCATCCCCTCCATCTCCAAAACCTCAAGCCATACCTCCTCTACTGCAGGATATCTTTTCATCCCATCAGCTAAATCAAGATCCTATCCTACCATCTCCTTTGCTCCATGCTTCCATCTTACCACCTATCCAAGCTATTCCACCATCTATAATCTACCCTCTTGGTTCACTTACATTCATCCATGGTGGCCCCCTCTCAGTAGAAGAATTAAGAATAGTATCTCCCCATTGCAATACATCTAATAAAGCACTACTACCATTTTCTACAAGCAAAAAGTTTCCTTAGCTCGTTCAAATGCTCAATCAATGGCATTATCAAGGTCAAGGTATAGGATCACAAGATCAAGGAATCAGAATGCCTATTATTGCACAAAAGAATCTAGGATTACATGGTCTTGGATATGTATCGAAAGGCTCACCATCTAAAAGTGTTGGTACATGCTATCCCCAAACCAAGCCTATCTCCAAGCCCACCATGCCAGCCTCCCATCACTCCTTCAAGAAATCTTATGTTATCCCACCTTCACCATCTTTGCAACCCAAAACAACCTACCATATTCCACCTTCATCTGCTAAATCCATTTTGGGTCCCATGTCCCAAAATCTACCATCCTCCATCCTCCTATTAGCCATCATAAAAATCCTATTCCCTCCATTCCTACGCAAGATCAACAAAGGCACATATCAGGGCACATCATCCATCATCATCCCCCTACATGCTCTTCCATATCCTCTCCATCTCATAAAGCTTCTCCTAACCATCTTCCTGAAGCTTACCACAAGAATGTGAATGCCAACTTCAAAATGCATAAACCTAAAAATCCACATCCTAGGCAATCATATGTCTATTCTAAAAGACATACTCACAAAAGGAAAAATCCAATCAAAGAATGCAAAACAATGCAAAAGCCTATGAAAATAAAATCCAAACCCATGTGGATACCAAAGAAAAAAGTTGAAATCCAATGCATAATGGCATCCACCATTGCTAATCCCCCATCCAGTGATTTGTGTCCCCCATCTCCTAACTCCAACTTGGGTGCCCATATCCCCAAGTGTGCTTCCACAAATCCTCCATCAAGCTCACATCTACCATCTATCCCCCATATGCTCTTTTCACACTCGTCCCAATATGTGCCAATTTTGATCCTGCAAGAATCCCCATCTCATGCTCCTTTCTAGCCTTTTTATTCCTCCATCTCCTACAATCAATCCCATCTAATCCGATCTGCATAAATCACACATCTGGTGTACCAACAACTAGCAATGAAATTGAACATTCCAACAACCAGTGAAAAAATTCCAAAATAGCCAAAAATAGTTGAAGAAAGCCAAAGTCAAAAAGTCAAAAAAGAAAAGAAAAAGAAAGTGTCCACTAGTGAAAACTTGGCAATTCAAGCGCCTTGGACAAGTACCATGATAAAAACTTGGCAAAAAATCATCATGCGTAATCCAACCATCGCCAACTTAGCCTATCATCCTCATGCTTTTGGTCACATCTTGCCATCCAGCTCCATCTTCCAATTTATCCACCTATCTTTCATCCTCTAGCTTTTATCTATCACTATCCACTTATCTTTTGCAACCTCACCCCATCATCCTAGCTATCATCCATCTCCCTAGCACCTTCAGCTTTTTCATCCTAGCTTCAATCCTATCACATCCATCGTAAGACCTCCTTTCGCATGCCATCTTCTGACTGGGGGCACTGTATTCCTTGGAGATCTTTTCTTGTCCATCCTTCCTTGTCATTGGTATCTCACTCTAGGCTATCCTCATGCAAATCCAACGTCATCCTCTCATTAGCCATTCACTCTAGTGCCATCTATCAGCTCAGCTACCACCAACCTTAGCATTGTCCCCATCCTTGGTTGCACATCTATCATCATCATTGGATGCATCCTACCAAATCCATATCTTTTGCTATCACCTCATCCTTAGCTTCTGCATCTTGCACCAACTTGAGCCATCCCACTATCTTTTCATCCGGAGCTCCTGTACAACTTGTAAATAATCTTGTATCCAATGCTTGTATCATAGCTTGTATATCATATCTTGTCCAAAACAACTTGTACATTTGTACCATATCTTGGTTCGTTAGCTTGTACATCCTCTTTAGCTTAGTACCATTTGTATCTATCTAACTTTCGTGTTAGTTCATCCTTGATCAACATCTTGCACACATTGCACAACCCTTGGTTAGCTATTCCAATTCATCCTTTAGCTAGATCTCCTGTCACCAAAGTGTTATCCTTCTTAGTTCAGCTTGCCAAATGCATCACTCATCTAGATCCATCAGCTTAGGTGCTCTTCGATAGATCCTTGTAGGATATAGCTTTCCTCATGTCTAATCTTGGTCCGTTAGTACCTCGTCCTACCCATCTCATTGGCAAACGGTTCTCTTTTGGATTTTTGCTTTCTTTTGATTTGGAATCTTCCCTTTGGGTCTTGACGTATCTTTTCCAAGAAATCTTTTTGTTCCCTCCTCAAGGTTGCCACGATCTTCCATATCATTGTATACTATGAATGGGGCAATCTGAGTGTAAGGTTTTGATCAGGTCTTTTGTTTGTTTTTCTTTTCTTCTTGTGGTTTACCCAGTGTTAGTTCCACGCTGCTTCCTCTAGGATTCATGTGTGCTACTGGGGCAATGCTTGCATGTTTGTTCCGAGTTAAGTTCGTCAGTCCTCTGGACAGTTGGTGAAAAGGCCTTGATATTCTTGGTAACCTTGGCAATTAACCAATAGTCCTATATCAAATCTAGTGCTCAACTACATGGTGGTACTTCTCTTTGAAGTATCCCCTTTCTCAAAAATCTTCAATGGATTCCCTTCATCTCCATTATCCCCCATCCATATCCAGCATCTGTCTCTCCTACCCTAGCTTATGCATCAGTATCTCTTTGAATCAATCTTCACTTTTAACTTTAGGGATCCACAATCCTTGTCTTAGGGATCCACCAAGCCTCATCTTTTGAGATCCACAATCCTAGTCTTAGGGATCCACCAAGCCTCATCTTTCGAGATCCACAACCTAGTCCTAGGGATCTCCAAAACCCATATTCCACCAATTTGACTCTTTGAAATCCTGTTGCATTAGCTTTATCATCCCATCATCCATCTCCCTATCTTGGATTCTTTTTTATAGAGCTCTACTCCTTCATCCTCCCCCCAATCCTGAAAGTCTTAAGCTTATTTACTCTTGTGCCTTTGATTTTCCCCTTTATCATTCTCCCATAGTGAGAGTTTGAGCTAATTAAACCTCTTCTCTTAAGCCACTCTTCATCCTCCCACCTACAGAGATTCTTGTACTTTTCAAGAAGCCGTCAAGCCTCGCTTTCTCTCCCCGCCACCTTCTTGCGGGGGCATCTCACAATCCATTCTCTCCTCTTCTACTCTAGCCTTGGGCATCTTATTTTCTTATCTTTGATGCCATGCCACTTGCAGCATCACATCAAAGAGGGGCAAAATGTAGACACCTAAAAATCCTTATGAAAATAAAATATTTTTATTTTCTAAAAAAAGTCCCTGATGACATCATCATTTATTAATTAATTAATTTTTTATGCCATTAAATCCCTTTATCTTAATTAAAAATATTTAATTAAGGAATCCCTCCCAAAAATGTTTAAATCTTATTTAAACATTATTTCCTTATTTATTAATTATTTAATTAATAAATTGACCAAAAATCCCAAAATAAATAATTAATTAATTTTTTGCCCAAAACTTGGCCAATTTCCTTAAGACCACTAACCTCTTCCAAAATCTTCTAATCCTTCTTTAACTTTGATTAAAGGCTAATCCCATGATTTCCTATACCTAATCCCAACTCAAAATATTTAATCAAGATTAAATATTAATCCTCATGTTTATTAAAAATATTTTAATAAATATCCCCTCAACCCCTCTTGCTCTAACTAATTACCTTGTGACATGTGTCACTCCCTGATTGGCTATAAAGAAGCACAATCCATGTGCTCTCCTCTCATTCAATCTAAACCTTCCATAAGCTTTCTGCCATCCTTGCATCCTAGCCCTTGATCCCTCAAGCCCTTTGCCTATTTAAGGAATCCTCTCCCAAGCCATTTTAACACAATCTAGAAAGTAAAGCCATAATGCCATTTTGAGAAGCCATTTTTACATCAAATCCATTCACCAAAATCTATTAAAAATCCTCCATTGAAGCCCATTTGAGCATTTGAGCATACACACACAATCAAGCCATCTTAGCTATTAGAAACACTTCTACATCAAGTGATCATCCTCATTGAGAGAGCCTATCCATGGCTCATATTCTCATTTGAGGACTTCACTTTGTCTCTCATGAAGTTATGTTAAATTAGTATGCAAATTCTTTTTGATTGTTTTAATTTAGTGTTTCTAACATACTAAAGTAGCTATACACTTAGTAGAATCCATGATGGATCATTCTGGCTAGAGCAAGGACCAGTCAATATTACCAAGAAGATAGTTCATAGGGTTACAGGATTTCCAACCCTAGATCGGCCCAAGACACTGAGAAGTGAAAAGAAGGAAACAATAGAGAAGAACACAGGTGCAAAATGGAATAACAGGGGAATGACAATTGACATAGTTAAAGATCCCCTTCTAGACTTTGTTGTGAGGATCCTATCACATAAATTTTATCAGTCCAGTAGGTTGAATAGTGTACCTTGCATACCAGTGGATGTGGCATATAAGCTTGTAAAGAAAGACCACACCTATGACCTTGTAGAGCTCATGTTGCAGCAGATTAATGAAAATCTTGGAGCTATTAGAAAGTCTAAGGGAGCACAATGTAAATTTGGGTCAGTGCTAGTTTGTATGTTCTTCTATGTGATGAAGGAATTCGCTTCATTTGATAAAGTCAACTGGAGTCAAAATAAAACTATTATTGACCAAATAAATGATTTCATTGCACAAATGGGAGTTAGCTTTGATGATCAAATGTCTATCTATTTTGATGATTTCAAGATTGCAATGAAGAAAAGAATGAGGATACCAGTCTCACTGGTGGAAAAGCATGTAAACGACATATGCTTTCTAGTTGACATTGATTATACTTACATTCAAGCAATCCTTCCAAGAGTAAGATGGCTTAGACTGTTGGGATATGAGCTTGATGTTGACCAAGCTTCTGCAGCCATCACAACATTACTTGCAGAAGAAACGAACAAATCTACGAAGGCATTTGGAATATATGATATTGTCAAATCAAGATTTGTTAAAAAACTCAAGACAGCCACAGTAGTAAAGAAAAATTAAAAGTTAGTAAAGAAAATAAAGAAGTTTGGTGTTGGAGGAACAAGTGTAACAGGCAAAGTAGAGGAGATTAGTGAAGGAGAAGAAGAAGGTGATGATGAGAATGATGAGGATGAACTAGAACAAGGGCCACTTGAATTGTCACAAGGCCAAGATGAAGACAAAGATGAGAGTGCCGAGGAAGGAGAAACCAAGGAAGCACCCATCAAAGGAAAAGTCATCAAAAGGAAGGCAAAGACACCTCCTACTTCTCAACCCTCACCAAAGAAAGCTGCTGTACAAATGCCCAAAAAGCCAACAACCAGAGCTACAACAAGAGCCTCTACACAAAAGACCAAAGATGAAGCTACAAAGAAGAAGAAGATAGTCAAGAAGGCACATGAAGAGCCAAGGAAAAGAAAAATATATGTGGCTCAACCTAATACTAATGAGGAAGATCAAACTGAAAAGGTAAGTCATCCTCCTAAGTCTTCAGTTGATATATTATGTGAAAAGATTAGAAATGGAGACTTAAGTGAAATGAAAAAGATTGATCTCAATAAGTTTAGTAAAGAGGAAAAGAATAACATAGAAGAATTAGTCTATGCATCAATGGCACAGTTCAAGTACACACCTCTTGAGCTAGATGGACAATTGCCAAAGGAATTGTCTAAATTTGTAGAAGACAAATGGCATTTCTATCTAATGACGGAAAAGGAGATGAGAGAATCAACCCTAGCAAGCATACTGCCTGATTTGACAAAGGAACAGGTAATTCAAGCAGTCAAAAGGCATAACACTATGTTTACACCTAAGTATAGGGCATTTTCCATTCTCCAAAAAAAATTGAAGAAGTTGTACAGAGAACCGCAAGAGCATGGAAGAACTTGTATAAGAAAACTAAAGATAAGCTGCTGCTAAACTAGAGGAAAGAAGGAAGAGGAGAGAAGAGAAGATAGAAGTAGAGAAAAAGGTTGAAGAAGAGGAAAACAAAGAAGAAAGAGAGGAGGAAGGAAAAGATTAAGGCAAGGGTACTAATGAGCAGCAAAGTGTGCAAAACACATAACTTCCACCTCCTAGTCCTCCTCACTCTACTACCACACCTACAGAAATCATAAAGATTAAGGATGTTGTTGACCTCTTGTCAAAATCTCAACCCATTAACTGCAAAGGATCTCACTAAGATCCTTGACCAAACAATTCTTCAAGCACAATTGTGTACAAGTCCCATATTGGCCAGTGTAGATGATCTCCAAAAGTCAGTAGATAAACTCAAAGAAGCCAAAGTGTCACCACAAGAACCACCTCAAATCACTCAAACTACTAGACTTTCATTTCTACCACCTCCATCACCACCAAGAATTTCCATACAAGATCATTAGGAGCTAAGTGCAATAGTAGAGGAAGTCACAAGCATAACAGTAAAGATAACAAGTACACCTCCAACAGCAGTGGTACAAGAAGAAGATAGGGAAGAAACACAAGATAAGGAGGAGTCAACAATACAAAATTTGGTTGAATTGCCAAAAATAGGTACTCCTACTAAACCCATTTAGAAGCCGAGTACTGAAATGATGACCTTACATGTCAGTACACCAAGCTCAAGTTCTACTAGGGTAGCCAGGACCATTCATTATGGCATTCCTGAGCTTGATGAAGAAATTAAAAAACCCTATTATGATTCAAGCACTTTAATTGAAGAAAAGATGAATGAGATACAAAGTGAATTGGATAAGAGAAGGAGGCAAGAGGCAATGAGGAAATACCACAAATACAAGAAGGCAATGAATGAGATCAAAGATATATTCATGGATGCCTTCAGCCTACAACCTCCAGATTCAAGCAAGCCAATCCTTGAGCAACTATTTGATATAGTTGATCAAGTGAATAATGAAGACCATGATACAAATGCAAAACTTTTGGAATGGTCAGAAAAGAAGTTTGAAGACAAGGTCAACCAAAAGATAGCTAATAACATAATTTTGGGATAGGTTGACCTAGCTAAGAAATTGGATAATGTAAAGATTGTATTAGGGAATATCTTTTCCCTTTATAGAAAATTGTGTGATTTTTCCAGGTTCACACAAGAAATAAATCCAAAAGTTTTGAGCCTTGAGAGGAAACTTAAGCTCTCTAGCATGCAACTACCCTCAAATTCTACATAGAGTGAAAAGCAATTTTCTCAAACACTTCACACTTAGAGGGAATTAGCTGCATTATTAGTAGAAGAGGCCACTATTAAAGAAAAGCTGATGCAAATACAAGCCTCTATCACTCCTCACTTTGAGATATTACATAAGGAGCAAATGTATGCAGAAACAATCCTAAAGAAAGATCCAAATATTTCTACTCATGAAGGACTTGTTGATCTAGCAGCAAATCTTACAATCCAAAACAAGTCATTGGATATTGCATTGAATAACTGGAATGCAGCTTTCAAGATACTCCTTGAGGTAAATAAGACATTTTTGGCCAAGCATGGCATTACCATTTAGGACCCTTTGACATCAGTATCAAAAAGGGGGAGATAATATTAATATTCTAAGGGGGAGATAATATCATAAGGGGAGAGATATATTAAAGGAGAAAATAAAATACATTAGGCATATTATTGTTCAGAATATTTTTTTTGAAAGTGAAAGATGTACAAATAAGATTTAGATCATGAATGATCAGTTAAGTATTTTTGACACTCATGTCAAAGGGGGAGATTGTTGATCAAATAAATAAGATTGACAAATGAGTGTCAACACACTTAACCATTTGTAATATACATGTTGACTACACAATTGAAGCTGAGCTAGAATTTCTTTATATGCCAAGTCACAAATAGTGCTGAGCAAACTACAGTTGATGCCGAGCAGAACACATTATAGTATATGCTGAGCTATACAAAATTCAACATGTATCGAGTAGATCAAAAGATAGTGTGTGCCGAGCATTGTGAAGTTAATAGGAGCCGAGTGATTCAGGAATTAGTATAAGCCAAGCAATGCAGGAAAACTAATAGGAGCCGAGTAACGTAGGAAACACAGTGGATGCCGAGCAATCCAGAATAGATGGTATTGAGCATTAGTATTACTTCATGTGCCGAGCAAGGTAAGATTAGCATAAGAGTTTGTGTCAATACAAACCAAGATGTAAAACGGTTATGCATGAGTCATGACAGGATAAGGAGATAAGATCAAATCCTCCCATTTACCTATGTGATCCATATGCAACCAATCAGAAAATTGGAATTGCATGCAACCAATGGGTAAATTTCAAGGGTTTGAGTAGGAAATTTTTATCCAAGGATGCATAATGATCCACAAATCTTTATAAGGGAGTCCTGACACCATTGAACGAGAGCTAGAGAGAAGAAGGAATAGCATATCCTTTTATTGAGGTTGTTGTAGAGCATTGGTGTCAAAGATTTAGTGGAAAGGACAACATTTACACATCTAGTCGATTAGAACAAAATAAGGAACACAATTAGTAGATCAGATCTAGCAGAGATCAGGGATAGACGAGCAGATCAAGAGCCTGAGATCAGCATTAGAGATTGCATTAGTTCAGGTGTATTATTCTAATACTCTCTCTCAATTGTATTAGGAATTTGGAAATCCTATTGAGTTACGTAGGTTTAACAACCTTATGTAAATCCTTTAATAGGGTGGCATTCTAAATTGAATGTTCTTAAGTCCTCTAACAAGGCACACTCCTAACAGGGTGTAGAAATCCTTTAATAGGGTCACATATTAATAGTGTGTTGTAGCCTTTAATAGGGCAAACCATCAAAAGTGGTTGAAATCAATTGGTGCAGTAATTTTGTGGGTATCATCCCCACCCCAGTTTTACCTTCTTATTCTTGGAGGGTTTTTGGATCACCAAAATCTCAAATGTTATGTGGTTATGCATGTTTGTCTCTTATGATTGTTTAATGTTTATATGCATGCATGATAATTTTAGTTATATGATTAAGGGATTAAAAGTGGTTAAAAAGCTAGCACTTTTGATTCACCCCCCCTCTCAGAAGATCTCTTCCCATTAAGACATTCCAACATGTTGGATGGAACCAATGTTAACCAAGTTCACTCATTTACCATAGGGATTTGTGAATATGTAGTGTTAATTGAGTTCGCCTAGTTAACATAGGAAAATTGCTTCGAGTTAGTATCTACCAAGCAGGGTCGGCTGACGAAAGATTTTCTTGTTTTGGCATATTGAGTTCATTCAAATTGTTTGTTGGTTGTAGCCGACTGAGAAGATGAAAATTAATTATTCTAAGTTGTATTCAAGCCAACTTGACAATATGTAAGACATAGATATAAGGTCAAGTTGAGGATTGAATGTGTGGAACATAATTGTAGATTTCATGATGCTAAGAGGAAGAAAATTATAAGGATAAGAAAAATATCCTTGTTGAGATGCAAATATACATTCAATTAGGAAGGATCAAGTGTACAAGCTAGAATTGAGATATATAATCAGCAATTTAGTTGCATCAAAAATTAGGTCATCTCATTGTTACTCTCTAACCATTGTAGTAGTTATCTAAATCTCTTAATAGAGTTGGCTTAACAACTATTCATAAATCCTCTAACTAGGTGGTATTTCTAATGAATTGTCTAAAGACCTCTAACAAGGCCACTCCTAATAGGGTGACTGAATCCTCTAATAGGGTCACACATAATAGTGTATTTTGTAACCTTTAATAGGGTTGGCTCCTGACAAGGCTCACTTTAGAAGAGTGAAAATTAGTAAATAGTTGCAATTGGTGATTTTTCCCAAATTGGATTTCCATGTTAAATCTTGGTGTCAACTATGTTCATTCTAATTCTCTTATGTGTTTTTAATTAAGTTAAGTAAGATTAATGATAGATAATATCTTGAGGATTTTCATGTTAAGCATTTGTTGATCTATTTTAGTGTTTATTGAGTTACAATAGAGTTTAGTTTTGATTTGTGTTGACATCAAAGGCATCTAGGATTTATTTTAGTGGTAATTGATTCACCCCTCCCCTCTTAGTTACTCTTATTTTTTCAACAATTGGTATCAAATCTTTTGGTGCTTGCAAAGAAGGTTTCAAAGACCAAAGCTAAAGATCAGGATGTCTTACAAAAGATAGATTCCCAAGTTGAACCAAGACAACTTTGCAAGATGGAAAGAAATTATGAGGTTACATTTGGCAACTATCAGTGATTCAAGTTGTAAATATCTTGATAGTGAATACAAGACTCCTACTGGAAGATTATTAGTTGAAGATATTTTTGAAAAGAAAAATCATAACATCATGATGATTGACATTGCTTCTACTCTTATTTATGTTGAATTTGATGAAGTAAAAAGTTGCACTACAACTTATGATATATGGATCAAACTGAAAGACATCTAAGGAGGAGATGAAAATGTAAGAAGAGCTAAAGATGAAAGTCTTAGAGGATAATTTTATTAGATGAACATGAGGGAAGATGAAAACATTGCAAAATATGTTGAGAGAATTAAAAAAAGTGTGAGCGCAATCAAAGCATCTGGAGGAGACATTGATGATAAAATAGTTGTAAGAAAGGTACTCAAAACCCTTCTTCCTATCTATGCAATTAGAGTGTTTGCTATTCAAGAAATGAGATGTCATACAAATAGAAAAATAACTTTGAATGCTCTAGTTGAAAGATTGATAGGCTTTGAGTTGGATAACTATGATAACTATGTCCCTAGTTCCAAAGGTATTGAGTTTGCATTTGAAGCCAATCTTTCACTTAAGAAAAGAAATCAAAAGCTAGTCAATCAGAAAGTGAGGAAAAAGAAGAATGTTTAGACAATGATCTTGAAGTTATTGAGGCCCTACTCTTAAGGAAATATTCCAAAGTTAGAGGAAAGTATAAAGATAAGATTCCTCTAATCTATTTTTCTTGTCAAGAAGTTGGTCACATTGTTGCAAGGTGCCCAAACAGAGAAGACAAGGACGAAAAGAAAAAAAATTAGTATAAAGGAAAGAAGGAATTCAAAAACTACAAGGACTATAATGACAAAGGTAAAAAATCTGGTTTTATGGCTAAAGATTCTAATAACAGAGAAGATGAAATGTTATACATTGTTGTAAAAGATGAATATGATGATGAAGGAGATAAAATGGCACTTATCTCTCATGTTAGAAAAAATGATACATGGATTATTGATAGTGTCTACTGACATCATATGATTGGAGACAAAACAAATTTTGAGCACATGGAACATTATGATGGTGGTAGTGTGAGATTTGGAAACAATGAGCCTTGTTGCATAAAGGGAAAAGGGTGTATCTCATTAACCAATGAACTTAGATGTGACAATGCTTATTAGGTTTAAGGACTAAAACATAATATATTGAGTGTGGCACAATTGAATAACATTAGATTCAAGGTAGAATTTATGAATGGGAAGGTGAAACTGGTGGATGGAGAAGGAAATCTAGTTGGATCTGGGAAACAAACAAAAGGTAATCTATTCTATCTAGATCTTAGTGGAAGTTCATGTTTTATTGCTTAAGTAGAAGAAAGTTAGTTATGGCACAAAAGATTATGTCATGTGAACTTTGATAACCTGGTCAAGATAAGCAAAAACAGAAGAGTAAGAGGTATTCCTAGCTTGAGGAAACCTAATATGCATCTATGCAAAAATTGTCAAATTGGTAAGATGGGAAAAACTAGTTTCAAAGGAAAGATCTATCATTCTAAAGAAGTTTTAGAGCTTGTACACATAGACTTATGTGGATATATTGGAATAGACAGTTATAGTGGAGATAATTTTTTCATTATTTTTGTTGATTATTATTGTAGAATAATGACTGTAATGTATCTAAAAGAAAAATCTAAAGCTTTTAAAAAATTTAAGTGGTATTTGGCAAGAGTAGAAAAAGAAATTGGAAAGAAGCTGAAATGTTTGAGATCAGATAGAGGTGGTGAATTAATTTACAATGTGTTCAATGAATTCTACATTGAAAAAGGAATTAAGAGTTAGGTATCAACCCCTGGTACACTTGAGCAGAATGGTATAGCTGAAAGAAGGAACAAATCCATCATGGATTGTGCAAGAACATTGATGATAGAAAAAAATGTTGTAATTAAATATTGGAAGGTAGAAATAAGTACTACACTGCATACCTTGAATAGAGTACAATTGAAGAAAGACTCAAATGAAACTCCTTATGATCTATGGTATGGCTACAAACCTAATGTAAGTTACTTGAAAGTATTTGGCAGAAACTATTATATCTTGAAATAATCTAGGAAAGGTAAATTTGATGTCGAAGGTGATGAAGATATATTCCTAGGATAGTCTTGCAGAAGTAAAGCATATGAATGTTTGAATTTTTCTACTTATAAAATCAAAGAAAGTGTACATGTGGGTATTGATGAGTTTGTAAAAAAGAATAAAGAAGAAACCAACAAAGAGCTTGAGGATTACAAAACATTTGTTTACTATGAACCTGATACTTTTTCAAATCTATCTAGAAGACATGAGGCCTCACCTCCAAAGTCTCCAAAATCTCCAAAGGCTATCGAGTTGAATTCAATTCAACTTGAGTCACAATTTTAAGGACACAAGTCTCATTTAGAAGCTACCAAGCTACTACTAGAGAAAACTGAGTCTGATGGGCTCAAGTCATAGACAATGGGACTCAAGCTTAATACAAAAGATCATGAAGAAATCAGTGAAACAAACTCCAAATCCAAAGTGCCTATGTTAGCAAGATATGTCAGAAGACATCATGCACGTAATCAAATCATTAGAGAGAAGTCAGATGGAACAATAACAAGACACAAATTGAAAGGTACATGTTTGCTTGCTAAATTTTAACCTAGAAATGTTAAAGATGCTTTGGATAATGAAAGTTGGATTGAAGCAATGAATGAGAAAATAGAATAGATAGAGAAGAATAAAACTTAGACTCATGTTCTTATACCCAAGGATAAAAATGTAATTGACACAAAGTGGGTATTCAAAAATAAGCTAAATGAAGATGGTGAAGTTTTCAGAAACAAAGAAAAGTTAGTAAGTAAAGGTTATTCTCAAGAAGAAGGTATTGATTATAGTTAAAATTTTTCTCCTATTGCAAGATTAGAAGGTATTAGAACTTTACTAGCATATGCAACTTAGAAAGGATTTAAAGTTTATCAAATGGATGAAAAATCCACAATCTTGAATGGAATTCCTGATGAGGAAGTCTACATAGAACAACCTGAAGGTTTTGTAGATCCCAACAAAAGAGATATGGTCTGTAAATTACACAAAGTATTTTATGGTGTCAAGTAAGCTCCTAGATCTTGGTATGAAAGACTTCGTAACTACTTGATACAGATTGGTTTTCAAAGAACAAATGATAATAGTAGTCTATATATCAAAGGACCATAAAAGAAGATTGTGTTGGTAGAAATATTTGTGGATGACACTCTATTTATAGGAAATGATGACTTGTGCAAGGAATTTTTGGAAGAAATGAGTAAATACTTTGAAATGTCTATGTTTGGAAAGATTATTTTTTTTATTAGATTGTAGATCTAGCAGAAGAAAGATGGTATCTACATTACTCAATCTAAATAAATCAAGGAGATACTAAATAAATTTGGAGTGGAAGATTCAAGACCAGTTGGAACTCCTATATCTACTAGACATAAGCTTTGGAAAAATAATGTTTTCAAAGAGGTAGATCAGACCACATATAGATCAATGATTGGAAAATCGCAATATGTAGTGCATACAAGGCCTGATATAACATTAGCAGTTAGTATGGTGGAAAGATATTCAACATATCCTAAAGAAAATCACATGATGGAAATCAAAAGAATCATGAGATATTTTAAAGGTATTGAAGACTATAATTTATGGTACAAAATAGGAGGCAATTTAGATTTAAAAGTATTCACTAATATAGATTGGACAGGAAGTATTGATGACATAAAGAACACTAGTGGTGGAACATTCTTTCTTGAAAAAAGACTAGTTTCTTGGACAAGAAAGAAACAAAATTGTATTTCTTAGTCCATAGCAGAGGTACAATATGTGGCAGCAACAATTAATTGTTCCAACATTGTTTGGTTCAAACAATTGTTGGCAGGTATGAAGATAAAGATCAAAGATCTAGTAGTTATATATTGTGATAACACCAATGCAATGAATATATCAAAGAATCTAGTGATGCAAAAGAAAACAAAACACATTGCTATAAAATATCATTTTTTAAGAGAATTGGTACAAGATAAAGAGGTAAGATTGGAATATGTGAATACTAAATAAAAAATTGTAGACATATTCACCAAGCCATTACCTAAGGATGCATTTATGTATCTAAGAGGTAAGCTAGGGGTTGTTCCCCTATTTGAAGCTCACTAAATGAAGTTTAGTGATGCATCAACTAGAGCATGTTGAAGATCAATCAGTTGATGTAGTATTGAAAAAGGCATATTGTAAATGAATTAGTACATAAGGTACATTGATATATACTAAATGTTATCTTTGGCATCAGATGTCAAAGAAGGAGAAGTTTTCTATCATATCTCATAGAAATTCTATCACTTCAATAGATGACAAGAGGGAGATACCAAAGGCAAAAGTTTGCTAACAAAGGGAAAAATTGAAGGCAAAGGGAGTTCACATTGATAGAGGGAGTTCTCATGATGATAATTAGAATGAAACTAAAGATATGTTCCTTACTTTATTCTTGTTCTAAAATTTCATTGCATTATGACATGTTGTGTTGCCATCCATGCCAAAGAGGAAGATTGTTGGAAACAATTGATTAATTATGTATTGTCTTTGATATTACAAAAAATGTCATATCATTACTAGTTAGTGTATACCAAGCTCACTTGGGCATTGAAGTCATTTTTTTGTGTCTATCGAGCATTCCAAAGTTTGCCTAGTTTAGAAGATAGTGTCTACTGAGTTCACTTGGGTGACAAAGGAAAGTTTACAAAAGTTGAGTGTTAATTGAGCTTACTCGATTAATGAAGAAAATGTTGGATGGAACCAGTGTTAACTGAGATCACTCAGTTACCAAAGAAACTTTGTGAATATGCAATGTTGATTGAGTTCACCTAGTTAACACAGGAAAATAGCTTTGAGTTAGTATCTACCAAGCAGGTTCAACTAACGAAGGATTTTCTTATTTTGGCATATTGAGTTCAATTGAATTATCTATTAATTCTAGTCGACTAAGAAGATGGATATTAATTATTCTAAGTTGTATTCAAGTCAACTTGACAATATGTAAGATATAGATGTAAGGTCAAGTTAAGGATTGAATGTGTGGAACATATTTAAAGATTTGATGATGCTAAGAGGAAGCGAATTAGAAGGATCAACATAATATCTTTATTGAGATGAAAAGATATATTAAATTAGGAAGGATCAACTATACAAGCTAGAATTTAGATCTATAATCAACAATTCAATTGCATTAGAAATCAGGTCATCTCATTGTTACTCTCTAACCATTATAGCAACGATCTAAATCTCTTAACAGAGTTGGCTTAAAAACTATTTGTAAATCCTCTAACAAGGTGACATCTTTATTGAATTGTCTAAAGACCTCTAAGAAAGTCACTCCTAATAGGATCATTGATTCCTCTAAAAGGGTCACACCTAACAATGTATTTTGTAACATTTTATAGGGTTGGCTCCTAATAGGGCTTATTTCAGAAGAGTGAAAATCAGTAACTAGTTGCAATTGGTGGTTTTTCCCAAATTGGGTTTCCACGTTAAATCTTGGTATCAACTATGTTCATGCTATTTCTCTTATGTTTTTGCAATTAAGTTAAGTAAGATTAACCACAAATAATATCTTGAAGATTTTCATGTTAAGAATTTGCCAAGCTATTTTAGTGTTTACCGAGTTACAACATTTTTCTTGTTTGTTTACTAAGTTACAACAGAGTTTAGTTTTGATTTGTATTGACATCAAAGGGATTTGAGATTTATTTTAGTGGTAATTGATTCACCCCTCCCCTCTTAGTTACTCCTCTTACATTTCCAACATTTTATTCATGTGATTCCAATCTATGATACATCCTATAGGTAAATCTTGGAACCAATTAACAACATTATTTGTAAGAGTATCCACAAACATCCTAACTACCACATCTTCATCTTGAGGATTCACCACACCACAAGCCTTATGGAAAGAACTTAGGTGTTATTTCATAGAGATTGTGACATTACCATTGAATCTTGGGAAATTATTCCTTGATGCCCTTGGAAATTCATGATTAGCTCCAAGGTTGAGAGGATCAATCACATTTCCCCAAGGAACTACCATAGCTATTGGTACAATAATAAGATTTTCTTGGAAAGTGACTAAAATAGGGAGTGCTATTCCATTCAACAACAAAGAATTAGAAATAGGAGAAATAAAAGTTCTAGCAATAGGAGGTGAAGAAGATTGACTTCTCCTTGTTCTGGTAGAAATAATTGCAGACAAGAGGGTTTCTTGGAGTTTTTTACCTGCAGATTCCCTTGTATGTTCTCTTCCCTTTCTGAAAATATCTTCTAGAATAGGAAAATTGGCCTTTTGAGTTCCTTGTATATTAGGTCAATCCTTCCTCTTTCTTTCACACTCTTGGTGTACTTGGGATCTAGGATGAATCAACAACTTAGAAAATGGTGTTTGGATTTTTCCTTAATCCTAATGATCAAGGAAACTTTACCAGCCTTCAAATTTGATTTAGCTTCTCCTTTTCTACTAGGTTGAGGCTATAAAATTGGTATTAGGTTCTTATGGAAAACACCTTACTTCCACAAGACCTATCTTGCAGCTCAAAACATGTAAAGAATTAGAGTGCAAAATAATTATGAAGGGAAATTCTCCCAATCTTCTCCTTTGAATCCTCCTTAACTAAGTTGCCAAATGTTGTTGGTTAATAGTTTGTTCTCATGTTGTGGTTTGCAACTTGACTCTTTTGATACCTAAGGTTTGGAGAAATAAAATGGGTTAGTGTATGTGCTCTATCATTTCCCTCTAAAATAAAAGGTATAACTCTCTTAGGACTTGCAATGATGCACAATGAATGTCTTTCTTAGATCAAAAGTTTATGGTAGAGTAAGCTGTTAAAATGAGAGGAGTAAAGGCTAACCAAACTGCTTGTAGACAAAAATTTTAGGAAAAATGGATTAGGACAACCTATCACACCCAATGGAATGACTATAGTATATTGTCTTGAAATTATTTGACCCTTACTTCTATTCTAAATGCAACTTAATCATCTAAATATAATAGAGGAAATGAAGAAGAGATGCACATGAGGGGAAATGGAATTACTTTAACTGTTAGACTTAGGTGAAATGGAATCTAACAAGTTGCTAAAAGATTCATTTGCATTTATTCTTCAATTCCAAATGAAACTACATTTAACATGTCATGGAAAAAACAAGAGGAGAAGCAAAACCACATGTGAAAAAGTAAATAGAATTACCTATACTATAAATACCATGGTTAAATGGAATCCATAGGGTGATCACAGAATCACATGTAATCATTCTTCAAATCTCAATACAGAACTAATCTATGAACTAAATGAGAAACAAAACATGAAGAGAAAATTAGGTAAGTAGAATTATAGAGCCAATTCACCATCAAGTTTTTTGACCTTAACATTATTAGAAGAAATTACATTTATAGCCTTGGCTATTAAACCCATTCATCACTTGGTAATCCAATAGTCACATCAATTAAATTTGCTAATCATAGGAATGAGAAAGAAAATAGGTTAAAATATAAAAATATCTAATTTACAGAATGACATTGACCCATGGTATCTTTCCTAGTAATGATCCTGATCTCATGGCACCCCTGAGAACACCTGGCAACTGTTTATCTTCATGCAGATTAAAAAACCCTAAGAAAATCTTCATTTGCTTTTGTATTTTTCTGTTGGTGCAAAATTCATATGAATTGTATTCTAACAGTTAAGGTGGGTTTAAATCTGTATCGTTGACATTGGATTCGATGGTTATGATTAAATTCTAGAGGTCACACTTATTTTTTCCTTTTAACAAGATCAACTCCATGTGGCATAATCTCACTTCAACGCAACTCACTAGTGTCAAATTCATGATTAAGCATGGGCCTTAGATATTTTTATACCTTTGTGGGTCCACTTTATACTTTCTAACATCTAATACTTGGCACCTTTTTGAGAGATTTCCTAAAATGAGCTTGTAGTTGCAAGAAAAGCTCCCAAAAGAAAATGCATTGTTGATCTTGTGCTTGATCAATGATCACGATCATGCAGGCCCAACTAACAAGTAAGTAATTAAATTTTTAACCAACCAATGGTGTGTGATCCTTTTTAATTGACTCATCCACCATCTACATAGCTATTGAGATGACATTTGGACCATCCATGCATTGAATCAATGACTCACATTCTCTTACCTTTACATTTTTGAATGTTAAAGGGTTTTAACTACTTTTTTCTGAACAAATTGGTTTCTCTACATTCTAAGATCGATAACCTATGATATCTTCCATTGAAATGCAAACCATTATAGATCTTTGTGTTCAAAATCCATCTAAATATTTAGATGATGAATCATTGGAGTTTGCAGACCTTCTTCTCATCAAGGAAACACTTATAACTAACCTAAAAACCCTAAATCACCTAGCTCTTGACCAATGCAATGCTTACATGATTTCTTGTATAGGTTGGCTTGAAAAGGGGTGATAAGAAGAGAGGTCATCCTAGGGGAACTCTAGACATAGACTCAAAAAATTGACACATTGACTTGAATCCAACCTAAAGAAAAAAATGAATTAAACTGAAAATTGGGCAACAATGTCAAATATATTAACGAGGCATATTGCTACCTAATCTAAATTTCATATCTATTTGATTGATGAAGAGGATTTGAGAAATTTCTCATGACAATAGCACCTAGAGGAAAGGTTGAGTTATGAAAAGGAATCTACAATGGACATTTGATTAGATAGAGTTTGATAACGTAAAGTGACTGTTTATGTCATGAAAGTTAAACAAAGATGAGCAATAGAGTAAATTGAAAAGGAATGTTGAGTGATGCTAGTGTCAATAGATACATAGTTAGTGCCAAGAAAATCAAGTGTTGATCGAGAAATAATATAGACCAAGCAAGCTTGTTGATGTCAAGCTAAAATTTTTTTATAGCACATGAGTGTTTAGTGATGACCGGGTGTCAGAACTTAATGACTTCTAAGTAATACTGTTGAGAATGAATTCAAGGAAATCGTGATTCCTAGCCAACCTAGTTGATTTTTTGAGAGATGTAAACCATGTTGAAGATAATATTGATGAGTTGGATCATTAAATTCAAGGTGAGGATTAGGTAAAGACCTAATAGATGAATTCTAAAGAAGTTTCTAGAAGAAGATCAAGAAAATGACCTGATACAACCCTAATATCTACAATGATCATGGAAAATAATGAAGCAAGAATTTATTATTTGGAGAGGTACATAGCCAAACAAATTATTGAGGAGTGAAAGTATATGCAAGAGACAGATACAAAGAAAGGTGGATCAGATATGCACAAGTGTGTGAGTGAGTGTGAAGCTAATGGAGAAAGCTTGCAAAGATTGTGTTGACAGTGATAAGTGAAGTTTGAAAAAGAAGGCTTAAGTGTTGTTGAACAGGGAAAATAGATTGCTTGAAGGGTTTCTGAGCGAATCAAGAATAGAGATGATAGTGGAGAACTTATCTGTAAATCAACACCTAAATTGAATAGAGATATGAAATTTCAAAGTGAGTTGTAATCACACAAATTGAAACCCTGTTGTTTTATTTCTAATAATTGTAAATAGTTTTTATTGAAGTCCTTTTAATAGGGGTTGGCCTAACAATCATTTGAAAGACTTAATAGTCTGTGTAAATCCTTTCACAGGGTGATATTCTAAATGAAATGATAAAAGTCCTTTGACAAGGCCACTCCTAACATGGTGATTAAACCATTAAACCCTCTAACTAGGTCACATTTAATAATGTGTATTGTAACCTTTAATAGGGTTGGCTCCTAATATAGCTCACTTCGAAAGAGTGAAAAATTGGTGAGATGTTGCCGGTGATTTTTCCCCAATTAGGTTTCCACATATAAATCCTAGTGTCAAACCTATGTTGAATGCTTTATATGCTTTATATTTTATATTCAACAAAGCATGTTATATTTGGAAGAGTACATTTTGTTTACAATAGAGACTGAGTATAAATAGAGACTAAGAAATAACAGGATAAGAAGAATAGTAAGAGCTTTATGTTTAAAAGTTAAAATGGTTCTTAAGGACCTTGAGTAACTAATTTATCTCCCCTCTTAGTTATTCTTAACCTTTCTAACACAATCATGCCCATCAAAACCAACAAAGGTCTCTCTAGTAAACAATATCCCTATTGGATCCAAGAAATCTAGCTCTGCCTCCTACCTCCCCTTCTATCCCTCAAACCCAACCCTTCTCCCTAGATCATACATTTCTTATATGCCTCCTCATAGGAGATCAAAACTAAATAAATTATCTTTCTTAAAATCTAGCTTATCCCATCCTTATTTGATTAGCAATATAGATAACAACACATCAAAATCATGGCAGAACAAATTTAAAGATGTTTTGATCATTAGCAACAAAGATACAAAAGAAAGATGGATAGAATGCCAAAAGTAGGTATCTTTGTATTCTGCAATGCTCCTAATGAAAAATTTTAGACTCTCATTAGATGGTTAAGAGATCTCTACAAGGAACAAGTAAGTTTTTCTAACTTTTTTCTTATAATGTGTTGTATCTTTAATGCCTAAATTTAGAAATTGGAAATGATTTTATTAAGATTCCATATTTTCTTTACAAAGGCCATACTGTTAAATTTTTAGCTCAGGAACCTAATTTTAATGAACAAATTTTGGAGGGAATTATAGTCTTGTCATGTTATGAATGCAAAAATATACCATTAGAACTAAACTAGAGCCAAATTCTGTATAAAATATGCTTAGAACTTGATGAGATTATAGGTATAAAAAAATAGAAATACATCCAACATAGTTTTCTTCCTCATTAACTCAAAGTATGGATATCAAGAGCTTGAAACCAAAAAGATAATTATCAATAGATCCATTTACAAACTTAACTAGGTACAAAGGTAAAATCAAGAACATTAAGAATCTCCTCTCTTCTAGTGATTCAAATAACATAAAAAAGGACAACATATGTAAAGAATTTACTACAGAAAACAATCATATCGATTTTGAGAGATATTTCACCCAAAATAAAGAAAACCAAGGAGAAGAAGACAAAAAGTGAAGATTAGAATCAAGAAAGAAACATTGAGACAAAGAAGATGGTAGAATCCAAAGCCCACAAAGAGTTGTTAAAAGAAAAACTCTCTCATATCAACACAACATTACAAGAGAATGTGGAGATGTGGAAAGAAAGTGAAATAATAAAGAAAATTAAGGAAATTTTTTAACTCTATAAGTGCCTATCAACAATGTTATCTATGTTAGACTAGTAAGGATTTCATTCTAGATTTAAATCACAACCTAAAAAGTTACCACAAACTATCACATGAACTACTCCTAACTCAAATTGATATATATGATCAAATTATTCTTGGTTAAAAAGAATATATGGCTTATCAAATTTAGTTTCAAGGTATAGAAGATGATGAATCACTCAACAAAAAATCCCAACAATCTCATCATATGTTAGAAGGCCAGGAAGCAAATACTACATATGTTATAGATAATTATGTAAACCTGACATAAAATCTTAAATAAAGTATTGTAGACTACAATGGAGTGTGATCTACATCAAAAGAAGTATCTAGACAAAATAAAAGAAGAGAATATAAGGAATCTAATGAAGAGGGTTCAAAATATATGGATAATCTTGAGAAGTTTCAACATATAAATCCTTCCCCTAATGGAAACATAGCTTACCCATCGATAAATATTCTCCCAACTACAATAGAGAAATGGAGAAATATTACCATTCACAAGAGAGCTTAGAAACGATCACTAAAATTATAGCAAATGCCAAAGAATGATATGAATCTCTTTGAAGATATTGAAAAGCTCATTTTTGTTGAAAGAGGGAGATTGTTGTAAAAGAATGTTTTCAATCATTGTTTTTCCATTGATGTCAAACCTAATATTTGTAGGAATGATATTTTCTTATAAGATTCAAGCACTATCACTTAGTTGATTGATGAAGAGGATTTAATCAACAAGATGTAACAAGAGCATCTAAAGGAAACGTTGAGTTATGATGTTGTAATGAAGTGCAAGGATCAGCTAAGACAATTTTTAAGTAGTTTATTGATAACATACTCAAAGATACAAAGGATTGTCACACTTAGACATATTGGGGGAAGAAGTTGTAACAAAGTTGATTGCAAAGCTTTTACCTTGATCATCAGAAGAAGCTAAGAAAATCAGTTAAAGCCAAGAAAATTCTTAGTAGAAGCCAAGTAACATACATTTTTAGTTGCTGCCAAGTGATCTTCAAGTGCCAAGAAAAGATTAGGTGCCGAGCATTAGGAAAAACATAGTTGATGCTGAGTAACACAGTATGTGCCAAGCACCAGTATTTCAATAGTGCTGAGTTGTTGCATTATTTCAAATAATGAAGATTCACCAAATCCAAGCTGAATTAGTGGTTATGTTGAATTTTGTAAACAAGTTGGAGGATAAGGATGATGAGTTGTTGGCACAAAATCCTATGCAAACCATTTTTGGGTGAATTCTAATGGATTATTTAAGAAGTTTCTAGAGGAAACAGAATATGGGTTAGATGAAATGAATCCTACCTAATCCATGTGAACTAAAATTGAAGAAAAGATGAATTGAGAGGGCAAAGGAACTCCAAGACTTCTATTTAAGAAGTCATAAACCAAGAAGAAAAGAGTTACTGATACTGTTGCTGTAGAAGTGTTAAATCTAAGAAGAGATTGAAAGGGTGTCAAGAAGGAGACATCTAGGAGAACGAAGAGAGTAGAGGCTCTTCTTCTACAACTGATCATGAAGAGATGATTGCACTGGTACATTGAGTATGGAGACTCAAGGAGACAAAGCTTGAAAGATAAGGAAAATAGTTAAGAGTTGTAGAGATAGAAGGCTAGGCAAGGGTATGAGCAAAGAAGTGATATGAGATCTGCAAGATAAGTTGTATGTTTTAGTCAAGTAAATATTTTCTAATACTCTCTAGCAATTGTATTAGATCTAAAAATCCTATGGACTTAGGTTGGCCTAATAGCCATTTGTAAATGCTTTAATAGGGTGGCATTCCAAGTAAATGTTCTAAAGTCCTTTAACTAGGCCCACTTCTAACAGGGTGGTCAAATCCTCTAATAAGGTCACATTTAACAGTGTGTGTTATAAGCCTTTAATAGGGCAGGCCTTTCACAGGGCATCACTTCAAAAGGGTGAGAATTGAGTAGCATGGTACTGGTGGTTTTTTCCAAATTGGCTTTCCATGTAAATCAGTATGTCATGTGTTGATTTCTTGTGTGTTATACTTGCATGTTGATCTACATCAACTTGCTAATTAGACAAGTTAAAGTTTGAATGAATGAATGATTGAATGGATTCACCACACTTAGTGAAAAGTTTGAAAGGGACATCTGGACCTTGAATAACTGATTCACCCCCCCCTCTCAATTATTCTAAATCAATTCTAACACTCCCTCCTTTTATTAATATTCTTTGAAACTAATACATTACTAGTATAAACTCAATAACAACTCCATATATGATAGACTTGTTATTAAATATTCTTATACTTACAAAATTGAATACATCATATAATCAACACAAAGAAAACTAGACTGACTGCAAACAAAAGTATAAACACTAAAATTTATACAAATTTCAGACCCTCCTCTAGCCTTGGGAACTTAGTTATATAGTGTGAGATGCAACAAGCTACGAGCATGGAGGGAAAAGGACAACTATCATAGCTAGTACAACTGTCCTTAGAACAAAATAAAGATAAAAGGACAAAAGTTGTTGCTATCATAAAAGGACAAAATTTGGTTCTTTCTTGCAACTTTACAATAGAATGTCTTTATCACTAATCTTCTTGTGGTGGGACCATTTCTATTGTAGCAACTTCTTGTTGATCCACTGCATTTGGTGATTGGCTCTATTGCATCTATTGCTCTTCCAACTATGGAAACAGTTAGCTTATACATGATGTATTGGGTTTAGTGATATGAATATTTATCATAATTGTTTGATCCCCTGCCATATCATCAGTTTAAACTATCATGTTTAGAGTTGCAATTGGTTGTTCTTCATCTAATCTCTCTATTTGCACAATAAATCAATTGATTGTACCTTTTCTATAGTAATAGACATGTCCATGTTTTCTCCTTGGACTACCTCTTTCAATAACTATGTTAATGTTGGAGCATAATTAGTTACCCACTTGTTAAAGAGTGTATCATTAGGCCAAATGAAACTCAATATTTCTTGTTCCTTTCTCAAGACATTTCTTCCAATTCTCCTTATTTCTTCAAAATCTTGTTTGAAAGAATCAAAAAATAATTGTACTTGTACCACTTCCTCTGTAGTTCTAGAAAACCAATTTTTTTTTTATCATTTACAACTATATTAAGCCTGATGCTCATTAATTCATTCAATTCTTTAGCTCATTCCTCCTTTTCTCTTATCTGGTCTATACCTTTAAGTACATGTGGAAAGAGATCAAAATTTTTACCAAGGTATTTTAGGAAATAATTATTTATTTTTCTCTACAAAAAATATATCTTACAATCAAAATCTAAGAGGTCAGTAGCTTGGTGAAAAGTTCTTTCAACTCATTCATTATAAAAATCAATCACATGACAACAAAGGGTTGTGATGATATCATCCCTACTAGTCCATTTGTCCAAAATTGGCCTTAATTTTTCCTCATTATTCATTAACTCATTCCATATGTCTATTGATTTTGACAATTCTAAATAAAATGAAGGTCAACCAACTCTGTCGACTAGATATAAAATTGTATTTCTGAGTCTATCTTCATGCTTGATGCCCAATTCCATGCACAATATTGATAATATTTTTACCTTCTCCTCATCAAGCTCCTCTTTTGTATACATTTATAGCTCTTGAGGAGTACTAGGAAGCTCTATAATTGGGATGGTATTAAAAGGTGGTACTGGAGGAGGAGGATAAGCAATCTTGAGTTGACCAAATTGTGTACCTGCCTTTTTTTTTCAAAACTGTTTATCCATTTGTGTAATCATGCTTTCCAGTTGGTTGATTTTCTTTCCTTTTTCTTCATACACATCCAAGACATTTTCAAATTTATCATTTAGCTCTAAGAATTTATTCTTTTCTTTAGTAGAAACCACAACTCCAAAAAATGCCATTTCTTTAGTCATTTGGGCCACTTTGTCATTATCTACCTCTTCTACCATGTAAACCATGAGACTATCTGTGCACTCAAAATTTGAGACCTCTTGAATTTTGACCTTGTCTCTCTTTTGAATAGACCATATGACCAAGGCTTGATGGTCATCACTATATTTCAAATCTTTATGGGCTTGCAAAACTTCCTCTTTGGTTTCAAACTGGGTGTCTTTTTCCTTTCTAACTACATCAAAGATCATTGCATTACAAATGTTCCATTTAGAAAGTATCATGATCCTTGAGTCCTTTAGTAGTTGCCTTCCCCCCCTTAGGGTTTATTTTCTTATATTCTTCTATGATGCCAACCTTGAAATCTTCTTCAATTTTAGAGTCCAACCTATTAGGTTGCTCTGTTTTAATTTTCTTGCACCTTGCCTCAAAATTGCTAATATTGCTCTTCCACAAAGATTGAGTAAATAATCTAAACTTTACAAAGCTTTCATCATCCAAAAAATTCTTAGATGCCTATTCCACTACATGGTCAATTTCTCTACCTTGAAAATATCCTATAGTAAGAGCTAATTATGGAATGAGAGGCTTTTTAGGCACTCCTTCCTCTATCTAATACTATAGTTATAACAATATTACTTTCATCTTCCATGTATTTCAATTCCTCCCTTAAGGATTCTTCATCATCTATTTGGATAGGGGTCTATGAAGGAGAATACTCTTCAATCTTGGAAGAGGTAATCTATTCTAACTTTTTCTTCTTTGTAGTAGGTGCAATGGGTGGACTCTTTGATAGTTGTCTCTTATAAAGAGGAAAATGCCGAATATTTCTTTCCACAACATAACCAGCTCTCTTTTGCAATGTGTATTGGCCTAGGTTTATGACTTATTTGCTAACCAACCTATTTTCTACCTCAATGGCCTTGTTTGGATAAGTTTGAGTCAAAATTGTTTTTTTTTATTTAAGGTTTGCATAAACCCAACAAAATTGTTCATAAGAATATCTATTTTGGCACCCCAATATTTCTTATTAGCAAGGGGATTATACTCTAGCTCAAAAGCATTAAAAATTTCAAGAACCCTACTGTACACTTTCGATTTTTCTTTTCTAACCTCTTGCTCTTGTAGTGAAATTTGATTTCTAATTATATCTTCAAGAAAATAAACAATATGTTCATGTCATTTAGCTCTTGTTCTCTCCTTAAACAAATCATACAAAGCTTCAGGATCTATAAAATTAGAATGGGACTAGGCCATCTAGTATTTGTCTAAAAAAATTCTAATTGCCTCCAACCCTTCTTGACAATTTTTTTTTTGTGGACAACAGTAATTTGAGGGAAGAAAGTACCTTTAGATATGCCTAACATTTCCTTTTCTTCTAACTGTCCTACTTGTCATAAGAATTATGCAATCCCCACCTTCAAAGGTACTTGATATGGCCACACATGTGGTTTCCCTAGGAAAACATATACTCTAAACATAGTAGAAACTAAATATGGTATAATGTCTCCCTAATTATGGCTCACCTTCAGTCCTTTGGAATTATTCTTTGGTCTAATCAATTCCAGCAAGGACTAAGGTATTCTAGGGTTATCTCAAGTTAATAGAATTCTTATCTTGGAAGTAAAATACCTATAAAATCTAATAAAATTGGAATCAGTGACCTCCCAGGTCATATCAACACTCCATAGCTAGACTGGTAATTTCTCTCCATCCTTCTCTAGCTCCAACTTCATCTCTTTGGAGAAAAAGGTAACACCCCTATAAAAAAAAATGTACATCAACATTGAGTACCAAAATAATAGTTTTACAACTTTAGCCTTAATTATGCCTATGAATCCATCATGGATTCCTTCTACTAAATATGTAGCACAATCAAAAATTGAGCTTATGCCATTTAGCAATGTTTGAGCAATGATAAAAAGAATGTATCCTTGGATGTGATCTTGTTCATCCATTCCAAATATTTTGTAAAGAGAAAAATATAGTGCTTGAGCCCTAGCATTGAAATATTTCCTTAACAATGGCTCTGGTGTATTGGGAGTCACCAATGGTAATTGACCTATTTTAACAAAGTGTTCCTATAGGGGCTCTCTCCTTGGGTACACCCTTTTTGAATCATATCTTTATTGCAAGTCCTCCATGTCAATTTTTTCATGTATTACATGATTAGGGGTTAACATAGAAACTTCCCTAATTAGCTTTGATGAAACCCTAAAGAGATTATCTCAACTATGATTCTTGACCATTCTTGATACTGGGCCATATCTCTTTACTAGCATGGCCAATAAATCATCATCAAAGAAAATACCTATGACAACTAGCATACCAATGTCAAACTTCCTTACATTTTTTAGAAGAGTATCAAGTTTTCTCTCCAAAAACCATTTAAAAAAAAGCTCTATACCCCCAACATATGTTTGGGCATCTCTTAACCAATTGGCCTTGTCATAAAAACCCTCACCGACTAGTAATCTAGCATTTTTAGGCACTAGTTCTTTTCCTTTGGAAGACTCATTAGATTGTGGTAATTGTTCCAAAAAATCATCATGCACAACACTCAATTGGTAATCTAGCTTTCCTAAAAAATCCCTTCGTGGAGGCATTTTATCTATATTATCTTAATTATAATTGCAAATTCTTGACTAACTAAATATTTTCAACACTCACCCAAAAAAACATGTTTGCTCCACTAAGAATTCCATCTACACTAATTAGTGGCTTTGAGGAAATATAATTTGAAATTCTGAATATTTCTACACTCTAAAAATTCTTTTCTTCTTGTTACTTACTAATGAGAGGAATCATAAATTTTATTGGAATTGGCTTCACACAAACTTGCATTGATCAAAATTAATGCTATAATAGTCATATTTCAAGATGCACTACAAAATTGGAAACCTAACCGTCGATTTATGCCAAATTGCATGGTTCCTTTTAAAACTTTAAAAAGTAGCATTACCTTTTCAGAAGTTAGACACATGTCAATGTGTCACTTCCCTACTTTGGTTAAGGTTTGACCATCTCCAAAATCTAGGGAAACAGTGACCATCGATCATCATTTGATCGATGATCTTGAGTGATTCCAACTATTACTACTTTCACTTAAAAGACATTGAGCCCACTGATCCAACTCAACATCCACCTTTGCTTACACATTGTACCTTTGGTGAATTAGAACAAAACATTTGGCATGTTATCCAACTCAAAGTCATCTGGAAACTCATGACACAGTTGATCCCACCAATTCCACATGTCACAACCTTGCTTCCCTGCTTTGGTTAAACTGTGTGCACCTTCAAAATGTGTGGAAGTGATAATGGTCGATCATCATTTGATCAAAGGTTCCACAAAACTGACACTCCACTATCTAGTTAACAACCTTCAACCAATAGAAAGATGCCAATATATCACTTTCTGTGATAGTTTTCCTTTTGCAACCCACATACTAAAACCTAACCCCACTTTGTCCACATGACAACTTCTTGCCTCCCCACTTTCATTAAATGCCACACATCTTTAGAATCTTGGGAAGGGATAATCGTTGATCATCATTTGATTGACGATTAGGAGCTTGCATGATATAAAATACTTTAAAACTAAGGAAAATGGGCCCACACATCCACATGTCACAACCTTGCATCCCCTCTTCTTTTAAACCTTGTACAACTTCAGAGTGCAGGGATACACCCATTGTTGATCATAACATGATCAATGGTCAATGAAATAAACTCTCCAAGGGTTAGGAGTTTTAATCTAAGCTCATAAAGCTTTTAAGTGAGAAAACTGGCAATAAATTTGATCACAAAGACGAAGCTTATCAAAAGATAACAACATTTTATAGCATGAGGTGGTGAAGTAGTAAAGTCTCCCTAGTCATTGAGTTACATTAGTTAAGCAATCAACTACCTTTTAGCTTGAGACCGAGTAAAAAAATTAGTAAAGCCTTAGTTATGCAGTTGCTTGAATGAGATAAGTATAATAAACCTTCATAATGAGTGGGAAAACTATTGTGTTTGCATGGTCGGGGCCTTAGAAGATAAAGACTAAAAGATAATAGTGATTGTGTGAAATTGGTTAGAAGCACATAAAGAGCTTTATTCACATAGTTACAGGGTGACTAGATGGTTAGGAGATTTGATTGTGAAGAACTGACCAAGTTAAGGAACTTGAAATCATTTTAGTCATGTAGTCATGGCAGGAAAGGCATGACATGCAAGATAAACTACAACTTGGCGAAGATAGTTATGAAGTTCAAAAATATATGATTTCACATGGTTTCACAAGGGGAAGATTACACACCATCCCAATCACCCCTATGTGTAGAAGAAGAATAACTCACTGGAGAGAAAATTGAACAACTTGGATCTCAGGGTGGAGTGTTCATCACCACTATGGAATTAGAAGAAGGAAATCCAATAGAACCTCCCATATCTAGCCTAGAATTGACTATGGCTGATTTCAAAGGAAAATAGATAGACCCTGTAATAGAATGGGCTAGCCATGAATTCTTAGCTAATGACATTTTTATAAAGTCAAGGGCCTTTTACCAATTTGTATGGAGAATATTCCTCAAAAAATCAGTTGTTACTAGAAGAAGTTGAAGAAATGGATGTGGACCAAGATGAGGTATAAATAATTGATGCATTAGTTTGAATAGAAAAAAGAAAAAGGGAGAAACCAATTATAATAGTTGATATGGCTACTCAAACTAGTGATGTGGCACAAGAAAAACTAATTACAATAGTGGATGTAGCTACTCAAATTGATGATCTCAAAGAAGAGGAACCAGTTGTAATCAATATCCAGATATCACAACATGACACATCACATGCAAGCCAAGTGGTCCCACAACTGGAAGAGCAATAGATACAACAAGGCCAATCATCAAATGCAACAAATCAACAAGAATTTTCTATAGAAGAATTGGCCCCACCACAAGAAAATCAACGAGAAGGCCATTATGTTACAAAGAGGAGAAGAAACACAAAATTTGGTTTTTTCGTGATAGTGAAAGTTTTTGTCCTCTTTTTAAAATATTTTTTTGCTAAGAACAATTTTCCTTTTCCCTCTATGCTTGAAGCTTATTGCAACTCATGCTATATAAGTAAGTTTCCAAGGCTATAGGAAGGTCTGAAGTATGTATAGTTTCTAGTGTAATGCTATTTTTGAAGTTGGTCCAGTTAATCTTTGTGTCAATTTTGTGGTGTTTTCAATTGTGCAATTTTGAGAATACAAATGGATCTTGAATGACAATTCTGGCATATCTTGAGTTATTTCTTATTTTATATCAGTAATGTATTAGTTTCAAAGAGTATTAATACAAGGAGGAAATTTTGCAATATTTGTGTCTCCATTTTTCATATGCTAGTTATTTTGGGATCGAATGAGCAAGGTTGATGTAATTTAATGCAACTAGGATAGGTTGTATATCAAGTTACTATTGCTTTTAATTCAAGGAGTTAAGTAAATGCTTCAATAGATTGGTAGGGTTTCTAGTCATTTGAAAGGGATATCATAAGATGGGGTTTAGTGTTAACTGCTGATATTTTAATTACAAGGCAATTAAATAGGTCAAGTTTTGTTGGTAAGACTTTATGTAGCAATGGATAAGGCATTGATCATCAATTCAAATGAAAATTGAAAGGTTCATGTGGTTGCACAAAGCACATTTAAAAAAAAATCAATTTTACTTTTTTGTAATGAAGAATCAACTGTTGGTCAACACTTATTTGTTGTGTTCTCCCTCTAATTTATAGCTAGTTTTTGTAATCAAAGAGTCATTACAAATCTAAGAAGAATTTTTGGCCATTTTTTGCTATAGGGGATAGATCTTAAGAAAAGAGTGTGAGTGAAGGAATTCTAAAGCATAATATCAAATAACTGATAATTTCCATCCCTAAGGTGTGATAGCCCTTATTTTCACTTTGCCAATTGTCTAAAATTTGTAAGGTGAGATTGCCTTGATTTGTGCTATGTAGTTAGGGTTTGTTATACAATTGTTGTCCTTTTTCCAAAAAAACCCTAGCTTGATATTTTATTTTTCAATTTCCCTAAGAAGCCCTTGGGTTTTAAATTTGCAACTTTTTGATTTTAAGAGAAAATAAAGTGTTTCTATTTCATTTTGGCCTATTGTGCATTTATAATGTGGTCTCTTAAAAGTTTTAAGTGCATAACCTAGTGAAGATAGTTGAAATATGCTTGTTTGCATGGTTGCACAGTTAACATGAGTAAGAAAGATTTTGACTGTGACCACACTAATAGATAGATTGTAGGAAGAATATAGTGAGTCACATAGTTGTGAGGTCAAGTTTTTAGAAGATTGGAAGAGTTGCAACTTCATGAAGTCCTGAGTAGTTTGTAAAGAAGTGGTGATCACAGGGTCATAGCAAGAAAAGTTTAGAAGAGAGAAATGTCTACAAAGCCATGACTTTGGGAAGGTTAAAGATAGTCCCATGGTCGCAATAAGTAAGTACTAATATTAAGAAGAAGTGGCAACCTTGAGATTGTATTTATAAGAGTGTTAAGTTCTTCTAAGCACTCAGTCACACACCTAAGCATCCAAACTATGAAGTATGTGGCAAAGCAGCGACATAAGTCTGAAGTTGTGATTGCCAAGTCATTAATTTTAAAGGCCAAGGCAAGAAAATAATAACAAATTGGTGATAAAAAGGGGTCATTGGGTTCCAAGCACGTGTTTAATAAGTAAAAAATGACTGTTGAGAGCCTCATCATGATAAAAAAGTAATGTCCTATCAAAAGATGCTTAAAAATATTTGAAGAGTTAGCAGTACAAGTCTTTTTTGACACTTTTATATTTTTTGAGAACTCTTGTTTGCATTGACATAAAGGCCCATAAATTCTTCTCTATTTCTCATTCTCTATTTAATGAGTTGATATAACCATTTTCTGAGTCATAGATAAGAGTGTAAGCACTAAGAATTTTTAGAGTTTGTAGAGACATTTAGTTTTCTCAGAGCTAGTATCGATAATGATTAGTTTGAAGAATTAATTATAGAATCATGGCATAGGAAGAAGGGAAAATAATAGCCTAGGTTGACATAGAAGGGCTTTACAGGCCATTGAACAAGGCAAACCAAAGTTGGCAAGTTTGTATGTAAAGGAATAGGTGTATTTCCTTTCAGGGTCTTTCGATGCTCAAACTATGAATGCCCATATCTTCAAGGATGTATACTCCTTTTGCAAAGATGCCATTGTACCTGATACTAATGAAAATGATCTTTTTTGGTATTTTTATAAGAATAGGTTTGAAAAATCACCAATTTGCAACCTGTGAATCAAGAACATGGAAAATTTGGTAATGCTAGAAGTAATTATATAGATGTTGATCTAATGAAGACATTGATCAAATCCTACAATCCTATAACTAAAGATTTCCATAAGAAGGATATGAATATCCTATGCAGACTAGACATGGAGACTTTCATTGAGGTTTTTGACCTAGGAGGACCTATGATGAAGGCAATTGAGAGGGAGAAGATGAATGAAACATTCAAAACTTCTAAGATTTTATTCATTGGAAGAGTCATCAAGTGGTACATTCCCAAATCAAAACTAGAAAAGGGTGAAATGCCAAAGAAGGTAGGGGACCTTATGCCACTTGATTTCTTCTACAAGTATTTTAGGTATATCATTTTTAGGATAGACAAGGTGCTAGGAGTTTATGGCACCATGAATGCCCCAAGGTACATATATATCATGGTTTTTGACATCCAAGATCCAAATCATAGTGTTGGATATGATTTTCTGGAATATATCATCAATAGGATGCATGATGAAATTGTGGTGGCTCAAAATGGAGAATCAGAAAACTTTAGGTTTTTCCACTATTCATTGTTAATGCATATTATTATTTTTAAGAATATAGAGAATATTAGTCTAGACTTTATTAAGGCCACTGAGGAGAATGGAGAAACCCTACCTGGTGTAGATGTGGACTCGCTTCTTGCAAAGGTTTTATCCCTATGCTAGTGCTTTCACTTTTTACATTGATTTTTCTTTTCCTATTACAAACATGTTAGCAAACATAACTGAAAGAGTACCTAGAGGGGTAAGAATTGTAATAAGATGATCTACTTTCCCAAATGGAGATATGGTACTTAGCCATTATTAGGCTAGTTTTTTTCTTTTTGAAAAATTTCAATTATAAGGGTATTTAGGTGTCCACAATGCCCTCACATGTTACCAAAATATATCCTTGAAAGGTTAGGCCAATCACAGTTCTTCTGGCAACTACTTATGATGAATAAAGAATATCTAGGTCCTAATGTTAAGAAAGGCTATTTTGTAGCTAGAAATAAAAAGATAGGTGATTTTGTGAGAGGAAAAGATGTCATAGAAGAGATAGATAAATGCATGGAAGAGTTCAAGCTTCCCTTAGCCCTCGCTAGGACCTATGATCCAAATGATTTGGTGAGGCATGCTCTCAAGAAGATGAGAAAGTATACCCTATGTAATAAAAAGCTAAATTGGGAGGAAGATTGTATAATGAATTTTTTAGATACAAAGGTTTGTAGGGATAGAACCCTCAAATGGAATAAGATAATGAAAATAGAAGAAGCCATGGAGGTAGTTGATCCATCATTCCAGGGTTTCTATCATGAATCAACATACTTGGACATATATATAGGTGCCTTGAAAATTTTGGTCAAATAATGACACAAGTGCCTACTGAAATAAGAGACAGAGAAAAGCATCAATCCCCTTAGCAAGAGGATGTCATAACTATAGAAGTAGATGATGATTAGCCAAAAAGCTCTTCATTGGCTCAAGGGAAGAAAAGAAAAAAAATGATTGAGATCCTTGATAAAGTCAAAGGGAAGGCACTACAAGTTTTTCCTAGGGGGTCGCAATTCTTTGATACAATAAGACACAACTTTTTGATAAAAGTTGAGAAAAATGAGAAAATTCTAAACAAAATTAAATTGTAGATTTAGATGTTAGATGAGAGAATAATCTAGGCTCAAAATTTCATGAAGGATGATCAATTCATAAACTCATATGAATTCAAGTCATTCCTATACAAGGTCAAGCAAAATGATCTTACCTTACACTTGCAACCAAGAGACTCCCAGGAGACTATTGAACTAGTGCAAAGGTTGCAAGAGTATGATCCAAATAGTGAGAGTCTCACTGTGGAAGAAGCTAGGGCACTAGTGATGAGAAGTGGGATGCTACTTTTTCCAGGTTGGGAACCCAATTCATCTTTTATTATGGATCAAATAAGGAGGTAGGAAAACTTAGTCTCATATTGATGAGACAAATATTATTGGTGAGTTGCAGGGGTCTAGTTTCAACATTGACAGTAAAACAAGGGAAATATGGAGTAAGGCTCTTGATGAAAATAATCTAACCCTAATGTAAATAAAGGAAGCCCCCCAAGGAAATTTTATATTTTGGAGTGTGACTACTATATCAAGTGACCATATACATTACCTAATGAACAAAACATCATTCATGGGGAAGAGCAAGATGGATAAATTGGAGGAGCAGTTGTGTCAAACATACTATGTGTGAAAAATGTGGACAAATAACAAACACACTTCTATGAATCCTTACACTCAAAATCCTTGAAAATAACACCATGAAAATGCAATATCTCAAGAATTGACTAATAGCTTCCTATCAACAATGTGAAAATACCTTCAAAGGTTTGAAGTGGTGGCTCTCATATGAACATTGGTCTTGGTCTTCACAAGTACATCCAATGAATGGAAGATTCAAAATGATCATAAACATGCAAGATATCTCCAAATCTCCAAGAAAGCTTCAAAAAATGTCTATAATAACCGTAGCATAAGAAATCACCCTAACCATAGCAAAAGAAATCATCATGATGTCAAAATGAAGGAGGAGGTCTCCTTTATATATCAATCCAAAGAGGCATTCCCAAATTCGAGGGAAAATGAAAATGAAATGAAAGGGTATGACCCACATAAGAGAATGTACAATTAACATTTAATTAAGAGATGTGAAGTGTAACACTCCATAAAATTATAAGATGAGGGGTGTTTTTATTTAATTTAAATGTAAAATAATCCCTTATCTTATAAAATAAAGTGTAAGGTAGTTATTTAATTATTTATTTTAAAATAATAATTGTTGTACATAAAATTAAGTGAGGAGGGGTTTTATTAAAAGATAGCAAACTCCTTTAATTAAATAATACAAAAATCAAGATGATCAAACCATTTGTTTAAAATAATTAAATAAATGAATTCCAATTTAATCAAGGAAATTGATGTAAAATAATAATGATTAGTTATATAATTCAAATAATTCAAATAATTTAGTTTAATCAAAGGATATGATGATGCAAATATTGATTCAAGCTTGACATAAATTATGAAACTAAGGCGCATAGTCAAGGTGACCATTTTTGTGTGCATACATTTGCCCCTCTTTGACTAATGTGTGTCCACCTACATGAAAAGTGCATTAAGTCAAAGAACCATAAGATAAAGTGTGTATAGATATTGATTTATGAAAAATATATGAAGATTAAGATTCCAACTCTTGTTCCCTCAACATGCCATCAGGTGTCTTATAGTTCTTGGAAAACAATATGCCCCTACATATCTTATAACTATTTTTAGAAAATATAAAATTCATGAAATATATATAAAGGAAAAAGACAAATATCAACACCAAGAAAAGGAGAAATCACACATTAACTTGCCCTAGGTACAATAATCATCTACCCCAATCTAGGCGGAACAAATGGGTAGATTTCAAATCAAAGTTGCAAACAATGAAGCTCAATAGAGTGTTACTACCCCCTCAGGATTAAATTGAAATGATAGAGAGGCTACGTAAGAACAAGATAGATACGATCAAATCAAAAAAATGTTCATGATGAAAGATAAGCAAGATATTGATCAAGAAACCAAGGTTAAATCACCAAGCATGAAAAGCATGCCCCAAATCAAAAGAAAGGAGGGTGAATGAAAGACAAGAATATGGAAAGAAGAAGAGGAAAAAATGCATCAAAAACTATCAACTGTGCAAGATAGGAGATTTAAATTGAGATCATAAACAAGTGACATGTACTAAGAAAAAGCACAATCATGATCACAACTAATAGTAAAGAAAAGATGAAGGAGACCTCCAAAAGGTTAAAAAATAAATAAAAAACCTCCAAAAAGATAAGGGTATAAGATGCATGTTAATGTCCATATGATGCTTCTGTCCATTCTATGTACTTACTCATTTTGACCAAGATTAAGATCCTAGTTTTAATCATCGAGTCGAGCTACAAAACCTTCATTGATCAAAACCATGAAGATATGAATGTAACTCTATCAGAAAGATCACACAATCATCACTAATCATCGAAGTAATTTAAAGATATGAATGAGATCAGAATCCTCCCACAATCATCACTAGTCACCAAGGCAACTATGATGATATGAATGGGATTGGGTAGTGTTGAAAAATACTACGAGTCTTGAGGTCAAAACCACACAAGTAAGAAATCAACTATAAATGTGTCTCATGGTCCATAGTTCTCTTGATATGCATCTAGATAGAACCATTGAGACACTCATCGAAAATAAATACTAATCAAATCACTTATAAAAAAAACCACATTCCCCTAGTGTAAAATGACTAGGGAAGGAATTAAAAAAAATGCAGATATAGTGCAATAAACATGTATATATAGAAATGAATAGTTAGCATACAAAGAGAGATTAAAGCATAGGTCAAAACTAATTATAAATTAAAGTGTGATAATCAACACTAAGTTCCAAGGAAAATGTCAAGATCTCACAAGTAGGCAAGGATCACAAGAAAAGACTCCCAGGGTAGTGTTGAGAAGCATTGTTTTGGTGTTTAAGATATTTAAGGAACATCATTGTTGATATTGAAAAATACCATTTTCTTTTCTTTTTTATTTTATAATTTTTTTTTATTTTTGGAATATATCACTTTAAAAAATAAAATAAAAATTCCAGGACCCATAAAGATGTATAGATGCCCCTAGCAAGAATGGATATCAGGGATAGAACTTTTTCAAATGAAGCATGTTGATAGGATCAGGGAGCCAATCTCCCTTAGGTGTAGACAACAAATAGGAACCCAATACAAAATTAGCTATAATAATAAAAGGACCCAACCAATTAGGCTCAAATTTTCCTTTTTCAGCTCTATTTTGTGATTCTTAGGAATCTCATGGAAAACAAGATCTCCCACTGAAAATTCTCTTGGGTAGACTTTCTTGTTATAAGTGTTGGACAATTTTTTTGATAAACTCTCATGTGATCAAAATAAAAATTTCTCTCCTCATCAAGTAACTCAAGTTCTTGTAATGTCATAACTCTGTAGTCTTCATTTGTCACTAATCCATTAAGAGTAACCCTCTATGATGGAATCTCAACCTCTAAAGACTTAAGATTGTAAATATGAATAACATCCTTGTTGGCAACTAAAGAATCAGAGTCTATCAATTTCTTCTTAAGTTATTTTGATTCATGAAGTTGTCTAATAACTAGAGAATCCAACTCATGTAGAATATGTGAGTTCAAAATCTCATTAACTATATTGGGTTGAACATCATAAGCATGAATCACATCAATACCCAAATCAACTATAGAAGACTCTAAAAAAAAAATCCAATTCATAATTATTTGAATATGTACTTTCATCATTATTTTCTACATCTGAATCATTTTGAATTTTTAAAGTAGAAGTTTCATTAACCAAACCATGTTTGTCTCCCCAAAGAAGATTAGTAAAAGGGATCAAATCATCACATATATCATGTTGATCAAGTATATACACTTCATCATCATCATCATCATTTTCTTCTTTGTAAATCCAATTCTAAAAACAATTTCTTCTTCCTCTTCTTCCATAGGAAGTAAAGGTTTAACCAAACTATCGCACTTAATCTTAGTAAAAGAAGAAGGTTTTGTCTCATGTGAAGGTAACTCATAGGAATGAGGTGAAAATGGAAGAGTGCCAATATAATCCATCCTATATTCTCCCTTTCTTGTATCAAGATATTCAATTTCATCTTCATAGAGTTTGAAATCTGTATATATCTCATCTAAAAAATTTGAAGAAACAACCTCACATCCCTTTGTTTCACTATTAAGTGTCTTGGATTCTATCACACATTCTATATATTCTTCCACTATGTCATTTGAAACTCTATCCAAAGGTATATGTGACTCTATTGAAATATTATTGATAGCCAAAGTATTAGCTCCTAAAATACACATCTCAATCCCATTATATGGAAATTTAACACATTGATGATATGTAGAAGGAACTACTTTCATTTCATGTATCCAAGATCTACCCAATAAAATGTTATAAGAAATAGTACTAGTATCAACCACATGAAATAGAATATCTCTCATAATTGACTCAATCTGAATAGGTAAAACAACCAATCCTTTAGAGTGTCTTCATTGCCATCATAAGCTTTAAAGTAACCTTCTGTCTAGTATTAATATCTTGTTTTGAATATCCCAACTTTTCAAGTATGCTGAAAGGACAAATATTCAACCTTGCACCCCCATCTATCAACACACATCTAACAAGAGTTATATGAATCATGACTTCAATATGTAAGGCAAGATTATGTGGATGATTCAAATCCTTATCATTTTCCTTAATTAAAACCATGTTGATAACATTATTTGCATTAGACAATCCATAATTTTGATTGGAATAAGTATAATTCACTTGAGCTTTCCTATTCTTAGATGATTCACCCCTTTCATACTTAGGAAATGGATCTTTATAAGCTTGATACTCATTATTAGTAGCATGACTAACATCATCAATTGTTAACTTTCCATTATCAATCAAAATCTAAATATCATGTTTTAACCATTGAAAATTTTCTATAGTATGACTAGTTTTGCTCTAATGTAAGATACAATAGGCATTATCATCCCAACGTAAACCCTTTATAGGAGGCAGTTGCCAATTCCCAATCAAAGTTAATATCTTTCTATCAACCAAATCTTTCAAAAAATACTGATAAGGTCTACTAATATTTGTAAAATTTCTTCTCTCTTGAGGATTTCTATAATTGTATCTAGAATTATCTCTTAAAATTTATTTATTATTTTACTAAGAAGGTGCTTGAAGTTTCATAGCATGAACACTGTCTTATAACTTGTAAATTGCTTGATCATTAGACTTAGGTGCATTGACTACACCATCATAAACCACATGTTGATTCCCTTTATAAGAAGTACCCTTATTCTTGTGTCCATTGTTGTGGTTACTCTTGTTGCTATTATGCTTGATAATTCCTTGATTCTTCAAAACATCCTCAATATGGAAAGTTGTTTCTACCATATTATGAGAAGTCTCAAACACCCATTTGCCAATTTCATTTCTCAATTTAGGAACAAAATTTCTCACAAGTATATCAATTTTCTCTTTTTTTGGAATTTCTCTAGAGTAACGAGAGCATAAATTTCTCCATCTTTGTAAAAAGGAAACAAAAGGTTCTACTTGATCTTGTTTGAGGTTGCATAAATCTAACACAAAAACTAGTTTTTGAACATTGTAAGAGAAGTGTTGGATAATTTTTTGAACAAATTCCTCAAAATTCTTAAGTGGGGGAGTAATCTTAGTGAACCATTCCATAGCTTGGCCCTTTAAACTCATAGGGAAAAATCTCATAAGATAAACATTTTTATGTGCAAATTCCAAGCTTAAAACATTAAACTGTCTCATATGATCACTAGGGTCTCCATTCCCATCATACTTATCATAATGTGGAAATTCTATTTTCTTAGGGAATTCAACCTCTAGGATCTTGTCTCTTGATATTCTTATCCATATAAAAATTATAAGGTACTTCAACACCTTTGTTGATTAAATCCATGAAGTATTTATCCTTATTAATCTGAATATATTGATCCATGTACTTGTGAAATTATGGGTCTTGTTATAATAAATTATAATCCACACCAAAACCATGTATAATAAATTGAGGATGTTGCTATGAATTCCTTGGAGGAGACATTTGCCTTTGCTGATATCTGGGAGGTGGAGATGGTTGTCTCCTATTTCCCTTAGGAAACTGTGAAGGAAACATATTTCTATTAACACTTGGAGGAGGAGAAGGAGGTAGAGAACCACTACCACTACCAATCAAAATATCATTGATTTTCTAATGGGCTATTTTATGAGCTTACTTTTCTACCTTATGTTGTATGCATGCATCCATGTAAGCTTGTTTTTCTTGCAGAAGACGTCTCTCTTCATCACCTCTAGGAGATCTAGGAGGTGGAGAATCATTACCCCTCTATGAAAGAATATCATTAACCATTTTTTGAGCCATGTCTTTAGCCATAATTTTAGCCATTTCTCTATCTTGTGCTTCCATATATATCTTATGCACTTTACTAAATTGACCATTAGGGTTTCTTGGAGTTTTGTTGAGAAATTCTTGAGATTTAGGCAAACTTTCATTGATTTTTTGTGCTACTTGTTTCTCTTGCTTCTCCAAGTATACTATCTTTTCCAATTCATTTTATTTTATTTTATCATCCATTAGGTGAAAAGATTTAGATGACAATCTAGGAGGAGTAAGAAATGGAGAGTGGTATTGATTTCGTCCATGTAAATCTATATCAAAATCATTTGATGAGGTAGTCCCATAGATATCTTCATGAGTTTTGTGAGGTCCCAAAGGTTCAACTCCATAGTGTCTCAATAATCTATCATTCATCATGTCATCAATGCTTTTATCTGTGTTTCTAGTGAATATCATGTCTTCCTCAAAAAGTGAAGAGGCCCTAGGTATGTTCAATTCACGAAGATGACTAGGAGGAGTAAAATTAATTTCAATTTCTCCATTGGGTGATTGATCAAAGATAGATTCTTTTCCTTTAAATTTTTGACGAGTTGGAACTTTGGGTAATTGATCAAAGTTAACTTGAGGTTGTTTATTGTAAGTCACTTGAAACCTAGTCGTAAACGACACTAGAGGAAAAACACTAGTAAATAGGAAGACTCCAAGAAGTGTTGGTATCAATCTTGGGTAGTAAAGTAATCACTTGTCAAATTGATAAGGTGTAATAATGTAACTGTCTATCAATCTTGTTAACTCAATCAACCAATAGAGGTCTCATAATCGGTTAACACAATATGCCACTATTGGTCTTACAAATGTGGAATTTTCCAATAGTTGTAATGTTCTATAATAAAAATGTAATAATATGACGTAAATTGATATTTTGAGACAAGTGAATACCCAAAATCCAAGGATGAGATCAAATAATCCCAAAGAAAACCTTCTCCACTAGGGAAATCTCTAACTTAGAAAGTTTTGATGTTGCAAACAAGATGAGACAAGATTTACTAACTAAAAGATAGTTATGATGTAAGGATCCAAAGTGGCAACAAGTTTAGATTCTCAAGATTAGGTCCACAATGGTCAAATAAAATCAAGAATGACCAAAAAAAGGGTTACCCTAGAGTCATATTAATGAATTTAACTCTCCGAATGATGAATGCTGACTAGGAAATAGGTTCACAATAAGCAAGGTGGCAGCTAGATAGTAAACTAGAAAGTTGAATTTGGGGAACTCAGTTTTGATTGTTATTTTTAACAAACTAAGATCAATTTTAGATTATAAATAATAATAAGGAAAATAGAACAATAATCAGGGATTCCAAGTGAACGTCTATGTTCTTTCTTTACTTTACAACAAAAACTGAAATGTGATCTATGAAAGCAAAAAATCACTCAAGTAAGACATGCAAGTGGTTTGTTTTAATGAAATAAAACCAAATTTTATAGAGATTTAAACAAAATACCTAGTAATCCACTCAATGTGCTTAGTATATTTTACCTTATTTTTATTTTTGTTGAGATATTTGCGCAAGTAAGCCACAAATTCTCCAACAAGCAAGACATGCAAACAAGATATGCAATGTATATTCAACTTATGCAAACCCTAGGGTTAGATCTAAAAATAAATTGTTAGGAGCAATAATAACCAGAAAATAATCCAAATGAAAACTCATATCATGCATTGAACTATATGAAAAATAAGTGTTTGAGCTAATCATTAAATGCCCATTTTTTAAAATTTTAATTTTGGACTGAGTCAACAAGATTGGACCTATATGACATGAATTCGGATCTAAAAAAATAAATAAAGAAAATATACACCTATTAAAAACTAGAGAGATTTCCAAAAATGTTAGAATTTTAGAAAAATATTTTCATTTGTGCCCTAGGGATCCATTTTCTCAAAATAGACCAGTTTTTGTAAATCGAGTGTTTGAGCCCTCATATGATCTCTAAAATAAAAATACAAAGAAACAATCCTATTTAGAATTCAGAGACCGTTCCAAAAATTTAGATGGTTCTAAAAAATTTGCTAATTTGCATCCAAAAATGATTTTTCATGAAGATTAAAGGAAAAAGTATTAAAAATATGAATTTTCTTGGAAAAATCTAAAATTTTAATTGAAGCTTCTCTGAAATGTTGCCAATCTACAAAAAAAAATTAAGAAAAAAAACCTAAGCTGTTTTAGAGATATGATAAAATCTTTGAAAATCTAGGGTATTTTTCTCCAAGCAACTCTGCACAAGGGTCTAGCTCCAAAAATTTCCAAATCCAGCATGTAAAAGTGGGTTTCCCCATGGTGGGTGCCAAAAAAATGTGCGTGAAAAATGTGGACAAATAAAAAAAACACTTCTATGAATCCTTACACTTGAAATCCTTCAAATAACACCATGAAAACAAAAGATCTCAAGAATTGACTCATAGCTTCCTATCATCAATGTGCAAAGACCTTCAAAGGTTTGAAATGGTAGCTCACATATGAACATAGATCTTGGTCTTCATAAGTACATCCAATGAATGGACAATTCAAAATGATCATAAACATGCAAGATATCTCTAAGAAAGCTTTGAAAAATGTTTATAATAAGCATAGCATAAGAAATCATCCTAACTTTTGTAAAAGAAATCATCACGATGTCAAAATTAAGGAGTAGGTCTCCTTTATATATCAATCCAAAGAGGCATTCTCAAATTGGAGGGAAAATGAAAATTAAATGAAAAGGTATGACCCACATAAGAGAATGTACAATTAACATTTAATTAAGAGATGTGGAGTGTAACACTCCATACAAATTATAAGATGAGAGGTGTTTTTATTTAATTTAAATATAAAATAATCCCTTTTCTTATAAAATAAAGTGTGTGATAGTTATTCAATTATTTATTTTAAAATAATAATTGTTGCACATAAACTTAAGTAAGGAGGGGTTTTATTAAAAGAGAGCAAACTGCATTAATTAAATAATACAAAAGTCAAGATGATCAAACCATTTATTTAAAATAATTAAATAAATGAATTCCAATTTAATTAAGGAAATTGATGTGAAATAATAATGATTAATTAAATAATTAAAATAATTTAATTTGATCAAAGGAAATGATGATGCAAATATTGATTCAAGCTTGAAATAAATTATGAAATTGGGGCACATAGTCAAATTGACCATTTTTGTGTGCTTACACTTACAACATATCAATTGATGCTAGGAAGAAATATGAAGATGAATTAAAAAGAACTTGTGTTCTAGAACAGAGAGTGGCCACTTTGGATGAGAAGGTAAGAAGCCTAAGGAATGTGGCCTAGCCCATCACAGAGGTAAAAGATCAAGAAGCCCAAACATATGTTGATATAGCAAATATGGGAGAAAGTCAACATATGGATATTGATGAGTGGGATGGTACCAAGGAGATTGAAATTAGAACTATCAAAACTTTGTTGACCCACAAGGTAAATGCACTAAAGCTTCTTTCACATAATGTGCACAACAACTTCCTAGTTTTGTAAGAGGCAAACTACAAATGTTCTATGATAGTTCCTCTGTTGTCCCCCCTTTTTACCATTTGGGGTCCTTACACCCAGTTCTTTGATAACCTTTTACCTCTACTACCACAAAAGAAGGATTTTGTTGACATTTTAGTCAAGTTTGTTATTAGTGACACACACTTATTCAGATTTTGTACAACTACCAAGCTCATTGAATAGTTTATAGTGTTTTTCATATAATTCATTAGTCACTGAGCTTCTATAGTTGCTATCGAGTCCGTTGGACTAATTCCAATGGCTACCAAGCATATTCAATTAGTGTGAAATTCAATAGTTCAATATATACTAGGTATTATCAGTGGTTACAGAGTTCATAGTTCATGTAATGTGAAGCCTATGTTTACTAAGCATTGTAGTATCTACCGAGTTCACAGTTCAATTGATGTGAAGCCAATGTTAACCAAGCTACTTCATGGTAACCAAGTGATTCAATGTTTGCCAAGTTGCACAATATCTACTGAGTCGCCAGTGCAGACTAAGTTCAAGACTACTTAAAATTGATTAGTATGGACCAAGCTTCTATGTCTACCAAGAACATGATGATGCCAAGTAGTGACAGTGGATGACGAGTATCAAAACCTCAACGAGTCAGTCTTCAAAACTTGAGTATCTTCATATGGGATGACTTTATAATTTTTGTGTTAACTTGTGTCATGGCCAAATTTGTAATTTTATCAATTGGATTGGTATATATATGTGATGTATTGTATCATATCCAATGTAATATATGTGAAAGTTGTTGGGTGATGCGACGCGCTCCCCTGCCCACAGGTGGTTAATTATGTGGTGTTCCATGTTCACCAAAAGCCATGACTTTTAGTGAACATGGAACACCACATAATTAACCACCTGTGGGCAGGGGAGCGCGTCGCATCACCCAACAATCTCCCCCTCGACGCGCATACCAGGTGCTTACGCGGGTCGGGATGGCACCGGGGAGATTTGAACCCATGACCAGGCCAAAACCAGGCTCTGATACCACTTGTAAGGAAACTTGGCAATAAAGAATATAACCGTTTCCACATAACCCATAATAGATCTGAAATAAATACGGAATTAAAATCCACATGCAAGAGAATAGACAACATACCACAAAATGTGACACAAGATATACCCTGGGAAACCCTCACTGAGGGAAAAACCCAGCCTCCAAAAGCATCCACACCATGTATTATTCAGCAAAAAATATCATTTCCTTACAACCATGGAAGCCTTCATGGCCATAGCCACAACCGAGCAAACTATGTGAACAAGCATGAATCCACACATCCCATGCCATGCTTTCAACCTTCACAAATACTCCCTTGGCTAACCTGTCAAGCCTTGTCCCGCTCGACTCTTGCCTTTCTCACTCTCTTACTCTCTCTTTTTTCTCTACAACAACTACCCTTGTGGCTGCTTATATAGTAGCAAGTCCCACAAAACCACTAAGTGGTATTACATAAACCATGTGCTAAAACCATGTGCTACATAACCCACTGACCCCACATTTAATATTGGGCATTTAATTCTTTTCCCCCAATATTAAATAATTACATGAAATATTACCACAATGTTACAATACAACTCATCAAGAATATTCTATGGGAATCTTTACATGTTGCACATCTATCTAGGTACAACATTACATAATAAAATAAAATAATAAAATAAAATATAACAATATTATGCAATGTGTGCAACACCCATTATCTCAACAATCTCCCACTTGTTGTATACATTGCATAGGGTCAATCCGTAGCCACACAAAATGAACAAGGGAACAATCCCTCCCAACACATCCACCATCATGGATCAAAAAACACCAAGTGCTCCATTCTGGTACCCGCAACAAAATCAAAGTATCCAGCACTCGAACATGAGTGATCTCACCTCCTATTATGCCACTCCCACTGGACATACATAGAAGCCATCCAAAGAGAAAGCCACCCAACCTGTCGCATTAGAAGATCATAAAATCCTGTACCAACTAAAATTCTAAGCACAAATAACCTGATCCAAAGGTAATCACATGTATCCGTAGTTGTCAAAATATCATAGCTGAAATAGCACCCACAGCAAAGTGCCAAACCCATCCAACTATCCATACCTCAAAGGTATAACAAGTGAATCTCATATCACCGACATATCCAATCTATAACCTACAATCACAAGCCTCAAGAGCAATACTTGCCACATATATACCAAGAAGCTCCCACTGCAAAAGATAATGTCAAATCTATAACCAATCCACTCAACACATCTCAAAGAAGTGAATCCATGTAGCATCAAGGACATCCACAATACATAAACTGATATCTTGCAAGAACAACTCTCATAACAAGTCTCCAATAGTCTCCCAAATTCTCCACAACCAACAAAGGAAAGAGATAAAGAAATAACCATGTCATCTCTCACATGACATACATGAGCACAAACCAGTGATCACAATCTCTAACCGATCTCAAATCCAATGTAGTCAAAACTTGACATCCAAGAAGATAACCAAGACCAGAGAAACCATGCAAATCATAACCTGTATCATGTCCTTCTACACACACCTCTAAACTGTGCAAGTATGATCTCCTCCATAAAACCCCAACAAGAAGCCTCAACAACACCCAAACCATACCATATAACTCATAATGGATGTAAGCCTCTCACAAGAAGATCAAACTCAATAAAACCATTCCTAAACAAGGGAATATGCCCAATAAAACCATCTCCCAAACTCAACCAGCATAACAACATATGCACATGGATATAACCAATGCTAAACCATCTCTCAAATGAACCCTCCAGAACTAACTCATGTACCATAGCTCAAGATCCATATCCATGGAAGACAAGCATAAATATAATGCAACTGAGAGAAAATAATGGGCTATACCTCTCAAGTAGCAAACCGCCGAGTAGACCAAGAGTGGGGAAGGAGAATGCTCATCAAGATACCCAAGTCTCCAACCAAGACTCATCTAAGAACAATCTCCTCTCAAGTCCATATCAGGTGACTGCCCCTCAGACTTCCTGCTGAAACCATCAACCGTCCCAACAAATACTTCTCTAATCCAAGAGAAATCAGCGTCACCACCGTCTCTAAGTATCCATGAGCACCTGTAACCAATCAATCCATGCCAACTCCAAATGCAACATAGCAATATCATGAAGTATCCAGCTTATGATCAGTGTACTCAATACCAAGAAACTAAACCAAGATCAATGTCCAAGTTCCAACCATGGCCTCAAGAACATAAACATGACAACATGATCTTACCATCTCAACCAAAAGAGATAACATGCTCCATATGAATACACCATAACATGTCACAACTCTAAACGCATATCAAGAGTATACCATGACATAATAATGAAACCATCCTCATACCAAGGATAGCATGCCAAATAAAAACATAAACCACACCTTTGCCAAGAACTCTGTGAGTCCTCAAGATGCAACCATCTCCACACACCATGAAGAAAACCATCTCCACATACCAGGAAGAACCATCTCCACATACCATGAAGATAACCAAGAACTCCATGAGTCCTCAAGATCTAACCATCTTCACACACCATGAAGATAACAAGTGCACCATGCAAATGTCAAAGACGCTTCTGCAGCAACAGGATCTAAGAAAAACTTCCAACATCTACAAACACTCAATAAATATATCAATGCCAACAACTCCCACTCAACCGTAGTACTAAGTCACCTATGGCATCATAAAATCCATCTCCTACTTGAAGATCCAAACCAAACCAGGAACTAATCCTGCACTGTCACCCCATCACTGTCACAAGCTCCCACTAAATTGTGTATCCAAATTATCCATGACATCATGATGAAAAATAACCATCCTCTAACCATGAGAATCAACCAAGGCATCAAACCATCAAAGAACTCAAAATGCACATCATGAGCTCCTTAAAAGAAACCAAATAACCATGATCCTCAACCAAGAAGATATACCACCATAACCAAATCAAAAAATCCAAGCTAATGAACATCAAGGATGTACCTGTATAACCAATCATGTCATGCCAAAATCCATGGCACCATGATCACATCCATGAACCGAGCATCTGGCTCTCAATATGTCCAACCTATCAGCATAGTCAACCACAATCCTCTGCCATGACTGTATCTGGTAACAACATCTCATCCCTTCTACATGAAGATAAAATCATGTGACTTAGGGCATATACAACCCAAATCCAAGCCACCAATCTGAATATGCATCAATAATGAAAGATCAATGGGCAAAGACAACCCATAACCAAGCTATAAATGCAACTTGTAAGTATAGACCGCTTACAAGACTGCACAACTTGTAGACCCAACAAGTCATCATGCATATCCAAACCAAACACTGATAACCATATCATCATGAGACCAAACTTGAGTATACAATGACATCAAAACTTAAATCTCCAATGCCATAAACTCACAATGTTACCATAGTCAAAATATACCATAAACTATTCAGATAAATATATCAACAAATAAATCATGCCAAACCTGCACCAAATCTGAACCAATGTGTAGAGCTCTCCAAGAGCTTTCCGTTGACTACTTGAAGTCCAAAATCTGACTCCGTATGCCCAAGTTATGCCCTAATTTGTGCTCAAAATAAATAACATCTAACTTTAGGGCTCTAAAAACTTGAAAAAATTTCAAAATCATAGAACCAAACCTACACCATCTTGTAGTGCTCTGAATTAGCTTTCCAACGCCTATAAGAACTCTGAAATCCAATATTCTGAGAGAAAGTTATGGCCATTTTACTAAGACAATCTTTTTACCATTTTCAGTACGATTTTTCATTTTTTATTTTTTATCAGTGACGAAAATTTCGACGGGATTAAATTTGACGACCATCATGGGCTGAAACCAAAAAAACTCTTTCATTTTCTCTGAACATGGCCAAACTAGGGCATATTATATATCAAAATTTATGGAAATGTCGACTCGGATCCAATGGTGAGGTCTGTTTTTACCCAGGAGGTCATTTCTGCAAGCTACCCCCAAAACCCTCATTTAAATGAAACATCCAAAAAAATATTTTTGTCCAACAATTTCACATGCCCAAAATATTTTAACATCCCATCATAATAGCAAATCCAAAACCCTTCGATCTGCAATAAATCATTCATATATCTTGCCCTTTCTTTTATCCTCTCATGCATTCTCATGGATTCAATCTAGGGTTACAATAATAAAACCATAGCTCTAATACCAATTGTAGGGCCCATTTGCCGTTGCACCAAAAGCCATGACTTTTAGTGAACATGGAACACCACATAATTAACCACCTGTGGGCAGGGGAGCGTGTCGCATCACCCAACAATCTCCCCCTCGACGCGCATACCAGGTGCTTACGTGGGTTGGGATGGCACCGAGGAGATTTGAACCCATGACCAGGCCAAAATCAGGCTCTGATACCACTTGTAAGGAAACTTGGCAATAAAGAATATAACCGTTTCCACATAACCCATAATAGATCTAAAATAAATACGGAATTAAAATCCACATGCAAGAGAATAGACAACATACCACAAAATGTGACACAAGATATACCCTGGGAAACCCTCACTGAGGGAAAGTCATGGCTTTTGGTGCAACGGTAAATGGGCCCTACAATTGGTATCAGAGCTAGGTTTTGGCTTGGTCATGGGTTCAAATCTCCCCGGTGCCATTCCGACCCGCGTAAGCACCTAGTATGCGCGTCGAGGGGGAGATTGTTGGGTGATGCGACGCGCTCCCCTGCCCATAGGTGGTTAATTATGTGGTGTTCCATGTTCACTAAAAGTCATGGCTTTTGGTGCAACGACAAATGGGCCCTACAAAAGTAAGAATGCGAATGCGAATGTGAAAGCATGTGTATTATGACTGCAGCAAGATAAAGAATTGTAAAGGCCATATTAGTACAGGAAGAAGCAGTGAAAAATCTATCCTAGAAAGGTGATCAACACACTAAGGAATCTCTATCGACAAACTCAATTGCAAATTAGAGATCTACTAGTTCATCCTAATAGGTGAACTAGTCAAAATCCTCTAACAAGGTAGACCTAACAATCTTTTCTAAATCTCTTTACCTAGTGCATACTTCATTGTATGTTTGTAAATCCTCTCACAAGGTGGACCTAATAGTCCTTTTTGCTCCTAATAGGGTAGATCATCAGAAGTGATCAATGTAAGCCTTAACAAGCCAACTTTATGTTGTAGTACTAAAGTTTGTGGGTATCATCCCCACCCTAGTTTTACTTTCTATTTGGAAGGTTTTTGGGTGACCAAATATTTATGTTCATGTGTTGTGGATTCTTTCACATTTTTAGTTTCTCATACATGCAATTAGATCAGAGTGATGAATTAAATGCTAATTAGTTTATTGGATTAAGAATTGAAATTGTTAAAGTTTTAGAAGTTACTGATTCACCCCTCCCCTCTCAGTAACTTAGCATAGTCTTGAATATTTTCAACAATTGGTATCAGAGATTTGTGGTTCTCAGGAGAAAGTTTAACAACTTGAGAAAAGATCAAAGATATGGAGACACTCAGACTTGACAAAGCTATTGACAATGAAAATTTGGATATGGAAATGGCCATTTCCCAACTCAAGAAAGCTAATGAGCAACTTTCCCAATCCCTAAAAAGAAGAAAGGAACTTGCAAATCAAATGAATGATCATCTATATATTGAAGAAAGAATTGAAGACTTTCACCCTTCAAGCAGCACAAATGAAGCAAATGATGCAATCAAAGAACTCTTAGAAAAGAATGGTTCCCTGCAAGAAAAAGTAAGAAATCTAAAAAGAGAACAAGAAATTTAGTTAGTAAGGTCATGTAAAGTCTTGGAATAGAGAAACAAGATAAAAGAAGAAATGGATGGAAGGAACAATGAAATCTAGAACCAATCCCTTTAGCAAGCAGACCTTATGGATCAAATTTTCAATGCAAATGAGGAAATAATGAGCCTATGACTTGAAAATGAAAGAATAAGGAATGATCTAAATTTTGAAAGACAAATCAATGAAAGAATAAAAAAATGAGCTGAGATTAGAAAAAAAATCAGTGAAAGATTGAGAAATGACCTAAACATTGAGAAGCAAATCAATGAAAGAATGATGAAATCTCAAGCAAACATGGATCAACTGAATGAGCAAAGCCTCTATAGGAAAAAATGAAAAGTATGAATTGGATACAAAGAAGAAGGTCAATCCTCCAAACAAGGTGCTCAAAAGAATCAAAGACCTACTTGTAGTCATTGTCATAAGATAGGTCATACATCTAACAAATGTTGGAGTAATGGAAAAGCAAAATTCAATGGAAAATGCTACAATCATAATCAGCATGGTCATAAGGCTAATGAATGCAAAGAGAAACCTAAATTTGAAGACAACTATCATAAATGTAAGAAACATGGACACAAGGCATCAGACTACAAAACAAAGACATTAAATCTTGCAAAGCAAATTGTGAAAGCAATATTTGGTTGGGATTACAATACCTAGCATAGATGTCTTTACTGTAGAGAATATGGACACATTGGTATGAATTATGTTAAACATCATATGAGGAAAAGAGATACCACTATAAGATGTTTCATTTGTAGAAAACTTGGTCATCTTGCCAAGAATTGTATGAATACTAGTAAAATTGAAGATGAGAAGAAGGTAAAGGCTGATAACATTCGAAAGTAGATGAGACAACAATGGATTCCTAAGTCTACTAAGGATACAAGTTCGCATAATGATTGTCAAGTCACTCAAGAATTGGGTGACTCTACCATTTCCAAGTAAGTTCTTAAGGAAGAACTAGAACCAGGCTATCAAAGAAGACATCAAAATCAATTCTAGTTGAAAGGTGACAAAGATCCAAATCTGCATGCAAGACACAAAGGGATCACTAAGAAATATCTATATTAGTTATCATCGAGTTACCTTCTCTACTAAGTGAGGTTGGGTCATAGACTCTATTGAGCAAGGTCAAGAGTAATGAAGGCACTAGTAGTTATCGAGTCATGAAGACTTTGCTGAGTGATCAATATAGAGTAGTGGATGATAGTTTGTAAAGCATTATGTCAACTCATCTACCATTGTACCAAGCATTAATGGAATTTTTTTAATAAAAGACATGGAAGAAAATTCACTTCCTACCATGAATTTTCAAAGTGATATTATGAAGAGCTATTTTTTGTGTGATAAAGCAACTTGAGAAATTTTTTTGTAGAAGTTTCCAAAGTTCTTTCAAGCTATTGAGTGAAAATGGCATCTAGTAGTAGCAAGGTGAAGAAAGGTTTTGACATGTTGGTTTGAGGTTTTGATTGGAAGGCACAAGACTTCAAGCTCATGCTTGCAGTTGCTGAAACCCTAGACCCCAGAAGAGCTCAATCTCAAATCTCTCCTAAGGTACTTCTTGTTAATGACATTCAAACTCATTTTTAATGTGCAATTCAAGAAATTGGTACTCTTGAGATGGATGATGCCCTAGGTCAATTGTGTATTGATGGAACCTTGAAACCTAAGGATCAACACTTGGAAGCAAAAGGATTAACTCACATCCCCCATATGCCCCAAGAGTTTCAAATTAAATAGATTAGGTATATCCTTAGCTAGGTGCATAACAGACAATTGTGATTAGAGCAAACAATATTGATAACCAAGAAAATGATTCATTGAATCACTAGCCTTCCCATGCTAGCTAAAGCCAAAATGACCAAAACCCTAGGTCGAACAGAATTGGAAAAGAAAACCCTAGTTGAGCGGGATTGCAAAGGCATGAAAACAAGTAGTGTCACAAATGTAGAGTTAAAGTTTGGTATTCATGTTGTAGCACATAAGATATACAGTTCAAGCTATCTTAATAGCGTATCCTATGAAGCTATGGACTTGGCATATAAAGTGGTGAAGAATAATTTATCTTATGACCTTGCTAAGTTATTATTAAGGCAATTCAATAAGAATATGGAAAGCATTAGAACCTCCAAGAATAACCCGTGCAAATTCGGTTCTCTATTAACATGTTTATTCTTTTATGTTTAAAAGTTCTTCCCATCCAAAGGCACTGTAGTCTGGAGAAAAGATGTGCCTATTCTATACCAAATAAATGAATATATTATAGAAATGGGAGAGAATTATGGTAGCATCATGGACAACTACTTTGATGTGTTTAAAGAAAAAATGAACAACAGGTTTAGGATACTAAAGAAGTTAGTTTAGGATTACAAGGATGATGTGTACTTCATGGTTGATTGTGACAAGGTATACATCCAGGTACCTAAACCTAGAGTTATGTGGGTCAAGCCTCTTGGTTATGAGGTGAACATTGATGAGACCAAGGATATCATTGAAGCCCTTGTCAATGAACCTATGGATCCTCAGGCCCCTTATTTTGGTACTTATGAAGAGACAAAGGCAAGAATAGAGCTATAAATAAAGCTCCCTCTGGTAGTTAACAAAGGAAAGAGAAGGATAGCCAAACTAAAATCTAGTGCACCTCTCATGTTAATCAAGGGTAAAGGTGAAGATGGGGAATAGGTAGAGGATGAAGAACAATCAAAAGAAGAAGAAGAACCTTTAAAGAAAAAGGGCAAGGTGATCATCACCAAGCCTACAAAGGCATCCATTGCAGTCTTCACAAGGAGGTCTCAGAAGAAAGGAAGTGACATTATACATAGCAGAACTCCACCCATTTTTCAAGAAAAGTTGAAGCAAATCTAAGGAGCTAGGATAAAAAATTTCAAATCTTTGAAATATGAGATAAGGATAGAGGTAGAGCAGAAACAAGTTGAAGAACTAGTGCTAAGTAAAATGGGAAAATGGAAGTATTCACCAGACCATATCACGTCTCAAATCTCTAATGAATTGTTGGAGAAAATGAAGCCAAGATGGGATTTTTCCATGCAAACAATTAAAGAAATATATGCACAAACCCTGAGGTAGCTTCTACCAAGCATATCAGATGTTGAGGTTAAAGAGTGTTTAAAGAAAAATGAAGATAAAATGACTCTAAGGTTTAATACTTGTTTAGTTTTGATTAAGGATATAGATCATGTAGTTAAGAATGCTACAAACACTTGGAAGAACATTTATCATCTTCATAAACTAGGTGAATATCCAATTGAAGTAAAGGATGGTGATGAAGAAGAGGATAAGGAGAAAGATTAGGAAGAAAATGTTGAAGAAGTGACTCATTTTGATAATGATGAAGATGAAGAGGATCAAGGTGGAGAAGCTACCAAGGAAGATAAGAAAGATGATGAGTAGACTGACCTAGTAAAGATAGTTGTTGCAGTCATTGCTACATCATGTATGAAGATAGCTTCATCAAGTTTGGTTATGACTACCACAGATACATCAAATGTACAATCACTCTTTGCACCAACATAGCTCAAGATATCATTGACAGAAGTGACTTCCACTTCATCAGCTGAGCTACAAACTCCCTATTCATTTTTCAAATCAAGTTCTTCAATCATCACCTTTCCAATTTTGGCTTTTTCAATTTTGAGTGCATCCATGGTAAGCTCTCCAATTTTGTTTACTTTAGTTGTGGATTCAACAATTTTGACTTCATCAATTTTGGATTCTTCTAGCATCTTTGTAAGTATTCCACCAGTCAGTGCTATATCAGTTTTCACTGCAAGTCTAAGCATGCCCACTATTGTTTCCATTCAGGGTACTAAGGCAATAAGTACAAAGATAGTTGAACCTAAGGTTCAATCAAGTACAAAATTTTTGAAAGGAAAAGAGATAGAAGAAGATATAGATTTGGATGAGGAAATAGAAATTCCCAAATGTGATATCTACAATCTTTTTATAGGCCAAATGCACATATTCGAAAAACTCCTCCAGAAAAAGGCCAAGTGACAAAGATTGAGAGAGGAAAGAGATAGAGAGTATAAGATTATAGATGATGCCAAGAATATTTTGATTGAGGCTATTGGAATTGAGGTTGATTCTTATCAACCTATTTTGTTTCAGCTTGGAGAGGTAGTTCAAAAGTTCAAAGAGGACATCAAAGGACAAGAGAAGCTGGTTGAAAGGATAAAAAAGAAATTCAATAATAAAGTGTTGGAGCACATTTCTTAGCAAATTCTTATTCATCAAGTTTAGCTTTCAACACACTAGTACATTTGGGCTCATTTTTCAACCTTTATTGGTCAAAATTTTGACCAATACGCCGGTTGAAAAATGTCCCGATTGTTGAGCCATTTTCTACCATTCATTGGTCGAACTTTCGACCAATGCTTGGTAGAAATTTGTGGGGTATTGGTCAAAATTTCAACCAGTGCATGGTAGAAAACTAGATGGCATTGGTTGAAACTTTTTGGTCAAAAATTTGACCATCCAGTAGGTTGGTCAAAACTTTGACGAATACGGTGGTTGAAAAAATGTTGGCATTATCAGCACATTTTTTGCCATTCATTGGTCGAAATTTTGACCAATGCTTGGTAGAAATATGTAGGGCCCATATCATGGACAACGATATCATGGACCCACTTCCCATGTATTAGCTACAAAGATTTCTAATCATGAGATCGAGCCGAGATCAAAGGGTGGCGTTGACTCGCTATGAAGAAGTGCTTGAAAGTTACGTATAGCGAGTTAGCGAGTGTGGCCCACTACTGTTGAAGTAAAATTGCTGTCCACAAAGATCAAGTCTGGATTGACAATGCTCATTGAATAACTATAAAGAGATGTGCAAAAATTAGGTATAGCAAGTTAACAAGCAATGGACCCACCATCTTGTTCTTAAAGGTTGTTTCAATTGTCTACCACACGATTAAAGTAAGATCAATGATCATCGCTAGCTCACTATGGAAAGGTGCTCGAGAATTATGTATAACAAGTTAGCGAGTTGATGACACGTGTGCATAGTCATGCATGGGCCTAGTTTGAAGTGCCAACCTTGAAGGAAAGGTAGAGGTGGAGGTGTTTTATTGGCTTGACTACCAATGTGTTAAGAAGAAAGCTGAGTCAACTTAGTTGTCATTCCCAGATCGTAGGATTTTTCAAGGATCAATGGCACAAGTTTAAAAAAGAAAGTGTGACACCACTCTATTTTTTTGTTTGGTGCATTTATGATAAGTGAAAGCTTCGCGTGTGGGAGAAACAGAATATAACACAGATAGTTTCATTAATTCCAGTCCCACACAAACAAAGATTGCAAATTTTATGAGCACAAGAGCCTGATTGATTGTGTTGTGTTAAGCCTAGTAAAGATGTGAAACTATTCTTCTATCATTCGAGAGAAATTTTAGAAGTTTAGAGAAGAACAAGTTCAGAAAGTCAAGTAAGTACTCATATTATAACCTCTGTGGCATTCCAATTCTCTCAATATTGTCAAAATGCCTCCTAAGAAACCATTCTCTGGGCAAATTAATTATGTGGATAGGAATGTCCATGATGATTTATTAGAATTACTCCCAGAATCTACTGTACAACTTGCACAAGTTAAAAATTTAATTTCCTTAAACCCTAGGCTTAAAATTGGTGATGGCCTATATGACAAGGGGAACTGGGTTAGGGATGCAACAACTACTCAAACTGGCCTTATCTTGTTTAAAAAGTGGTTTTTGAAAAGAAAGTTGTTTGCCCCGCATGCTAATGTCTGGAATTTTGATTTGGGAAAGTTAGTAGTCCCAAGTGTTTTCATGAATTATGATTTGCTTGAAGCCATTGCTAAGAATTATGACCAAGTCATTAGGGTTGTAAGAAGAAAGGATGGTGTGCCTCTGGTCTCGATTACTCTAAAGAAATTAGAGAGGTTTTTCACTTGGAACCATTATCAGACTACCATGTGCAAATCAATCTGCTAGAATTAGAGAATGAATATAAAGTAAAGAAGGATGTAATTAGGGGAGGTGCACTAAGGGCACATATTGGTACAATAGGAACTTTGCTAGTAATTATTACAGCCTCTAGAGAGCCTTTTAAGAAGAGTCTTTTCACTTTCCAAGCTGTAGAGATATACAGGACCTTATGCCAAGTTTTTGTGAAGATGAGCAAGAATTTACGCCCATTGGTTTCATGTACATGATAGTTTAGATTGCTTCCTTCAGTGTAGATGTTATTTTTTATTTTTCTTCCTTTTTGGCTGAAGAAATTCACATTGGTTTAGTTGGGATTGCAAAGGACAAGGTGGAAAAAACTTTTGGTCACTACTCTCTATTAATGCATATGTTTTTGTTCAAAGTAGTGACATATTTTGGTAATGAGATGGAACTAAATAGAGAGGAGAATTGGGAAATACTGCCAGTCCAGTTGTGGAGTGTAGATATGACCTGGGATGCAAGTAATGCTAGTTTTGTCAGATTTGATAGATATTTTGCTGCTAAATTGAGATGCCTCATATTGAGTGACAATGCCAGAATCCTTAGGGTACTAATGAGTCTCATCAGGCCTATGGATAACCCCCATGACTTGAAAGTTTCACATAATTGGGGAGATATCATCCCCTACCCTATTTCTACTATTTTTAGAATCTATGGTTTCAAGGGGAACCCTCATGTTTTGCCTTACCAAGTTCCTTTGAAGGTGGGAATGGCTGAAGTTTTATGGCAGTTAGGGGGAGTGGAAGAAATGTTTTTGTTGAAAAGGAAATTACGGTCAATTTTCCCTACCTACACAGTGGCCCATCAGTTTGTGATTACAAAAGGGGGATGGATCTTTTTGCATAAAATTTTGGAGCAGTATATGATGGCTATCTCTCATCCCCGTTTTTGTGATTCTAAGGGATTTTTCAATCAGATGTTGAGGCATAGAATCAAGTTGGGACTGGTCAAGAACGATTCTTATTATCCAGAGGATATTATAAGGAATGAATTCTCATTGCAGGAGTAGGAAACTAAAAAGGAAAAATGGAAAGTTTATTCTCAGGTCTTAGAATTCATTCATTGTTTTGATAATAAATATGATCCTTTGGATAATGCTATTATAGAGGCTGAAAAAATAAGTAAGCTGATGAATACCTTCCCTGAAATAATGGAGGTCATGAATGAAAAGAAACATTTTTTTATTGATTCATATCCTGATAAGGCCAGAGAGGTCATGAGGAGGTTGGCTTTCACTCCAAATGTGAGAACTAATAAAATAATTGTGCAAAAGAGGCCCGGATATACTATAATTCAGAATAAAAAGGTTCCTATAGACAAGGGCAAACAAATAATAGGATCTACCAGTATAGCCCAAGAGGAGAGACCTGAAGAGCCTACTCCTAAGAGGCAAAAGGTAATGATAGAAGAAAGGCCTCAAGATGAGGAATATTCACCCACCTAGTCCCCTTTGAGGATTAGAGAAGAGCAGCTCACTCGTGAATAGGTTGAACAAATGGGATCATAGGGAGATATTTTTATTACTAAAGCAGAATTAGATGAGTGTAACCCTCCAGAACTTCCTCTCCCAAGTTTGGATCTAATAATAGCTGATTATAGAGGCAAGGAGTTGGACCCTGTATTAGAGCAGGCAAGTCATCAATTTTTGACTGATGATAGTTTTGTGAAATCAAGGGCTTTTTAGTAGTTTTCATGGAGGAAAAACATGAACATTTTTGAGGAGAAATGTAAAAAGATGAAAACAGAGCATCCAGAAATGGATGAAACTTCCATGCAAAACCAAATTAAAGAAGAAATGATGAAGGAATTACAGAATATAAGCCCTGAGGAGGGGAGGAAAATGATAAAGGCATCTAACATTTTATTATTGCCCAATTGGGATATTGTAGATGCATTAATTTTCAATTCTGTTTCAAGTAGATTGGAGTTGCAAGAACCAAATAGAAGAGACTTCCAAGGCACTTCATTCATTGAAGATCAAGCTGCATTGGTCAGTTGGTCATTGAGAAAGGGATCTAAAGCCACACCATCACAATCAGATGAGTCTGGGTTGATGGGAAATATACTTGTAAGAAGGGTTGCTGACACTTCACATGTACAGGCAACATATTGGAATGTGGATTCTTCTAAGTTTGTGTTGGCCACTGCTAAAAAGGAGGAACAGGTTATGTCTGAGTTACAAAATAAATATGAAACACTTCTTGAGGCCTATAATAGGGAGTTAAAAAGGAGAATTGAACTTGAAAACAAGGCAATGGGGAAATCCACAAGGCCAAGAATAACATAACCCCGTCCTCTAGTGGAACCTTTTAAATCCACCCCCCTTGTAGAGATACCAGACACACCTCAAAGGCCTGAATATTATACAGCTGAGGAATTTGAAGAAGAGAAGAGAAAACTATGGGCCTTACATGTAGAGTTAAATACGCAGTATGAGGATAAGCTTAGAAAGGCTCTAATGTATTTGGTGGACAAAATTGAGTGGCCCTTATTCTTTGATCAGTTGGTAAAAGTAATAGATATATGGGAGGAATTGAAAACTCATGATGATACCCTGAAGCCTATTGTTAATAAATGGGGAAGAAGGGAAAAGGAAATCACCCTTCTATGTTATTCACTTATAAAGTCTTCCCATGACCATGTTGAAAAATTGTATGATATTGCTAATGACCTATCAGATTTTGATAACAGGAGAGTTGCTGTACAACTGAAAATTGTTTCTTATTTGAATAAGTACAAGAATAAAAAATTTGATCTATTTCCTTGTGCCTTGGATAGAAAGAAGAAATTGAAAAATAAGGAAGAGTGGAGTAAAGAATTGGATGACCTTTTCTATAGAAGGATAAATAAAGTTATTAATGAAAAGGGGCATGCTTGGTGGGCCACCACGACAGAGGAATCGGTTAAAGTCCAATTATTTTTTGATTCTTTGAAGCAAGAATTTGTTGGTTTTGAAAAGGAGGCTGGTTATATTTTAAAAAAGCAAAATGATATCCTACAGTTCAGCTAGCTGGATGATATACAATTTGACACTTGTATGGAAGATCTTCTGTTGGACAAGTAGTTAGAGGAGGACAGTTTAGATGATGATGAGAAACTAGAAGGCGAGGTGTAGGTTATTGACACCTCTGCACCCGAACTAAAAAAAGAAGAAGGGGAAAAGGTAATAATGCCTGCTCAAGGTGAAAGTAGTGAGAACGTACAGGAGAAAACTGATTTGGAGTTTTCACAAGATCATCCTTCTTTGGCCAAGTTGGTAGCCACATATTCTGAGGAGCCGAAATAATGAGAGACAAATCAAAAGTTGATGATTCATAATAGAAACTAGAATGGACCTACCTAAAGGAATATTTGATACGTCTGGCATTTTTTTGTGATTATTTTCATCTTTTGTATGATGCTTTGTTCCTTGGACACTTGTTAGATCACAATTGCCCTTTTCTTGTTGCAACTCATGCTATATAAATGAGTTTTCAAGTCATTGTGATGGTCTGAGACTTGTGCAATTTTTTGTTTCTTTCAAGAAGAGTACATATTCAGTCGGTCCAATAGTATGCAGAGGTTTTGAGTTTGCTTCCATTGTACTTTCTGATAAGCAAATTGAAATGATAGAAATGGCAATCTATTCTGGGCATTCTATTGGTTATTGTATTAGTCATATGAAAAGGATAATACAAAGGGGTATTTACACTATATCTATGGATCATCAATTTTTATCTCTAGTTTATGGGTTTGTTTACTTTGAAGTCATTTAAATAAGATTTATTTGGCTGAATGCAGTTTGGATGGGTTGTATGTTGGTTTTATTGTTGCTTTTAATTCAAGCAATTATATAAATGCTTCAGTAAATTAGTAGGGTTTATGAGTTCATAAAAGGGATATTGCATAAGAATGGAGATGGGTGATTGCAATTGATTAATTCTTATACAAGTTATTTGAATTAGATCTTCCACGAATAGTCAATTTCTTGCCCAATGGATAAGGCACTAGTCCTATAAATCAGAAGTAAACAAGGATGAATTCTGCTGCTGCATATCAAATCATATTACAAAATCAAAATTATTTTCAATATTGTTCAAGAATTATAAATGCTGGTCTCAACTCATTTATATCTAATTCCTAAGTCTTAGGTAGTTTCTATTTCTAGGAATATTTGTAAATTTTAGGAGAATTATGACCAGATCTGCTGATAAGGGATGTGTATAAGTTTTGAGAGCATTGAAGAATTGAAGTGAGCTGTGTATGTATGTGAGGGTAATAGAGGAGAATTAGAATGAAACTAAGATAATTTCATTTTTGAATTCTATTGCACCGTGCACTTGTACATATCCTTTCTTGTTCCTCTTTGTGCCCACCACTTAGCCCACATTATTGAGTGTCCTAGATACAAGAAAGTCTTATAGCAAGAAATTTACCCAAGATTCTTGGAGTTGTTCCACTATAAGATATGATGAAATCATGAACTAATTGCCTATTATTTAAGAAAATGAGAAACACTATAAGACACTTTGTAGTGCTGCAATAATAGCCAAATGACCAAAGTAGGCATGCTTTTTGGATCATATTCTCTCTCAGACACAGATGTAACATGCATTTTGGTTGCAGGTGATTTCTAGGAGCCTAGGGTTCACTATCAATTCCAACACCTTTGACTAAATTTTTTGAAAAAGTCAAAAGTTGTTCCACTATAATGATTACTAATAAAATTTATTATTGTTCAAGTAAAAAGTTTATCATTAGCAAAAATGGTAGATAATTTTGTTCATGGTCTCAAGGAAAACAAAGACTGCTTGACAATAGCAAGAAACAACACAGATGACTTAGAAATAGTCTATCACAATGAAAGACATATTTTGCCCATCATAACACTAGCAGTGCTCTACTGTCTCATTTTTGGTAGCAGAGACACCCCCCAAACATCTTCAAACATGAAATGATCCACTGTCTATTAGACTAGTGTCTAATCCAGGCTAAACCTCCATCAACAATTACCATCCAACACTAAACTTGCACCAAGTTTTCCCACTCTCCTGCATTTGGTTAATATAGTACAAATAAATTATCACAACCTCATTGTCTCCCACCAATAATAGTGACTATAGGTGGTAGGAGAGAATCTACATTGGAAACTTCAGAATAAGTATAGTTGACTGTGCCTAACCAGTCACTGGTTTGAATGCACCAGTCTATTATTCCTTACTCAACTCGCAATGAAAATTAAAAGAATGTGTGTACAAGATAAAAAATAAAATAAAATGTATTTGATACATCATAGGAACTCACTGTTCCTTGGGACAGAGACTGAATTGCAGAGAACATGATTATTTTATTAATTATAATTTTTTTCACAATGCCTTGTCTCACCACCCCAACCCTAATTCTCCCCCAAACACTTGACAAATCCCTTCTAAATAACCAAACAATAGTAAACAACCACTGCTATCTAACTATTTGACTATTACCAGTTAGTTATAAATTGAAATTTGTTGTCTAGTTGATACAAAGTGTCAACTTTGACAACTTACAATCATATATGCCTTTAATATATTTCACTAACCTTTTCAAAAGTTTTATAACTTCACTAACCCTTCCAAAGACATCTAAAACCCTTAGGAGTTGTACTAGGCCTAAAGACACCTAAAACCCTTACAAGCTTTTCTTTGCATTTTTTCTACATTTGATACTTTTCTTATAGGTGGACATGTCTATCACAAACATCCAACATGTCTGTCCTTAGACTTCATGGAAAAAACCCTACAAACAACACAAAAAAAAAAAGGACATGAACCATCCAAACACCTCTAATAGCTTGTGAATATCCCAAAGATGCAAAAGTGCATGACTTGTGAAAACCAAAAAGATAAGACTAACTTGTATAACAAGCGAATAACCAAAATGATTTTATGTTTGTGTTATGTTTGACAATGACAATGATATTTGGATTCAAGTATGAGGAAATTTGTATCAATCAATTCATTAAATGTCATTTGAATAAAAATAAGATTTTAAGAGATTCAAGAGCATAATTATAAGCCAAATTTGTGGAAGACCTAAATCAAACCTAAGTGAACAGACATGTGAAGGCTTATTTTGAATATGATGAGCAGATCTAAGGCAAAATTTTTATGAAGGTATATTCCAAGTTTAGAGCATTTATTGAAAAAAAATATTTCAAATCTTGGTGGATTATTCATAAGTACAAGGGAGATTTTTTGAAGACCTTGAAGGAGATGTAAGGAAAATCTACCTACATTATAAACACTTTGCATTTCAAAGGTCAGTTCCTTCTGCATTGCAGGATTTGAGGTTGGTGTCTCTTGCTAATTGAGTCTACACATTTGTTTGAAGTTATATACATACATACATATATGTGTGTGTGTGTGTACATACACACACAATTCACCTACAAGGATTTCCATGCTAAATAGTATATGCATCTTGTCTTCTTTTGTTAGACATCAACTATGTGAATGCTTTCTACATTGCTTTCAGTTGACTAAATATATATAATAAAATATGAAGGTTTCTATGCCAAACTAACTCCAATGTGGACAAATATCTAATAATTGGGATTTAAACTAAGCAAGAACTATATGTTCAAGGAACCAAAAGATGACTACAATGAGACTATTACAAGCAAAAAAACTTCTGTCTCGTTAAAGAGAATTGGGATGTGTGTTTGAAGACTTAACAAATTTGAGCTTCACTTGGTTTCAAGAATACTATAATATTCTCTACTTAACAAGGCCAATCATGTGAAGGTGGAAACTCATCTAGCCTCACCCCCCTCCCCCTAACATCAATCTAAAGTACCCATTATCATCTAATTACATACTTCATTCATTCATTCATCCATTTATGAACTATAACATTCAATCAATACAATCACATAACATTCATTAATATGATATAAAAATCATTAATACATAATACTAATCAAAACTTCATTAACAAATAACAATATTCATTAACATAAAATAAAAATCTGTATTAATACACATCATTCATACATAATTACTTAAAACAAAGTTCTTTCATTATCCAACAAGTTTTATCAAAGAAGATTTTTAAAACATCATTTCTTTTTTTTGTTTTTCTGAGCTCTCTTAAGAAAAGTGCTCATAGGGACATCCATATCTACTTCATTCTCCTCCTCTTCTGGCACGTGTAATGTCAAATTATGATGGCTCCTTCTCTTTGGAGGAGCAGGAGGTTGCTGCACTAAAGGGGGCTCTGTTGCAAGAACAAGTGAATGGGATAAATTGGCATACTCTTTTTATTTTTCTAACTGTTACAAGTTTGTAATTAAGTATGAGTACAACATAAAATGCATTTTTCTTACTTGACAATGCCACATCATGTACATTAACATTTTGATCTGCCACTGCGTCAACATGTTGAACACTTGGAACATGGTCCAGTCCTTTAGCATGATGTTCAACATGCTCTGAAATATTCAAAAAAAGGATACACGTCAAATTCCAATTGAAGATGTTAAATTGTATTCATAATTGCATAATTAATTTCCAATAGCAAATTAATACCTCCACCATTATAATGCACATCATGGCCTTCATCAAGAGCAGGTTTTGTGGTAGGATATTAAGGCTGCAGTAAAATGTTATGCACATTGTTATGTAGTCAATTTATGTTTAAAACTAATACCAAAAAAGAATCTTCTCAACTATTTAATTTCATTTACTTTTCATATGACCAATTTACCTGTGGGATATCATTTGGTGCACTGGATTCTTGGGCAAGGCTTACAGATTCTTCATGTAGGTGTGCAACAATGACTTTATAGCCTTCCTTCAAGGCAATTTTTCTATCTTCATCTGTGACCTCCACATTGGAATCTATGCCCTATGGTTTTTTCTTGATAACGTTAGTTTTCCATGTATGGTTTCATTAAACAAAACTATTTGCAACATTATATTAAAAAAAAAAACAAAATTCATTGCTCTACTTACAAGTTGAGACTGTAGATTCATATAGCCACCAGAGCCAAGTTTGTGTTGGCCAACCTTTTCTATTCTCGCTTTTGTAGCCATGGATGTGTCCTGCAATCTATGAACAATTTCAAACATCTTAGATTATATATTTACAAATATCAATAATTATTGCATGATTACAATGTACTTAATACTATAATGACATACCTCTTTTTGCCTTGTGTTGCTTCATTATCTCTATCTTCACATAACCTTTTCTCCTTTGCATCTTCTATTATTTCATTCCACTCCATTGATGGAATCATAGGAGGATGGTCATACTTTGGGTTATCCTTAAGACCCCTTCTATATTGATCCCTCATAGTCTTTATATGCTTTGTTGCTCTTTTCAGAAGTAGGCCAATGTCAAAAATGTTTTTTTCCAAATTTCTCCTCAATGGATGCAATTAGCTAATTTTTTAATTCCCCAGCTTGTAAATTCCACCTTTTTAAAAAGAAATAGATTGTTCGATCAATAACTTTAATATATTACAATAAATAGAAGAAAATAAAAATTATGTAGCAATGATATGAAACTACGTACCTTTTACGTATGGTGGGTCCAAATAGTCTCAATGTCATATGAAAAAGATGTTCAAAGAAAGCATTATTACCTAGAAAAACATAAAGGATTTATTAGTCCAAAATGAGTAATGTAAAAGTAAACTAAATTTACACTTTAAAAAATATCAATTTTAAAGCACCTAGAAGCTTTCGTTCTCTTAATGGAAACATAGTTTTCTTATTTAGCAACAATGTCCCTTCATATGAACCAATACTAATCACACGAACTGCTTCAGGAAATGGATCAGCTTCTGTAGTACTGCTCTCTGTTGCTCTATCAACTGAAACATCATAAGAATTAAATGACAATTTTAGTACTGCTCTCTGTTGGTCTACCTCCCTGCCTATGTCTATGTCTCTCTATGTGTGGCTATATATATATGTATGTATGTATGTATGCGTGGTGTGTGTATGCATGTGTTTGTGTGTATGCAAGCTTCTGTAGACATCATTTAAGCACTAATGTGCTACTTCGTTGTTCATCAACTTGTAGAGAGACATTACAAAATATAGAACATTACAATATATAGCAAAAAAAGTTTTACCAGTTCTACTGGGCATAGACGATGATGTTTGCAAGATCCTTGTTTCCGACAATGCAACAGACAATAGTGGACCGCCAACCGAAGGAGGAGTCCGCACTTCATCATGAGCTAAAGAATAGAATATTGTTAGAAAAGACATTTGCAATGGATAAAGATCAAATGGGATACTAGTGAGAAATTTCAACAAAAAAAAAGGTAAGTGTTATAATGTTGATCAAAACAAACAAAGTGTTTCTTACACGAAGGTATTGTGAAACAACCCTGACCATGTTCAACATGTGATGTCGCAACTGACACATATGTCTATACAAGAACACATAAAATCAGAGATCATGATCCATGAGATACTATAAAATATTAATATCTATTGAACTTCTATTACTGCTTTAGTTGAATTACTGCTTACTTTCAAAGATTGGATTCTACAATCCAATTCTATTCTCAGTGCCTCTTTCTCCTCACTTCTGTCACCCTTGATGATAATTTGAACAAGCTCATCAATGTATCTTTGTGTAATTTGTTGGGTGATGAATACAAGGTCAGTACTAAGGCCAATGTCATGTAGATATGACACCCGTATTTCAGATTGCATTTGATCAGCGATCATTGTATCTTTTTCCTATGAGTTGTGACATCAAATATTCGTATACTTTCATCAAAATAACTCCAAAGCCATAAATAAAAGAACATAATAATAGGACATTTGTTTCTATATTAACATTAAAATTTACAATAATTAATGTTACCTCTACTGAAGGTGTCTGACATGGTGCATCCATATCGCCCTGTGAAAAAAATTAGTAAGTCTTAGAAATCAGCAGCAAAATTAAAGTAATAGACTTACCAAAAAAAATATTAATAATAAAGTAGATTTTATATGTAAATCATTTGTCTTAAGTTAAAAATTTAGCGTAACTAATGTTTATATCTAAAAAAATATTTGGCATGTTCTACTTAATGTTTATATGTGCACATATGGTTTGGAAAGAAATATTTGGTCATACAAGACCCCATCATAGTTGACATTGATCGTACCTAAAGATTTCATTGATCATCATGATCGTCATCCATGTCATCATCATCATCATCATCATCATCACCACCATTGTACTCGTCACTTTGATCGTCGTCGTCACCACCACCATCTTCATCACCATCATCATCCTCTTGATCACTATCATCATCATGACCATCATCACCATGATCATGATCGTCGTCAGCATCATCATCATCATTATTACCATTATCATTAGCATGACCAAAATCATCACCATATTCTTCTTCTTCATCACTGGGTAACTGTTGTTCCTGATAATCATTTACTTCCTCTTGTGCTTCTTCAGTATCTTCTTCTTCGATCACATTATACTTTACCGACCTTCCTCTTGGGTCATGTCTAACAAAAAATGACCAACCTAGTTTTTCTGAAACACCAAAGTAAAACACTTGGTCGCATTGACTTGGAAGAACATAGGGCTTATCTCCGACTGGCTCAAATGACCTTGTATTAATCATAGTAAATCCACTCTCATGTTCAATAACAGTCTTATCGAGATCATTTTGATTTAGTCGTAACCTAAACCATTTGATGAAAAATAGAACTATTTTGAATGAATTAAAGTCGCACTCAAGTATATCATGCAAAATGCAATAGTATTGATTTTTAGATTGTTGAGAATGTATGTCAGTTCTAGATGAAATATTGGTGACCGCAAAGACAACACTTATCCTAGAATCACACATTTTCTTCGTTTCATCTAACTTTTTTGTGTAGAATTTATAGCCATGGTAGTACATAGCTTTGTGCTGTTTGACCTGCAATTATTCAAACATGTCAAGAATCTTCTCATTGATCTGTGAGTTGATATTAAACTTATGTCTCATGATTAGTAATCTTATGCATACCTTTGTATCTCTTAAGCCATATATTAGATCAAGTACCATTGGCGTAACATTGGGATCTCCATTACAATGAGCTTCTTTAACCAACGATGCAACACCATCCCATGTTAATGAGCAACCATTTTCTTGAGACTATTCAATCCATATTGTCATCCAATCAAGATTGTTTGCAATATACAAGTGTAGTGCATCCCACTCACGACCAACTATAAAGAAGACAATTACACCAGTTAGAAACAACTTATATATATTGATGATGGATAAGAATTGTTAAATTACAAAAAAAAACTTATAATTACCTCTCACCCTCCTCAATCTACCTTTCCCCATCAAGTACTCCCCTTTGAATTTGTCATTACAGTTGGGATCCCAAATGCGATCTAGATGGATACCTGCTGCAAACTTTGGAAGATATTCATTGATATACACCATGGTCTGGTATATCATATATCCCTCTATCATAGAACCCTCAAGATGTGCTCTTTGTCGAACCAAGCCCTTCATAAATTTCAAATGCCTCTCAACCATCCACATTGATCTAGCTTGTATAGGTCCACATAATTCAATCTCCTCAACTTGATGTATGAGGTAGTGTTCTTGAGCATTGAAAAATGTTGGAGGTAAACACTTTTGCATTTCACACATAAGCTGTGGAATTTTTCTCTTCCAATATTTTATATCTTTTTTATCAATTTATTTAGATGACAACCACCTAAATGAGATTCAACATGCAAAAACACATAGAGGAGATTTCAAAAAAAATTATACAATAGATTTCAGATAAAAAGCTACAAATCTAAGCAAAAACACTCTTCTAACCTCATGTATTTTCCAAGATCATATGTAACTTGTTTAATACTGTTGTCAAACTGTTGTGGAAGGGATATAGGTAGGACGAACTATAATCATTAAAAAATGATCATTTCAATATATTATTAAATAATGCAACTAGTACTACATTCAATCTTACAAATATACTGTAAATAGAAAACATGACTTACCTTGAGGAAGGTATGCCAATCATGTGTCTTCAACCTTGGCCCAAAATCACCTTTCTTTGATAGAAGAGTGCTTATATTTGCAGCAAATCCTATTGGAAATTTTGTTTTTTTTATGACTTCTTTTAATGCATCACTTTGTTGCTCCATTAATAACCAAGGAAGGGAACTTTTATTTATGCGATCTCCATTCCTATTTGATTCAATGAAAATTTTTAGTGCATGATTAGATTCATGAATGTCAGTACAAATTTTAGCAATTTGTTCTCTATCACGCCTTCCATCCAACATTTTCTATAGTGTCTCTGTTACATTCTTTCCAATATGCATAGCATCAAACAAATGCGCGATTGGGAGATCCTTGTAGTATGGTAACCTACTAAATTGAGTAGGATAACTTTTCATTCCTATAGGAAGTTGGTCATTGATGCCTTGACAAACTTCATGAGCATTAGTTATAGCATTAGTAAATATAAGACAATATCAAATACAAATTTTAAACTTTGGATGATAAATTGGACATTACCTCGACGATTTAGTCGATCGTATTCCAACTTCCTTAAATGAGGTGTCATTCTTCGTGGTCTTGATGATGTCGCTTCTTTCCCATTGAAAAGATGTTTTTTGACAATTAGACACCTATTATTATTGTGGAGAAAGTGTCAAAACTCATCAAACACCTGCTTTCCTAAACTTCTCGAATGATGACATTTCATCTTCGGACCACAAACTAGACATGCAAATTTTCCCTTTGTCTGAAGACTTAAAAGATCATGTATAATTGGATCATGTAGAATTATCATGCGCAACTTAAGAATTTGATAGTAATGTGTAAGCACTATAACAGACCAAAAATATGTGATCTTAACAATATAACATACCGCAAAAATGATTTATCCCAAGGGCATCATGTATTGTCCATACAAGCATTGCATGGAATTGAAATTGTCGATGTCCTATCAGTCTAGAGATGTCATACATAGTGATGCCATTCCATAACTGCAACAACTCATCAATTAGGGGCTCAATATACATGTTCATATCTTTAACTTGGTATTTACCTAGCAATTGAATGAACATAAACATTATGTAATTATTATAACCACTTTCATGCACTATTTATAAATTAATTTAGATAACTAAAAAAAAAAAAAATCTGGCACAATCATTGACAACATTATGTGCTCCCTCTTTATGGAAATCCAAGGAGGAATGTTATTGTTAATAACAAAAATAGGCCATACTGAGTAAACAGATCTCATATCTCCATATGGATTGATACCATCCACCGCCAATGAAAGTTTCAGATTATGAGGTTCTTCTTTAAAGTGTGACCATGTTTCTTCTATCTCTTTAAATGCAGAACCATTGGCAGGAATTCGTATAATGTCATCCTAACTTCTATTGCATGCATGGTAATCCATAAATTGTGCCAAGCTAGCACACCTGAATAACCGTTCTAGACGTGGAATAATGGGAATGTACCGAAGAACCTTGTGAGGCACTTTTTTTGTTATTTGATCTGATCGATATCTACTAACATGACAATCAGGACATTCTATTGCAAATTTATGTTGTTGATGATATAGAATATGATCATTGGGACATGCATTTATTGTCTGATATTTCATTCCAATCTGATCCATAATGTTAGATAATTCTCGGTATGAATGAGGCAAAATGTTTGATGGTGGTCGCAAAAACTCACTAATCAACCTACAACAACAAATACACATTGTTAATATAATGAATAGTAATTGTATGCTAACCTTGAAGATGACAAAAATGACATACCTTAGCATACGTGACATTGCTACATTGGATATGCTATTCATAACCTTTAAGTTCACCAACAACACTATAGCCGACAGTAGAGTTGTTTGGGAGCCTGGGTATAAGGGCTCGTGTGCCTTCTCAAGTAAAGGTATATCAAGACCATATTCATCATTATTATTAGATTCGCTAGTACCATCATTGTGAGCCTCTTCATCACTTGCCCCAATACCATCTTCTTTAATCATGTCCTCTGGCACATTATCATCTTCTTCCATGGGAGCGTTATCCTCAGCTTGGATATTCACACCTCCATGTTCCTCCAGTAGGAAATCCACATTCAACAATGGACAAAAATTGTGGCCCCGTTCAACATGATCATATTGCCTACAATGACTCTGGGCTGTTGTGATTAGAATTCTTCGATTCTTTAAACTCTTACACTTTTTGCAAGGACAAGAACATTTATCAGGTTTTCTTTGGAATTAAGCCCACAATGTAGCCATTGTCTCATTATTTTCTTCTAGATTCATATTGTCAGGCGTGGTCTTTCTTCAGAGGAAAATATACCTACAAATAAATTGGACATGTTGTGATTAATGTTTATATCTGCACATATGGTTTTTGTTAATTAATGTTTTCAAATGTAACTAAAATGATTACAAACATATCAAAAAGGACCTTCACAGGGTCTTATTACATCAACTATTCTAACATGGTCATGTTGGTTATCTTGAGACCTTAATGTCTTCTAATGCCTTCAACCTTGACCTTGATGCTCCTGCATCATTCTCCCAAGGATCAAGGGAAGTTGGATCATCATGGAAATGACTAGGCACACCTTCTAGGAAGTTGCAATACTTCAACCTTGTAAGTGTCACGTTAATGCAATGGGTACTAAAAAAACAATTTAAGTTGATGAGAAATGGTTGTTATGAATTCAAATTGTAAGCGTCACCTCAATGCATTGGGTATTAAAAAAACAATTCAAGCTGATGAGTATGGGTTTTTATGAACCACAACTCATGAAATATGCATTAAGTCCATACCTGTTGTTTACAATGAGTATGGGTTTTTTTTCTAAGAACATACCTATTGTTTACAGTTAGTAAGTTTCTATATCCTCTAACAAATTTGAAGCAATGAGCCAAAGTCACACGGTTGAAGATGATCATTGTCCCCTCAAAGCGCCATCATTTGATAAATTGTTGCATTGAAATATGATCTAGAAAGGGCCTTTCCACGTAGTATGTTGGCACTATTTGACAATCATCGATCATGTGGTTATTGAAAAGAGGCTGAGGACCAAACATGGAATCATGGAGATAGTGCACAGATGTACAAGGAAAATTTGTTGCTCTTTAGCTACTAATCTTGCTTTGTGCTTGTCAATTAAAACATTATTTTTAAACTTGATCTTAATACTTTTTATAATCAATGGCTTTCTTTCCAATGTCTATCTCTTGACTCAACACATTTTTTCATTTTTCTTTCCTTCTTGCTTCATCATAAATACTTGGTTCACAAGAACTTATGGTGTTCTTCTTGCTAAGATTATGAAGTGGACAATGACTTTCAATCTAGATAATCAAATGTTTGGCTCAACTTTTTTGGGTAAGTGTGATGATATGTAGTGCACTATAAATTTTATCTTCAATGAAAGGATTAGCACTTCTAATTTTCAAATGGCGATCAACCAAAACTAGTTGACAATCTAACCTAAAAAATACATTTTATGCCAAATTCCAATCACAGTTAAAGACATTTAGCTATTGCAAAATGGCAAGATTATGTCTTATTTTAGATATGAAATAAAATGGGCAAGAAATGTGGAAGAACGTTAAGTTTTTATCCACCAAAACATGAGTAAGATTGTATAAACTGAATGTATTTTTAAAAATAATGTCAATTCCCTTCAAAAGAAATATTTTGCATGCAACTTACTTGCTGAAGATATTTCAAGTTCAGAAACTCTTTAATCATAGGATCCACAATAGTTGGAAGCTTTGACCTGTCTGTTAGCTGTGGCTTGGCCTGCAACAACAAAAAATTCTTAGTATATGCATCTCAACATTTAAAAAATACATCAAGCAATTTAGGTCAATTACAATTTGTAAATTAACTGGCATTTGTTTCTCCTTTAACATATTTGACAATCAAGTACAATTAATAGGAATACAAGAGCAAAACTTGGAATTCTACTAATGTCATCAATGTTAATCTTGGGTACTAATACAAAGCCAGTAAGAAATTTGCAGTTGTACCAACCAAGATATTTACAAAACTTGATCACAAAAGGTTCATTTAGCACAAAACAACTTCAAAAATATTGTATACATACACTCTTTGACGCTGTCAAAGGGAAAAATTATTTTAATGATGTTTTATGTAAGAATTGCTAGAGGAAATGATAAGCATGAAATATATTCAAGTTTTGACACTAAGGAATTGAAACATCTGCACTCAGGAATTGCCTGGAGTATTTAAATTCATTCGAATTATGCCTGACAACTTCTTTGAAAATTAATGATTTAGATATTCAGTGGTATCTTAAGTACTATATATATACTAGTGCTTGCACCAAGCATAGGTGCAAGAGTATAGTCGATAGTGGCATGCAGTTGATCATTTTAGAAATGTGGCAGCTAGTAGCATTTTTTTATAGAAAAGCCCTATACTATTATTTGGTAGGAAGATAATTAGAACCAAAGTAAACAGGTGTGCACAACTAGCATCATTTGATTATTTTCTATTTTGAGGTGTAGAATATTTGGTGGATCTTAATTTTTGTGGAAACTATTTTGAGCAAGGATATGCTAAAAATGAGTTCTTCTTCTACAACCATAAAAAAATTATCAGATTCACCAACCAAACTATTGAGTTTCAACCAAATATCAATATGTAGTTTACAAACAATTGGCCTAAATGGTTGTTGTTTTAATTGAGAATAACACCGAGCTTGATTTGATGATTTTTTTTTATTGACTCATAAATTTTCTAATAATTCAATAGATTAACCCATTGATAAAAAAACATGGAAACTCATTAGCTATTATTGTGGAGTTAGATCTCAACATTGGCTCTAGTATTTCTTTAGTTGGCAATCGTGCATTGGTTACATCTGGATTATCACTAGCTATTGCAAATGATGGAAGTGATACTATGTATGAAGCTTCTAATATAGGAACTCCATGAGAAGCCAGAGATCATTTAATGGAGATTTGGTGATGAAAAATGGGATCTCTAAAGATGAATAGAGCTCGTTGAAGTTAAGAGGGCTCGTCAAAGTGTTTGTTGAAGTGTCCTATGTTTTTTTTGACAAGTAGGATTGGTTATAAAGTGTAATGTCCTCATTTTAGCTCACCATGGTTTATGTTTGGATTGACCTATTATTGGCCCTCATAGGGTAAGGCTGATGGCTAGAGGGCCCCATCTGGCAAAACAAGAGGATCTTTTCCCTTCTATAGTAGAGAAGTGTTTACGACTGCTCCTCATTTTTTCAATTAGGTACACTTACAATTTATAGTAAGTTATGTATCCAACATTTCTACATTTGGCAAGGCACCTGGACCGATCTCAATGTAGTGACGACCCTTGGCACTACTGATTTTATCAAATATTCAAGGAATTACTAGCTATAGTAGGTTAGGAGTTAATAGAGAGAACCATTAATATTTTTAGTAAGGCAGTTGGTTGTGCGATGGAAGCAATGGTTGACCAACTGGTTCAGATAAGACAGAGAGATGATGAGTAATCAATGAGATATTAAAATTATAGTAACAGTAATAAAGCTATTTATAATGGTTATACTGTAAATTTATTACTTATCTTCATAAAGTATTATTGAGGAGCCATTATATATAATGGAAAAGTATGCCTTTAATAATGACATAACTTAATTCAAACACAAAAAATAGTTATATAAGTCATTAAAGTGACATATTGGTGAAGCCTCATGAATCAAACTTTATTGAGGAATTATAAAAGCCCTAGAAATGAAATTGATTGATTTTTTGTTTATGAGTTTTGACTTTTATATTGGATGTTCTAGGGAAGAGTGCAATGTGACCTAGGGTTTTATATTGGATGTTCCAAGGAAGAGTGCAATGTTGAGTTACAAAACATTATATGACTACTCTGAGTCTTTATTGCATTCAAAGCATGAAATTTAGTACTGGTCCTAAGTTTTCATAGCAATCAAACCATGTATTTTGTATTGATTGATTCTAAGATTTTATATTATTCAAACCATGGATTCTAATGTTAATTCTAGGTTTTTATGGCATTCAAAACATGAACTATAGAAGAATTTATATGGTCTGAAGGGATGCTGCCCCACACTTCTCGTCACTACCCTTGTAATCAAATGTTGTTCTTGGACTCCTGGGATATTATTATTGGGTAAAGCTTAAACAATCTTGACTTTGTTTGTTTTCTTTTGCTATTTGGGGTTCTTTAGAAAGGGAGGAGATCCTGGCAGCGGCAAGCCCAAACTTTAGATTGTTGTTCCTTCTACTGCTTTTGCCGGAGCATTAATAAGTTTTTTTCATTCTATGAGAAGAAATACACATAAGAAAATAAATTCATTCAAAAAACCTGTGACAACTTATCATGACAAACAAAATGGAGATGATACCTTCTATTTGGAAAATAAGTAAATATCTCCAAGGAAATACCAAATTCAAACTCATGCTCAAGTTGCATGTGTCAACATTCCCCATCGACCTTAGTCGCAAGGCTAACTAACCTATCAAGAGTGTGTATCCCACAAATGAAATTGGTATAAATGTTACAACCACCAAATTTGGAGGGCATGGAAATTCAATCATCACTATCCTATGTAGTACAGTTAATTTCATATGTTGGAATCATTTTGTGACTTGTACACATGATAGTCCAATAGTTTTTAATGTCATCTTCATCAAAATTTTTCTATTATAGTCTAATAGTTGCAGGTGGCATCTTCATTTGCAGGTGGCATCTTTGTCACAATTTTTCCATGATAGTTTTGTTGGTCTAAATTTTTGCATAATTGAATTCATTTGTCCAAGGTATAGAAGAATTTAGATTGGGATCCACCTATGGTGAATAGGGTTTCTAGCCAAGTCATATTTTGTAGGTCTTCGAAGCAAATTTTTGTCGAAACCCTAGGTCTTGTTTTCTTTTAAATTTTTTGGGCGCGAAACTAAAAATATGTGAAGATTCCATCATTTTCAAACTTTTCGCACCCTAAGTCACATCTTTTATTTTGTGTTTCTGACCGCCCAATCCCTAAAAGATCTACGACAATTCCTATCTCACTATGAAAAGATACAAGTATTTTACCTTTAGCGACATAGCGACCACTGCTAAGTTGAAAAGCGGTACCGTCAAGTGGAAATACGGTGACCAAAGATTGTATTGTTTTAGAAATATTTCATCACATTTACAATAGACATGTTAGAACCTAAAAAGGAATTACAACATTGAGATACAAAAGGCGTCAACAAAAATCTTAGCTTTTTCGATTAGTCACTTTGTCGCTATCGAAGAAATTGGGCACTTCACTATTAGCGACATGACACCTTCACCAAAAATAATGGCCGGTAGTCACTTTTAAATTTTTTGATGATCGTAAGTTTTTTTAGGCTGCGTGGTGCACATGCTATTTTATTATTTTTCAGATGCATTAACGAGGGTAGTTATGACTTCACTCACCTTTATCTTTTCGACCCTAAATTTTGATGAGTCACCAGAAATCACTATGTCACTATCAGAGAATTGGTGCCTCTCACTGTTAGCAACATAGCGCCCAGATGGAAAGTAGTACTATGGAAAATTTTCAGATTAAGTGGGTCCCAAAAAGTACTCCATCAGATATCAATTACAAAGCTTTGGAACATGCTGGCATCTAATGGGCTACACGTATATGTTGAGAAAAGCAAAGACATCGAGATTCACTATGTTGCTATTGGGAACTTGTTCTTCTCGCCATTAGTGACATAGCACCCGATCGAGAAATAAACAAATATGGGCCCTAAGTAGCAGGTAATATAGCCAGGATTTCATCACGTCATCAATGATTGGACCCATGCCCTATTCATAAAATATATGAAAGATTGATCATCAGATCTATCTCAGATCCATGATCATCACTATCTCGCTATGGCGAGTTGCACAAAGGTTATGAATAGCGACATGGCGACAAGGGGTCCACCATATTTCTTTTGAGCAATGCATCAAATGTCATCCACATGATCAAATTAGGATCAATAATGGGTGCTATCTCGCTATGGCAAGGTGCTCATTCTTTATGTATAGCGAGATAGCGCCTAAGTGACACATGTCCTCAGAGTTCTGTGGGTTCAGTTCAGAGGTGCCAACAATGAAGGAAAGGTACACATGGAAAATTTTCATTGGGTTGACTGTCAGCTTGTCAAGAGGAACATGAGTCATCTTTTCTTGCATCCTTGGATCGTAGGATTTTGCGTAAATCCATGGTGTAAATTTGAATATAAAAGGTGATGCCACCTTGTGCATTTATGAGAGATGAAAGCTTTGCGTGTGAATAAAAATAGAGTATAACACATAAGATTTTCTTAATTCCATTGTACTCGAACAAAGATTTAGAGCATTTCTAAGAAAAAATAGTTGTTGAGAAGACCATGCTAGATTCAGTAAGATTGTGAAGCAGTTTGTTCGTAGAAAGATTGTAGTAACACTAAGAAGAACTAGAGAAAAATTCAAATTAAGTACTTTCATTATAATCCTCTTGCTATTTTAATTCCTTTGAGAGTTAGTTAAAATGGCTCCAAAACAGAAAGCATTTTCTGGTCAAGAGAACTATTTGGATAGGAATGTCCACGATGATTTTCTTGAACTACTCCCTTCTTCCACTATTGAAACTGTAGAAGTTAAGAGGCTAACTTCATTAAACCCTAGGCTGAAAATAGCAGATGGGTTGTATGACAAAGGAAACTGGGTTAGGGATGCAACAACTTCATAGACTGGTCTTGTTTTATTCAAAAAATAGTTTTCAGAGAGGAACCTTTTTGCCCCACATGCCAACATCTGGAATTTTGGTCTAGGGAAAATGGTGGTTCCCAGTGTTTTCATGGATTATGATCTTTTGGAAGCTATAGCTAAGAATTACGACCAAGCCCTTAGGGTAGTGAGGAGAACTAATGGTGAAATCTTGATTACAATCAGTGTAAAGGAGATTAGGGAAGTTTTTAGTTTAGGGCCTGTCATTGATTATCATGTGCCCATTGATTTGAAAGGGTTAGAAATGAGTATATATCTAAGAGAGATGCAGTTAGGCAAGGAGGGCTGAGGCTCACATAGGTAGAATTGGAACACTGCTAGCAATAATAGCATCCTCCAGGGAGCCTTTCAAAAGGGCATACTTCAATTCTAGGGCTATAGAAATATATAGGTCCTTGTGTAAAGTTTTTGGGAGAGATGAAGAAGAGTTCATGCCTGTGGATTTTATGTACATGATTACTTAGATTTCCTCTTTTGGTGTGGATATAATTTTTGATTTTGCTTCTTACTTAGCTGAGGAGATTCACATTAGACTGATTGGAATTGCTAAAGGTAAGGTGGAAAAAAATTTTGTCCATTATTCTCTATTAATGCACATGTTCTTATTCAAGGGAGTAACATATTTTAGTAAAGAAATGGAATTAGACAGAGAAGAGAGTGGGGAAGCATTACTAGTTCAATTGTGGAGTGGAGATATGACTTGGGATGCAGAGAATGCCAGTTTTGTTAGGTTTGATAGGTATTTCGCTTCAAAGCTGAGATGCCTCCTATTAAGGGACAATCCCAGAATCCCCAAAGCATTAATGAATCTCATTAGGCCTATGGACAACCCAAGTGGTTTGAAAGTTTCACATAATTGGGGAGATGTCATTCCATATTATATTTCTACTATATTTAGAATATATGGTTTTAAAGGAAGCCCTCATGTACTACCCTACCAAGTGCCTTTGAAGGTAGGAGTTGCTGAGATATTGTGGCAGCTGGGAGGAGTGGAGGAAGCCCTTCTATTGAAAAGACAAAAGGGGTCAATTTTTCCTACTTGCATAGTGGCTCATCATTTTGTAATCACAAAAGGAGGTTAGCTTTCTTTGCACAAGATTTTGAATCCATATAAGATGGCCACTTTCCATCCTCATTTTTGTGATTCTGAAGGATTTTATCATTTGGCTCTAAGGCAGAGAATTAAGCTTGGTAAATTGAGCATGAATTTTATTTTCCTAAAGACTTAATAAGGAATGAGTACTCCTTTCATGAGCAAGAGACTAGGAAAGAAAAGTGGAAAGTCTTTTCTAAAATTTTGGATTTTATTCATTGTTTTGATCTAGATTATAGTCCTTTGGATGATGCAGTTACAAATGTAGATAAGATGAGAAAACTTATGAATAATTTTCCTGAAATAATAGAGGAAATGAATGAAAAGAAGTAATTCTTTATTAGGTTCTATCTAGATAAGGCCAGGGAAGTAATGGGAAGATTGGGTTTTACTCCCAATATAAGGGCAGGTCAATTAACTGTCCAAAAATGGCCAGGATATACTATTGTTCAAAATAAAAAGAATAGAGTGGACAAAGGCAAACAAATAATTGAGTCCACTAGTAGGGTTTTGGAAGAGAGGCCTACTGAGCCCTCCCCTAAGAGGAGAAAAATAATAAGAGATGAGGATTCTCATGTTGAGGAGTATTCACCTTCATAGACCCCTTTGAGAACTGGGGAGGAGTAGCTCACTATTGAGCAAATTGAACAAATTGGATCACAAGGGGGAGTTTTTGTCACTCAAGTAGAGATCGTTAGGGAACCCCCAGAAACCTCCTGTGCCAAGCCTCGAGTTGATTGTAGCTGATTTTAAGGGAAGGGAATTGGACCCTATTTTGGAACAAGCCAGCCAACAATTTTTGTCAGATGATAGTTTTGTAAGGTCTAGGGCTTTCCATCAATTTGCTTGGAGGGAAAGCATCCACAATTTTGAGGAAAGATGTAAGAACATGAAAATAGAGTATCCAAAAATGGATGAAGCCTCCAACCAAAACCAAATAAAGGAGCAAAAGATGCAAGAATTCCAGAACATTACCCTTGAGGAGGGAAGGCAAATGGTAAAAACTTCTAACATACTATTGTTTCCTAATTGGGATATTGCAGATGCATTGATTTTCAACTCTGTTTCTAATAGATTGGAGTTACAAGACCCAAATAAAAAAGAATTTGTAGGGCTTCTTTTAGTGATGATCAAGCTGCTCTTGTTATGTGGCCATTAAGAAGAGGATCCAGGATTGTATCAACACAGCCTGATGGTTCAGGACTGATAGGGAATATTATTGTGAGGAGAGTTGCTGATACCTCACACGTACAGGCAGCCCACATGAATGTGGATTATTCTTAGTTTGCCTTGGCTACTGCTAAAAGGGAGGAAAAGGAAATGTTTGAATTACAAAGTAAATATGAGGTAGTTGTGGATGCCTACAATAAAGAGGTAAAAAGGAGAGTTGAGCTTGAGAACAAGCTACTGGGAAAATCCACCAGGCCTAAAATAACATACCCTCGCCCCCCTGTTGAACCTTTCAAATCTACCCCCCTCATTAAAATACTAGACACACCCCAAGGAACACAATATTACACTGCTGAGGATTTTGAAGAAGAAAAGAGTAAACTGTGGGCCTTACATGTAGAGCTAGAATCTAAAGATGAAGATAAACTAAGAACAACTCTTACATATCTAGGAGAGAAGGTTGAATGGCCACTAATCCATGATCAATTGGCCAGGGTGATTAGCATCTGGGAGGAGTTAAAAGTAGATGATGAGGCTCTAAAGCCTATTGTGAACAAATGGGTGAGAAGGGAAAAAATAATTCTATCTGTTATAAATAATTCTTGTGATCAGATTGATAAAACCTTTGACATTGTTTCTGATCTTGTTGATTTTGATAGCAAAAGGATACATTTACAGAAGATAATAATAGGCTACTTAGACAAATATAAGAGCCAAAAATTCAATTTATTTCCTCATGCCCTAGATAAGAAAAATAGTTTGAAAAGAAAAGAGGAATGGGCGAAGGAACTTGATGATTTATTCTTTTTAAGAATGAATCAAGTCATAAATGAAACCTGGCATGCACGGTGGGCCACCACAACAGAAGAAATGGTGAAAGCCAAAATATTATTTGATTCTTTAAAATAGGAATTTTTTGATATTGATAATGAGGCTGACTATATAATAAAGAAACAAAAGGATATTTTGCAATTCAATTGGCCAGATGACACATTATTTGACAGGTGGATGGCAGAAATGCCTTCTAGTGAATAGTTTGATGTAGATGAAACTGATAGTGATGAGGTGCAGGGTGAGGAAGTCCAAATCATTGATACCATCACTACTCAAACCCAATAAGAAGAAGAAGATAAGAAAAACTTGTCACGTTCATTTGCAGAACCAGGACCACAAGATGCCAATACAATTAAAGAAAAGGAAAAGGTAGAAGTTGTCCTTACCATGCAGAATGAAGGTGGTGAAAACTTGCAGGTGGAGGTTAATGTGCCCTCATCAGAACAAGCTTCATCATTCACTAATTTAGTAGTTACATATGAAGATAAATTAGATCAATAGCCAACTCAGCAACATCAGAACATGTAACAGAAGCTAACCCATCGAAAGGAATGATTTGATTTCAATATCTTCTGTTACCCATAGTTTTGTCATTTTGTGATAGGTGTATGTAGGTATTCCTTGTAAAAGACACCTGTCAGTTTCTCTTAGCCTGAAGCTTGTTGCATTTCACACTATATAAGTGAAATTTTAGGGCAAGAGAAAAGGTTTGAATTCTATTTGCTAAGTGATACATTTAGTCTGTTTTTGGTCCACCATTTTTGAGAAAAAATTTGTGATGTATTTTCTCTATCAGATCTTGAGAATACATGAATATAGAATGATCTGTGTTTCTTTCTGTAGGTCATTCTGAGTCTATTGTAAATTGTATACAAGTTTCAAGAAAAATGAATACAAATTATGAACTATCCCCATATTAGTTCTTTTTGAACTTTGTCTCCTTTTGATTACTTGGTTATCTTGATGTTGTATAAGTAAAGGCTTGTGCAATTGAATGTAGTTCAATTAGGTTGTATATCTATTTATCATGGATGTTAATTCAATGGATTAAGTAAAAGCTTTGATGAATTTGATAAGGTTGCTATAGTAGTGGAAAGGATTTTGAATGATGATTTTTGATAAGAATTGCTGATAAAATTTGTTGTAAGGCAACAAATTAGATCTAGAGATTTTTAGTAGACTCTAAACCCCAATGGATTAGGCACTGATCAAATTTAATCCAGCTAAAAGAGAAATGTGTCATACATGATTGTCAAAATGCAGAATTATAATCAACTTTACTTTTATTTCCTGTAGATCTTCAAAGTTGGCCTCTACTTGTTTGCATGGAATGTTTTAGCTTTAGTTAGCCATTATTGCTAGGAACATCTGCAGACCTATAGAAGATTTTTGGCCATATTTGTTAGATGGGATGTGTTTATTAAAGTATCAAGAATTGTACATGTATTGGAGAATTTGAGATGAGAATCAGAATGAAACTAAGATAATTCTCATACAGTTTTTCCAGTCTTGTATCATCCCTGGGTATACCCACCCTGGTTTTGCAAAGCCAAAAGAGTAGAAAACCACCCTTGGTTTTGTAGAAGTTTGGCCCAAATGGTGTGCACATACAATTGATAATAAGAATTGGCTAGTCTTTAGACTGTGTGAGTATTGTCATCTTGGTATTAAGCATTTTGTTGCTTAGTAGTTTTATAACACTAGCAAGTTTGTTATTCATCCAAATAGAAACCCTTGTAGGAAGACCTAATTGCAATGCAACAATTAAATGTAATGTTGAAATATAAGAGATCGATTCTTTTGGTTGAACTAGAAGATAAATCATCTTCTAACAAAATGACAGAGACTTTCGGTAAAGGATCCAAAGTACATCAATTCAATTATAGTCTAGCAAATTTAGGTGCCATCTTCATCATAAGTTTTGGAAGATAGTCCAGTATTTTTAGGTGTCATCTTCATGAAAAAAATTCCATGATAGTCTATTAGTTTGAGGAGTCATCTCCATCACAATTTTTCCATGGCATACTTGTAGTTAGAGGTGCATTGAAGACCTTTTATCACTACATGAGCTAGTAGTAGATGGTGATTATTCATTATCATCATCATCATCTAACATAGAATCACATGAATATCATGTTTTATAGCCCACATGGCCTAGGTATTGAGGGTACAACTCCAAGCACTAAACACACTAGATTTCAAATTATTATCTTTATGTGTTGATGTTTAAGTTGAATGTTCTAGAGTTGAAGAGAGAAACACACTCAATTTTTTTTCTTTTTGTTCTTTTTTTGAATATGAAACTGTTGTCTAAATGATACAATATAATTATGTATTATTAAAACAAAAACACAAGAAAAATATGATACCAACACAACTATATTTATAAAACAAAAAAAATTTCATTATTATTTCTTCTAAGCTTTTACAATTACAGCTTCTGCATATACATTTCCTTTCTTTTCTTTCATTACTATAACAAAAAGTATAATAGTTGTTACAATAGACCAACATTCCAAATGATAAATTTGCATCTACACACTTTCAATAAAATGAAACAACAAGTACATTACATTCTTTTTGCAACTAGACTCTTTTTAACACTTATCATCAAAACATCACTGAGAAAAAACACTTGAGAGTGGAGACTCTCCCATTTATATTACACAACAATGGCTGAACATTGGGATAGAAAATAATAATGATAGTAATATTATTCACTCCCACCTTCAATATTATCATAAAAACCTACAACAAAAATACACATGTACATATGGAAATATGCTCGAAGAGAAATCCCTCTCCTCGACCACCGGAGATGCATGTGTGATTGGATGTCGTGAATGGAACAGATTTTGAAGTCGAGCACATTAGGAAGAATGAAAGAAACACAATATCGAGAGTTTTGAACTACTATTCTGCCACCCCTATATTGATTCAAATGCAGGGCCCCCTTTCATATTATTCCTAGGGCTAGCAGGCATCATTAATCAAGTGGGTGGAGAAAACCTAAAATGAAACTGGGCTCAGAGAAAACCATGTAAAAATGTAGAGATAACCATGTGAAAATGCTCCAAAAACGTCCAATGAAACCGGGTGCAAAAAACGTAATTGGGCAAATATTTTTTGAACTTTGTGGATGTATAAGCCCTATGTTGGTCGAAATTTTGACCAACACGGGTCTTATATGTAAAAAAATGAAATTTTTGCCTTTACATTTCAACTACCCTAAATTTATTTAGTTGATGGTCGAAATTTTTGGTCAAAAAATGATGTTAAATGTAGTAGTGACAATTTTGGTCAATCTTGAGGCGTCCTATTCCAATGTGTCATCACTTTTTGCCAAGCTATGTGATGTCACTGAGTATACCAAGGAAGTTAAGGAAAAAATTTCCAAAATTGATATTGATCTTAAGGCAATTGCTCAATAGTTGCAACTTGACCCCAGTTCAGGCTCTGCACATTTTCAGAAAATAAGATTTTTGACAAACATGCAAGCAGAGTTATTAAGAGAAGAAGCAAGGATCTGCTCAACATTGGTTGATATACAAAACATTATCCTTCCATTAATGGATTCTATGTAGAAATAGATTATATATTCAAAGACCCTAATTTAGGATAACAACTTCTCTACTGCTAACCACATGATTGAATTATCAGCTAAAGTAAAAATTGCCATTAATACATGTAAGGTACTACAAGAAAAGTGGGATAAAACCTTGGAAATTACTCTCAAGGTACACTCTGAATTCTTATCTCATTTTGGTGTCTCCATGTAAATATGTTGAATAAATCTTTGGCATTATTGTCAAAAAGGGGGAGAATAATAGAGTTATAGAGAAGAGATGAGATATGAGAAGTGAAGAGTTACAAGGAGATATGTATATAAGAGAAAAGTTACACGTACATAATAGATCACATAGTATGGGGGAGATATATGCTATGGTGTATATATACTTTTTATATATCTTACAAATGTCAATTTTGGAAAATCTCAAAAATAGACCAGCTAGTATCACATGTGATGAATACAAGGTATTTAGTTTTAGGCTAATAAGTGTTTTTGTCACTAATACCAAAGGGGGAGATTGTTGACATATCAGTCAAGTTTGTTTTTAGTGACACACACTTATTTAGATTTTATATAGCTACTAAGCTCATTGAATGGTTTATAGTGTTTGTCATATAATTCAATAGCCAATGAGATTCTATAGTTGTTATCGAGTCCTTTGGACTAATTCCAATGTTTACCAAGCAGATTTAGTTAGTGTGAAGTTCAATAGTTCAAACCAAGTAGTTCAATATATACCAAGTATTATTAGTGGTTACTAAGTTTGTAGTTCATGTAATGTGAAGCCTATGTTTACTAAGCATTGTAGTAACTACCAAGTTCATAGTTTAGGTGATGTAAAGCCAGTGTTAACTAAGCTACTTCATGGTAATCAAGTGATTCAGTGTTTGCCAAGTTGCACAATATTTACTGAGTCACTAGTGCAGACCAAGTTCAAGACTATTTGAAAGTGATCAGTATGGATTGAGCTTCTACATCTACCAAGAGCATGATGATGCCAAGTAGTTATAGTGGATGCTAAGCATCAGAACCTCACTGAGTTAGTCTTTAGAACCCAAGTATCTTCATATGGGCCGACTTTGTAAATTTTGTGTTAACTTGTGTCATGGCCAACTTTGTAATTTTGTAAATTGGATTGGTATATATATGTGATGTATTGTATCATATCCAATGTAATATATGTGAATGTAAGAATAAGAATAAGAATGTGAAAGCGTATGTATTATGAATGCAACAAGATAAAGAATTGTAAAGGCCATATCAATACAAGGAGTAGTAGTGACAAATCTATCATAGAAAGGTGATCAATACACTAATGAATCTCTATCAACAAACTCAGTTGCAAGTTAGAGATCTACTACTTTATCCTAACAAGTGAACCAGTCAAAATCCTCTAACAAGGTAGACCTAATAGTATTTTCTAAATCTCTTTATTGAGTGCATACCTCATTGTATGATTATAAATCCTCTCACAAGGTGAACCTAGCACTCCTATTTGCTCCTAACAGGGCAGATCATCATAAGTGATCAATGTAAGCCTTAATAGGCCAACTTTATGTTGCAGTACTAAAGTTTGTGGGTATCATCCCCAACCCAATTTTACTTTCTATTTGTAAGGTTTCTGGGTCACCAAATCAGTGTGTTCAAGTGTTGTGGATGCTTTCATGTTTTTAGTTTCTCATGCATCCAATTAGATTAGAAGTCATGGATTAAATGCTAATTGGTTTATTGGATTAAGAATTGAGATTGCTAAAGTTTTAGAAGTTACTAATTCACCCCTCCCCTCTTAGGAACTTAGCATAGTCTTGAATATTTCCAACATGATTTATGAAAGGTAATGATTATTAATACCAAGAAAATGATAAATAAGGTAAGATATCTAAATGGTTTCTTTGCTAGAAAGTTGTAATTAATCCAAAATAAAATGAAAGCAATTGCTATAGAAACACCCAATTTTGTGCCCACCATTCTAGATAATGATGAAGGAGTTAAGGACTGGATAGAATAGTCATCTTCTTTTGACAACATTTTGAACCATCCCATATTTCTTGCATATCACAATGATGAGGTAGGTGTGGCGGTAGTTTATGATTTAATTGATATGATATACAAGTTAGAAGCTAAAATGTCAAAGATAATTGTTGAGGTTAAATCTATAACTAATTCCAAGTTGAACAAGTGCCTCAAGGAATTAAATGTAGTTAGGGATGCCCCCTAGCCTGATGTAGACACATATATTGCTATTTGGGAAGTTATAGTAGACATAAAGGCTTTACCGTCTAGGGAAGATGATTAGACAAAAGTGACAAAAGGGTTACTATGAGAAGACATAAGAAGACAAAATAAATAAATCAAATGACTTCTATAATAAATGTCACCTACCATTTGGAAACTACTTCCCTTTTTTTCATCGAAGGCATATAATGTTTTAATTATAATTTTCTAAAAATATCTCACCTTTTTTTTTGTCCAGTAATTTTTTGACATCTATCCTCCCATCTGAAGCTTGTTGTAATCCTCTATATAAGGATTTACAAGATGTGGAGTGAGGGTCCAGAGTCTGTATAATTTAGTTCTTTTCCTATTCATAGTCACTCTAAATTTTGTCAATCATATGTTGTATTCAACTTTATAAATCTAATAATACAATGAAAATTGAATGATTCGGTTATAGATCCTTACTTGGGGAACTCCCAAATTGAATTTGATTCTTGATGTACTTCATTTATGCTATTACTATTTATAGTCCTACATTCTAAGTATTGGAAATCATGGACCAAATTTTTTAGTACAACCCTACTTTTCTTAATGGTTATTTTCTTCTAATAGTTTTTTTTAAATAGGGAGATATGGATGCTTACCTGAGGGATATAAAAATGATTGAGAAATCTTCTTTAGAGAAAAAAAATCAAAACTATTACAAAGAAAGAACAAAAATACTATATTTGTAATTATCTTATGTGGATTTTGTATTTGCACCAACTATAAATAAAATGAAACAATCAAATAGAGTAAAATTCATACTGATTTGCTCATCAAAATTTAATGTAGTGGTTGAATGGTACTATATTTTTACTAGTTTATGTGGATCTTGTATTTACACCAACTATAAATGAAATGAAATCCTAATCAAAATAATCAAACAAAGTAAAATTCATACTGATCTACTCACCATTATTGTCATTTGATTATTTCCAACAACCACATCCCACATGTAAAACTTTTGTTTTAGTGTCATCCGTATATCCAACTGCAAGATCCAAAATGAGGAAAGTGATAAAGCTATTGAATGAAATTGATTAATTAATGAAGGTATGTTAGTTTGAGCTTCACTCTGTTTCAAGAATACTTTAATATTCTCTACTTAACAAGGCCAACCATGTGAAGGTGGAAGCTCATCTAGCCTCACCCTCCATCCCCCTAACATCAATATAAATCCCATATTATCATCTAATTACATACTTCATTCATGCATTCATCTATTTATGAACTATAACATTCAATTAATATAATCACATAACATTCATTAATATGAAAAACTAATCAAGACTTCATTAACACATAACAATATTCATTAACATGACATAAAAATAAATATTAATATGCAACATTCATAGATAATTTCTTAAAACAATGTTCTTTCATTATCCAACAAAGTTTATCAAACAAGGTTTACCAAAGAGCATTTAAAAAAATCAATTTTTCTTTTTATTTTTCTTAGCCCTCTTAAGGTAAAGGGTGATACGATCATCAATATCTTCCTCATTCTCCTCCTCTTGTGACACATGTAATGTCAAATTGTGATGCCTCCTCCTATTTTGAGGAATAGGAGGTTGTTGCACTAAAATGGGTTATGTTGCAATACCAAGTAAATGGGTTAAATTGGGATACTCTTTTCTTTTTTAATTGTTACAAGTATTTAATCAACCAGTAGAACATAACATGCATTTTTCTTACTTGAAAATGCCACATCATGTACAATAACATTTTGATACATCATTACCTTAACATGTTAAACACTTGGAACATGCTCTAAAATATTCAAAAAAAGGTTACACATAAAATTACAATTGAAGATGTTAAATTGTATTAATAATTGTGTAATCAATTTCCAATAGAAAATTAATACCTCCACCACTATGATGCACATCATGATCTTCATCATGTGCAAGTTCTATGATAGGATATGAAGGTTGCAGTGAAATGTTATGTGCATTGTTATGCAGTCAATTTATGTTGGAAACTAATACCAAAAAAGAAATTTCTCAACTATTCAATTTGATTTACTTTTCATTTGACCAATTTACCTGTGTCTCATTTGGTGCACCAGATTCTTGGGTATGGCTTTTAGATTCTTGGTGTAGGCATGCAACCATGACTTTATAGCCTTTGTCCAAGGCAACTTTTTTATCTTCATTTGTGGGCTCTACATTGAATTTTGTGCCCTATGATTTTTTTCTTAATATCATCAGTTTTGCATGTATGATTTGATTAAATAAAATTATTTGTGACATTATATTAAAAAATTATATGAAATTCCATTGCTGCTACTTACAAGTCAAAACTAAAGATTCATAGAGCCATCAGAGCCAAGTTTGTGTTGACCAACCTTTTGTAGTCTCAATTTTGTAGTCTTTGATGTTTCTTGCAGTTTATGAAAAGTTTGAAACATGTTATCTTATATATTTACAAAGGTCACTAATTAATGAATGATTACATTCTACTTAATACTATCATGACATACCTTCTTTTTCACTTTTCTAGTTCATTTACTTTATCATGTAGCCTTATCTCTTTTGCATCTTCTATTATTTTATTCCACTCCATTAATGGAATCATAGGAGGATGGTAGTACTTTGGGTTATTCTTTAGACCTCTTCTATATTGGTCCCTCATAGTCTTTATATGTTTTGATGCTCTTTTGAGAGGTAGGTTAGTGTCAAAAATGTTTTTTTTTTCAAAAAGGTCCTCAAAAGATGTAATGAGCTGATTGTTTAATTCAAGACGGTGTTCATTCCACCTTTTAAAAAATAATTTTTTTTTTAGATCAATAAATTTAATATAGTACAATAAATGGAAGAAAAGAAAAATGTTGTAGAAATGATAAGATTAGGACCATAAGATTAGGCTTGTGGTGGCATGTTATATTCCACTGAGTCAAGTGGATCTTCCAAGATGGTGACCAATGCAAAGTTGACAAAGGAAGTAGATGAAAAAAAGAAGCTCTTAGAAGAAAAGACCAAGGTTATGGATGAAGCCCTAGAAGAGATGAAAGACTAGTTGAAAGAGATAGATGATGCATCCCAAGCTAAGGAAGATGAGGACTTTGGAAATGGTAAAGAGAAGGTGATTTTGGAGGATGAGATACCTAAACCAAATCCTCCACTTGGTGAGTAGCAACCATTCCTAAAAATCCCTCAAAGAATTTGGAGGGAAGTGTCTAGAGAATGTTTCCTTATTCCATGGCAAGATAGGTGTAGAGGTAGTCTTAGAATTTCTTGATAGCATTGAGAGATACTTTGAGTGTGAAGGGACAAGAGAGGCCCAAAAGGTGAGGTTTTCAAAGTCTAGGTTGAAAGGTCAAGCTATAACATGGTGGAAGTTAGTTCAGGAAGAAAGAGAAAGTGAGGGGGAAAGGCCTATAGTTAATTGGAAAGCAATGGTGGCAAAGATCAAGGAAACATATCTACCAGAGGATTATGAGATCCAAATCCATAAGAAAAGATAGAACCTTAGGTAGAAAGATCTTAATGTTGCTACCTATACTGAAGAGTTTTAGAAGTTGGCACTTAGGTCAAGGGTGTAAGAAGTAGAGAGTATCAAGGTGGCTAGGTACCTAAATGGCCTTAAATGGTCGATACAAGATGAGTTGATTTTTTTTCACTTCACCACCCTTTAGAGTTGTTTTTAAATGGCTAGGAAGGCGGAAGAAAAATTGAGGAAGAAAGGAGACTCACGTTCTAAGAATAGGGGCCGAGGTAAAGACTTCATAGGTGGCTCAAGGGGAGGCTCTAGTGGTAGGAATAATGAGTAGAGAAACTATGGAGACTCGAAGAGGAGTGAGTAGAATAATGAAACCAGTCAGAGGGGAGGCTCTAGCAGGGGCAGAGGGTCCAATAATGGTGATAGATGTAGGTATGGAAACAATAATAGAGGTTCACACTTCAATAATATAAAGTGCTAAAACTATCGTAAGTTAGGACACCCTTCTTATAGATGTCCAAAAAAGGCATCATCTTCTTATGGGGAAAATAAAATTGCGTATGTTGAAGAAGAGGACAATTAGAAGGTAGGAGAAGTGGACCTTGATGTGGATAAAGGTGAGAACCTCATGTTGAGGAGAGTTTTGGTTAAGGATCCAATTAGAGATGAGCCAAAGAAGAGGAAAACATTGTTTAAAACCACATTCAAAATAATAGGCAAAGTATGCAAGGTGTTCATAGACTCAAGGTCTACTGATAATGTCTTGTTAGACGAGGAAGTATAGAAGCTTGGTTTGACTGAGATTCAAAATATGTGTCCTTTTAGGGTGACTTGGTTGAATAAGGGGTAGAGTATCCTAGTGAATGAGAAAGTGTGAGAAGACATCACCATTAGCAAGTATCAGGACAAAATCTTATGTGATTGGCTTCTCATGGAAGCTTGTCACCTACTTTTCAAAAGATCTTTATAGCATGACAAGGAGGTAGTGCATCATGGGAAGGAGAAAAAATATTCTTTGAAGATGGAAGGAGTCATTTATAGGATCCAGTATATAGTGGAAGAAGACAAAGTGGAGAAATCTAATGCTAAATCATTTCTCATGAGTAGAAAGGAATTCCTTAAGGACTTGAAGGAGGGTGAAGTAGTAAGCTATGCCATTAAACTAAAATGTAAGGAGGAAAAGACATCTTCATCTACACCTATACTTGCAAAAGTAAAAGAGCTATTGGACCAATTTAAAGACATTGTCTATGATGGAGCACCACCAACCCTACCACCTAAGAGGGTCATAAATCATCAAATTGACTTCATACTAGGAGCATCACTACCAAAAAAAGCTATATATAAAATGACTCTAGAGGAGAACAAGGAGATTGCAAGGAAAATTCAAGAGTTTCTTGATTAGGGGTTGATTAGGAAGAGCATTAGTCCATGTGCAATACCAGTGGTCTTATCACCAAAAAATGAGGTAACTAGGGAATTTGTAATGATTCTAGGGAAAATAATAGAATCTTAGTTAGGTACAAATTAACTATTTTTAGGGTAGAAGAATTGATGGATTACCTAGTTGGAGCTAGGTACTTCTCCAAAATTGATCTTAAAAGTAGATACTATGATGAAAGAAGGGGATGAATGGAAATCTACATTTAAGATTACTATGGGTCTCTATAAGTGGTTGGTAATGCCATTTGGTCTTACCAATGCACCAAGTACCTTCATGAGAGTCATGAATGAGGTTTTGGAGGACTATATAGGGGTATTTGTTGTGGTATACCTAGATGGAATTTTGATCTTCAACAAGACCAGGGAGGAACATATGAAACACCTAGAGTTGGTATTGAGGAAGCTCCAAGAGGAGAAGTTGACTGTAAATTTGGAAAAAAAGTGAGTTCATGAAAGAGGAACTAGTACATTTGGGGTTTTTAGTATCCCAAGGGAGTCTTAAAATGGACAAGACAAGGTAGAGGCTATTTTGAGTTGGCCTACACCTAGATCTACTATTGAGGTCAAGAGATTTTATCAATTTGGCACAATTTTATAGGATGTTTGTAAGCAAGTTTAGTGAAATATGTACACCTATGATGGATACAATCAAAGGGGGCATGAAGACCAAATCAATGTGGACTAGGTCTATAGATTAGAGTTTTGAGAGGTTGGGAATAAGGTAAAAACCCAACCTACCTTGGTTCTACCTAGTTTTCAGAAACCATTTGTGGTAGAATGTAATAAAGTAACATAGAAGTTGGGATAGTTTTGATCTAGGAGGGTAGACCAGTAGCATTTTTTAGTGAGAGGCTTAATGGAGACAAGAAAAAGTACTCAAGATATGACCCATAGTTTTATGTACTTTTCCAAGCCCTCAAGAAGTAGAGGCACTACTTTCTTCCTAAGGAGTTTTTTGTTTTCACAGATAACCAAGCTTTTTGTTTTCACAAAAATCTTCTAAGGTTGCAGAGACAGAGAAAGGAAAGAAGGTAGGTACAGTCAAGAAGGATGAGAAACTTTCTTGTACTCATTGTGATAGGAAGGGTCACGATGAAGAACATTGTTGGAAGTTTCATCTCGAATTGAAGCCTAAGTGCCAATACACCACTAATGTGGCTTATTAAATGTATGGTAGATGTGTTATTTAACTTGTATCAAATAGCGGAGCCCCCTTAAAATAGATTTATTTGTTATTTTTAACAACATTAACCCCTAAAATTATGTAAATGCCAAAGTGTAAAAATGGAAAAGGGGGTTATTCAAAGGGGATGTTTTGTTTTATACCCTTAATTGGTTTTGAGCCAATTTAGGCAAATTGTTTTGTATAAAAAGGGGGGTAGGATGTCATTTGGAAAAGGGGGAAAAACAAGGGAGACTTGAGAGAAATTGCTCTTGGAGAAGTTTTTTTAAAGGAAAAGGGAGATTTTTCTAGGAGAATTTTTTGGAGCCATTTTCGTACTTTACAGTATTGTTATGCTATCAAAGTGCTAGAAGAAATGGTCTTCTTTGGTGCATATTTGTAATTAATTTTTGGAGATTAATTGTATTGGTCGTACTCTATTAGAGCCGACCCAGAGACGTAGTCATGTTTTGTGGCGAACTTTGAAATCAAACTTGTTTGGACTTTTTTTTCTCTCCTCTCTTATGTTCTGATTCTCACCTTAATTTTTTTAGTTTTAATGCATAATTTCAGTTATGTATAAATGAATTAAGACTTTCGTTGAGTTATGTTTTTAGTTAAGCATTCAATACTGCAATTAGTCTAGATCCGTCCATCAGATGAAGTGGTATCAGAGCTCAGTTGACTATTATTGCAGTTGTTTTCTTGAATGCTAACAAGATCCAGGATTCAAAAGGGCAAAGGCAAGCTTGAAGAATTTAATCCTGAGATTGGGAAGTGTAGGACATTTTTGAAGATGTCTATTTTTGGAATGGAGGTTCCTGATGAGATTAGCGAGCAGGAATTTTGAAGAGCATTCCTTGAGATGAAGGCTAAGGTGGACATTCTTTTTCAAGAGAGATAAGAATGGAAGGAACATGGAGGTTCGTTGAAGCAAGGAGATCGTGAAGACAAGATAGGGAAACATCATGGAAATGGTGATAAGCAACAAGATCCATCCTCTTCTTCTTCTCCTCCCTCTTCTCCTTCTTCTCCATCTTCTCCTCATTCTACTTCTTTTCATCCTTTCAAGAGTGGGTATAAGCCTAAGATCAAATTGGAGGTAAAATTTGACTTGCCTAAGTATTGTGGTGAACTTAATGCTGAAAAATTGGATGATTGGATTCAGCAAGTAGAAGTCTATTGTAGAGTCCAGAACCTATCAGATGATGTTGATAGGATTCAATTAGCTACTCTTTAGTTAGGAGGTACAACTTTAACCTGGTGGGAGAGTAAGACTAAGGCAAAAGTTTCACAACATGGTAGAGTCAGTTTAACTTGGGTAGAGTTTGTGAATGCTCTTAAGAAGTAGTTTTATCCCCTAGGACATATGCAATAGTTAATGATGGACTAGCAAATGTTTAGGCAAGGGAAAGATCAAACTTTCCAAGAATACACCCATGAATTTAGGAAAAGGGCTATTGCTTTGAATGTTCCTTTGTACACCCAAGATACTTTGTTGAAGTACATAGGAGGTCTTCATTCCTACCTTAGACATTCTATTTTTGTATTGAACCCTTGTAATTTGGGTGAAGTGTCTGTTCAAGCTACACACTTAGAGTCAAGGGGTAAAGGATCTTTTGTTGATAAGTTTGATAATGATGTAAAGAAATCTTCTAAGATTGTAGAGACAGAGAAAGGAAAGAAGGCAACTACAGTCAAGAAGGATGAGAAACTTTCTTGTACTCATTGTGATAGGAAGGGTCACAATGAAGAACATTGTTGGAAGTTGCATCTCGAATTGAAGCCTAAGTGGGCTCATAAATTTGATTAGAAACAGAAAGGTAAGGAGAAAGAAACAAATATTGTTATGGATCTTGGTTTAGATTCAGATGATGAGACTAAGATATAAGCTATGGGTTTGAAAGGTAAAGCTCCTATTTCTAGTGTTTCTATTGCTAGTTGTGCTTCTACTTCTATAGTAAATGATTTGTCTAAAGATAAGAAAAGGAATGAGCTTTTTCATTTAAGGGTTGTTGCTAAGAACACTAAAATTGATGCACTCATAGATAGTGGTTCTCAAGTGAACTTGATTTCTAAAAGTGTTGTACGGAACTTGGGATTGAAAACTACATTACATAAGATTGAAATATTCTTTGGTGCATATTTGTAATTGATTTTTGGAGATTAATCGGATCAGTCATACTCTATTGGAGCCGACCCAAAGACGTAGTCACATTTTGTGGTGAACTTCAAAATCAAATCTGTTTGCACTTTTTTTTCTCTCCAATCTTATGTTCTAATTCTCACCTTAAGTTTTTTAGTTTTAATGCATAATTTTAGTTATGTATAAATGAATTAAGACTTCCGCTGAGTTGTATTTTTAGTTAAGCATTCAATACTACAATTAGTCTAGATCCATCCATCAAATCACTTGGACCTTGTGGAAAGGTTCTATTACTATCCCAAAATGCAGAGATATATTAGGAGGTATGTGGAGCAACGTAGCATATGGCAAAAGGTGAAGGGAACTTAATCAAACCTCTCCCCATTCCTAATATACCTTGGGAGTGCATTAGCATAGATTTTATAGTGGGCTTACCAAGGAATAGGATAGGTATGGATAGTGTCTTTGTGGTAGTAGAAAGGTTCAACAAGATGAGCCACTTCATACCATGCAAGACTACACATGATGCAAGTAATGTTGCGAACCTATTCTTCAAGGAGGTGGCTAGGATACATAGCTTTCCAAGAAGTATAGTAGCTGACATAGTTTTTCCTACCATCCTCAAACTGATGGTTAGACAGAGGTGATAATCATTCTACTAGGAAACCTATTAAGGTACCTCAACAAGCAACATGGATAGAATTGGGAGCAAGTTATTCTCCATGCTGAATTTTAATACAATGATAGAAAGAATAGGAAAATAGGGTTAAGTTCTTTCCAAGTGGTGTATGGTACTCACCCAAGAGGTATAATGGAGTTAAGGAACCTACCTTCACATGAAAAGATCATCGGGCAAGTTAATGACTTTGTGCAATCAATGAAGGAGGTACATGATCAAGTGAAGCAAACTTTGATGGAAACCAATTATCAAAAGTTGAAGGAGAAGAAGAATGAAGGGAGGAGAGAGTTTTACTTTCAAGTGGGAGACTTGGTGATGGTGCATCTTGAAAAGGCTAGATTACAAAAGGGCATCCCTAGCAAGTTGCAGATGAGGAGGATTGGGCCATGGAAGATCCTTAAGAAGTATGGACCCAATGCCTACAAGATAGATTTACGAAAGAATATATCTCTTTCTCTAATGTTCAATTTGAAAGACCTATTACCATGAAGAGGTACTAAGATGGATAGAATAATATATTAGGAAGAGTTGAACAAGGATGTAGCAAACATGAAGGTACTTGAAAAGAAGCAACCATAGGTTGAGAAGATATTAGACTCTAGGGTGAAGAAGAGCACACAAAATAATGTCTATAAGGAGAATTCAATGAAATGGATGGATTTACCTAAGGCTAAGGAAAATTGGGTTGTTAAGGGTGAATTAAAGAAGCTAGGAATCAGCACGGAGTTTTTTTATCTCCAACAATACCCTAAACTTCTTCATGCAGGGGAAGAATGGTGCACAAGCACCTAGGGTAAGGTCAAACCCTAAGTCTAATTTTTTGTTTGTAGATGGTCTAAAAAACCATTGGGATAATAAGGACTAGTGATAAAGTCCCAAGGTGTGTTTAGGAGGTTTGAGTTGATAGGTTTTGGTTTAGGAGTCTAATTTGGTCTATTAGGTCTTGATAAGAGGAAATTGCAAAAATTGCTCTAAGAGGAAAAATGACATGAAATGTCATGAAAAGGGAAAAATAAATGTGTAAAGAGGGTCCTTAGATGATCTCAGGTAATACTAGGAGATTTGAAAACATTCTTTTCAAGTTTGAAGAGTCTAGGAACAAAATTGCAAAAGTTGTCAAAAAGTTGCATTGAAAACTTTGCAATTTTGCAAAATTGCTTGACAACATTTTAGGCATTTTTTGCAAAACCAATGAATTGGGAAGTTATGGTTTGAACTAAAATATATAATGAAGTATGAATTATATTTCATAATTTTTCAACTTAGTTCCAAGGGTTGGATAGTTGGGTTTATAAACAACACATGTAGCAAGATAGTTTTTGAGCATTTGAAGCATAGTTTGAAGTTTTGGTTGGAATTTTGGACTAAAAAAGGAATTTTTTTTAATGGATTATGATCTTGATTTTATGAGTTGAATCTATGTATTTTTTTATTTTTTTCAAATAAGCATTTGATAGGATTTATAAAATTATGTGTATCCAATAATCTTGTTGTCTAGTTTTGTGTAACAAGTATGGAATGGGCTATAGCTTGAGTGTCCTTGGTCTAATCACCATGGGTCTTGGAGACCAAGAAATAGCATATATACATAGTGTAAATATAGTTTTTGGAGGTTTTGGAAGGCCAAATTCTATTTTTACAAGTGATCCCTAGGCAAGCAGACAAGCTTGGCAAGCTATAAGGAGATGCTTGTAAAGAGTTTGGTATTGAGTTTTGTGCTTGTGGAGGAAGAAACACTAACATTGCCTTTAAAACCCTCAAAAGTAGGGTATTTAGAATTTTTATAGTAAAAACATTGTTGGAACCCTAGACCTACAAAATCTTAAAGGGTTTTTCATACAGAAAAAAAGTATAATATACACCAAAGGGCCTTATTGAGGATTTTTGTGATTTATATCTCTTTCCTTATTTATAGCAGGGCTAATAGGGGCTCTTAGGGCTACAAGGCCTAACTAGTCAATTTGGTGATTTGGGTGAGAGAAACCTGAAAGAATGGTGAAGAGTAATGGGGAATGAGTCAAGAAATTCAGCACGAAGGTTAAATTTTTTTTTTTGAAGCACTTGGTGTTTTTGGGGAAGTTTTGAGGCCAAAGAATGAATTTTACGTGAATTGGGTGAGGTTTTTGGAGAAAGGGGATTTAGAGGGATACTCTAAACTAGGATTAGGAGAGAAGAACCTATAGTGGGTAGGAGTAGCCTAGGAAGAGCTAGAAAGCTCTTAGTTGAAGAAGCTCCCTTTAAGATGATCAGATTATACATCATTTCCTACAAAAACATCACAGGATTTTTAGTCCAAAATGAATTATATATAAGTAAACTAAAATTACACTATAAATAATAAAATTTTTAAAGAACCTAGAAGTTTTCATAATTTTAACGAAAACATAGTTTTCTTGTTCAGCAACAATGTCCCCACAAATGAACTAGTACTAGTCATACATGTTGCTCCAGGAAATGGTTCAGCTTTAGTAGTATTGTTTTCTATTATTCTATCAACTAAAGGTCTATCTATTAGTGCAAAAAATAGGTCCATGAGTATAAAATCCACCCAAACAAAAAAAATGCTGGCTTAGCACACTACAAAATGTAGGAAAACAAGGTTTTACCTATTGTACTTGGCATATTTGAACATGTTTGCAAGCTCCTTGTTGCCGACAATGCACTCGGCAATATCAGAGCGATGGCTAAAGGAGGAGTCTACACTTCTTCATGAACTAAAGAATACATTATTAGAAAAGACATTTGAAATGGATAAAAATCAACTGGGTTACTAGCTAGAAGAATAAAAAATAAAAGTTAAGTGTTATAATGTTGACGAAAACAAATAATGTTGCACTAGTAGGGCCACAATCTTTTGTTATTGCTCATATTGTTTTAAAATGTGTATAACTGATGCATTCTTTCTTCTCATAGGAATATGAGAAAGTATTAATTAAAGAGAAAGTGTAATAATACTACAATTTTCAGTAATGCTGAATATATAGATTAAATATATATACCGAGTTGGTATATATCTGACTAGTTCAAACAAAGACCCAAGTATGGAATAACACTCAGTCATAACTGAATCTACCTTAAATAAAATCAATGGTGTAATAATAATGTAATTTTTAGTAATTTTGTAAAGAGGAAGTGTTACTTACATGAAGGTTGTGCGCTACAACCCTCACCATGTTGACCACCCAGTCTTGCATGTGTCACAAAATCTAGTAGAAGAACACATAATATTTTAGACCATGATCCATAAGATACTATAAAATATAAACATCTATTGAACTTCTATTATTTCTTAAGATTAATTACTACTTACCTTCATAGAATTTACTCTAAGTATCAATTCTTCTTTCAACACCTCTATCTTCGTGCTTATGTTTCTCTCAAGGATAATGTTAATAATTTGATCATTATATTTTTGTATGAGTTGATGGGCCATGAATATGGGGTCAACACTACAGGTGATGTAATCTAGAAATGATTCCTTTGTTTCAAATCACATTTGATATGCTATCATTTTCACTTTTCCCTATCAATAAGTATTAAGTTGTGACATTAGTATTAGTAATATTCCATCAAAATAACTCCAAATCCATAAAGAAAAGAACATAATAATACAAAATTTGTTTCTATATATTTTTACAATTACAATAATTAAGGTTTACATTTGTTGAAGAAGGTGTGTGAGCTAGTACATCCTCACCTATGCATTGTGGTGTATCAATGTCGCCCTATGAAAAAGGATTAGTAATTCTTAGCATTTAGTGGTGAAATGAAAGTAATGGACTTACCAAAAAAAATTATTAATAAAATAGTAGATTATATATTGGAGTCAATATTAATTGGAGGAAATTGGTTTGAATGTTATACTTACCAGTCCCATGATAGAATTTTTTTGTATCTACATGGTTCAAATTGTAATCTATCAGCAGCTCTTACCTTGCACTTATTTATTTTATCAAAAATACAAAAACATAATTTCCCTCAAATATACAATTTCCTCAAATTAATATTGACTCCAATATACAATTTGACCACTTTGTAAGAATTTTCCTTAGGGAAAAATTCACCCAAGAACAAAGAACTCAAACACAAGCACAACTGTAGACAAGAAAGAGTATGATTAGAATATCAATATGTATTCAATTTGATATGATGAAAGTACACTAGGAGTGCCTATATATAAAGGCTTCTGAGATGCATCTAGAATGCTAGAGAATCAACATCATGATAAGTCATACAACCAGGCACATGTCCACTAGATATGTGTTATCCTCCATTATGCACATGAATAAGTGTGATAATGAGAGGATAAGCCTACAAGGGTGTAACATGCAAATTTATGTTGTAGACAATATGTGCTAAAAAGGGAGTGCGAATAATTATGTTGTCTACATGAAAACTCAGTGAATGATGCAAACTCCAGTGTTGTAGACACCATGTGCTAAATTAGAGTTGCATACTTCTATGTTGTCAACATGACAACTCATAAAGATACGCAAACTCCTAAGTGTCTCACAAATAAATAATAAAATAATGCATTAACCTAAGTAAACTTAAGTAAGTGTAAATAGTAAATATGTATTTACACCAACACACTTATGAGTTGACATAGGTCAAGAACTATTTATAAATCCTACAATATTCCCTATTGTTTTTGGCCTTCCATCAATGTACTACAAATTACGTCTAGAAGACAAAAATTACTTGATGCATTCAATGAAATCATTGTATATTGTTTAATTCCTTAACTCTACTTTATGTGTGGTAGCTATGAAATATCATTGTATATACTCCATGATAGTAGAGTTCAACACATAATAAATTAATTATAAAAACATACAAGTCAAACAAATTTCTATAAATAAATCACGACCCCATCATACTTGACATTGATCATACATCAACAAACATTTCATTGATCATCATCTTCATCAATGTCATCATGATCACCATCATCGTACTTGTTACTTTGATCAATGTCATCACCACCACCATATTCATTGCCATCATCATTATCTCCATCACCATTATCATGACCATCATCATCATGACTATCATCACCTTGATCATCACCATATTCATCAACATGATCATGATTGTTGTCATCATCATCACCATCATCGTCAGCATCACTAGAATCATCATCATCATCTTCTTCTTCATCACTGTGTAACATTCATTCATGATCATCATTTACTTCATCTTCTGATTCTTTGGTATCTTCTTCTTCCATCACATTATACTTTACCAACCTTCCTTTTGGGTCATGTCTAACAAAAAAATCACCAACCCAATTTATTTTGAATGTCAAAGTAAAACACTTGCTCATATTGGCTTGGAAGAACATAGGGCTTATCTCCAACAGGCTCAAATGACCTTGTATTAATCATTGTAAATACACTATCATGTTCAATAATAGTCTGATCAAGATCATTTAGATTTAGTCATAGCCTATACCATTTGACAACATATAGAACTAATTTTACTGAATTAAAGTCACATTCAAATATATCATCCAAAATTCCATAGTATCAATTTTCAGATTGTCAAGGATGTCTATCATTTGTAGACAAAACATTGGTGACCTCAAAGACTAAACTTATCCCATAATCACAAAATTTCTTCATTTCATCTAACTTTATTATGTGAAATTGATGAACATGGTAGTACATAGCTTTGTGGTATTTGATTTGCAATTATTCAAGAATTTCAAGATTATTTGCATTGATTTGTGAGTTGATATTAAACTTATGGGCCATGATTAGTAATCTTATGTGTACCCTTCTATCTCTTAAGCCATATTCTAGATCAAGTACCATTGGTGTAACATTGGGATCTCCATTATGATGAGCTTCTTTAACCAATGATGCAAAACTATCCCATGTTAATGAGCGACCATTTCTTGAAACTATTTAATCCATACCATCATACAATCAAAATTTTTGCAATATACAAATGTAGTGCATCCCACTCATAACCAACTATAAAGAAAACAACTAGACCAGTTAGAAACAACTTATATTGATAATGGATAAGAATGAATTAACTACAATAACATCTTATAATTACCTCTCACTCTCCTCAACCTACCTTTCTTTGTTAGGTATTCCCCTTTGAATTTGTTAATAGAGTTGGGATCTCAAATGTGATCTACATGGATATTTGCTGCAAACTTTGAAGATATTCACTAATGTACACCATGGTTTGGTATACCATATATATCCTCTACCATAGAACCCTCATGACATGCTCTTTTTCAAACCAAGCCCTTCATAAATTTCATGTGCCTCTTAACCATCCACATTGACCTAGTTTGTATAGATGCACACAATTCAATCTCCTCAACTTGATGTATGAGGTAGTCTTCTTGAGCATTAAAAAAATTTGTAGGTAAACATTTTTAAATTTCAAACATAAGCTATGGAATTTTTCTCTTCTAATATTTTATATCCTTTTTATCAATTTCTTTAGATGATAACCACCTAAAAGAGATTCAACACACAAGAACATATAAATGAGATTCCAGATAAAAATATACAATAGATTACATAAAATGTAAAACAAGTCATAAATATTATATATGTACAACAAATATAAGAAATAACACTTCTAACCTCATGTATTTTCTAAGATCATATATAACTTGTTTAATAATGTTGACAAACTAGTGTGGGAGGATAGAGGTAGGACATACTATAGTCATTAAAAAATGATCTTTTCAATATATTATGAAATAATACAATAGGTAGTATATGCAATTTTAGAAATATATTGTAAATAGAGGACATGACTTACCTTGAAAAAGGTATGTCAATCATTTATTTTCAACCTTGGCCCAAAATCACTTTACTTTGATACAAGATTCAATGAAATCCAAGGACCGACACTTGTATTTATGCAATATCCATTCGTATTTGATTCAATGAAATCTTCCAATGTATGATTGGATTCATGAATGCCATTACAAATTTTAACAATTTTTTCTCTATCATGCCTTCCATCCAATATTTTTCATAGTGTCTCTGATGCAGTGCAAGGCAGGAGAATCCCCAAAGGAGATGTCCAAACCCCCAACAAATAACCACACAGTGGAAACACAACAACAAAAGAACAATAATGCAAGATTTTATACCAAATTAAAATTCTTTATTCATATATATAATTGATTACATGCAATATTCCTGGCTATATGACCTTCTAGGTTAGGGCCAAATACAAATAGCAATTATAAAATTAGTTCTGCAAGATCCAACAAGATCTACTTACAAACTTGATTCCATCTAGTCCAAATCCACAACAAGATAAGAACACCAAGTAGAATCCACACTTGTACCCTCAGGTCCACCAAGTAATCCTCTAATTCTCAAGCCCTAGCCCTAGCTCTTCAAATTTTGCATCTATATTTCCTCCTCTTCTTCAAGATGGAATGAAATAACAACCGCCTAAAAACCCCACAAAACCTCTTACTTATACCCAACTAAGCCACAAGTCAGCCCAACTCAATAAAAACCAAATTAAATCCCTTACATTAAATATAGGTCAAGCCACAAGTCAGCTAGAACACTAAATTAAATGCCAAAAGTCAGCTTCATAGACAACTCGACATGAATAGAATTAAGACCAATATAGGCACTCAACATATATAGGAACACATGACATTAATAGGTTCACTTGACATCCACTAAGAGCTATAGTAAGTCGACATCCACTAGGAGCTATAGTAACCCAACATCTACTAGGTGCTACAGTAACTTGGCATCCACTAGGAGCTACAATAACTTGACATCCACTATGAGCTATAGTAACTTAGCATCCATTAGGAGGCACAAAAACTCAGCATTCACTAAATAACTTGGTACCAATAGAAAATTGGAAACCACTAGCACTCAACGTCAACATGCAAGATTGCAAGAAAGCCTAGGATGCTCCTATATTAGACACCCCAAGTTCAAAAAGATCTTCTAGTAATTGGAAGAACATCTTTTGGGATTCAACACATAAATCCCTAACTAGTTCTTCACATCCATATCCTCCAAATCTTCAACTCATACACTCTATCCTTTGTTCTTCTTCTACTTTTCACATCCATTTTAGGTGTGCTATAGGTATGCTTTCCATGTTGATCTCCAACCTTCTCAGAATTTTCCAACTCAACTTAGCTACCAATACTCAAGTTCCTCCTACTGAGTGTTGTGGTGTCCACAACACACGCCCCATTCCTCACTAGGAATGGGGACCCCCTACTCTCTTTTTTTAAACACCTAGACTCACAGTTCGAAAGTCAGGAGAAAATTGTTAGAGTTAAACTGTTGAAGTCATCAAAAAATTCAAAAACATAAAAATAATAGAAAATTAAAAAAAACAAAAAAAATGAAAAATTAGAAAAAACACAAAAAATTAGAAAATTAGAAAAAATACAAAAAAATCAAAAATTAGAAAAACCACAAAAAATGCAAAAAATCAAAAAAATTGAAAAGCACAAAAAAAATCAAAAATTGAAAAAAAAAAAAAACAAACAAAGAATTTTCATGCACGTGCGCATGCAAGTGCAAGCCATGCACTCATGCACCTGTGCAAGCCACGAGCGCAGAGGGGGTTATGAAACTCCCCTCTATCACCCCCCTCCTTAACTCTTTTCATTCACAAACTTTGGCACACTAGTGGGAAGGTAAGACTCACGACGACACCCTTTTTGAGTGGTAGTTGCATTTTACTTCATGCATACTGCACCCTTTGTGAGTGGCAACTGCATTTTACTTCATATGCACTGCACCCTTTGTGAGTGGTGATCGTATTTTCCTTCATGCACTGTGCCCTTTATGAGTGGCGGTTGCATTTTACTTCATGCGTGCTGCGCCCTTTGTGAATGGTGGTCGCATTTTCTTGATGCGCATCGTGCCCTTTGTGAGTGGTGGTCACATTTTATTTTATGCACACTGCACCCTTTGTGAGTGGCAAAAACACTTTGTTTTATGTGTGCTATGCCCTTTGTGAGTGGCGGCCGCATTTTACTTTATGTTTTCTGCACCCTTTGTAAGCGGTGGCCGCATTTTATTTTATGCATGTTGTGCCCTTTGTGAGTAGTAGCCATGCTTATTTTTATGCACATTGTACGCTTTGGGAGTGGCAACACCTTTTATGCTATGTGTGCAGTGGCATCTTTGGCACCCATAGCTGCTACTTATGCCTTGCGTGGTGATGCCTTATCTTGTGTGCAACACTTTGTGTTTTAAAGTCGATAGCATGCATCATGCCTCTGGTATCACCTTCTACCACCATGATTGCACGTGACACCTTTGGTGTCTACAACATGCCTCTCAAAAAACCCCACATACATTTTTATTGTTATTTTATTTTTTATTTATTTAATTTAAATTTCAAAAAAAAAGTAAAAATATAAATAAATAAATAAATAATTTTTTTTAAAAAAAAGGAATGATTAAAAAAAAAAGTAAATAAAATACTTAAAGGGGACTTTTTTTTCCTTTGTTACTCATTAGATTTTATGTTATCATTGACTTGACTAATGTTGCTTTTTTTTTCTCACAATGTGTATGTGATCAAATGGCATCCACATTTGGAGTAGCACCCAAACTTGTCATGTTCAAATTCCAAGGTGTACCTTCAAAGTCAAGATTACACAATGATTACACTAAGATCAAAGATACTGACCTTAGGCACACAGATCTAGGCAAATTCCTAAGAATTTGCAACAAGCAAATAGAGAGGCCAACTTTGGTGTCCACATTGACCTACTTCGGGTTAGTGAATGCAACATCTCACCCTATGTCAATACAGTTGGCTGAGCTAATCATGTCCCTATCATAGCATTTCGTTCCCGATGAAAGAATAGTCAAGAGTGTCACCAGGGAGATGGTTCTAGATCTATGACTTGACAACATTGAGAGTGTCTTCCATCTTCCTAGAGCCAACCAATTCATCTAACTCTCCTATGAAACAACTAACAGATGGTATAGGGAGCATCAACAAGAAGCCATTGATATCATACAATCTTCTTATCTCATTGAGAAGTCTCTGAGGGGAAAGATAATAGGCAAAGTGGATATGACCCGAGGATACATGAAGGAGGATATTAGGTACTCTATTATTCATCTAAGCAGAGTCATGGGCTTACCTACACCAAGACACCTCAACACCTTCATGGTCAACTTTATTGAGACCATCAAACAAGCAAAGATACCACTAGATTGGGCCACCACACCAAGTGAACACTTGTGTGAGCAGCTAAGGATGATGAAGGACAAGAAGAAGTTTTACATGACTTCTTACATGGTATACCTACTTGTAGCAAGCGCGAAAAACTATCCTAGTTCGTATAGGAGAGGCAGTATGCAGGATCCTAATGCCTAGCCATACATAGTCTATCCCCAACTAGTGAAGAAGAAGCTCTTAGGATAGAGCATAGAATACAGAATCATCAACGATGTGTTCATCTTTGCGATCATTCAATCCATTAAGGGATATTATGGAAAGATTTATCCAATGAAGCCAAAGCACAAGTCATAGCTCTTGAAGCCTACTTTATCCAGTTCAAAATATTCACATATCTATGGGTGGCCGATGCATCTGACAATCTTAAGAAACTCCCATGATATCCTAGTGACAAGCTAGTACTATTGGAGATTTCACAAAAAATTGAGTCAGCTTATGAGAAGATAAAGAGGTAATAAAGAGCTTGCTAGGCATGTCCATTGGTCATTGGGTCGTATCAGGTGAAGCAGAAATAGGATATTCTAACCTTTGAGTGGGAATGGGAGAACTATCCCCTTGAAGAATACAACTCTCCCCAACCATATTTTGACAATGTCAAGAAAGTAGAGATTCTGGCAGGAAAAAACTTCCATCATGAGGATGCTATTGAATATCACTGGATGAATGCCACAAATGACTATGATGTCTACATTAGGGACTATTGTAGGATGAATTTGTATCTAGCAAAAAAGGCTTTCTAGTTGAACATCTTGGAGGAGATAAGGCAACAAGATTCTAAGGAGTTACTGGACCCCTTGTTCAATGTTGACAAAATTGGTGAAAGACCCATTATGAATGCTAAAGTTGATAGGGAGGAGGTCGATGATATTAATCATTGAGCAAGCCATGTCATCAAAATGACCAAGGATTGGATCAAGAAACCTTTTCCACTTGATCCAATTCCTGACACAGTGATCTTCCACACACATGCTCACCTAGAAAAAGGTAGAGGAAGGAAAGTAACAATTCCTACCTTCGCATCTCAGTCTCCTATTAGGCCAAAAATAGTGTATCAGCTTGATCACTCGGTTGGATATTATCACCATCCTAAAAGGAAGGGAAAGAATAAAAGAAAGAGGACCTCTCCTTAGAGGATTTAGATAGAATAGGTGCCTCCCTAGCAACATGAATAGATTCCACAAGGGTCTCAAGATACTGGAGCTACCCAAGTCCAAGATGAATAGAAATTGCCTCCCATTGTGTCTTCTCAACTAGAAGAAGGAGAGATTCTACAAGTCTCCATTCCTCCTACACAAGATGAGCCAGCTTCTCTGTCTACCTCCAAGAAACTAAAGAAGAGGATTAAGATTCAGATGAAGAAAAGGAAAAGGATTAGTAGAATATTAGTGCCCAATCCATCTATTCCTAAAATCATTCTAGAAGGAGATGAAGAGGAGGAAGAAATAGAATTAGAAGAGGAAGAGGAAGAAAAAGTGCCCCCATAGGGAAGAACTCAACTAGCTAGAGCCATAGAATTGCAAAGGAGAAAGAGTGTCACAGGTACCCCACCCTCCACTCAAGTTGAACCATTAGAGCTCTCTTCTTTAGAAGATGAAGTATAACGGTGGGTAGATGAGCAAAGTGAAAAGAGTGATGATGTTTTCTCAATGTTAGATTTTTATTTCATGCCTATAGGTACAAAGTTGATCGGGGATAAGATCAGGAACACCCCTACGGGTGAATCTCAAAAAAAAGACTGGATGCAGATGCTGCTAGATACATAGGTTCCTAATCTTACTCCTCCATCTCCACCACAAGTTACAGTGGTAGAGTAGGGCTCGATGACCCCTCCACCATAGAGTTAAGAGGAAGAGCATATTTAGAAGGAACCGTTATCATAAGAGAGACTAGAACAAATGGCAACCAATGAGATGTTAGAAGGACAAATAGTGGAATATTCTCAACCACTTTCCCATGACACTAAGGTTCAAGCTACATGGTCTACTAAGATTGAGGCTACAAAAGAAAAGCCCTCCCAACAGCATATAACTCCTAGTAGGAGCAAAAAAGGGAAGGAAGTTGCAAAACATACTCATTCATCATCAAGAGCTAGGACCTCAGCAAGAAACATCCCAAGATGGATTGGAAAGGAAATAATGAGGAGTACTAAACCTCAATTTCATGCTTTAGAGGAAGACATTTGTGATATTGCAGAGATCCTGAACAAACCTGAGTTTCTGTCACATGAGACAGTGCCATTGGCATTTGTCACCACCATAATGAAATATGATTTATTTACATAAGTGGCTCTCCCTCCTAAAGTTACATATGTAGAAGGCCTTAGTCTCAAAGATTATGAATTGAAGGATGTTACATTGGGAAGGCCTACACAGGATTCAACCCAACAAATGATGACTATGGGAGTCAAAGAGGTACTCTAGTACATAGAACAAGAGGAGATTGAACTTCATGCACTTTGAAGGCAAGTTGAGATCCTAAAGGGATAATTAGCCAAAGTTTTTAGTCCTCTTGATCTTGAACACCTTGAGCATACTTTGAATACTATACTTAGAGAAGGGGGAGGTGTACAATTAGACCCATTTTTGAGAGCTTATTAGGAGTGGTGAGAAATTTTTTAGGAGACAGGTGTTACAATCATCACAGGAAATTTGAAGTTATTGCATGCTATGCAGGAGAATGTGAATAAGATTGTAGCAATTTTGAATTAGGACTTTAGTATCATGGATGAGGTACATGCCTAGAGTAAGGATTTGCAGACTCTAGAAGCCATAAAGGGCCAAAGATACTAGGTTTTGACTGATGTATATACTGGGGAAGAATTAGACATGATTGATGATTGGATAGAGAAAATAGCAGATAGCAATAAAGTAATGGAGACATTACATGAGGAGATTCATCAGCTCAAGGACCAAGCCCAAGAGAAGATTTTGGAAACAAAGAGACACTATAGTGATGCATGCTTGGATATTTTTGAAGATGAGGAACGAGAAAGGTTGTTACCTGTAGAGAGAGTAGTGGAGAATTTTAGGAAGATTTTTGTGGAGGTTGCTGATGATGAAGACATTCAACAAGCCTTTAGGATAGAAGAAGCCCTGTTAGAGTTGGATACCAAACTTGGAGATTTTGCAAAGACTCAAATTGAGGTGGACAACTATAGACAAAAGGTCAAGGATAAGTATGAGGCTTTAGATCTTCCAGATGCAGCTAAGATTATTGAGATGATAGAGAAATTCGAGGGCAAACATCTAAACATAGCTTTTGGATGAAGAAGAACAAAACCTAGATGCTAGAATTTTAGTTTTGACACTAAGCAATATTTTGAGATTTTGACCTTGTCGAGCTCTGCAGCTCCATAGCATCGCATGTGCATAGGTCCATAGGTACACAGCTTCACAATTCATAGGTGTGCCAATTGTTAACTACTTGTTCCAAAAATAATGCTCTCCATGCATTAGAAATGCATTTTGATGGTAGTTTAACTTTGACACGTGCCTAGTAAAGGACCAACTTCTATTCTTGGCACCTCTAGACACTCCTACTTTGACTAAAGGCTTCATCCTACTTTCACTCTCATGCTTTCTCTATTTTTGACATGTAAAGGGCTCATGCATCCAATTCATGAATAAAATATGGATGGAGTCCCTCTGAGCACCAGATTAATGGTTAGTTTGTATATATTTAGTTTGCTTTGATGTTTTAAAAGCATTTTATTGCATGAAGAATATCTCTCACTCTCAACACAAATTGAGGAGATGATTTATTATAAATATCGCATTGTAAAATGTAACAAGGGTCATCATTATTATGTAATAAAATTATGCTTGTGATGCTCACATTTGGAGTGTAGTGATTCTTTCCTGAATATGTCATTGTTTTTTGGATTTTATTCATGAGATTGTGATTGAGCCAAAGGTTTATTGTAATGTTTTTGGTTGTGCGATCTTTTAGTTCTGGTGTTTGCTACAGATTTATGAATTCCACTAACGTAACAAGCTTGAGAAGAGATTAACAAATTGTGTCTACATAGCTTTTCATCTCACATGAGTGCACTTTCTATGGCCTTGTGATTTGATGAAAGGTGAAGTATCATATGATTGTTAAAAGTTTCTCACTGATGATTTCATCAATGGATTCTAGGAAGCCCTGCTCCTACTTTCATTGGTTTCCTATTGATTTCTTCAAAAGTTTAACTCGCAACATGTTGTTTTCTATAGCTTATGTCCATTTAGGATTTCAATTTCATGTTATTTTCTTTTAGTTTCATTATTTTCTTTATTAACCCCTTGTTAGAATAAGAACTCATTTTAGTTGCACTGTTAGAATTGCATTCATTGAAAAACCAAAAAATAAAAAAATATTATTCTTTTGTGTGTTATTTTGAGATAGAAAATAGATTTACTTCATTCCAAGATAATAATAGAACCAACAAAGGCCTCCTCATGAACAATCACATTTATCTTCAACTGAGCAGATTTTGGTATGTTGCAATACAATACTAAACCTTGGAGATGATCCCAAAAGATTATCTTTTCAAGAGAGGAATTGTACAATGGATTCCAACCATTGACCTCATGCAAAATGATTGCCCAACATTGAGCTCTTCATTTTACAAAGGAATCAAAGAAAAATTTTAGCCACCTTTCTCAATAGTAAACACATTCTTGACATAATCATGCATAGCCCTATAATCATACTGCCAAGGCCTACCAAGAAACACATGACAATTGTTCATGTCCACAACATCACACAACACTTGATCCTTATACTGCCCAATCTAGAAATCAACAAGGCATTACTCCCTCACTTCCAAAGCATGTTCACCTTTCAACCAACCAATCCTATAAGGGTAAGCATGTCTTACTCTCTTCAAACCAAGTTTCTGAACCATCTCCTCATCAACAAGGTTATCATTACTACCACTATCAATAATCACCTTGCAAACTTTACCACTAGATCTACAACAAGTCCTAAACAAACTAGTCCTTTGACAAGATTCCAGTGTCCTCTCACCAACTAGTACTCACTAAGCTAAAAAACTTTCTCATTGCTTAGGCTTACTATCTTGAACTACAACATCATTTATAATAGTATTTGTCCTTACAATTAGACATTCAAAAGATCTATGCCCTTCTTTACCACATCCAAAATAATTACCTTTGAATCCACCTCCAGCTATTCTTCTTTTCAGATCAGCAAGTTTTGGTTCACTTTCAACACTTGATTTAGCTTGTGTCAAGATATCCTACTTGTCCTTCTCTCTAGCATTAACTTGACCTTTCCTCTTCAACTTATCCTCTACCTTCAGGGCATATTGATAAGCATCCTCAACTGAAGAGATATTCAACATACCAACCTCATCCTAAATATTGAATCTCAAACCATTAATGTACCGAGCTACCTTTTCTTTTGATAATTCTCTATGATCAAACTAAATAGTCAACTTGTAGAACTCCTTAGTATAATCTTTCATGGACATATCTTTCTGCTTCAAATTTTGCAATCTCTTAAACAACTCAAGTTCATAATCAACAAGAATGTACTTAGCCTTCAACTTAGTCATCTTCAACCTCCAAACCCCCAAAAAATAATCACATAGTGCAAACACAACAAAAAAACAACAATAAAGCAAGATTTGATACCAAATTATAATTATTTATTCATAGATGTAATTGATTATACGCAATATGCCCAGCTATAAGGCATTTCAAGTTAGGGCCAAATACAAACAACAATTACTAAATAAGTTCTACAAGATGCAGCAAGATCCACTTACAAACTTGATTCCAGCTAGTCTAGATCCACAACTAGATTAGACCACCAAGAAGAATCCACACTCATACCCTTAGGTCCACCAAGAAATCCTTGGGTTCTCAAGTTGCAACCCTAGCTCTTTAAAATTTGCATCTATACTTCCTCTCCTTCTCCAAGCTAGAATGAAATAACAATCACCTAAAGACTCCAGAAAACCCCTTACCTATACCCAACTAAGCCACAAGTCAACCCAACTCATCACAAACCAAATTAAATCCCTTACATTAAATATAGGTCAAGCCACAAGTTACTTACAACACTAAATTAAATACCCATGCATAAATTAAATGCCAAAATTTGGCTTCACAAACAACTCGAGATGAATAGAACCAAGACCAATACAGATACTTGACATTGCAAGAACACATGGTATCAACAAGTTTACTCAACATCCATTAAGAGCTATAGTAACTTAGCATCTACTAGGAGCTATAGTAACTCAACATCCACTAGGTGCTACAGTAACTCGACATCCACTAGAAGCTACAGTAACTTGACATCCACTAGGTGCTACAGTAATTGGACATCCACTAGGAGCTACAATAACTTGGCATCCACTAGGAGCTACAGTAACTTGACATCCACTAAGAGCCACAGTAACTCAACATTCACTGAATAGCTCAGCAATAACAAAAAATTGGAAAACCACTGGCACTTAGCTTGGACATGTAGGATTGCAAGAAAGCCTAGGATGCTCCTGCATCAATCTCTATTACATTTTTTTCAATATGCATAGCATCAAACAAATGCATGATTGGGAGATCCTTTTAGTACGATAACTTACTAAATTAAGTATGATAACTTTTTATTCTTCTAGGAAGTTTGTCATTGATGCCTTAATGACCTTTATGAATATCAATTATATCATTACTAAATAAAAGACAATATCAAAATATAAATTTCAAACTTTGGACCACAAATTGGACATGAGCTTGATGATTTTGTCAATTTTATTCCAACTTTCATAGATGTGATTTCATTCTTCATGGCCTTGAACTTGTCTCTTCTTTTCCATTAAAAAGATGTTTTTTAGATATTCGATACTTATGATTATTGTGGAGAAAGTGTCTAAACTCATTGAACACCTACTTTCTTAAACTTCTTGAATGATGGAATTTCATCTTCGGATCAAAAATTGGACATGCAAATTTTCCCTTTGTTTGAAGACCAAAAAGACCATGCACAATTGGATCATGTGCAATTATCATGTGTAACATAACCATACAACAATAATTTGTAAGCATTATAAGAGATCAAAAATATGTGACCTTAACAATATAACAACTAGTACAAAAACAATAATATTGTGACTAAAAAACTACTAAAATTATATGTATGTGACTAAAATCAGTCACACGACTAATAGTAGTTAATATCCAGTCATTTATAATGCTACTAAATGATTTTAGTCACTTATTTGATCACTAATTTTGATCATCAATTAAGTCACATATTTAGTGGTATATTTAGTAGTATATTTGATCACATATTTACTTATATATTTGATAGTTGATTTAGTTACATATTTAGTAGCATATTTAATAGTATATTTGGTCACATATTTAGTAGCATACTCAATAGCATATTTATGCAGATATTTGGTAGTGTATTTAGTAGCATATTTAATAGTATGTTTAGTCACATATTTATTAGCATATTCAATAACATATTTAGTCACATATTTAGTAGTGTACTTGGTCATAATAGAGCACAATGGAATCGAACCACCATCCTCCTGCTTGTAAAATAGGTGCTCTTGCATTGAGCTAGCACCCTTTAAAGAATACATAATAAATTATTATTTATTTCAATTCATTCTCAATATAGCACCCAAAAAGGTTATGGATCTGTATTTCTTGAAATGGGGGCAACAAGGAAACAACTAATTAAGTTGATAGTTTAAAGGCTCCTTTTATTTCAAAAAATAATTCCAGTTTGTCAAATTTAAATCAGTCAAAGGAAAAGGGAACTAGGGTAATGGATTTTAAATTTAAAAATAGTGTTCAACTTGTTACTAACAATGTAGAAGTGCATGTACTGACTAGAAGATTTCTTTGAGTGTGTCATCCAAAAATAGACACTTTGTACTAGATACAATGTCATTGTCTTAATGACACTCTACACTAGCCATTGGCATGACACTCCACTACTAGATGAAAAGCCACCAGTAATATAAAAACCAGGCTAGAAAAAGCACACACTAGACACTTCATAATCCATAACATCCATGTACCAATCAATACAAGAACTTTTACATGTGTCTCAGTTTTGTGGTTAGCCACCTCTACCAATTTCTACAAACTTAGATTATGAGCCAATGCAAGCATGATATTATGAGGTTCTTCTTAAAGTGTGGCCATGTTTCTTATATCTCCCTAAATTTAGAACCATTTGTAGGAATTCACATAATGGCATCATGACTTCTATTGCATGTATGGTAATCCATAAATTGTGACAAGCTAGTACACCTAACTAATCATTCAAGACATGGAATAATGGGAATGTACGAAAGAACCTTCTGAGGAAACTTTTGTGTTATTTGATCTGACCAAATCTACTAATATAATAATTATGGCATTCTATTGCAAATTCATGTTGTTTATGATATAGAATGTGATCATTGGGACATGGATGTATTGTCCAATACTTCATTCCAATTTGATTCATAATGGTAGATAATTCTTGGTACGAATAAGGCAAAATGTTTGATGGTGGTAACAAAAAATGACCTATCAACCTACAAAAAAAAATATAAATTGTTAATATAATGAATAGTAATGGTATGCTAACATTGAAGATGATGAAAATAGTATACCTTAGCATAACCTTCAAGTTCACCAAAACCACTATAGTAGAGAGAAGAGTTGTTTGCGAGCCTTGGTATAGGGGCTTGTATGCCTTCTGAAGTATAGGTATATCATGACCATGTTCATCATCATTATTAGATGTGCTAGTACCATCATTGTGAGCATCTTTATCAATTGTACCAATACCATCTTTTTCAATTATGTCCTCTAGCACATTATCATCTTCTTCCATGAGAGTGTTATACTCAACTTAGATAATCACACCTCCATGTTCCTCCAATTGGAAATCCACATTCACAAATTGATGATAATCATGGCCCTCTTCAACGTGACCATGTTGTCTACAATGACTCTAGGTTATTGTGATTAGAATTCTTCAATTCTTTAAGCCCTTATATGTCATATCCCCATTTTAAGATAGAATTTTAATAATTATTAGATAATACACTATTATTAAATAAATAATAAAGTTATATTAAAACTAATACCAAAATATAAAACAAGAAAATAATAATTATTTAATCTATATTATAAATAAATTAATATTTAGTATGATATTTTAAATAATTAAAAAATAATAAATTTTCAATGAGTAAAGAAATAAATATAATCTAATATAAGAGACAATATTGTAGAAAGCATGTTAACTTTCTAAATAGAATTTAATAATAAATTAAATAAACATAAATAAGTAAGTAAATAAATAATATAACATAGAATAATATAAATTAACAAAATCTAATAAAAAGTCAAAAGATGTTTAACAAATAGACACAACTCCTTAAAATTAAGATATAAAAGGGAGGACAATTTATTTTCGAGAGGAGAAAAAAGCAAGAGAAGAAGAGAGCAGTTCAAAGAGGAAAAATAGAAGAGGAAAGTAATATGAAGAAAATAAGGAAGTGACTTTCTAAAGAGGTATCAATGGTATTGAAAGGATGCAAACATTTGAAAGGGTCATAATTATGAATAGTTGTGACTCTTCAAAAATATTTTGATTATAAAGTATTTGAACTTTTTCAAAGGATTTTAGTTATGAAGTGTCACGACTTCTTGAAAGGATTATAATTATGAAGTGTTGTGACTTTTTCAAAGGATTTGTATTATGAAAGGTTGTGACTCTTGGAAAAAAGAAACAAAGTAATATATTTTTTCCTTTCCTTAAAATTAGAAAAATGGTGGAGAATTTTGAAAAGTATAGAGTTGAGATAATCTAGAAGGAATAATTCATTGAAGGGTTGACTAAGGATAAAGCCACATGTACCAAGAAAAGAAGAAAATAAGAAAGGTATGTTTATGGATTATATTTGTTTAATTATATTTATGAATTTATTTATATGAATAAATCATACTTGTGGATAATATTGTGTTAACCTATGAAGTTAATACCATGGATACTAATGAAACTTGTATCATGGAGTATGTGAGATATTTAAGATCATTGTCCACCATGGTTGAGAGTTGATATCGAAGCATGGAGCATGCGAGATATTTAAAATCTCCATTGTCTGCCATGGTTGATCATCAACACACCAAAATATTATGATGTTTCCAAACATATGCATATGTCATTGGCCTTGGATAGAGGATGCCCATCCAATAAGAATCTTAAGGGGTGCACTCCCGAGAAGACAGCAAGGTAGCTATGAGCTAGGAAGCCTGACTTGGATATGTCCTTAAGATTGGGGTTAAATTAGAGGGTAGAATAATAGAGTTAGTTTTATTATTGTTGTGATTCTAACTATTATTTTTTGGGAATTTATTGTCTCAAATGAACCCTAATAGTGGGGACATTACATTACACTTTTTGCAAGGACAATTACATTTATCAATCTTTCTTCACAACTGAGACCATAATATAGCAATTGTCTAATTGTTTTTTTCTAGGTTCATATTGCCAGGCATGGTCTTTCTTTATAGGAAAATATATTTACAAAATTATTGGACATGTTGCGCTTAATGTTTATATATGCACATATGGTTTTGAAAGAAAGATTTGGTCACCTTGCTCAAATTCACCTAGATTATAATCAATGAAAAGTTGTCCCCTTACATAAAATTTTATTATTTGTGGTTAAAGATTTAGTGTTAAGGAAATTGCAAAGGAAGTAAGGAAAAAAGTTTGGAGAAGCCAAATATTTCATTACAAATATCACCTCCTAAAATCCAATCACAAAAATAAAAAAGAAAGAATTTGTATAAATGCAAGATGGAGAAGCATAAGAGTTGGACAAGGTTCCAATAAACTCAAAATTGTTAAATCTTCTAGAAAATTGGAATTCTTATATTTTCAATATACAAAAAGCCAAAGTGGGGTAGTGGTGCAATGGCCCAAGGTCAATATTGAAAAGTTGCAAAAATTGTCAAAAAGTTGTGATGCAACTTTTCTTGCAAATTTGGAAGGTCAACAATCACAGTTGTGTTTTGATTGAATAAGTAGAGGTGAATATGTAAGTTCAAGAGGCTTGGCATATAAATTGAATGTTCATTACAAGGTAGATAAATGAAATATTTTCACTTGTTATCTTCACAAATATTTCATTAGGCATGTGTGCAAAATAGGATAGCATCAAAATTTTCTATAAATGTTAACAAATTTTTTTTGTTCTCATGAAATTGGATGATTTCAAATGAACCCACAAAAAATCAAATATTTGTACTTGTTATCTTCTCAAATATTTCATTCGACATGTGTGCAAAATAGAATAGCATTAAATTTTTCTATAAATGTTAATAGATATTTTATGTGCTCATGAAATTGAATGATTTCAAATGAATCCACTAAAATCCAAATTTTGGTAAATGTGAAGACTCTAAACTACATAAATCTTTTGCATGATCCCTTAATATGCAAAGTGGGAGCTTTAAGAAAAATGAATAGGTGTGATGATTTTATCAGATAGTAATTTGATGAAAGGTGGAGAAATTAGAAGAAGCCTAACTGTAGTTGGATTAAAAGCCATAAAATTGAGCATGATTTTCTTTTCGGAGATGGATCACCTTGACACCCATAGACACAAGATGTCTATTGAAAGATAGAGAATTAGCTTGGGAGATGAAGGTAGTTAGGCATTTTTGGGTTCAGTTGATGCATTGCATCTAAATTCATCTTCAATTATGTGCTAAGAGAAATTGTTCTTAGAGATGTGACCTAGGTATTAGAGTTTATTGATGATGTTAAATGGACCAAACTAAAAGATAATCTTTCACTCTCATAATTACATAATTGGTGGGGAAATTAGTACTGCATGTTCCTCAATGTTGGGTGATTATGTTTTTGTTATAGGAAATCAACAATTGATCTTTACAACTGGTTATACTATAAGAAGACTCAATGGAAGTAAAAAGATTAGAAAAGAGGAAGAACCTATATCAATGCTTCTAGATCAATTTCTTAAATAAAAACACAATTGATTTTATAAATCCCAATTGGAAGAACTCCCCAGTTGGGCCTATCATTCAATACGAGATCCCTTCAAAACCTCACCTTCAATAGCTCCTATGGAGCATGCCGAAATAACAAATAAACACCTTTTTGCTAAATTTCAAGTTGGAGCTTTGTGTGGGAAACAAGCAAATGAAATTTCCATGAAATAGCTCCTGAGAAAGTCAAATAGCCATCAAAAATCTCCCGCGTGCACACAAAGAATTGCTAAAAAACAAACATCACAAAATAAGACATAATGAATCATGATTTTATTTTTTTGATTATGAACTTGAGTTGGTGGAAATTTTGACCAACTTGGGCATAAAAATCGGGAAAAAAAGTATTGAAGAACTCTCTACCTAAGTTGGTTGAAAATTTAGGTCAGAATTTGATGTATAATGTGTCTAAGGGATGATTTTAATGTTTTTTTTTGTTATTTCCAGCATTGGGAGCCTAGGAAAAGATGGGGAAGAAGCAAAAATGGAAAAAATTGATGTTCATAACATTCTATTTACTAGAACTGAAAATGGAGCAAGAATCAAGACTTAGCAGGTTGCTTGAATTTAAAGCATCAAATATTATATTTATTTCACCTGTCTTGATTCGAATAGCTTGAACTTCACAAACTAAAGCCTAATTCCTAAACTAAAATTGTTAAATAGTTAAAATTGGCTTATCTTTTTTAAGCTTAATTTGTTGTCATCATAATCCTTACTAATATTGCATTTATCTATATCTGTTGAACATATCTCTTAGTTATACAAGAGTGAGAAAATCATAGTTTATTTAAACTATCACAATCTCTCTGTTGGAATGTCTTAATTGGAAGAGTGCTTCTGAGAGGGGGGGTGAATCAGAAGTACTAGCCTTTAGTTCATTTTAAATCCTTAATAACATATAACTAAAATTAACATGCATGCATATAAACATTAAACAATCATGAGAAGCAAACATGCATCACCATATAACACTTGAGATTTTGGTGACCCAAAAACCCTCCAGGAACAAGAAGGTAAAATTGGGGTGGGGATGATACCCACAAAATTATTGCAGCTATTGATTTCAACCACTTCTGATGGTTTACCCTATCAAAGGCCTGCCTTGTTAAAGGCTACAACACACTATTAAATGTGACCCTGTTAAAGGATTTCTACACCTTGTTAGGAGTGTGCCCTATTAGAGGACTTAAGAACATTCAACTTAGAATGCCACCCTGTTAAAGGACTTACATAGAAAATTTAAACCCACCTAACTCAATAGAATTTCCAAATTCCTAATACAATTGTGAGAGAGTATTAGAATAATACACCTGATCTAATGCAATCTCTAATGTTGATCTCAGGCTCTTGATCTGCTCTTTTATAACTAATCTCTACTAGATCTGATCTACTAATTGTGTTCCTTATTCTGTTTTGATCAACTAGATTTGTAAATATTATCCTTTCCACTAAATCTTTGACAACAATGTTCTGCAGCGACCTTAATAATAGGCTCTACTTTTCCTTCTTCTTTTCTCTACTTCTCTACTTGTTCAATGGCATCAAGACTCCCTTATAAAAATTAGTGGTTCGTTATGCATCCTTGATTCAAGTGTTCCCACTCAAACCCTTGAAATTCACTCATTGGCTACATGCAGTCTCTAATTTTCTGATTGGCTGCATGAGGATTGCATAGGTGGTTGGGAGCATTTGATCTTATCCTTTTATCCTTTTATGAGTCATGGATAACTATTTCACATCATGGTTTGTGATTGCACAAACTTTCATGCTGATCCTGCATTGCTTAGCACATGAAGTAATACTGATGCTCGACACCATCTATTCTAGATTTCTTGACATCCACTATGTTTCCTAGTTACTTGGCTCCTATAGAATTATTGTGTCACTTGGCACCTATAGAATTCCAGTGTCACTCGGCACCTATAAAATTCTTGTGTTACTCAGCACCTATTAACTTCCTATGTTACTGGCACCTATTAACTTCCTGTGTTCGGCACACATTGGAATTTTTCTTTGCTTGACACATACTATCTTCTAATCTACTCAACACTATTTGTAACACAGCATGTGTTAGAGTTCTGGCTTGGCTTCCATTGTATACTCGACATGTATAGTGAATATGGTTAAGTGTGTTGACACTCATTTGTCAATCTTACTTATTTGATCAACACTCTCAACTTCTCTCCTACCAATTGGTGAGTGTATTCATTCATTGAGTGGTAGCAAAATGTAGAATTTATAACTTTTTAATGTGCAACCTTTAATTTTTCATGATTCTCCCAATTGAATATGTATATTCAACATTAACACCATGCTTCAAATCAACATTATGTCTAGACTGCAGAGACCAAACCTTCATGATGCTGGCAATTTTCTTCTTCTCTTTAGCAATTCTAAAATTTATGTTAAATATCATAGTAACAAGTACATACTTTCTAAATTGTAAAACATGATAATATTATACATTATAGGAATTTTAAATCTACCAAAAGCATATACACAATACATTGATATAGTGACCAAGAGCCATGCACACCTAAAGAGCACAAGTTATATTGTATAAGCCTAGATCTGTGGCAAGTTTCAATGAAAGTATTTAATCATGCAATGCCTAAGTTCACCATGTTCCAAAGAATGAAGAGAAGGGTTTTTTTCTTATTCTCCTGAGTAATTCTAAAATATATGTTAGATATCAAAGTTACAAGTAGATACCTATTAAAATAAAAAAATGTGATAATATCATACAATACAAGCATTCTGAATCTACCAAAAGCATATACTCAATACACTAACAAATGAGCCTTGCACACCTAAATGCACAAGTTACAGTGCATAAGCCTACAAAAAAGTTTAGCAAGTCAAAATAAATGAATGGTTACATGGACAAAACATATGCAATATGGAGCCTCTTGTGGTTGTAGAAGTTGTACCAAATATCCCAATCCACAACAATCTCTAATTTGAATCTCATACTCACCATGGGGAAAAATAATTGCTTTAACCCTAAATATTTTTGCATAGATTTTTTCTATGCAAAATGTATGTAGTTCTACAAAATGAAAATGCTACATATCATTCCAACCTATTAAAATTCATAAGATTTTAGCAACAAGAGTTTACCTCAGGGTCTTGTTATGCTGAGAGATGTTCCTATACAATCCAAGCACAGACTGAACAAAAAACTCCTGTCGCCAAATAAACCCACCAAACAAACTCTCCAAGTAACAAAATGATGAATACGATTTTCTTTTTTTTTTCATTATAAACTCAATTTGGTGAAAATTTTGACCAACTTGAGCATAAAAAAAATCATAGCCCAATATGGCCTTTGGTCAAAAAATAAGGGGAAATATACTAGTGGAAGAATTCACAAAATTTCTTAGCCTAAAACCAACCTCTCATAAGGATCTAGATAATTTGGGGTCCTTCTAAGGATGGGATATACAAAGTCAAGCTAGGATATGAGATCCTAATTAACATTCATCATGAAAAGGAAATTTATATACCTCTCAATCTATGTTGGGATTCAACTTGTCTCCCAAAAGAAGCTAAGGTTTTTTCTTATAGGGTATTATCCAAAATAGAATCTTCACTACTAATAGATTCATGAAACTAGGTTATGAAGGGCCTTATAGATGCATTTTATGCAAATCCCATTTACAAGACTCAGATCATCTACTATTTCAATGCCCCTTCTCAAGGAAATGTTGGGATTGGCTACACCAAAGATTGAATTGGTACTCTACCCTTTATAAAAACTTAGAAATTCAGCTTAAAATTTTGCCAAGTCGTATTAGTAAAAAATATATATACTAAATTAAGGAATATTTCCACCTTAATACTATTATGTGAAATCTAGAAGGAGAGAAATATAAGACTTTAGAACAATATAGAAGTGGATATTCTTTCATTCCTCAACAAAGTGAAGGCAAGTATCCAAGAAGTTATGAACAACTATTTAAGGAAAACATAGTAGTAAGAAGGTTCTTTCTTGGATTGGGATGCATAAATGAAGAAAAATTGGTCCAATTTGATCAATCCCCCATCGATTAAGATAGAGAAAAACATTCAAGCATGCAAGGAATGTAAATGGGAACCCCCTCCAAGAGGGTGGACAAAACTCAATTTTGATGGAGCATCAAAAGGAAACCTAGGCAAAGTAGGAATTGGATGTATCATGCCCATAGATACTAGAGAATGAATAGTAAATAGATCTAAATCTATTGGGATAGCCTCTAATAACATCATAGAATTGGAAGCTCTCAAAGAAGGGTTGAAGCTTAGTCGAGAATGAAATATAAGAAAACTTATTGTTGAAGACAATTGACAAATTATTATCAATGCTTTAAGAAAGAGATCAACTCCAAACTAGAAACTTTACTACCCATACTGGATTCATTTGAAGAGACTAGACTCCAACATATCTATCGAGAAGGTAACAGAAAAGTGAATTAATTGGCCAATGACGATGTAAATGAAATATACTTAATTCAATTAATTTGACTCATACACTTATTGTACCTTTTCCTATTTGGCCCTTTTGATTTATTTTATATCCTTTCTTCTTCTTTATTTTTGCTCTACCAACTCTACCAGTTTAGAAAAATATTTTTTTCATAGGAAGGATGATAAATTAACTTTATTGTTTAAGTAATGCTAACCATTGTTTTTGAGAAGTGTCTATTTATGAATTTACAAATTGATAGAGGGTAACAAGGACAACTGAGAACATTTCCAGCCTGCAAGATCAATTCATCACTTGTAACTCATGAAAGACCTTCATAAAGAAATGTTGTCAAATGTAAAATATAATTACATGCCCTATTGAAAAAGGGTCTTGTTGAAACATTAAATGTATTAGACTTATGTGTATTTAGTAATGAGATTTTTAAACTGGGGTATTCCCCTTTCATTTATGTAATAATAATAGGATTGCGGTCTTGGGCAAGACTAGAGGTTTTCTTCTCCATTCTTTCCTACCAGTGCCCATTTGAATGCATAAACTTTTTGTAATTTAATTTTACATATAAACATAGGGCATCTACCTTTTATTGATTAAAAAAAAATTAGTGGGAAAAATAAAATAAATTTTAAAATAATACAATAAAGATATTTATTTATAAAATCAACATACATATTTTGTGAGAGATTTTATTTGTCAATGTTAATGAAAATTAGAAGACTATGAAAATATTTTAGAATATAAATCTAAAGCATGCCATTTTATGTCACTTTTGCAATATTGAATAGAAATGATACATGCAAATGTACCATACACAAATGTAGATATAATATTAAGTTGCAAATACCTCTATATATTTTAAAATATTTTCATTAAAATTCTTTTGAATACATGTGTTTTGATGATTGATAATACTCTTCTATTTATTTGAATTCTTAAGGTACTGAGTTATTGACTTCTCAAATTGATCAAAGACAAGAAGAAGAAAATATGTAACAAATATCAAAGATGCTATTGAAAGTAGGCAATGTAGAAACACATGATCTAATTATAAAAAGAAGTTTATTTTGAATGGTCTTTAGACTTGATGTATAATATTACATCAAAATTTTAAGTGTTGGGATAAGATGCTATATAGAATGCAACATTTGGAAATGGAAGTAGCCAACCAAAATCAAGGAAATTCTATGAGAGAACAAGAGAAAACCATAACGAGATAATAAAATCACTATATCAAATATTGAAAATGCACAATATGTCTACATGGATTTAGATTACAATAAGAATTCCTTGGTCATGCATGTCAAAGTGTGACATAAGAAAAATAATATTATGAGAAGTATTTTAGCCTTCTGGCTTAAGACATAAAGTTAAAATACTTAAGAATATGAACTAATTGAGAAAATTATTAGGTGCTTAGTACCAACATGAAAATATGTAATGTTATGTCCTATCTATATGTCCATAAGAGTTACCCATGTATAAATGAATCATCTCATGTGAAGAGATGCTAGATTCATGGGAATGAATACTAAAGGTCACACCAACCCTCCACTCGAGTGCAGCTTGGGAAGAGTGATTAAAAAATCAAATATGCAATAAGAAGTTTTGGCTACAAGGCCATAATATACCCATTTATGAACAAATCAATCACAAGTGAGGAAAAAAAGAAAATCAAGAAGAAAAACCTCATCTTAAAAGGAGAAAATAAATAAGATGTTCTACAAAACTATGAGCATAAGAAAATAGCATGTGGGGTAAAATATCTACCCTATAAGAAAGAAGATGAAATTTAATTTACCACCCATAATGAAGAGTCTTATACATTAATGGTAGATTCTTGAGAATGAATGTTAAATTGGAACTAGTCTATCAAACAAAACTTCTCCCTTTAAGAAGAAACAAAACCAAGATGTTGATAGTGAAAGGATATAATCAAATCAAGAATTGTGATCATCATTGGTGAAGGAGAACATAAAAATAATGTATAAATTAATTCCTTTAAATATTTCTCAAGAATCTTGAAACATATGCAAATTTCTAAAAATGAATAGTTGGAGAAATGGTGAGAACTTCTAAATATTTCCTCATTGAATATGAAGAAGACAATGTAACCCCATATGAGATAATGTTCATTCAAGAAAATATGGAAAGGATGAAAAATATCTAGGGAAGGGCTGACAACTATTTGACAAAAAAAATCATTTCCAAGAAAAAAGTTACCTCACAAAGCCTATAAACTTAATAAAAGACCATTAACTAGAACAATAAAAATTGTAACATATCCGCTAAGGAATCAAGATTCATTTGAGTCTTCAAATGTCTTGCAAAGGTTTGGTGAATGTTATTTATGGAGAATTGATTATTGTTATTGATGTTAAAAAAAATTAATCTTTGCATATATTAGTCTTGTACTTCCATACTTTTTTTTTTTCTGAAGAAAGTGGGTTTAGTGACTATTCTTTCAAGCTATTTAGTTCTCAAATATAGGAAATATTATGAATACAAAATTTATCTATTCAATTTTATTGAAAAATGAATATTTTTTATACCTATTATTGACTCCTAAAAGCTCTAGTCACATAATAGACTAATGAAGAGATAAACCCAATAAAATCACAAAATTACACACAAATTGATATGGTCATAAAAATTTCCAAAAATATATAAATTTTATACTTTATATTTATTATAGTTATAGTCAAACCAATCACCAAACCAAAACTGTGGCTTTGATCTTGGTATACTACATATGCCAACATTGTATTGGAAGTCTTATTGGGAAGTGAGATAATAGGGGGGTGGGGGGCATGAATCGAGATCTATAAAACTTTTAACTTCTTCAAACCAATCAAACACATCCACCATTTACCCATCTCATATCTAGATCACTAAACATATAACTATTATGTTGTAATAGATCTAAGTATGCATCACATCCATAAAAATGGAAGTAAATGTACACACATTACATAAGATTTTTGGTTACCTATAAACCCTCTAAGGTGAAGGTAAAAATGGGGTGGGATAAAGTGTGCCTGATAAGGCTACAATGTTTGATCATTTTTGGTGATCTACCATGTGAGGGTTTTGACCTGTTAGGAGCTTACAAGACTTATTCAGTCTACCTTGATTAAAAGATTTGAACTTAAAGCTAAGTAAGCCTTCTATTAGGATATTTGAATAGGTCTTTTAAGACCACTTGATTAAGATATTTTCCCTAATACACTGGTTAAAATATTTAAGTACTTGATCCTTTGGTTAGCAGTATGTTGCTAGATTATGGAGCTTGTCTTTCCAAACTCAATTTGATCTCCTTATTAGATATATTATGTTGTACTCTTCATTTCTCTATTTAGCTACTTTGTCTGATCTCTTTTCTTCTCATGAACATAGCCCCATTTTCTATCACTTCATCTTTGCTTACATCCTTATCCCATCCTTATGATATAGGGTTTGTATCTCTCCTTAAATAAATAATTGATGAACCTTCTATATCAAGATCAATGATCTAGATTCATCCATTTTTCTATTTAGTCCTTCCATTTTTTTTGATTGGTTCATCACCTCACATAGGGATCAATGATCTCTGACAAAATGTGCAATCACCTTCTTAGTTGTCTCTATAATTCATAAATTAAGTGTAGAAGTCAATCAAAAATGGTTTACATAAGTGTTTGTCCCATCACAAAAACATATGTCAAAATTGGTTAAATTGACACTTAAATATCTGTTGACATTATAGTCATGCTTCTTATTAGTGACATACACTTATTCAGATTGTAAGTATCTACTGAGTACATTGTATAGTTAATAGTGTTAACTAATAATTTCAATATCTACTGAGTTCTGTAATTGCTACCAAGTCCAAGGTACACTTTTCAATTTGTGCCAAGCAATTACTATAAAGGTGATGATCAATAGTATAAATTGAGTTGTGTAGTGCTTACCAAATTCATAGTTGATGTGATGTGAGTCTAGTGTTAACTAAGCTACTCAGTGTTAACCAAATGACTTAGTTTATACTGAGCTTGTGGTGATAGCATTGATTGAGCTATGCAGTGTGAATCGAGTGATTCAATTTATATGCCGAGTTTCATAGTATTCCTTGAGACACAAGTGCATACCAAGTTCAAGAATACTTAGAAGTGATCAGTATGGACCAGGCTTCTATGTGGAGCATTGGTAGTGGATGCTAAGTATTAGAACCTCACCAAGCTAATCTTCAGAACCTAAGTTCTTGCAGTTGGGCCAAATTTGTGGTTTTTGTGTAAACTTGTATTATGGCCAAATTTGTAATTTGTAATTGGATTAGTATATATGTAATGTATTGTATCACATCCAATGTATGGCATAAAGTAATGTAATAAGCAGAGAAGAGTAGAAGAGTGAATTATAAAGGCTACATTAGTATAAGGAGTAGCAAAGATTTATCTATCACAACAAGGTGATTACTATACTCAAAAGAATTTCATTCAACAAACCAAGTTGCAGATCAGAGATTAGCTACTATTTTATCCTAATAGGTGGATTAATCAAATCCTTTCACAAGGTAGACATAATAGTCTTATGTAAATCTCTTTACCAAATTCATATTTCATTGTATGTTTGTAAATCCTTTTGCAAAGTGCACCTAGTGGTCCTTATTGCTCCTAACAGGAAAAACCATCATAAGTGATCATTGTAAGCCTTAATTGGCCAATTTTATACTGTATTACTAAAGCTTGTGGGTATCATCCCCACTCTAGTTTTACTTTCTATTTGAAGGGTTTTTGGGTCACCAAATTATGTGTCAAAGTGTTATGAATGCTTTAATGTTTTCAATTTTTGATGCATGGAATTAGATCAGAATACTCATGAAGGATTAATTTCTAATTAAGGATTAGGTTTTATTAGTTATTGATTCACCACTCCCCTCTCAGTAACTTAGCCTATCATAATATTTCCAAAAATTGGTATCAAATCTTTGTGGTTCTCAGGAAAGAGTTTAACGGCTTGAGCAAAGATCAAAGGCTATGGAGGTATTCAAACTTGACAAGGCTATTGACAATGAGAAGCTAGATTTGGAATTGGCAATTGGACAACTCAAAAAGAAAAAGGGAAACTCTCTCACACCTTGAAAAGAAGAAAATATCTTGCAATCTAGATGAATGACCAACTCTATATTATAGAAAGAATTGAAGACATCCATTCAAGTAATTCAGATGAAGTTGATGAAGCAATCAAAGAACTATTTGAAAAGAATAGTACTCTTCAAGAGGAAGTAAGAAAATTGAGAAGAGAGCAAGAAATTCAGTTAGTAAGATTGTGTGAAGTCATGGAAGAGAAAAACAATACGAAAGAAGAGATAGAGGGAAAGAAAAATGAAATTCAGCACCTAGCCCTTTAGCAGATAGACTTTGTTGATTAGCTCTCCAATGAAAATGAAGATATCATTAATCTAAGTTTAGAGAATGAAAGATTGCAGAATGATCTAAACTCTGAAAGGAAAACCAATGAGAGGATGACGAAATCTCAATTAGACATGAATCAATTTAATGAACAAAGCCATCATAGAAAAAAAGGAAAATTATGAATTGAATATGTAGAATAAGGTAAATCATCCAATCAAGGAGCTCAAAAGAATCAAAGACCTACTTGTAGTCACTGTGGTAAGATAGGTCATACATCAAACAAATGTTGGAGCAATGGGAAAGCAAAATTCAATGGAAAGCACTACAATTGCAATCATCATGGCCACAGGGAAAATGAATGCAAAGAGAAACCTAAGTTTGAAAAAAAAATGTCACAAATTTAAGAAGCATTGGCACAAATCCTTAGAATGAAAAACTAAGATATTGAACCTAGTAGAATAGATTGTGAAAGCTATATTTGGTTGGGACTATAACACTTGGTGCAAATTTCATTACTACGGAGAATTTGGACACATTGGAATGAATTGTGTAAAACATCACATGAGGCCAAGAGACACTACTAGAAGACATTTTATTTGTATAGAACTTGGTCATCTTTCCAAGAACTATATGAATACTAGAAGAATTGAAGATGAAAAGAAAGCAAAGGCTGATAATATCAAAAAGTAGATGAGACTCCACTATTTCCACTTGATCTCTAAAAGGAGAATTGGAACAAGGATTCTAAAGATATCTCACATTAGCTGTAGTTAGTAGAATGAAAAGATCCAAATCAGTATTCAAGATATAAAGGGATCACCAAGTAAATAGATGCCAGTCTTTACCGAGCATGGTTGGCCTGAAGACCTTATCGAGAAAGGTTGGGCTATAAGAGCCTGCCAAGCAAGGTTGAGAGCTACTATATTTGTTATGTGGTTGAAAAGTCATGAAAGACTCTACCAAGAATTCAATGCAAGAAAAGTGTTTGACATTCTATTGTTTGAGAGAACAATTATACCAGGCATTTATGAAAAAAATTGATGAAAAAGGGGAAAAATGAAGTCATTTCTCACCATGAATTTTTGAGAGCTATCAGTGCAAGGAAATATTTAGAGCATTCAAGTGATTTGAAATAATTGTTATTAAAGATTTTAATATTCTCTCAAACCCTACTGAGTGAAAATGGCATCCACTAGCAACAAATCTAAGAAAGGTTCAAACATGTTAGTTCGAGGTGTGAAGTGGAAGGCACTAGATTTTAAGCTAAGTCTTTCTATTGTGAAAACCCTAGATATAAACTAAGCTCAATCATAAATTTGACTGAAGGTACTATTGATCAGTGATATCTATTTGCATTTTTAATGTGCTATTCAAGATATTGGAACACTGGAGATGGATGAATCATTGAAGGAATTATGTGTTAATGGTGTGTTGAAACTGGAACATCAACATCTTGAAAATAAAGGTTTAACTCACATTCTGCATGTGCAACGAGATTTTCACATAAAATGGATAAGATATTTTCTTAGTCATGTGCACAATGGTCAACTATGGTTAGAACAACCTATTTTGATAACCAAGAAGATGATCCATAGGACCATTGGTCTTCTTATTTTGGAGAACGAAAAAATGACCAAAACCCTAAGTCAGGTTGAACTGGAGAAGAAAACACTTGCCAAGTGGGATGGAAGGGGAATGAAGATTAGTTGAGTCAAAAACATGGAACTCAAGTTTGGGATACATGTCATCACCCACAATATTTATAGCTTGATCAGACTGAATAGCGTATCATGTGAAGTAGTGGATTTAGCATACAAAGTGGTCAAGAATAATCTATCATTTGACCTTGCTGAGTTGATGTTGAACTAGTTCAACAAGAGCATGGAGAGTATACAAACTTCCAAGAACAATCCATGTAAGTTTGGTTCACTTTTGACTTGTCTATTTTTCTATGTACAAAATTTTTTCCTATCTAAAGGTATAGTAGTATGGAGGAAGGATGTACATATTCTTTATTAGATAAATGAGTATATAGCTAAAATGGGAGAGAACTATGTAAGTATTATGGATAACTACTTTGACGCATTCAAAGATAAGATGAATAATAGATTCAAGATTCCCAAGAAACTAGTTGATGATTACAAAGATGATGTTTGTTTCATGGTTGATAATGATAAAGTATATATTTAGGCAGTTAGACCAAAGACAATATGTGTAAAACCTCTTGGTTATGACGTAAACACAGATGAAATGAAGGGCATAATTAACAAACTGATTAATGAGCCTATTGAGCCTAAAGCTACATAATTTGGCACCTATGATGAGGCAAAGGCTAGAATAGAACTTGAAATCAAACTCCCTCAAGTAGTCAAGAAAGGAAAGAAGAGAATTGCCAAATTGAAAACTAGTTCCACTCTTCTATTGACTGAAGACAAAGGAGATGATATTCAGGATGAAGAAGCAGAGGATGAAGAGAAATCAAAGGATGAAGAGTCATTGAAGAAGAAAGGTAAGATAATTATTATCAAGCCTACCAAGACATCTACTACTGTGTTTACAAGAAGATCATCCAAGAAGAAAGAGGACAAAGAAGGAGGAGATGTAATCTTCGAGAGGCCTCCACCTACTTTTGAGGAAAGGATGAAATATTTAGAATCTAGATCTAGCATAGCAAACTTCAAGACATTGAATTATGAGACTAGAACTATAGAGGAGAAAAAGAAAATAAAGGACTTGATAATATATAAAATGGGTAAATGGAAGTATTCTCCAAACCAACTTGCTCAATAGATTCCTAATATTCTAATGGAGAAGATCAGGCCAAGATGGGAGAATTCCATGAAAACTGCCAAAGAGATTTATGAGTAGACCCTAAGGAAACTCATGCTAAGTTTGGATGACACAGAGGTAAAGAAATCTCTGAAAAAAAATGTAGAAAATCTTCTTTTGAGATTCAACACTTTTCTTGTACTATTGAAAGACATTGAACATGTAGTGAAGAATGCTACAAACACATGGAAGAACATTTATCTTCTTTACAAGCTAAGTGATTTTGTGGTTAGTGTTAGTGAAAAAGATCAAGATGATGATGAAAAAGAAAAATATGAGGAAATTGAAAATGAAGAAGTTACACATTTTGACAATGTAGATGATGAGGAAGAAGAATAGGGACAGGAAGCTACTGAGGAAGATTTACCAAATGTTCAAGATACTAGGGAGAATAAGGTAGAGAAAATTGTTGCAATGGTCATAACCTCACTTCCTCATTCTCTAAGAAAAAAAATGAAAACATCAAGCCTAGAGAAAGCTTTAGTAGGATTGATTGTGACTAACACTTGAAGCACAAGAACACAATTAATCTTTGCACCTATCTAACTTAGCTCCACATTGACTGAAGTGACATGAACTTTGAGTAGTCAACACTTCCCTCTACATAAATTTTGGTAAATCTAGGTATTTCTACTATAGGTATTTTGGAAAAGTGTAATATCTCTTTTTACAACTAGTTCTACCATTTCTACAATTGTTTCCATTCTTGGCATGCAATTAATAAGTGCAAAGATAGTTGAGACCAAGTCTAAACCAAGTACAAATTTTTTGGGTAAGTGAAAAGAGAAGAAAGAAGACATAGATCTTGATGAGGAGATTGTTATTCCTGATTGGGACATCTCAAATCTCGATCTCGATGAGATGCACATTTTTTGAGAAATTCTTCAGAAGAAAGCTAAGTAGCAGAGGCTTAGAGAAGAAAGGAACAAGGAATCCCAAATAATAGATGATGCAAAGAATATCCTTGCAAAGGCATTAAATACAGAGGTTGATACTTCTCAACCAATTTTGAACTAGTTAGTAGAGGTAGTCCAAAAATTCAATGATGATTTGAATGGACAAGAGAAATTGTTGCAGAGAGATGAGAAGAAGTTTGAGAATAAAGTTTTGGAATTATTGCTCAAAAAATTGCTATCCATCGAGTAGAATTATCTACTATTCTAGGCTCACTAGAGACCTCCTACAACAATGTATCTTTACTATTTGGTAAACTCGATGATATTTCAATTTTCACTAAGGAAATAAAAAATAAACTGTCAAAGATTGATGAAGATCTAAAGACAAGTGCACAACAGTTTCAACTTGACCTGAGCTACAACTATGCCCATTACAACAAGATCAAATTCTTAACTGATATGCAAGTAGAATTGTTGAGAGAAGAGGCAAGAATAAGAGCTTCATTAATAGATATATAGTTCATGATTTTCCCAAACATGGATGCATTGCAAAAATAGATTGCACATGCTAAAACACTCATCCATGAAAATAACTTCTCCATTGTAGAGCACATGATAGAACTATCAGTAGAAGTGCAAATTTGCAGTGCACACATGCAAGGTGTTACAAGAGAATTGGGACAAGAAATTGGAATTAATTTTGAAAGTACATTTACATTTATTGTCACATTTTGGCATTACTATATAGTATATGTAGCATACATCTTTGGCATTAATGTCAAAAAGGGGGAGAAGATGTACAGAAAAGAGGAGAAAATGTATATATCAGATGTGAAAAGATGTATAGTATACTATATATTATGTATGGGGGAGCATTATAATATTATTCATGTATAGATACTCAGAGGTACATCTCTTAAAAAACCAAATTTAAAAAATCTAAAAAATAGTATACTCTATCAAGTTGGAGACATAAGGTAATGGATAAAAAATGTTCTTGAACATTTTGAATTAAGTTTTTACTGATAAGTGTTTTTGTCACTAATTCTAAAGGGGGAGATTGTTGACATTTTAGTCATTTTTTTTATTAGTGACATACACTTATTCAAATTGTAAGTATCTATCGAGCACATTGTACAATTAACAGTGTTAACCAAGCATTTCAATATTGATGCAGGAGCATCCAGAGGTATAAGGGCAATCCTGTGTCACCCAAAAAATGTACTTAGACTTAGTTTCTGTTTCATGTCTTTACATTTTTGGATACCCATTTGGGTCAAATAAAGGTTCCAACTCTCACAGTTCCACTATCAGTGTGTTTAAAAATCCCAAAAAAATAGGAGCATGCAATTTGGCCATCATTTTGGTGACCTAGAAGATGTGAATTGGCCAGATGAATGTAATTGTGAATTAGAGCATTCTAGAAAAAGAATCAGGTCAAAAGGTCCCACGGTTTGAAAGTTATTGCAATTTTTCGGGTTCTGGAGACCTCCTAAGAATGCTTTGAAGTTAGGTTAGGGGCATTAAATGACCTCAAAAGGGGCCAAAAAATGGGGGACAAGCTAATCTGGTCCATAGGGCTATAGAGTGCTTCGAGAGATTTCCGAAAATATAAACGGTTCGTCAATCGAAGCTATGGTTCAAAAGTTATGCCTCCCAGAAGTTCAGTTACCATTTCTAGATTCTTCTAGATTTGCACCGAACTCTAACGCAGCTTCTGAAACCTTCTATTTGGTCAGTGGATGCCTACTAGCACTTTCTAGAATGTACTCCTAGTCCTTAACCCTATGGGGTCTATTTAAGGAGATTTCTGGCATTGTAAAAGACAGTTCAGAGTGGAGTTTGAGAGGAGGTACTAAAAGGAGAAATCATCTCCAGATTTATGCTATTGTAAGCCCTTAGGGCATGTTTTGAAGTTTATTTTCTTTGCACTATTTGTAATAGCTTATTTTCTCAGTTAATATAATTTTCCCTTTTCTTTTGGTTCCATTCTTTTCTTGGATTGTGTTCCCATCAAGTGGTATCAAAGAAGGTTTTTCTAAGTGTGTAGACAGAGCGCTGACTGTGAGGCAGTTTGCACTAGGACTGTGTGGTTGTGAGTTTGAGTTAGAAGATGCCTCCATGAAGAGAGCATGGTGGAAGGGCCAGAGCTAGTAATCCTAAGGAGGTTAGAGCCCTCCAAAGGCAGGTGCAGGCATTGCAAGAGGAGCTTCGTAGAGGAGAAAATGTTGCTGCTGGTGACAATAGTGAGGATGACAATGAAGAAGAAGTAATGGGACTAGAAGAGGAATTTGATGGAGAAGTTCTGAATCATGCAGAGGAAAGGCTTTTTAGGGCCATTACTAAGTTTGGGAAAAGACCCACAATTGAAGTGGGTGTATTTTCAGCAAATCTAAAATTAGATGAGTTGATCGATTGGATCAATGAATTGGAAGAATACTTTGAGTATGAGGATATCAGGGACCCAGATAGGGTTAAGTTTGTGAAGGCCAAACTAAAAGGCCATGCCAAAATCTGGTGGAAAGAGGTTCAATTGGAAAGAAATAGAAGAGGAAAGGAGAAGATCACAAGATGGGATCGCATGGTGGACAAATTGAAGAAGTAGTTCATTCTTGTGGACTATGAGTTGGATCTGTTTAAGAAGATGCATGCTTTAAAGCAAGCAGGAAGATCAGTCCAAGAATATACAGAGGAGTTTTACCGACTCTTGATTAGAGTAGGACATGCATAAGCAAATAAGGAGAAGGTTGCTCGTTATATCAGTGGGTTGCAACCAAGCATCCAAGAGAAATTAAGTCTGGTAAGAATGACTAGTGTTGAAGAGGCATACCAGTTTGCCCTACGAGTTGAAGAGAAGTTGAATAAAAGGTTTGAAGGAAGACAAAGAGGGTGCGGTCAAGGAGGAAGGGGAAGCAGTAGATCATCTAGAGGACGTAATGAAATCTAAAAGAAAAATGAAGATGTGGCTACTAGCAGAAACTAGAGTAATGAGGGTTTCAACCGCTCCCATGATCAAGACTTTGGAAATCAAAGAGGAAGAGGTAGAGGAAATGGAAAAGGAAGAGGAGGCTTCTGTGGTACCTATTTCCATTGCAATAAAGAAGGTCATCATGCCTTTGAATGCCCTCAATGACAAGGAAGGGCAGATAGGAGAGCTGAGGGCCAAGCTAGGGTTGCTAATGTGGATGAGGATGCACAATCATCACATTCAGAGGATGCAGAAAGAGGAGAGACCTTGGTAAATGAAAGAGTCCTACTAAGTGGTGAGAATGAACTAGGACAACGGGGGAGTTTGTTTCATACCAGATGCAAGTGTGAGGATAAATGTTGTGATATGATCATTGATGGTGGTAGCACTGATAACCTGGTATCAGAAGAGATGGTCTCTAAGCTGAAGCTCAAGAGGGAGAAACATCCCGAGCCCTATCAGATTTCTTGGGTAAAAGATGGTCATAAGGTCCTGGTAAGTGAATAATGTTTAGTAAAATTCAAAATTGGGAGTTACCATGATGAAGTTCTCTGTGATGTTATTTCAATGGATGTTTGCCATCTATTGTTGGGTAGACCATGGCAGTTTGATAGACATGCAATACATGATGGACATGCAAACACATACTCTCTGACAAAGGATGGAGTTTGCCACAAATTGAAGCCCATGAAAAAGGAAGGTGAAAAGGTATGTAGCAGTGCTAGGATTTTTCTTGTTGATGGAAGGAAGTTTTTAGATGGCATGGAACATCAGCATATGTGCTATGCTTTGATTCCTAGGAAAGATAAAGAAGGTAGTAGTGACATACCATTTGAAGTTTCAGATTTACTAGGGGAATTTGGAGATATTATCTCTGATAATGTTCCAGATGGATTGCCACTAGTAAGGCAAATTAGTCATCAGATAGATCTGATTCCAGGAGGTAGTTTGCCTAACAAGGCTGCTCACAGGATGACTCCTACTGAAACAAAGGAGCTAAATAGACAGGTTCAGGAGCTATTGAGGAAGGGCTTGATTCGAGAGAGCCTGAGTCCATGTGTAGTACTTGCAGTACTCGCACCAAAGAAGGATGGAGAGTGGAGGATGTGTACAGATTCCCAAGTTATAAATAGGATAACCATCAAGTATCGGTTTCCTTTAACAAGGATGGATGATCTTATGGACTGCTTGAGTGGAGCTCAGTACTTCACAAAGATAGATCTGAAGAGTGGCTATCATCAGATACAGATTTGAGAAGGAGATGAGTGGAAAATAGCCTTCAAGACCAAGGAGGGTCTTTATGAGTGGTTAGTCATGCCCTTTGGATTGACGAACGCCCCAAGCACCTTCATGCGGCTCATGAATGAGGTACTTAAGAAGTTCTTAGGAAAATTTGTTATTGTCTATTTGGATGATATTTTAATTTTCAGCAAGACTTTGGAAGAACATTTACTACATATTGGAAGGTAAAAGCCATTTTGGAATGGCCTACTCCAAGGACTGCTATTGAGGTAAGATCATTTCATGGTCTGGTTAGTTTTTACAGGAAGTTTATTAAGAATTTCAGTGGCATATGTGCACCCCTAACTGATACAATAAGAGGGGATAGAAAAGAGTTCAAATGGACTGCAGCAGCTGCAAGAAGTTTTGAATTGCTGAAGAAGAAGGTGACATAACAGTCTGTGTTGGCACTTCTAGATTTTAGAAAAGTTTTCCAGGTGGATTGTGATGCTAGTGGCAGCGCTATTGGGGCTATATTAAGACAAGAAGGTAAGCCTATTGCATATTTTAGTGAGAAATTGAATGATGCAAAGAAGAAGTATTCTGTTTATGATGAAGAGTTCTATGCAATAGTTCAGGCCTTAAAGAAATGGAGGCACTATTTATTGCCAAAGGAATTTGTTTTGTATACTGATCATCAGGCATTACAGTACCTAAATAGCCAAGGTAAATTGAATCAGAGGCATATGAAGTGGGTAGAATTCTTGCAGAGTTATACATTTGTGTTGAAACGTAGAAGTGGAAAATCTAACAGGGTTGTAGATGCACTAAGTAGGAGACAGTCACTGCTTACAGTAATGCAGGTTGAAGTAGTTAGCTTTGATGAACTCAAGAATTTGTACCTCGAGGATCCTCATTTTGCTGAAGCATGGAAAGCTTGTAAAGAGCCTGTTGCTGTAGATAGAACCAAGTGGTTAGATTATTTGATTCAGGATGACATGTTGTTCAAAGGTAGTCAATTGTGCATTCCAAGGAGTTCCATGAGGGAAAATATGATTAAGGAGAAACACAGTGGAGGGATGGCATGACATTTTGGTCAAGATAAGACCATTTCCATTCTTAGAGAACATTATTTTTGGCCTCAAATTTCATAGGATGTGAAGAAGTTCGTACAAAGTTGCCAGGTTTGTCAAGTTGCCAAGGGGTTTAGTCAGAATACTAGTCTATATCAGCCATTGCCTATTCCATCAAGGCCATTGGAGGACATAAGTATGGATTTTGTTCTTGGATTGCCAAGGAAACAAAGGGGTAATGACTCAGTATTCGTGGTGGTTGATAGGTTCTCCAAAATGGCACATTTCATTCCATGCCACAAAACTCATGATGCTATCCATATTGTAGAATTGTTTTTCAAAGAGGTGGTAAGACTACATGGTCTTCCAAGGAGTATAGTTTCTGACAGAGATACTAAATTTGTGGGGTATTTCTGGAGGACATTGTGGAAGAAGTTGAGAACAGACCTAAAATTCAGTTCCACGCATCACCCATAGACTGATGGTCAAACAGAAGTGGTAAATAGAAGTTTGGGCAACTTGCTGAGATGTTTAGTTGGGGATAAGCCCAAGGGATGGGATTTGATTCTACCACAAGCAGAGTTTTCTTACAATAACTCTATAAATAGGAGTACTAGAAAATCACCATTCCAAATTGTATATGGGTATAGCCCAAGGACTGCACTAGAATTGAGGAAGATAGAGCAAGGGGAGAGGACAAGTGCTGAAGCGGAAGAATTTGCTGAACATATCAAGCATCTACATGAGGAGGTTCAAGCACACATTACCAAGATGAATCAAGAGTATAAAGCTAGGGCTGATCAAAGGAGAAGACATAAGGAATTCCGATTAGGGGATCTAGTCATGGTGTACTTACGAAAAGAAAGATTTCTAGCCAATACTTACAACAAGCTGAAAATGAAGAAATTTGGCCCCTGCAAAATTTTGAAGAAACATGACTCAGGAAATGCATATGAAGTGGAGCTTCCAGATGGTATTTACATTTCTCCCATTTTCAACATTGCAGATTTAACAGAGTATCATGATGATGGTGCAGATGATGAGCTGGTGTTAGAACCATGTCCAATTCTTGCTTCTAAGAAGGAGGATATAGAAGACATTCTAGATCATCGTGTGGGTAGGAGTACCAAAAATAGGTAGTATGAAGAATATTTGGTCAAATGGAAAGGACAACTGATCGAGGACTCAACTTGGATTTCAGCAGCTGAGGTTTCCCATTTGGGATTTCCTCTACCATCCATAAAGTGACAGGGTCACTTTTCAATCTACCCTGGGTGTCTGATGCAAGAGCATCCAGAGGTATAAGGGCAATCCTGTGTCACCCAAAAAATGTACTTAGACTTAGTTTCTGTTTCATGTCTTTACATTTTTGGATACCCATTTGGGTCAAATAAAGATTCCAACTCTTACAGTTCCAATATCAGTGTGTTTAAAAATCCTGAAAAAATAGGAGCATGCAATTTGGCCATCATTTTGGTGACCTAGAAGATGTGAATTGGCCAGATGAATGTAATTGTGAATTAGAGCATTCCAGAAAAAGAATCAGGTCAAAAGGCCCCGTAGTTTGAAAGTTATTACAGTTTTTCGAGTTCTGGAGACCTCCTAAGAATGCTTTGAAGTCAGGTTAGGGGCATTAAATGACCTCAAAAAGGGACGAAAAATGGGGGACAAGTGAAGCTGGTCCATAGGGCTATAGAGCACTTCGAGAGCTTTCCAAAAATGTAAACGGTTCGTCAATCGAAGCTATGGTTCAAAAGTTATGCCTCCTGGAAGTTCAGTTACCATTTCTAGATTCTTCTAGATTTGCACCAACTTCTAACGCAGCTTCCGAAACCTTCTATTTGGTCGGTGGATGCCTACTAGCACTTTCTAGAATGTACTCCTAGTCCTTAACCCTTCGGGGTCTATTTAAGGAGATTTCTAGCATTGTAAAAGATAGTTTAGAGTGGAGTTTGAGAGGAGGTACTAAAAGGAGAAATCATCTCCAGATTTATGCTATTGTAAGCCCTTAGGGCATGTTTTGAAGTTTATTTTCTCTGCACTATTTGTACTAGCTTATTTTCTTAGTTAATATAATTTTCCCTTTTGTGTTGGTTCCATTTTGTTCTTGGGTTGTGTTCCCATCAAATATCTACCAAGTTCTACAATTGCTACCGAGTCCAAGGGATAGTTTTCAATTTGCATAGAGTAGTTAGTACAAAGGTGATGATCAGTAGTGATGTGAGTCTAGTATTAACCAAGCTACTTAGTGTTAACCAAGTGACTTAGTTTATACCAAGCTCATAGTGATAGCATTGACCAAGCTATGTAATGTGAATCAAGTGATTCAGTTTATATGTCAAGTCACCAGTGTAGACTGAGTTCAAGACTACTTAGAAGTGACTAGTATAGACCGAGCTTCTATGTTTACCGAGTGCATGATGATTTCAAGCATTGATAGTGGATGCCAAGTATCAGAACCTCATCGAGCCACTCTTCAAAACCTGAGTTCCTACATTTGGGCTGACTTTGTGGTTTTTGTGTAAACTTGTATTGTGGTCAACTTTGTAATTTGTAATTGGATTAGTACATATGTAATGTATTGTATCACATCCAATGGATGACATAAAGTAATATAATAAGTAAAGAAGAGTAGAAGAGAAAATTACAAAGGCTACATTAGTATAAGGAGCAACACAAATTTATCTATCACAACAAGGTGGTTACTATACTCAAAGGAATTTCATTTAGCAAACCAAGTTGTAGGTCAGATATCAGCTACTATTTCATCCTAATAGGTGGATCAGCCAAATCCTTTCATAAGGTAGACATAAAAGTCTTATGTAAATCTATTTATTGAGTGCATACTTCATTATATGTTTCTAGATCCTTTTGCAAGGTGAACCTAAGCAGTCCTTATTGCTCCTAACAAGGCAGATCATCAAAAGTGATCATTGTAAACCTTAATAGGCCAACTTTATACTATAGTACTAAAGCTTGTGGGTATAATCCCCACCCTAGTTTTACTTTCTATGTGGAAGTTTTTTGGGTCACCAAATTGTGTGTCAAAGTGTTATTAATGCTTTAATGTTTTTAGTTTCTTATGCATGCAATTAGAATAGAATACTCATGAAGGATTAATTTCTAATTAAGGATTAAGTTTTATTAGTTATTGATTCACCCCTCCCCTCTCCCTAACTTAGCTTGTCATAATATTTCCAACAAATATCATGATGCTTAGTCCATACTGATATTTATGTTGTCCCCTGCCTTTTGTATGCTCGACAGTAACTGTGTCACTTGACATAAATTATCTCTTCTTTGCTTGACATTAACTGACTTCTGACATGCTCAACATAGACTGTCACTCATTCAAAATTGGAGTACTTGGTAACTAAATACCTTCTTGACTTAAACTAAAATGTGAACAAATCTATCATACATTGGTCGACCCATATTGATGTCTTAGTCACATTGATGACCAACCAACATTGCTTAGCAAATTAGTTAAGTGTTTAACACTATTAGGAAGCATGGCTTAGAGATCAACACATTTCTTATAAAAAAAAAATTGATAGAATGAAATTTGATGTAATTACACCAATATGAAATACATTAAACTTTATAAAAACTAGTTACATAAAAACAATTATTATTATATTATTCCAAACAAAACTCCAAAAAACCTTGAAATGAGAATCTTGTTCAAAATCTACAAGTTCAATTTTTTTCTGGGAAAACATTGTCACCATTTAATGAAGCACTACATATACCACTTCAAATATTTTAAGATTTTACCTCAAATGAAGATAATATTACAATAAAAATATTATATGATTTATGAAGAGCATTGAAAGATCAAGTTTCAAAAAAGTGCCAATATATTAGGGGGGCATTAAGACATACTTACATCATGATGATGTTATGGAATGTCAATAATCATCTAAGAAAATAAGTACTAAACCATTAAATATTTCCTTTAAATGTGAAACTATTATTTAGGATGGTTGAAAGAATCTTTTTATACTAACAATATCATTTAAAGGGGTAACATGATTATAGATAGTGGTTGATGGAAATTTTGGTAAAGATTAAGGGTTATTTTATTAGCATAAGATTGATTAGGATTCATGTTTCTTAAAAGTAAGGGTCAAATTGGTGATAGATGATGGATTATTCAAAAAGAGGTTGTGTCGATAGTAGGAATAGCAACATAGATCTTATGCATGTAGCATCCTAAATTGTAAGCACATGTAATTAGATGCTCAATTAGGTTCCACTTTAGTATGTATGAGATCTCACATTAATTCATGGTATTCCAAGTTTTCAACACTTAAACTTTTAGCTTTCTTTCCATATTCCAACTCCTAAATCAGAATTTATCTTCTTTTAGCAGGAAGAGGGTTCTTAAATCATTTCCTTCTTAAGAAGAGGGCACCAAAAAAATCATTTTCCCTATATTTTTCCTTGAAATTAAACTCAGGCGCATGTCTCATTGAATTAGTGAAATTTCTAAATCCTCATTGATGTCCTTTAAGTTTTAAGCCCCAAATATTATGAGAGGTTTAGAAGAAACCTATCTCTCCTTATTTTGGTAACCATGATTGAGGTTTCAAGAGCTCTCCTAAAATTTTACATACAAGAATTCTCAAGCATTCTAAGATATTTTCAAGACAATATTCTCTATGTTTCAAGTTTCTTTCCCTTATTAAAGAAAAATAAAATGAGTTCATAATCACTTAGAAGACTAATTATAGTGCAATCATCCATCTACACACATTCAAGCATCTAGTTTCCTTCAAATATTCAAGTCTCCAACTCTCCAAGTCATCCTTCTCTATATCTATCAAGCATTGTGGAAAACTATAACATTCATTTTACAAGGTTGTGTCTATCCTAATCTCCCTTTGCATCTTTTGTGAAGTAAAAGCTATAGCATCAACATAATTGATCACATTCAAAGAAAATGTTTGCAATGCCAAGGTATAATGCACTTAGTTTTTAGATCTATCCTATGCTATATGACAATACACTTTAATTTATTTAAATAAATATCAAGGTTGATTCTAGATTGGAATTTGATTGAGCCAAACCCATCATTACACAATAATTTCCTATTTTTCTATGTCTTGGTAGATGTGATGTTCACAACATCTCAAATATAAAAAAGTACAGGACTTGACGTACAACCTACAATTTGAATTAGTGAAACGAACTAGGAAAAATATTCCCAAGCCCCAAAATTCCCTCTTCTCATGCACTATGTTCTTGAAAATATGATGCCAAGATAAAGTCCTCCTATTATTATAATGTCCAAGGAATAATATTCTCAAGAACAATACACCCAAGGTACCCTCTTCCCTCTATATTTGCGTCAAATTGAACAACAAGTTAGTATTATTGTTTGGTTGTTATTTTTGACACCCACACAAAATTATTTATTTTATGTGATATCATATATTTTGTGACTAGTCATTTTTACTTGTTTTGTCTTCTATCTTGAATCGTCTAATCACATTTCTCTAAATAAACCATCTAGTCATTATAGTGAATTATCATTGCACTCATTCAATACTTAATCCCATTTGAGGTTGGTGTGTTATCTTCCTTTCTAATGTACAAAGGGAAATAACAAAAATCCTCTCTATTTCCTTTTCCCTACTATACATTCTAGTGAGCCTATCTCATAACATTTCCACTTTTGATTTTGTTTTTAGCTCCAACTGATGCACATTACATTCTGAGCTTTTTTGTCTCCTGGATTTGTGTATAGTTTTTGCATCAGTGTTTCAAATCACCCACTATGATCCATCATTAGAATGAGAAAACCTAAAGGAAACATGATGCCACTTTATGTTTCCTCTAGCTCTTCTCATCTTGATGATTGATCATAAAGGGTAATTTGAAATGTAGATGCAAAAATTGTATACACAATCAAATCCAGAATACAAAAAATCTCTAAACTTAAATAAATTGTGGAATATATTTATTTAGGGGGAAAAGAGAAGCACTTTAAAAGGGTTTTAGGTCTCCACTTATTTGGGCCACTAAGCTATTTAAATATGTATGAGAGAGAAAGAGAATAGTTTGTTGAAGGAGATTGTTGAGAACTGATTGATACAAGTATGATAAATATGTTTCAATCATTGTTTTATCACTGATTTCAAACCTACTATTTGTTAGAAAGACAACTATTTATATGATTTAAGTACTATCACTTATTTGATTGATGAAGAGGATTTAACCAATAGATGTAACAATAGCACCTAGAGGAAAGGTTATGTTATGTAAAGGAGTATAGGAATCAACTAAGGAAGTTCAAAAGAACAAATTAAAAAAAGTTTGTCTGCAAAGCTTGACCAAGTGGATAGTAGGTGCCAAGAAAATTTAGTGCAAGCCAAGTAAAAAATTAGTTGGAGCTAAGTAAAAGTCTATTTTAGTTTATGCCAAGAAAAATAGTGGATGTGAAGTAAATTTTAGTTGATGCCAAGCACCAATAAACTTTAGTTCATGCCAAGTGCTTATATAGAGGATGTCAAGCAACATAGTATGTGTCAAGCATTAGAAGAAAGTTAATGTCGAGTGTCAACATTATTAGAAATATTTTGAATTCAATAGATCTAAGTCTACAAGTTTATTTTCTTATATTTTGTGAGCCAAGTGGAAGATAAGATTGATGAGCTGGTGGCATAGAATTCATGGAAAACTATTTTGAGGTGAATTCAAAGAGGATTAAAGGAGAAGTTTTGAGAAGATATATGAAATGGGGGGTAGACTCATTGAATCTTACCTAATCTATCCTAACCTTAAATTGGACAATGGAGAATGAATGGCAAAAGATCTTAATTTCCTATTTAAAGGAATAGCTGGTCAGAAACAAAGGTTGTCATGTGTGAGAACCTAAGGAAGACAAGGAGTCAAGGGTATTGCTTCATCAAGTGACCTTAGTAAAAAGTCTACATTGGCATGTTAAGCAAGAAGGATTAAGGGTATGGATGCTTGAATGGTGAACAAGCTATTAGAGATGAAATGTGTGAAAGCCAATTAGAATGGAGGACTAAAACAAAGATCTGTAATCTACAAATGGAGTCATAAGTTGTTATCAGAACAAGCCTTACTATTACTCTTTAATAATTGTATCAATATATGATAAATCCTTTGGATTAAGGTTGAATTAATAGTCATTTGTAAATCCTTTAACTAGGTGACATTCCAAGTGAATGGTCTAAAGTCCTCTAACAAGGCTCACTCCTAATAGGGTGATTTAAATCCTTTAATAGTGCCACATTTAATAGTGTGTATTATAACCTTTCCTAGGGTTGGCCTTTCACAGGGCATCACTTCAGAAGAGTGAAAAAGAGTAGCATGTTACTGGTGGTTTTTCCCAAATTGAGTTTTCACATAAATCATTGTGTCAAGTGTGTTGTTGAATATGTTATATTTCATGTTTATATTTCTACAAATTGATTTGATAGTAACCTACAAATTTTAAGTGATTTCATAATCTTATGGATGCATGCATGATGATAAATTTTTTATGGGTTCACTAAGCTATGAAAAGTTTTATTTATACATCTAGACCTTGGATAACTGATTCACCCCCTCCCCCCTAGTTATTCTAAAGAATTCCAACAATTGGTATGAGAGCCATCTACTTAAGAGGACTAGTTTGAAGGTACTAGAAATACAAAGATCAAGATGTCAAAAAGAGATGTACCCAAGCTTAATATATATAACTTTCATGCATGGAAAAGTTTGATGAAGCAACACCTTGGAGGACTTGGAGATCATGCACAATCTACCATTACTATTGAGCATGTTGATCTTGCTAGAGCCCTAATTGTCAAGGATATGAAAAGGAAGAAAGTACATAACTAAAAAATGCTAGAGATTTGCTTTGCCCTAAGCTATGCTGAATTTGATGATATCAATAGTCTTTAAAATGCAAAGAAAATGTGGGATTCCTTAACCACTATCTATGGAGGAGACAAAAATGTTCTAAGAGCCAAAGCTAAAAGTGAAAATATGCCTCAAGGATAAAAGATGTTGTTAATGCAATAAGAGGGACCACTGGCACAATAGATGATGATACTATACTATGTAAAGTTTTAAGAACATTGTTGCCTATATATGCTCTTAGAGTTTCTATAATTCAAGAACTGTGATGTATACTAGGGAATAATCTATCACTTGAAGGTCTGGTAGGTAGGCTTACTACTTTTGATCTATCTAACTTTGACAATTAAAAATTTGAAAATATTGTATCTACTTTCAAAGATAAGTTGTCATTGAAGGAACCTAATGAGAAGAAGAAAAAAAAAAAGATAAAGTATGTGTCCAGTGATAGTGATACATATGAGGACGATGTAAGAAAGTGAAAATATGCCTCAAGGATAAAAGATGTTGTTAATGCAATAAAAGGAACTACTGGCACAATAGATGATGATACTATACTATGTAAAGTTTTAAGAACATTGTTGCCTATATATGCTCTTAGAGTTTCAACAATTCAAGAACTGTGATGTATACTAGGGAATAATCTATCACTGAAGGTCTGGTAGGTAGGCTTACTACTTTTGATCTATCTAACTTTGATAATTAAAAACTTGAAAATATTGTATCTACTTTCAAAGATAAGTTGTCATTAAAGGAACCTAATGAGAAGAAGAAAAAAAAAAAGATAAAGTATGTGTCCAGTGATAGTGATACATATGAGGACGATGTAGATTAACTTGAAGCACTACTAGAAAGACGATTCCATAGAGGTAAAGGCAAGTTCAAAGGTAAATTACCTATAATTTGTTTCAATTGCCACGAGGTTGGTCATATTGCTGCTAGATGTCTAGAGAAGAAGAACTATAGAGGCGGTGACAAGTACAAAAGTAGAAGAGATGAAGACAACAAGGATTACAAAGACAAAGGCAAGAAGTCTTGCTATATTCCTAAAGAGGAAACAAAGGATGAATTTGATGAACATGATCATGAAGTGGTGTATGTTGTAATGAAGGATGAATCTAATGAAGATGAGGCAACTGCACTTGTGTCTTGTGTAAACAAGAATTATAGATGGATCATTAATAGTGGGTGTTCACATCACATGAGTGGAGATAAAAGTAATTTTATTACTATGAATTTTTATGATGGAAATAGTGTAAGATTTGGTAATGATGCAACATGTTTGATCAAAGGAAAAGTTTCTATCAAACTCACAGAAAATATTTTGTGTGACAATACATACTATGTTGAAGGGCTTAATTATAATCTATTGAGTCTATCACAACTGAATAATTCAAGATCTAAGGTTGAGTTTTAAAACAAGAATGCTAAGATATATGATATTGATGGAAAATTTATTGGAAAGGGTTATCAAACTAAGAGTAATCTATTCTATCTTGATATAGAGGATGCTACTTGTCTAATTATAAAGTTTGATGATGTGTGGCTATGGCACAAAAGGTCATGTCATGTTAATTTTGATAACTTGGTTAGTATCAGTAACATGAGAAAAGTTAGAGGTTTTCCTAAGTTGTAGAAATATGATAATATAATGTGCTAATAATGTCAGTTAGGCAAAATGACAAAGTCAATCTTTAAAAGTAAAACACATACCTCTAAAGGAATACTAGAGATTTTTCATACTGACTTGTGTGGACCAATTAAAGTGCAAAGCTACAAAGGAAATAAGTACATTATGTTTCTTGTTGATGATTATTCTAGAATAATGACAGTTATGTTTATGAAATAGAAATCTTATACTTTCCAAATGTTTAAGTGGTACTTAGCAAGAGTTGAGAAGGAAAGAAGTAAAAGTATGAAATATTTGAGATCTGATAGAGGAGGAGAATTTATATCCAATGAGTTTGAGATGTTCTGTAATGATAGAGGAATCAAAAGACAAACATCTACTCCTAGAACCCATCTAGAAAATGGAATTATTGAAAGGAGGAATAGTTCTTTAATGGATTGTGCTAAGACACTCATGATGGAGAAAAATGTTACTTTGAAATAATAGAGAGAAGTTGTAAGTACAACTGTCTATACCCTGAACCATGTACAAGTCAATAAAGGTACTCATTCAACACCTTTTAAACTATGATATGTATATTCACCCAATGTAAAATATTTTAAGGTATTTGGAAGAAAATGCTATATTCTCAAAGACTTCAGGAATGGTAAATTAGATGAAAAAAGTGAAGAATGTATATTCCTAGGATATTCCATAAGAAGTAAAGCTTATAAGTGTTTAAATACTAACACTAACAAAGTTGTGGAAAGTGTAAATGTGAAATTTGACAAATATTTCGAAGTATGTGTGACTGAACCTATGATAGAAAGAGAAGAATACATATCATTTGTATACTATTATGAAGGTATGCCTACTGAAGAAGATGTTGCAAATCAACCTACAAACCAACAGGAAGTTTTAGTGACTGTCAAGTCATATACTATGAGTGTCAACTTGCATTTAGCAACAATGCTACATTCAGATGTTGAGCTACCGAATGAAGTTGAAGCACATTCTGATTTTGAAATTAGTGTACATGAGACAGATGTTGAACTACCTAATAGAGATGAACATAGTGACTCTAAATTAAATAGACAAAATGAAGAAACCAAAGATAAACCAATATTTTCCAAATATGTCAAGAGACATCATCCTGTTGCACAAATCATTAGAGAAAAAGATGCCAGAGCAATGAAAGAAACAAGTTGAGAAATGATACATGCTTGCTAAGCATTAAAGAACCCAAAATAGTGAAACATTCCTTAGAAGATGTGGACTAGAGTAAATCCATGGAAGAAGATATTGAACAAATTGAGAAAAACAAGACACGGACTCTAGTTCCTAGACTAGAAGACAAAAATGTGATTGGCACCAAGTGGGTATTCACAAATAAGCTAGATGAAAATGGTGAAGTCACAAGGAACAAGGAAAGATTATTCTACAAAGGATATGCACAAGAAGAAGGATTTGACTATGGAGAAACATTTTCTATTATTGCTAGATTGAAAGGAGTAAGAACTCTACTTGCTTATTTTGCCTACAAAGGTTCCAAAATTTATTAAATGGATGTTAAATCTAAATTTTTGAATGGCATATTAGAGGAAAAAATTTACATAGAACAACCAAAAGAATTTTTCGATATTAACAATAGAAAAATGGTGTATAGACTACACAAATCTCTATTTGGTTTTAAACAAGCACCAAGAGCATGGTATGAGAGACTTCATAATTATCTTATGAAGATTGGATTTGAAAGGACTGATGATAATAACAATTTGTACATGAAGACAGAGAAAGGAAAAGATATTTTGTTATTAATTTTTTTTTTTGATGATATCATATTTGGAGATCAAGATGCTTTATGTAAGGCTTTTGCAAATATAATGAAGCAAGAATTTGAGATGTCTATGTTTGGATAGATCAAGTTCTTTGTGGGTTTGCAAATATATCAAACGAAATATGATATATACATCACTTAGTAAAAGTATGTCAAGGAGATACTAAATTTTTTTAGTTTGGAGGATTTCAAATGAGTAAGTACACCTATGGTGATAAGATATAAATTTTCAAAGAATGACAATTCAGCTAAGGTGAATCAAACATTATATAGGTCTATGATTAGTAAATTACAATATGTAGTACATAGTAGACCTGATATTGCATTATCTATAGGGATAGTTGCAAGGTTCTCTACTAATCCCAAGGAGAATAATTTGATGGTTGTAAAAAGAATGATGAGATATCTAAAAGGAACAGAGGAATATGGTCTATAATATAAGAAAAATGAGAAATTTGAATTAAGATCCTATATTGATGTTGATTGGGTTGGAAATATTGATGACAGGAAAAACACCAGTAAAGAAGCATTTTTCTTAGGAAAGAGGTTGTTTACATGGAATAGCAAGAAACAAAACTACACTTCACAATCTACAACTGAACCTAAATATGTTGTTACTACTGTAAATTGTACAAACATTGTATGGATCAAACAACTACTCAAAGGTATGAAGGAAGAGATAACTGAACTAGTGATACTTTATTGTGATAATACAACTGATATAAATATATCAAAGAATCTTGTGATGTACACAAAGACTAAACACATTGCAATCAAGTATCATTACTTAAGAGAATTAATTCAAGATAAAGAAGTGAAGATAGAATATGTTAACACAAAAGAGTAAATTGTTGATATCCTCACAAAAGCATTACCTAAGGATGCTCATGAGTATCTAAGAGGTAAACTATAGGTGATACCCCTATCAAAGGCTATCTAAATAATAAAATGAGTTCCTTGCATCAAACAAGCTGATTTTCGTATGTTACAAATTGATGCAGTGGATCTTACATTAGGAGCTGCCTAAAGTAGTCAAAGAGTTGGAACTACAAATCAATCACAAGCAAGGTGAATAAGGGAGAAACTGAAGAAGTTCATATCTACACATTAAGATGACAAGTCTTTGGAATTGTTGTCAAAGAGTGAGAAATACAAGAGTTAAATTTATCCTAGAGGGAGATATAAAACTAAGAGGTAGATAGATAATACAAGAAAAGAAAACAAAGAGGGAGAAATCCTAACACGGATTATGAGGGAGAAATATATCTATTGATTACATCTACCTAGAAAGGGGAAGCTAATGTAGAGGGAGATATAAGAAGTAATTTAGAGGGAGTCATACGATTGACATAATAGAATTTTTGTAACCTAATGAGAAGATAAAAGTTGTTGATAAGAGGAGGAGATTTCAATACAAAGGAATTATTTTTCTTTTTGGTCTTACTATTTTAACCTAGTTAGATTGGTTGATCAATTTGGTTTAGCATCAATTCCAAAGAGGGAGATTGTTGAGAATAGATTGATACAAGTATGATAAATATGTTCCAATCATTGTTTTTTCACTGATATCAAACCTGCTATTTGCTAGTAAGACAATTGCTTATATGATTTACGTACTATCACTTATTTGATTCATGAAGGGGATTTGATCAAAAGACGTAACAATAACACTTAGAGGAAAGGTTGAGTTATGTTATGTAAAGGAGTATAAGAATAAACTAAGACAATGATAACATGGTGTATTGATAATCTACTTAAGGTTGCAAAGGTTGGTTAAACTAAGCAAGTTCAGAAGAACAAGTTAACAAAGTTTGTTTACAAAGCTTGACCCAGTGGATAGTAGGTGCTAAGCACAGTCAGTGCAAGTTGAGCAAAAAATTAGTTGGAGTCGAGTAAAATTCTATTCTAGTGTATGTCGAGCAAAATAGTGTATGCCAATTAAAGTTTAGTTGATGTCAAGCACCAATAAACTTTAGTTCATTCTGAGTGATTTTATAGAGGATGTTGAGCAACATAGTATGTGTCAAGCATTAGAAGTAAGTTAATGTTGAGTGTCAGCATTATCAGAAAGATCATGAATTCAAGAGATTTGAGTCTACAAGTTTGTTTTCTTAGATTGTGTGAACTAGGTGGAAGATAAGACTGATGAGCTAGTGGTACAAAATTCATGGTAAACTATTTTGAGGCAAATTCAAAGAGGATTGAAGCAGAAGTTTCTAGAAGAGATATAAAATGGGTGCTAGATTCATTGAATCTTACCTAATCTATCCTAACCCTAAATTGGACAATGGAGAATGAATTGAAAAAGATCTTAATTTCCTATTTAAAGGAATGGCTAGTCATAAGCAAAGGTTGTCATGTGCAAGAACCTAAGGAAGATAAGTTGTCAAGGGTACTGCTTCATCAAGTGACCTAAGTAAAAAACATATATTGGCATGTTAAGAAAGGAGGCTTAAGGGTATGGATACTTGAAAGGTGAACAAGCTATCAAAGATAAAATGTGTGAAAGCCAATTAGAATGAAGGATTGAAATAGAGATTTGTAATCTACAAATGGAGTTATAATTTCTGATCAGATCAAGCCTTACTATTACTTTCTAATAATTGTATCAACCTAGGGTAAATCCTTTGAATTAAGGTTGACCTAATTATCATTTGTAAATCCTTTAACCAAGTGACATTCCAAGTGAATGTTTTAAAGTATTCTAACAAGGCTCACTCCTAAACTGTGATTGAAATTCTTTAATAGGGTCACATTTAACAATGTGTATTATAACCTTTAACATGGTTGGCCTTTCATAGAGCATTACTTCAGAAGAGTGAAAAAGAGTAGCATGTTACTGGTGGTTTTTCCCAAATTGGGTTTCTACGTAAATCATTGTGTCAAGTGTGTTGTTGAATATGTTATGTTTCATGTTTACATTTTTGCAAATTGATTTGAAGACAACCTACAAGTTTTAAATGATTTCATAATCTTATGGATGCATGCATGATGATAAATGTTTTATGGGTTCACTAAGCTGTGAATATTTTGATTTATACATCTGGATCTTGGATAACTAATTCACCCCCCCCCCCCCCCCCCCCCAGTTATTATAAAGAATTCCAACAAGTTTCCAAATATTATGCCTGTTATAATATAAATTAGATTAGCTAGGATCTAGAGGAAGAAGGGTGTCAAAACTAAATTTGACTTGTAAAGGGGAATGCAATACAAGGAAATATCGTGTTTGGCCCTTATATGATTATATGCACATGAAATTGAACCAATTTCTTACATAATATAGATCTAGATGCTATGTGTATACAATTAGCCCAATTAAGATATAGATCTAGGGTAAAGATATGAAAGACTCACCTTGAAATGTGTAGAGGAAGTTATATTTAAGTTCTTAAAGTCCTAGATCCAAACTTTTTTCTAAATATCTAATTGTGGATCCCAAAATGAAATGATGAAAGGAACAAAAACCATAAATTTCTCGACAAGAAGGAAAAAAGGACTAGTTTTACATGTTGGAAGGAAATCTTATGAAATGGTTAATGTAGTCTAATGAAATTTTAACAAAATTCTCCAGAAAGCTCCTGTGAAGTTGTTTCCAAATCTATATGCAAAATCTTGTTGTCCTACTCGTACACACATAAACACTTGGTTTTGGTTTTTTCTTAGGAGAGGGAATGCCTTGGTTAACCCCTAGCTTAAATAATTATTAGTAAATGATAAATTTAAATGTAAAGAAAACAAGATAATAGTAAATATTCACTTTATTTGTAAAAACCTTTTGTCAATAAGGATTTGTCATGATGTATTTTATAGATCTTGAATTTGATGTGAAAGATGTAGGAGATGTCCATAATTGCAATGGATCTACCATAGCCATATCATGGAACCATGTATGTAAATGTGAATCAATGAAGAAGATAATGAATGCCTTAATATAAATATCCTCCTTTGATGCCCAACAAAATGCTAGATCTTGAAGAGGAAATAACCATAAAAAATCTTTGAATTCTTGGAGAATACTTGCTTACTTGTTTTAATGCTTGAATCCTTGAACTCCTTATCTTGATTTCTTGATGAGATGATATTTTTGAGAAAATTACATGCAAATTGATCTAAAATGAAACCCCCAATCCTCCTTTTATACTAGTTTTTGTGCAGGAAAACAACTCAGGCCAACCGAGTTGTAAAATTAATTAATTGGAAAAATTGAGGACTTTTGGGCCCTAATCCCTATAACCATAAGGGACTAGGTCAACTTAGTCCAATCCAGCTTGAGCTAGGTTGACCTGGTCCTAGATGTTAGGATGGGTTGGCCTCAAAAATCTCTAGAAGGATGTGCATGTGAAACTGGAAGATAATAGATTGATATGGTCCAAAGGGTAGAAAAGCGACACCTAGAAGACCATGTTAGAAGGAGAGAGATTGTGAAGAAGCACAAAATAGAAGGGGAGAGGAAAAAAAGAGACATCAAGCATATTTCTATCCATGGTTTGAGGAAGGAATTAGGGAAAGGGTGCTAAAAGGTCTTAAAAGGTAAGTGCATCCATTTTAAGATGATGTATTTAGAGCCCACTTTACTAGGACTATGAGTTGCTTCAATATAATGGTAAAGTACATAAAAAATGAAGATGATATTATCACAACTTAGGAGACAAATAAATCATCAAGCTAGGAACAATACATAGATTTTAAGATAACCTAGAAATCATACTAAGACACAAATGCTAAGGTACTATAAGCCATACTTAGAATCTGTATTTTCTCCTAAGGAACTTGTGTCTTCATCATATCCAAAAATCACAATAAGAGAGATGTCACTGAAAAGAAAGAGAGAGAGAGAGAGAGAGAAGGGGGTGTGATGAACTTGACCAATAAGGTTTGTGTTTCTTATTTTGAATGACATAAAGAGGATAAGATTGAATGGTCTAATAGGTTTGTGTGCATGATTGTCAATGCAATGAAAAATAAAAGGAGGTAGAATCAAATGGTCTAACGGGATTGTGTTCCTAATAATCAGTCCCACAAATTTTCTTTACACTCTCATGATATAATAATCCTATATTAAAAATGGTTTGCGTATGTTCTTGGATAGATCAAATGGTCTATCAAGTGTGTCCATCACGCTAGTTAATCAGTCAAAGAAATGTAAAAAGAGAGAGCAGTTGGCCCTAGAATGTTGTGTCATGCTAGTATACTCTATATGATGTGCTTGGAAAATAACAAAACATATGAAAGTGATAAGGGTACCATGTATTCTCACCCCTTAAGATGAAAAAATAATTTCTTATTTTGGCATCTTAAGGAAGTGATGAAGATGGATAAAATAATTTTAGCAACAAGATAGTATCCATAAGAAACACCCAGTGCAAACCAAAGAGGTCATAACTTCCATGAGGTCATGGAAGGGTACAATGTAGACACACCATGAAAGAAGTAAAGAATGAAATCCTTAAAGAATATGATACACTATTACGAGGCTTCTAGGTTAATGATCTAGCTACTACGAAAATCCAAATGTGAATAATGTAAGAGTGGATGTGACGTGATGAACAAACAAGACACAACCAAGGAAATAGTGGATCAGTGAGAAAGTAAAAAATAAGGAAATGATTTCCTTGCACCCCAAGTATAGGAACAAGATAAGAGAAAATAAATTTATTATTCTACTCACAAAGAAAACCATGTATGACAATGTATCCCTAGAAAGAAGGCCAATAGTGTTACATGGTGTGGAGACACATAATAGGGACTTAAATGTTATTTAAGAAAATCAAAAGTAAAAGAGAGCTCATTATAAGGAGAAATGTGAATAGCCCCATTATTAATGAGTTGTTGGATCTTGTAATTTAAAGCTTGAAAATTATTAGTAGAGTGATCATGATAATGGTGATACATACAAAATGGGAGATTCATAAGTTTTTTACTATGTTTAGGCATCATAATCACCTTAACATGAAGAAGTACATGTAGAATAATTTCTTTATTGGTAGGAGAATATATGTGAGTAGAAGATGTGGAAAAAGAATGAGATTCAGTACTTTGTTGCACTCATCTAAAATTATGATCGACACTGGTGTTAAAAGAGTGTCCATGCCTCCCATTGGCTAAAGTCATATGATTTTTATCACTAGATTTAATAGATTCATCATTTGTGGAAGTATAAAAAAAGTCATTGAAGATAGGAGCTACACAAATTTTCATTAAAAGAAAGGACCTTAACTCTATATTACCCAATAAAGTTTGGTGTGAAATTGAAGAATCCCAAACTATCACCTAGAAGGGTACTTGTAGAAAGAGGATCATCATTAGATTCTTGATTTTTTTTGTTCCTCAACATTTAGATAGCTATTTGGTCTGGTGTGTTCATGAAGAGTGTACATCATATTATTGTGGATAAACTTGAGTTTTTGATGAAGAGTTGAAGGAACAATGCACATAGCATGTAACTAATGTCTACCCAAAAGAAGATTGAAATTGACATGTCTAGGCATAACATGAACATTAGTTAATAGTAACAGATTTCCACAATCCATTTGTAAAGTACTAAGTTTTCTAGATTTGACTGTGTGTGTTTATTTCATCAACATTTTTGCTCACACTACATGATCCATCATCAAGATAAGAAAGTGCAGGATAGTAAGATATGCAGACTGGACCTTTCTAGGGAATTATAAGAAGTGAAGGGGGAAGTTCGTAAAACAATGCAATACAAAAAATAGAAATAGAAAGCTGCACACACCAAAAAATATAAAAAAGAAATAAAAGAAAAAGGTTTAAAAATAAAGAATTAAAAACTAAAAAAGAAGAAAAATTGGAACAAATAAATAGCTACATATATATAGAAACAACAATATATATATATATATATACATACATATATATACATATATATATATAGATATATATATATATATATATATATATATATATATATATATATATATATGTATATACATACATATATATATATATATGTATATATATATATAGATAGATATATATATATATGTATATATATATGTATATATATGTATATATATGTATATATATGTATATATATATGTATATACATATATATATATATATATATACATATATATGTATATACATATATATATATACATATATACATATATATGTATATATATATATATATATATATACATATACATATACATATATATAAGTATAATAGTTATTAATTTATAAATATATTGGCTATTATATTATAATATAGCTATATGTGTAGTGTATAGCTAATGGATTATAATATAGCTATATACATGAAAAATATATATAATATAAATGAAATATATATATATATATGATATATGTATATATCATATATATATATATATGAAATAAATAAAATATACATGACAAAAGTATTATATATATATATATATATATATAAAGGGCCAAAAAATTACAAGAAGGCAAACACAAATCTATATATACACAATTTTATAAACACACACAATCGAATCCAGAAAACTTAGTAATGAACATGAGTATTTAAAAAAAATGGACCTACTATGATAGGTAAAGTGATTGTACCTAAAGTTTTCTTAGAAACATCATCAAAGCCACAAATAGAGTTACCATTAGGTTTGATATGTGAAAGATCAACATTAATTTTTTTGAGCATATCCATACTACAAATATTAAGACCAGATCCATTAACATCTAGAGTTCAATGAATAAGGTTACCATTGACTAGGATAGCTATCATAAGAGCCTCATAGCAATCTTGAAACTCTTTAGGAGGTAAATAATCAAAAGTAAACACAATTTGAGGTGGGATTGTAGTATTCATGTATTATAAAAAGGCATTGATTTTATCTTGATTAGGAGATGGAGTTTGAAGAGCGGATAAAGCTTTTTTCAATGCTTCATGAAGTATAGATGTTTGAAGAAGTTCTTTAAGATAAATCTTGGTAGGATGGTATTACATAATTGTGATACCAAATAATAATCCAAAGAAATACTTTTAGAAAGATGAGTGGAGGGGGAAGAATAGGTTGAGAAGGTGGAAGAGAATAATTAGGTTGAGGATTCTTTATCATACGATAGGTTTGAGACACCATATAATAATCCTTAGAATCACTATGCCTCCCTTTAACAATTATGAAAGGACAACCCTTAAGGGTGATAAGAAGATAATTTGATGAAGGGTAACCCTTGAGAGTGAGGATTGGTTGAGAAACATTGACTTGATTAATATCTTTCTTCTCCATAGGCACATCACTAGAAGATAGAGCATTAAGGAGATTACCATTATCCTCTTTTTCCAAGGAATCTTTAGAATAGGGATTATGGATGTGCATTAATGAATTGTCTCTACTAGGATCATCAAATGAAGGAAAGATCACATCAATATAAATATTTATAATTTTCTCCTCTTGCACTAAAATATCCCTAAGAGGAAGGTATGTTTTAGGAGGAGAAATATTAATTGTCATGTGGAAATGAGATAAAAAAGGTGTTATCCATGATATCATTGTTTGTAACTAAGGTTCTTTCAGGAGTAAGAGAGTAGTTAGTGTCATTATTCAATGGTTCATCCCAAATAGGATAATCATCATGGGGAAGAATATCTCTATCAAGAAAGCATACCATGGAAGAAAAAGGAGAGGAATTGAAAGAAGGTAGAAAATCATCCCTACCAAAAGGATAAAGGTTAACATCAACCTCTAACTTTTCCTCACAAACAAAAAAAGCATTAAGAGAGAGAGGTTAAAATTATAATCTTTCTCTAATGGTTCCTTATAAGGAAATGTAAGAGAGGAAAAGGAAACATCACATACCCTAGATTGATTCCTTTTAGGGGAAATATATCTTAAAGGAGGATATCATTTTATTGAAAAGAAATAGAGGAATGGTTGAAAAAATCTTTAAAAAACTTTCAAGAAACATGGGTGAAATGCATAGAAGCTAGATCTAAACATGAAATGCAAAAGAAGAGATAAGGAAATCTAACTTAATAAGATATCCAAATCTAACTCCAAAATAGAAGAGGAAAACATGTTGGGTTCACCCAAAACAAGGTAAGCACCTAATGATCTAACTCCAATAAGAAGGGGGCATGAGGTCAAGTTCATCAAAAGAAGGTAAATATCCAATAAAATTAAAAAGGAGCAATCTAACACCAAAAAATAAAGAGTTGACAGAGTCAATTTCACCAAAATGTTTTGGCTGAAAAAGGAAACACTTTAATCGCTTATTTGGACCACTAAGCCACTCAAATATGCATGAGAGGGAAAGAGGGAAGTTCCAAATTATGATTCCTCTCATAATCTAAATTAGATTATCTATGACCCAAAGGAAGAAGGGTTCCAATACTACATTCAAATTACAAAGGAGAATGTGATTCAAGGAGATACTCTCTTTGTTTTTTTGTAGGGTAATGTGTATGAAAAATTGGACCAAATGCTTAGTTAATGTAGATCTATATTCTATGTGTATAAAATTGGCCCAATTAAGATATAGATATAGGGTAAATATATGAAAGGAAATACAATATGAAATACTCCACTTGAAATGGATAGAGGAAGGTGTAATTAAGCTCCAAAAGTCATATATCTAAATCATTTTCTGAATATCCGATGGTGAATCCTGAGATGAAATGATGAAAGGAACAAAACCTAGAAATCATTTGGCAAGAAGAAAAAAAAGGACTAGGTCTATGTTTTGGAAGGACATCTTATGAAATGGTTGATTTAGTCTAACAACATTGTAAAGCACTTCTCTAGAAATCTCTCATAGACTTGTTTCCAAATCTATATGCAAAATCCTACTATCTTGCTCCTATACACATAAAAACTTGATTTTGAGGTTTTATTGGGGGATGAATTTCCTTCGTCAAACCCTAAGTTAAGGAATTAACGATAAATGATAAATGTAAATGTAAATGAAATAAGATAAATGTAAATATTCACCTTCCTTGTAAAAACCCTTGTTAATAAAGATTTTTCGTGATGTATGTTTTAGATTTTGAATTCAATATGAAATATGTAGGATATCTCCACAATTGCAATGGGTCTACCATAACCATATTATGGATCCATGGATGTAAATGTTCATTAATAAATAAGAATCTCTGAATGCTTGAATGCTTGTATGCTTGAACTCCTTGCCTTGAGTTCTTGATGAAATGAGATGTCTTGAGAAAAAGAGATATGATTTGATGTAAAAATGAAGCCCCCAAGCCTCCTTTTATGATATTTTTTGGGTGGGAAAACAACTTAGGCCAACTAGGGAGTAAAATTAATTAATTGGAAAACTCAAGGACTTTTGGGCCCCAAACCCTGTACCCATTGGGAACTAGGTCAACTTGAGGTCACCCTAGTCAAGTCTAGGTTGATGTAGGTTGACCTGGTCCCAAAGGATAGGACAGGAAGGCCTTAGAAGGCACCAAGAGGAGGTGCAGGTGAAACTAGAAGATAACAGACTGATATGATCAAAAGGGTAGAAAAGTGACACCTAGAAGACCATGTCAAAAGGAGAGAGAAGATGTAGAAGAATTAAATAGAAGGGGAGAGGATAAAAAGATACATTGAGCATTGGTCCATCAATGGTTTGAGGAAGAATTATGGAAAGGGTGCTAAAAGGTCTTAAAAGGAAAGTACATCCATTTTAAGATGATACACTATTTACATTAAGCATTACATTGTTATATTTTATGCATTTAGTTTTAATTTTTTATCTTATTAATTGGAAAAAAATACATAAATTTGCACGTTGTTATTCCTTTTTCCATAGATATACTTAATTCTTACATTGCATTTGCACGTTTATTTTTTAAAACAATCATTTCCATGCATCTTGATCTATGTTTAGACTAGTCACTTTTATTCTTTGTTTCATTATATTAGCTTACTTCAATCAATACAAGATGGCAGATTTCTTTTTACAAAATTTTACTATCTTTGGTAAGACCTTTTATAGTGATGACTTTGATATGTTGGATGAATCCTTTGATGAGCTCATTAAAGTATTCTCTATGCATCCTAAATCATCCTTTTTTAAAAAGATGATTAATATGATCAAAGAACTAAGATCTATGATAGAACACATTATGAAGATAAGTTATTCTACTCTAAAAGTCACTCTCCCCAATGAGAACATATTGATGTAAGAAGATACATTTAATACTTCCCTTAATGATCTCCCTCTCTAGTATGAACCATTAGAGAATGATGTTGATTACACTTCCCCTCCTAGTCATTTCAACAAACTCTTTTTTTATAAAGAATTTTTAAAAAAACAAAAAAAAATAAAGAAAAGTAAAAATAAATTGAGCCTTTATATTTATCATTCTAAATAACATCCAAGTTTCTATTATGTTTCTCCTCAATATGTAACATTGTTATCTTATCTTGTGGGGGCTCCCTAAAATTCATAGTGGTGCAATGTAAGTGTAATATTTGTAAGCAACATAATATTATTTCTTATTCCTTGTCTCCATACTTTGTGGAAAGGGTTATATTCCAATATTTAAACTTTCTTAAGGACCCATTTTCTCCCTTTGGTGAGTTATATTTTATAACATTATATCCTCTCTTGCATCAAACTATTTATTTCTACAAAAGGGTTCATTAGAGTTTTAAGAAGGTTTACATCCTTGTTCACACCCTTTTATTTAATTAAAAGTGCATGTTTATTATAAATGACCTTTCACTTGGGATCCATAATGTGTTTTCCTTTCCAAGTATTCCCTTACCTACTAATAGGAACTTGATGTGTATAATTGATCATTTTGTCCTTGCTTACTCTCCCTTACCAAAAGATAAATTATACCTTTATTTCTTATATATTATGATGTCCTTCCTTGAATGCATGTATTTATTCTACATGAAGATATTATATTTTTTAGGAGACCTACGTCCTTGTTCACAACCTTATCCCTTCTTTAAAGTGCATGTCTATTTTTAAAAACCCATCACTTAGGGTATATAAGGTGTTATATTTTCCTTTCCTCACCCTGGGGGGTAAGGTTACATTTATCAATATCTTGTTCCTTTCTAAGGGATTTAATTTATCTTAGTTATGTGGTATTTATTCTTCATATGATATCTTTTCTTGAATGGACTTGTTTTCTTTATGTGAGGATATTCTCTTTTTTAGAATATTAACATCCTTATTACAACCCTTTTCCTTTCTTAAAAGGAAATGTATGTCATAAACAAATTATATTATTTGGTGGTTTCAAGTGTATCATGATTCATCTATAATCAATGCACACATAACAATAAAGGTATTTAAAGGGTGCATTCTTTTTCCTACCTACTCTTTTCCTAAAATATTTTATGGTTTTTATAGAACTCCTCTTGAAGGTAGATGTCTTCTAACCAATATCTCTTTCCTTCAAGGTTCTTTTCCCACTTTTCATATTCCTTCATAGTTATCTATTCCTTTAATAAAAAAGGTTTCCCCTATTTGTTAAGGTTATGGTATATATTTCTGTTTAACAATATCTCCTTGTTTTTGGAAGAAGGTATCCTTGTTCTCTTTTCCTTATGATTCTGTTGTAGTCTTATGCCATCATCATTAGGTAAGAGGATTCCATATGGATTCCTTGTACATTATCCAACCTTATTCATCATATATCCCCTAAGGAGACTATGTTTTTCTTAGGAATTATTATTCTCATAGATCCCTTAGGAGACTATGATTTCTATAGGAATGATTTATCTCATAGATCCCTAAGGAGACTATGCTTTCCTTAGGAATGATTGGTCTCATAGATTCTTTAGGATACTATGATTTCCTTAAGACTAATTTCTCTTATAGAATCCTAAGGAGAATATTCTTTACTTAAGACTTATCACTTTTATAGATTCCTAAGGATACTATACTTTCCTTTGGGTTGATCAATCTTATATATCATTAAGGACACTATGCTCACCTTAGGACTAATCACTTTGAAAGATCCCAATGGAGACTATACTATATGTAGGATTTATCCCTTTTCCACAAATTCTTTGAGGATAAAATTATTTCCTTAAGATAAGTTGACTTGTGTGTAGATAATATTTCAAGGTAGAGTTGACTAGCATAGCACAACTTTCTAGATGACCAATTCCACTTTCATATCAAGTTCTTTCCTCTTACCTCCCATGGATCACCTATCATAGCATAATTTGATAATTTTTAGTGGTAAAATGGAATCACTTTAATAAGACTATAGACTTCCACTTTATGGGGTCACTAAGCCATTCAAATTTGTGTGCGAGGGAAAGAGGGGAATTTCCAAATATGATTACACTTATGATCCAAATTAGATTAGATAGGACCCAAAGGAAGAAGGATGCTAATACTAAATTTGAACAATAAAGGGGAATGAATACAAGGAAATGCACTCTTTTTGGCCCTTAATAAGATAATGTGAATGTGAAATTGAACTAATTGCTTAAATACTGTAAATCTAGATCTTATGAAAATAAAAATTATCCTAATTAAGATATTAATCTAGGGTAAAGACATGAAAAATAAATAAATAAATAAATAAATAAATATATATATATATATATATATAAATGAATCACCTTGAAATTCTTTGAGGAGGATGTATTTTTGCTCCAAAACTTGTAGATATCAATTGTATTGGAATATTCATCTGTGAATTGCATAATAAAATAACGAAAGGAACAAAATCTAGAAATCTCCTTGGAATTTGAGACTAGAGGATGAGGTTGAATTGGGAAGACATTCTACAACAAAGTTGACATAATATAGAGATCTACAAGTGAAGACTCCAGAAATATTGCAAACTATAGGTTCCAAATCTATAATCCTTTATGCTCACAACCTACAAACCAACATAACAAAGAAAGATTTTAGGGGTTTTTGTGGGGGAGAGCTTCCCTTGGTCAAGCCCTAGGTTAAAGAATTAACTATCATTGGTAAATATAATTGTAAATGAAACAAGATAAATGTAAATATTCACCTTTCTTGTAGAAACCCTTTTCAACAAGGATTTGTCATGATGTATTTTGTAGAACTTGAATTTGGTATGAAGGATGTAGGATATCTCCATAATTGCAATGGCTATATCATAACCACATTATGGATCCATGGATGTAAATTTGCATCAATGAAGAATATAATGAATGCCTTAATGTAGATCTCCTTCCTTGATGGCCTAAAACATGCTAGATCTTGAAGAGAAAATGCCCACAAAGAATCCTTGAATGCATGAAGAAAACTTGTTTGCTTGCTTGAATGTCTTGAGGATGAGATGTCATGAATGAGATAAGATATGAAGATGAATCCTCCAAGACTCCTGTTGTACTAGTTTCCTAGTGGTAAAATTGTTAAAGTATGACTTAACATTGATTATTAAATGAATTGTTAACTGTAGGTTGATTGTTAAGTGGAGAGTTAACTAGGCGATGAATATTAAGAAGACAGTTAACTTTATACCAACTATTAAGTGGAGAGTTAACTTCAAGACAATATGGGAGAGAAATAAATCAATTGGTAAACTAGAGGTCTTTTAGGCCCCAAAACTTGCACTCATCAAGGACTAGATTGAATTGGGTCAACCCTGACCCAGAAAATGGAGCAAAAAATACCTCAAGGAGGACCAAGTTGACTTGGGTCACCTTAGTCTTGAACTAGCTCAACCTAGGTCAACTTATTCCTAGAGATAGAAGAAAATGCCTCAAAGAGGACCATGTCAACCTATCAACTTAGTCCTAGAGATTGGAGAGAAAAGGCCCCATGAAGGCCTTGAAGAATACATAAATGAAACTAGAAGATAATAGACTAATATGGTCAAAATGGTAGAAAAGAAACACCTAAAAGACCTTGTTGGAAGGAGAGAGATGATAAAGAAGAATAAAATGGAATGATAGAAGAGAGAAAGAGACATTGAGCATAGGTCCATCCATGGTCTGAGAGAGGAATTATGGAAAAGGGCGCTAAAAGGTCTTAAAATGCAAGTGTGTCCATTTTAAGATGATGCATTATCTCCCAATTTAGCAAGAGTATGAGTTTCCTCAAAATCATGATAAAATAGATCAAAATAAAAAGATGACCTTATCACAACTTAGGAGACAAAGAAATTATCAAGCTAGGAACAATACATAGACTTGAAGATAACCCAAAAATCATGTGAAGCCAGAAAGACTAAAGTACTCTAAGTCATACTCAAAATTTGTATTTTCCCCTAAGGAACTTGAGTCTTCATTATATCCAAAATTACAATAAGAGATATGCTACTAAAAATAAAGATAGACAAAGAAGGGGGTGTGATCAAATTTCCCAATAATGTTTGTGTTCTTTACTATGAATCACACAAAAGGGGTTAGGATTGAATAGTTTGATGGGTTTGTGTGCATGATAGTCAATTCAACAAAGAAAAGAATAGAGGAGGATTGAATGGTCTCTCAGGTTTGTGTTCTTGATAGTCAATCCCACAAATTTTCACCTTGAGAAAACTTTAGAAACCCATGATATAGTACTCTTATATTATGAAAATGATTTATGTATGGACTAGGATAGGTCAAATGGTCTAGAAATTGTGTGTGGCATGTTATTCAACCAATCCAAGACATGTATAAAGATAGAATAGCCAACACTTGCAAGTTGTGTCATGCTAGTGTATTCTATATGATGTGTTTAAAAAATAAAAACATATGAGAAGGATAAGGGAACCATATAGCCCCCCATTAAGATGGAAAAATAATTTCTTATGTTTCCATCTTAAAGAAGTGATGAAGAAGGATAAAGAAATTTCAGCATCAAGATAGTATCCACAAGCAACACCCAATCCAAACCAAAGAGGTAAAAACTCCTATGAGGTCATGGAAGGGTAGAGTGCATAGACACCATGCAAGAAGTGAAAAAGGAAATCCTTAAAAGGGAGGATACACTATTATGAGTCTCCAAGGTAAGTGATATATCTACCATGAAAATCTAATTGCAAATGATGTAAGACTGAATCTCACATGATAAAAAAATAGCATACAACCAAATGAATAGTGGATCTATGAGAAAGTAAAAAATAATGAAATGATTCCCTTTCCCCCTAAGTATAGGAACAAGAGATTAGAAAACAAACCTAAAATGTTACTCACAAATCAAACCATGTATGACAATTTTACATGGTGTAGAGAAACATACTAGGGACCTAATTGTTATTTAAAGAAATTAGAAGTAAAAGAGAGCTCATTATAAAGAGATATGTGACTAACCTCATTATTGATGGTTTTTTATATCTTATAATGTAAATCTTGACAACTATTAGTAAAGTGATCATGATAATGATCATACATGCAAAACATAAGATTCATGAGTATTTGACTATGTTTCTTTTTATGTTTAGGCCTAGTAATCACCTTAGCACAAAGAATTTTAGGTAAGAGAAATTCTTTATAAATAGGAGAAGATATGTGAGAGGATTATTAGTTTTTGGTGACTAATCAGGGAATTTTTGGGGGTTCGAGCTATGGCGGATGTATGGATGACATATGAATGAGATCTTGTAACCCTAAAGTGGAAAAAATACTTGTATAAAGGGCTTAGGATTAGGTATCTTAAATAGTGTGTGATGCAAAAATTGCTTTGTTTGGTAGTATTGAACTATAAGGGATTATGGATTATAATCAGGTTGTAATCATTAAATCATAATAATATTGGACTTTTTGTTTGGTGGATGTAGCCCAGTGTTTGGGTGAACCATGTTAAATCTTGGTGTCTTGTGTTCTCTTCTTTGCGATCTATTATTTTCTAATATTGTTTATATTTGCATGTAATTATTATTTATGTCTATGGCTAATCCTAACAAGGATGTGGACAATAAATTAGATTCAAATTTTTTTTTGCACATCCTAAATTATGACCAACAGTAGTGTTAAAATAATACATATGCCCCTCATTGTGTAAGGTCATATGATTTTATCACTAGATTTAAATGATTCATCATGAGTGGAAGTAGAAACAAAGTTGGTGAAGAAATGAGTTGCGTTATTTCTCATGAATCGAAGGTCCTTAACTCTATATTCCCCAATGAAGGTTGTTGTGAAATCTAAGCATCCATAGTCATCACCTAGAAGGGTACTTGTAGGAGGATCATCATTAAATTCTAGATTTTTTTTTCCTCAACATTTAGACAACTATTTGGTTAATTAGTGTATGCATGAAGAGTATACATGACATTATTATAGATAATCTTGACTTTTATTGAAGATTTGAAGTAACAACATGCATAACATGTGACTGATAAGGCCAATTATTGCCTCTATTTTAGGTTAATTTTAATATGTTATTGTTAGTACTCCTAAGACATTTGTGAACTTATAACTAGCTAAACCTATGATAAAGTCTAGATAGAACTGTTAACCCATGGGTAAATAGTTATGTCATATTTTTCCAATATTATACATATAATACAATATTTCATATAACCATTAGAATGTGTGTTATAATATTTGGATTTAATTTGATTATGCTTATTTGTGTATATATTTCTACATCACAACTAACTTGTTAGGGAAGAAGCTAGAGAATGGTCAACAACATTCAAGGAGGAGCATTAAGACCTAGCTATAGTTGAAGAACCATAATGGTACCAAGAGATATGATTGCTACAAAAGAGGAGCTATTATTCCAAGAATGCAGGGATGAAGCATTGCTATATTCCCTCTACGTTTACTATTGTGCTAAATTGGTTATCCAAATTTTATTGCTTATATCATGAGTTGTTACATTTCCTTCTTCTTCTTTGGAATATTTGTAATTAGTTTGTTTTCTTTCTTATTTTAGAATAAGTGTCAATCTTCTATTTATAGGGATTGGATCGATAGTTTGGAGGTTGAGAAAAGTTTATGGAAAAACATTGTTGGCTCTTGTAGTGAGTTGTTTTGCAGTTTTATGTATTATTCTTGTGTAAGGAGTTTTGAAATATAATGAAGTAATTCTTGGTTTACATTATGTGTTCATAGATTAGCAAAAGCCAACCAAGGGGGCCCACTTGGGAGGTGGATTAAATTATGGTACTGTAGAATACATTCCAACATTTATAGTATTTTAGGTCAAAGTTATAAGTTTCTTCTTGCAGCATCATACTTTATGAATGCTCCTACAACATCTGCAAGAGCAGTTATAGTGGATGGTTTGACCTGAAATCTAAGTTAGCATATAGTTGTATTTCCAACATTCATTTCAGTAAAGAGTTAAGTGTGTTACTTTCATGTAGCATAAGCATAATGACTCCTCAAGAAACCTAATGCACATACCGTACTGACCATTTAAAGTATATGTCCCTGGGTTGAAAAATTAAATGCACCTCATCATGGGAAAAGTAATCCTTAGATTGAATAAACTATTCCTAAGTAAGGCCTTGGGCATGATTATCACATAAATATCATGAGGCAGACCATTTTTGGCATCATTTTTGAGGATGTTGTCAAACAAGGAACATCTTTTTGGGTCATAGTTTTTTAGTTAGTTTTTAGATATTTGTAGTCCTAAAAGTTGCTTCATAAGTGCAAAGAATTAAATTGTATGCATCAAAGAGGAAGACAATAAGATGAATATGGCATATTTCTTCCACAAGAGTCTATTAATTTAAATGATGAAATTTAAGAAGTTGAGTTTCCTTTTGATGATGCAAGCCCTAATTTTCTTGTAACATCTTCCTCTAGAGTAAAACCTTTGGATATAAGTGGTCTTTAGCCTTTCGCTGAAATCTTGGCCAACTTTCTTGATAGTTTTGGTCCAAATCCACCTGTTGTTAATCGAATACCTCTAGTAATGACACACCCTACTTTTTCATTTCCTCTACTGAGCCTTATAACCAATGCTAATGTCAAAAATATACCTACAGTTGCTCTTCCAAAGTTTTATTGGCTTGTAACTAAGGATCCTAACACTTTCTTATTTGAGTTCAACATACTCTATCTTAGCTTTGACTATAACACTAATTCCCTCAAGCTCAAGCTGTTTCCAACAACATTGAAAGAATCAACCTTATAATGGTTCATGGGCTTAGGAGCCAATGTAGTAGGTACCTGGATGAAATGCAAACTCTATTTCTAGATAAATATGAAGATTACTGCAAGGGGAGTGGTCCAAGAGGAGATGATATTTTTAGAATATCACAAAAGGAGGATGAAACATTGGAAGACTATATTTCACATCTTTTCTACACTATGCAGAAGAACCCCCAACATGTATTGGTGGAGGATTCACAGAAACTAGTCTTCTTGAGAGGGGTATACAATAATTTTTTGGAAGCATTAGACCTGATGGTTGGTGGTGATGTATATCAATCTTCTTGGGATGACCTCAAGAAAATATGTCTTAACTACTTAAGGTCAACTGTGAACAAAGGTAGAGGATACTTATAATACCCTGCTCATGAACCCAAAAGAAACAAACTCAAAATGTTACAAAGTTTACTAAACTATTTTTTAAAAAAAGTTTAAACAACATCAAAGTAACAATAATGTGGAAGCAATATATAGATACACATCAAGAACATGTAATCAATTACAAATACAATTTTCAATTCCTCAAGAGTTCCTTCATGTTGAGTCACATTTAAGAAAGATTTATTAATAAGTTTAACTCTCAATTACAATGTCCATAATCATAAAATAAATAAACACATACATAGTCATATAAGAAAATGCATACGTACAACTAATAATATGAAAGCACATCTAATGAATAACATCCACTGCACATGTCACAGGGTATGTAAAAATAGATACAAATACATCAATATACAATACAATATCCTATAGGATCTCAAAACACATGATACATAGATACATTAAATGAATAGAAGTCTAAAAGGTAAGAGGAAGAATGATAATGGTGCCATTGTATCAACATCCAATATATATTAATCTGAGGGGGACCCAAATGGTAGGAATACACTACCTCCCAATAGCATGTTTACCTGATCAGGCTCCCACTCCCACCATGCAGGAGAGATAATGTATGATCCACACACAGATAATAAAATCATAAAATAATCCTAGGAAAGGAATCCTGATAACCAAAACTACCTCGAGGGTAACACAAACTAATCAAGAAGAAGAGATAATCAAAATCAAAAGGACATTCATTCCAATACTAACATCTCATACCCAAGACCAAAAATATACTACCACCTCAAAATCAATATCAAGTGTCACAAGCACAATGACCAACAAATAACAACTATCAGTAATAAAAGTAAACTATCAATCACTAACTCCAACAATAAAAACACCACTAATGAATAACTGATCATTCATTAATAAAAGTCAATTGTCAACAATAAATGACATCCAATCAAATTGTAACAACTCACAATTAAATATACCATCAAAAGAAATATCCAACAAGTACACCACTAGAGGCAAATATTTTAAAAAAAAACCATAAAGGAGACTCAGACTACATACTATGGAGTGTCATCACATGAGCCAACTCTAAGGTTACCCTGGCAGTCTCTCAAGACTTTGGCCCCCTAGTGACTCTATGTGAAACCGAAATACCCTTGCATGAAGATGAGGAAACTAGTCATACCTCTTAAGGTATCATCTCCATCTCATCCTTAGCCAATACAAGCACTCAAGGCATGGATAAGAAAAAATCTCTAACTTATCTTTTTAATGTATCTCAAGGAAAGCACTAGTCAAGATATTTTAATTACTATGATATCACTTATTAGACAACTTACAATAAGTTACCCTAGCAACCACTTTGGTCCCCAACCCCCATTGCAAGCCACTCCCATAGATATGCACCTAGACTACCTTCCCAAAAATCACAAACCACAATAGTACCATATCATAAGACTATTATTAATCGAACTTGTTTCCTTAACAGGCAACCCAAAAATATTATTGGTTCTCAAAACTCAAGCTCTCATAAATGCTCAATAGCATAAAGCTCATAAAACACAAATCTCAATTCAAACCATAAAGTTCATCATGACATTGAGTCAAATAATCATAAAAGAAATCTCAAAAATGTCTGTAGTGCACATCCTAACTTGGCCAAATAAACAACCCACAAAGAAAAACTATCAAGAAAATAAACGTCACAAAACTATAAATAGAACATTAGAAAACACATAGTTTTTAGCCACATGATTTAATTCCAACAATTTCTCTTATTTAGTTTGGGTTATAAAGGATATGCTTAGAAATAAGGTAAGAATATACATGTTAGTATAAATTGTTATGCTAATATACTTATTTAAAACAATAAGTATTTAAATATCCAATCTCTTTGCACGTATAAAATATCATGCAATGTTATCATATTATTGATTTAAATTATCTTAATTCATAAATGATTTAATTAATAACATAAACGTATATTAATAGGTTTAAATATTGATATCAATTTCATTTCTAAACTATTAATTTGACTTCTATTTAAGTTTAATATTAATATTTACTTTTCCTTTAATTCATAATGCAACTAGAGATCAAATTATAAATTTAATTTAATTATTTATAGTTTCTCTCATAAAGTCAAAGAGTTATTAACTAAATGATTACAAAGTGAACTCTATCACAACTTCTCTTAAAATATATAAATATTTATTTAATAACTTCCCTCTTGCATTAATAATTATAAAATCATTTATATGCAACTAAGAGTTTAACTAGACTTAAAGAATCACTAATACTAACATTCACTTTATAACTAAATGGATAATATTTATTTAATTTTAAAATTAATAAATTAGTTTTATTATTATTTTTAAATAAATAAATCTGAAAATTATATTTTTATAAAATAAAAATGAGCATGTAATTAGTGTTTTCCCATGTCTTTGATCTCTCAAATCATGCAAGCATAGTATACTTAGTTTTCTATTTTTAGCATATTTGTTTTTGCATGCATGTAACCCTAACTGTTCAATTTATTATTTTCTTCCAAATTTCCATAATCAAATATTTCTTATATTATCTAAAGAGTTTTAAAAGAATACAATCATAATAATTTTCTAGAGTTTTTCCATAATTTTTCTCGATCAAGTTTTCTTGATTAATAAGTTTTCCTTTTTAAAATCTACAGCATAATTCTTTATTCAACAATCAATACAGTAAATTAATAAGCAATATTCAAACACCTAGGAAGACACAAAGTAGACATATCTTTCAATAAAATTCTACAATAGATTTTCAAACCCTACCTTAAAACTATAGCTAAAATCTGAGACAATCTATGAATGTATGCAAATCCAAACTCTCTAAAACTTTTAATAATTCTTTTGATCCAATTCTGAATTTTGGCTCCCAAAACCTGAAAATCACTACTAAAATATGAGACAATCTATGAATGCATGCAAATCTCAAACCCTCTGAAACTCTCAACAATTCTTTTGATCCAATTTTGAATTTTGCTCCTCGAAACCTGTGAAATAACAAAATGAGCTCTAAATCTCTGATAAAGAGTTCTCCCCTAAATTGGGGCTCTGATTGTGCAATCATGAGAGGGAATTCATGTACAACTCTTTGAGATATTTAATTAAAAAATATCTTAATTTAAATAATTAGCTTTCTCTCTTTAATTAATTTTTAAAGCATTTTTAATAATATATTTATTAATTCAATTAATAACATTATTTTAAGTTTATTATTAAAATAAAACTCTTAAATATTTTTCATTAAATTAAATAAAGATAACTACGCCACAATTAGAACTATAATTTTATTTTTAAATTTCATTCTTTTATATTTTATTTTCCTCCATTTTATTAATTAGTGCAAGCATTAATTAAAGCATCATTTATTATTTAAATTAATAATAATAATCAAAGCTCATTGTTTAAATGCAACTCTAATTTAATTATTATTAAATCTTTTATATTTTAATATTTTAATTCTCTTTTTGTCCAACTTCTTATATTAAGCTTTTAAATTAAATCTTTTAATCTAAAGTACATATTTAATTAATTTATAATTAATTAAATATCATCACATTCTAATTTCTCTTTAACCACTTTTCTAAGTTTAGACTTTTAAATTAAAGCACGTATTTAATTAGTTTTTTTAATTAATTAAATATTCTCATGCTTTAATATTTTATTTTTAATCAAATAATATTTAATTATATGATTAACCCAAATATTATAATTAAATCATTTACCAAATAAATTGCATAGTGAAATCCATATAAAATCAACATTACCAAAATAGACCGAAACTCAAAATCAAACACAAACAAAGATAAACTCAATTATGAGTCCTCCTTGCAAGACAAGTATTTAGGCTATGGCTTAGATTAGACCTAAACATTATCTCCCCAATCTTACCATTGAGTTAATGTGATAGGGCATGCTTATCCTAGCAATTTAGGGAAGTTGATGCCCAATACCTATATTCTACATAAAAAATGAGCATGTACATGTATATAAATATATTTAAACTAAATAAGCAATGGCAAGGAGTGGTACATCATGTAGATCCCGATTAGCAAGTGACTATGACTCCCTCCCTTAACCACATCAAATACGTCACGTAGAAAAGTAAAATAGACACACACACCATACACATGCAAGTATGGGGTAAGTACCATAATTAATCACGAGTACAAAAAAAATCATATTTCTATATAAATATTCATATTCATGAATACACAATCATCATTGTTTAAAGACACATTGAAAGAAATCATCATGAAAGATGTTGCAATTACTAACCAAAAATCCTTAAAGCATTGTCATTATGAAAGTATTCAATCTAGACATTAAATCAAGTCCCAAAATAATGTCATATACCTATAAATAAAATATATCTAAGACTAACACATGCATGAAAGTATACCTAAAAAGAGTTTGGTAAATATAATAGAAAAGCAAACTATGGGTGGGCACTACAACACTGGTCCACAACCACTAAACAGATTAGTCAGCGTATTTCAAAGCTCACAATATCTAATTTACTCTCAAAATTTAAGTAGGACATCATAAATGATGTCACTACACATCTTGACACAATTACTACAAAGAAGAAGCATGCAAAATTTGAATTACAATTGGTGGAGTATTGTCTTCACTACCACAAGCAGAAGAAAGATTGTGCATGTAAGCTAGTAGACAACCTGGAGAATCAACATTTGTCAACTAAGTACATGAAGATAGATGGGGACAATGATCAAGTGTTATTCATTGCTCAATGTCAACCATGGGCTTCAAGACAAGGTATGCCTCAAGATCCTTTACAATTTTCAAATCCTTGCAATAACCAGTGGAAAAACCAAAGTTATTAGAATCCTTTTCAGTACTCCCAACCTCCTTGGAAAAACCAACAAAATAATCCCTTCTCTAATCAACAAAATAACTAGGGGAAAAATTAGCAGAATCAATGGCAACCACCGCAAGGAAATTGGTAGCAAAATAACCAACAGAGTGGGCCTCCACAATGGCCTAACCAAAATCTTGGTAACCCAAAACTACCACCTCCAGTCCAACAACCTGCAATAATGCCACTTCTTGCACCAAATAATAATAATCCTAAGCCAACCCAATTACCTGCTCAATCTCGGCCAAATTCAAACAAAAAGCAACAACAACAACAAATGTACACTCCTGATACTCAGCAGTGCCCTACATATTTGCTAGAGATATCTAATATCCATTTGAGATTTGTTACAACTTTGCCTACACCAAAATACATTATTATCACAGAAGTTGCAAACACTCCTAGAGCACCACTTCCAGAAGCTACATTGCAAAATACCAACCTGCCAACTAATGTACCTAGAAGGACTACTAACCATACCTTGGTGAATCTTCCCTTTCCACATAGGCTAAAGAAAGAGAAATATATATCCTAAGAGGAAGAGACATTTGATATTGTTGAGCAGTTGAAAAATATGCACGTCCAAATTCCTCTATTCCAAGCTATCAAGGATGTCCCTCTTTACGCAAAGGCTATGAAGGAAGCATACCTTAAGAAGCTAGGGTAGAAGAAGAAAGATCCTCAAATAGTCCATGTTATCAAGAAATTAGTAGATATCATGTTAAGAAAGGTAGTGATACCAAAGTATTCAAATCCTGGTAGTCCAGTAGTTAATTTGATCATAAATGGACAAGCTAAGAAAAATCTTCACATGATATAGGAGCAACAATAAATGTGATGAGTAAAGATACAATGCATAGGTTATGTATGGAAAGCTTAAGAATAACTCCCATGGTGTTACAACTTGTTTATGTTCAACTATCACTCCAGATGGTCTCGTAGAAGATGTGATAGTGACTTTAGATTCATGGAAATACCTTGCTAATTTCCTTCTCCTATCACCCAAAGTAAAACTTGTTGGCAATCCTGTCAAATTAGGGAGACCCTAGTTAGCCACTACCAATGCTAAAATTAGTTGCAGATCAGGTAGTATGATAATTTAAAATGGTAAAACCATAAAAAAGCTAGAGCTCTACCCACCTACCCAACCCCAACCAAACTTGGGAGAACCTATTTGGGCAGATTTAGGAGATGAAGAGGAAGAACTAAATTTTGTAGCTCAGCTCATAATGTTGTTGTAAATGTGAAAATGTGACCTCGGATCTTTCACCTACACTTTGACATGGTCATTATATGAAGATTTATCCTTAAATAAACATAGTATCATTTATCCAAAAGGCTTGACAATGCGACCTATTTCCTTCTAACTTGGAGGATTTTGCCTATGTGCTCTCAGATCGAGATGCAAGCAACCAAACCTTTCTAGAATGAAGGATTTTATGCAGAATATGATTATGCAATTAATCTATATGAAAATGCAACCATTGATCTAAGAAATAAAAGATATTAAGCTAAATGTATACATTCTTATTCTAAAATGACATTAAAGTATTTAAGCAAATATGAAAGCCAGAATGTATGATTATTTCAATAGTAATTCAATACAATCAAAATTCCAACCTCCGTAATGGGAGATTCAGAGTCCTTTAAATAGAATCCAAGAAATCCATCAATGGTCAAGTTTAATTTAGATGGACGGTTCTTGTGCAAGTGAAGTTGATTGTTTCAAATATGAGTCTGATGAGTAGTTAACTAAGCTTTCTATGAGTGTGAGAACAAGTTAACTAAATTAATTCCAATTCAAGGGATAGTTCACTTAGAGTTTCCATTTTAGAATTCAAAAGAAGATTTTGAAGATATTATTTAATTTATTAAAGTGAGATATGGCCTCATAAATGCTTTTTCCATTTAATTGAATAATTCATTCAATTAATTAAAGTGAGCATAATTATTAAGTTTAATTATTTTTAAAATTCCTTAGTACACTAGTCCTAGGATATAATTTAATTTAGTTAAAGTATAAACACTTCAAATTAAATTAAATCTTAATCAATAGGTTTAATGTGACTAATTTGAGTCAACACTTAGTAATTAAATAGGTAACCTAATTAATGTAGATTTAGGGTTTTCTGCATTTGACAATTAAGTCAAGTAGCAAAAATTAGAATAAGAATTGCCTAGTAGAATAAGACTTTAGATTTGATTAGAATAGACCAGAATCGGTAATCATGGCAATGAGCCAATTTTGAGGTATTACATTTTGCGCCTCTTTGAATGAATGTGAGAGCAGTATGTTCAATTAAAAGAAAATCAGAAAGCATGATGCAAAGATCAAGAAATGAGATTGGTTCTAAAATTGATGATACAGAGACCAATTGATAAGCTTTTAAAGATACCAAAGAGTTTAATCTTAAGGGATCCAAATAGAACACCTAGATACTTGAATTTACAAGCTTTTAAAGATTATCTCTAGAATAGAGCTTAACCTTAAGGGATCCAGATAAAACACCTAGATAACTAAATTGACAAGATAAAAAGATCCAATCATGAGTCACATAATTATCCTTAGAACAAGACTTGATCCTCAAGAGTCAAGGTTTAGACTGTCCCGATACCTATCCATCAAACTCTGATAAAGACTGCTATAAGATGTGATCAGCTAATGAAAAGATAAGATAGATAAAAAAATGATGCTAGATAGAGGGGAACAAGATGCCCCTAGTGATGAGATGCCCTTAGCAATGAGGACATAATATGGGATGAGCCAAAAGATGACACACTAGAAATATGATGTAAAGTAGTGTAGAGAGAGATATAGAAGAACGTAAAGTGTCAGTAGAATATAGAAGAGATCAAAATGATCAGAAGAAAATTCAGAGCCAATTCAACATGATTTTGAGGTCCAAAAGACCAAGTTTGACCAAAAGTTGACTAGGTTTGATCATAGTTTACTTGAGTTGACTTTTTCAGAATAAATTTTGAGAATTTGAAGAATTTTGAGTTGAAAAGATTCCAAGATTCACAAAGTATCAACCAGAATTTGGACTTCACAAGTGTTCAATCACATCGGTCCCAAAATTTTAAAATGTGTTTTTAGCTATTTAAGTGTGTCAAATTTTGAGTTTGATCCCAAATATGGATTTAGAACGGTCAAATTAGCCAGGGGGTGATTTTCATGCAAATTGAAGCACTTTCAAAAATTAGATTGAAACCTATATAAGGGCCCAAAGGGTCATTTTCAAATCATTTGTGCATTTTGTCTTTAGTGGAGAAGAGAGCTCTGAGAGGAAGATGGCAGTTTCAGTGCACACACACTATTTCAATCACTCCCGATGACACAGTCAGTCAATGGACTATGGGCCTCTCGTGAGTAGTTGACAAACTTTCTTTGTATTTAATTTTTCATGCATTTCGAGATATTTTAAGTTTTTTTTTAGCATGTTTTTAGGCTACGCTTGTTGGTTCTCGCATAGGGGTTTCTTTCCTTGTGTGAACCCAATCTATCTTCGTGCGAAGATCCACTAGCTCGATGTTTCTTCAAATGCACCGGTAGGGAATCTAGCGTAGGAGATACCCACCTTTGATGCGAGATGTGTGAGATTTGTGGGCACGTTTTTCTTAGTCTCATCGTTCCTTTTCCAAGGACTTATTTTCTCGCATGAAGATGCAAGATCTTGTGCGAGAAAATAAATTCTCAAGCAAAATTCTGGCAGGCTAGGTGAAATTAAAAGTTGCATTTTGATGTTTTATTGAAAATTTTCTTTCATTTTGTCATCATTTTGACTTGTTGAGCGAGTAATAACTATTTGGATGTTGTTGTTGCTCATGTGTGCAGGACGTCTTTGATGACATCACATTCAGGTCTCATTATCTACCTTACAAAGCTCTATTGTAGAGTTTAGATGTTGCAAACATGGCACATATCAACATATTGGGTTTAGCATATCGATGTTGGATCCCAACAGTGCTAGTGAATCATGGCCTTTTGACAACATTGGTGGAGTGCTTCCATTAAAAAATGAACACCTTTCATCTTCCACAAGGGGAGATGATGATTACACCAGAGGATGTCTATCGGATAGTGCGGATACCCTTCTATGGGCTGAGGGTTGTTTATGACATAGTGCCTCAAGCAGACATAGAGGCATTGAGGACCATCTTCCAGAGATACTTGGTGATAGGGTGAGCCATCACATGGGATGAGCTTGTCCACACATATGGGACTACTCACAGGTTGGCCTTAGTTCTAGCCATTTTCATCAATTGCTTCCTGGTACCTGATAGAGGACAACATAAACTAGAGTGTAGTTGGGATGTTATGCTACAAAGGATGCTCAATGCTCCTGAGAGGTTTGGGTGGGGCCAGTGTATGCTCACCCATATGTTTTATGAGATGCATGAGATCATCTATCATGGGTAGAAGAGTATGGCCACCAGTGTCTACGTTCTTCTGATATGGGCATGGGAGCACCTGCTTGTGACATGACTGATTTTTGAGGATGCCTAGGGGCCTACAGAGCCATACATATGTAGGTATAGGGGCTAGCTTACCTAGGAAGGTCTAGGTAAGATAGAGCATTGGAGGATGTGTCTTGATGATCTAGTATCTATCGTATGGCAGCCCTAGAGAGAGGATTGGGATGAAACTCTTTAAGAGCTGAGCTAGATGTTTTCCTCACAACCATTGTTAGGATGATCCACCCACATTATAGAGAGATTCCTCATTACACGGGTGTGGTGACGATATGGGTGGCCCCAGGAAATCTCATCAGAGTACTCTTCGTATGCCTAGGTAGCAAGAGATTTGGATCGAGGGTGGTCTATGAGGTTAGACTATGGGAGATTAATGATAGATGTGTGCAACTTAGTTGCATCATAATGGGACTATCTCCTAGAGGTATCAGGTGATGGGATGATGCCTACTTGCTAGGCATATTTTATTAGCCACTCCTTCCCATAGTTCACACAGCACAGGGACCACAACAGGCACGTGTATAGGGTCATATCCAACAGCCAGCACAACAACCACCACAGGGACTAGCTATGCAAGCTATACATTAGGTCCAATAGGTATAGACCCCCTCCCCCCCCCCCCTAATAGATGGGGTCAGATCCAAGCACTAGTGGTAGTGGGGTAGAGTAGGGTTGGCAGTAGAGAATGTGTACAAAGGAGTAGGCACTGGTGGAGTAGCAGATAGAGATGTTGGATGAGGAGACGTAGGACCAGCCTAATATTGGGCCCCAAGATGCACTAAGGAGGGCTAGAGAGTGGATTTGACAAGCTTCTCAATAGTTGGGGGAGCTAAAAATTTAGTGGTTGTGGGGGACACTCAAATAGCAGAGTACAATCATGAGATCCAGCGAGTACAAGAGCAGGTGCAAGCAGCTGAGCAGAGCGTAGAGATGTTGCAAGACAAGGTGAGACTATAAGACCCTGAGTGGCCTACTATTTTGCAACATACTCCATAGTGGTGCCTGATGAGGCTCAATAGGTGACTAAATTTTCCTAGTATACATGAGATTTTGGAGGTGCGAGCCCACCAGCTAGGCCAAATATGTCACCGCCTCCTCCTCCTCCTCCTCTAGGAGGTGAGGGTGCTAGACAATGTTAGTTTAGATAATTTTTCCTCTTAGTTTTGATTCTGGCTATGTATCAATTGGTGTGTCAACACCTTCTTGTACCATTTCTGATTGATAGTGCTTGAGTAGCACTCATTTTTTGTATTGACACATTCATGGATACTGATATATATATGAGATTTTGAGCTAAGTATCTTGTGTACATGTCTTTATCTATCTTTTAATTTGATTTACATGAGATGTTTTATGCTATGTGATGTATGGATGCATTTTTTATTTGATTTGTTTATGTAGATGAAATGAATTTATGGATTTATGAATGAAATGCATAGGTAAATGGACTGACATCTCATGTATTGTTTCATGTTTTTTCTTGACAATAATAGGTATCCCATCAAGGAGCAAGAGCCAAAGAACTAAATGCTTGTGCAGTCATGAAGAGTCATGATACTTTGAAGACACCAGCAATCCCTCATCACAGTAAGTGAAAGTAGATTTGCAATCAAATTATATATTGAACCAAGTAATGCAATCCTATGCTATATGCAACCTTAAACTAGATGCAACCCTAGGTCAGGTTACCAAGCTTTGACTATTATCATCATTGAGCATATCATGAAACCCCAGATGTCATACAATCCCCACTAACTTTGCAATCATAGGAATATGAATAGGACATCTATTCTAGTTTTGTCAGGATGAAATGTAAGCATTCGAGGCACAAGAAGCTAGAATGACTAGAACATTTATCCCTTTTGATATAGCAAGTTAACATAAGCATCAGAGCATAAATGCTAGGATGATTAGAATATTGCTTGTGTGTAGACACACCAGACACACAAGAGATCCATCTCATGCTAAGTATTCCATAATTATTCTATCCATAATGACCCTTGCATTCTTAACCTAAGACAAAAGTGTGGTAGATATGTTCACAATGACTTATACGTTCACTTAGTAGGATGAGTATCAGTGTTTACTATAGCATGAAGAGTTCACTCCAACAAGTAAGGAGAAGAACCAATGTTATTGATGTCTTCATATAAAAGGAGTCAAGGTACACCCAGCCATCCAATACAAGATGGAGGCTCTTATAGTGGACACCCCTCTTATATAGATGTTTCAAATTGTTGGATCTAAACCACAAATAGAAACCAAAGAAAGGATCATGCCCCCAGTCATTGCTTCTCTAGCCAAAAATGACATCATTGAGTTGCTCAAAGAGAAATTATGAAGAAAAAGTGAAACAAACAAAGAAAAAAAAAGCTCAATCATATCCAAACAAATATATCAGTTCAAGTTCAATTTTTTTTTTTGTCATAGGATTGATGTCAAGTGTCAATGTCCAGAACAAGGATGAAAGAAATCTCTTTAGTAAGGTGATGACAATAGACAAATGCAACCAAAATGATTGGTGACTAAGGTCAAAGAGGAATCTTCAAGGTGAAGAACCTAAGGAGGATTGAGTGATAGTAGGTAGACATAGCCAGAATGACTGGTGACTGATGAAAGAGAGATCTTCCATAAAGGAATCTTGAAAAGTGACATGAGCAATAGTAGGAAAATGTAGTTGAGACAACTGGTGATTGTCATGAAAGGGATTCTATGAGGAGAATCTTGAAAAGAGTGACACTTGCAACAGTAGGTAGACACAACTAGAATGACTAGTAACTGTCACAAAAGAGATTCTATGAGGAGAATCTGCAAAAGAGTGGCACTAGCAACAGTAGGAAAACATAGCTAGAATGACTAGTGACTATTGTGAAAGAGATTCTAGGAGGAGAATCTCAAAAAGAGTGACACTTTCAATAGTAGGCAAACACAGCTAGAATGACTGGTGACTGTCGTAAAAGAGATTCTAGGACACTGAAGGGTGGTGTCCCCAAGTTATAACAAGATTCAATCCATGGATACATGAACAAAAAAGAAAGAAAAGTAGGAAAACCAACTATACAGGAAGCCAGAAGATGCATTGAAAGATGGAGCATTGGGAACAAGAGGTGCCTATTTACCAGGTTTTCACCTTCTTGGCAGAGCTTTATTTTTTTTTTGCTACCATGATGCCTATTTTCAGGTTTTCAACAATGGAACTTTCTTGCTTTTTCAATTTTTTTAATTTTTTCTTTTCTTTTCTTTTCTTTTTTTTGTTTAAGGACTTTTTGCAATTTTTTCAGGATATTTAGATATGCACAAAGAGCTTCTCAAATCAGATCAGCTATAAAACCACTTCAGGTGGAGAGTGTTGATAGGCTCCTTGAGCACTTCTCCCTTAGTTGTAGAAAGCTAGTAAGCACTAGATCCACACATTACAATGATTATGTAAGGACCAAGCTAGTTTGGTTTGAACTTCCATTTTTGGACTTGTTGCTACTGATTTGTAGAGTTTTCTCTTAGGACAAGATCACCCAGTTAGAAGTCACGTGGCTTAACTTTCCTATTGTAGCTTATGGACATTCACTGTTGATAAACTCATAGATGATCACACACCACTTGCTAACATTCATCTAGTAGTATTAGCTCTTGAAGTTGAGCTATTATGTAATCTTTGTTAGTAATGAGACCTTTCATAGATATTCTCAAGGTAGGAATCTTGACCTCTATTGGAAGCATAACATCCGCTCCATAAACCAAAGCAAAGGGCATTGTACCCATTGGAGTCTTGATGCTTGTCTTGTATGTCCACAAAGCTAGATTAATCTAGAGATACCAGTCCCTCCCAGATTTATTGACTGTGTGATGAAGGATCTTGAGGATCACCTTGTTGGATGCCTTTGCCTAGCCATTATCCTGTGGGTAATAGATAGAAGACCAATGTTGCATGATTTTGAATTTCTTGCATAGCTCCTTGAGGTCTTTGTTTTTAAACTATCCTCCATTGTTAGTAATGATGGATGATGGTACACCATACCTACATATGATGTAGTTTGTGATAAATAGAGCTACAATTTTTCCATTTTCTATAGTGAGAGGTACTACCTCTACCCACTTTGTGAAGTAGTTTGTAGTCGTAATAATGAACTTATGTCCATTAGAAGAAGATGGATGAATTTGACCCACCAAGTCAAAGGCCCATTATTGAAATGGCCACATTATGGTAGATGGAATCAGCTCCCTGGCTAGAGCATGAATCAGATTCCCATGGATCTGGCACTACTTGTAGGACTTGGCATACTTGATTGCCTCTTGTTCCATTTTTGGCCAATAGTAACCAACTCTAATGAGTTTTCAAGCTAGTGTCAAGTCATTTGAGTGGGATCTACAAATGCCCTCATGAACATCAATTAATGTGCATTTGGACTCTTCAAGTTCTAGACACCTATGGAGTGTTTCATCATGACCTCTCCTAAACAAATCATCAGCAATAATGACATACCATGAAGCATTATAGATAAGGTAACATTTCTCATTTTGGGTTAGACCATCTAGAATGGTTTGGTTATAGAGATAGGAGTAGATGTGATGGTAGTGAGATGAGTCTTGTCCTATAATAGAACAGACCATCCTAGAATAAGGAGTATCATAGGTAGGGTAGAGTAATGCTTCCACCAAAAACTCATGTCAGAGATCATGTTTGGGCATCTGTAGCAAGGAAGCCAAAGTAGCCATAGGATCAGCTACTTTTTTATTTGCTTGAGGAATTTTTTGGAAGGTGATGTGCACAAAATAATTCTTCAGGTCATCAACCATGCATTTGTAAGGGACTAATTTCTCATCCTTTGTCTAATACACATCATTAACCTAGTTGATTATGAGCTGAGAGTCCCAAAAGATATCTAATTGATCCACTCTCCATTTAGCTACAATCTTCATGCCATTAATCAAAGCCTCATATTCGGTGATGTTGTTTGTACGAGGAAAAAAAATCTTATATGCTTTAGGTAATGAATATCTTTGTGGCTTTATGAAGAGTAATCCAACACCAGATCCCTATTTTGTGAAGGACCCATCAAAGCACATCACCCACAATTGGTGTATGAGTGTTAGAATTCACTCATCAGGGAAATCAACATTCATCGAGAGAATACTCTATATAGGTGCATTTTCTACCTGATCTGCAATTTCTTGTCCCTTGATAGCCTTTCATTCAACATGCTGAATGTCAAATTCACTGAGTATCATGACCCATTTAGCCAATCTTCTTATGAGAGCCACCTTACTGAGCAAGTAATTCAATGGATCTATTTTGGCCACTAGCCATGTATTGTGGGCAAGCATGTAGTGTCTCAACTTTTGGGAAGCAAAGACAACTGCTAAGCAAGCTTTATCAATGATGCTATAATTCATCTCATAAGAGATCAATGTGCAACTCAAATAATAAATAGCTCTCTCCTTGTTATGGTTGTCCTCTTGAGCTAATAATATTCCTAGAGATGTTTCAATTACTAAAATGTACAAAATCAAAGGCTTCCCATAGATAGGAGGCATCAAGATTGGTGGATTAGCAAGATACTATTTTATCTATGTCAAGCTTTGCTCACAATCCTGACTCCAGTTGAATTTCACACCCTTATGTAAAGTCTTTGTAAAAGGTTATGATCTATCCACCAACTATGAGATGAACCTATGAATAGATTGGAGTCTTCCTTGTAGACCTCTCATCTAGCTGATGTTATGAGGTGGAGACATATCCATAATTGCTTTAACTTTCTCTAAATCCACCTCATTTCCTTTTATAGACACAGTATATCCTAGTAGCTTCCCTGATGTGATGCCAAATGTGCATTTATTAGGATTGATTCTGAGACTAAACTTTTCCATGCGATCTAGGATGGGTCCCAAATCTTGTAGATGAGTATTACATTTTGTGTTTTTGACCAAGGTATCATCCATGTTGTCCTCCATGGTCTTATGCATCATATCATGGAAAATTATAGTGACTGCCCTCTGATAGGTCACACCAGCATTTTTCAAGCCGAATGACATTATGTTCCAACAAAAGGTTCCCCATGCACATGTAAAAGAACTATTTTCCTAATCTTTTGATGCAATTTTGAACTAATTATAACCAAAAAACCATCCATGAGTGAGTGCATCTCATATCCTACTATCATGTCCACTATCATATCAATTTTGGGAAGTGGAAAATTATCCTTAGGACATGCTAAGTTGAGATCGTGAAAGTTAGTACAAACTCTGATAGATTTACCATGGTTGGAGACTGCAACAATGTTGGATATCCATTTAGCATAATCAATTGCACGGATGAAACTAGCTTTCAAAAGCTTCTCTAGTTCAGCCTTGATGAGCAATGCAACATCAGGATGCATTTTTTGAAGTTTTTGGTTAACTAGTTTAATGCCTAGTGTGATGACAGATGATGCATAATGATATCAGGATCTAGTCCTAGCATGTCAGAATATGTCCAAGCAAAATTTATCTTCTTCTCTTGGAAGAAGGCAATGGATTCCTCCCTTTCTTTTGGACATAGTGACTACGCTAGATGTATCATATGAGGATGTTCTTCTATGCCCAAGTTGATCAGCTATGTCATCTCTATCAACACTGATGATATTTCTTGTAAGTGACTTGGAAGTGCAACAAATATATCATCCATAGGTGCCTCAGAGAGGTTTTCACCCTTGGATACATCTTTTGTTTTTACTTTTTTTAGGTTTTGACATTGCCACAATGTGGTTTTCACCATTAGACCTTTTATGTTTTTTCTTTTTAATAGTAAAAATGAGATATTTGATGTTAGCTTCAGTCATGTTGACACTTTGTTCACTGGTGGAAGACGTTACTGGTTTGACAACGTTCAAGTAAAAAGAAAGAGCATAGTCATTCTGGAATGTGGGTACTTCACTAGATGCATTAGGATTCCAGTCAATAAGCTTGAGATATATGAGTGAAAGAGTAGTGGTGGGTTTGATTGCATTCACAGTATAGTCATTAAATGCTTGGACCACCAATTCGAGACCTAGAGAAGCTTTGTCCACAAGTGTGTTTGAATGCCTCTGAGTTCTAATGTCAGTAACTGAAGACTTAGGGACACTAGTTGGATCAGACCTATCTGACCTAACCCTAGACATTTCACCCACTTCGAGCTGGTTTTCATAGACATAAACTTGGTCAATGTCTTTATTTGTAGTCGCTTCTGAAAGGGGGTCAAACTCATATTCCTTAGAATCAGTGTTGCATGGTGACAAGCTATAGAATTCCCCAACAGTGGTAGGGACATACTCACCTTCATAATATGGATTTTTACATAGGTACTCCACACATAACACCTGACTAGAATCCCCCTATTCTAAATGAGTGCAGTGTGGATCAATATTATCCTCAAAAGAATCACTAGTACCATCCATAGTGCTGACATGTGGCACAAAGTCATCTGGCTCAACAAATAATTTAGCAAAATCATGAGGAATAGGATAAGGATAAGGATCATCATCATCAAAATTTTCCTCTTGAGTATATGACTCAGGTTGTGACTCATTTCTAGATGAACTCTCGGGCTTTGATATGAATTTATTAGCCCCTAAATGGAAGGGGACCTTCTTAAAGCCTAGACTAGATCTATCTTTGTTTCTTTGAGTTATTGCTTTGATAGGGTCAACTAGACCATTGTTATTGCACCCAATAGGACTTGTTCCCTTATAGCAAAGTCTCTTCATGAGTCTAAGGCCATATTTCTCAAGAGTGATCTCGTGAGCTTATTCTATTAGGTCAAATAGAGTCTCCTCTTTGTAAAGCCACACAACAATGACTCTTTTTTTTCTTTCATCTTCTAAGGGGACGGTGGCCTTGACAAAAGTGCCATTATACTTGGTTTGAGGCATCAACAAAAATGGCTTCTTTGCCTCAGATGGTCTCCCATAATGATGAGGAGACTTAGGAAGAGATGTTAATGACAACACTAGTTCGATATGGTACTTGTCCATGCTAGTTTCCTTTAACATGAATGACTGCACAATTTTTTTTAGCTTGTTGTCATGATAATTAATAAATTCTCTGTTAGTGGGGACAAAATTCTCAGCATCTTGGAGCATATTGTAGGTGTAGCTAGTACTGGCAAGAATAGTGACTTTGAAGCCATGAAATAGGAATTTAACACATTGATGGTATGTGGAGGGTGTCATGTCCCCTTTTCAAATAATAAAAAAATAATAATCTTTGCTAAGACAGGCAGGCCCAAGAAAGTGAAGTTTCGGAAAAAGGGAGGTTAATCTTTGGAAACCGTTGGACTAATAAATGAAATTATTATTAAAATATGTTTCATTAACCTCTCTTGGACGTGAGTTACGGTTATGGCCTCTTTTAAGGGGTTTGGAGGCATTTTGGGAGGGAGGAGAACTTGATTTTTGCTCATTCTTTGTTATTCTTCAGAGGCTGCCAAACCTGTGGAGAAGGAGACCCAAGAACGGGAGTTTGTAGGTTTCCAGGGAGACCCAAGAACGGGATTTTGTAGGTTTCCAAGAAGGCTAAGGATGGGAGTTTGAAGCCATTCCATGTGCATGCTCATACAGAGTTTGCCTTTGTATTGAACAGTGTAGATTTGTGGGTTTTTGGGTGTGTTGTTTGCATGAGTTTGGTGTTTTTAGTTGAGCATTTCATATCAGTTTTGGTTGCTGCTGTATTTTAGACTTTAAGCTATTAAAATAGAGCTGAATATATGTATTGGGACGTTATTAAACTTCTGAGATAGTTTATTAGTGTTGTGTGGTGTTTCCGGGCATTTTTGTGTTAATTTCGGGAGCCCGATGAGCATAGTTTTTGTCCTACATTTGAGAACTGTTGTGTAAAGGTTATACAAATATAGAAATGCCATTTTGTAGGCTTTTATGCTGCTGAAATTTCTGTAAAAATTTTCACTTTCAGATTTATTAATAATTGGTGAAGCTGTGAAGCTTTTGGCACAATTTCTGGCATACGCGATTTGGGGTTTCTTGAGAAATTTGGAGGATCTTTGTGATATTAGTTGTTTGATCTTAAAGATCTGATTAAAGGTTGGAAATATCATGTAAAATCAGAAAAGGGACATTTCAGTGGTATCAGAGCCATGATCTTGCCAGCCTGAGGGTTTGTAGAAGTTGCAGGTCAGTTTTGACAACTACCCAAATCTTGCATGTTAGTTTTGACAACTACCCAGATCTTGCATGTTAGTTTTGACAACTACCCAGATCTTGCATGTCAGTTTTGATAACTACCCAAATATTGCATGTCAAAATTTATGGTTGCATTCTACTTCTAATCATATGCATGTTAGTTCTTGGTGAATTTGGTGGTTGCATGTTGCTTCTAATCAGTTGCATGTCAAAATTTATGGTTGCATGCAACTAAGTGAAAGAGAAAAAAGATATTTGCAGCGAGAAAAGAATAAAGAAATTTTGATCAAACCTCCTGTTGAAAGTAAAAGTACAAAATCCAAGGAAGGGAAAAGTATGGCTGATCCAGATGAGATGGCAAAGAAATTCTTCCAAGACATCCAAAATACTCAGAAGCAAACAGTGGATAGTTTGGCAGAAACTAGAGAGGCTTTGCGAATATTGACAGAAAAACTACAAGGAGTTGCATCTATTAATGAGAAAGGGAGCACTTCAGAGGAGCCAAGAAATCTAAAATCCACACCATCTAAATCAACCAAAACTATTTTCTTGCCTGCAGATGAGCCACCAGTACCAAATCCAGCCATTAATCCTATGGAAGAGGTTACAGGTAACTTGATTACATTAAGAGCTACTTATAATGGCTTAGATGATGACTTTCATAGTTCAGTTCCTTTTAGAGAATATGTGGATATGATAAACACTTTGATGCCCAAGAAAGAGTACAGAAGGGAGCATGACATAAGTGGAAGAGAGCTCAAAAATAAAATAAGCAAGTTTATAGCACCTACTTTTGATGGAACAAATAAAATTTCAGCTAGAGCATGGCTACAAAAATTACAAACCTTCTTCACACTTAACCCCATGAAGGAGAGTGATGTTGTTCAAATTGCAAGTCTACACTTGGAAGATGCAGCCTATGATTGGTGGTATCATGGAATGACTACTCAAGGTCATGATCAGGTAACTACATTTGATGATTTTAGTCAAAGAGTGATAGATAGATTTGACCTCAAGGATGATGATTATGAGGATGTTGTTGTGCATGATGGTGAGATACCTGGTGTAGATGAGCAAACATTGAGCATTCATGACTTTTCTGAGAGAGAGTACTAGGCACAGTTAGATGCTTCGTCACATGAGGTTGAGGCTAGTAGTACTTCACATGATTTATCCTGCCAGCTGAAGGTGTGTGAAGACAGTATTGTCACTACATTATCTCATCATGACAGGTATGTGGAGTTAGTTGGTATTGGTCATATTACTCAAGTTAGGATTTTTCTTGAGTTACCAGCTAATTCTAGTTTACAGATATGGACTCGAGATTCTTATATTGGCATTTGGGGTTCAGTTGACTGTAAATCATTAACACTTTTTGGTAGCAGTGATTATTTGGGTGCTACCATGGATTTGATTAGCAGATTGCACGGTGTTGTCTTTTCTTGTGCCAGGAACTTATCTGATGTTTGTATTAGTTTTTATACACCGGTGTTGGGCTTTGTTCATATATCTATTCGACCATACTTGCTGGAATGTGTTGATGATATTTAATATTTGGCAGTGTGTACAGATGAGTCCCAGGATCATATTGGCATTGATGACATCCAGGAGGATGTAGTGGGCAGTTTTGAAGACTTAGTTTCCTTGGGTACAGAGGAGTTGGACAGCAGTGCTAATGTTTTTGATACTCTGTATGTTGATATGAGCTTTAGATTTAATTTAGAGGGTATGGATTGTAATACTCTAGAGACTAGTGACTTTGAGGATACTCCTTTAGATAGTGCATCAGAGGAGGTTTGTAGGAGACAGTCAAGCCAGTGCCATCATGTGCCTAATCAGTTAAGAGTTAGTGACCAAGACATTTCTATCACTTGCCAACATTTTGATGCTACTCGTCAGTTGTTAGCAGTTTATGGATGGGGTTCTCCTACTAGTGATGAGCATGAAGGCAGTTATATTTCCTTGATAGAGATCCACTCTTTATGGGAGACTATTCAGATTTTGAGACAGAATTATATGCAGTTGGTAGCTGACAGAGATTATCTTATGGAGTGGGGCAGTACAGCATATGATACAATATTGGCCAAGGAAGATGAGGTGAGTGAGCTTACTGAGCAACTTGAGGTGACTTCTGAGATTCTTGAGAGTACACAGTTGGCTTTCAAGGAGTCACAGTTTCATTTGGCTAAGGCAACCATGGAGTTAGAGTGGCTACAGTCTTTACTTGATTCTATACAGTCACAAGCTATGGTGTTTGGTGGTCCGAGGATGTCCATGGCCAAGATTTTCAGAGACAGTGGAGATGGGGATGCATCCATCCTTGATATTAACATTTGCATATCAGGTTCATTCCCACTAGAGTCAGGTTCAGTTGAGTTTGGTTTTGTAGTAGATTGTTGTATGCCTGACATGGTGGTGGCCTCTAGTACTGATGGCACAGAGACTAGAGATGTATCAAAGAGCATGTGTGATGTTGGTGAGTCGACAGTTGGCATGGTTCCTACTAGTAATACTACTCCCTTGGTGATATCTTCAGAGATAGAAGTCAATTCCAACATGGTTAATGATCAATTGCAGTTAGTTTCATCTGGATTACAGTCTGAGCCACTGACTGAGATTGGCGCATTCTATCGGTATTACACTAGGAGGTACGCTCATCAATTTACCTTTGATGACCATGTTAATGAGATTATGATACAAAGATGTACTTTGGTTCCTAGTGCTTATCATCAGTTATGGAACAGTTTGATGCCTCGGGATGAGAGTTGTGATGGGCACGACATGGTGATAGGTCCTGCAGTTGATAGCTTGATAATACATGACTTAGAGCAGGAGTTTTGGAGTGATGCTTCAGCAGGGTATGTACATCAGTTAGCAATTGATCCTTGTGTTGAGGAGTTGATGGTAGGAAAATTTGGTTTGGGTTCCATTTCTTGTTGTTCATTTTGTGATGGCTTTTCACCATCAGGGGTGCATGGGAGTTATGGTTATGAGATAGTGGCCGATGATCTACAGAGTTGTGTTGATTGCAGGAGTTGTACAGTGTGTGGATTCTCCATACTTGGTATAGTTTCATATGAGAGCATTCACCATTTTTGTAGAGTTGGATTGTACATTTCGTATAGGCTAGTGGGATGCGTTGATGGTATTTATTGTGTTGGCAGTTTGATTTGTCCACTTTACTTGGGTTCTGATGTTCTAAGAGTTTGTGTCTCATGGTTTTTTGACTATGGTGGTGGTGATTTTGGAGTTTGGTTGAGCTATAATTGTCAATTTGATTATGGATTCCTCTTGGTCATATTGCAGAGGATATTGCAGGAGCCTGTGTTAATTGGTAGTAGTATAGTTCATGACTACATTTGGGATCCAGGTGGATTGATTGGTTTATTGTTCAGCCATTTCTTGAGGACAAGCAATGTTTGGGGAGGGGAGGACTTGTCATGTCCCCTTTTCAAATAATAAAAAAATAATAATCTTTGCTAAGACAGGTAGGCCCAAGAAAGTGAAGTTTCAAAAAAAGGGGGGTTAATCTTTGGAAACCGTTGGACTAATAAATGAAATTATTATTAAAATATGTTTCATTAACCTCTCTTGGACGTGAGTTACGGTTATGGCCTCTTTTAAGGGGTTTGGAGGCATTTTGGGAGGGAGGAGAACTTGATTTTTGCTCATTCTTTGTTATTCTTCAGAGGCTGCCAAACCTGTGGAGAAGGAGACCCAAGAACGGGAGTTTGCAGGTTTCCAGGGAGACCCAAGAATGGGAGTTTGCAGGTTTCTAGGAAGGATAAGGATGGGAGTTTGAATCCATTCCATGTGCATGCTCATACAGAGTTTGCCTTTGTATTGAACAGTGTAGATTTGTGAGTTTTTGGGTGTGTTTTTTGCATGAGTTTGGTGTTTTCAGTTGAGCATTTCTTATCAGTTTTGGTTGCTGCTATATTTCAGACTTTAAGCTATTAAAATAGAGCTGAATATATGTATTGGGATGTGATTAAACTTCTAAGATAGTTTATTAGTGTTGTGTGGTGTTTTCGGGCATTTTTGTGTTAATTTCGGGAGCCCGATGAGCATAGTTTTTGTCCTACATTTGAGAACTGTTGTGTAAAGGTTATACAGATCTGGAAATGTCATTTTGTAGGCTGTTATTCTACTGAAATTTTTGTAAAAATTTCCACTTTCAGATTTATTAATAATTGGTGAAGCTGTGAAGCTTTTGGCACAATTTCTGGCATACGCGATTTGGGGTTTCTTGAGAAATTTGGAGGATCTTTGTGATATTAGTTGTTTGATCTTAAAGATCTGATTAAAGGTTGGAAATATCATGTAAAATCAGAAAAGGGACATTTCAGAGGGCATAGTGCACATCTCATGTATCCATGGCCATCCTAGCATAATATTATAAGCCAAGGGAATACCAAGGACCTAACAAGTGACATCCCTTTCTATAGGATCGACGTGAAGGGGCAAGACCAAAAGCCCTAGACACTTTCATTCAACTTCATAATATTCTTTGATAGTGATCTTGTAACAAGGATCAATAGAGTCCTCAGAATAATTTAATTTTCTAAGTAAAGTAACAAAGACAATGTATAGACAAAACGTGTCTAATGTATCATAACCTCAATGTGTAGAGGTTGATTGTGTGGGTGACTCAACAAATTATCATCCTCCTTCAAAGGACATAAAGTAAGGTGAGGTCAAGTGACCTACCATAGATTGAAATCACTCCAGATCAAGGTCTTGAGAAACATTTTCCTCAGTGAGGGCTTTATCCAAAATCTGCCTATGAGCAGGCGAGATTTTAAGCAGCTCAAAGATTGTGATCTAAGAATTAGTTTGTTTTAATTGATTGAGAACATTGTAGCTAGTTGCTATTGAATTTGTTGCAAGTTTTTGCACCTTTTCTAGGTGGACCAGCAATGGTTTTATCTTTATGTTGTTCAAGATCAGGAGTAGAAGGTGTAGGGCCTTTGAGCACCAACTTGGTGTGAGAGCATGTAACAACTTTGGCACAATGTTGCGAAGATATATTATTAGTTGTGTGGGAAGTAGGGCCCCTCAAGAAAAATGGTGTCTTGGGTTTATTGTTATCTTTCTTGCCCTTGATGGTAATAATCTCACAGTGATCAAAATCCACAGGTTCAACCACATGGACTATCTCATCATCATTGTTAGAATATGTATAATTGACCTTGTTGTTAGGTTTTGGCTTTGAACTATCTCCTTTTTCATAAGCCAAGAGGGATTCTTTGAAAGCATTGTGATCTGAGTTCTTATTATATCCATCTACCACAATGTCACCATCATCGATCATGTGTTGGACTTTGCAACACATGTTTATGTAGTTGCTAGTTTTGTGCCCTTTATTTTGGTCATACTCATAGAATGTGGTTTTGTTCCACCATGGTGGGCATGGTTGCGAATCATAGGGGCGAGAGTTGTCCAATGGTGAAATAAGCTTGTTTTGTAACAAGATCTTGTAAACCACATCCAAAGGTTAACCCAGAGGTCTATACTCTCATTTAGGACATATAGCCCATGAGTTTCTTAGTCTATTCCCAGATGTCTTCTTGTTAGGAGGAGGTTTCTCAACATTCTTGGCCGCATTGAAACCATTTGTGAGATTAAAGGCTACCTTAGCAGGTTTAGGGGTGACATTGTCAAAAACCACATCATGTACAATTTCTTTGTTCTTGTTGGCATACCTAGGTTTGTCCTTGTTAGAGGTGGATCCTTGTTTTGTCTCCTTCTCAAGGGTAAGTTTTCCCTTCTTGACCATGAATTCCTCTACGTGGATAGCTTGTGTGACCATGTCTTTGAAGGTGCATAGACTTTCAAGTTGGACTCTATATCCAAAATTGGGTAGTAGATTATCAGTGAAGATGTCAAGCTTTTCCGTTTCAGGAATTTTGCATGAATACTTGGTGTATAGTTGTCTCCACCTCTAAAGGAATGTGAGGAAAGGTTTCCTAGCCTTCTGCTTAAGGTTGCATAAATCTTGAATATTGACAGGATGTTGCATGTTATGAGAATATTTCTAGACAAACAAGTTGGCAATTTCATCAAATGTCTTGATACTAGGAGGCAAGTATGAAAACCACTCCATAGCCTAACCACCTAGACTTCTAGGGAGTAAATGCATGAGATATGTTTGATGATGCATAAATTCCATAGACAAGGCACCAAATTCTTATAAGTGATCTTTGGGATCAATGGTTCCAAAGTATTTATCATACTTAGGTAGCTCTACTCCTCTTGGAAAAGGAGGCATGTTTATGCTCTTGTCAAATGGAAATGGACAAAAAGCATCTAAGGTGTATGTTTTTGCAGGTTTGTCTTTCTCATGCATCATCTGAGCTAGTTGTTCTTGCATGATTTTCAATTTTTTTTGGAGTTTGGAAGTATCAGTTTCCTCTTCAAGTGTAATGATGGTTTCCACATTGAAATGATGGTGTAGCTTAGCTTCCTCTTGGGCAAACTTGACAAAGTTTTTTTCTTTCTCCTCGTTGAGTAGGATTTCCATGACCTTATTAAATTGTTTGTCTTTACAAAACTTTTCCATGTCTTCAAGAAGTATTTCCACCTCTATTACTCATCAGTGTCATGGTCTTTTTCTTTATTATTCCTAGGTTGATCTTGGTGTCTACTGTGATTACCATGTTCAAGTTCATAATTAGCCATTGTAGGAATGTGCTCAATTTCAGTATGTTGTGATTGAAAATGCCATTTGAAAATGAATTTAGAAGTTTTGTTTGGAGATGTGGTACCTTTTCTAGTCTCGGGATCCTCTTGATACAAGGGGTTCCTGGCTTGTTGTAAGTTTATGGAGAATGTTCACGGGACTCGAGGTGATCTGACGAGTGAAGGAGATCATGAAGATTCCTCATTAGATGAATTGGACATACATCATGTATAAAATGGAAGGCAACCTCTACTATGATTATGAGCCCTAGCCCAACCTCACCTAAGTCTAAGGGGATAGAAAACATTTCCACTTCTTGTTGGAATACTCATAGACAAGGACAAGAAGCAAAACCAAGATAAGGATCACACTTAAAACTTAGTCTCAAAAAGCAAAGAAAGAGTGTTGTATACTAAGGTGTGAGTAGTCTGAGTAAAGGCTAGAACAACCAATGATTATGACTATCATGACATGGAGTATAAAAAACACTGGAGAATGTGAACAAGACAAGTAAGAGATGAGACTGATTAAAATATAGATCGCAAGTTATTAGCTAAGAAAAATGCCATTGTCTAGGACTATTTATAGACAGAGAAGAGGCAAACTGATGTAGGAAACAAACTAGACACAAAGCGTTGATTTCTCAAACAAGTTGATTTGAAAATTTTGACTCAAGTTCTTGCATGAAGATCCTTTGGGAGGCATGTGAGAAAGCACACAGGCATATGTAAAATCTTAGAACAATAATATAAACTCACACGAGGATGTGCTATAAGCTGCACAAAGAAGTGCTAGGTTTTGGCAAACAAAATAGGAGGCTATCAGCAAGATCTCACATAGCAATATGCAAGTGCTCATGTGAGGATCTAGACAAAACCATGTGAATAAGTGATAGGACAAAAGGAACTCACACAAAATGTTGCAAATTGTGTACAAAAATTGAGACCAGACTGACAACTAGACTAGATTTTGAAGAGGTTTTGACAATTTTAGCCTATTCTAGATAGATTGTTGGTTTATTTGACAAATATTAGATAGATTTCAAGGTTAATTTTCAAGTAAGACAAAGTGTTTTCAACAAGACATGGGAAGCAAGCAATAGTCGAATACAATCCAACTATGGGCAAAGTAACTCAGAGGGATGGGGGAGTCTTGACCTTCAGTTTTCTTATATAGGTTTGAACATGTTTAAGACTCGATAAAAAAAATTCTTTATCCCTAAAAATAGAAAATGGTAGAGAATGCAAAACCTTTGTCCCACAACTTATGTGCATGCATGCACCTCATACAGCTGTGTCAGCCCCTAGAGGGCACCCATTTTTTTGGTGTATTCAAAGTGCTCAATAACATATACACTAAATGAACACCCTTGTGGTAGGGATCAAACATGTATACCACCTTCCAATGCCCAATAGAATGCCTAAGGTGAGTTCTACAAGAGAGATTCTCCCCCCTCCTTGCACAAAGATTATGCTTCCTTTTGGAGGTGAACCAAGTAGCCTCTAACTAAACATTTTTACTTGGCTTCCATTCTTATCAATCTCTAATGGCTCCACAAGTGGAGTTGAGACCAGCAACCCACACCAACATCTAAAAGTGCACACACTTTCTTATCAAGACTAGGGCCAGTGCTAACCAGTGCAACAGATAGAGCCTCCCCTTGATATGCAATATCAAGAATGAAGGAGAGGAAATTAATATGGCTTTGGAGTCTTTTGCTCAACAAAGCTTCTTTATTATAGTGAGTTGGAATCTTCGACAAAAGGAGTGTACTCACTTGGGTTGTTCTCTAAGGTTGGATCGCTCCAGAAGGCCCTCTAAAGGATTGATTCAGACTGGTTGTTCAAACACAAGGGTCAAAGTTTCTAATTTCCCTCAAGGGGAAAGAGCATACTCCTCTACCTTGTTTTTTCACTAAAACACATAGAACACGTTAATCACCAACTTAGCTTAATCAATCTAGACTCATCCTTTGTAAAGATTTTGATCCCCTAAAAGGAAATCATCATCTCATCATAGAAGAGGGTTCATACTAGAGAACCACTAAGTTGCTTGCCTCCCTTGGATGTCGTCTTTCAAAGGATTCTAGGTTTCTAATTCACCCTTGGTCATGACCTCCAAGTGGTGAAGAGCATAGTCCCCTATTCCTCTATCTTGCACCCTACAAAGTTCACAAGCCCTGATTAGACTATGTTTGGAAAGCAAGAAAAAGATACATTGTTTTAGTGGATTTTAAGATTGTTCTTCGACAATTGTATCTTTGACAGCATCCTAAAAACACACAATCAGTTCATGTTTGGGAAAGTTTATATAAAGGAGTCTTCGTTAAATTTCCTACAGATAATTGTTAGGCGACCAAAAACTAGAAAATTAAAATAATGATGCTTTAGAGAAAACATGTCAGTAAAAAATGATAAACAACATACCAAAAAATTGCATTTTAATGATCTTGTTTCAAGATTTTGCATGAAATCTTGCGTAGGTCCACGTGAAGTATTTCACTATCACGCACAAGAAAATGAGGTGCCACGTGAGAATCCATGCAATAGGGCACTTTTCATGCAAGAAAGTGTACAGAGACGTGCGAAACCCTCAAGTCTTTGCGCAAAAATGATTTTTTTTGCATGAAAATCTAGAAGAATATATTGACAAGTATGACAGAGTAATGAAAATATCAGAAAAATAGACAAATTAGGGCAAAAAGATTTTTTTTTCTACCCCACAATAGGCACCAGAAATGTATACGTGAAAATGTGACCTTGGATCTTTCACCTACACTTCAACATGGTCATTATATGCGGATTCATCCTTAAATAAACATGGGATCATTTATCTAAGTGGCCCGACAATGTGACCTGTTGCCTTCTAACTAGGAGGATTTTTCCTATGTGCTCCCAGATCAAGATGCAGGTAACCAAACATTTATAGAATGAAGGATTTTGTGCAAAATATGATTATGTAATTAATCTATATGAAAATGCAAGCATTAATCTAAGAAATAAAAGACTTTAAGCTAAATGTATGCATTCTTATTCTAAAATGACATTAAAGTATTTAAGCAAATATGAAAGCCAGAATGTGTGATTATTTTGACAACAATTCAATACAATCAAAATTCCAACCTCTATAATGGGGGATTGAGAGTCCTTTAAATATAATCCAAGAAATCCATCAATGGTCAATATAAATTTAGATGGACAGTTAAGATTAGAGAGAAGATTCAGTTAAAATGGAAACTTCCTTGTGCAAGTGAAGTTGACTATTTCAAATCTGAGTGTGATGAGTAGTTAACTGAGAGTTTCCATTTTAGAACTGAAGAGAAGATTTTGAAGATATTATTTAATTTAATAAAGTGAGATATGACCTCATAAATGACTTTTCCATTTAATTGAATAATCTCATTCAATTAATTAAAGTGAGCATAATTATTAAGTTAAATATTTTTTAATTCCTTAGTACATTATTCTTAGGATATAATTTAATTTAATTAAATTATAAACACTTCAAATTAAATTAAATCTTAATCAATAGGTTTAATTTGACTAATTCAAGTCAACACTTAGGAATTAAATAAGTAGCCTAATTAATGCAGATTTAGGGTTTTTTGCATTCGACAATTAAGTCAAGTAGCAAAAATTAGAATAAGAATTGGCTAGTAGAATAGGACTTTAGAATTGATCAGAATAGACCAGAATTGGTATCATGACAATGAGCCAATTTTAGGGTATTACAGTTGCATAGGCAATCTTTTCTGAAAATGCAAGAAGAAGATGATGTAGTATAGAAAATTCTTACCAATGAGTGTATAGTGGTCAGAGATATCATTCAAATTTTTTTCTTAAAGCTATGTAACTATAAAGACTGTGTCTACCCAGCAAGCCCTGAGATAATTGACCAATTACTACCAAGTGAAGTAGCTACAAGTCTAGTACATAAAGTATCAATGGTATAATTAACAACTACTATGAAACTTTCTCTTGGTCATAATCTCCATGCAAAAAATAAGTTGTACCTATCACAATTGGAATTGTTAACCAAGTTAATCAATTAGCATGAAAAAGCCTTTGCTTGGGATTATAAGGATATGGTAGGACTGAGCCCTAAACTCTATACCCATAGAATCTACATCAATGATGGAAGCTTGCTACTTGATTAGCCCCAGAGGAGAATAAATCTAGCATTGCGCAAAATAGTTAAGACTGGATTACAAAAGATGTTTGATGTTGGATTCATCTATCCAATCTCTAGTAGAAAATGGTTATCACCATTAGTTATTGTACCTAAGAAAGGAGGAAAGTGATGGATATGTGTACATTATAGAGAATTAAATAAAGCCACAAAGAAGGATCACTTTCCTTTAGCCTTTATTGATCAAGTTTTAGATACTTTGGCTAGAAATAAATACTTCTCATTTCTGGATGGATACAATGGATATGATTAGATAAGTATTTCTCTAGAAGATCAAGAGAAGACCACATTTAAATTTCCTTGGGGTACCTATGCCTATTCTATATTAACATTTGGATTATGCAATGCACCTGCTACTTTCTAGAGAGATGTAGTCAGCATCTTTGTTGAGATATCACATGATTGCATGGAGATATGCATGGATGAATTCACTATATTTGGTGTCACATTTGAGGAAGACTTGGAGAACTTGGAGAAAGTACTAATCCAATGTGAAGAACAAAATCTATCACTTAATAGTGAGAAATGCTTTCTAATGATGCAGGAAGGGGTGGTATTGGGACATTTTATCTCTGAAGCTGGAATCTAGGTAGACCCTATAAAAGTAGAGGTAATTCTCATACTTCCTACTCCCACAAAGAAAAAAGAAGTCAGATCTTTCCTAGGACATGTTGGCTATGATAGGAGGTTTATCAAAAAAATTAGTTAGATAGCTAGTCCTCTATATACTTTTCTTGCCAAAGAGGTTGAATTTTCCTGAATAAAGGAACGTGATGACTCCTTCCAGCAACTCAAGTCACTATTGAAAACTCCACCAATACTTAGGGGTCTCAATTGGACTTTCCCTTTCAAATACATATAGATGCTTCTGACTATGCCATAGGTGAAATTCTAGGACAAAAATCTCAACATCTTGAAAATACAATCTACTATATTAGCAAGAGCCTTCATGGACCAGAGTTGAACTATACAATGACTAAAAAAGAACTGTTAGTAGTAGTTTATGCTCTAAACAAATTCTGGCATTATATAACTGGTTATCCCATATTTGTTCATACTGACCATGTAGCAATTAAGTATCTCATGAACAAACCTACCATTATAGGTAGGTTAGTTTTGATGGCTACTTCTTTTGTAGGAATTTGATATCACAATCATTGACAAACCTGAGAAAGAGAATGTGGTAGCTGATTATCTATCCAGAAACCACTATGATGAAGAAGATACTACTTTGATAGATAATAAATTTCCAGATGAGAATTTATTTCATATTTTTGTCCAAAACCCATGGTATGCAGATATAGCTAATTACATTGCAACTAATAAAATGCCAACACATTTTTCTTACAAGGATAAGAAGCTGCTTGTAGAGAAAAGCTTTCATTTCTCTTGGATTGATAACACACTATTTTACATTGGACCTAATCAAGTTATGAGGAAATATTTATGAGAAGATGAGATATATGACATTCTACATGCATTTCATAATGAACCATGTGGGGGTACATTGCAACAAAAAGAATAGCGTTGAATATTTTAACAACTAGTTACTATTGGCCTACAATTCATTAAGATGCAACCAATTATACATGAGAGTGTGATAAATTTTAGAGGATGGGCAGATCAAACCAAAATAGATGAAATGCCTCTCAATCCACAAATGGTGTTAACAACATTTGAAAAATGGGGCATGGACTTCATTGGTCCAATAGATACTCTATCTAATGGGAAATCATATATTCTTGACTACTTGACAAAATGGGTCAAAGTTAAAGCCATGAATCATGGCCACAACCATAAAGTTGTTGAATTCTTGTATGAACAAATCTTTCCTTGATATGGCATACCCAGAGAACTTTTTATTGACTAGGGTGCTCAATTTACTTCTAATCTGATCACATAACTCATGAAGGAATATAATATCAGGTATCAAAAATCAAGCCCCTATGACCCTCAAACTAATGGACAAGTGGAACTTACAAATTGGGAGAAAGAAGCCATCTTGAGAAAGACAACTCATTTGCACCATAGAGATTGGAGCAATAAACTAGCAAAAGTTTTCTAGGCATACAAAAGACATGGAAGATCACCATAGGGTTCACACCATTGAAATTTTTGTATGGAAAAGAAGCAATGCTACACATTTAATTTGAACACAAAACTTTAAGAACAACACTAGAGTTAAACATTGATCTTCTTGCAACAAAGAGAGAACACTTACTACATCTTAATTATTTGGATGAAATGCACAAGTCTTCCCTAGAATGCACTGAAATCATACAAAAGCAAAGGAAATAATAAAAAAACTCTCACATTAAGAGTAAGCAATTTCAAATTGGAGATTGGGCATTACTTTATGATTCTAGATTTAAGACATATTAGCCAACCTGCAAATATGATGGTTGGGTTCCTATGAAATAAACCATGTATTTGCAAATGGAGTCATCTAGCTAACCACAATTGATCTAGTACTATTAGTCAATGGACATTGGCTAAATTTGTATAAATAGCCCCAAATGAAAGAAGACTTCTAGCAGCAATTTCAACATCTAGTTTCAAATGCACAATAGGTAACACTTCTTGCAGCAAAAGGTGCCAACCTTCTACCTATAGATCTTCCATAAGAATTCCTTTGAGTATGCCCATAATATAAAATTTATGTTTACATAAAGTTCAAATTCTCCATTCACTTTAAAAATTCTTCTTTTTGAACTAATCTTATTTCTTTCTCTACCACCCACTCACCTTTCCACATCATCATTTTCCTATACTTTCAATAATATGGTGAGTCTGCTGATGCATGCTATCATTTTCAGTCTTCCACTCTCACCATATTTATTTGGCACATGCAATGATCAAATTGGTATGTATAAGCTTTTAAAATTTTATTCATTTTTAGCACATAGATTTAATTGGTTATATCTATTACTACATCAACTATATCATTGCAGCACTATGCCATTTCTATACCTCATGCCAAGTATGACAAGTGAGGACACTTGTCTATGTTTTGTAGGGAGTAGGGAAGGTTACTAATTCCCAATGAAAATTCTATTTATTCATTAAAGATCCTCAAATATGTACTCTCTCTTTGTTTGATTAAAATCTAGTTGCCATAATATGCAAGTGTCAAGTGTCATACTTTTATTCTCGAATAATTCCTCATTGTTAGACTAAGATGTAACCTGAATTAAATTTTGAGGCAATTCTCACATGTCTATGATTTATTCCCATTAAAACCACATTATGATTATTCATGACATATTGTTAATGATGAAAATTCACAGAAAAGAAAGTGAAAAGGGTCCATCGCTTTTTTTTAAAAAGAGTTTGAAATTCATAGAAGGGAAGAAGGTAATTGTTGCAAATAGAGTAGAGGTCAAAATTAGTAATCACGAATGGGAGGACATTTATAGCAACATGAACCAATAGAACATAGCATTTTTCTTTTTGATGTAGAAGTAGTAAGAAGATTTAATGCATGTGGCTAGCTAGGATATTTCTTGAAACTAACATAGTTTGATGAAGAAGTAGCTACTAAATTTATACATACATTTGAGAAAGGTGAAGCAATAATATGGGGAATTGATAGTCAATGCCACAAAGGAATGAATAGTAGAAGTAATCTAGCTCAGGAGAACACTACCCCAATGCGCACAATGCTAGATTAGCTAGGGCATAGTTTTTCCTACCAAGTGACGCTCTGTTGGATATTACTAAGTAGGGATGCAAAAGAATGTATCTTCTACCATTGTACAATGAGATGGCCATGCCTATTATTAGGTATTTTACCTTTGAAGGAAGATTTTCTAATTTGCATGCACATCATTTTAAGTTACTCAGTTATGTAAGGCATAATTTTTCAATAAATGTCCCCAATTTCTTGTACAATATGTTATGAATTAGTGCTAAGGAAACCTAGAAAGGAAAGGACAATTTTATCATTCACCATGCCCTAATAAAATTACTCATAGAAAGATATCTTAGGGATATCTCTTCGATGTCATAGACAAAATTTTTCTAGCATAAAATCCTACAACCTTTGATTGCCCCTAATGTGCAACCCAACCAAGATAATACAGTCGTCATTAACACAACTACTAAGCAAGGCACCCAAGGTGTGGAAACAAAAAATATGCAAGAAAATGTTCCTTTACCACTCAAGCAAGAAATGTACCTACTTTTTCTTGAGAAAAGAGAAAATTGAAGTTACAAGAAGAAACCTCACCTCCGATGGTAGAAAAATGAAACCCTATAGTCTCAAAAAAAAAAAAAAAAAAAGTTGGTTCCTATAGTAGCTACTCTTGTAGTAGAGACACCAAAAGGGGTTAGTAGGAAAAAGGTTGAGGTGCTTTAAGAAACCCTTGTGCAAAGAATTCCTAGAGTGAGAGGGAAAATTCTTAAAGTGCCCTTAGAAACCTAGTCCCCTTCACCTAAACAATCTAATGGAGAATCTCTAATACAAGTTATCTTAGATGATTCCCCCAATCAGCCTAAAATTCTAGACATTCCTTAGAATCCTGATGAGAAATGCAAGGTTAAGACAAATGAATGCCAAAATGATTCCCAAGAAAGCCAACAAGATACCCCAAGCCGAAAAGAAGAAAAAGTCCCAATAATGCACCAGTTATCCTATTCAAAAATTGCCCTAGTTCCCCATAAGAAAACATGGTCTACAAGTTTCTTGGAATGGTCATGGAGGGAATAGAGGAAGAAAAATAACTAGGAAGAGGAAAGTGGCCTGATTACCTTACAAATGCTTCTTTTTCAGCTATACAATAAACATGTGTTAACAACCCTATGGGATGAAGAGAAAAAAGAAATGAAGAAGGTAATAATAGACCAAGGTGAAGAAATTGTAGACTTAAAAGATCGATTGGTGAGATAAAAGAATAAGATGGATCATGCCCTTACATTGGCTGACTAAATAATTACTTGTAGGTTGCCACCTAGGATCTATGCCATCTCTTTAAAAGAATAATTCCTTTTATTCCAGTTGATGATGACCCTCAAAGATATAGATATAGAATTCTGGTCAACCTAGGAATTCTACTGTTTGTACCAAACTCTTCCATCATGGAAAAAAAATTTACTCTTTGAACTGTATGTGCATAATTTCAGTATCCCTACAGACACTCAATGGAACCCTATACTTTACATAGGGGATATATACTTGGGGGCCCTAATGTCTTGGATAAAAAATGAGGCCAATTATGATAGACAACTAAATAATTACAAAGATGGGGAGAGAATAGAACCACTTCCATTAAGAGCAGAGAGAAATAAACAAGAAGAAATCCTTAGGGATTGGTTTAGGTTGACCTATGGAGATGTTCACAAAAAAAAAAAAACAAATCTTCAAGGCCAGAACAAAAGTGTATGGAAATTTTGACAACATGCCCTACCATTTCTTTCAAAGGGCCATGGCCAGTGTCAAAAGTAGATGGGGTAGACTACCCAAGATAGTCAAGAGCTTAGAGCCACACAAACCTATCAATTTTGAGGCAACCCTTCACCAAGAAAAAAAATATATGTAGCTGGGAAGGAAAACTAGACCAAAAATTTGGTGCCCATTAATGATGCAGCTAGCTATGCTCCTTTGGCCCCTATATGACATCAACTCTAACTGACTTGACAGGTTGCAGGAGGACCATAGAAGGGAAGTCTCGGAAAGAACAAGAGGATTCTACTACACTTTCAGGAGTAACAAGTGATGGAGGACGGAGCTTGGAGACTTCTGATCAATGGCTAGAAGATGCAATGCTTGAGGACAAGCATTAAATTTACCAAGGGGCAGATGATGAAGGCAATTATTGCCTCTATTTTAGGTTAATTTTAATACTATGTTTTTAATATTGCTAAGACATTTGTTAACTTATAACTAGTTGAACTTATGATAAAGTCTAGATAGAAACATTAACCTATGGGTGGATAATTATGTCATATTTTGCTAATATTGTACATATAATATAGTATTTAATATAACCATTGGAATTTGTGTTCTAATATTTGGATTTAATTTAAATATTTTTGCATCACAACTTAACTTGCTAGGGAAGAAGCTAGAGAATGGTCAACAACATTCAAGGAGGAACGTTAAGACCAAGTTGTGGCGAAAGAACCATAATGGTACTAGGAGACATGACTACTACAAAGGAGGAGCTATAATTCGAAGAACACAAGGATCTGCATTTACTATTGTGCTAAATTAGTTACCCAACCTTTATTGCTTATACCACGAGTTTTTATATTTCCTTCTTCTCTGGTGGATTTGTAGTTGTAGACACTCAAAATCATCCCTAACACTATATTAATTTTAATATTGCTCGTGAAATTGTAATTAATTATTAATTAATTAATTATATTTCTCACATTCTTCTACTAATTTAATTAAATTATTTTAATTAAATGAGTTCATTCTCCTAAGTATTTAAATTTAATTTAAATACTCCTAGTCTTAATGTGCTAAATTAATTTAACACATGATTCTCCATCATCCCCTTTTAAAAATAAACTTTGTTTATTTAATCCTCGAATCCTATTAATTCCTCTAAACCCATGATTAAATTAAGTCCTATTTAATTTAATCCTAATTCTATCCTAAAACCTAGTCTACAACCAACACTCTCATCCTTCTAAGCCTACCCACTACTTAAACTCACTTTATTATCCTAAATCCCTTTCTAAATGCCTTTTTAGCTCCTAAGAGTTTGCTCACACATGTGTGAGAAGCTCTTGATCCAATAAACCTTCCACTTCATTTATGCCTCTTACATCTCTTACACATTTGTCCCCCACTTCTTCCCCCAAGGTTGCTCACACATGTGTGAGCACACCTTGAGCCTTTCAATCATTCAATACTCTTTTTGACTTTTGCATGGCTTGTTCTCTAGCCCATGTGTCTCCCTTGTGGCACCTATGTGGATGCCACCTCACCAAGCCCTCTCTTGAGCCTATAAATAGAGGCCTTGTCTCAAGCATTTTTCATCTCCCATTATTGCATTGTTATCATGCCATTTTAAGTTTTGAGTTTTCATGCTAGAGCTTTCATGGTAGTTTGAGTTCATAGAGATTTCTAGGTGCATACTAACTATTTGGTAGTTGATTTAGCTTTCATTTTGCATTGTTAGTTTAGTTTATATGCATTCTCTCATCTCCATCACATTTGCTTCTTAGTTTAGTTTGCATAACTAGTTAGTTTCTTTCTTGCATTCCATATTTTCACCATTGAATACTTTCTAGTATGGCTTTCTCCATAGCCATTTCTTGAACTATTCTCCATTTCATGTAGTTTAGGTTCATGTTTCATTTTCATTCACACTTGCACATCCACTCAAGAGATTCCATACGTTATTGTGTTTGGGAGAGCACACCAAACATTCCCCCCATCCTAACGCAACAACAAGGCCTCTCATGGGTGCCTTTGTTGAGCTATAGAGGTAGCTTGAGGGCTTGATTGTGTTTGTTGCTTTGAGTTGCAAAACTCAAGCAAGCATTAGTATAGCTTTCTTTTGCTTTGATAAATTCTTGTTATATGCATTTTGAACTAATGTTTTCTTGTTTATTCATGTTTCCAACAGGTCATTTCTTCTAGCACACATTTTGGCATGCCTAGTGGGAGGAGGCATATCCATGATGGCCTTCAATTTTGTTGGATCTACCTCAATAACTCTTCTTGACACCATGTAGCCTAACAGTTTCCCTGATTTGACCCCAAATACACACTTATTAGGATTAAGGCACACTTTGTATTTTTCCAACCTATCAAAAATAATGGTAAGGAAATTAATGTGGGATTCTCTTGTCTTGGATTTTCCTAAGATATCATCAACATAGTCCTCCATTATGACATATAGAAGATCATGGAATATGGTAGTCATTGCACATTGATAAGTGGCATCGACATTTTTAGAGCCAAAAGGCATGACTTGATAACAAAAGGTTCCCCATGGGGTGGTGAATGTCATCTTGTGTTGATCTTCTTCTACAATTATGATTTGTTTATAACCGAAAAATCCATCAATCAAAGACAACATCTCATGTCCAACAGTCAAATCCACTATGATGTCTACGTTAGGAAGTGGAAAATCATCCTTAGGACATGCAAGATTTAAATCTCAAAAATTTGAACAAACACGGATGCCCCCAAATGCTTTCCCTATAGGGACGATGTTAGATACCCACTCAGGATAGTCAATAGGATGGATGAACTTTGCCTCTAACATTTTCTACAACTCTGCTTTGACTAGGAGTGCTACCTTAGGGTGCATTTTGCGCAACTTTTTCTTCACAAGTTTAATCTTGGGATCAACTATTAAATGATGCACATCCAAATTTATGTCTAAGCCGGGCATGTCTTTGTATGTCCATGCAAAATTGATTTTTCCCTTTTTCAAGAATTCAGTCATGGCTTCTTGTTCCTCAAGACTTAAGGTAGCAGTAATGTAGGTGATTTGTGGGTTATCCTTTGTTCCCAAATTGAATTGAATTGTGTCCTCATTCAAAATAGGTGAATTTTGCAAGTCAAGCTCTCCCTCTGCTGGCACCTCTAAGAGGTTTTCACCAAAAGATGCATCCTTTATTTTATCTTTTTCTTATCCCAAAAGTGCCCTAGAAGAGTTTTCACTAGAGGATGTTTCTTTTATTCTTCCATTTTTGTTTTATTTTTCACTTTTGTGAATACAAGAGTTGACTTGGCTACTAAAGTAGGCTTTCTCATTGTACTAGATCTCATGTTCATAATCTTGGAGATTCTTAAGGCCAAAAAGTGCCATCACTATTTCATCAATTTTACAAATGTCAAGAGCTGGTGGTGTATCTTGAAGGTCCTAGTCTATCATGTCGGGATTGGTGAGAGGTAGGTCAATGGATGAAAGGTCATCTATGGTAATGGCGTGGACATAGTTATCTAGGTCATCCTCAATGTATTGGAAAGGCACTTCGAAGAATTCCTCCTCTTCAGTCTGAGAATCAGGTTCAACCGTACAATAGTTGTCAGAAAAGGATACCTTAGGTTTGATGGAGCCCAATCCATGTCCTTTATGATAGCTATTAGCTTCTAAGGGTTCTTTGATTCCATCTTCTTTCAGTCTAAGGCCAGTACCATGATATCCCATGTTTTTGATAATGAGAGGGGTCTTAACATACTTATCTTTGGGGAACTCCACAGGCTCATCTTTTTCATCATAATATAGCCAATCTAGAATATTATCTTCCATGTGCTCATCATTAAGTGAACCACAATGCTCAAATGTTGTCTTGTTAATATGCACAGTCTCTTTGTTGGTAGGAGGTGGCAATTGTGAAGGTTTTCCAAAGGAATGAGGGGAGAGTGGTAGTTGTCCAATACACAAGGAATTTTCAAACTTATACTCTCCCATTCCTAAATCAGTAAAAGTAACCTTCTTTCCTATAGTATTGACCTTAGTATCCCCCACCTTCTCTTTTCCTTTACAAGAATTAGAATCATCATTAGCCAATTCTGACACTGTTGTAGAAGGTGATTCTGTTATGGTGAGAGACTTAGGTATAACTTTGGCAAACTCACTGATTGGACAAAAATTTACTGGTGCGCCCTCCAATCTTTTACAAAATGTGAAAGGAGTGGGATCCCCTAGGATTGTGACCTCTCTTACTTGGTGAGGAAATTTTAAGCATTGGTGATATGTGGAGGGTACCACTTTGAGTGTATGTATCCATGATCTACCAAGAAAGATGTTATATGGCAAATCCAAATCTAGAACATGACATTCGGTATTTATGACAGCTGGTCCAACCTTCAGAGCTAACATGATGACTCCTTTTGATTCTCTTTCCCTCTCATCATATGCTTTTATTGTGATCCTTTTATTGATATCTAGGAGGTCTTCTAGAAGTCCCAAGAAATGGATCATTTTTAATGTACAAAGGTTCAGACTGGATCCATTGTAATGGGCACCCCTAAATGTCCCAAAAACTAAACCAAATTTCTGAAAGGAATAATGTCAAACAGTTTGCATTCAACCTCTTATTTCTCCGTATAACGTTTTAAACCCCTTATAACTCTAGAAATCAAACATTTATTTTTTTGTTGTGTTCGTGCATGGAATTGGTATCATACAACATAAACAAGAAAGAAACTACAATAATATGCAAAAGTGGAAATGAACTACAACCAAATAAATGTTATTTTCAAAATTCATAAAACCAAATACATGGCAGATTTATCAACTCACTAATTACTTCAGCATTATTGACATAATACTCTAGCACATGCTTTCGAACTTGCTGCTACAATACTTTGTCCTTCAATCAGTCCATTACCTTCGTAATATCATTCTCTCAAAGTGGCATAAGTGTTGGACAAGTAGTGAAGAAGATATGAGCAAATTACCAACTCTACCTGTAGCCAGAAATGCAACTAAACTGCCTGATAATGAAGCCAATAACAGAGAATTCCAAAGGCCAAACCCCAAGCGAATGACGTCTAGAATGTTACAAGAGAGGATAAATGTCCTCAAATGCTAAGAATAGAGCTGCAACTCACACACCAATTTCTTCTCATATTCAACCTGTCTAATGAAGCCACAAATGCTTCCTTTTATTCTATTCCCAAGGGTCCGCTCAACTCATATGGGCAATGTGGGATAAAAGATGTGTAATATAAAACATATATTAAAATACCCCTTATGTCTCCCTTGGGTACACATCACCATAAAATAAATATTAAAGTAACACTTTAATATTTTACAATTAAATTAGACGTTACTTTAATAAAACTTCAGGCATTAAAATGTATTAGCAATCGGACTCTGAATAATGCGAGTGATAGCTCATCGGAAAGCTCTCATCAAGGAGTATCGAATCCAATCACCAAAATTGACCTGCATTGTGTCCTGCTGACTTACTAAAAATAGTAAGTATGCCTGAAACTGAGTAAATCAACTTCATTTTGGCCCAAACTAGAAATGACTAGGCCAAAACACTCCAAGATCCCATTAAACCCTTCGCTAGCCCTCGGGACCATGTAGAACAAGGCTAACATGCACACACTTGGTCAACTGCTAAAATGGGGACATTACAGTCCACCCCCCTTGAAATTACTTGTCCTCAAGCAATCTCAGTCCAGCCTACTGAATAGTCTACTCACTCTCCCATGTAGAATCTTCCTCCAGCAGGTCTTTCCATCTGACCAAATACTCCTTCACTATCCTGTTTCTAAGCTTCCTCTCTCTGGTATCTAGAATAGCCTTGGGTACTAACACAAGCTTCCCCTCCTCATCCAAAGGGGGTAAATCTGCAGAAGGCACTACACTCTGACCAATGGCTTTCTTAAGCCTAGACACATGAAACACATTGTGCACTCAATTTCCCTCTGGAAGCTCAAGCTCATAGGAAACTTTGCCCACTTTGCGAATCACCCTATAGGGACCATAAAATCTAGGTTTCAACTTTTCAACTCTGCTCTTCTTGAGCGATGACTGTCTATATGGTTGTAGCCTCAAGTAAACCATATCCGCTACCTCGAAGCTACGCTCTATTCGGTGCTGATCAGCATCTAATTTTTGTTGATTCTAGGCCTATTGTATATTCTCTTTGAGCACTTTCAGGATGTCCTAACTATCCTGCAATAAGTTTTTGGCTTTGGGCACTCTACTGTCCCCCAACACTAAATCCATGAAGCTAGGTGCTTCATAACCATAGAGTGCCATGAAAGGAGTCATCTTGATGGACATATAATAAGTGGTATTATAACAATACTCTCCCATATGCAACCATGTGATCCAAGCCTTTTGTTGTGTAGTTACATAGTTCCTCAAATATCCTTCTGCCCATTTATTCACAATCTCTATTTTCCCATCTTTTTGCGGATGATAACTAGTGCTAGGTGTAAGATCTATACCACACAACCTAAACAAATCTTGCCAAAAAACACTTATAAACTTACTATCTTGGTCCCTGACAATGAATCTGGGCAGCCCATGTAACCTGAATATCTCTTTAAAGAAAAGATCTTCCACCTGTGTTGCTGTGTAAGTGGACGGAATAGCAAAGAAGTGAGAAAACTTTGTCAAGCGGTCCACCACCACATAGATGCAATCCCTTCCCTGCACTCATGGTAAACCAGTGATGAAGTCCATCGAAATACTTTCCCATTTCCTATCAGGAATGGGCAAGGGTTGTAATAAACCTGCAGGAAATCTGTGCTCTCCCTTATTCTGTTGACAAACCACACACTCCCTGACATACCTCTAAACATCATCCTTGAGCCCTTTCCATGAAAACCGCTCTTCGATCTGCCTGTAGGTCTTGAAGACCCCTGGATGTCCAGCTGTGGGTGCATCATGAAATTCCTTCAGTATCGCCTCTCTCAAATGTGATGACAGAATCAAATAAACCCTGTCCTGAGCTCTGATCAGTTCATCTATCACCTCATAGTGATCATCTTGTATGGTACCTGAAATCAATCCAAAAGCCCAAGCATCTCCGACATACTCTGGTATAATCCAATCTCTCCAATCTCCTAAAATCTCTGCTAGAGCACATAAGTGAGGTCTCTGAGATAAGGCATCAGCCACCACATTTTTCTTACCTTTGACAAACTCTATGTCAAAGTCATAAGCCTACAATTTAGTCACCCATTTTTGTTGCCGGTCATTAAGATCACGCTGGCTCATGAAGTATTTAATACTGTTGTGATCAATCTTGATCACAAAACATCCACCTACCAAATATGATCAAAATTTGGCCAATGCATGCATTATGGCCAACATCTCCCGGTCATAGACGGAATAACTTTTCTCAACTCCCCGGAGCTTCCTACTCTCGAATGCAATGGGATGCTTCTCCTGCATCAATACTACTCCAATCCCATCACCTGATGCATCAAAATGAAGCTCAAAAGGCTTTGTCAAATTCAGTAGAGCTAGAACTGGACATGAAGACATTACCTACTTGAAATACTCAAAACACCTCTGTGCTGCCCCTGTCCACACGAAGGCTCCTTTCCTGGTAAGATCTGTCAAGGGTGTAGCAATTTGTGAGAATCCCTTAACAAACCTCCTATAAAAACCACATAAACCAAAGAATCCGTTAAGTTGTGTAAGGTTTCTGGGAGTAGGCCACTCTACAATAGCTCTAATCTTTTCGGGATCAACCCGAATGCCATCTGCACTAATGATATGCCCAAGGTAAAGGAGCTCAGTCATGCCAAACTCACATTTAGATTCCTTGGCATACAATGACTCTCTCTTTAGAATAGATAACACCTCCTCCAGATGATGTAAGTGCTCCTCCCAGGTCTTACTAAAGACCAAGATGTCATCAAAGAAGATCAAGACAAATCTCCTCAGCTGCTTCCTAAATACCTGGTTCATACAACTCTGAAATGTAGCGGGTGCATTGGTTAGACCAAATGGCATAACCATGAACTCAAAGTGGCCATAGTGACATTGAAAGGTTGTTTTCTCAATGTTATTTTCTCTCATCTTGATCTGATGGTATCCGGATCGCAAATCAATTTTGGTGAAGAAGCATGCCCCATGCAACTCATCAATAACCTCATCAATCTTAGGAATTGGATACCTATTTTTAATTGTTTTCTTATTCAGTGCCCTATAATCGATGCACATGCGCATTGTCCCATCCTTCTTCTCTACCAATACTACTGCTGAAGCAAAGGGGCTCTTACTAGGCCTGATATGCCCCATCTCCAACAAATCCTTAATCGCCTTCTCTATCTCATCCTTGTGTTTCTTAGGATGACGATAGGGAGTAATCATAACTGGTTTGGATCCCTCCTCGAGCTCAATAACATGTTCCATCCCTCTGTCAGGAGGAACCCCATGAGGAATATCGCTAAATACTTTAGCGTGTCTATCAAGTATCTTCTGGACATCTAGTGGATGACTCTTTCCTTGTGGCTCTGGCGAAGTTGGCATAATGTGGCACTCTGCCGCCCACTCTATGTCATCATGACGAAAAAGTCTTTGCATTCTCCTCAAGGACACTACTCTGCAACCTTCATCTGAAAGCCCTCTAAGTACCACAGTTCTGCCCTCATGCTGGAATCTCATCTCCAATTTCTCTAGATTGAGTGTGAACTCAACTAGTGAAGCCATCCATGTCATTCTGAGGATGACATCATAATCTCCCATGTCCACAACATAGAACTCATCCTCCAACTCGTAGCCATCTCCAAACCTGATGCAAAGATTAGATATCTTCCGAGTGCATAATAACTTAACACCATTAGCCACCATGACTCTAAACCCATCATGCTCCTCTGTCTGTAACCCTCTCCTGGCTACCAACTGTGCATCTATGAAGTTATGTGTAGCCCCAGTGTCAATAAGAGATATCACTTTCTACCCTTGGATAGTACCCTTGACCTTAAATGTGATTGCCTTTTGGGCCCTTGTCAAGTGTGCCAATGATCTATCATCCTTAGTAATGTTGCTCTCCTCTATAGTGTTACCCTCATCTGAATCGGAGTGCTGATCCTCCCCTTCTAACTCTGACTCTTCTGCTGAAAATTACTCCATTTGATTTGCCTTAGCCTTGAGAGAACATTTATGAGATAAGTCCCAAGGCTCTCTACAATGGAAGCACAGCTTCTTCTTTTGAAGTTCATTCAAGGTTTCATTGTCTAGTCCTTTTGATCCTTCTTTGGGTTTGCTATACTCTTTCTGAAATGATTTTTTGTCTTTGTCCTTGCGATAGGAAGAATCTGTTGAATGGTTTTTCCTTTGTATACCGAAGCGGCTAAATCTCGTGCCTTTTTAGTTGCTTCAGCTAACATGAGTGGATCATGTCCCTTCACCCAACCTCGTAATGGATCAGCAAGACCATCAAAAAATAACACCGCCAATCTCCTAGGAGAGATATCAGTAACAAGTACAGACAAGCGTTGAAACTCGGCAATGTAAGCATCCATAGAACCTGACTGTTTTAACTGTGCTAGCTAACTAAAATGTAACTCGGGATCCTTAGTGTCAAATCTCCCAATCAATGTTTTGGTGAATTCCTCATAGGATGTAATCTGATTATGCCCCAAAGTCACCATGCCATGATGCCACCATTCATGTGCAATGCCATCCAAGTGCATAGCCGCATACTTGATAGCCTCCTCCTCAGGCATAGGATTTAGCTGCAAGTATGTATCTACCTTCTGCACCCAAGCTCGTGCAGTCATCTTCCCTGAAGAATCATAATAAGGTAAAGAAAGTTTTCCAACTTTCTTCCTCAGCTCAAAGTTTTGATTCCTCCCTCCTGCTTTAGGCATGTGTCTCATCCTCAAGTCCATATAATCTCTAAGAGAAATATCCACCTGAAACTCTGGTCCACTAGCCTCCCAGTCCCTCCTAAACTAATCCTGTAACTTGGTAATCTACGGTTCATTTACTGGTTGAATCAAATCTCTAGGTGGGAAAGTGGGTAGAAGCGGTCTCGAGCTCACAGTCTATGCTGGGTGTGCAACGTGTCTAAAGTTATCAGCCTCATTCCCATTGTTGTCATGTCCATTATTACCATTAATGTTATTCTCAGGACCATTTTTTTTGCCTTGGCCTCCATGGTTATTTTTTCCCCCATTGTTATTGTTTCCCTCGTTGTTATTGTTTCTGTTGTTGGCATCACCTGGATTAATATTGACACCCATCTATCTAGCCATGAGCTGCAACATCATGTCCATTTGACTATTCTGCTCCTACTGCATACGCTACCCCTGCTCTAATGTATCCAGTAACTGTCGGAACAGTACCTCCCCCTGATCTGGACCAGCATTTTTGCCTCCGCCTAATCTTGTATTCCTGTCATCTCGATCACCCATATTATTGTCCTGATCAAATAATATCTCCTCTGTGTCTGTATGGTTGGCTTCAATGTCCACCTGCACAGATGTACTAGACTATTTGCTTTGCAAGTCTGAAATCCTATTTTGTCTTGCTATGGTATCACAGAAATTATAAGACCCCTATCGCATGCTCAAAGATAAATGCTTAGCCTGTGTTTTTTTATTTCTGATTTTAGTGTTTTGACATTTCGTCAAACACTTTTTCCCTCTATCCGGCTATTCCAAATTCCCTATAAGACCTCCATAGGATGGCACGACTTATAGCGCTGATACCACTATAATGGACACCCCTGAATGTCCCAAAAACTAAACCAAATTGCTGAAAGGAATAATGTCAAACAGTTTGCATTCAACCTCTTATTTCTTCGTATAATGTTTTAAACCCCTTATAACTCCAGAAATCAAACATTTATTTGTTTGTTGTGTTTGTGCATGGAATTGATATCATACAACATAAACAAGAAAGAAACTACAATAATATGCAAAAGTGGAAATGAACTACAGCCAAATAAATGTTATTTTCAAAATTCATAAAACCAAATACATGGCAGATTTATCAACTCACTAATTACTTCAGCATTATTGACATAATACTCCAGCACATGCTTTCGAACTTGCTGCTACAATACTTTGTCCTTCAATCAGTCCATTACCTTCGTAATATCATTCTCTCAAAGTGGCATAAGCGTCAAACAAGTAGTGAAGAAGATATGAGAAAAATACCAACTTCGCCTGTAGCCAGAAATGCAACTAAACTGCCTGATAATGAAGCCGATAACAGAGAATTCCAAAGGCCAAGCCCTAAGGTAATGACATCTAGAATGTTACAAGAGAGGATAAACATCCTCAAATGCCAAGAACGGAGCTGCAACTCACACACCAATTTCTTCTCATATTCAACCTGTCTAATGAAGCCACAAATGCTTCCTTTTATTCTATTCCCAAGGATCCGCTCAACTCATATGGGCAATGTGGGATAAAAGATGTGTAATACAAAACATATATTAAAATACCCCTTATGTCTCCCTTGGGTACACATCACCATAAAATAAATATTAAAGTAACACTTTAATATTTTACAATTAAATTAGACATTACTTTAATAAAACTTCAGGCATTAAAATGTATTAGCAATCGGACTCCAAATAATGTGAGTGATAGCTCATTGAAAAGCTCTCACCGAGGAGTATCGAATCCAATCACCAAAATTGACCTGTACTGTGTCCTGTCAACTTACTAAAAATAGTAAGTATGCCTGAAATTGAGTAAATCAACTTTGTTTTGGCCCAAACTGAAAATGACTAGGCCAAAACACTCCAAGATCCGATTAAACCCTTTGTTAGCCCTCGGGACCATGTAGAACAAGGCTAACGCACATACACTTGGTCAACTACTAAAATGGGGACATTACATCCATTTTTTATAAGGACTCTTTTTATTTTATGTCATTGTATGAGGACTTCAATGTGGAGCGACAAATTATGGTGGGGATTAGGACCTTGGAAATATTTATCTGTGAAGACAAGATGTTGTTGGGCAGCAAGATTTCCAATTATAGAAGTGAATTGGGAAGCATTAATGTTTTTAGGGACACAAGACTCTAAAAGAGCCTTCTCCAAGATCTCTTTATGGATGGGTGATGTGGTAAGAAGCTCAAGAATCGATATTTTTGTAGGAGTCTTACCTAGTAGGGACAACACATCATAGCGAGAAGTGGGCCTTTGTGAGGTGGATGGCACAGCAGGTGCATGTGACATTGGTGGATTAGTGTTATTGGGAGTGGCAGCTTGCAAAGTGAGTCTTCCTCGTCGAGTGGTTGCATCACAATCAGCTGCTTGTAAGACAAGGGTATTCCCATGAGTGTCTACCTCTTCAATGTGACCACACAAGGAGTCAAATCCACATATATCGTTGGTTTCTATATTACCAGACAAGGAGTCAAATTTTGATATGTGGTTAGTAGAGTAATCATAAGGAAATGCATTTGATGTGGAAGCTTGATTTGCATTGTTGGTATTTTTGTTATCATTGTTGTGATCGGGAAATGGTTTTTGGAATATCTTATATTTAGCATTTTTATAGGTTGGACCTCCTTCTACTTCAATTTCCCCATCATCAACAAGATTTTGGATAAAGACTTTGAGTTTGATACATTTTTTGGTGTCATGTCCTTTGATACGATGGTATTTACAATATTCATTTTCCCTATACCACTTTGACTTTGGTTGATTTTCATCAAAAGGACGTGTGTTAGGAAATACCATCAAGTTGTGATCCACTAATTTTTGAAAGATGACCTCCAAAGGTTCATGAAAGTTAGTGAGCTTCCTATTTCGATCATAATCATGATTATAATTATTGTTGCGTGGAATGAATTGTGTTTGATTTCAAAATTGTTGATTGCCTTGATTTTCATGATTCAAATTATTGTTGTTACGATTATGGTAGTTATTGTTGTTCCCTCCTTGAAGGTTTTTGACATTAGTAATACCATCATGTGTAACACCCTTATTCTTGGACCAAAATTTGGGTTTGCTATTGTTGTTTGACTCATTGTTTGAGGATGATGAACTATAATGTTTAATGGTACCTTTTTCCAAAAGTCCATTTTCAATATTCTTACCCTTTTTGACTAAAGTGAAAAAGTCTTCAGGGCTAGCCATTTTCATGTGGAAAGACATTTCAGGTATCAAGTTTTTGATAAATATATCCACAAGATGGGAATCTTCAATTTTATATGGCATACGATTAGCAAGATGTCTCCACCCTTTGTAGGAAGTTGGCAAAAGTTTCTCCATTTCATTGTTTTGTGTTGTACAAGTCACTCAATGAGGCATGGTGTTCAATTTTGTAAGAGTATTGTGCTATAAACTTGCTTGTCAAATCATTGAAAGAAGTAAAGGAGCCCTTAGGTAAATTCATTAACCACTCAAGTTTGGGGCCTCCAAGACTTCATGCAAAGAGCCTCTTAAGATAGTCATCATTGTAGGATACTTCTTGGCACAAAATAGAAAACTTTCTGAGATGGGTGATGGGGCATGTCTCTCCTATATACTTGTCAAATTTAGGAATTTCAAAACCGGTTGGAAATGGCACCATATTGATGGATTTATCAAATGGAAAAGGAAAAATTTCCTCAAAAGAGACATCCTTCACCCCTTTGTTGTTCATGTTGAGGACCAAACTTCACAATTCTTGGAGTTGTTGAGCCAAATCTTGATTGGGTTGCACTTGTGATTGTTGGGGGTTGATAAATCCACCTTCTAAATTGTAGGGAGTCCCAAATGTAGTGTGAGGTGGTGGAGGTACTCCACTTTGTCCAATGTATTGATATGCACTTGTGAGAATTGGCAAGGATGTCTATACCATAGTGGTTGGCGTTTGTAAATAAGACAAGTGCATAGGTTGTGTCAAAATTGCCATTGGTTGAGCAGGCACTTGTCCAATTCCTAAGCATCCCATAGTTGACGTTGTTAAGTTAGATTGTGGAATACTAACATGTGTAGTGACATTGGGCATGGCACTAATGATTTGTTGAATATGTTTTGCACTCAATTGAAATGTGGGTTGTGTCAAACTGCTAGATGTAGGCATAGCACTAGTTGTTACCATGGTTTCTTTCCCTCTATTAGAAGTCAGAGCAGTGTTTGAAGTGGGAAATATGGGAGCACCACCTTTTGTAATTTGTTTAAACAAAGTATTCTCGTCAAAGCTTGGGGGAATATTAACACCATCCTTGCCCAAATTTAGGAATATCTCAATTTTGTTTACCCTAATGGATTTTTCCATCATTTCCACATTGTAAGGATACACAAGGAATGTCCTAACATCACTGGGTACATCGTTAGGATGAATAGGAGCTTCATCTTGGTATACTTCTTCGTTATTATCCCCCAAAGTTGTGTTATGGAAGGGATCTTCTAGTTCTTGCGCAGATTTTGAGTTAGGCCTACCAAGGTTCAAACTAGAGGGAATTGTACTCCCTAATGAAGTTGTGAGTGGAGGAAAAGGATTCTCCATCTCTGGTTGCCTCAATGATTCCCACAAACATGACATGGGATTAAATGTGAACCTTCTTGATTGTGTGTGTACCATGCAAGAGTGATAAAGTTAATGGGTGAAAGATTATGGAAGAAAAAGAAAATGAGAATGAGAGATATCAACCTTATGTGATCAAAGGGTCAACTACAAAAGACCTTGGTTTAGCAAATGAAGTTTGATTAGAGGATAATAGTATCTTTCTCTTACCAAAGATAGTCTAGTGATCTTGTAGGAAAAATAGGATACCAAATTGTTTACTCACTATTCGGAGATGGACTTGTGATCCCCAAATAAGTAAGTGTGATTAGGATAAATGTTTGCTTATGGATGAAAGGTCTAGTGTTGCAATGTCAAAAGATGTTTCAAGGTTTAAGCTCTCTAGAAGAAAATTTGAAAATTGAAGACTAGGAGTTTGGAAGGATGGAGGTAGATGTGGAAATATGAAAGTGTTGTTGTCACTAATGCAATTAACTCAATCCTCATTCACTGGAAATAAAAACCTTGGGTTCACTCCTAGGAAAGAAGACCAATTTCAAAGTTTTCTATTGTATTCAATTCTATCATAATGGTCTTGTCTAGCTTCTTCCTTTTGAATATCTTTGATTGCATATCGGAATTGTTTGTCATCGTGTGCTAGGTTCTTTCTTTCCTTATAGATGAGTGGTTTGGACAACTTCACTTTCTTATGTTTGACTTGGTTGACTTTATTGATCATGGCAAGAATAAACAAGACCCAAATTTAAAGTACCCAAAAACTTTGCAATAAGATGTGACTAGACTCAACCAATTTCAAAATGCAAACTACCAAAAGCAACCGTGAGTCAAGAAGACCTCACTTAACCTATGTCACTCAATGAAAGGTTACCTCACAATTCCACTCGTTTTAGAACTTGTTTGATGTTTTGGCTTTGGTTTTTTGAATGTTTGAACAAGCACGCTAAACATGCCAATAATCCTAGTAAGACTATCTCTAGGATGAACAAGGCTTATATAAAGGGTATCCTTGATATACACAAGGTATGTGAGGCCCAAATCTATAGATGAAAGGAAATACTGCCACACAGCCAGGGGGAGATGGTAACCAAAATCTCCTCCTTCACTTCCCAAAGGTATAAAGTTCTTTGGGGCTTAGCCAAGAGTGACAATATTCCACTTCCAAGAGAGGTTTCTTTTGATTCACCTCCTGATTCTTATACTCTGCCAAAACACTAGAGTTGAGGTTGGCCCAAGGGGTGATGAAATTCCCAAGCAAGCCTCCTAAAAAAAATGAAAAATAAGATCACTTATTTCTTGTGCACCCAAGATCACCTGAAGGTACGAGGGGAGAGAATACGTAAGTGGCCTTGGGGTTTAAAAGACACTTGTTCTTTCCCAATGAAGCTTTACGTTTTCTAATCTATGTTGAAGACACACATGATTAAACCATAAAATTTTCTTTCCAAATTGAAATGGCACCAACGTAAATAACAACGCGAGTTTGTCAACAAAAAAAGTAAAGTAAGTGCATGAAAGTGAAATACTGAAAATAAAAATGCAAAAAATAAAGTCAATTTACCTTAGGGCATTCAAGAGTGTATGACTTCATTTTAAGCACCAAATCCAAATGTGTTCTAGCCTAGGCATACATGTCAATTTTATGCACCAATTCGAAATGTTGTTTAGCCTGGGCATACATGTCCATTATCCTTTAAAGTATTCAAGACGGTGTGAATTATTTTCAAGCACCAAAACCAAATGTTGTTTTTATCCTAAACATTCATGTCAATTTTATGCACCAAGTCTAAATGTTTGCTAGCCTAAACATTCATGTCCATTTTAAACACCAAAGTCCAAATATTTGCTACCCTACACATTCATGCATTCAAATGAAGGTGTTTAATCCATACAAGTTCATTTGCCCTTAAGGTTTAAGTGATAAAAATCACCACAAATCTCCTTTAGTGATAGAAATCACTATTGGTTTTAGCTCTTAAGGTTTAAGTGGTAAAAATCACTATTGGTTGTGCTTTAAGGTTTTTAAGGTTAATTTCTTGCATTAAAATCATTAGCAAAAACCTGCAAGTCAATACGTTAGTAAAAATGATTGTTCATAATTGCACAATTTTCCTAAAAATTGGAGATGCCAAAATCCAGGCACAAATGCTAATTTGTGAAGACGACGAAACACTCAGATGCTAAACTACAGAGATGCAAAAATTGGAGATGACAGAAGACACCTTGTACAATTTTTAGGTAGACTAAATGACTATCAGACACAGACGACAATGTAGAAAGAAGAGACATCAAAATTTGGAGATGACAAAATAAGTACCGCATACAATGAAGACAACAAAACGTATCCTGCAGACGACAAACTATAAGTTGCAGACGACAAACTATAAGTCACAAACAAAAAACTGTAAGTCACAGATGATGAAGTAAACTTCGTAGACGACAGAGTGCCTCCTATGCAGATGCTAAAATAAGCAAGCAAATGATTGATTTTTTGAAGTGCGGCAAAGATGCTGTTCTGTAGAGATGTTGGTTTGAAAAGATGCTGGTCTATGGAGATGGAAATCATAGATGACACTACAACCAACAGAGATGACAATGTGTTATTTTGCAACTGAACAAGTTTGTTTGAAAATTTTAGAATGAAATAAGGGATGTGGGTGCCACCGCGCATGCCAAAATGTGTGCTAGAAGAAATGACCTATTGGAAACATGAATAAACAAGCAAACATTAGTTCAAAATGCATATAACAAGAATTTATCAAAGCAAAAGAAAGCTATACTAATGCTTGCTTGAGTTTTGCAACTCAAAGCAACCAACACAATCAAGCCCTCAAGCCACATTGAAACAACTCCATAGTTTTCAAGGAAAGTTACAATCTATTAGGAGATTTGTGTCACAACTAGTAGATAAAGTCCATCCACTTCAGCATTTGCTTCGTAAGGGAAACAAGTTTAAATGGGATTGTCTATGCCAAAAAGAATTTGAACAAATTAAGACATATTTGACTAATCCTCCAGTTTTAGTACCTCCAGTTGTAGGATGACCATTGATTCTATACATTTTAGCTACTTCAGTTTCCCTAGGAGCACTCTTGGCACAATTAGATGACAGTGGGAATGAGCAAATCATATATTACCTCAATCGAACACTAGTTGGCTATGAGTTAAACTACACTGCTATTGAGAGAGCATGTTTGGTTGTAGTATTTTGTACACAAAAACTACGTCATTAAATGCTTAATCATACTACATATCTCATTGCTAAGATAGATCCACTCAAGTATTTATTATCAAAATCCGCCCTCACTGGTCGAGTAGCAAAATGTTTCTTAATTTTAAGTGAATTTGACATTCTTTATAAGGATTGTAAGGCCATTAAAGGACAAGTAATTGTAGATTAGCTTGCTGAAGCTCCTCTTCAAGGTGACCATCCCATTGTAGCCAATTTTCCAGATGACACAATTATGACCTTATCCCCTACTACACCATGGAAATTATTTTTTGATAGCTCCTTTACACAAAAGGGATCGGGGGCAGGAATTTTGTTTGTGACACTGCAAGGGGATCTCATTCCTAAGTCCTATAAAATCTCATTCCCTTGGACAAACAATATAGTGGAGTATGAAGGTTTAGTCATAGGACTACATCAACCTATCAAATGGAATATCAAAACCATTCTTGTCTTTGGAGACTCACAATTGGTCATTAAACAAGTTACAGATGAATACGACACCAAGGATGAAAAATAGTTGCCCTACCACAGAATAGTTGAGGACCTTAAGCAGCATTTTACAGAGATTATTTTTTAGTAGATTCCAAGGGCTAGTAATAAAGCAATAGATGCCATGGCTACTATTGCCTCTATGATTGCCATGCCAGAATATAGTCCTAAATGTGAGTTTCTTGTTGAGAATCTTTTTACTCCTACTTATGAGCAAACTGATTCAGAGTTGGTGTGTGAGATTGTTGGTCCTAAGTCTCCATGGTATGCCAACATCTTTGCCTATTTACGTCACAAAACCATTCCCATAACCCTCACCCCAAATCAAAGCAAAACCTTTGTCTGCCAAATTGCCCAATATACCATCTTAGGTGACACTTTTTCGAAAACACTTTGATGGAACCCTCCTCCGATGTCTCAATTCAGATGAAGCAAAAATGGCATTAGAAGAGGTTCACCAAGGGATTTTTGGTGCCCACTCTAGTGGCCTTACATTAGCAAAAAAGCTTCTTAGAATAGGTTACTATTGGCCCACTATGGAAGTAGATGAAGTTTGTGAAAAGATGTGTTGCATGTCAGCAGCATGGTGATTTGATACACGCTCCCACCCAAGACCTTCAGCCCACCATTACCCCATGGCCCTTTTCCTGTTGGGGATTCGATCTTATTGATCAAGTATACCCAAATTCCTCAAATGGCCACAAGTACATTATTGCTGCCACTAAGTACTTCACAAAGTGGGTCGAGGCTATCCCATTAACCTACATCACCAAAAAATAGATTTCCAAGTTCATCTTGAACTACATTATTTGTCATTTTAGTATACCTCAAGATATTATGACTAATAATGCAACCCGCTTCAAAAATCAAGAGGTTTCCACACTATGTAGGAAATTCAGAATCACCTAGCATTTCTCAACTAGATACTATCCCCAAGGCAATGGCCAAGCTGAAGCTACCAATAAAACCATTTGAAAATCCTAAAGAAAACCATTGATGTAGCTGGCCGTGATTGGCACATCCAAATTGCTCTCGCCCTTTGGGCCTACCGTACCTCCATCTATACCCCCACAGGAGCCACCCCATTTTCCCTTGTTTATGGTTTTGAAGCTGTCTTGCCCATCCAAATTGAGATCCCTTACCTTAGAATCTCTCTCAAGAATCTAATATCCGAAGAAGAATACCAAGTTGCTTGCTTGCAAGAGCTAGCACTCCTTGATGAGAGACGACTCAATGCCCTATACCACCTTCAGCTTAGGTATCACAAGAAAGTCAAGCCACAGGAGTTTGAAGTGGGTGACCTAGTTTTACAACATAATATGAAGAATCTCCAAAACCGTGAAAAGAAAGGAAAATTTGAGGCAAATTGGCTAGGTCCATTTATTATTACAGCCAAATATGGTTCTAGGGCATATCAGATTGCTACTCCAGAGGGAGATCTGCTCCTTGAGCCTGTAAATATCTAGTATCTCAAGTGATTCTATGCTTGAGCCTTTGTAGTTCTTTTATAGTGTTTATAGTCTTGAAAAAAATCCAAAAACTTAAAAAAATCAGAAAATCCAAAAAAATTCATAAAATGTTCCTGAAAAAATCCCTAAAAAGCAAAAAAATGTTCCTAGAAAAAGTATGGTTTGATCCATTGTCTATAAGGCTCCTTTCACCTCACTTCATTCCACCATCCCATTTCCCTTGTGCAAAGTCTTATCTCACCTCTTGCATTCCATACATGAAATAAAAGACCTCTTGTCTATGAGGCTTTGCTTCGCCTCCATTTTTTGCAAGACCTCTAGATCGCAAGGCATTGTTTTCGTCGAGTGCTTGTCAATCCCATTACACTGAGCTTTTCCACAATAGTGACCACACTTGGACTTACACAAAATCACGATTCGAGACTTAATGATTCAAGAGACTTGTTCACTTCACAACCCTTGCCGAAAAACATATCATTTAGGATCATTGACATTTCAACTTGACACACTTTCATAGGATGAATCCTTCCTATAGACTACATTACAACATTCACTTCTAGACCTAAGGTTCTTGGCAGGAACTATGGATTGAATGACTATTTGGTCATGAGGTCTCTTTTTTGGTTGATTTTATTTTGTGTGTTAGTGAAAGCCTTTTATGGTGCACCTCGATCTTCCATATTTTGGTTGTACTAGAATGGCATTCATTGACTATACATTTTTTTTGTGGTATGATCTATTTTTGGAGGCTTTGTTCATATGTGTTAGTTTCAGGCTATGTTAATGCATTGCATAATGGGGGCAACAGGTTAGCACACATCCCACCAAAGATCCCTAAAAAGACTTTGGACCTCTTTGTTGCGTATATGACATTTGATCCATCATAGCTATGTAACCTACACCTATCATCCTAAAGTCTCTATAATTTTGTATGTCTAGTCCATGCAAATGAGTCATGTTATTTATTCTTCTATAGCATATAATGCATAAACTCATTTGCAAAATCAACTTAAGGTGTACTCTCCATATGAACACAACGGAATCTCTTGATATCATATAGTTAGAATGCATGTAGTATAGGGTTTCATTCGAGTCATGCTTGAGACAAGGTCCTATTTATTTCCCCCCTCCTATGCTATGATGTTTGGTTTCTATGAGTGACAGTTATGATAGATATTCATTCATTAGTTCATTTCCATTAGGTTGCATTAACTTCCCATTTTTTGCATTCATTCATTTTCCATTGCATTAGTGTTCATTTGATTTATCTCATTTAATGTTCATTAGGCATTTTTAGTCCATTACATTAGTTCATTAGTTGCATACATTCATTTTAGCTATAGGGGCATGTAAATCCTACTCACATCTCACATATATATAGTGCATCCATGAAAAAATGAAACAATGCATACATCTCATAATCACCCACTAACCTGCATCACACACATATTAGGCATCATGTACATATGCATATATCATAGAAAACATCACATAACATCACATCCTGCATCACAAACATTAGTATCCACATCATAAATCCATACACATGCATCACATACATCCATACACATAGAATCATCAACTCATGTCATATGTATATCTCAAAAATAATGTTTGTATAGTCCATATACACATGACATAGAATCATATAGTAAAAATGCATCATCAAAAAATCATTGCATCTGCACATATCTATCAAAACATTGATCACTACATGAAATGAAGTCGCTGGCTATGAGGGCCCTACCCCATCTGTATCCCCCCTTGAGGAGGTCTCTGTTGCCCTATAGACTACTCTGATCTAGCTCTACCACCTAAGATCCATCAGCTGGCTCCTCTCTCAAAATTTGGTTGTTGTAGCTCAGCAAGCACGACTTCCCTATAAAGCAACCTATAATAGGCTACCACTCATATGGCCCATGTCTCTGCTCGGCTAGCTGTGAGGGCCTCAAGCATCATTGAGATGGTTTCCCTAGGTTCTACCATCTATATGGTTATATCCCTATGCTTGCGGTATCCATCCAACTATGCCTGATGGGTGGCTCACTCAGCCTATAATCCAACTACCTCTCCTCAGAGCCTATCCAAATCTGCTCGCTCCTCTACCCCTATGTGGGTACCAATCCCTGCAAACTCCCCTACATCCACCCATGCCTGTAGGGCTGCTAAGGCCTCCTATGCATTGTCCCCCTTAGCCCTCTGCACCTACAAGTCTGTCTATATGGCCCCTAGGGCTTGCTCTAAACTGTTTGCTTGTGTCTGTTGCACCTATGCGACCCCCTGTAATCGAGCTACCTCTATTTGCAAGTTGTCCCTCTCAGCCTTGACTATGTCTGGGTCCTCTCCCTATACCTATTCCTATGGAGGTGCCTGTGGTGGTGCCTATGCCTGTGCCTATGCCTGGGGTGCTATATGTGGTGGCCCCTATGCTGGTGTTAGCCCTGGCCCTCTCCTTGCTCAGACTCTATGCCCGTGCGGTCTCTCATGTGCCCCCTATGCCAATGGTGGCATCATAGCTACCTACCCCCCATCCTCTACTCCATCCCCCTCCCACTATGCTTGTTCTCCTGGTGGAGGTACCCTTAACACTGTAAGCATGACCCACTGGTGCGCTCCACCACTATGTGTATGTTGATGTCATACCTGCATCTCCCTTTCATGACCATGCACCCATGGTACCGTTGCCATCCCCAACCAGGAAGCTCGAGCTAGTTGTATGGTAGTCCCATGTCCCCACAGCCAGCCATACTCTTGTGACACTATAGGATATGAAAATTTGTCTCGCACTACATCCTTTATCCTCCCAAACTACCATCGCACTCAAGAGGGCATGTAGTGCATGATCACATGCATGGGTCGACCAATGATCTAGTAGTCTATCTGTGTGTATGGGAGGTACATCTGATCCTTCGTGTCATCCTTGCCTCTTTCTGCTAGTGTCTGCCCCGCTCGCTCTACCCCATCATAGGGTGTCCACTCGAACATGATGATCTCATCAATACACCGACGCTAAAACCCCATGGGCTATGTCAATGTATACTAGATGGGAGGTCTGTATCTGCAGGCGAATGGCTCCCCAGGATGCTTGGTCTCCTGACACATAATAGGTCATGTGACTCCAATGTTCTCTCATGACTAGACCATCAACAACGTCAGTCCTGGTCCCACGGTGTGTTGGGTCTGATATGCACACATGTGCAAGTCATGATATAACTCACCAAGATACTTTATCCCCAACAATAGACTGCTCCCTCCTCCTGTAGCAGGGTGCTCAACACTTGTGCCCACCCGATCGGCCACCCATGTCTTGCATGATCAGGCAGCATCCACCATATCAGTGAGGCTCGGTATACTGCCAACCTCGGCAGCCTCTGATCTAGTGCACCCCTCCATGACAACAATGACCTCTAGATGGGTAGTCGTTGTTGTTGCCTACAAAAGCACTCCCTCAAGTATGGATCTGAACCCTCCAACACACACTCTGGGTATGTACCTCTGATAGGTACTTGTAGAATCCTCCACACATCCAACAGTGTGACTATAGTCTCCCCTGTCGGTAGGTGAAACCTCCTTGTAGGCATGTGCCATCACTCTATGAGAGCCTATAGCTATGCTGAATGTGCTCTCAAATCTGGCCACTTGTAAATGTGCTCTAGCCCATATAGATGCACATGTCCCCAGTCTGCATCTGTTAATCTCTCTTGTATCACCATGGTCAGAGGATAGTGCTCCCTCGACCTAAACACCATCGTGTCCTCTTGTAGCATAGACATGCAGAGCGTCAATTTTCCTAGCCTATGATGTTCTTAGAATGGGGCATCTTCCCTCAAGTTCTTTTGATTTAGCCCACTTTGCAGGGATGCTGATCTACAGAGATGATGAAGCATTTTCTATCGTCTAAGCCCCCCATCGTCGTCTACAGAGATGACAGGATGAACCCTATCATCTCCACATCTAGTTTATCCTTTAGGTGTCTATGTAGATGATAGGATTCTTTCTGTTGTCTCCACGGACACCGCTGTCATCCTTTTAGCGTCTGCGCAAACAACAGGATGTTTCCTATCGTCTCTGCAGACACTTAAAATCCTCCCTAACACTATATTAATTTTTAAAATTGCCCATGACATTGTAATTAATTATTAATTAATTAATTATATTTCTCACATTCTTCTACTAATTTAATTAAATTATTTTAATTAAATGAGTTCATTCTCCTAAGTATTTAAATTTAATTTAAATACTTCTAGCCTTAATGTGTTAAATTAATTTAACACATGATTCTCCATCATCCCCTTTAAAAAATAAACTTTGTTTATTTAATCCTCACATCCTTTTAATTCCTCTAAACCCATGATTAAATTAAATCCTATTTAATTTAATCCTAATTCTATCCTAAAACCTAGTCTACAACCATCAGTCTCATCCTTCTAAGCCTACCCACTACTTAAACTCACTTTATTATCCTAAATCCCTTTCTAAACACCTTTTTAGCTCCTAAGAGTTTGCTCACACATGTGTGAGAAGCTCTTGATCCAATAAACCTTCCACTTCATTTATGCCTCTTACATCTCTTACACATTTGTCCCCCACTTCTTCCCCCAAGGTTGCTCATACATGTGTGAGCACACCTTGAGCCTCTCAATCATTAAAGACTCTTTTTTACTTTTGCATGGCTTGTCCTCTAGCCCATGTGTCTCCCTTGTGGCACCTATGTGGATGCCACATGGATGCCACCTCACCAAGCCCTTTCTTGAGCCTATAAATAGAGGCCTTGTCTCACGCATTTTTCATCTCCCATTATTGTAGCATTATCATGCCATTTTAAGTTTTGAGTTTTCATGCTAGAGCTTTCATGGTAGTTTGAGTTCATAGAGATTTCTAGGTGAATACTAACTATTTGGTAGTTGATTTAGCTTTCATTTTGCATTGTTAGTTTGGTTTATATGCATTCTCTCATCTCCACATTTTCTTCTTAGTTTAGTTTGCATAACTAGTTAGTTTCTTTCTTGCATTCCACATTTTCACCACTAAATACTTTCTAGTATGGCTTTCTCCATAGCTATTTCTTGAAGTATTCTCCATTTCATATAGTTTAGGTTCATGTTTCATTTTCATTCACACTTGCACATCCACTCAAGAGATTCCATACGTTATTGTGTTTGGGAGAGCACACCAAACATTCCCCCCATCCTAACACACCAACAAGGCCTCTCATGGGTGCCTTGTTGAGCTATAGAGGTGGCTTGAGGGCTTGATTGTGTTGGTTTCTTTGAGTTGCAAAACTCAAGCAAGCATTAGTATAGCTTTCTTTTGCTTTGATAAATTCTTGCTATATGCATTTTGATTTAATGTTTGCTTGTTTATTCATGTTTCCAATAGGTCATTTCTTCTAGCACACAGAAGTCAGTTTGTTTTCTTTCTTGTTTTAGAATAAATGTTGATCCTCTATTTATAGGGATTGGATTGATAGTTTTGGAGTTTGAGAAAAGTTGATGGAAAAACATTGTTGGCTCTTGTAGTGAGTTGTTTTGCAGTTTTATGTATTGTTCTTATGTAAGGAGTTTTGAATTATAATTAAGTAATTCTTGGTTAACATTCTGTTTTAGTAGATTACCAGTATCCAACCAAGGGGGGCAACTTGGGAGGTGGATTAAATTAGATTAGTGTAGATTTACTTCCAACATTTCAGGTCAAAGTTATAAGTTTCTTCTTGCAGCATCTGCAAGAGCAATTATAGTGGATAGTCTAAGTTGAAATATAAGTTAGCATATATTTGTATTTCAAGCATTCATTTTAGTAAAGAGTTAAGTGTGTTACTTTCCTATAGCACTAGTCTAGGTTCTTTCTTTGCATTTTACTTTCATGCAGCATAAACATAATGACTTCTTACGAAACCTAGTGCACATACTGTGCCAACCATTTTGAGTATATTTCCCTAGGTTGACAAATTAAATGCACCTCATGGTGGGAGAAGTAATCCTTATATTGAATAAGCTACTCCTAAGTAAGGCCTTGGGCATGATTATCACATACCTATTTTGAGGCAGACCAGTAACCAAGGTCTACCCAAAAGAAGATTGTAATTGATAGGTCAATGCATAACATGAATATGAGTATTCAAAACATGTCGACCTACTTTGATAGGTAAAGTAATTATTCCTAAATTTTTCCATGAAATATAATCAAATCCATGAATCCTCTGTACTATCAAGTTTAATTTTTGAAAGATTGAAATTAATTTTTTTGAGCATATTGATGCTAGACATACTAAGCCTAGATCATTATAAATTAGAGTTTAACAAATAAGATTACCATTTACTAGGATAGATACCATAAGAGCATCATAGTGATCTTAAATCTCTTTAGGAGGTAAATCATCATGATTAAACATGGTTTGAGGTGTACCTAAGGTAGCATTCATGCATTGTAAAAAGGCATTGATGTTGTCTTTATTAGGAGATGGAGTAGGAAGAGTGGATAAAGCATTTTTTAGTGCTTCATGGAATATAGGAGATGTTGGAAGAAGTTCCCAAAGAGAAATCTTGGCGGGGGTATTACATAACTGCGATACCGAATCATAATCCAACCAAAGATTTTGACAAATATGAGGTGGGAGGGAAGAATAGGTTGAGAAGGTGGGAGAGAAGTGGTAGGTTGATAATTATTTATTGTATGATAGGTGTAAGACATCATATGATAATCCAAAGAATTATTAGATTGTGCTTTAAGATTTATTTGAGAAAAACCCTTAAGGATAAGTAGAGGTTCATTTGATGAAGGATAACCCTTGAGAGTGATGATAAGATTAGGAAGAGGTTGAGGAATATGAACTATGTCAACTTGATAAATTTCTTGCCTTTCCTTAGAGTCATGACTAGATGGGAGAGCACTAAGGAGAATGTCATTATGTTCTTTTTCTAAGGAATCCTTAAAATAGGGATTTTGGAATTTGATTAATGATTAATTTCTACTAGTAACGTCAAATGAAGGAAAGGTCACATTGATAAAATAATTTATAATGTCATCTTTCTCACTAAGAGGAGAATTAGAAGAATAAGAAAATGTAACAATCATCTTGTTAGCTTTTGGCATAGTCAACATTATGATTAAGAGGTTTATCTAAAATAGTATCACCATCATTGAATAGAGGTTGATAATCTTTAAAAATATGAGCCTCAATGAGGGAATATATCAAATCGTCATCACGTGCATCTAGGAAAGATAAAAAGTTCATCAGAAGTAAACACAAAGGAGATATAAATACTACAAATGAAAACAAAATGGAGTTAGATGCAATAAATGAAGACAAATACCTAATGCAAAGAAGGAAAAGGGGATCAAAGGATCTAGCCCTAAAATCCACAAGAAGGGGGAAAGATGTCAGGTTCACCAAAAGAAGGTAAACACACAAAATAAAAAATCTAACTACAAAAAGAAAGAGGCACAAGTCCGGTTCACCAAAATATTTGGTGGTAAAATAGAAATGCTCTAATAGGACTCTAGACTTCCACTACGGGGTCACTAAGACATTAAAATATGTATGTGAGGGAAAGATGGGAGTTTCCAAATATGATTCCACTTATGATCCAATTTAGATCAGCTAGGACCCAAAGGAAAAAGGGTGCTAATACTAAATTTTAATTATAAAGAGGAATGGAATACAAGGAAATGTACTATATTTGGTCCTTTATAGGATAATGTGAATGTGAAATTAAAATAATTTCTTAGAAAAAGTAAGTCTAGATCTTATGTAAAGACAATTAGCCCAATTAAGATATAAATCTAGGGTTAAGAAATGAAAGGAAATTAAATATAAATGAATCACCTTGAAATGCATAGAGGATGATTTATTTTCACTCCAAACTCTTAGATCTAAATTGTATCAGAATATCTGTCTAAAAATCTCAAAATAAAACAAAAAAAAGAACAAAACCCAAAAATATCCTCAAAATATGAAATTGAAGGACTGGGTTGACTTGGGAAGATATCCTACAACCAGGTTGACATAGTTTGGTGATCTATAATTGACAACTCCATAAATCATGCAAACTATAAGTTCCAGACATGTAATCCTTTTTGCTCCAAACTTGCAAATCAACATAGAAAAGAGAGGTTTGGGGGGTTTTTTGAGGGAGGGATTGCCTGGGTCAAGCCCTAGGTTAGGTAGTTAACCATAATTAAGAAATATAAATTTAAATGTAAAGGAAACAAGATAAATGTAAATATTCACCTTTCTTGTAGAAACCCTTGTCAACAAGGATTTGTCATGTTGTATGTAATAGATCTTGAATTCGGTATGAAGGATGTAGGATATCTCCACAATTGTAATGGATCTACCATAACCACATCATAGAGCCATGGATATAAATGTGCATAAATGAAGAAGATAATGAATTCTTTAATGTACATCTCCTCCCTTGATGGCCAGCAAAATGTTAGATCTTGAAGAGGAAATGACCATAAATTAAGAATCCTTTAATGTGTGAAGAAAACTTGTTTGCTTGGTTGAATGCTTGAACTCCTTACATTTCTTTCTTGAATGTCTTGAGGATAAGATGTCATGAATGATATGAGATATGAAAATGAAACCTCTAGGCCTCCTTTTATACTACTTTCTTAGTGGGAAAAGAGTTAAAGATCAACTTGACACTAACTATTTAATAGAGAGTTAACTACAGGTTGATTGTGAAGTGGAAGTTAACTATAGGATGACTATTAAGTAGAGAGTTAAATTCATTCCAACTATTAAGAGAAGAGTTAAGTTTAAGCGAATAGGGGAGATAAATAAATCAAGGTAAACTCAAGGTCTTTTGGGCCCCAAAACTTACACTCATCAAGGACTAGGTCAACTTTGGTCAACCCAGTCTTGGACTAGGTTGACCTGGGTGGACCCTAACCTAGGTTGACCTGGGTGGACCCTAACCTAGAAAATGGAGGAAAAAAATCCTCAAAGAGGAATAGGTCAACCTAGGCTGACATATTCCTACAGACTAGATATAAAATGCCTCAAAGAGGAACAAGTCAACCTGGATGGACCTATGCCTAGACTAGGTCAACCTAGATTGAGTTAGTCCTAGAAGAAATAGACTAATATGGTCAAAAGGGTAGAAATATGATGCCTAAAAGACCATATCAGAAGGAGAGAGATGATAAATAAGAATTAAATGGAAGGGGAGAAGGAGAAAGAGACATTTAGCATAGGTTAATCCATGATCTAAGAGATGAATAATAGAAAAGGGTGCTAAAAGGTCTTAAAATATAAGTATGTCTATTTTAAGATGGTACAGATAGATTACTCGATTCACAATCTCTCTCTTTCTTTCCATTCTCTCAAAGAATTACTAGTGGGTAAGGTCATGGAGTGTTGTTTCTCCTCAGTGTATGTTATTTCCTTTTCAACATGAATATTTGAGCTTTTGAAATACCTTTCCAAATGTGATGCTAGTAGTTGGGATTTATTTTTATTGAGGTACCTTCAACTAGTTGATTTGGAACTTTTTTGTCCATCTCTTGTCTCTTTTCTTTTTTTTTTTATTTGTTTGTGCATGGTTGTCTAAGAAAAGATCCTTAATTTGATATCCTTATGTTGGGGGCTTATTTCCTTAGACTTGACCTTGTCTTGTCTATTTTTTATTCACTATAATCATCTCTCTCTCCCTCTCCCTCTCCCTCTCCCTCCCTCCTTACTATGAGGATGAGGTCGAGTCCTACTCTTGATAATGTGGGAATAAATGTACTATCCTAAATTTTAAGCTCCTATAATTATATGCTTAAGTCGGCCCCATTTAAGCATGTATGAGCTCTCACATTAATATTTAGTATTCTAGTTGTGTAGTATCTGTAATCACCCAAAATGGTCATCTAGAATAATAGCCCCCTTCTAAATATTATTTTTTCTAAAATGATTAAATCATTTATTTTGATCAAATTTTCAAAAATCAATTTATTCAATTTTATCCTATAGTTCAACCTCTGTATCCTAAGTTCTTATTTAATTAAGAGGAACATGTCCCCCAACCCTTTTAATTAAAATAAAAGACCCCACTCATATCTTATTCTAATTTTCACATATTAAACCATTTTCCCACTTTGAAAAGAAAAGAAAAGTCTTTTTGCCTCACATGGAGACACAAAATTCAACTCTTTGTGATTGGTGGAAATGGTAGCACATGGATCATGCAAAAGTCAACTCCCTACCCTTGATTAGATCCTCTTGCTTGACAATCTCCATCGTCTATGCTTCTTTAAAAGGGAGAGTTGTCTCCTCATCTTGCATTGAATCCTCTTGTGCTATTGTTATGTTGTAGGTTTTTCTAGGTACCTTTAGAGGATCTTGTGGGCTCATACTCATATTTACATATCATAGTAGCTTAGTATCATGTTGCATATCATATTTTCCTTTTATGCATTAGAATAATACACCTAGTTTAATTAGGAAGATTGTAATACTCCCATCTTTCTAGTTAGTTTTTATTTCATATTTCATTCATTAGCTTAGTTTTCACTTGCAATGCATAACATGTGGATTCTTTGATACTAGAATCCTTGCTCTTGTCTTAGAATATCCCATTTCATGGTATACTTTCAATGGGTTGTCTCGGATACTATCATCCTTTCTATAGTTGGTAGGACACAACCTATCAATTTTGGTGTTGAGGAATCTCCCAAAAGTTATACATTTGGTGCAATCTTTATCAACAAAAGAAAGAGAACAATTCACATGGTTCTTTAAGGAAAAAAAGATCAATGTTACATGGACCTATGGTGATATGCCTGGCTTGGATATAAAGCACATTATGCATCACCTCTCTATCGCTCTTGGCGTTAAATCTATTAAGAAAAAATTAAGAAAAAATTAAGAAAAATGCACTCGCGTGTCACTTTTTTAGGTCAAAGTTGAGCTAGAAAGTTTGCCAAGTGCTAAGTTCATTAGAACTATTGACTATGCAAAATGGATATCCAATATAGTACCCATTTCTAAACATGACAATTCCATTCACATCTGCACATATCTTAGAGATTTAAACAAGGCATGCCCAAAGGATGATTTTCCAGTACCAATTATCGATATGATAGTAGACATGACCATGGGGTATTAAATGTATTCCCAATGGACTGCTTCTCAAGATACAACCAAATTAAGATAGCTCTCGAAGACTAAGAAAAAATAACTTTCACTTGTGCATAGGGTATATTTTATTGGAACGTCATTCCCTTTGGACTCAAAAATGCAAGTGCTACATATAAAAGAGCCATAACTACAATCTTAAATGACATGATGCATAAGAAAATGGAGGATCATGTTGATGATACCCTTTCAAAATCTAAACAATGACACACCCATCTAGCTGACCTAAGTATGACATTGGAGTGTATGGAATAGTTTCAACTCAGGCTAAACCCAAAAATGTGTGCTTTTAGTGTTACTTCTAGGAAATTGCTTGGGTACATAATATTAGCTAAAGTTGCAGAGGTTGATAAAAAAAAAAGTACAATCTATTATGGAAATGCCTCCTTCTAAAGATATTAGTCAACTAAGGAGTCTAAAAGGATGCCTTCAGTCCATTAGGAGGTTAATATCTCAATTATCTGATAGATCCCTGCCATTCAACAAAAATCAGCATAAAGTGTATGCATGCATTTGGAATGAGAAGTGTGAGAAGAGCTTGGCTCAAAAAAGAATATCTAGCAACAACATATATCCTCATTCTTCCAATTTAGGGGAAGCCTTTGATTCTTTACATATCAGCTACTGTAAATTCTCTAGGAGCTTTATTATTGCAACATGATGAGAATGAGAAAGAAAGAGCTATATATTACATCATTCATAAATTGGTTTCCTAGGTGATCAATTAAAATAATATTTAGAAAGCTTTCCTTTCTATGGTGTTTGCATCCTCAAAAAAATTCCACTATATGTTCACACTATTAGGATTTAAACACAGACAAAAATAATAATTACATGTAAACATATAATAGAAAATAATAGATCACATAGAAAAGAACACAAGACACCAAGATTTAATGTGATTCACTCAAACCTTGGGCTACATCCACCAAATAGCAAGTCCAATATTATTATGATCCAGTGATTACAACTTGATTACAATCTGTAATACCTTACAGCTCAATATCGCTACAAGAACTAATTTTTGCATCACACCTTATGAAAAATGCCTAAACATAATCCCTTTTATATAAGTAATTTTATGTTGCTTTAGGGTTACAACATGTCAGCCATATGTCGGCCATACATTAGCCATGATCCAAAAAAATTTTATGAAGTATGTATAGTACTTCCCTGATCAATCACCAGAAACTAATAATCTCCCACTTGGGGACTAATTAGACTCCATAGTAGACAATAATATCCCACTTGGAGACTGATCCTAGAGCAATATCACTACCACATGGGGCTCCCACTGGATCAAACCACCCTAGACTTTACTATTTTTTTATTCATGTTTAGTCTAGAAGTCCAACCGAAGTAGTAGAGGAATTCAAATTCTCCCTTGTCACTACCTTTGTAAACATATCTGTTGGATTGCCATTTGTATGTATCTTATCCAACTTTAACTATCCTTCATCCAAAGCTAACTGAATGAAATGGTATCACAACTGAATGTGTTTTGTCTTGCAATGTAGAGTTGAATTATTTGCAAGATGAATATCACTCTGGCTATCTATAAACAAATAATTATCCCTCTGAGGGTGTCCCAATTCTTCCAAGAAGAACTGAAGCTATATCATCTCCTTGGCTACCTTTGTAGCAGCAACATACTCTGCCTCTGTAGTGGATAAAGCATTAACCTTTTGTAACCTAGAAACCCAGCTCATGGCTACCCCACCAATACTAAGTACATAACCTATAGTACACTGCCTAGTATCAATATCCCCTACCAAATTTGATTCAACATAGCCCTGTAAGTCAAATAGTAGAGCTCCCAAAGTGTAAACAATTACTAGATGTTCCTCTCAAATATTTGAGAATATATTTTACTGCATTCCATTGCTCAATTCCTAGATGACTCATATACTTTCTAATGACTCTCACTACATGTGCAATATCTAGCCTTGTACATACCATAGCATACATCAAGATTCCTATAGTTGAAGCATAGGGTACCTTGGACATCTTATCCTCCTCTTCTTGTGTCTTTAGACATATCTCCTTAGTCAACTTAAAATGACCAAGTAAAGGTGTGCTGACAACTTTAGCATTCTCCATAGAGAAACATTGCAACACCTTGTCAACATGATAATCAACCTGAGATAGCATCAATTTCACGTTCTTCCTATTTTACAAATCTTCATACCAAGGATTTTATTTTTTTTGTGCTCAAATCCTTCATAGCAAATGCATGTGCTAACTAAAATTTCAGCCCCTTAATATGATCCATGTTAGACCTAGCTACAAGCATATCATCAACATATAAACATAAGATAATGTAGCTATCATCATCCAAGCTCTAAAAAATAAACACAATGATCTGAATGGCACCTACTATATCCATGCTAATTCATAAAACTATCAAATTTCAAATACCATTGTTGAGGTGCTTACTTCAAGCCATACAAACTTTTCTTCAATCTGCACACTAAGTTGTCCTTACCTTTGACCTCAAATCCTTGTGGTTGAGCCATATATATCTCTTCATCCAAATCACCATGAAGGAAGGTTATTTTAACATCAAGCTTCTCTAAATGCAAATCTTCAGTAGCCACAAGAGAGAATATCTCATCAAAATCAATGCCCTTTTTCTATGCAAATCCTTTTACAACTAACCTAGCTTTAAATATTTTCTTACCTCCATCTTTTTCTTTTAATCTATAAACCCATTTATTCTGTAAAGGCTTTTTACCTATAGGCAACTTGCATAAATCCCATGTTTTATTTTTTAGCAAAGAGTCCATTTCATCTTTCTTGGTAGACTCCCATTGAATCTTAGTACCCACCTACATAGCTTGATCATAACATTTAGGTTCACCAGCATCAATAAGTAAAATAGATTACAAGGAAGGAGAAAATCTTTCTGGAGATCTACTTAGCCTTATTAACCATCTAACATTCATGGGGTTGTGTGGTATTTTTTGTTGTGGTTGTTGCACATCATGAGGAATTTTTGGAACATCATCTTTTGGAGTATCATCCAACACTACATAATCATCTTCTTTCTTCTCATGTTGCTACAATAGATCTTTGTACAACACTTTCTCATTTAATATGACATCTCTACTTCTTACAATTTTTCGATTTTCAAAATCCCAAAGCTTATAACCAAATTCATTAATGCCATATCCAAAAAATACAAATTTCTTTGACTTAACTTCCAGCTTGGTTCTATTTTTAGAATCTTTAGAATCTATATGAGAAAATACTTCACAACTAAAAATTTCAAGAAAAGAATAACTCACCTTCTTACCAGTCCATGCTTTCTCTAGAATACCATAGCCCAAAGGAGTAGAGGGACCTCTATTAATCAAATATATAGTAGTATTGATAGCCTCTACCCACATGTGTAAGGGCAACCCAACAAGCAACCTCATGCTCCTTGTATGCTCCATTATAGTCTTGTTCATGCATTCAACCAATGCATTTTCCTGTGGAGTCCTTGGAACAATTTTTTGTCTATGAATACCATTAGTGGAGAAATAATCTTCAAATTCATGACTGCAATACTCACCACCATTATCAGATCTAAGACATTTTAATTTCTTACTAGTCTCATTTTCAAACAAGCATTTCCATTTCTTAAAATTTAGAAATACATTAGATTTCCATCTAAGGAAATAAACCCATACTTTTCTAGTTGCATCATCAATAAAGGCAACATAATAATGAGAGCCACTGAGAAAAGATACTTGAGCTAATCCCCATACATCTATATTCACAAGCTATAATTTCCCCCTTTTATTTTCCTTCCCAGTCTTTACAAAACTCGCTCTCTTTTTTTTTCCATACACACAACTTTCACAAAAATCCATATTAACACATTTTAGACCTAGTAAAACTTTTTTTGAATAAAATATTTTCATACATTTCTCACTCGAGTGCCCAAGTCTATTGTGCCATAGTGTTGTATCAGAATCTACAATAGCTATTTGTTCTCCTTGCTCAACTGTAGCAACTATTCCTAAACATTCATTTTTCTCTGAAATAATTAAAGTAGAAGGAACAATATGACCTATTCAAAGATATAAGGTGCCTACTTTCACACCTCTTGCTACTGCAAAGGAACCTTTTGAAACCTTCCAATTTTTATCATTGAAAGTAACTACACAACCCTCATCACTGAGTTGCCTTGCTGAAATTAAATTCCTACTCAGCCTTGGAGCATGTCTTACCTCATGCAGTAGCCAATGATTCCCATTTTGTAGCTTAATCTTAACTTTTCCCTTTCCAACAATCTAATAGGGTTCATTATCCCCCAAATAAACAAGCTCAAAATCCCCTTGGACATAATCAATGAAATAACCTCTATGAGGTGTAGCATGAAATGAAGCACTAGAATCTAAAACTCATGAATCATCAACACTTTCTAAAGATAGAAGTAAAGCATCCTCTTTGGATTTGTTACTTAGCACATTTGCTCCTTGTTTGCACATTTGCTCCTTGTCTCCATCTAGTTTATCTCCTTAATTTTTCTTTTGAGTCCAACAATATTTCTTTTTATGCCCTAGTTTCCCATAGTACCAGTAGTCATTTGGTCCTCTCAATTGAGACCTCCTTCCCTTTTACTTTCCTCTTGATTTCCCATGATTTTGAGAATTTTTTCCTCTTTCAGTCATTCTACCTCTACTTTGTGCATTCAAAGTACTTCCTGATGTAGATCCACCTGAGGATTTCCTACGAATTTTCTCACTCAAAATGACATTGACCACATCATCATATTTTAGGATATTAGATCCAAAAATAGAATTGCTCATAGCCATTACCAAGCCATTCCATCTGTTAGGAAAAGAACACACAATCAAGAGAGCCCTAATTTCTTTATCAAAATTAATACCTGTAGAAGATAAGTGACTAGTAATAGTATTAAACTCATTTAAATGATCCACAATAGATCCACCTTCTATCATTTTCATATTAAATAAACACTTAATGAGAAATACCTTATTTTAAGTGGAGGGCTTTTCATTCAATTTTGCTAGGGTTTCCATCAACTCTTCTATCATCTTCACTTTTGTAATTTTAAATGCCACCAATGGTGCCAAGAATAATTGAATGCTTCCAAGTGTCTTTCTATCTAAAATATCCTAGTAATCATTTGACATAGATCTCTGATTCTTGATTTTTCCTTCCAATGGCTTCCATAAATCCTTCTGATAAAGATAGTCTTCCATTTACATCTTCCATAACTAGAAGTTCTACCCATTAAACTTGTCAACCCTCATCTTACCCTCATTTTTTGTTGCTCCCACTCAACCGTAAGACTCCCACTCAACCATGAGACTTTCCTATAGAGGATAATTAAAAAAAAACCTCACTCTGATACCACTTGTTAGGATTTAACCGTAGACAAAATTAACAATTACATGAAAATATAACCAATAACAAAAAATAATAGATCACATAGAAAAGAACACAAGAAACCAAGATTTAATGTGGTTCACCGAAACCTTGGGCTACATCCACCAAACAACAAGTCCAATATTATTACAATCTAGTGATTACAACCTAATTACAATCTATAATCCCTTATAGCTCAATATTGCCACAAGAACCAATTTTTACATCATGCCTTATGAAAAATTCTTAATCCTAAGCCCTTTTATACAAGTAATTGTATGTCGCTTTAGGGTTACCACATGTTGACCATGTATGTCAGCCATACATTGACCACAACGTCAGCCACATTCCAAATTTTTTTAAAGAATTTATGAAGTATGTAAACTACTTCCCTAATTAGTCACCACAAACTAACATGCACATGCCACACAACTTGTTGCTAAATTGATCCCTTTGAATATCTCTTAAATATGGCTACACTTATGGGTAAACAAGCAAAATGGATGATGTCTCTTTCAAAATTTGACATTTAATACATCAAATGTAAGGCTATCTAACGAAAAGCTATTAGTAATCCACTTTCTCAATTCCTAATCCCAGATAGAACTCCTATGCAAATTGATTTCCTTGATGCATCTATCATGTATGTTACAGAAAGGACTCGGAAGATGTTCTTTGATGGGTTGTATACTCAAAATGGAGCTGGTGTTGGAATTCTAGTTGTTATGCCTCATGGCTATACTATTCCAAAATATTACAAGCTACTATTCCCATGCACCAATAATATAGTTGAATATGAAGCTCTCATTAATCAGATCAAGCTAGCCCTTGAATGGAGAATAACAAAGCTACACATTTATGGAGATTCCCAACTTAGTATCAATCAAGTTAATAATGAGTATCAATCTAAAGATGATAAGTTAATACCCTATAAGAAATTGGTGGATGCTCTAAGGAATTATTTTACTTTTTTCATATTCCTATAGATCCCTAGAACTGAAAACATGGTTGCAGATGCTATGGAAACTTTTCCATCTATCCTAAAATTACAAGAGCATGAGTCTCACTTCGAGTTCCTAGTGGAAGAACTGTACCATCCTTACTATGATTCCCTTGACAACTAAGTCATTTCTACCATTATTAGTCATGATTCCTCTCGTTGTTCCACCATCTTCTCCTATTGATGTAGTACAATAACACATTGTACATAAGGAAAACATAGACATAAATACAAATACAATAATCATATTTTTAAACTCGAATAACTTCAATTAACTAGCCTCCTACAACATTTTTTTGCTTCTTAAATAACTAAAAAACCATAAATTTGAAAAAATGCAAAAATTACCTTTTTTAGCAAATTTTAGCAAATCTTCAATTTTTCCACTTTAGGTAAACTTTGAAATTAACTCCTAAAAAGCTGAAAATAAAACTAAACTTTCCTTCAGCTATGACAACTTAACCTACCAACTAATCTTTGAATTTGGAAATATATATTCAAAGTTATTACAAAAAACAAACTCTAAAAAATAGACAAGGAATATGACAACTGAGTTTTCAAGGACTAAATGGATTTTCTAGGACTTGAAAAATAAATTCTTCTAGATAGAATGGACCATAGATGAATTATCAAGCCATCAAACTCCCTCTTATGAAACTACTGTAGAAATTTAAGAGAAAACCCAGGTCTGAGTCAAAAGTTATGACTCCTAGAAGTTGATGCATCACTTATCTACAAGACCAAATCATTCTTGAGAATCTTACACGCAATGAAAAGTATCAACTTATTCATAATGCCTCCCATTACACCCCTATCTTTGGTGACCTATATAGAAAGATCTTAGATGGAACACTTCTTAGGTGTCTAGAGACAAATGAGTCTAAAAAAGGCATTAGCCAAAGTTTACATGGCATTTATGGGTCACATTCCAATGGCATTGCACTTGCTCAAAAATTTATTAAAGTAGGATATTGTTGGAAAACTATGCAATCTGATGTTGTCTGATATGCCAAATCTTGTAGGAAGTGCCAATTGTACAACAACTTGATTCATGCTCCCAAACGTGAATTGATATCCTCTATTAGACACTGGCCTTTCTGGAAATGGGCCTCTGAATTGGTTGGCAAGATTCACCCAAGTTCATCCAGTGACACAAGTTTATTATCATAGCCACTAAATATTTTAGTAAGCAGGTCAATTTTTTTGTACTTTCTACTACTACAAGTAAACATGTTGCCTTGTTTATACTAAAACACATAATTTTTCACAATGGCATTCCCTCCTCCATAGTCACTGACAATGGGAGAAATTTAAGAATGAGAAACTTAGGAAACTTTGCAAGAATTTTAAAACTAAGTAACATTGGTCCTCCATCTACTATCTGTAGACACCTAAAAACCTTTAGAAAATTAAGTATTTTTTATTTTATGAAAAAGTCCTGATGACATCATCATTTATTAATTAATTAATTATTTAATTTATTTATTTATTTTTATGCCATTAAATCCCTTTATCTTAATTAAAAATATTTAATTAAGGAATCCCTCCCAAAAATGTTTAAATCTTATTTAAACATTATTTCCTTATTTATTAATTATTTAATTAATAAATTGACCAAAAAACCTAAAATAAATAAAATATTTTTTTTTTGCCCAAAACTTGGCCAATTTCCTTAAGACCACTAACCTCTTCCAAAATCTTCTAATCCTTCTTTAATTTTAATTAAAGGCTAATCCCATCATTTCCTACCCCTAATCCCAACTCAAAATATTTAATTAAGATTAAATATTAATCCTCGTGTTTATTAAAAAAGTTTTAATAAATATCTCCTCAACCCAAACCCTTGAAATAAATAAAACTTTATTTATTTCCTAAAAATCTAATTTATCCTCATCCTAAGAAGTTCTAGACTCTTCTAGAAAGTCTTCATCCTCATCCTAGGAAATTCTAGACTATTCTAGAAAGTCTTTATCCTCATCCAAAGTCTAGACTCTTCTAGAAGATGTCTTTAAAACTAATCCTAATCCCCTCCTAACCTTGTCACATTCCCTAAACATGGGTTAAGACTTACTAACCCAAGCCAAAGTTAACAAATATCTCCTCCTTCACGCACCCTCATTAAATGCCATCCACTTGCCTTTCCCTAAGCTAATCCTAAACCATCCTAATCCATCCTCTAATCATTTGCACAATCCTAAGAAAGATTAAAACCTTCCTAATAAATCCCAAGTCAAAATTGCTCTCATCTCCCTCAAAATATCTCAACCATAAAAATTTATGAAGCCCACTAGGCCATAAATGACTCTTCCAAGCCCTTTTATTGCTCTTACAAGCCATTATGAGGGTCTTTATGAAGATTTTATCCCTTGAGCCTCCTTTGTTGACTCATCCTTCCCCTTTCCTCCATCCTCTCACCATGTGACATGTGTCACTCCTTGATTGGCTGTAAGAAAGCACAATCCATGTGCTCTCTTCTCATGCAATCTGAGCCCTCCATGAGCTTTCTCCCATCCTTGCATCTTAGTCCTCAATCCCTCAAGCCTCTTGCCTATAAATTGGATCCTTCCCCTTTGAAAAATAACACAATCCATGAAGTAAAGTCATAATGCCATTTTAAGAAGCCATTTTACATCAAAGCCATACACTCACACCCAAATTCCAACTTCATTTGAAGCCCTTTTTGAAGCATAGGCTTGAGCATACATCCTATCTATTTAGACAAAGCCACTCAACAAGATAGCTTCTTATTGAGAGAGTCCATTAATGGCTCATATTCTCAATTGAGAGCTCATCTTAGTCTATCTTGAAGTTTATGAATTTTTTTTAGTTTGTAGAAGCTTTATTTAAATTTGGTTTCTATTAGCATACTAACATTGCTCATATACATTTTGGCACGCCCGGTGGGACCCCGCATGGGTCATCTTCATTAGCTTTTTTAGTCAAGTTTTGTATGTCTTTTGCTAATTTTGGCTAATTTTTCTTGTTTTTGTGATTGGTAAAATTGTATAAATTGGTTTTGTAGGTCCACATGAGCATGAAGAAGATAAAGGAACTCATAGTCTATCTCATAGTGTTTGCAGATTTTTCAAGCTTATAGGTGGACAAAGCACTTGGAATTCTTCTTCCTCTTCTTGTCTATATTCTTTTTATTCCATCTACTTCTTCTTCTTCTTCTTGTGGGAGATCTTGGCCATTTTTTTTGAAGGAAGCAAAATCATACACACTTCTTTTTAGTGCTTAAAATGAACCCCTAAATCATACTTAAATCCATTAAGAACTAAAAATTTGGAAAAAAAAAAAAGGCCTTTTAACAAGTGAAACTAAACCAATCCAATCATTTGCATCCTTGCAACATCAAGGTTTTAGATGCATTCATGCAAAGTTAGAAACACTTCATTTTTGGAAATTTAAAAAGAACTTCAAGTTTCCATTTCAAAAGGTTCAAAATCAACACTAAGTGCACACTAAAATCTAAATCAAACTCAAAGCATCAATCAAGGATAAAATGAACCTCATTTGCAAATATTTTAAAGTTCTTTTAAAAATCTCATGAAAACTAAGAGTCCTAAATGGTTGCCAAATTTGTCATAAAAGATTTGTTATTTGTTCCAAACAAATGTCTTGTTGCAAAATCTTGAATGTTGCTTAGGTTTTTCATGCATCAAAACAACCTAGGAATATCATTTTTGGGCTTAAAATATGCAAACTAGAACACAAAATCTTGAATGAAGACCAAAGTCCAAAGAGTCATTTTCACTTTTGAGTCCAAAACAATCTTGAATGATCTAAGGTTAAAACAAAGCACTTCAAAGTTCTTAAAACAACACACAAAATCTCAATTTTGAATGCTCAAAGGAAAAAATTTGAATGTTTAATCACTTGTCTTTGAATGCATGTTGCTAAAATCACTCTTGAGTGCCATGGATTAAAATCAAGTTTTTTTTTTTTATGAATGCATGATTAAAAGAACAAATCCAATCTTGAATGCCATAGATCAAATAATCATCTTTTGGGGCATAAAAAGAATCCACATTTTTGAAATCTTCTAAGTTATAAAAACTAATAAAGACGCTTTGAATAAGTTTGTAGTTGGACTCGCTCTCTTTAATCACCCATCAATTTAACCATTGGTTGCAATCTCAGTGCCATCTATGGGGATGGGTTTACCTAAGAGGGTGTTAAGTGCTCCACAAAGATCAAACTCCACTCACTTGGGTCTTTAGTGGTTTTTCTAAGTTAGAAAATTCCTTGAATGTGCATTAATCTCGCTCACACTTCATTTGGGCATAAAAATTGGACAAATCTTGACGTAGAGGGCCTCCGAGCGCACGCTTGGCAATCAAGTTTCACACATCTTTGTTTTGGGCTTAAAAAAAACTCACACTCAATCTTGAATGCCTAACAATCATGAACATCACATGGTTTTAATGCATTTTCAATGACGCTCGCATTTCTTATGTTGATGATCTCTCGACTTCCATTATGCTAACGACACTGTCAAATTGGAATGAACATTGTATGCCATAATCACAAGTGTCTTCAATCATAGCTTACAAAATCTAAATCATCAATTGGAATGAACGTGTGGTCTTGTTTTACACTTTTTAGGAGGCCTGCTTGGGGATTTCATCACCCCTTGGGACGACCTCAACTCCAGCGTTTCGGCGGAGTATAAAAATCGGGAGGTGAATCCAAAGACACCTCTCTTGGAATCAAGATTTTTTCACTCGGGCTAAGCCTCAAGGAACTTTATACCCTTGAGAAGTGAAAGAGGAGACATGGGTTACTGCTCCTCTCGGCTGTGTGACATCTTTTTCGTTTCATCTACGAATTTGGGCCTCACGTACCTTGCGTATATCGAGGACTCCCTAGCTATAACAAATTTCATCCTTGTAAAAAGCTTCCTAGGATGTTGGTGTGTTTAAGTGCTTGCTCAAAACTTTTGTCTGCTTGTTTGTTCATAGCTTTTGAATGAATGTTTGCCAACATTGGTCAAAATCCCAAAAAAAAAGCAGAAATCTCCCAGCTCAAGGCATAATTAGCGTAGTTACTACCTCATCAGAAAATCATCCAAGCTCCCCCGCTACAATCGAATCTATCTAGTTCCTTGGTTTAGAAAAATCCCAAATCCAAAGTCTCTCCAAATCATCCCCCCAGCCAGCTAGCAACCCAATCCAAAATCACACCCAAGCCTTTAGAGAGTTGTTGTCATTCTACTAGAATTCGCTATCCAATCAATCTGACCAATCCACCAGCCTCACCAAGGTTATCCCTTTGACAGAGCTTTGTCTAGGGTAATCTAGCTTTGTCACTTGTTATCCCTCATCACCTTGAGCTAAAGGTTGCGATCCACAAGTGGTCAATCTCGTGTCATGCCCATAGGATCATTAGTCTATCCTTAAGTTGACACAATCTCCACCAATCCAGCGCATAGGAAAGCAAAACTCTCACTTACAACATGCCCTTGAAGTCTTCCATCCATAGGAAACCCAAAAATATCCAGCCAATCCTCCTTAGGTCTATCATACAGCTTTGACTCTCCCTAGGAAATCCTTCATCAGCCAATCCAAAATCTACGCTTAATCCAAATCCAACCATGAGCTTCCGTGTTCATCCGTATGCTAGACCCCATCCCCATCCGACTCATCATCAAAACATGAAATCCCAAACCTATCATGATGTGTTCGGTCATATTGTCCTTTCTCTCACCACCTCCTATTCCAATGATGATGAAAATCTTGTTGACTATGATGGGTATATTGAAAGCCTTAGAAACATTCCTCCAAGCATCCCCCAAAATCCAAGAGTTATTCCAAACTATCTAGTCATGCCATCTAATATCCCAGCTTCTCCTCCATCACGCAATCAACCAAGCTTCCAATCTTCCACCCTCATCACACCAGCTATTCCTATCAATCCACCACCTCCACCTTTGACACACGAGTCTCCACGGAATCTCCTAGAGGAAATACAAGAAAAGCTGCCTCCAACAGTCGATAAGCCATGTCATCTAATCCAACTGTGTGAAGTATTCAGGGATGAAGCTTCCCCATCTATAATATCATCCCCATCTCCCATAGCTATCATCCCCATACCATCCATCAAATTGCTTAAAATCCTTCCACTTCCCACAAGCATCAAATTCCCACCACCCATCGAATCGCTCCAAATCCCATCCACATCTCCTCCTCCAAGCATTATCCAAATCCCATATAATGAACCTCATGCATCCACTCCCATCCATTCCTGTCAAGATCTTGTCCAAAAGCATGTTGAAATATCCTCCGACAGAACAGTAGATCCTACCATCCCACTTATTCCGCTACATGATCCACTTTTACCATCCCCTCCATATCTAAATCCTACCATCTTACTTACCCCATCTCAAGATCCCTTCCCTCAGCCTACCCAACTCAAGATCATATCCTCCCATCTCCTCTACTTCATGATCATACATCTCCCATAATCCATGATGATAGATCCATCGAAGAAGAACTAATTATCATATCCGAAGCTCCAACTCCTTCAGCTAGTAATGGACTCACATCTTGTGTTCCAAATAATGAACATCGTATTGAAAAAAGAAATGAAAATGTATTTCTAGATGTTGGTATCCCCATTATTCCTGCATGGTCCCAAGACCTTCCATCTCCACCCCAAAGTTCCCATCCATATTATTCCGCATCTATTTTGGGCCCTCATCCTACTCCTTATCTCCAACCCTCCATTTTGGGTCCATATATCCCTTATCTAAATCCCACACCCTTTCCATCCATTTTGGGTCCTTACATACCTAATATGAATCCTTTATCCCCTCCATCTATTTTGGGACCTACACCTTCCCCGTTTCCATCTATTTTGGGCCCATATCCTTCCTTCCCTCCATCCATTTTGGGCAATTATATCCATCCATATCCTATGTTCCAATCTATCCTTCCATCCCCTCAAATCCACCAGCTAGATCATCAAAGGCACTCACCCTTGAATCCCTTCCAACCTTTAAACCCTATCACTCCATCAATTATCCCTCCATCTCCTCCATGCTCTTGTTCCCATCCCATGGCTAATAGAAGCATATTAGATGCCAAAATACAAAAGCATAAATCCAAAAATCCACAAAAATCCAAGTCTCAACATGTCCCTTCTAAAATACATGTTCAAAACAAGAAACATTTAATCCCAATCAAAGAAAAAGTCAAGAGGCCACAAAAGCCCAAGCTAAAAAAGTCAAAAATCATGTGGATACCCAAGATGCTCATAAAAGAAATGCATCTCAAAGAAAAATCTCAATTGGCATCCATTCATGCTACTCAAAAAGCCTCATCTATCCATCCTTCATCCAAATCCCCATATAAGCATCCTTCATCCCCCCAATCCACTTTTGGTCCATATGCTTCTTATCCTAAATTTCCCATCCTCCATCTTCCAACTCTACTTTTAGTCCTTATCTTTCTCTTCCTCCATTTTCTCCTCAACCTCGCTCAAAACCATCTTTCCCACTACTTTATCACCTCTCAAGGTGTGTGCCAATGATGATCTTTCCATTTTCCTCATCCATTTACCCACAAGCCTTATGTCTTTGCATCCATTATCTGTCAAACTCCCACCGACCATTCCACTTGTTCAATCCAATCCTTTTTCATCTATCCTACCAACATCTATGAGCCAAAAATAGCTGAACAAAGCCAAAATCATTCCAGCTAAGTCGAAAGTCAAAAAGTCAAAAAAATAAAGAAAAATAAAGCGTCCACTGGTGAAAACTTGGCAATTCAAGCGCCTTGGACAAGTACCATGATGAAAACTTGGCAAACAAGTGTCATGTGTAATCTTGCCATCTCCAACTTAGCCTATCACCCTCATACTTTTGGTCATCTCTTGACATCCAACTCCATCTTCCAATCTATCCACCTATCCTCCACCCTCCATCTTCCATCTCACACCATCCACTTATCTCCTACAGCTTCAGCCAATCATCCCAGCTATCATCCATCTCCCTAGCCCCTTCAGCCTTTTCCATCCTAGCTTCAATCATATCACATCCATCATAAGACCTCCTTCCACATGTTATTTTCTAATTGGGGGCACTATATTCCTTGGAGATCTTGTCTTGTCCATCCTCCCTTGTCATTGGTATCTAGCTCTAGGCTATCCTCATGCAAACCCAATGTCATCTCTTTATATCCATCATAATCCTAGCTATCTACCATCCTATCCAGCCATCTCATCCTGCTCCTCTAGCTATCCTTGGTCACAAAATCTCTCATCATCATTGAATGCATCCTACCAAATCCATATCTTTTCCTATCACCCCACCCTTAGCTTTCACATCTTGCACAACATCGAACCATCTCGCTATCCTCTCATTCTAAGCTTTTTATCCATCTGTATCATACCTATCATTGGTCTATTAGCTTGTACCATATCTTGATTAGCCTGCTTGTAAATATCTTGGTCTATTAGCTTGTACCATATCTTGATTAGCTCGCTTGTAACATATCTTGGTCCATCAGCTTGTACATCCTCTTTAGCTTAGTACCATTGTATCTATCCAGCGTTCGTGTTAGTTCATCCTTGATCAACATCTTGCACCCATCACACATCTTAGTTAGCTATTCCAATGCATCCTTTAGCTAGATTTCCTGTCACCAAAGTGTTATCTTTCTTAGTTCAGCTTGCCAGACGCATCACTCATCCAAATCCACCAGCTTAGGTGCTCTCCGATAGGTCCTTGCAGGATATAGCTTTCCTCATGTCTGATCTTGGTCTGTTAGTACCTCGTCCTACCCATCTCATTGGCAAACGGTTCTCTTTTGGATTTTTGCTTTCTTTTGATTTGGACTCTTCCCTATTGGGTCTTGAAATATATTTTCCAAGCAATCTCCTTGTTCCCTCCTCAAGGTTGCCATGATCTTCCATATCATGGTATGTTGCGAATGGATCAATTAGAGCATAAGGTCTTGATCAGGTCTTTCATTTGTTTTTCTTTTTTGCTTGTGGGTTCTCCAGTGTCGTTTCCATGCTGCTTCCTCTAGGATTCATGTGTGATGCTGGGGCAATATTTGTGTGTTTGTTTTGAGTTAGTTTGTCAGTCCTCTGGACGATTGGTGAAAAGGTCTTAATGTTCTTGGTAACCTTGGCAATTAACCAATAGTCCTATAGCAAATCTAGTGCTCAACTACATGGTGGTACTTCTCTTTGAAGTATCCCCTCGCTCAAAAAGCTTCAATGGAATCCCTTCATCTCCATTATCCCCCATCCATATCCAACATCCATCTCTCCTACCCCAGCTTATGCATCAGTATCTCTTTGAATCACTCCTCACCTTTAGCTTTAGGGATCCACAATCCTAGTCTTAGGGATCCACCAATCCAAATCAATCCACCAAGCCTCATCTTTCGAGATCCACAATCCTAGTCCTAGGGATCTCTGAAACCCATCTTCTGCCAATCTGACTCTTTGAAATCCTATTGCATAGCTTTATAATCCCCTCATCCATCTCCCTATCCTGGATTCCTTTTTATAGTGCTCCGCTCCTTCATCCTCTACCTTCCCTAAAGTCTTAAGCTTGCTTCCTCTTGTGCATCTAATTCTCCTTTATCATTCTCCCATAGTGAGAGTTTGAGCTAATTTAGCCCCTTCTCTTTTCCCATCTGAGTCTTCTTGCTCATCTCGGATTCTTGTACTTTTCAAAAAGTCGTCGAGCCTCGCTTTCTCTCCCTGCCGCCTTCTTGAGGGGGCATCTTGCAGTCCATTCTCTCCTCTTTTGCTCTAGCCTTGGGCATCTTATTTTCTTATCTTTGATGCCATGCCACTTGCGGCATCACATCAAAGAGGGGCAAAATGTAGACACCTAAAAACCTTTAGAAAATAAAGTATTTTTATTTTCTGAAAAAGTCCTGATGACATCATCATTTATTAATTTATTTATTTATTTATTTTTATGCCATTAAATCCCTTTATCTTAATTAAAAATATTTAATTAAGGAATCCCTCCCAAAAATGTTTAAATCTTATTTAAACATTATTTCCTTATTTATTAAATATTTAATTAATAAATTGACCAAAAAACCCAAAATAAATAAAAAATTTATTTTTTGCCCAAAACTTGGCCAATTTCCTTAAGACCACTAACCTCTTCCAAAATCTTCTAATCCTTCTTTAATTTTAATTAAAGGCTAATCCCATCATTTCCTACCCCTAATCCCAACTCAAAATATTTAATTAAGATTAAATATTAATCCTCGTGTTTATTAAAAAAGTTTTAATAAATATCTCCTCAACCCAAACCCTTGAAATAAATAAAACTTTATTTATTTCCTAAAAATCTAATTTATCCTCATCCTAAGAAGTTCTAGACTCTTTTAGAAAGTCTTCATCCTCATCCTAGGAAATTCTAGACTATTCTAGAAAGTCTTTATCCTCATCCAAAGTCTAGATTCTTCTAGAAGATGTCTTTAAAACTAATCCTAATCCCCTCCTAACCTTGTCACATTCCCTAAACATGGGTTAAGACTTACTAACCCAAGCCAAAGTTAACAAATATCTCCTCCTTCATGCACCCTCATTAAATGCCATCCACTTGCCTTTCCCTAAGCTAATCCTAAACCATCCTAATCCATCCTCTAATCATTTGTACAATCCTAAGCAAGCTTAAAACCTTCCTAATCAAGCCCAAGTCAAAATTTCTCTCATCTCCCTCAAAATATCTCAACCATAAAACTTTATGAAGCCCACTAGGCCATAAATGACTCTTCCAAGCCCTTTTATTGCTCTTACAAGCCATTATGAGGGTCTTTATGAAGATTTTATCCCTTGAGCCTCCTTTGTTGACTCATCCTTCCCCTTTCCTCCATCCTCTCACCATGTGACATGTGTCACTCCTTGATTGGTTGTAAGGAAGCACAATCCATGTGCTCTCTTCTCATGCAATCCGAGCCCTCCATGAGCTTTTTCCCATCCTTGCATCTTAGCCCTCAATCCCTCAAGCCTCTTGCCTATAAATTGGATCCTTCCCCTTTGAAAAATAATGCAATCCATGAAGTAAAGTCATAATGCCATTTTAAGAAGCCATTTTACATCAAAGCCATACACTCACACCCAAATTCCAACTCCATTTGAAGCCCTTTTTGAAGCATAAAGCTTGAGCATACATCCTATCTATTTAGACAAAGCTACTCAACAAGAGAGCTTCTCATTGAGAGAGCCCATTAATGGCTCATATTCTCAATTGAGAGCTCATCTTAGTCTATCTTGAATTTTATGAATTTTGTTTAGTTTGTAGAAGCTTTATTTAAATTTGGTTTCTATTAGCATACTAACATTGCTCATATACACTATCCACAAGGGAATGGCCAAGTCGAGGCATCAAATTAAACATTGCTAAAAACATTGCACAAGATGAGTCACAAATAAGGAAGGGATTGGCACCTACAGATTAATCCAACACTATGGGCCTATAGGACCACCGTACACACTCCCACTTGAGCTCTTCCCTTTGTGTTGGTCTATGGTTTTGAGGTTGTCCTCTATTTAGAAGTTGATGTTCCCTCTTTATGAGTCTCTTTATAAGGATTGATCACCAATGAGGACTATAGGACTATGAGGATTCATGAGCTTGAGACTCTATATGAGTGTCAAAAGGCTTCTTTTGATCACATGAAAGCCTACCAAAAATGTATGTCCACAAGTTATAACAAGAAAGTTCATCCTTGTAAATTTGAATTGGTGATATTGGTCTTACGGAAAACAAAAGAATTAGTAAAAAATAGAGATGAAAGGTAAGTTTGATCCTAATTGATTGGGTTTGACACTTATCAACTTTCTACACCTAAGGGAGAACAACTCCCTAAGGCCATCAACATACTCCACCTCAAAAATTTATATGCCTAAGAGGATCTTATTGCTCAGTTTCTTGTACAAATTTTATGATCCTAAAAAAATAAAAATAAAAAGTATATATGATGGTGCAAAAAATGATCATCTTAGTGAAAATCTAGCATTAGACACTTTGTTGTATCACCAAAAAAATCAAATATCTCAAAAAATACAAAAAAAATCATAAAAAGACCTAAAAAAATGTTGCCAAGTGGTGAAAACCTAGAAACGGATGCTACTTAAGATCCTTACACCTATGTCTACCAGTCTTTCTTTGCACTCATTCACTTCACTTTCACTTTCCTAGCTTGGAATTGACTCTCATCTAGGTCTAGGGGGCACAAACTGCTTAACTTATTATGGTCTCTTTGTCCGTTGGTGTTTCTCTAGGAACTTGATCAAAAAAAAATTTCAACACTTCCCCTCACATTGAATATTTATCATAAATTTATGGATACCTTAGCTATAGTCTAGGATGATGCAATATTTCTCACTGGTAGATTTGAATCCTATTGAAATGATCATGTGACTTGCACACATGAACTTGATCATTAAAATTGTTGAGATTCGATTAACTTTATTTTTCTTTTTGTTTTGTCTATGATGGTTTTCTTTGATGAGTTTTCCCTCCCTACTAGTCTCTCTAGGATTGGGGGCATGGGTAATGTTTTACTCATTTTTCTATTTATGAGTATACTTTGTTGACCTAAAGTGTCCTGAGCATTCGTGCTTGTCCTACTTGAAATTTTGGATCTAGAACATATCATCCTTGTATGTTTTTACAAGACCACACTCAAGGGTTATCCCAATGCTCATTCCTTGATATAGGTGTGATCTTGCTATACTAAATTGAGGGAACCTAGTTCCACTAGTCATCTTGGCTTGTATGTCTTTGATGTGTAGATGGGGTTCCCGCAAACCTATTTGATATAGATCATATTCATATCCTCATATTTATACTAGTGATGATTGTATGACCTTCTAATGTCCCTAATAAAGCTCAATGATGAAAATTGGAATTTACTTATGTGTCCCTTGAAATCACACCTTTGCATACTAAATTACATTTTAGGACTCATTCTAGTTTAGCTTATACTACATGTTGAGAGATATCTCTCCTTGTCTTTCATGGACATGATAGCTAATTGCATTGACATTTTCTCACTTCCTCTCAATCATGTCTTGCCCTCTTTGTAGGTTATATAAACCTAATGATTCTTTAATTCATTTTACCACAAGGGGTTAATATCATCATCACATTTAATCTATTCAAGTGCTAAATTTCAAAATCACAATCCTACATCATAACATGAGAGCTAAAACATCTATGAGAGAGAGATATCCATACATCCATGAGTGTATAAACATAATATGAGCATACATAAACATGATCATACATATCAATATCACATGGAAACATAGACAAGTTCTGAAATGCACATGAAGAATCCATGACATGAGCTAGAAAGGAGACAATTACATAATGCTATAAATCAAATCCAAGATCTCACATATAATGATGAATCAAATACATACATAATATGGAATCCAAAATCTAAATAATTGTCTCAAAATATACATCAACAATGCCATGAGGGAACAAACCTAGCACTAGATCTAGGAATAACTCCCCCCTCATGTGTAGCATGTGGCTGCAAAGGGGGTGCATGTGTCCTCTCTGGGGGTTGCACTACTTCCTCTAACCTCTCAACTCTCTTAGAGTAGTTAGGTAATCCCTAGCCTAGTGGCACAATGCCTCTATAGGTCACATAATAGTAGGCCACCCTTGCTCCATGACACTTTGACTCTTGTCTGGTCACACCATACTCCTAAGTCAACTCCTCACTTCATGATTGCTCATTTATGAGCTACTGATCTTGGACCACTATGGTGGTTCGTGTCTATTGAAGTTTTGCCTCTAGTGCCCTGATTTTATAGTCCCCCACTCTCCCCCTTTACCTCCTCTCCCTCTCCCTCCTTAATCCCCTATTCCCACTCCATCTCTCCTACCTCCTCCATCACCACCACCATCTCCTACTATTCCTACATCCTCTAACTACACATCGGGAAGAGTAAACTGAGGAAATGGATGCCTCATCATAATTTAAGCATAATCCAAAAATAATCCCACATCTGTGACTCCTAGGAGATACTCCCATATATCTCTCTACATATATTGACTCTCTTATAGATTTGTGGCATAGTCTACCATTGATAGCCATCCTAAATCTTCCTCCCCATAGAACCTAGTATATGTAGTGGTCTTTATCAGGCCCTTTTTTGATTGCCCAAATTGCCTATACACTCATGTCATGATGAATCACTCCACAATCCCTGCATGGTAGCCTATAAATGGATGACTTGTGAACATGTATCCAAACTCATCCACCACCTCATGCCAACCCTTACATCCTATATAGGGTCACCACTAAAAAGTTGACAACTCATCAAACAATCAATGATAGTATGCAACATCTCCACTATCTAGCTAAGAGATGAAGCCATAGTATCTATAGATGAATGGGTAGGACCTCTCTCGAGGTTGTACTCATGGACGGATCACTCTTATGTGGTCCCTTGCCCAAATTTGTGTCAAAAATGCCCCACATGCCCATGTCTTCCCCTCTCAATTGACAATATCATGAAGTTGATGGTACATATTAGCTAGAATAGATGGTCCCCATGCCATATTTCATGGCTTCCTTACAGGAAGCCCTTTTGGCTTCTGTTCATGACTAGTGTTTGTGCAACCAAGGAGCACATGATACATATCACTGGATATTGTTTCTCATATTCTGCTATTAGTCTCTCCCACATCAAGTGATTATTTAGGATGGTCACATTCTCAAAAAATACATGTAACATGTCCTCCCCTCTATTGAGGCATGATCATAGTATACCTATAACACACAAAGGTCATGTCAACACTCATGATCAAGAGAGGATACAAAGAAAATAGAGACGTATTCATTACACATACTAGATCCCCATGAAAAGGTACTTGTAGGTTGTGATACACATCCTCAAGTGTGATTGTGGCCTCTCAAGTGGGAAAATGAAACATTCATTCTGCCACCTCTCTACTATCACAGTCAAGAGGCCATGTTTTTCGTAGATATGGGGAAAATGTAACAAGCACTCGAATCTCATGGTCCTAAGATTCCTCCTTTGATCCTCATCTAGCTAGCATAACAATCTCAGTCCCACTACCTCAAGGGCTTTTCTGGAACCTCCAGATCCTTTAGAATAGTAGGGTTTCCACCACCCCCTTACTATTCTACGACACCTCTACACACACCACTCTACATGTATGCCTTTTCCCTAATGTATGACATTAGGAACACCATCTACAAAAATGAGTCTATATGTCAATACATGTCATGATGAAACCTAAACATGACTATACACATCTCTACTCTACTATCCAAGCGCTAAAGATTATATTGAAATAAATAAACAATGCAAATTAAGCTCACACATGCAAAATTGGCTAACCAAGTATCATACCATACTTTCTCCAATAGGTGTGCAATACTTTGCATGGTACCCTATGACTATTGCATATATCTCATATGATACTTTGCTTGGTGCTTGTGCGATATTTCCAAATCTCAAAAGTATCATAGGATAGTTTATAGAACTACTATGCGATACTTTCTAAAGTTCCACATGAAATTTTACCTAAAACCTACAAAATCCTATGAAAATCTATTAAAATGCTAAAAAAACATGACTCAAAATGCTCAAAAAGTCAAAAAAATATTGGGGCACCATATTGTGGGGGTGAGTTATGCAACTAATTGTGCTCAAAATAGTGAGATGAAATTGAAATACCTCCCTACATCATCATCTCTCTCACAAATTCTCAAAGATCTCAAAATCATAAGAAAACAAAATGAATTGAAAATGACCCCTTGAGCCCCATTTATACCTTTTGACCTAATTCTTGAACTCTTTAGGATTGCAACCTTAATTAATTTGACATCCTAGATCTCTTTTTAGGGTCAAAATTGAAATCAAAGTTCAGCTTGATGGTCAAAATCACATTTCAAAATTTCCTTCTCCTTCTATGCAGTTGGCTAACCTTTTAAGGCTTAATCTTTGAATCTCAATTGGGAACCATCATTTCCTCATTCCTTCATCATTTCTACTCTCTTCCATGCATCTTTCTCATTCCATTTCATTTCATTTCACCTTTCTTTATATTTTGACCTAATTTTTATGCTTTATTTTCCTTGGTCAAACCTAGTCAAACTAGGGCATCATATCACTTTTTTGGTGGTCACTCTTTTGTTTTAATCACTTATATGTCATCTTGAACCTTAATTTATCTTGATTTGATCATATTCACTCATTTATACATCTCCTCTACCTCATTTTGATTTTGATCCTAAGGGGGGAGGAATATTCTATCATTACTATATGTAAAAAATTTGCTATGGTTATCTATCTCTTCGGAGCATTTTTTTGAAATATTAGAACTCATCTCATATGCTAACATTGTCTCTTTCTCTCCTAGTATTTTGTACTATCACTAATAGATAGAGTATTTTGGATCTTCTATCTCTCTCTCTCTACACTTTGTTCTTTAAAGTCAAATCACTTTGCTGTTCACTTGGATTCTTCATTCTTTGACGTAATGTGTTCTGAGATCAATCACACATTAGTCAAATAGGAGAAAATTCAATCACCAAAAAATGGTCATTAGACTATCCTTCTTAGCATTTTTCTCTAAAATGATTAAATTATTTATTTTGATCAAATGTACAAAAATCTTTTTTTTCAATTTTATCCTATAGTTTGACCACTATATCCTAAGTCTTATTTAATTAAAAGGAACATGTCCCCCTTTTAATTAAATAAAGGACCCCACTCATCTCTTATCCTAAGTTGCACACATAAAAGTATTTTTCCACTTTAAAAAGAAAAGAAAAGTCTTTTTATCTCACATGAAGACATAAAAGTCAACTCTTTGTGATTAGATCATCTTGCTTCACTAGATCATCTTGCTTCATGATCTTTATCATCTGTACTTCTTTAAAAGGGAGAGCTCTCTACTCTTCTTGGATTGAATCCTCTTGTGCTATTGTTATGCTATAGGTTTTTCTAGGTACCTTTTGAGGTTTGGAAGATCTTGTGGCCTCATACTCATATTTGCATATCATAGTAGCTTAGTATCATGTTGCATAGAATAGTTTCATTTTATGCATTAGAAAAAACACCTAGTTTAATTAGGAGGATTGTAATACTATCATCTTGCTAGTTAGTTTACATTTCATATCTCTTTCTTTAGCTTAATTTTCACATTGCATAGCATGTGGATTCTTGGCTACTAGCATCCTTTCTCTTGTCTTAGAATCTCAAATTTCATGGTGTACTTGTAAGGGGTTGCATTCTTATGCTCATCTGAGAGCCATTTTATTTCTATTTTCATCCTTTTGTACTTCATGACTAGGGAGCTCTAGGTCGATATTTGAGGCTCTCAATCCATGAGATATGTCTAATAGAGGGACTTAGAGAAGTGTACTTTTTGAGTGTAGATTATCTATATTTTCACTTTTTTTCCCAACTTTGTGACTCCTAAGTAAAAAATTGTCCTCTTTCATTGGGAAGAGAGTACCAAACTATCCCCCTCCCTATATTTTTCCTTGAAATTAAAATTGGAGAGCCATTGCATTGAATTAGAATTTTTTCTAAATTATCATTAGTCTCATCCAAGTTTTTAGCCCCAAAATATTGTGAGAGTTATCGATAAATCTACCTCTCCCCATTTTCGTAACTGTAGTAAAAATTTCAAGAGATTTCCTACAACTTTTCATCAAAGTATGCTCAGTGAACATCTCAAACATTCTAAGGCATTTTCAAGGTAATATTTTCCATGGTTCTGGCTTCTTTCCCTTATTGGAGGCCAAGAAAAGGGATTCAATATCAATGAAGAAGATTATAGTATAAGAATCCTTCTACACAGATTCAAGCATCTACATTCTTTCAAGAATTTTAGTCTTTAACTCTCTAGTTCATCCTTCTCTATATCTATCAAGCATTGTGAAAAACTATAATATTTTTTATAAAGGTTATATCTATCATAATTTTATTTTCATTTTTTTTGTAAAAGTCAAATCTATATTATCAACATACTTGATCACATTTAAAGAATAATTTTCATTGCCAATGTATAATATACTTCATTTTTAGATATAGCCTCTACTATATGAAAGTATAGTTTCATTTATTGTGCTTCATTTCAATGTTAATTCCACATCAATGATTGATTGAGGCAAACCCTCTCTACACAACAATTTCCAATTTTTCTATGTGGATGTATAGGTGAAAAATAGGCAAACCCTTTCAACACACCATCTCATATTCAAACACTATAGAACTTGACAAATAGTATATAATTTGAATTAGTTGAAAGAACTATGAAAAAGGTGGCCAAGGTTCTCTCTTCCTAGGAAAAGGATGCCTAAGGTTTCTTATTCCCTCTAAATTTGCATCAAACTAAAACTACAAGTTAGTATCATTATTTGGTTTTTGTTATTTTAGATTATGGTAAAAGAAAGTTTTGAAGGGACTCGAAACCCTTTACAAAATACTAAAGATAAACATTAAAGCACTACTAGGTTTTACAAGGACTTGAAACATAAAGCTAAAAAACATTGAAACCAAGTTTTACAAGGACTTGAAACCAAAAGTCTAAACCATACAAAACAACCAGGTTTTACAATGACCTAGAACCTAGAGTTTTAAACAAACTAGGAAGAAATTAAAATAAAAACTAGCAAAATCACCTTGACCAGAAACTAGAACACTTGATCCATAGCTAACACCAATAGTAGCTCCTTGATAATGTTCAACACCTCTTTAGCTACTTCTATAATACTCTAGATGATATTAGTTAGTGAAAGAACAAGAGCCTCTAGAGCCTCAACAACTTTTTTCCCTGTGCTCTGTCTAGTTCTCTTGTTAGGCCCGCCAGGACTCCCCACACTAGTACTACCAGGGGACATAATCTCTTCATTACTTTTATTTCCCAGACTAGCCACTATTGCACAAAGAATATAAATGACCTATTCCATTTTTAGGCCACTTTCCTTTATATTGTGACAAAGCTCCTATTTGTACTCATTAAGCTTAGCAGGGATGTTACCAATTTACACTTCTAGCTAGGTTCTCTTAGCATGTTCAACATCCAAATCTCTCTGCATTATCCCCATTTTCTTCTTGAGACCCATTAATTCATTATATAGCTACGAATCACCCTGAAGAGAAATATATGCCTTAAGCTTAGCAATGTGGAGAAAGGAGAACCTAGCATCATGGGAGTCATCTCTCCCATCAACCATATTCCTAGGCTCAGAGGAAGTCATAGTATTGATCTAGGTATCAATATTAATGTCCATATTCTCTATCCTTTCCTTGTTCACACATTTACTCTAGCTATTATCCTTACCAAAAGGTTATTTGTCTTCATTCTCCTTTCATGTTTCCTCCTCCATTTTCTCCTCACTGGCATTATGTGAAGGCTGATCACTCTATTTATCATCCTCCTCCCTAAGGGCTTCCGACCCGATGTTTGTGTCTATATTTCTTTCCTGACTTCCCTCCACATTATTTTTACCAGTCAATACCCCTTTACTTCCAACTTACCCATCTAGATTAGAATTAAAATCCCACATTTCCATTTTTTCATCATTGTCTATTTTTATCTTCTCATTATTGTCTGAGTTCTCAAACTACATAATTTCCTCAACATTTTTCTTAGTCCTTTCCTATTTTAAAACATTCTTGTTAATACTAGCCTCTTCCTCCACCTTAATTTTCTTTGGGGGGGTCTCACTTTCAGTCCCTTTCCTTTTCACATGAATAGGAGAGGGCTTTATATACTTACTTTTACAATATTTTTCAATAAGTAAAATTAAACCTTCATGAAGCACAAGGTAGGACTCTTTCTTTCTATGTGCATAAAGGCTAAGAAGTAGGCAATATTTTTAGAAAAAATGAGAAGGAAATCCTATCTTTATGCCTAAAATGATTCGAGAAACCAAAGTGAAATTTATGGACCCTTTTAGCCCTACCATAAAGAATAAAATACTCATGAATACAAGATAGCACATCCCTCCATATAACTTTAATTTGATTCAATTCGTAGAAGTCCCCATTTTTCTCTAGATTTTTCTCTTTGGCTTTTGTCTTTGGAAATTTCTTGAAGGCTACATTACAGATGCTAGTCTCCTTACGAAATTTTATCCCTTATTTTGGAAGTCCTGTAACCTCAATGATAAAATCCTTAGTCAAATTCACTGTGACCTCATGCAAATTTACCCTATCTTCAAACTAGTTTTTGAAGAACACTTTCATAATGTGAGGTTTATACCCATGGAGATGCTCCAAATAGGTCATCACATTACCTTTTTGCAAAATTTTCTACATAGAGGCCTTAGCATTCCAAGCCCTTCAATTGCTCGGCTCCTACTTTCTAGGTTCCCTGCCCATCGCAAAAACCTAAAAATCTTTGTAGAACACTAGAGTAGCACAACCCAGGAAATGTAATAAATAGTTGAAGATTATTTAGGAGCTAACAACTATAATTATGTACCAAACACATATCATAATAGTGAAAAAAGGTACTTCATAGGGACTCTCAAACTATCCTCCATAAGTCCACCACTCTTCTTTATAAATTTTCCAATCTTAGGAAATCTTTCCTTCTCTATCATATGTCTTGTAATTATTAACTATCGTTGTCAGCTCCACATTCTTGCATAGGTCAGTATGCCACTTCAACTTTCTTTCCTAATAGACAGCTTGGTTGGCAATCCAATCAGCAACAAAATTACCCCCTCAGAAAATATGGGAGAATATAACATTATCAAACTTATTAATTAGGTTTTTTATTTCCATTAAAATAGCATCAATATTCCAAGTGTTTTGGATCTTATTATTGAGCATATTAATAATGTTAAGTGAATCTCCTTCCATCCAAAGATTCTGATAATCAATTTCCATAGCCAGCCTCATAGTATATAGTGTTGTTGTTGCCTCATCTTTATGGCTAGTAGAAATCCCAATAGGGATAGCAATAGCAACAACTATTCTACAAGTATGGTCCCTCAACACCCCTCCATAACCAGCTTTTCTAGGATTTCCTTTAGCAGCACCATCAAAGTTTCCTTTAATCCATCCCATAGGTGGAGATTTCCATTTAAGATTGTGTCTCTAATCATCAGTTTTGATTTTATCGCCTTTAGTATGCATAGGATTATTGATTTGGAAATCATCACTGTGAGAATTGGAGTTTTCCTTGATAGCTCTAATGATTTTATAACCAAGAGCCCACTTAGGCATTTCTTTGTCTCTAAATATTCTATTATTTCTTTCTTTCTAAGTTCCCCAACAGAGATGGGGAAGAGTAATTTTCCATAAAAAACTAGTATTGATCTCCTTAGACAGACAAGTCTAGCTCTAGAAGCATTGATCAATATTATTATGTTGAACCCAATCTAAATTCCAGTAGTTAAGGATGTAGCTCCACACTTTTTGACTATAACTATAATTTAGGAAAAGATGATTTCTATCTTCATAATCCTCTTTACATAGGCTCCATCTAATAACTACATTGATACCTCTTGTAGATGCTTAAAATCGTCCCAAACGCTATATTAATTCATTTAATATTTCCTTTGAAACTATGATTAATTATTTATTAATTAATTATATTTGTCATATTCTTCTACTTATTTAATTAAGTTCACTTCCCTAATATATTTAAATTTAATCTAAATACATCCCCTCTAATGCATTAAATTCATTTAATACATAGTGCTCCATAAAATCCTTTTTAAAATAAATTTCATTTTATTTAATTCCCTCCACTTTACTAAATTCTATAATCCTATGATTAAGTTAAATCTTATTTAATTTAATCCTAATCCCATCCTAAAACCTAGTCTACACCCATCACTCTCATCCTTTTAAGCCTAGCCACTACTTAATCCCATTTTTTTATCCTAAACACCTTTCTAAGCACCTTTTAGCTCCTAAGCATTTTCTCACATGTGTGAGAAGCTCATCATCCAATAAAGCTTCCACTTCATTTTCACCTCTTACACCTTTGTTCCCCACTCCTTCCCCCAACATTGCTCACATATGTGTGAGCAAACCTTGAGCCTTTCAATCATAAAAACTAGTTTTGACTTTTGCATGGCTTTATCCTTTAATCCATGTGTCTCCCTTGTGACACCTATGTGGATGCCACATAGATGTCACCTCCACAAGGCCTCTCTCAAACCTTTAAATAGGACCCCTATCTCAAGTATTTTTCATCTCCTCCATATGCATTGTTATCATGCTAGTATAGTTCTAGAGCTTTTAGAGATTTTATGCATTGTTACTAACCTTTGGTAGTTGCTAGTTCATTTGCATTTCCATTGTTAACTTATTTTGATTTCTTGTATCCATATCCATATCCTTTGAGTGCTTTCAAGTATGGTTGCTTCCATAGCCATTTCTTGAAGTACTCTCCATTTATCTTGGTATAGACTCGTCACATTTCACATATTTGTTTAAAATCAAGGGATTTAATAGTAGTGTTTGGGGAGAGCACATCCACATCCCTCCAATCTAAAGCACACCAAAAAAGCCTCTTATGGGCGTCCTTGTTGAGCTACTTTGAGGTTGCATGAGGACTTTTAATTTGTGGTTGCACAAGTTGTTAAACTCAAGCATAGTTTTAGTTGTGTTTTAATTTCTCTTGAATATTTGATATATATGTGCAACTAACATGTGCTTGTTTACGCATGCTCCCAACAAGTTAGGTTTTGTTGCATACATTTTGGCAGACCCGATGTGATTTTCAACAAAACTAGTTATTTATTTACATTGTTGTCTATGATTTTCAACAAGTTTTGTTGTCTACAATGTATATATTATCATCTATGTTGTTAATTATGTCATCTAGGCCTACCAATATATCTCCTATCCACTCAGAACCCTATTATCTCTATTGTTTGGCATCTACAATCTATTTTGTTGTCTGTGAATGTCAACATGTTAGTGAAAAGTTTAGTTGTGCTTCTCATTGTTTTGTCATTTTCAAGTTTTGGTGTCTACACAGTTCTGTCATCTATGCCTAGTGTCTATCATCTCCACTTTTAGATCGATTGACTTATAATTCTTAATGTTTAATTGATTGATCGGTTGATCTACAGGGATTTCTAATCAAGTTTTTAGTTCAAGAGATAAACTTTTGGAAATTTGAAGTGATTTTAATCACATAAAGATCTTATAGTGATTTTAATCACTGGGGGAATTTGTACTAATTTTAATCACTTGTAGGATTTAAATGATGAATGAACTTGTATGAACTAATCATTTTCCACGAAATGCATGTTGCAACTAATATAAAAAAGTCAAACATACTCTTGAATTCATTAAGGTAAAACATTACACACTCTTGAACGATTTAAGAAAATTTACACACATTTCATTGGAATGAATGATGCTCAAAAACACTCTTGAATACCTTAAGGAATGAACAAACTTTTCATCGGAATGTATGTGTAGAGTAGTCAATTACAATCTTGAGTGCCTTAAGGAAATTGACATGATTTTATTGGAATGAATGGTTGGATAGTGAACACACTATTGAATGCCTAAGGTTAAAAAAGAATGTGATGAAACATTTCAATTTTGGGCTTAAAACACTCTCACACAATCTTGAATGATGGAGGGAAAAAGAAGTTTGCTATGAAATATTTGGACCTGGTGCTTAAAATAAATTCACTCAATCTTGAATGACTTAAAGGAATTGGTTTCATTTTTAGCAATTTGCTTATGTTGAAGATGGTTGATTTACTTTTTGTTGACGAATCCTCACTTTTTATTATGTTGATGATGTTGTCAAGTTGGAAATAATAATGCATGCTTAAACACAAGTGTCTTCAAGAGTAGATTAGAAAACAAAAAGCTCCATTAGAAAAGAACAAGTGTCTTTTAAACCTTGAGGCCACTTATGTATTCTCTCCTCTCCCATCTTTGGGTAATCTTGAGTGCACAAGAAATAAGTGGTCTTGTTTATATTTTTAGGAGGCCTTCTTGGGGATTTCATCACCCCCTGGGATGATCTCAACTCCAGTGTTTTGGTAGAGTGTAAGAATTAGGAGGTGAATCAAAAGACACCTCTCTTGGAAGTAAATTTTTTCACTCTTGGCTAAACCTCAAAGAACTTTATACCTTTGGGAAGTGAAGGTGGAGATTTGGGTTACCATCTCCTCTGGCTTTGTGGCACTATTTTCTTTCATCTATAGATTTGGGTCTCATGTCCCTTGCATATATCGAGGATGCCCTCTAGATAATCTTTGTACATCCTAGTGGCAGCCTTATTAGGATTGTTGATGTGTCTAGTGTGCTTGATTGTTTAAGCATTCAAAATCAATACCAAACATCAAACAAGTTCAAAAATGAGTGAAATGGTTGTAAGTGGATCCTCTTGACCTATAGTTATTTTCATACTTGGTCTAGCATTTTAAATTCATTGGGTCTTTTAGTCACAAACTTGTTTGCAAAAATTTTGTGCTTTAAACTAGGTTTGTTTTGTTCTTGCCATGACCGACAAAGTGAAAACTAAGAACGTGAAATTTTCTAAACCATTTTCTTATAAGGAAAGGAAAAATCTAGCACACAGTGATAAACAATTCTAATATGCTATCAAAGACATCAATAAAGAGGAAACTGAACAAGACCGCTATGATAGAATCTTGTACAATGGTAAACTTCAAAATTGGTCTACTTTCCCTGGAGTAAACTCAAGATTTTTGATCCTAGTGAGAGAAGATTGAGTTATCCACATAGTGACCATATCACCCTCATTTTTCTACATCAAACCATTTTCAAAATTTCTAGTCTTCCATGTGCCAAATTTCCACTAGAGAGCTTGATCATTTGAACCTTAATCTTTTGGCCTAAGAACATCTTGGTCACAAAAATTCAAAGATTACAACACTAGACCTTTTTCCATAAGAAAATATTTATCATAGTTACACTCACTCATTTGGGATCACAAGTACATCTCCAAATAGTGGGTACTATATTCGATGTCCTATCCTGCCTAAAGATGACTCATCCATCTTTGGTAGGAGAAAGATACTTTTATCCTATATCATGCTTGGTTTGCCAAACCAACAAGGTCTTTTTTCTATATTTAGGTTATTGGCCCTTTTATCATATAAGGTTTAGTGGCTCTCTCATCTTCCCATTCTTTCACAATCTTCCACCCATTGGTTTGGTCACAATTGTATGGTACATACATGATCCAATAGATTCACATTTAGCCCTATGTCTCATTTGTTGGAAATATTAAGACAAAAAGAGATGGAGAATCCTTTTCCTCCATGATCAACCTTATTGGGGAACACATTTCCCCCTAGTATGAACTTTGGTATGCCTAGCTCAACACCCACACAAGAACCAGAGAATCCTTTTCACAACACAACACTAGGAAGTAATTCACATGATAAGAAGTATACCAAGATGAAGATCCTATTAACAACAAAAATATCCCTAGTGATGTTCAAACATTTCTTGTAGATCAAAATAACTTGGAAATGTTTGAAAGATCCATTAGGGAAAATAAGATAGAGATCTTCCTAAACCTGGTTAAAGATGGTGTTAATATCCCTATGAATTTTTATGAGAGCACTTTATTTAGACAAATTACCAAGGATCGTGCTCCCATGTTGACAACTTCACACATAGACCAAACATCTGGCAAGGGCAAAGAACCTATGGTGAGAACTAGTTCCATACCTACATAAAGTGTTTCAACACAACCTACATTCCAATTAAGTGTGGAACATATTGAACAAATCACTAGTGCTATGCCCAACACTACTACACATACTTACATGTCGCAGTCAACCTTGACAGGTCCAACTATAGGATTCTTAAACATTGGGCAAGTATCTACACAACAGATGGCAATTCCAACACAACTGATATATTCCTCTTATTTACAAATGCTAACAAATATGATGAAAACATTTGTGCCAATTCCCACAATTGCATATCAATACATTGGCCAAAGTGGTGCCCTACCACTTTCCCCACCTCATAATATGTTTGGGACTCCATACAACTTTGGAGGTGGGTTCATCAATTCCCAACAATCACAAATACAACCAAACCAAGATCTAGTCAAGCAGTTGCATGAACTTCAAAATTTGGTCCACAACATGAGCAACAAAGGGGTGAAGGATTTCTCTTTTGAGGAAATTTTTCCTTTTCCGTTTGACAAATCCATTAACATGATATTGTTTCCACCAAACTTTGAGATTCTTAAATTTGACAAATACATAGGAGAAGCATTTCCCATCACACATCTCAAGGAATTTTTCATATTATGTCAAGAAGTAGGCTATAGTGAGGATTATCTTAAGAGGATCTTCATGCTAAGTCTTAAAGGCCCTACACTTGAGTGCCTAATGAACTTGCCTAAAGGTTCCATCACTTCTTTCAATGATTTGATGGAGAAAAATGTAGCACAATACTCTTACAACATTGAATATCATGCCTCATTAAGTGATTTGTGCAACACAAAACAATGAAATGGTGAAACATTTGCCAACTTTCTACAATGGTGGAGCCATCTTGCCAATCACATGCCATAAAAATTTGAGGATTCCCACCTTGTGGATATATTCATTAAGAATTTGATACCAGAGATGTCCTTCTAAATGAAGATTTCTAGTCCCAAGGACTTTGCCACATTATTCAAGAAAGGAAAGGACATTGAAAATGGACTCTTAAACAAGGATTCCATTAGACATTATAGCTCTTCATCCTCAAACAATGACACGAATGGCAATAGCAAACCCCAAGTTTTGGTCCAAAATCGAAGGTGTTACCCACAATGGTGTCACTGATGTCAAAAGTGTACAAAACCTTCAAGGTGGAAACAACAAGAACAACAAAAAACTATCATAACTGAAACAACAACAATTCAAACCATGACAATCAGAATCAAAACAAAAACTAGAACAACCAGCAATCCCATAATCAAACAAACAACCAGCAATCCCATAATCAAACACAATTTTTTCCTTGCAACAACAACAATACTAACAACAATTACAACCGTGACTATGGTCAAAATAGGAGCTTCACTAACTTTCATCAACCCTTGGATGCCATATTCCAAAAACTAGTGGATCACAATTTGATGGTGTTTCCCAACACATGACCCTTTGATGAAAATCAACCCAAATTGAAATGGTATATGGAAAATTAATATTGCAAATACCACCATATCAAAGGAAATGACACAAACAAGTGTATGAAACTCAAAGTCTTCATCCAAAATCTTGTTGATGATGGGGAAATTTAGGTTGAAGGAGAACCACCATCTAAAAATGCTAAACTAAAGATATTTCAAAAGCCATTTCTTGACCACAACAATGATAATAACAACAATACAAAAAATGTAAATTGAGTTTCCACATCAAGCACACTCCACTATGACTATTCTACTAACCATGTATCAGGATTTGACTCCTTGTGTGGTAAAATAGAAACAAATGATATATTTGGTTTTGACTCCATGTGCAACCACATTGAGGAAGTGGACACCATGTAAATACCCTTGTCCTAAAAATAGCCAATTATGACACAACCACTCAGCAAGGAAGAATTGCATTGCAAGCTACCACTCCCAACCCCACTAATCCATTAGTTTCACATGCACCTATTATGCCATCCACTTCACTAAGACCCGCTTCTTGCTATGACATATTATCCTAGTCAGGGAAGACTCTTGCATAGATATCCATTCTAGAGCTTCTCACCACCTCACCCATCCACGAAGAGATTTTGGAGACTACTCTTCTAGAGTCTCGTGTCCCTAAAAAAATTAATGCATCCCAATTCACCACCATGATTGGAAATCTTACCGCACAACAACACCTTGTCTTCACAAACAAAGATTTCCAAGGTCCTAATCAACACCAAAAATTTTTGCTCCACATTGAAGTCCTTATAGAGCAACATAAAATAAAATGATTCCTTATAGATAATGGATCCAGTTTGAACCTTTGTACATTGAATATGATCCATTTCTCAGGGCTTCCAAAAGACCTCCTAGATATCAATAAAAGGATCACAATCAAAGCATATGATGAAAGAGAAAGAGAATCAAAAGGAGTTATCATGCTACCGCTAAAGGTTGGGCCAGCTATAATAAATATTGAGTGTCATGTCCTAGATTTGGACTTACCATATAACATCTTGCTTGGTTGACTCTAGATACATACACTAAAAGAAATCCCATATACATATCATCAGTGTTTGAAATTTCCTCACCAAGGAAGAAAGGTCACAATTCCAGGTGATCCTTTTTCTTTTTCTTTTTGCAAGAGATTGGAAAGTGCCCCAACAATTTTTTGTCCAATTAATGAGTTTTCTAAGGTTATACCTAGATCTCTCACCATAACAAAATCACCTTCTACAACAATGCCAAAATTATCCAATATTGATTCCAGTTCCTGTAAAGGAAAAGAGAAGGTTGAAATTATTAAAGTCAGTACTATGGTGAAGAAGGTTACTTTTGCTGACCAAGGAATGGAGATTATAGGTTTTAGGATGCCTTGTGTGTTGGAAAACTACCACTCTCCCTTTGATCCTTTGGAAAACCTTCCCAAATACCACCTTCTAAAATAAGGATACTATGCATGTTAACAAAACAACCTTTGAACATTGGGGTTCACTTAGTGATGAGTATATGGAATATACTATCTTAGATTGGCTATATTTTCATGGAAAAGATGAACCTATGGAATTCCGTAAATATAAGTATGTTAAGACTCCTCTCATCATTAAAAACATGGGATATCATTGTACCAGCCTTGGACCTAAACAAGATGGAATCAGACAACCCCTTGAGGCTAATAGCTTTCCTAAACAACATGGTTTGGGCTCCATTAAACCCAAGGTGTCCTTTGCTAACAACTATTGTATGGTTGAACCCTGATTCTAAGATTGAAGAGGAGGAATTATTTGAAGTACCCTTCCAATGCATTGAGGATGACCTAGATAACTATGTATGTGCCATTACTATAGCCAACCTTTCATCCACTGACCTACCTCTCACCAACCCTGACATGATAGATTGGGAACTTCAGGACACACCACCAGCTCTTTATATCTGTAACTTTGATGAAGAAATGATGGCACTCTTTGGCCTTGTAAGAATTTGTCTAAGGTAAAAATTCACCCAGGAACTAAGAACTCAAACACAAGCACAACTGTAGACCAGAAAGAGAGAGTATGATCAGAATGATGATATATTCATTCAATATTCATTGTGAAAGTACACTAGGAGTGTATGTATATAAAGGCCTCTAAGATACATTTAAAATGCCTTGTAATCAGCACCATGACATGTCATACAACCAAGCACGTGTCCACCAGATATGGGTTATCCTCCATTAAGCACAAAAGTAAGTGCAATGATGAGAGGATAAGCCTACAAGGTGTGACATGCAAATTAGTGGTGTAGACACCATGTGCTAAAATAGAGTTGTGTACTCCTGTGTTGTCAACATGATAACTCAAAAAGGTGCTCAAGCTCCTAAGTGTCTCACAAAATAAAATTATAAAATAATGCATTGACCTAAGTAAACTTAACTAAGTGTAAATAGTAAATATGTATTTACAGCAACACCTCCCCTTAAGTTCAACTTAGGGGAATGCCCTTAAGCTTATGAAAACTAGGATGAAAATGTAGGATGGGTCCCAACTACTAGGCCACGTTAGTTACCCATGTACATGTACATAATGAAATGCACTCTCTCATAAAGTGGAGAAAGAGGGAAAACCTCATGGGAAAAACCCTCATCCAAAAAGAGAGATGAAAGGGGATGCATGGATGAATGAACTAATCAATACCCCCCAATTATGACATACATCCAGTATATACATAAGTGAAGAATGAGAAGAACAAGAACTTCACAAGAGGAAAAAGTCCCCCCCCCCCCCCCCCCCCCAATAAGAAAGAAGATGAAGAGAGATAACGTAGTCCCCCCACCCCAAAGGAAGAATGCTGACAAGTGAATGCTGCTCTAAGGAAGAAGCTCTTCCAAGAATGTTGAATAACGTTCCTCCCCTTCAGAAGAAACAAAGACAAAGGTAAAATCCTAAAGATGTATGGTGGGCCTAAAACTTGCTCAAGTATCCTTGTGTTGATGATGATGTTTACCCCTTCTAACTGTGCTGAAAAAAATGAATGCAAATCTAGCAAGGATGTCTATTGAACCTATTCCAATGATCCATCTATCTCCTCTACTGACAAAGAGACCTCCTTCAATTGTTGTACATAAGGATCCACAATCATGCCAACTTTTGAAGATTGATCATGTAGAGAATGGACATGAGGGTCAGAGTGAGCCCTCGCAACAACTATAGAAGGATCATCTACATCAAAGAGAAGATGTAAGTCCTCAAGGCTACCTCCCAAGTCAACTAAAGCTGGAGCTAAAAGATGAGATGTACCATGTTGTGCTGGACCTTTCACTATGGAAATGTAAGTATGTGGATTGGACTAATGATGTGACCTCTCACTACAACTATTGATAGAATCCCATGTGTCTAAATCTATTGAAGCACTATCGTTGGTGTTGCTATCAGTTTCCACTGCGTATGATGTGCAGAGAGGATTAGAGGATAAGTTTGGTGAACTTTCCTCAAAGTGGATATCCTTCTCCACAAGGATGTCATGTGTCTTTGGATCCATAAGTCTATAAAACTTCACATTGTCTTCATATCTGATGAAGGTACAAGGCCTAGGCATCGGTGCCTTGTAACCCCTGGAAGATAGGTTTTCCCATGCTGGACAACCAAAGACTCTAAAGTGACTCGCAACTAGTTTTCTACCTCACCATGCCTCAAAAGGAGTCTTCCCATCTAAGGCATTATGAGGAGACCTATTAAGAATGTAAGTAGCACTGCTAATGACTTCAAATTCAAGTGTTGGATCAAGAGACTTGGCTTTAATCATGCAACTTGCCATGGTCTTGAGAGTGCTAATCCTCATAGCTACAACATCTATCTTGTGCAGACTAAATGTTGGTGAATTCTGAAGATCAATCCCCTCAAGTTTGCAAAAGTCTCTAAGTCTTGAGTCTATATATCTATTCTCATTGTCTACCCTTAGTACCTTGATGGCTTTCCTTGACTTTTGTTCGACATGAGTCTTGAATTCTTGAAGCTTATGAACCACTTCACTCTTATGATGAAGGAAGTAGAACCAAGTGAATCTTGAAAATTCATCAACAAATTTGAGTATGTAGTGGCCTTGGTTGATTGAAGTCACTACAAAAGGTCCTGCTAAAACCATGTGAACCAACCAGAGAACAACTGGTGCTCTAGAAGACTTCCCTTTATCATACTTCTCCTTGAGATGCATATCCACTAAACATGATGAACACTCTCCCTTAGAAAATTTGATATTAGGTAGACCTTTGACCATGTGTTTTGAGCAAAGTTTCTGAAGAGAGTAGAAGTCAAGGTGACCAAACCACTCATGCCATAAGTTGATCTATGAAGTAGAGTGAGTCAACAAGGCTTGAGAAGTAGACTTAGGCACAAAGTGGGAGAAGGAATAAAGGCTCTTGTCATCATTGACTTTCCCCATTGCAACCAATGAATAATCTCTAAGACTTCACACCATCACTGAATTTAGAAGGAACTCAACTTTATGACCATCTCATAGGTGTGTGATTTGGTAAACTAATAAGAGATTGGAGCTAATGTTTAGAATGTAAAGAACATCTTTGAATTCTCCATTTTCCATTTCCACATGTCCTTTCCCTTCAAATTTCATTTTAGTATCATCTCTCATGAAGGTGTGTGGTACCTTTGACTACTTCAATGAAGAAAAGTCATGCTATGAAGAACCCATATGGTAAGAGGCACCTAAGTCAAGTATCCATTTAGAAGAAGAATTTTTATTTTCCATAAGTTCTTGCCCTTTACCTTTTGAAGAGGTTGGAATTGAATCCTTGGAAGTACCTAGCACTTGAATCTTGTTCTTCCTAAGTAGATTTTCTAACTCATCAATTATTTTAGTTTTGCAATGATGCTCATCATGATTTGGCTTTTTGCAATATGCACAAAAAAATTTGTTCTTCTTTTCATTACTTCCCTTCTTCTTGGAAGAAGAACTACCTTGTTGAGAGGAGGATTGTTGTGTCTCAAATTGTGATTTTTGCTTCTTCTTCTTGCTGCTTTTCCCTCCTTGACCTTATTGGTGCTCATCACTAGCCACCAAGGCTTTGGTCTTTAATGACTTGAGAAGTCCTAAATCAATCAAGTGAGATTTTTCAACAATCAACATCTCTGCAAATGCATCAAATATAGGCTTCTGGTAAGAAGATCCCATGATCAACTTGTGAGTATTAAAACTTGAAACAAAGGAAGCATACTCTGAAGGTAGCCTCTTTAGGATGTGATGAATCAAATTTTCATCCTTCATGGGATTTACACAATCTTTAAGAAGTGCCCTATACTCATTTGCTTTGGTGATGTAATCCTAAATTATGTCAAAGTTCTTTGGATCTAAGAGAAGTAGATCATCCTCAATCTGAAATCCCTTTTCTTCATCTACCTTACCATACAATGATTTAAGTTTATCCCAAGCTGCTTTGGATTCTGTACAATTGGCAATGTGAAAGAAGAGATCTGTATGAACACAACTCCTGATAGCTCCTAAAGCTTGTTGGTCTTATCTTTGCCATTCAATGAGTTCTTTAGCATCAGTAGATTTGGTAATTGTATCATCAACATAAAAACTATATCCTTTTTCCATTAATCTACTCCATGCAATATATTTCCATGTAGAATAATTGCATGAAGTTAGAGGTGGACATTTAAAACCCATGATGCAAAAAATGAAAAGAGCACAAAAGAGACACAAAAACATTGTACACACCACCACTTTTCACTCAATCAAAAGACCCCCCCAAAAAAGATGCTTTTGGCACTTTATAAGTAGTACGTATACAATGGGCCACTTGTCAAAATGAACAAAGTAGACTTTCTAATTTTTGTTTTACAACTACCTTTTGAGGCTCAAATCTATCACTAAGCACTATAGCTGAGATGTACAGCAATTCTAAAAAATAATCAAAGCTTTACAATGTAGAAAATGGCCTAATTCTGAAAGTGAGATTTTGGTCCACACAATCCAAATCTGGCTGGAGATTTAGAAAGTAGACCAAAAGATACTCATTTTCAAAAAAAATAAAACTTGAAAAGGTGACTAGATGTGCCTATACGGAGTGTTTAAAGTTGCAAAATGTAGGATTATGTAGATATAGTCACCAAAAAATGCAATTTCTACAAAATCTGTGCACCAAAACCAAAAAAAAACCACCACTACAAAATTTAGGAAATTCAACCCAATTTTTAAAAAAATGCACCTAAATTAGAGTTTGGATGTCTAAGTTATGGGCTTGCAAAGTTAGGCTACCAAATTGAAAAGTAATCTAGAGAGGGATCTGGTAGGAAATTGCGATCTTAAATTTGACAATCAAATTGTTGTCACTACAATTGTAAAATTTTTGGAATGACAGTCTGACGGTTGTCAATTTTAACATAGTGTTCTACTGATGTCAGCAAAAAGCTGGAAATTATTGACATGTCAGGATGACAAGGCATCTCTACTGTACAAAATCAGACGTGGCAAATATCCATATTGCTAATGTGGCATAGGTGGCAGTCTGTGTGTGTTTACACATAGCAAGATGACATGTCACAATGCTGACAGGATGCTAATGTGTCAAAAGAACATGCGGTTGTCCACCGTGGATGTGAGAACAGGCAGACATATGGCTGAGTGCTGGACTTCCACATGGCAGGGTCTAGGCATTTAAAGAAATGTCGTTTGGCTTTTGTTCGTGTGCCTAAAATCTATTTGTTGTGTGTCTATCTAGCTCTATGTGTCACAATATTTGCATAGAGGTTTGTGTGGCATCATAGTGTTTGTCCACATGGAGTAGATGTGGCATGGGTGGAAAGAAATTAAACCATGCCATAGATTTAAAAAATGTGACTAAAATCTTTTAATTAGTCAGTGACATATACTCTAATTTGTGTCGGGAGTCTAAGTGTGGGCTCTTCAAAAGTTGCAACAATCATCGTAATATTTAAAATGCAGGTGGGAGGGCTATGGGGATAATCCCACATGAAGACTGCAGTGGTTATTTATATTGTTTAAAAACATTTGCTATCATGGGTTGTAAATAAAGGAAGGGACACCAAGGGTAGTTGTTGGTTGTGAAGTGGACGGGGGTTTAAGTGCCACCAAGATTTGGTGGTCAAAAAAAGGTTTAGTGCCTGATGCGTGTGTGGTGTGCAGTACAGTCACAGTGTATGTAAAATATGCCCTGCACCAAATAAAATATGCCACCAAATAGTAGATTCAGGGTGTCACTACCCAGTTCTGCTAAAATATTTTCTCTACTGGGTGCTGATGCAGGAGCATCCAAAGGTATAAGGGCAATCCTGTGTCACCCAAAAAATTTACTTAGACTTAGTTTCTATTTCATGTGTTTTCATTTTTGGATACCCATTTGGGTCAAATAAAGGTTCCAACTCTCACAGTTCAACTATCAGTGTGCTAGAAAATCCCGAAAAAATAGGAGCATGCAATTTGGCCATCATTTTGGTGACCTAGAAGGTGTGAATTGGCCAAATGAATGTAATTGTGATTTAGAGCATTCTAGAAAAAGAATCAAGTCAAAAGGCCTCACGATTTGAAAGTTATTGCAATTTTTCGAGTTTTGGAGACCTCTTAAGAATGCTTCAAAGTCAAGTTAGGGGCATTAAATGACCTCAAAAAGGGCCAAAAAATGGGGTATGAGAAAAGCTTGTCCATAGGGCTATAGAGCGCTTTGAGAGCTTTCTGAAAATGTAAACGGTTCGTCAATCGGAGCTACAATTCAAAAGTTATGCCTCCCGAAAGTTTGGTTATCATTTTTGGATTCTTCTAGATTTGTGCCAACTTCTAACGCAGTTTTTGGAACCTTCTATTTGGTCGGTGGATGCCTACTAGCACTTTCTAGAATGTACTCCTAGTCCTTAACCCTCCAAGGTCTATTTAAGGAGATTTGTAGCATTGTAAAAGGCAGTTCGGAGTGGAGTTTGAGAAGAGGTACTGAAAGGAGAAATTATCTCCAGATTTATGCTATTGTAAGCCCTTAGGGCATGTTTTGAAGTTTATTTTCCTATACTGTTGTACTAGCTTATTTTCTCAGTTAATATAATTTCCCCTTTTCTGTTGTGTCCATTCTATTCTTGGGTTGTGTCCCCATTAGGTGCTCCAAGGGAAAAAAAAATTTTGAGATTATTGATGAAATTGCAGAGAAATAAAAAATGTAGATTTGAAAAAATCAATTAAATCTGAAAAAAATGACCTGACCCAAACTACAAATTAGGACCTTTGGGTTTTGATTTGCAAAAAAAATTTGCCTAATGGTCAACTTTGGGCCAAGGTAGCTAAGTTTATAGTTGATCTTCACTGATTCAGCATTTTGGACGCAATGGTAAGGTCAAATCTAGCTCTAGATGCTCCCAATTTCTACAATACTCCAGATTTAGGCTGAGGTGTTGAAGCAACAATGGTCTTGAATGGCTATGTGATGAGAAAATCTCCAAGCTTTGATACCATGTAATAATTTTCCTAAGGGAAAAATTCACCTAGGAACTAAGAAGTCAAACACAAGCACAACTATAGACTAGAAAGAGAGAGAGTATGATTAGAATGACAATATATTCATTCAATATTCATTATGAAAGTACACTAGGAGTGCCTATATACAAAGACCTCTAAGATAAATCTAGAATGCCTCATAATAAACACCATGATATGTCATACAACTAGGCACATGTCCACCAGATATGGGTTATCCTCCATTAAGCACAAAAGTAAGTGTGATGATGAGAGAATAAGCCTACAAGTTATGACACGCAAATTAGTGTTGTAGACACCATGTGCTAAAATAGAGTTGTGTAATCCTATGTTGTCAGCATGATAACTCAGAAAGGTGTGCAAGCTCCTAAGTGTCTCACAAAATAAAATAATAAAATAATTCATTAACCTAAGTAAACTTAAGTAAGTGTAAATAGTAAATATGTATTTGCACCAACATGCCTTAAGAATCTCCAAGATTATCAGCATGAGATCCAATACAATGAGGAAGCCTACTTTGGTAGCCAAGTCAAATCTCTTAGTTGCAAAAATGAAAAAGAAAATAAAAATTAAAAAATAGAAGAAACATCCTCTAGTGAAAACTCTTTTGGAGCACTTTTGGATGAAGAAAAGGATAAAATAAAGGACACATCTTCTGGTGAAAACCTTCTAGATGTGCCAAAAGAGGGAGAGGTTGACTTACCGTTCAGATCTTTACCACTAGAAAAGTCATCTATATTGAATCAGGACACAATTCTAGTTAATTTGGGCACGGTAGATAATCCACAAACCACCTAAAGAACAAAAAGTGATGACTGAGTTCCTACAAAAAGGAAAAATCAATTTTGCATGGGCATACAAAGACATGCCTGGTTTCGACATAGATTTGGTTGTACATTACTTAGCAGTAGATCCAAAGATTAAACCTGTGAAACAAAAGTTGTGCAAGATGCATCCTAAGATAGCATTTTTGGTCAAAGTAGAACTACAAAAAATGCTAGAGGCAAGATTCATCTGACCTATTAATTATCCTGAGTGGGTTTCCAACATTGTTCCTATGGGGAAAGCATTTGAGGGTATCCACATTTGTTTAGATTTCTAAGATTTAAATCTTGCATGTCCTAAGGATATTTTCCACTTCCTAACATAGAAATCATAGTGGATTTGACTATCGGACATGAAATGTTGTCTTTAATGGATAATTTCTCCGGTTACAATTAGATCAAAATTGCAAAAGAAGATCAACATAAAATGAAATTTACTACCCCATGGGGCACCTTTTGTTACCAAGTCATGCCTTTTGGCTTGAAAATGCTAGCACCACCTATCAACATGCAATGCCCACAATTTTTCATGATCTTCTACATGTTATAATGGAGGACTATGTTGATGACCTTCTAGGAAAATCTAAGACACATGATTCCCACATTGATGTGCTCACCACCATTTTTGAAAGGTTGGAGGAATATAAACTATTCCTAAATCAAAAGAAGTGTGTTTTTGGGGTCAAATTACACAAGTTGTTAGGCTACATAGTGTCAACAAGAGGCATTGAGGTAGATCCTACCAAAGTGAAATCCATCATGGAAATGCCTCCACCTACTACATTGAAACAACTCCACAGTTTTTAGGGAACATTACAGTCCATCAGACGATTTGTGTCCCAATTAGCAGATAAGGTCCATCCACTTCAACATTTTCTTTGAAAAGACACTAAGTTTCAAAGAGATTTCCTATGTCAAAAAGAATTTGAACAAGTTAAGATATATTTGGCTAATCCACTAGTTCTAGTCCCTCCAATTATAGGATGACCATTGATTCTATATATTTTTGCCACTTTAGTTACCTTAGGTTCTCTTTGGGCACAACTAAATGAAAAAAGTAATGAGCAAGCCATATACTATTTCAGTTGAACATTAGTTGGCTATGAGTTGAACTACACTGCTATTGAGTGAGATTTTTTTCCAGTAGTCTTTTGCATGTAGAAACTATGCCATTATATGCTTAATCACACTACACGTCTCATTGCCAAGATAGATCAACTCAAATATTTTCTATCAAAAGCTTCCCTCACTGGTCGAGCTAAAAAATAAATCTTCATTTTAAGTGAATTTGACATTGTCTATAAAGATCGCAAGGCCATTAAGGGACAAGTAATTATAGACCAACTTGTTGAAGCTCCTCTTCAAGGAGACCATCCCATTATAGCACATTTTATAGATGACACAATTATGAGTGTTACCCCTAGTACACAATGGAAGCTATTTTTTGATGGTTCTTTCACACAAAAGGGGTCAGGGGCATGAATTTTGTTTGTTTCACTGCAAGGAGACCTCATTCCTATCTTATAAAATTCCTTTCCCTTGCACAAACAACATAGCTAAGCATGAAGGATTGGTAACAAGGCTTTGTCAAGCTATCAAATGGAACATTAAGAGCCTTCTTGTCTTTGGAGACTATCAATTGGTCATTAAACAAGTCACAAATGAATACCAAACAAAAAGATGAAAAGTTGTTGCCATATTGCTGGATAATTGAAGATCTTAAACAAAACTTCACTGAGATAGTATTTCAGTAGATACCAAGGGCTATTAACAAAGTAGAAAATTCCATGGCTACCATTGTCTCCATGATTGTCATGCCTGAGTATAGTCCTAAGTGTGAGTTTCTTGTTGAGAATCTTTTTCTTCCTACTTAGGAGCAACTCAAATCAGAGCTGGTGTGTGAGATTGTTGGTTCTAAGTCTCCATGGTACTCTAACATTTTTTCCTACCTCCATCATAAAATGATCCCCATATCCATTTCCTTGAATCAAAGAAAAACCTTCATCCATCGCACTGTCTGATACACTATCCTAGGTGATACACTTTTTTTAAAACACTTTGATGGAACCCTCCTCTGATGTCTTAGTTTAGATGAAGCCCAAATGGCATTAGAAGAGGTTCACCAAGGAATTTTTGGTGCCCATTCCAGTGGCCTTACATTAGCAAAAAATTCATTAGAATGGGTTACTATTGGCCTACTATGAAAGTGGATGCCTATCATTTTGTGAAAAGATGTGTTCCTTGTTAGCAACATGGTGATTTGATACATGCCCCTATCCAAGACCATCAATTTACCATCACACCATGGCCCTTTTCCCACTATTGATTTGACTTTTTTGGTCAAATATATCCAAATTCTACAAATGGCCATAAGTAAATTATTTCCAACACTGAGTACTTCACAAACTAGGTCGAGGGTATCCTATTAATCTACACCACTAGAAAATAAGTTTCAAAGTTCATCTTGAACTACATTATCTATCATTTTGGTATACCTCAAGACATAATGACTAATAATGGAACTCCCTTTAAAAATTAGAAAGTTGCCACATTGTTAGGAAATTTGGAATTACCCAACATTTTTCCACCAAATACTTCTCCCAAGGTAATGGCCAAGCTAAAGCAACCAATAAAATCATTTTGAAAACACTAAAGAAAATTGTTGATGCAACTGCTCATGACTGGCACCTCCAAATCACTCCCGCCCTTTGGGCCTACCACACCTCCATCTACACACCCATATGAACCACTCCATTTTCCCTTGTTTATGGTTTTGAAGTTGTCTTAACCATTGAAATTGAGCTCCCTTCCCTTACAATCTCTCTCAAGAATCTGATGTTCAGAGAAGAATACTAAGTTGCACGCTTGCAAGAGCTATAACTCCTCAATTTGAGATGCCTCAATACCCTAAACCACCTCCATGTGTATCAAAATCACCTTTAGCTTTAGTTTCATAAAAAAGTCAGACCTCGGGAATTTGAAGTGGGTGATTTAGTTTTGTAGCATAACATGAGGAACCTCCAGAACTATGAAAAGAAAGGAAAATTTGAACCTAATTGGCTTGGTCTGTTTATCATTATAACCAAATATGGCTATGGGGCATATCAGATTGCCACTTCGTAGGGAGATCCACTCCCTGAGCTTGTAAATATCCAACATCTCAAGTGATTCTATGCTTGAGTCTTGTAGTTGATGTATAGTGTTGTTATAATTTCCACAAAATACAAAAAAATCAAAAATCAAAAAACTCCAAAAAACATTTGTAAAATATTCCTAAAGAAAAGACTAAAATGTAGAAAAAAAATTTGAAAAAATTATTTTGGTCCATTATCTATAAGACTCATCTCACTTCACTCCATTCCCCCATTTCATCTCATCTTTGTGCAAAAGTCATATCTAACTTGCAATTTTCATTCATCCAGTAAAAGACCTCTTGTTTGCGAGGCATCACTTCACCCCCATTTTTCAAAAAACCTCTAGTCCACAAGGCAATTTTCCCATCGAGTGTTTTTCCTATTCCCATTACATTGAGATTTTCCCCACAACACTAACTGCAATAGAACCTAAACAAAATCACCATTGAGACTTAAAGATTCGAGAAAATTGTTTTTTTCACAGCCCTTGCCCACAAACATTTTCAACAAACATCAGAAAAACACATAGGATGAATCCTTACTACACATGTTACAAAAAACCTTCACTTTTGAAACCTAATGTTCTTGGTTGGAAGTGTCAACTAAATGACTACTTGGTCATGCAGTCTCTTTTGGTTGATTTCATTTGTGTAATAGTAGTATCCTTTTATGATGTGCCTTGATCTTCCATATTTTGGTATCACCTAAATGGCCCCAACTAACTACACATGTCATTTGTGGTATGATCTATTTTTGATACTTTAATACATGTATGTCAATTTTGAGTTATGGTTATGCATTTCTCACTAGGGGCAATGGGTTAGCACATGTTCCACCAAACATGCCTAAAAAGACTTTGAGTGTGCCTAGACCTCTCCAAGGTGTATATGACATTTGTTCCATCATGACTATGAAAACTACATCTGTCATCCTAAAGTATCTATTTTGTTGAGAGTCTAGTCCATGCAAAGGAACTTTTTCATCTATGCTTCTATAGCATATGGTGTATAACTCCTTTTGAAAAATCAAACTAGGGTGTGCTTTCCCATATAAACACAACTAAATCCCTTGTTATCATGTCGTTAGGATTCATGTAGTATATAGTTTCATTGTGCCCTGCTTGAGACAAAGGTTCCATTTATTTCCCCCCTCCTATGCTATGCTACTTGATTCTTACGAGTGAAAATTTTGACACATGTCCATTCATTAGGTTCATTCATATTACATTTTCATATTTACAATTTAAGTTACATCATTTTACTTTGCATTTGTTAATGTCTTTTTCCGTCACTAACATTTTCATATATTCATTGTCATATTGGTTCATTACATTAGACATTTTATTCACTCTTAGATTTCACCATTTGTTCATTACATTAATCCATTAAGTACATACATTATAGCCATTACATTAGTGACAGATACATCATGATACATCTCACAAACTCATATCATAAATCCATACATGTCATATAACAAAATGCATACATCTCATATATTGTCATAGGACCTACATCATCCACACATTAGTCATCATATATACATCATAGGAAACATAACATCACACACATCCTACATCACAATGTCAGTAACAACATCATAAACATCACATGCATAAACAAAAATCATCCATACACATCTAGGCTCATCGAATCATGTCATGTATATCAAAAGAATAAGTGTCTATGTATAGTCCGTATACAACATAATCATGTAGTATATCATGCATAATGCATCATCAAAAACTCACTACATCTGCATCACCATGTCAAAACTACTCACTATAGGAATCATGAAGCTAGTTGTGAAGGCCTAGCCCTGCATATGCCCCCTCCTCATGGAGGCCTTCCCTATCCAACTAATGGCTTTGATCTTTGTTGACCCCTTGTGGTCCATAAGCTCGATGCATCCCAAAAATTTGGTAGTCAATGCTCTACCAGCACGACATCATGATATAGTGACCTATAGTAGGCCACCTCTTACACAACATGTGCCTCATGCCAGCATGCCATCACAGCCTCCTACATCACATTCATCACTGCCCCAAGCTCTACCATCTATTAGGCGATATCACACTGGCTACGATACTCATCCACTTGCCTCTGTTACATGTCTCTCTATGCCCATAAGGTGGCCACCTCCTACCGCAGAGTGTCTATCTCTACCAACTCATCCATCTCAGCCTACATGCCATAATCACTGAACTCCCCTACAACTATCCTAGCTTGTAGTGTTTCCAAGGCCTCTTGGGCACTATCTACCCTTGCTCACTACACCTATACCTCAGCCTGTAGTGTAGCTAAGGCCTACTGGGCACTATCTTCCCTTGCACATTCCACCTGTGCCTCACTTTGTAGGTAGGATACCTCTATTTGGGGGCTATCTCCACTCAACCCTGACTGTATCAGCATCCTGTAGATGAGGTGGCCCCTATACCTGTGGCCACTATGGTGGCCCTACTAGTGCTAGTACCCTCCTATGAGTCATACTAGCTAATGAGTCACCCACCACTGTACGTATGCAAGTGTCATCCCTACATCTCCCTAGTCTTGTCATCTTCACAAAGCCCTAAACCCTAATTCGTTGTCTGGGAAGATAAATGAGTGGAGAACTATCATTTTTGCCCCAACTAGGTTTTTCCCTCATTTAATGTCCAATAAATTCCTACTTTAAGTATGTAATCAAAAAATTAACGAGTCAAGAAAGTCAACTTATAGATGGTCCCATGTCGCCTAACCTCTGGTGCTCCTGGACGTACTCTCCAAGTTGTAGTCTATTGATCGGATCTACTTTTTACTCTGGTTCTCTGCTCTCTAGGTGTGCAAATGACCCCTCCTTGAGCCCTTAGGAGGCTTATATAGGCCTTTCGAGGTCCCCTTTTGAGCCTGTGCTTTTTCCTTGACAATGTCAAGCCCTGTTTATCCCCAAGTCATGCAAAGTGTTCATCTATGCCTTTTTCCTACTTTTCTTCTCAGATCATTTTTGCCAAATTTGTCCAAAATTTATTTTTTTACTCCATTTTCATGAGGGGGCACCCTCCTTCCCTATCATTGCTACAACATAGTTCCCAGGACTCCTCTCCTATATGGGGCAACCTATATTTTCTTTTCTTTGATATAATGTTGTCCCGACATCACATCAAGGAGGGGCAAAATGTAGATGCTTAAAATCGTCCCAAATGCTATATTAACTCATTTAATATTTCCTTTGAAACTATGAATAATTATTTTTTAATTAATTATATTTTTTATATTCTTCTACTTATTTAATTAAATTTATTTAGTTAAGTAAGTTCACTTCCCTAATGTATTTAAATTTAATCTAAATGCATCCCCTCTAAAGTATTAAATTATTTAATACATAGTGCTCCATAAAATCCCTTTTTACATAAATTTTAATTTATTTAATTCCCTCCACTTTATTAAATTCTATAATCCACTGGTTAAGTTAAATCGTATTTAATTTAATCCCAATCCCATCCTAAAACCTAGTCTACAACCATCACTCTCATCCTTCTAAGCCTACCCACTACTTAATCCCACTTTTTTATCCTATACACCTTTCAAAGCACCTTTTACCTCCTAAGAATTTTCTCACACATGTGAGAAGCTCATGATCCAATAAAGCTTCCACTTCATTTACACCTCTTACACCTTTGTTCCCCACTCCTTCCCCAAAGGTTGCTCACACATGTGTGAGCAAACCTTGAGCCTCTCAATCATAAAGGCTAGTCTGGACTTGTGCATGGCTTTGTCCTTTAATCCATGTGTCTCCCTTGTTGCACCTATGTGGGTGCCACATAGATGCCACCTTCCCAAAGAGTCTCAAACCTTTAAATAGAGCCCCTATCTCAAGCATTTTTCATCTCCTTCATGTGCTTGTTTACGCGTGCTCCCGATAGGTTAGGTTTTCTTGCATACACCTATTTTTTGTAGATTGTCCATAGTAAGAATTTTACTTTGAAGAAAGATCTAGAAAAGGATATTAATTTTAGGAATGAGACCTTTTATCCAAGCTTTCATCCACAAAGGTCTAACACCTTTTTCCTCAGTTCTAAAAATAGAGGAGACTTTTAAACAACCACTTGAATCAACACCCCAAATCATTTGATCTTCAATGTGAGGATAAAGATTAAAGGCATTCAAGATTAACTGAGTATTATAAAAAAACCTTATTACTTTCAAAAAGGTTAACCCATTTATTATTAATCTAATCATTCTCCACAAGACTACCAAAAGTTTATTTACATTTTTCAATAAAATTTCTATCCTCAAAGTCCTCAATCAGACGATGATCCAGAATCCAAGCATCATCCCAGAACTTGATCTTTTGTTCAGTACCCACCTTCCAAGAACAACGTCTAATTAAAATGTTTTTAGCTCCCTAGACAGCTCCCCATATAGTAGAAGGAGATAAAACATTAGGATAAGAAAAAATATATATAAAAAGGAGCATTAAAGAGATATTTATGCTTCCAAATAGTATTGCATTCCTTCTCATCATGATAAACTCTCCAACCCTTCTTTGCAAGAAGAGATTTATTCATACTTCTCACAAACCTGATTCCCAGACCACCATCTACTTTGGGCTTACAAATTTGGTCCCAAGAAATTAAATCCATTCTCTATTTAACCTTAGTACTAGACCAGAGGAAGTTCCTTTGGATTTTATCAATAAAATCAACATATTTAGCTGGAATCTTGAAGAGACCCAAAACATAAGTAGGGATACTTTAAAGACTAGCCTTGAGGAGAGTACATTTTTCTAGCTTAACTCAATAGATTACCTTTTCATCCTACCAACTTCCTGTTGAATTTCTTAACAAGATCATCCCAAAAAGAATTTGAAGGATTATGCCCCAAAGGAAGGCCTGGATAAATACAAGGGAAAGAACCTATATAGCACCCAAGAATTTTAGCAATTTTACTCTATTTGGCAATTGGAGTATTGATAAAATACAAGGAACTCTTATTCAAGTTAATCAATTAACCATAAGCAAAAGAATAGAGGTTAAGGGCCTTTTTTAGATTCCTTGCTTCCCTAACCTCAACTTTACCCAAAAACATGGTATCATCCACAAATTTCTTGTGGGAACAAATAAGAGGATGAGAGGAGGGCTGCAATCCTTTGATTTCCCCTAGAGAAACCAACTTCCCAATATATCTACCCAAACAATCAGCCATAATAGTGAAAATGATAGGAGATAAATGATCTCCATATCTCAACCCCCTAGTAGGTTTAAGGAACTCTGAGGAGCAACCATTAACTAGAACAACAATCAAAGTAGTAGAATCATCTACAAGATTAGCTTCACCACATTGATATTAATGCCAAAAGACAATAAATTTTTCTAAAGAAAGGACCATTCAACTCCATCATAAGCTTTAGCAATATCAACTTTCATAATAAAGTCCTAATTATTAGAAAGAGATAAAGAATGGATATTCCCATGCACACCAATAATAGAATTAAGGATTTTTCTACCAGGAACAAACCCATTTTGTTGCTCTGAGATAAGAGAAGGTAGCAAGAGTAACAACTTCAAATTAAGGACTTTTGAAATAGTTTTATAGAAAGAGTTGCACAGACTGATAGGCCTAAATTGATCTGGAGAGTCAGGGCCAAATTTTTTGGGAATAAGGCATAGGAAAGTAGAATTAATTTACTTCAACATTATTTTAGCCCCAAAAAATTCTTTAACAGCATCACACACATCTTTCCCAACCAGTTTCCATTCCTTCTGAAAAAAAAAACATAGGAAACCCATCTAGCCCTAGAGATTTATCCCTGCCTAAAGAGAAAATAGCCTTTTAAATTTCCTCTTCCGTAGGGATAGAGTACAATGTTCTATTTTGTTGTTCAGTAACCAAAGAAGGAATAACATCTAACAGCTCTACCTGATGGGTCAATTCAATGCTAGTATCAGATGTCATCAAAGAACAGAAAAAGGAGACCATTTCCTTTGAGGTTTCCTTTTACTTAGTTAACTTCATGCTACCTTTATAAAGATTTGAAATATGAGTTTTAGCTCTTTGTTTCAAAGTGGATAAAAACTTAGTATTTATGTCACCTTCATCTAGCCATACAGATCTAGATCTTTGCCTCTAGTAAATTTCTTCTTTAGTAACAGTAACATGATACTCACCATTTTCTCATTTTCTTCCGTTACTAAATCCAAAGAGTACCCTTCCCTCTAAATCCTTTCTTGGATTAATTACAGATCCTCTTTGATTATAGATTTGTTATCAAAGATTTTGCCAAAACATCTTTTATTCCAAATTTTAACTTTCTTTTTAATATTTCTAAGTTTGGAAGCCACCCGAAAAAGAGTGGTACCATCAATGTTAATGTTACACCATTAAGCCAACTGGTCTTCAAATTGTACATGTTGCAACCACATTTTCTCAAATCGAAAAGGAAAATTATTTTTGATATGGATATTCTCCATAGTGAAAATCAAAGGAAAGTAGTTTGAACCAATCTTCTAAATAGCCTTAAGATTACACACAAAATCTTTAGCTCAACCTAGAGAAATTAGAACTCTATCCAAGCAAGCTTGGATACACTCATCACCTATCCTTTGGTTACTCCAAGTGAACTCAATACCTTCTAGATCTTCCCATTCTAATTCATTTTTTTGGTAGATAACCAATTGATTCATAGAATCTACCATTTCTCTTTACTTTGCATAGGAGAGATCAAAACTAGGTCTATCTACAATCTTGTTTCCTAATTTTCAAGGATAATTGTATCCTCAGTCCCCTTCTCAAGTATAGCTTTAGGTTTCCATATCTTTTTTTGGATCCTTAATTATTTATTTTTCTCCACATTGGAAAGCTTAGGTTGATTCTTTCTTTTGTAAGGGAAATGTTTCACCCAGTGACCCTATTTTTTACAAACAACACAAGCATTTGGAAGATCTTCAATAATTATCTCTTGCATCCTTTTTCCAAGTTTTGAAATCAATTCCACATTGTTAGGAAGGTTCTTCAAATGAGAAACTTTCACATATATTCTAGCACACTAGAGTTTTGATTTTGAAGCCATGATATTGTCAACTACAACAAGTTCACCAAAAGAGCCAGCTATACCCTTGAAAATATCTTCATGCCAGAACTCCAAGGTAAACCAAGAAGTCTAACCTATACTAGGGTATTAAGGAAGAAGGCATTAGATAGATCCATATTTGGCTCCCTTTTTTTATAGTAAGAGTACTATTACCAAATGACCAAGGTCCACCACAAAGCACCATATTCAAGTCTTCCTTACAGATAAAAACAAAGGAAAACAAACCATTCATCATAGGTGTTATGTCAACTTGACCATAGATGATCCATTTTATTTTGATCATATTTCTAAAGGCCTCAATATCAGTCCTTGCCCCTATAAATTTCCCAACTAGAGTACAATCCATAACCAAGACAAAGAAAAAAACAATTGAATCTGAAGTAAAGATTTGGAACTCACCTATTTCGATGTAACCAGAGGGAAAGATGAGTTTCCTCCAAGTTTTCTCCTAAACAATGAAGACCACTTCCTTTGATCATCTGGAAATTTCTCCTTCATCTAGTCCTCTATCCTATAGACATTAACATTCTCTTCCACGTTCTCTAAAAAATTATTTTCCTCCTCTAGGTCCCTTCTGTTCACATGATTATCAGGCAAGGGAATAGAAAGATCAGTCCCAACCCCACAGCTTGTGGAATAAGAACCTGAAATTTTGTCTTTTTCTCCCAATGTTTCATCATATCTTGTAGAACTTGTCAAAATCCCCACCTTTTGATTCCCTATCCCTTTAGGATTGGTCTCTACCTTGAGGTTTCCTCCTTCCAGTTTCCTACCTAACAGAGCTCTGACCATTTCAAAATTCTACAAGGTTCTTTCTTATTTGGTTTTTTTTATTGATACCCACACCAAACTATCTATTTTACATTATACTATATATTCTACAACTTGACAATTTTTGGCTACTTTATCTTTTATCTTATATCATCTAATTATATTTCTCTAAATTGACTAATCTAATAATTATATGAAGGGTTATTTCACTCATTTAATGTTTAAGTTTTCTTGAGCCTAGTGAATCATCTTCTATCCTAATGTGCAACAAGAAACACGATAAATCTCCCTTGATCCCTATTTCTTTTTGTACAATGATATTATCCATATACCTTGTGTAGGTACAAAATCCATCATATTTGTTTATAAGATGCACTAGTATATACAAGGTAACCTAACTTGAAAATTACATGGGTTACAATTTTTAGATTTTAAAAATTAAAAAAAAAGTTAATATATTTAGTAAACCATTTTGAACATACTTGTACATATATTATCCTATAAAAACATAGATGCTATTTTTTTATAGATTAACAATTGATCTTTAACTTTGTAGAAATTAATCTTGCACAATTAATGGTGTAACTGTTGTGGTCTCACAACACACACATTATTTTGAGTCATAGAATGGGAAACCCTTAGTTTCAAAATCCTCTACGAGACACCTAGTTAGGTGCTTCAATCATTTAGTAAACTCCTCTATATCTAGGTCAAACCTTGGTCTTAAGTTGAGAAGTATCAATCAGGTCAGATATGTTTAGAAATGAATTTTCTTGGGTTTTAAAGTGAAGAAGTGCGCACATGCACACTATTGGAAATATATGATAGGCTAAGTTACTAAGAGGGGAGAGGTGAATCAATAACTTATAAAACTTAATCTTTATTTGCCAATTAATCCTTCATGTGTATTCTGATCTAATTGCATGCATGAAAAATTGAAAGCATTAAAACATTCATAACACTTTGACAAACAATATGGTGACCTAGAAACCTTCCAAATAGAAAGTAAAACTAGGGTGGGGATGATACCCACAAGATTTATTATTGCAATATAAATTTGGCCTGTTAAGGCTTTATAATGATCACTTCTGATGATCTACCCTATTAGGAGCAATAAGGACTGCTAGGTCCACCTTGTAAAAGGATTTACAAACATATAATGAAGTATGCACTCAGTAAAGAGATTTACAAAAGATTTTTAAGTCTACCTTGTGAAAGGATTTAACTATTCCACCTGTTAGGATGAATTAGTGGCTGATCTCTAATCTACTACTTGATTTGCTAAATGAGATATCTTTCAATGTAATGATCACCTTGCTATGATAGATAAATCTTTGTTGCTCCTTATATTGCTTGTAGCCTTGTACTTCGCACTTCTACTCTTTTCTACTTGCTACATACATATTTGGATGTGATATAATATATTATATATATACCAATCCAATTTACAATTCATCAAAGTCAGCTACAATACAAGTTTCACCTAAGTACACAAAGTCAGCCCAACTATACGAACTTAGGTTTTGAAGACAAACTCGATAAGGTTCTAATACTCGGCATCCATTGTCAATATTCAGCATTGTCATTCATTTGGTAGATGTAGAAGCTCAGTCCATACTAATCACTTAAAGTAGTCTAAACTCAGTTTTCATTGGTGACTTGGTGAATATTGCAAAACTCAGCATATAAACTAAATCACTTGATTCACACTACATAGCTAAGTAAATGCTATCACTATGAGCTCAGTATAAACTGAATTACTTGGTTAACACTATGTGGATCACTCAACATTGGATTCACATTATTGAAACTATGGACTTGGTAATCATTGAAGAGCTTAGTTTGCATTGAGAAACTCGATAAACACTAAGAAGCTCAATTTACACTAATAGTCACCAACTTGGTAGAAACTGCTCGACACAAATTGAATAATGTTCCTGATACTTAGTAGCAACTGTAGAACTTGGTAGAGCTTGAATTACTTGGTTAACATTTTTGACTATACAATAAGCTTTGTGGTTGTTAGCTATCTAATCAAGCATATGTGTCACTAATAAACAAACTTGACTAAGATGTCAAAAACACACCTGGGCACTCACCTCCTTTAGAGTGTGCACACTCTTGAAGGTGTGCACTAAGCCCACCCTTGGCCTATATAAACCCCTCCCTCCATCTTCATCTTCACTTTTCTTCTTCCATCTATCCACACACCACACCTTTCCACCCTTGTCAACTATGCAAATCCACTACTCTGAAGGTCCATAGCATCAAACTCCAACAACCTTTGATAAGGTAAAACACCTACTAAGGTGCACACACATGCACATGCACATTTTTGTACCCTTAATAGGTGTGCATGTGTGTGCCTAAACCAATCAAAACCCTCTTGTATTAAAACAAACACTTAACACTCTGCATGTGCATAGTTGTGCACATGCACAAGTGCACACATTATCTTAAGGAAACTACATTAAGTGCACTTGCACACACATTGCACTTGCACAACTACACTAGGTGCACAAGTGTGCAAATCAAACTCTTAGGGGGATTTTTTATTAGTTTTCTCTATTTTGGGTCATTTTTTTATTAGTTTGAGTCTCGTCTAAGGATCATTATAGTCTATTGACATAAAAATACTAAAATTTCTCCCTTTTTGTGTAGATACAGTGGTATCATCATCATCCTCCATGACAAAAAAGATAGAACCAAATCCCATATCTTTCAAATACTAGGGAGCACCAAAGAAGTCTTGTTCAAGAAAAATACATTGAGCTATGAGACACCAAACTGGGGTACATTTACTAGAACATCTTCCTTGCCCTATGCAACAATACTAAAGAGAGGTCAGCTATGGTATCAACTCTGATCCAAAGTGGGTTAGTAAATTTCACTTCTCATCCAACATCAATTCAATCATCTGATTTGATCATGGCATTGGCCCAACACTATATACTTGAGGAGAAGGTTGTCAAGAGTGTAACTAGAGAGATAATTTTGGGTATGAGACCATGAAACATTGAAAAGGTCTTCCACCTTCCATGAGTAGATCAATACCTTCAAATATCTTATGAGGCTATAGATAGGCAGTATAGGGATATTAGGATTAACCACAAATAGAAATAATAATTACAAGCAAATATAAACAATATCAGGAAATAATAAATCACATAAAAGAGAACACAAGACACCAAGATTTAACATGGTTCACTCAAACCTTGGACTACGTCCACCAAACAACAAGTCAAATATTATTATGAGTCAATGATTACAACCTTATTACAATTTGTAATCCCTTACAACTCAATACTACTGCAAGAAGCAATTTTCACATCACACCTTATGGAAAAATCCATAACCCTAAGCCCTTTTATACAAGTATTTTGCTTCTTTAGGGTTATAGTTAATTACAATATGATGGCCCAAAATTATTGATAAAATAGGGCCCAAAGAATTTTCATTTATGAAGTATGTATAGTACTTCCCTGACCAGTCACCTCAAATTAACAAGGGAGAATGAAACAAAGGCTAAAGAGTTTGTATAGTCAAAGTACCTATTTGACAAGACACCCTTGGGCTAAAGAGCAGGAAAGGTGGATATGACACATGGATATATGATTGATGATATTGGCTACTTGATAGTTCTCTTGAGTAGAGCCATGGATCTTCCTACAATGAGTCACTTGGAGACATGGATGGTACACTTCATCAAAACCATCAGAACAACCAAGATGCCTCTTGATTGGGCCACAATTCTCAGTGACAATCTAGACAAGCAATTGATCTTGATGAAGAATGACCCCAATTTTTATATGACCTCGTACATGGTCTATCTCTTGGCAACAAGGACTATGGATTATCTAGGATTGTATAGAAAGGGGAGCATGCAAGATTGAAATGCTTGGGCATATATAGTGTATCTATAACTGGTAAAGAAGAAGTTCCCACTACAAAGTGTGGAATATAGGGTGGTCAATGAGGTTTCATATTTTTCATCATCAGGTTCATAGAAGGGGACTATACAAAGAGGATGTCAATAGAAGCTTCAACACAAATAACAAATATTGGTTCTTACTACATCCAATTTAAGAACTTCACCTATCTCTAGGTAGTTGGTACTCTCTTGTATCCTAAGAGGCTCCAATTGTACCCATTAGACAAGCTTATACTATTGGAAATAGCCCGACAACTTGCCTTTGTATACGAAAAGGTAAGAAAGCAATCCAAGAAGGTGTAGGTATGTAATTTCCCTTTTCTAATTTTGTATGATATTTGCAACCTTTAATCAGATCTTTAAGATCAAACAACTAATATCACAAAGATCCTCCAAATTTCTCAAGAAAACCCAAATCGGGTATGCCAGAAATGGTGCCAAAAGCTTCACAGCTTCACCTATTATTAATAAATCTGAAAATGGAAATTTTACAGAAATTTCAGCAGAATAACAGCCTACAAAATGAAATTTCAAGATCTATATAGCCTTTACACAACAACTCACAAATGTAGGACAAAAACTATGCTCATCGGGCTCCCGAAATTAACACAAAAATGCCCGAAAACACCACAAAAACACTAATCAACTATCTCAAAAGTTTAATCACGTCCCAATACATATATTAAGCTCTATTTTAATAGCTTAAAGTCTGAAATACAGCATCAACCAAAACTGATATGAAATGCTCAACTGAAAACACCAAACTCATGCAAAAAACACACCCAAAAACCCACAAATCTACACTGTTCAGCACAAAGACAAACTCTGTATGAGCATGCACATGGAATGGCTTCAAACTCCTGTCCTTAGCCTTCCTAGAAACCTAAAAACTCCCATTCTTGGGTCTCCCTGGAAACCTACAAACTCCCGTTCTTGGGTCTCCTTCTCCACAGGTTTGGCAGCCTCTGAAGAATAACAAAGAATGAGCGAAAATCAAGTTCTGGAATCAACCAAAATGCCTCCAAACCCCTTAAAAGAGGGCATAACTGTAACTCACGTCCAAGAGAGGTTAATGAAACATATTTTAATAATAATTTTCATTTATTAGTCCAACGGTTTCCAAAGATTAACCCCCTTTTTCTGAAACTTCACTTTCTTGGGCCTGCCTACCTTAGCAAAGATTATTATTTTTTTAATTATTTGAAAAGGGGACATGACAAGTCCTCCCCTCCCAAAAATTGCTTGTCCTCAAGCAATGGCTGAACAATAAACCAATCAATCCACCTGGATCCCAAATGTAGTCATGAACTATACTACTACCAATTAACACAAGCTCCTGCAATATCCTCTACAATATGACCAAGAGGAATCCATAATCAAACTGACAATTATAGCTCAACCAAACTCCAAAATCATAACTTCCACAGTCAGAAACCCATGAGACACAAACTCTTAGAACATCAAAATCCAAGTAAAGTGGACTACCAACACAGTAAATACCATCAATGCATTCCACTGGCCTATACGGAATGTACAATCCAACTCTACAACAATAGTGAATGCTCCCAAATGAAACTGTACCAAGTATGGAGAATCCACACACTATACAATGCCTGCAGTCAACACAACTCTGTAGATCACCAACCACTATCTCATAACCATAACTACCATGCACCCCTGATGGTGAAAAGCCATCACAAGATAAATAGCAAGAATTGGAACCCAAACCAAATTTTCCTGTCATCAACTCCTCAACACAAGGATCAAATGCTAACTGATGTACATACCTTGCAATATAAAGTTGATAAAAAAAACCAACCTGAGTCAACAGCTCACCATGAACAAGTGATACAACCCACTGTGACTGATCACTAGCTAAGTTAGGAGATGTCATAGCCAAAGGAGTAGAATCAATAACAACACCCGCTGAAGCATCACTCTGAAACTCCTACTCTAAGTCATGTATTATCAAGCTGTCAATTGTAGAACCTATCACCATGTCATGCCCATCACAACTCTCATCCTGAGACGTCAAACTATCCCATAACTGATGACAAGCACTAGGAACCAAAGTACATCTTTGTATCATCATCTCATCAAAATGGTCATCAAAGGTAAATGGATGAGCGTACCTCATAGTGTAATGCCGATAGAATGCGCCAATCTCAGTCAGTGGCTAAGACTATAATCTAGATGAAACTAACTGCAATTGATCATTAACCATGTTGGAACTCACTACTACCTCCGAAGATATCACCAAGGGAGTAGTATTACTAGCAGGAACCATGCCAATTGCCAACTCACTAACATCACACATGATCTTTGATACATCTCTAGTCTTCGTGCCATCATTACTAGAGGCCACCACCATGTCAGGCATACAACAATTTGCTACAACACCCAACTCAACTGAACCTAACTCTAGTGGGAATGAACCTGATATGCCAATGTTAGTATCAAAGATGTATGCATCCCCATCTCCACTGTCTCTGACAATCTCGGCCATGGACATCCTCAGATCACCAAACACCACAGCTTGTGACTGTATAGAATTAGGTAAAGACTGTAGTCGCTCTAACTCCATGGTCACCTTAGCGAAATGAAACTGTGACTCCTTGAAAGCCAACTGTGTACTCTCAAGAATCTTAGAAGTCACCTCAAGCTGCTTAGTAAGCTCACTCACCTCATCTTCCTTGGCCAACAATGCATCATATGTTGTACTGCCCCACTCCATAAGATAATCTCTGTCAGCTACCAACTGCATATAATTTTGTCTCAAAATCTGAATAGCCTCCCATAAAGAGTGGAACTCTGTCAAGGAAAGATAACTGCCTCCCTGCTCATCACTAGTAGGAGAACACCATCCATAAACTGCTAACAACTGATGAGCAACATCGAAATGCTGGGAAGTGATAGCAATGTCTCAGTCACTAACTCTCAACTGATTAGACACATGATGGCACTGGCTTGACTGTCTCCTACAAATCTCCTCTGATGCACTGTCTAAAGGAGTATCCTCAAAGTTACTAGTCTCTAGAGTATTACCATCCATATCCTGTGAATCAAATCTAAAGCTCATATCAACATACGGAGTATCAAAAACATTAGCATTGCTATCCAACTCCTCTATACCCAAGGAAACTAAGTCTTCAAAACTACCCACTGCATCCTCCTGGATGTCATCAATGCCAATATGATCCTGGGACTCATCTATACACACTGCCAAATATGAAATATCATCAACACATTCCAGCAAGTATGGTCAACTAGATATATGAACAAAGCCCAACATTAGTGTATAAAAACTAATACCAACATCAGACAAGATACTGGCACAAGAAAAGACAACACCATGTAATCTGCTAATCAAATCCATGATAGCACCCAAACAAACACTGCTACCAAAAAGTGTTAAAGATCTCCAGTCAACTAAATCCCAAATGCCAATATAACAATCCCGAGTCCATATTCGTAAACTAGAATCAACTGGTAACTCAAGAAAACTCCTCACCTGAGTAATATGACCAATACCAACTAACTCCACATACCTGTCATGATGAGATAATGAAGTCACAATACTATCTTTGTTCACCTTCAGCTGGCTAGACAAATCATGTGAAGTACTACCAGCCTCAACCTCATGTGATGAAGCATCTAACTGTGCCTGGTACTCTTTCTCAGCAAAGTCATGAATGCTCAATGTTTGCTCATCTCTACCAGGTATCTCACCATCCTGCACAACAACATCCTCATAATCATCATTTGAACCCACTACACTGTAGTCACTGCCTATTGTAACTATACCATCATGAATACCTGTGGCATCACCCTTTGACGACCTGTAAACAATTGTCTCAATTTGAGTATCAAGTTGATCATTACTATCAATCCTTGTAATATCCTTTCCCACCACCTCCTGCGGTAGAGTAGAATCTGAGACCTCTACCTGGCTATCAGCTAGTTTCTCAAACTCCTCATGCAAGTTCTTGGGAATTGTGTCATCTGTCTTATGAGAAAATCTGCCAAATAGAAATCCAGTCAACTTATCAACCTTAGCTAGGTCAGAAAACATGTCATTCATTATACGATGGTGCTCAATCAATTGTTCAGACATGTCATGGCTTATTTTCATAAGTTTATCTCGAATGTCTAAATAACCATCCTTTCTACTGTTTTGACTCTGGTTATCAATTGTCCAAGATCGTGTCCTCTAAGACTCTGTACTATACCTGTCCATTCTGGATAAAGTAGAGTGTAACCCCAATAGGATATAACTTCTTCAAACACCAAGAACTAACATGCAAATGATTAGAAGTAGCATGCAACCATAGATTTTGACATGCAACTGATTAGAAGCAACATGCAACCACCAAATTCACCAAGAACTAACGTGAAAATGATTAGAAGTAGCATGCAACCATAAATTTTGACATGCAGCTGATTAGAAGCAACATGCAATCATAAATTATGACATGCAAGATCTGGTTAGTTGTCAAAACTGACATGCAAGATCTGGGTAGTTGTCAAAACTGACATGCAAACTTCTACAACCACCAAATTCACTAAGAACTAACATGAAAATGATTAGAAGTAGCATGAAACCATAAATTTTGACATGTATCTGATTAGAAGCAACATGCAACCATAAATTATGACATGCAAGATTTGGGTAGTTCTCAAAACTAAAATGCAAGATCTAGGTAGTTGTCAAAACTGACCTGCAAACTTCTACAAACCCTCAGGCTGAGAAGATCATGGATCTGATACCACTTTAATTTTCCTTTTCTAATTTTTTATGATATTTGCAACCTTTAATCAGATATTTAAGATCAAACAACTAATATCACAAAGATCCTCCAAATTTCTCAAGAAACCCCAAATCGGGTATGCCAGAAATGGTGCCAAAAGCTTCACAGCTTCACCTATTATTAATAAATCTGAAAATGGAAATTTTTACAGAAATTTCAGCAGCATAAAAGCTTACAAAATTATATTTCCAGATCTATATAGCCTTTACACAACAGCTCACAAATGTAGGACAAAAACTATGCTCATCGGGCTCCCGAAATTAACACAAAAATGCCCAAAAACACCACAAAAACACTAATAAAATATCTCAGAAGTTTAATCATGTCCCAATACATATATTCAGCTCTATTTTAACATCTTAAAGTCTAAAATACAGCAGCAACCAAAACTGATATGAAATGCTCAACTGAAAACACCAAACTCATGCAAAAAACACACCCAAAAACCCACAAATCTACACTGTTCAGCACAAAGGCAAACTCTGTATGAGCATGCACATGGAATGGCTTCAAACTCCCATCCTTAGCCTTCCTAAAAACCTGCAAACTCCCATTCTTGGATCTCCCTGGAAACCTGCAAACTCCCATTCTTGGGTCTCCTTTTTCCACAGGTTTGGCAGCCTCTGAAGAATAACAAAGAATGAGCGAAAATCAAGTTCTAGAATCAGCCCAAAATGCCTCCAAACCCCTTAAAAGAGGGCATAACTGTAACTCACGTCCAAGAGAGGTTAATGAAACATATTTTAATAATAATTTTCATTTACTAGTCCAACGGTTTCCAAAGATTAACCCCCTTTTTCTGAAACTTCACTTTCTTGGGCCTGCCTGCCTTAGCAAAGATTATTATTTTTTTAATTATTTGAAAAGGGGACATGACAAGGTATGAACAATCACCATTGGAGCCTTTGAGGTGAAGAAAAAGCAAGATATTGCAACATTTGATTCAGAATGGGATCAATATCCTCTTGAGGATTATCAGGCACCTCACCCATATTTTGACAAAATTGAGATGGTCTAACACCTAGTGGGGAAGAAATTTGTAACTAAAGAAGCTTTTTAAGATCGTTGGATGAGTTTTGTAGATGACTATGATGTCTACATTAGAGACTATTGTAGAATGATTCTATAGCAGAAAAGGTGTTGAAAATGGAATTACTCCTCAAAGCATGGGATAATAATATCCCTAAGATAATGGATCCCTTATATAACAAGGACAAGATCTATGATAGACCCATTATGAATGCAGAAATGGGATATGAGGAAAATAATGAAATCAACCACCAGGGCTGACATGTAGTCAAGATAACTAGAGAATGGATTAGGAAGCCTTTCTGTATGGATCCAATTCCTCAAGCCCTCCCTCTTCAATCCATAGCCCAACCAAAGAAAGGAAAAGGAAAAAATGTCACAATACCAAACTACCCTAGCAAATCAGTAGTGAAGTTAGAAATGGTACATCAACATGAGTGGGAGGATGACTAATTTGAGGCTCAAAAAGGTAAGGGTAAGAAGAGAAAAGGATCTCCTAGGGAAAGAGAGAAAGTGGTAAAGGCCCAAGAAGAACTAGCTACTCAAGAAGGAGCACAACAAGAGCTAGAAGAAGCCTAACAAGAGCAAGAGTAGGTGCAACCAGAGAAGGAAGGAGTTCTTCCACCTCAAGCCTTAGTAGAAGAAGCATCCCCATCAGTGCCCAAAAAATATTGAATACAGATGATGATGGTAGGTGTGAAGAGGAGGAGAATAAAGAAGAAGGGTACTCCCTCACCACAAATGCCAAAAACCATCTTGGAGGTGGAAGATGAAGGGGAAGGAGAACATATTAAGTTTATACCTTTGAATGAAAGGAATCACTCAGCAACTATAGATGAGGAAGAAATGAGAATAAACTCAACTCAAACATTGCCATCTATCTGTAAGGAGCACATCTAGGTTGATACCTCTGAAGACGATAAATAAAAATGGATTGTTGAAATGGAGGGTGAGGGAGTAGACATTTTTTACCTCTCATATTTTTATTTTATCCCTATAGGCACTGAGATGGTAGGAGAGAAAATAAGGGACACTCTTAGGAAAGAGTCATTAGGAGAGGACTAGAATCAATTACCTCCTCTACCTCGAGGACTTCTAGGAATTCCTCCTCCACCAACATAGGACACAGTAGTGGTAGTGGGTCAAGGATCAATGGCTCCACCTCCTCCAATGATTGAAGTGGAACCAAAGATTCAAATTGTAGAGGAAGCTAAATATGTATAGTTGCATGCTGATGAAGCATCTGAGGAAGGACATATAGCATAAGAAAGGAAACAATCTCCTCTAGATAAAAAGGATAGGTCCCTAGTCCTTCCTCAACATGAGAAGACTCTAGAAAGGAGTGATAAGGGAAAGGAGCTTTCAATAGAACCACCTTCTTCAAAACAATACATGTCACCAATGGGGACAACACCATCATGGTTGAAGAAGGAGGCTATATTCAAAGAAAAGAGGTAGATGGAATTGACAGAAGAGGGGGGAATGAAAAAAATGACAAAAGAGATTAAGAAGCATAAGACACCTAAGGGTGATGCTAGAACACTTGCCTTCATAATAAAGAATCAAGATCAAGACCTTCTAGGACACATTTACATTCCACCTCCCTGCATAGATATAGAAGAATTGACTCCTAAGGACTACCAAATAAAGGAGGTGGTATTAGGGGAACCCACGATGGAAACAACAAAGCTTTTGATCACTATAGGTCCCAAAAAAGTTTTCACACATTAATAAAAAGATGAATCAGAGCTTTTGATGTTGAGGAAGTAGAATGAGCCATTGGGAAAATACTTGGTTGAGGTGGTAGATTTGATAGACCTAGCTAATTCTGAAATCACTCTCCGAGCTGCATTAGAAAGGAATAAGGTAGGGCCAACAATGGATTCATTTTTAAATGCTCATTAGAAATGGCATCACAATTTTTAGGATAGGTGAGTACAAATAATATAAGGTAATGTGAACCTATAATTCATTATAAACCAAGATTTTGGGTTGATGTATGAAGTGTAAGCACTCAACTCTATTAAAGGGAAAAGGTATCAGATGTTGATGGAGATATACTTAGTAGAGGAGCTAGATAAATTAGATGATTGGATATAAAATATATCTTTAAGTAATAAAATTATGGAGGGGTTACATGAAGGTATTCAACAAGTTATGAATAAGGCTCAAGAGAAATTTTTGGAAGCTGATAAATACTACAACATTGCTAGCCTTGAGATTTTTGAAGATGAGTCAAAGATTAAGCTTGCCTCATTGAAAATAGTAGTTGATAAATTTAGGGATACATTTTAAAATACTTCATTAGAAGAGTATGTAAGACAAACATTCAAAACTAAAGAAGCATTGTTAGAGCTAGATTATAAGCTTGAGGATTTTGTGGGTACAAGATTAGAGGTGAGAAACTACTAGTAAGTAGTTAGAAATAAGTACAATTCATTAGATTTATTGAAGGCTAAAAAAGTGGTGAAGATAGTAGAGAAATTCAAAAGCAAAAATCTAGACATCATTTTGGTATAAGGGGAAGGAAACCCAGATGCAAGAAATCAAGTTTTAACACTTAGAAGAATTTTTGGATTTTTGGGTCCTATCACCAAGGTGCACTTTTTAAAAGGTGCACTTTTTGAAGGTGTACTTTTTGAAGGTGCACTTTTTGAAGAGGTGCACCAAAAGTTTTGAAGAAGTAATGCACTGACAGTTAACTGCTAGTTGCTATTTTAGAGCATTCCATGTATCAAAAATGCACTTTGACGATAGTTCAACTCCTAGAAAAACCTAGCTAAGGTTGAGCTTCTATTTTTAGAGCTCTTAGTGACTCCCATATCATCTCATGGCTTCTATCTTCTTATCTCCTTCTTATTTTATTTTTTTAAGTCATGTAAAGGCTCATGCACATTAATATAAATAAGGTTGGAGACCTACTTAGCACCATTTAGAGAGTCAGTTTGTATGTAAATAGCTTTATTTTATTAGTGTTTTAGCATGAGTTTTCATTAAAAATCTCTCACTCCTAACATAAAAGGAGGAGAGGATTTCTTTTAAATACTTGGATGTAATATGTACTAGAAGCCTTTATTTTGATGTAATAATATATCCTATTGGTGCTCTCATTCTGAGTGTAGTAAATCTTGCAAGAGTGTGTTATTTTTGTGAATACATGTTCATGAATAAAAATGGAGCTAATGGTTTTATTGTGTTGTTATGATTTTCTGATCTTTTAGTTTTTGTGTTTTACTTGTGTTAACAAATTTTATTGTTGTGATAAATTGGAGAAATAATCACTATTGTTCTTGCATAGCCTTTTTTTCTTGTGTGAGCGCACTTTTCATGGCCTCACAATCTGATGAAATATGAAACATCTTTTAGTTATTATTGAAGTTCCCATTGATGATTGCATCAGTGGAGTTGAGGAAGTGTTGCTCCTAATTTCATTGGTTTCCTACCAAATCCTTTTGATAATTTAATTTGCAGATGTTTTATTACTATGGCTTATGTCCTTTAATAATTTCCCTTTTAGTAATTTGCTTCAAATTTCTTGTTACTCTATCTTTTTTATTTTCTTTTCAAACACTTGGTTAAAATAGGAAATCATATAGTTGCATTGATTATAAATTTCATTCATCATAAAACAAAAAATACAAAAATGTATCTTCCTTTGTGGTTACATTTCAACAAAGTTATGCAGACTGGTGGGTACTAGCAAAGGCCTCCTTGTGAACATACACATTTATCTTCAATTGACTTACCCAACAAGTTGAAAAATAGCCATCTAGAACCTTGGAAGTTGGTCATTGATCAGCTTTTCAAGAGAGAGATTTGAAATTATTTATGTCATTAAGCATCGTGTAAAATAACTACTCAATAGTAACCAATATTCAAAGGCCCAAAACTAGTGTTAATGCTAGTTGGGCCAACCTTTTTTGTCATGCTTATAGAGATAAGGCAAGTGTTAATGTTGAATAGATTTGGTGTACATTTAAAGAGATGGAGATAATAGTATTTATGTTGAACAACATTCAAGTCTATGGAGATGTAGATAACAATGTTCATCTCTCAAGATAGTCAGTGGGATAGGATTTCTCATAGACCCTATGTTGAACCCATGTTGAACCCATGTTGGAAGTGTGTTGGTTGTGCCCCTCAAGCTTAGATTCCCTATTGGGCTTCCATGCTCGCAAGTCTTGGTGTTGGATTTAGGGATGAGGTCCCTCAGCTTTGTGGCCTCACTAGTTTGTAGCTCCAATCAAAAGTGAAATATTACCAATAAAAAATAATATATAATTTGGATTAAAGAAAAAATAAATTGACATTGATGTGTAACTTGAACTCAATGGAAGGCTCACATTTTTTTGACAACCTTTCACAATAACTTGCAATATAAATCCACAAAGAATAACCCCCTTCCCAAAAAAACTATATTTTTATTCAGTTTTCATATTCTATTATTAATTAATCAAGAGAAAATAGTCTTAGAATTTAAAAATATACAAGTTTTTCAACCCAAAATCTCTCAAAAGGACTGACAAGAAGCAATCTCAAAAGCTTTGGTATGATCAAATAGTTGGTATAGAGTATTCTATTCTATATAAAATTTGATAATAAATATAGTAATCTAAAATCTAGGAGCTTCAATGAAAGCATAAAAGAGACCCAAAATAGGAGAACTGTTTTATTTTATGAAAGGATGTAAATGCATAATATTTTGTGCATGAATTATGATATTTTTGAATCATATTGTTATTGTTAATTCGTTGTTTATATAGCCTAGGGTGTGACATGAGACATCATGAAATAATTATTAAGAATAGGTGTTTGACACCTTCCATAATAAATTTTAATTTAATTATACATTATAATTGGTGCATTTATGAATTTTTTTAGTCATATTAATTATTTTTTTGAGAGAACTTTAAAATTTGTAACAATGAGTTAGATGCTTTGTGTTGGTTACACATGGGAATAATTGTTAATATTTTTGAAAGTGAACAAAAAGTAAATGTAGGTTCAATGATGTTATGTGCACATGGTTTTTAGACACATTTTTTATCTTATTATGTCATCAATTTGTGTGATATTGATTTTATAAAACAAGGCACATTCCTAGTGGTTGATGTTGGATGTTGGCGAGTTTTGCTTGTTGTCACCATATTAATGATATTTTATTGAGGAATGCATGTGTGAAGTATGGCATGAGATTTTTGGATACATTATTGGACACATGGAGGGTGCATTGGGGGTTCTCAATACTTTATAAATATTCATGGAAACTTTTTTTTTGAAATATAAAGCAACCAAAACAAGGGGGTCAGCCCTTACAAGCAAAAAGTTGGTAACCAACACATTACCAACAATGTCCAACAGCAAACAAAAAACTAACTAAAGCTTCAAAAAAAACCAAAGTTCCTTCAACTAGTAATTAAACAACATAATACTAGGAACAACTAAACTAAAAAGTCTAGAAGATCTAATACTATGAAAGTTCATCAAGATAACTGTTGGCATAACAGAACAACCCATAGCTAGATACCAGCACAACCAGAAACATCATATAAACATAAAAGTCTTGGATCCAAGGATCCCATTAAACTAAAAAACTCAATTTTTATTTTCCTCCTTCCCCTTTGCAGCCAGCAAAATCCAAGACTAGTCATCAGCAAGGAATTTGAAGAGTAGCTTATGGTCCTCCATATCCATTCTCGCATCCTCCTTTTCCTATACCAAGAGCTGAAGGGTGGTCACTGCAGCATGGCTGACTATGAGAATAAATTTAGAGAAGGTAAAAAACCCTTCCTCCAAAAATTTAACCCTCTTCTCCAATTTGGCATACTGCTCCACCTTCTCCTCGGTCTCTTCCTTTGTTTTTGTCTCCACCTTCTTTGCTTCCTCCTTGGTTTTTTGGACCTAGATTTCATCCTACAAAACCTTTGGATTAGTAAAAACCTTAGAATTATCCTTGGCTAGGGATGAGATAGTTATGGGGGAGGTATCCATTTTGTTGCTTTCTTCATAAAAGGTTATGGGCTGGAGGGATAAGTTTGTGGACACGTGTGATTTCTGTAGTAGCGGCATTACCAACAAAAACCAGAGTCTACACATTATCAACAAAATTATCTTCCAAATTCATACTTCTTTCCACCCACTCCTTACCTTCCTCTTCCTCTTCCCTTTCTTCTTTATTATTTTTAGAGCTTTCCTCCTCAACCTCCTCCACCCTGAATCTGTTGCATTTCTATTTATGTCTTGCCTAGGATTGGAAAAGTCTCCTAGATCTCCTCCTTGCCTTCCCTTCAACCTCCTCCTCTGAATCCTCTTCATCCACCTCTATGAGTTTTTCAACTTTTATCTTTTTATTACCCTTTTGTTCCATAGTCATATCAGGTTTTTTCTTTTTCTTGTTTTCCCAACAAGGGGAGGGGTGGGGGGTGTGAATTTTAGCACTAGTACTAGAGCTCAAGGGTGAATTCTAGCGATGGTGTTGGTTATATACCACCACCACCCTCGAGAGGCACAGGGCAAGGTGAAACTAGTAGAGGTAGAAAATTAGGCCTTGATGTATTATGGTATAGTTTTTCCCTTTACTTCTCTTTTCCCTAATATCCGCTACCATATCCTCAAGAGAATGCAAAAGATAAACTGGGATAGAAATGAAATCCCTATTTCTAAAATGATTTCACAAAGGGAAATGGTAGTAGAAGATCAACTGGGATAGAAATGAAATCCCTATTTCTACAATGATTTAACAAAGGGAAATGATAGTAGTAACAGACACCAAACCTACCCTCTAGCATCAAATATCTCATGAGAACTAAGCACACATCCTCCCATGGGGCTAGCAGCTTGTCCCTTTTAAACTCTCCTCTATATCAGATCGACTCTTCATATTCCGCAAAGAAAGTATTCATACTGGCCTCGCCAGTGGTTTTAGTGACCTTTCTCCATTTTTTCCCTTTCATTGAAAGGCTGGTCTCCATGGCAATCACTTCCTCCATCACTTGGAAGGTGATTCTATTAATGGTGACCTTGCGGTCATTCCACCCATTAACAAATTGGAGGGTACAATTCTCGTCGGACCCCACCATCAACTGAATGTAGGGAAAAAAACCCCCTTCTTTTAGCAAAAACCAGGTGGCCATCCTATCATTGAAGTTCTCTATCTTTGTGGCCTCCAGCCTATTCAAGTACCCACCCATTTTGATTTTGCCAATTTCCACCTCCCCTTTTTCAATAATGAGCATTTGAACTTCCTTTTCTGTGATATCTTTGCAACTACTATTTGCCTTAAGGCCTTTAACAATAAACCAAAGGATTTTCCAAACCCATGCTTGAGAAGTTTCAAAATCCCATACAATTTCATTATGGGATTCATGATTGTATAGCATCATAATTTTCACACCTCAAAAATCTCTGACAGTCTAATAAATGATATCTTTCATACTTTTAATTAGGGAGTAATTTGAAATCCGCAATGTGTTTCTGTAATTATGAAATGACACCCCTCTTAATTTACATTCAATCCTTTCTTTGTTTGTATGGAAATTTCTTCTCATTTCCAATAGACCATTGTTAAATTTAGCAGACTTCATCACATAATTGCCAAAATTGGTCCTGACTCTAAATTTAGTAATCATAATTAAATAATATTTCTTCCTCTTTCCTTGGTTATCAATGACTTAATATCATCATTGAGATCAACCATATTCCTCCAACACATGATTATCGTTGTTTTAAACCCCAAAGTAGCCGCCGCATCTACCACCTTATTTCCTTCCCTATAAATGTGTTACAGGTGGACACTTTCCATCCTTTCTAAAATTTTCTTAATACCCATAATGATATTTTGAATATTCCATCTTGGTTGGGAGGAACCCTTAACCATATCAATGATTAATTCGGAGTCCCCCTCAATTGTTATTTCCTTAATTTGCATTTCCCTAATTAGCTAACGCCCCCAAAAAAATTCCATTGCCTCAGCCAGATTATTGCATACATTTCCCACTTTCCCAGCATAAACCAACATCACATCACCATTCCTATCCTGTAGCACTCCTCCTGTTGCTCCTATACCTCCTCTAGCAACACCATCCAAATTTAGTTTATAATGTCAAAGGGTAGGTGGTCTCAATTTTGTTTTTTGTCTCTTCATCATTTTTGAGTTATCAAAGATGAAAAAATCCTCATGGCAGCCCCAATTTTCAGCAATTAGTTCTTCTTGTCTACTTGGTTCCTCCTTTGGCATCTTACATTTAGCCACTCTTAAAATTTCCTTCACCAATTTCTCCATTATTCCAAAGACCACCTCCACCAATTTATTCTCCTCCCTAAATATTTTGTTATTTCTTTCTTTCCATATTTGCCAGCATACATATGGTGGAACAATCTTCCATAGCAAATTCAATCTAGGTTGAACAAAGGGACAGCTCCAATCTTCCACAAATTGTCCTAGATTGTCTTTCATAACCTAGTTCAACCCAAATCTCCCCCAGACTCTATTCTAGATCTCTAAGGAAAACTAGCATTCCAGAAATAGGTGAGTAATGGTTTCCTCCTTTTCCTTGTAGAGATAGTAATGGTTTGCAATATAAAAGCCTCTTCTTTTCAAATTATTGAATGTTAAAATTTTGCCATGTTGAGTTTTCCACCAAAAGAGATTAACTTTAGGAATCAGGTTACTAATCCAAACCTTACTCCACAATTGTGGGCAAGGATCCTTGCTAAAAAGGTGTATGCAAGTCGATTTAACTGTAAAGCTACCACTTGGAGTTAAATCCCAAGCCCTAGTATCCTCCTGGAAAAGTACAGGGAGTCTATGATCCCCGATCAACTCTTCCAATTCCTTGAGAAGTTGAATGCCCTCTTGGGAGAAGGTTCCTTATAAAGCTTACTCCACTTCCTCCCCTGATCAATATAATCTCCAACTTTACTTCTCACATCTTCTTTGAGCAACTCTATTAACCTTCTAAATTTGTTGAAAACTAGCGATTTCCCTCCCATCCACCTGTCTTCCCAAAATTTGATATTAAAACTATTTCCCACAATCCAACTTGTCCCTTCTCTTAATAATCCTCTACTTCTAACTATATTCATCAAGATTTTAGACCCTCCTAGGAGGTCATTATTAAATAGATTCCAATTGAAAGGGAAATTTGATAGATATTTTGCTTTCATAATATTGGCCCGATTCGTGTTGTCTTCTCCCAATCTCCAGCCAATATTCATAAGGAGAGCCTTGTTAAGGTCTCAAAATCTTCTTACTCCCAACTTGCCCTTATATTTTGGTTTGCACACATCCTCCCACTTGACTAAACTGACTTTACTTTTCTCCTCTATCCCTGACCAAAGGAAGTTCCTCTGTATCTTCTCAATCTTATCTGCCATGTTTTGGTTAATTTTGAATAGGGACAAGAAATAAATGGGAATACCTTGGAGAGTAGTTGAAAGCAACTGTAGTTTTCCATCATTGCTTAGTATCTTCCCCTTCCATCCTACAAGTTTCCTCTAAATTATCCCCACTATCATATTCCAGAATTTATTAGTCACTTCTTTAGTGGTTAGTGTATCATAATGTTTTCATTTTTGAATATTGCATTAAGTACGAATACTTCTAGAGAAATATGTCTTTTCCTATTGGGTATTTTCTTAAGGCACGTCTTGTTTTATTTTTTGATATATCTTTGACATTTTCATATGAAAATTTTGTATGCTTGTGTACATGAATTTCTCTAATGAGGTTATGTAGGAAATGATTTGATATTTTTTAATGGTTTTTTAACAATAATGATACATGTCTTAATAGTGTGACTTGAGACATAAAGTGAAAATACCATAAGGATTCCCTTACTAATCTTAAGTAAAATAGGATGACTAGGTTGTAAGGAAATCAATTTGGTAATATGAAACTATTTTTTTTAAATTTCATCTCACACATCTACTCAAACTAGTTATATAAATAATGGATTGGAACATGGACGAGGAATGTATAAAATTGATTACTAAGATCAATCCCTTCGATTGAGTTCAAATAGAGTTAGGTAAAATATAGGTTATCTACCATCCTTCAACACAATAATTAACTTGTAGATTTTTCATTGCATAAGAATAATTGAATTAAAGAAAGCCTAAGTTGAAGGAGAAAAGTGTAAGGTATGAAATTTCATCATTACAAAGGTAAGGGGCATAATTTGAAATGTTATTTTCTTATATCTTTTATGTTTACATTTTCCTTCATTGATTGATATTATCAAGGGTTGATTAACTCTAACATCCAAAATACTAAATTGACAACTTCATGTGGCTTGCCTCTAAAAGGATTTAAGGATACCACCATATATTCTCAAAGTACACTTTACCATTGTACAATATACCTATATGTCAATTTTATACACTTCACTATATAGATAATATGAACGTAAAGCTTATATTGTTAATCTTTTATCATATATAAGATTATCCATTTTCAAGGAGAAGAAAATAATATAAGAGTTAATTTTTAAAAAGTAAAAATCAAAAGAAAATATGATTAAATATAAGATGATAGAAGAAAAAAGATGAGATAACTAAAGAAAACATAATTGTAATAGTTATTAATAGTGGATTATATCTTGACTTTTAGTTGAGAAAATAGATTTCACTATGAAAGGAATTCAAAGTTACCAAATGAAATAATAATAAATCATTCTATATTCAATATATTTCATGATGATGTTTTTTGGTTTTGTTTGTTTTTTTATGAATAGTTATTTTCTATTAATAAATTAATATACTTGTTACAAATTCACAAAAAAGGGGTTGAGGGATACAAGATCACCCCATGAGAGTTCACATGGTTGTAGCCAAAATCAACAATTATTCTTTAAATGAATTAATAAAGGTCTAACATAATTATAATGGTGTGATTAGTGGTTTGTATTTTTTTAACAATATTTAGATTCATTCTAATCAAAATGTGTTCATAATATTTAAGATCATTAAAATGCAATGAAAAAGAAGTAATAGAAATACATCTAATACTCAAATTTTTACAATCTTTAGCCTCGTTATAATTTAAAAAATCATAATATTTAGACTCAATAAAATGACAAAGAAAATAAGCAAGAGCTTACAACATAACGGTAAATTGTGAGACTCTTATCGAAGAGGTGTTCGGTTCGAATCTACTTGCATTTAATAAATAATAATAATTAATCACAACACATAATAATAAATTTGAGCTTTGGCCTCTTACCAATCCAAAAAAAAATAGAAAAGGAAAACAAGTAACTAAAACATATCAAGTGATAAACAATTGAACATAAACTTCAAAATGAGACTTGAGCACCATGGAAAACTATATATGTATTTTTAATGAACTTAGTACTATTGATTATGTGGATTACTTTCATGGTCTTTATATCAAAATATTCTTTAAAACTTATCTAATATGCCATCCAACTCTATAATTTTATGTTGTTCTTTTTTGGTTTACATTGTATCATTAGATTTACTCTTTGTATATTATTATTTCTCCAATCACTCAGATCATTCCTAAATGATAAAGTGAAACCTCTTTAATATATTTTTGACAAGGGGTGCAAGCACCAAAGTCCCTGCCATTAGTGTGATATACTTTGGGGTAAGAGTTGAGTGAAATTGTACATGTAAAGACATTGTCTAAAAAGGGTGGTGATAATGCTTACCATTGTGCTACTATGCATAAATTGAGGAGCATTTAACTTATTTGATGACAATTAATTTTCAAGATTGATTTGAAAATTTTGAAAAATAGTGAATAATCTAGAGATTTGGAGTAACTGTAGGCTTTTGTCTCTTGAATTTGTATGTTTTTAAATAGTTCATTGAACCTCCAAGAAAATCCTCCTCTAATTTATGATTTGAATTATTAAATATACATAAACTATGGGTGTTCTTTTCTTCTTTAGATTTTTTTAATCTTAGATTCTACAAATTTGGTAAATAATATAGTGTTCTTGGTAGATAACAAAGTTATTTATTGAAAGAAAATTATCTTTTGTGAAGAAAATATAAATCAAGACATCATGAAGAATAGCTAACTTAAAATAAATCATTCTTAAGAATATCTTAACACTAAGGAAAAAGATTGTTCATAATTTTTCAAAAGTGGTATAGAACAACATTACCTAACTAAACATTTAGGAAGAATATAAAGAATGTAAGCAAGCAACACAACTATATCTTTTATTAATAAATTTTTAAAACTAATTATTTATAGAGTATTGTAATATTGACTACAGAAATTGGTCAATATTGATGAGGGATCCTTTTCATTACAATCTTCCATATTAATTATGCATCTTAAGCACTTACCTACCATCATGCAATAAAATGTCTTGTTTCATTACTTGAGCAATGAACTTTTTTTAAGTTCAATCTCCATGTAAAACTAATTTAGTACCACCACCTTAAAATTTGAAATATGAAAGGATGTTTGTAACCTAATAATGTATAAAATTATACAATCACATATAAATAACCTTAGTTTTTAACCTTGTTCATAAATTTTTGCACCCAAATATTGCAAACATGTGTTGGGTTCAACAAAGTTTAGAATCACATCTCAGATATTTATAATCAAATTAAGAACCACAAAGGAAAAATATTATAATATCTACTACTTGAAATTTGACCTAATTTTTGTATGGAAAATTTCATGTAATTCATCTTATCACAAATTTCACAATTAATTCTAAATATTGTACATCACTATATTTTAATTTTAGTTCTTTGAAATCAGAATATAATAGAAAATAAGATTCATTAAATTGTCTAAATTAAAATTCTTAAAAACATGCCATGAAACTATTTACATGGGAGGTGTATGGGCCGATGAATGCTTCAGTAGTTTGTATGCAACACATTAGTGTTGCCTGGACCTTAACATTATTTTTGATGCACAACTTACAACTAGCAAGAAACAAGACATATTCCTTGGTGGATTCTTTGGGTTGAACAAAATGCAATAAACTAGATTATAGGAAAATTCCCTCTAGACACTATAAATTGGTGGGTAGAAAGTAGTGAAAATTTGCTTGCATTAGTCAAGAGCAATGGAGGAGAGGCTTTTGTCACAGTAGTAGTTGACTATTTTTGCCTCTTGAAATTAAAGTTGAATATGGGTCAAGATCCACATTATCCACTATTGTTTTCCTATCTTTCAGCAAGAAGGCACTCTATAATGTGTGAGGCTTTTCAGGAAAGAAAAAATAAAAGAGTCAATGGAGGGCGTATAAACGTTGTTTCATATGCTCTAAAACATTTTTATAGATTTTCATTGTCTTATAATTTCTTTTCTTCATATTGTGAAGAGTTGATATGTCAAAGATGTTTCAACCAATTGTTTTGGATGATACATTAAAAAAAAATTATAAGTGGGAGAAGAAATTGGTGTTCAAGAAATGGATGGAAGAATTTGATTGTGGGATTGAAGAATGATTTTGCAAGGTTGAAAATAAATTCTAAATCTAGTAAGGCTTTTCAATATGATCCTCTCAGTTACTCTCTAATTTTTTATGATAATTGTACAAGTTATGACAAGTATTTTACCCATTAACATACTGGTAAAGAAATTTGGAATGCAAAAGGATCAAACTTGATGGTGCAATGGGCATGGCATAGGCATGGATTTGTATTAATACCAACAAGGTTGGGGGCTATTCCTTTGTTGTAAGAGTGTTATAAGAGTGTTGGAAAAATATTTATTTTTGAGAGAGTGTTTTCTTAAAAAGTGAAAGTAGTCATGAGAGAGTTTTCTTAGAATAATTCCATTAATAATAATAAAATTGACAAAGATTCTCATTTTTAAAAAATTTACAAGTAGACTAAATGGTACCCAATTCCATAGGAAGGTTAATTCAAGCGGTTTGATGTTCTAGATGCTAGTGCTCTATGAGGTGGCAGATTCGCTTCAGCTCAAGGGTAATTTTTGCTTCATTTCCCTAAATATTTATGCACATTTTTTTTAAAGAAATTCAGTGTCTGAATTCTAGAAAATTGGATGAAATTCTTTGCTTGGGGGTTTAGGAGCTTGTGACAAGTTTAGAGTTGTTTTGATCCACTTTTGACCCTTACTTTAACCTCGTTTGTTCTACTTTAAATTATTGTTTTGTATATTTGTCAACAAATTGGAAAAAACTTGTGTTATCATCAAGATTTAGCTTATTATCTTGTTTGATTCATTGTAACAACAACCTTTTTAGAATAGGCTTAACTTTTGGAGATTTTATTGAGTTCTTTTTGACGTGGGCTCCTTGTTTTTTGAGGATTGATGCATAGTATATTAGTGGTGATTTCGGCGTTTATTTGTTGATGGAGGGTAAATTGTCTTATTCATTTTTAATGTGGCACCAATTTATAATTTGGTCTCTTGAAATATGGACCATTAGTCATTTTCTAAATATTAAAGACGAGTTGAAGCTCTGTTCTAGTTGACTATTTTTAGACAATGTTAAATTAATCCAAAGGAGTTTTTGCTAGAGGAATGCTTCGTGATAATTTTAGCAAGTGTTGCCCAACTTCAAAGTAGCTTCCCCACGAGAAGCTTTTCTGATGAACCTTCTAATTTTTTTTAATAATTGTAATGCTAGAAATTATGTAATTTTGACTCAAATAAATGATTTTTTTCATTGTTGTAGCCAATGATAATTTAGAAAAATCATATTTATATATTATGAACAATAAATATTAAAGACGAACTATTATGTCTTGAGAAAAGAAAATTTAATACTTTACTTTGATTGGTCTTTTTAATAGTAAAAAAAGAAATTAGCCTTAAATGATTCCATAAGTTATTGGGATAGGAACTAATAATTCAAAATTGTGAAAATCTTATTATTGTTAAATATATTTGTGCTACATTAAAATATTAGATGTGAAGTACATTTCAGAACAAAGTGCAGAAAATAATATAATAGATAAAAAGGAAAAAAAATGTATAAAAAATAATAGCCCAAGTCAAGATGCTCCTTGCCTTCACATATCATGACTATTGGGAGAATCAATGTGCTTATTTACAACCCTTAGAAATTGAAAGACAAATATGATTGAGATATATAAAAAAAGAATGCCTTTAGTATCAATTAAAGAAAATCAAACCTGTATTGGATCACCTCTATAATGAATTTAACTACACATCAATTATATTGACAATGAATAGAGACTCCAAAAGAATCTCAAATTCATCTTACAAAATGATAAAATTTGTCAACTTTCATATGCTCAAATCTATTTTCTCGTTCTAATTCATTGTTACAAAGTGTAAAAAATTAAATTTTACTACATATTGAACTAAACTACCATATAAATGTTGGAGATCTATTAAACAATGAAATAAAAAAGAATGTCTTAATCTCACTTAAAGAAACCAAGTGTACATTTGATCACCTCTTTGTCCCTGCCTTATAGGATTAGAAATTAGATTTTCAAATGATAATATTTAAAACTATTATATATATTCTAAGAATTATTTTATTGTTGAGTATGTAAAATCTTGTGATCTGTAAAATTTTTAAGGTATATTGAAGCAATTAATTATTAGTCTCAAATGTATCATATTCTTATTTATCTATTTATTTTAAATTTTAAATTCATTTGTAATAATTAAAATATATATTTTATGTTTTCATTCTAATTCTTTGTATTTTTTAATTGTCATTTCTAATAAAAAATAAAATTCTCCTAAAAGTTAGTAAATTGAAACATTTTATTTATAAAGTATTTAAAAAGAAATTTGATTTATTAAGTATTTAAAAATGAATTACAAATAATTCTTAAGTTCGAACAAAATAATAAGATGAATGTTCTATTTAAAAAAATATTTTTATATTAAATTTTATTTAATTTATTTGACTTTTTCTTTTGTATATCATTTGTTGGTCATTACAACGAGCTTTTGTTAGTTTTATCATTTATGGCCTAAGGAAATCTAGGGTTTCATTGCCTTCCATTACTTTTTTTCAAATCAATTTACCTTTGGTTTCAATGCATTACTCACAACTCAAATTGATTTCTATATACACATCAAGCTATGATTCATGGGTTTATTTATATTTAGATTTACAGATGTATCAATATCAAAACAAAATGGAAAAGTCGACCCGTTTGTGTTCTTAGCTCAACTCAAATGCTCTTTAGCTTGATCTGGTGATCTAGTGCAATGTTCTAGATGAAAACTATTGAACATAGTTTTATTTTAATTTTATTGAGTCCAACTATCAATTTTTAAATTGAATATTTATTTTTTAACATATTTTAAAGCCAAAAAACCCACCAAAAATTCTATCAGACCACGCCCTACAAAATCCAAGTAAAATTTTCTAAATTTTACATCCGGAGATTTATTTTTCATTTCTTCCCTCTATCTATTGCAAAGATCAGGTCTGCATTTTTTGGGGGTGGGGAGTTTGAAAAATACTCATTCTAAATTTTGTAGTTTTGGGATGACTTTGTTTTTTTTCATGGAGAAACATCCAAGAATTTTGATTAGTAAAACTTGTGGGTTTAGCATGATCTACACATCTCTTGCACTGGCTTTGACATTATCAATCGAAATCCAGTTGTAGGCTTTAGCTCAACTCTAAGCAGCTACCACACCCCAATATTCTTGTCTTCAACATTTGGTTTGTGATTATAGAAACACAAATCTTTCAAATTGGGTTTGAAATGTTGCTAACAGTAATTACAAGCAACAATTTCAAATGAACATATAAATTGGACTAGAACCAATAAATCTAATTAAGAAATGTTGTGCTTGTTCATTGTAAATTCCGATGCTCTGTACTAACTCCTCTCTAGCTAAGGCATTTAACTCTTCATTAAATAACTCTACGTCCACATGTCATTTGATAGGATTTTTTTTCTTATTTTTATTTTGTCTAAAAAATTCTGAAACCCCAAAAAAATTCTTAGTAGTCAATCACAAAATTAGAAAAACAACAGAAAAAAATAATTTCATGACAAACCTTAGCTTTCAAGTTTTATTTGTATCCCAAAAATTAATGTATTCGAGCATCTTGGAACATTAGTTCCCTGCCTTATAGATAAGGCAGGGACTAACAAATAAAATTACACAACATTGATCTTAACAATAAATTAAACATCTAAAAGAATCTCAAATTTCTCTCAAGAAATAACAAAATATGTCAAATTTCATAAGACAAATCACCTTTTTCATTGTAATTCATTTGTAGAGGTCTACAAAATCAATTTGTACCACTTACTAAACTAAATTACCCTTCAAATGATGGACATTAATTGAACCGTGATAAAAAGTAATATCTCAGCCTCACTTTTAGAGACCAAGTCTACGTTAGATCACATCTTTAATGGATAGAACTATACATCATTGATCTAGACAATGAATAAAGACTCCTAATGAACCTCAAATTTCTCTAAAAATGACAAAATGTGTCAAATTGACTTTCAGCACATACCAAACTAAATGACCTTATAAATTATGCACACTCTTTAGAGCGAGAGAAAAATATATGGATTTATCTCATCTAAAGAGACCAAATCCAAATGAGATCACCTCCTTAATGAATAGAACTACACATTGTTGATTGTGAGAATGAGTGATGTCTCCAAAAGAACCTTAAATTTCTCTTTAAAATGTCAAAATATGTTAAATTTTGTAATAGTCAAATAACTTTCCTCATTCTAATGCATTGTCCCAAAGTCTACACAATCAAGTTTTACCAAGTACTAAGCTAAATTACCCTATATATGATGAACACCCATTAAAGTGAGACAAAAAACAATGTCTTAATCCCACTTAAAGAAATTGATCTACTTAAGATCACCTCTTTAATCCATAAAACTACAAATCATTTATCAAGTGACAATGTATGATGAAATTTAAAGAACCTCAAATTTCTCTTTAAAATGACAGAATATGTCAAATTGACTTTTAGCATACACTATACTAAATTATCCTATAAATAATGGACACCTTTTGAAGTGAGATAAAAACAAATGCCTTAGTCTCACTTAAAGGGACCAAGTCTACATTAGATTGTTTCTTTAATGAATGTAACTAGACAACATTGATCTTGACACCAAACGATGTCTCCAAAAGAACATTGTATTTCTCTTAAAAGATGACAAAATATGTCAAATTTTATAATAGTCAAATCATTTTTCTGATTGTATAATTTGTTGCAAAGTCTACAAAATTGACTTTACCACACACTCATCTAAATTACCCTATAAATGATGAACACTTATGAAAGTGAAATAAAACTAAATATCATTATATCACTTCAAGAAACCCGGCTATATTCAATCACCTCTTTAATGATTCTAGAACTACACATAATTAATCTTGCCAATATTCGAAGATTCACAAAGGACCTCAAATTTCTCTTTGAACAAGAACTCTGAAGAGCTACAGTCCCGCCTTGAGAAAGAAAGGAGAAGCATGGGAAATTGTTGTAATCATTTGCAAAGGAGAAAATTCAATAGAGATATATGTTTATATAGTAAAATCAAAAGTGATAACTGCAATATTCATGATTGTGAGATATATATCTACATAGTAAAAACAAAAGTAATATGTCTATATAGTAAAAATAAAATTGATAATTGTACAATATTCATGATTGTTGTGTTTTCAAAAACCTATCCTAATTGTCAAAATAAAAATAAAAATTCTTTAAAATATTTTTTCAAATAATTTAAAATAATAGTAAAGATTCTTTAAACATTAGAAATCAAATTATTTTACTATGCTCAGTTTTTAAGACAAACTGGTACCAAATGTATTCACAGGAAAACCTCTCTCTCTCTCTCTCTCTCTCTCTCTCTCTCTCTCTCTCTCTCTCTCTCTCTATATATATATATATATATATATATATATATATATATATATATATATATATATATATATATATATATATATATATATATATATATATATATATATATATAATACAAACTATATAATAAACTTGTCACATGATAAGTTTGCTCCTATTTGTCAATAAAATAAATTATAACTTTTGATAATATAAGAGTCATAATTTATAAAAATAAAATTAACATTATTTCCAATTTCAATTATCACTACATAATTTATTTTTGAATTCCTTTAATAAATTACAAGAAGGATGGACTAATACAAATAGAAAGAATGACACATATTTTGTTATGGGGCACTTGTGTATAATAATATTAAAAGTGCTAAAAGCACTAAGAATAAAAATTTCTCAAAGCATCATGATACTAGAAAACAATTTAGAACCATAATAATAAGAAGTAAATTCATCTCACATTAGAATCTTAACCTCTTATTTATGAATAAAGTCTACCAAAAAGTTAACTTTGTTAATTCATTAGAAAACATCCAATATGAACTTCCACAATTTGATTTCAATGCAAAAATCTCAAATTTCATTTCAATTCAAGCTATTGCTCAATGCCATAAACATATACAAATTTAATTTCACTAAACTAACAAAAGAATAGACCTGCAAAAAAATTAAAATTAAAATTAATCAAAATCTCATGTCTAGCCTTACTTCACTACTATAGGAAACTAAACCAAAAGACACAAAGGCTGCAATAAAAACATCCTTAACTTCATGGTCAAATCCCTAACCCATTGTAAAACCTCATTCTTAGTAATATAATCAAATTATCCATATTAGAGTAATCGAACGCTACTAGAATTCATAATCAATTGGACATTAGCAATTTGGAGACTCTTTTGATGATGATTATTGATGCAATATAAGTTTAACTCTTTGCAAAACAATTGAGTGAATATCCTCATAGATCATTAATATCATTTTCCTGTAAATATAGTCCTACAAGATTCCTTCATATGAAAAAATAAAACAAGATGACACTAGTGAGATAATGCTAGAAATTAAATTGAACAAATAACTATGCATACACTTCAAACTAATATATTACTTGACATTTTTCTTACCTGTTCATAATTGATTTTCACTATTTATTCAAAAGTATTGTGCTTTTGTGTCCTTTAGATTTTCTTGTACTCCTTTGCCTTTCCTGGTGATGAGCACTCTATTTTTTTTTAAAAACAATTGTTCATATGATCAATTCTCTACTAAAGCTATTGATTTTCTATGTCCAACCTGATTTGAATGTTTAAAAATAAGTGGCTCAAGTTCAATTGTTCTCTCCTAATGTAGGCCCAAGCATCCTTGGAGTTTCGGTTGTAACTACCTTAGCTTTCTTAAGTTGATTCTATTTTGGGCCTATTTGTAAGGCTATCACCCAATTTTGGATCTTTGTTAAATCAAAACTACAACATTGGAATGGAATAAAACTTATTAAAAATTAGCGGCTTGGTGATCAACTTCCCTAATCTATCCTCTTCAAGAAACTCTGGGAATGACTGAGATCTCAGTTTGGTGGGATAGTCATTCAAGTTTCACTGTCGAACTTATGCTTGGAGAGGAAAACTTTAGTTGTTGTGGAACTGTACAAAACAAAGAAAAGAAGAACATGTGTCCTGCATGCACATTGCACATGCCACCAAAATTCTACAATAGACACCTTACAGAGGAATGCCAATTTTCACAAAAAAAATTCATGTTAATTTTGTGATGGAGAAAATGAAAAATACTACTGGGAAAAATGGGGGTTGCCAATGAGAAAAAAGAAACTAAGTTTCAAAAATTCATTTCAATAAAAAATATTCCAACAACCTTAAAATAAAAGAATTTTCATGATGTCCAAAGCACTGCTTAATAACAAATGAGACAATTGAAAGCTATAGTCTTTGCCTATTTATAGGTAGGACTAATAAATGAATGAATGTTTTAAATAACATTCACGACATCAAACAACCTATATGATCCATTCACACTCAACAAACTAAAAGGCAAATAAAACATGAAACAAAAGGCCCCTACCAACTAGTTCTATTTTTCTTTAAAAACAATATTTCAAATCTCATAGGACTCAAAACACTTTTTCCATTCTACTCCATTGTCCCAATCTCTACAAAATAGACTTTCCCCACTTATGAAACCAAATTACCCTATAAATGATGAACACCCATTAAAGTGGGGACACATAAATAAGGCCAAAAGAACAATAAGAGGAAAGGAGCATCTTAAAAGCCATACTATAGACAAGGTCACCTTAATAGGAAAAAAGTGTGTGCTGGCTCAAGGTGTCCCAATAATGTAAGGAAGTGGGGGCCAAATGAGTGTCACTTTCACTTTTCCATAAAGAAAAAGAAAATAACATGCAAATGGAACTTTCAATGTCCAATATTGTTAGTGTAAGCGTTTTCCAGTTTAATCCCTCAACGTTTTGTTCATGCTCTTTGTGAGGTCATCTTCTTGCAAATAAATCCTTTTTCTATTTTTGTAAAAGTTATATGTTGTTATAAACTGTGACTATATATGGTGGATTATGTCATTTGACATAGTGGCTTGACAAATATTTTACAGATTCGATCCTTTGCTAGGATAAAGAAGGCACAACATTTTTCGTTTTGTCTCTTGTTCATATACTTGACCTGGGTAAAAGGTTGGAGTCTAATATTTTCATGTTTGCGGCATATTTTCCTTTTTGGGTATCAATCTTGCAAGGGTTTTTATCCTAATTTCAGATCTTTGATGAATATACATGCAACTACATTTAACCATTTTACCCTTAGAATATGTTTGTGGCTTTTATGGGGATTAAATTCAATTATGTTTGTGGGTTTTATAGGGTTTGAATCGACCAAGTGCTTGGGAGAACTGGAATAGAGCTGGGAGATTTAATATTTTCATGGTTGCGGCATATTTTCCTTTTTGGGTATCAATCTTGCAAGGGTTTTTATCCTAATTTCAGATCTTTGATGAATATACATGCAACTACATTTAACCATTTTACCCTTAGAATATGTTTGTGGCTTTTATGGGGATTAAATTTAATTATGTTTGTGGGTTTTATAGGGTTTGAATCTACCAAGTGCTTGGGAGAACTGGAATAGAGTTGGGAGATTTGATTGTGTTGGCTTCTTCTCCTGTCGAAAATATTGTATGCTCCCTGTAAAAACCCTACTACTAGAGATTTGTTTTTTAGACTTAACCATGATGTATGTGTGAGATTTCTGATAATAAAACCATTTCCCACAATCCACCTTGTCCCTTCTCTTAATAATCCTCTACTTCTAACTATATTCATCCATATTTTAGACCTTCTTGGGAGGTCATTATTAAATAGATTCCAATTGAAAGATAAATTTGATAGATATTTTGCTTTCATAATATTGGCCCAATTCATGTTGTCTTCTCCCAATCTCCAACCAATCTTCATAAGGAGAGCCTTGTTAAGGTCTCAAAATCTTCTTACTCCCAACCCCCCCTTATTTTTTGGTTTGCACACATCCTCCCACTTAACTAAACTCACTTTACTTTTCTCCTCTATCCCTGACCAAAGAAAGTTCCTCTGTATCTTTTCAATCTTCTCTACCATGTTTTGGTTAATTTTGAATAGGGATAGGAAATAAATGGGAATACCTTGGAGAGTAGCTGAAAGCAACTTTAGTTTTCCATCATTTCTTAGTATCTTCCCCTTCCATCCTGCAAGCTTCCTCTAAATTATCTCCACTATCATATTCCAGAATTCATTAGTCACTTCTTTAGTAGTTAGTGTATCATAATGTTTTCATGTTCGAATATTGCATTAAATATGAATACTTCTAGAGAAATATGTCTTTTCCTATTGGGTAGTTTCTTAAGGCACGTCTTGTTTTATTTTTTGATATGTCTTTGACATTTTCATATGACAATTTTGTATGCTTGCGTACATGAATTTCTCTAATGAGGTTATGTAGGAAATGATTTGATATTTTTTAATGGTTTTTTAACAATAATGATACATGTCTTAATAGTGTGACTTGAGACATAAAGTGAAAATACCATAAGGATGCCCTTACTAATCTTAAGTAAACTAGGATGACTAGGTTGTAAGGAAATCAATTTGGTAATATGAAACTAAATTTTTTAAATTTCATCTCACACATGTACTCAAGCTAGTTATATAAATAATGGATTGGAACATGGACGAGGAATGAATAAAATTGATTACTAAGATCAATCCCTTAGATTGAGTTCAAATAGAGTTAGATAAAATATAGTTTATCTACCATCCTTCAATACAATAATTGACTTATAGATTTGTCATTGCATAAGAATAATTGAATTAAAGCAAGCCTAAATTGAAGGAGAAGAGTGCAAGGTATACAATTTCACCATTACAAATGTAAGGGGCATAATTTGAAATGTTATTTTCTTATATCTTTTATGTTGATATTTTCCTTCATTGATTGATATTATCAAGGGTTGATTAACTCTAACATCCAAAATACTAAATTGACAACTTCATGTAACTTGCTTCTAAAAGGATATAAGGATACCACCATATATTCTCAAAGTACACTTTACCATTGTACAATATACCTATATGTTAATTTTATACACTTCACTATACAGATAATATGAACCTAAAGCTTATACTGTTAATCTTTTATCATACATAAGACTATCCATTTTCAAGGAGAAGAAAATAATATAAGAATTAATTTTTTAAAAGTAAAAATCAAAAGAAAATAATATTAAATATAAGATGATAGAAGAAAAAAGATGAGATAACTAAAGAAAACATAATTATAATAGTTATTAATAGTGGATTATATCTTGACTTTTAGTTGAGAAAATAGATTTCACTATGAAAGGAATTCAAAGTTACCAAATGAAATAATATTAAATCATTCTATATTCAATATATTTCATGATGATATTTTTAGGTTTTGTTTGTTTTTTTATGAATAGTTATTTTCTATTAATAAATTAATATACTTGTTACAAATTCACAAAAAAGGGGTTGAGGGATACAAGATCACCCCATGGGAGTTCACACGGTTGTAGCCAAAATCAACAATTATTCATTAAATAAATTAATAAAGGTCTAACATAATTATAATGGTGTGATTAGTGGTTTGTATTTTTTTAACAATATTTAGATTCATTCTAATCAAAATATGTTTATAATATTTAAGATCATTAAAATGCAATGAAAAAGAAATAATAGAAATACATCTAATACAAAAAAATTTACAATCTTTAGCCTCATTATAATTTAAAAAATCATAATATTTAGACTCAATAAAATGACAAGGAAAATAAGCAAGAGCTTACAACATAATGGTAAATTGTGAGCCTCTTATCAAAGAGGTCTTCGGTTCGAATCTACTTGCATTTAATAAATAATAATAATTAATCAAACACATAATAATAAATTTGAGCTTCGGCCTCTTACCAATCCAAAAAAAAATACAAAATGAAAACAAGTAACTAAAACATATCAAGTGATAAACAATTGAACATAAACTTCAAAATGAGACTTAAGCACCATGGAAAACTATATATGTATTTTTAATGAACTTAGTACTATTGATTATGTGGATTACTTTCATGGTCTTTATATCAAAATATTCTTTAAAACTTATCTAATATGCCATCCAACTCTATAATTTTATGTTGTTCTTCTCTGGTTTACATTGTAACATTAGATTTACTCGTTGTATATTATTATTTCTCCAATCACTCATATCATTCCTAAATGATAAAGTGAAACCTCTTTAATATTTTTTTGACAAGGGATGCAAGCGCCAAAGTTCCTACCTTTAGTGTGATATACTTTGGGGTAAGAGTTGAGTGAAATTGTACATGTAAAAGTTTGAGATGGCTATTATTTGACAATGTCTAAAAAGGGTGGTGATAATGGTTACCATTGTGCTACTATGCATAAAATGAGGAGCATTTAACTTATTTGATGACAATTAATTTTCAAGATTGATTTGAAAATTTTGAAAAATAGTGAATAATCTAAAGATTTGGAGTGATTGTAGGCTTTTGTCTCTTGGTTTTGTATGTTTTTAAATAGTTCATTCAACCTCCAAGAAAATCCTCCTCTAGTTTATGATTTGAATTATTAAATATACATAAACTATCGGTGATCTTTTCTTCTTTAGATTTTTTTAATCTTAGATTCTACAAACTTGGTAAATAATATAGTGTTCTTGGTAGATAAAAAAGTTATTTATTGAAAGCAAATTATCTTTAATGAAGAAAATATAAATCAAGACATCATGAAGAATAGCTAACTTAAAATAAATCATTCTTAAGAATATCTTAACACTAAGGAAAAAGATTGTTCATAATTTTTCAAAAGTGGTATAGAACAGCATTACCTAACTAAACATTTAGGAAGAATATAAAGAATGTAAGCAAGCAACACAACTATATCTTTTATTAATAAATTTTTAAAACTAATTATTTATAAAGTATTGTAATATTGACTACAGACATTGGCCAATATTAATGAGGGATCCTTTTCATTACAATCTTCCATATTAATTATGCATCTTAAGCGCTTACCTACCATAATGCAATAAAATGCCTTGTTTCATTACTTGAGCAATGAACTTTTTTTAAGTTCAATCTCTATGTAAAACTAATTTAGTACCACCACCTTCAAATTTGAAATATGAAAGGATTTTTGTAACCTAATAATGTATAAACTTATACAATCACATATAAATAACCTTAGTTTTTTAACCTTGTTCATAAATTTTTGCACCCAAATATTGCAAACATGTGTTGGGTTCAACAAAATTTAGAAACACATCTCAGATATTTATAATCAAATTAAGAACCACAAAGGAAAAATATTATAATATTTACTACTTGAAATTTGACCTAATTTTTGTATGGAAAATTTCATCTAATTTATGTTATCACAAATTTCACAATTAATTCTAAAGATTGTACAACACTATATTTTAATTTTAGTTATTTGAAATCAGAAGATAATAGAAAATAAGATTCATTAAATTGTCTAAATTACAATTCTTAATAACATGCCACAAAACTATGTACATGGGAGGTGTATGGGCCGATGAATGCTTCAGTAATTTGTATGCAACACATTAGTGTTGCCAGGACCTTAACATTATTTTCGATGCACAACTTACAACTAGCAAGAAACAAGACATATTCCTTGGTGGATTCTTTGGGTTGAACAAAATGCAATAAACTAGATGATAGGAAAATTCACTCTAGACACTATAAATTGGTGGGCAGAAAGTAGTGAAAATTTGCTTGGCATAAGTCTAGAACAACAAAGGACAGGCTTTTGTCACAGTAGCAGTTGACTATTTTTTGCCTCTTGAAATTAAAGTTGAATATGGGTCAAGATCCACATTATCCACTATTGTTTTCCTTTCTTTCAGCAAGAAGGCACTCTATAATGTGTGAGGCTTTTTAGGAAAGGAAAAATAAAAGAGTCAATGGAGGGCGTATAAATGTTGTTTCATATGCTTTAAAATATATAAAAGAGTCAACGGAGGGCGTACAAACGTTGTTTCATATGCTTTAAAATATTTTTATAGATTTTCATTGTCTTATAATTTCATTTCTTCATATTGTAAAGAGTTGATATGTCAAAGATGTTTCAAGCAATTGTTTTGGATGATACATTAAAAAAAACTATAAGTGGGAGAAGAAATTGGTGTTCAAGAAATGGATGGGAGAATGTGATTGTGAGATTGAAGAATGATTTTGCAAGGTTGAAAATAAATTCTAAATCTAGTAAGGCTTTTCAATATGATCCTCTCAATTACTCTCTCATTTTTCATGATAATTGTACAAGTTATGACAAGTATTTTACCCATCAGCATACTGGTAAAGAAATTTGGAATGCAAAAGGATCAAACTTGATGGTGCAATGGGCATGGCATAGACATGGAGTTGTACTAATACCAACAAGGTTGGGGGCTATTCCTTTGTTGTAAGAGTGTTATAAGAGTGTTGGAAAACTATTTATTTCTGAGAGAGTGTTTTCTTAAAAAGTGGAAGTAGTCATGAGAGATTTTTCTTAGAATAATTCCATTGACAATAATAAAATTGACAAAGATTCTCATTTTTAAAAAAATTAGAAGTAGACTAAATGGCACCCAATTCCCTAGGAAGGTTAATTCAAGCGGTTTGATGTTCTAGATGCTAGTGCTCTATGAGGTGGCAGATTCGCTTCATCTCGAGCGTAATTTTTGCTTCATTTGCCTAAATATTTATGCACATTTTTGTTTTAGAAATTCAGTGTCTAAATTCTAGAAAATTGGATGAAATTCTTTGCTTGGGGGTTTAGGAGCTTGTGACAAGTTTAGAGTTGTTTTGATCCACTTTTGAACCCTACTTTAACCTCGTTTGTTCTACTTTAAATTGTTGTTTTGTATATTTGTCAACAAATTGGAAAAAACTTGTGTTATCATCAAGATTTAGCTTATTATCTTGTTTGATTCATTGTAACAACAACCTTTTTAGAATAGGCTTAACTTTTGGACATTTTATTGAGTTCTTTTTGATGTGAGATCCTTGTTTTCTGAGGATTGATGCATAGTATAGTAGTGGTGATTTCGGCGTTGATTTGTTGATAGAGGGTAAATTGTCTTGTTCATTTTTAATGTGGCACCAATTTATAATTTGGTCTCTTGAAATATGGACCATTTGTCATTTTCTAAATATTAAAGATGAGTTGAAGCTCTATTCTAGTTGACTATTTTTAGACAATGTTAAAGATTAATCCAAAGGAGTTTTTGCTAGAGGAATGTTTCTTGATAATTTTAGTAAGTGTTGCCCAACTTCAGAGTAGCTTCTCCATGAGAATCTTTTCTGATGAACCTTCTAAAAAAAATTTATAATTGTAATGCTAGAAATTATGTAATTTTGACTCAAATAAATGATTTTTTTCATTGTTGTAGCCAATGATAATTCAGAAAAATCATATTTATATATTATGAACAATAAATATTAAAGACTAAGTATTTTTTCTTGAGAAAAGAAAATTTAATACTTTGCTTTGATTGGTCTATTGACTAGTAAAAAAAGAAATTAGCCTTAAACGATTCCATAAGTTACTGTGATAGGAACTAATAATTCAAAATTGTAAAAATCTTATTATTGTTAAATATATTTGTGCTACACTAAAATATTAGATGAGAAGTACATTTCAGAAAAAATTGCAAAAAATAATATAATAGATAAAAAGAAAAAAAAATGTATAAAAAATAATAGCCCAAGTCAAGATGCTCCTTGCCTTCACATATCATGACTATTGGGAGAATCAATGTGCTTATTTACAACCCTTAGAAATTGAAAGACAAATATGAATTAAGATAAAAAAAGAATGCCTTTAGTATCAATTAAAGAAAATCAAACCTATATTGGATCACCTCTTTAATGAATTTAACTACACATCATTGATATTGACAATGAATAGAGACTCCAAAAGAATCTCAAATTCATCTTACAAAATGATAAAATTTGTCAACTTTCATATGAGCAAATCTATTTTCTCGTTCTAATTCATTGTCACAAAGTGTAAAAAATTAAATTTTACTACATATTGAACTAAACTACCCTATAAATGTTGGAGATCTATTAAACAATGAAATAAAAAAGAATGTCTTAATCTCACTTAAAGAAACCAAGTGTACATTTGATCACCTCTTTGTCCCTGCCTTATAGGAGTAGAAATTAGATTTTCAAATGATAATATTTAAAACTATTATATATATTCTAAGAATTATTTTATTGTTGAGTATGTAAAATCTTGTGATCTATAAAATTTTTATGGTAGATTGAAGCAATTAATTATTAGTCTCAAATGTATCATATTCTTATTTATATATTTATTTTAAATTTTAAATTCATTTGTATTTATTAAAATATGTATTTTATCTTTTCATTCTAATTCTTAGTATTTTTTAATTATCATTTCTAATAAAAAAATAAAAAATAAAATTCTCCTAAAAGTTAGTAAATTGAAACATTTGATTTATCAAGTATTTAAAAAGAAATTTGATTTGTTAAGTATTTAAAAATAAATTACAAATAATTCTTAAATTTGAACAAAACAATAAGATGAATGTCCTATTTAAAAAAATATTTTTATATTAAATTTTATTTAATTTATTTGACTTTTTCTTTTGTATATCATTTGTTGGTCATTACAATGAGCTTTTGTTAGTTTTATCATTTATGCCCCAAGGAAATCTAGGGTTTCATTGCCTTCCATTACTTTTTTTCAAACCAATTTACATTTGGTTTCAATGCATTACTCACAACTCAAATTGATTTCTATATACACATCAAGCTATGATTCATGGGTTTATTTATATTTAGATTTACAGATATATCAATATCAAAACAAAATGGAAAAGTCAACCCGTTTGTGTTCTTAGCTCAACTCAAATGCTCTTTAGCTTGATCTAGTGATCTAGTGCAATGTTTTAGACAAAAATTATTGAACAGAGTTTTATTTTAATTTTACTGAGTCCAACTATCAATTTTTAAATTGAATTATTTTTTTAACCATATTTTAAAGCCAAAAAACCCACCAAAAATTCTATCAAACCACGCCCTACAAAATCCAAGTAAAATTTTCTAAATTCTACATATGAAGATTTATTTTTCATTTCTTCCTTTTATCTATTACAAGGATCAGGTCTGCATTTTTTGGGGGTTGGAGGTTTGAAAAATCCTCATTCTAAATTTTGTAGTTTTGGGATGACTTTGTTTTTTTTGTGGAGAAACATCTAAGAATTTTGATTAGTAAAACTTGTGGGTTTAGCATGATCTACACATCTCTTGCATTGGCTTTGATGTTATCAATCGAAATCTAGTTGTAGTCTTTAGCTCAACTCTAAGCAGCTGTCGCACCCCAATATTCTTGTCTTCAACATTTGGTCTGTGATTATACAAACATAAATCTTTCAAATTGAGTCTAAAATGTTGCTAACATTAATTACCGACAACAACCTCAAATGAACATATAAATTGGACTAGAACCAATAAATCTAATTAAGAAATGTTGTGCTTGTTCATTGTAAATTCTGATGCTCTATACTGACTGCTCTCTCGCTAAGGCATTTAACTCTTCATTAAATAACTCTGCATCCACATGTCATTTGATAGGATTTTTTTTCTTATTTTTATTTTGTCTAAAAATTCTTGAAACCCCAACAAAATTCTTAGCAGTCAATCACAAAATTAGAAAAACAACAGAAAAAAAAATTAAATTAAATAAATTCATGACAAACCTTAGCTTTCAAGTTTTATTTGGATCCCAGAAATTAATGTATTCGGGCATCTTGGAACATTAGTTCCCTCCCTTATACATAAGGCAGGGACTAACAAATAAAACTACACATCATTGATCTTAACAATAAATTAAACATCTAAAAGAATCTCAAATTTCTCTCAAGAAAGGACAAAATATGTTAAATTTCATAAGACAAATCACCTTTTTCATTGTAATCCATTTGTAGAGGTCTACAAAATCAATTTGTACCACTTACTAAACTAAATTACCCTTCAAATGATGGACATTAATTGAACCGTGATAAAAAGTAATATCTCAGCCTCACTTTTAGAGACCAAGTCTACGTTAGATCACATCTTTAATGGATAGAACTATACATCATTGATCTAGACAATGAATAAAGACTCCTAATGAACCTCAAATTTCTCTAAAAATGACAAAATGTGTCAAATTGACTTTCAGCACATACCAAACTAAATGACCTTATAAATTATGCACACTCTTTAGAGCGAGAGAAAAATATATGGATTTATCTCATCTAAAGAGACCAAATCCAAATGAGATCACCTCCTTAATGAATAGAACTACACATTGTTGATTGTGACAATAAATGATGTCTCCAAAAGAACCTTAAATTTCTCTTTAAAATGTCAAAATATGTTAAATTTTGTAATAGTCAAATAACTTTCCTCATTCTAATGCATTGTCCCAAAGTCTACACAATCAAGTTTTACCAAGTACTAAGCTAAATTACCCTATGTATGATGAACACCCATTAAAGTGAGACAAAAAACAATGTCTTAATCCCACTTAAAGAAATTGATCTACTTAAGATCACCTCTTTAATCCATAAAACTACAAATCATTTATCAAGTGACAATGTATGATGAAATTTAAAGAACCTCAAATTTCTCTTTAAAATGATAGAATATGTCAAATTGACTTTTAGCATACACTAAACCAAATTACCCTATAAATAATGGACACCTTTTGAAGTGAGACAAAAACAAATGTCTTAGTCTCACTTAAAGGGACCAAGTCTACATTAGATCATTTCTTTAATGAATGTAACTACACAACATTGATCTTGACACCAAACAATGTCTCCGAAAGAACATTGTATTTCTCTTAAAAGATGAAAAAATATGTCAAATTTCATAATAGTCAAATCATTTTTCTGATTGTATAATTTGTTGCAAAGTCTACAAAATTGACTTTACCACACACTCATCTAAATTACCCTATAAATGATGAACACTTATGAAAGTGAAATAAAACTAAATATCATAATATATCACTTCAAGATACCCGGCTACATTCAATCACCTCTTTAATGATTCTAGAACTACACATAATTGATCTTGCCAATATTTGAAGAGTCACAAAGGACCCCAAATTTCTCTTTGAACAAGAGCTCTGAAGAGCTACAGTCCCTCCTTGAGAAAGAAAGGAGAAGCATGGGAAATTGTTGTAATCATTTGCAAAGGAGAAAATTCAATAGAGATATATGTTTATATAGTAAAATCAAAAGTGATAACTGCAATATTCATGATTGTGAGATATATATCTACGTACTAAAAACAAAAGTGATATGTCTATATAGTAAAAACAAAAGTGATAATTGTACAATATTCATGATTGTTGTGTTTTCAAAAACCTATCCTCATTGTGAAAATAAAAATAAAAATTCTTTAAAAGATTTTTTCAAATAATTTAAAATAATAGTAAAGATTCTTTAAACATTAGAAATCAGATTTTTTTACTATGCTCAGTTTTTAAGACAAACTAGTACCAAATGTATTCAAGGGAGAACATCTCTCTCTCTCTCTCTCTCTCTCTCTCTCTCTCTCTCTCTCTCTCTCTCTCTCTCTCTCTCTCTCTCTCTGTGTGTGTGTGTGTGTGTGTGTGTGTGTAAACTTGTCACATGATAAGTTTTCTCCTATTTGTCAAAAAAAAAAATTATAACTTTTAATAATATAAGATTCATAATTTATAAAAATAAAATTAACATTATTTCTAATTTCAATTATCACTACATAATTTATTTTTGAATTCCTTTAATAAAATACAAGAAGGATGGACTAATACAGATAGAAAGAATGACACATATTTTGTTATGTGGCACTTGTATATAATAATATTAAAAGTGCTAAAAGCACTAAGAATAAAAATTTCTCAAAGCATCATGATACTAGAAAACAATTTAGAACCATAATAATAAGAAGTAAAGTCGTCTCACATTAGAATCTTAACCTATTATTTATGAATAAAGTCTACCAAAAAGTTAACTTTGTTAATTCATTAGAAAACATCCAATATGAACTTCCACAATTTGATTTCAATGCAAAAATCTCAAAATTTCATTTCAATTCAAGCTATTGCTCAATGCCATAAACATATACAAATTTAATTTCACTAAACTAACAAAAGTATAGACCTCCAAAGATATATATATATATATATATATATATATATATATATATATATATATATATATATATATATATATATATATATATATATATATATATATATATATATATATATATATATATATATATATATATATATATATATATATCAAAATCTACTATCTTATTTAGTACAATCAAAATCTCATGTCTAGCCTTACTTCACTACTATAGGAAACTAAACCAAAAGACAAAGAGGCTGCAATAAAAACATCCTTAATTTCATGGTCAAATCCCTAACCTATGGTAAAACCTCATTCTTAGTAATATAATCAAATTATCCATATTAGAGTAATCGAACGCTACTAGAATTCATAATCAATTGGACATTAGCAATTTGGAGACTCTTTTGATGATGATTATTGATGAAATATAAGTTTAACTCTTTGCAGAACAATTGAGTGAATATCCTCATAGATCATTAATATCATTTTCCTGTAAAGATAGTTCTACAAGATTCCTTCATATGAAAACATAAAACAAGATGACACTAGTGAGATAATACTAGAAATTAAATTGAAGAAAAAACTATGCATACACTTCAAACTAATATATTACTTGACATTTTTCTTATCTGTTCATAATTGATTTTCGCTATTTATTCAAAAGTATTGTGCTTTTGTGTCCTTTAGATTTTCTTGTACTCCTTTGCCTTTCCTGGTGATGAGCACTCTATTTTTTTTTAAAAACAATTGTTCATATGATCAATTCTCTACTAAAGCTATTGATTTTCTATGTCCAACCTGATTTGAATGTTTAAAAATAAGTGGCTCAAGTTCAATTGTTCTCTCCTAATGTAGGCCCAAGCATCCTTGGAGTTTCGATTGTAACTACCTTAGCTTTCTTAAGTTGATTCTATTTTGGGCCTATTTGTAAGGCTATCACCCAATTTTGGATCTTTGTTAAATCAAAACTACAACATTGGAATGGAATAAAACTTATTAAAAATTAGCAGTTTGGTGATCAGCTTCCCTAATCTATCCTCTTCAAGAAACTCTGGGAATGATTGAGATCTCAGCTTGGTGGGACAGTCATTCAAGTTTCACAGTCAAACTTATGCTTGGAGAGGAAAACTTTAGTTGTTGTGGAACTATACAAAACAGAGAAAAGAAGAACATGTGTCCTGCATGCACATTGCACATGCCACTAGAATTCTACAATAGACACCTTACAGAGGAATGCCAATTGTCACAATTTTTTTTCATGTTAATTTTGTGATGGAGAAAATGAAAAATACTACCAGGAAAAATGGGGGGCGCCAATGAGAAAAGAGAAACTAAGTTTCAAAAATTCATTTCAATAAAAAACATTCCATCAACCTTAAAATAAAAGAATTTTCACGATGTCCAAAGCACTGCTTAATAACAAATGAGACAATTGAAAGCTATAGTCTCCGCCTATTTATAGGCAGAGCTAATAAATGAATGAATGTTTTAAATAACATTCACGACATCAAACAACCTATATGATCCATTCACACTCAACAAACTAAAAGGCAAACAAAACATGAAACAAAAGGCCCCTACCAACTAGTTATATTTTTCTTTAAAAACAATATTTCAAATCTCATAGGACTCAAAACACTTTTTCCATTCTACTCCATTGTCCCAATCTCTACAAAATAGACTTTCCCCACTTATGAAACCAAATTACCCTATAAATGATGAACACCCATTAAAGTGGGGACACATCAATAAGGCCAAAAGAACAATAAGAGGAAAGGAGCATCTTAAAAGCCATACTATAGACAAGGTCACCTTAATAGGAAAAAAAGTGTGTGCTGCCTCAAAGTGTCCCAATAATGTAAGGAAGTGGGGGCCAAATGAGTGTCACTTTCACTTTTCCATAAGGAAAAAGAAAATAACGTGCAAATGGAACTTTCAATGTCAAGCACGTGAAGACTCCATTTTCCCACTATGAATGCTACTGCCGTCCAACGACGTACGGAAACGCACGGTACCGTAACTTTCAGTACGGAAATAAACTGTCGACCTCAACAAACAAAACGGAACCCGTTTTCCAAGTGCCCCAATGGGCCCCACCAAGTAGCATTTTGATTTTGAAAATTTACTTTTGCAAGATTTTATTGTTAATCAGATTCCTACTATAATTTAATAATAATACTTATTTCATTGTTTCTCTTATGTAAAATTTTTTATTTGTTTTATTGAATACATAAAAATTTAAAATATCATTGAGATTAAAGTAGTATACGAGCCAAGCCTAACACACATGGTGGGGTCTTCTCCCTCTTTCAATGAGAGTTGTTCTTATTGTTTAGGCTAGTTTTCTACTATTGTGTAAGATCTAGGAAGATTTGTATGTAAGTATCAAAAGAGTCTATATTCTAAATTACGATTTAATATTTAAAAATTATAGGAAAATTAAAATACAATAATGTTATGATTTTTGTATGTAATCATTAATACTAAAGTTTGTCTTGTCATAGAGACTTTTGATCTTGGCTAGACATCTCATAGATTTTGGTGGGTGTGATCTAATATGCATCTAACCTTTTATAAATGTGTACTTTCAATAATATTTAAAAGAATCTTACTATCTGTTCGTCAAAAAGTAGTTTATAAGATGAAGAGTAAGTAAAAGTTCTAGTTTGTTGACATGTTTACCAAGAATTTACAAGTTTCGTAAATTTATTACGATATTAGATAATTTGTAATGAGTGATGATAAAAAAGATTGAAATTTTTCTCAATATTAATCTTTGAATGATAAATCTTAACTTTTAAATTGTGAATTTCAAATTTTTGAAACCTTGATTTTTTAATAGTAAAACATGAATTTGAATCAAACTATTGTCAACACGAGCATCATAGAGAGTGAAAGCAACACAACTTTTTAAAGGAGGAATACATCACTCAAGCAACCTCAACCACACCACTATACATCCAATGTGGTGGTTATTTCTATGTTTCTCATGTTTACAAAACATATCCTAGGTTGTGCACGCAAATTTAACACATTTCAAATTTTATGCTTTCAATGATTTGATAACTAGAGACAAATTAATGTTCAAATATTAGGGGTTAATTTGGTGGTTTCAGTTGTAGTATCAATCATTGAATGAGTCTCTGATGAGGATTGAATTTGGCTAAAACTAGATCTTTATAGTAACTCCAAAATAACATCAAATGATCTCAAATGTATACTATATTTGCTTCATCATTGTCCCAATTAACCATCGACATTATAGAAAAACATTCACCTACTTGAAAGAGATATAGTTTCTATAATTGAACCTTCAAAATAAACGAATAAATTGTTCTTACCTTTTGAATGCCAAGATAATGATTTGCTACCAATTATAATGATTTTTTTTGAAGAAGAATATAATGGGAAATATAGTATAAAAAATTGACAATGATAAGTCACTATGAGAGAGTTATGTTCAATAATCTTTAAAATAATACCATAATAAAGTAGCCTATATATATAGTACACACACATATTAGCATAATAAGATTTGTAATAGTACATTTTATTCATCAAATGAATGGATATTTTAGCTAGAACTTATTGGAACTACACTAGTTCACTGAGTGCACTAATCATAGGATAAATATTGGAGTGTACTATACATTTTGATAAATTTACATATCAATCACACATAATACCCTATGAAGCCAAGGGATGGGTAGAAGTGGACATATTTGGTTTGAAACACTAAGCTTGATAGATGATAGTTCATGCTTTGAGACATCCTTATTGTTGTAAACTGTCTCTAGACTTGTAAAAATGCTATATAATATATTTTTAGGTTATTTCCATTTTTGTAGGTAAGCAAGGGTAGAATCACACAATAGATTGGTATATACACTATTTTGAATGGATATATATGTTATCCACTCCCTTAAGCAACCTTAACCATTACACTAGATGTAATGCCTACCCCTAGTTTACTTTTCAATTATTATTGCCGAACTCTTTTAAGCTAGCTTTATTATTATATTTGATGATTAGTAGTATTTGTTTTCCAGATTGTTGGATATTATTTCTTGCTCAGTTGATTATATGATGAGATTACTTGGTATTAGTTATTTCATGTATGCATGATTATTCCTTGATGATAAGGATTGCTTATAGTTATTTCAGATATTTCATGATGTTAGTTAGATAGTTTATTTATATGTGTTTTCTATGAATACTTACCCCATACTTGCATGTGTATGGTGTACCTATATGTTTTATTTTATTTATGATGTTTCTGATATGGTCGAAGGAGGGAGTCATAGTCACCTACTAGTCAGGATCTACACAATATACCACTTCCTACCATTGCTTGTTTAGTTTAAAATATATGTGTATGTACATGCATGGATTTTATGTAGATTATAGGTATCGGGCATTGACTTCCCTAAATTGCTAGGATGAGCGTACCCTATCACAATATCTCAAAGGTAAGAGACGACAGATAATTCTTAAGTCTAAATCCTATCCTTAAACCATTTGTCCTAAAAACTAGGGCAAGAATCTGAGTTCTCTACCTTTTGAATTCGTCAAGTGATGCAAATTCGTGATTATAACCCTTGAATTAGATCTAGTTTTATGTACTTTATCATGGGTTTTATTTTTAGCCTTGTGGGTCTATGATTATTTACTGTTATAATTTAATCAAATTAAAAGAATTATAAATTATTTAATTTAATGGAAATTTTATAAAGAAAATTTAATATTTAATTATATTTAATTAATTGATAAATTAATTAAATAAAAGAATTAAATTTAAAGATAAAGTTATAATTCTAATTTTGGAGTGTAATAATATTTATTTAATTTAATAATAATATATTTAGTAGATCATTTGTAGATAAATGCTAAATATTATTATTACTTAAATTAATAAATATTTCTATAAAAAATGCTTCAAAAATTAATTAAAGAGAGAAAGCAAATTAATTTTATAAAGTTATTTTAAATTGCAAAAAGTGCGCATGAAAATGTAAAAGATTTTTATAAAATATTAAAAGAAAATGATTAGTAAGTTCCCTCACATGATTGCACAATCAGAGCCCCAAATTAGGGAAGAATTCTTTATCAAAGATATAGAGCTCATTTTTCAAGGACCAGGTTTTGGAGAAGTGATTTTCAGGGGAAGAAAGTTTTTAGGAGAAAGGGGTTTTCTCGTGTTCTTTGTGGGATTGTGTGTTTGTGTGTTAGCATCAAATTCAAGTAGAATCTTGTCATTAATTTACACAATAAGATTTCCATCTTCTGTTTGCTTCATGTTTGGATAGATTTGATCTTGGATAATTGTAGATTTGTTTGATATCATTGATGAAACTCTGTTGTGAATCTTAATTTACATTTGTATCAAAGTTATCTGTGTTTGAGGAATGGATTTTTCGAAACCCTTGTTCATTTAGATTTTAAACAGATGGGTTTTGAATTAAAAATCAAATTTTAAAATGTAAATTCGAATCCTTTTTCTAGGTTTCCCTATCAAAGTAATTGAACACATTTTTATTTAAAAAAATTATTATGAGGGGGCATTTTTTAAATTTTTATTAAACAGAAAAAAAAAATTTAAAAATATATATTGGTGAGGGGGGGCCACCAACCCCCCACCCACCCCTTACCTCTTTCCTCCCATTGCACGATAGACTTTGCTATCGTGATAGTAGGTACTATCGTACACAGTACTCTGCTATCACAACAGTAGAGCTACCCATAATAGACTTTTCAGGCTAGGCCGGTGGGCCTTTAAAGTCGCAGAACTTAGTTTTAATTTTTTATTAAAATTTAATTACTTTCAATTTTAATGTATTTTAATGTTAAGTTATTAAAAAATTTATTTTTATTTTAGTTTAATTAAAATTTAATTATTAATATATTTTCTTTTAATTATTAAAGAATGTCAATTTATGAAGTAGCTTCTTCAAATTTATGTTATTAGCAATTAATTTAATTAATTAATTAATTTGTTTATAGGATGTTAGAAGGAAATTGATTAATGAAATTCATTTTAAATGTTTAATATTGATAAATAATTACTAGTTAATTATTTAATAATTGTTATTTAAATCTAAGCTCCTTATAGAGATGTCAATTTGGTGAGTTAATGATTATTGGGTGATCAAATTTAAAAGTGAATATGGGTTCAATTATATAGGGATTTTAATGAACTTTATCAAATCAAAAACTTGCATTGAAAACTTACAATGAAATGAAATCTCAAATCTTACTGCAAATTCAAACTATGTATTTTCAAAGCCAAACAGAACTATGAAACTACATTTCTTGTTGTATGTGTTCTTAAATGTCAAGTTTGGGGTTGACTTAGAGTGTTGACAAGTTCAGGACATCTACCAGAGGATGGAAATTATTATTTTGGTGATTACATATGTTGTCATGATTTGGTTAATGTATACTTTCTTGGATAAGTCCTATTAGGATGAATGCATTAGTGATGCTTCTATTTTGACCAGTGATTTCAATACTTGTCAGTTGCTTGTTTAAGAACTGATGTGTGGTATGTGGTCTTTTGAGATCTTTTTGCTTTTGTTGAAGCCTAGGGTAGGTTATCTATATGTGATGTTGGGAAGTGGCTTGCAATGTAGGCTGAGGTCCTAAAGAACCTAACTGGTAACCAATTGTAGGTTATTTTAATAAGTGATAACACTACATTAAATGAGAGTAAAATGAACTAATAAGAGTCTTTGTCTTTCCTCACCCATGCCTTGAGTGCTATTGTAGACTAGGATGAGAGTGTAGAGGATGCTTGGTTGTGACCTTTCTTAGTTAGTATGCCTTGTCAATACGAAAGGATACTAGTGCCGCATAGAGTCACTAGGAGACCAAAGTATTAAAAGACTAGCCAGGTAACCTTAGAGTTGGCTCATGCAATGACACTTGCCCACTTGCATAGTAGATTCCCTAAGTGTCTTTGTTTGCCTCTAGGTTTAGATGTCACATGTGTCTTGGTACCTTGAGTTAGATTATTTTCAAGATTTTCCCTTGACCTAGATTTTTTTTTATTGTTTAGCAAAAGTGGACTAGCCACTCAATATATTTTATTTAAAAAATTTGATTCAAAAAATGCTCATTTAGGAAAGAACTAGTAAGAAAACCCAGCATCGGCGCTATATACACATGTTTAAAACATTGATATTTACAACATACTTATATTGATGGTCAAACTTCTAATTACAATATGAAGATAAAACTTCCTCCATTTTTATAATGGATGAAGTTTTGACTTTTGGGATTGTTATCATGGTTGGGACTTGAGACTATCTCCTCAGCATGGTGGGAGTGGACCCTTTTCGGGTTACCACGAAGTTGGGTGGTAGTGTTTTTACTTTGACCATTAAGATCTGTCAATTCGATGTCGTGGCTAGAGTTCTATGTTCTATATTTCCTTTCTTGTGTACTATGATTGATGGTTATACCTATTGTATTGTATTTTATTTAATGGATCTTAAAGAGATGATGTAATATATTTTATGATGTATATTCTTTCATCCTTTCATATCCTATGACTTGTACAGTGGATGATTGTGCATTCTAATTATTTCCAAGTGGCATTCAAGATAATTATATATTATTTAAATGGATCTAAACTTGTAGTTTTTCTTTAATATGGATGTGTTATATATTGGTTTTTGTATTAATTAAACTTAAATGTGATTCAACATCATGGGACCCTTAAGAATTGCAAGTTGTTTTATGGTATGTGTTTATGTGTATGTTATTGCTTCTGCTATTTGATATCTATTGTTGTTATGTTATTATCTTTCAAAATTGTTTGGCAAACTTAGTGAAGCTTTAGGTTAATTTCTTTTGGGTTCCCTGGCGGGGCGTTACACTAGACATCCAGTCTGGTGTTTATTTCTTTATTTCTTGTGTTTACAAAACATATCCTAGTCTGTCCATGCAAATTTAACACATTTCCATTTTTATGATTTCAATGCTTTGATAACTAGAGACAAATTTGTGTTCACGTATTAGGGGTTAATTTGGTGGTTTCAGTTGCACTATCAATCATTGATTGAGACTTTGACTGAGGATTGAATTTGGAAAAAACTAATATTGTACAATAACTCCTCCAAAATAAAATCAAATGATCTCAAATATATACTATATTTTCTTCAACATTGTCTCAATCAACCATCAACATTATAGAAATGCATTCACCTACTTGAAAGAGTATAGTTTCTATAATTGAACCTTCAAAATAAATAAATAAATTGTTCTTACCTTCTCATTGCCAAGATAATGATTTTCTACCAATTATAATGAAATTACTTTTTAAAAGAAGATTCCAATAAGAGATATAGTATAAAAATTTGATAATAATAAGTCACTATGAGAGGGCTACCTTCAACAATCTTTGAAATAATATCATAATCAAGTAGTGGCACAAACACCCACTTACCCACCCACCAGAGAGAGAGAGAGAGAGAGAGAGAGAGAGAGAGAGAGAGAGAGAGAGAGAATAAAGTAGGTTAACAAGATTTGTAATAGTACATTCTATTCATCAAATGCATGGACATTTTAGCTAGAAGCTATTGGAACTACACTAGTTCATCGGGATAAATATTGGATCATATTAATTTGATAAATTTACATATCAATCACATGTGATACCCTATGAAGCCAAGGGATAGGCACATTTGGTTTTAAACACTAAGCTTTATACATGTTAGTTTATGCTTTGAGATATATTTATTGTTGCTAGCCATCTCTAGACTTGTGAAAATGTTATATAATAATTTTTTAGGTTTTTCCCATTATTGTAGGTAAGCAAGGATAGAATCATCCAATAGATTTGTATATACACTATTTTGAATTGATATATATATATTTCTAATGGACCTATTTTTTAATGTATATAATGATAAATATGTTAGATATATTAAATAATGCTTATATTGATTATAAATCCCTTTCAAGAGGATAATAGTGAGAGAACCAAAGAAACTAAGACAATGTCCTTAAATATCATCATGTAAAAGTGAAAATCACCTCAACATTCACAAGATCTAGTGGTAATAGTAGAGTAGGAGGAGGAAGATCCTAATGAATCTTTGAATAGTCATTTTGATCCTAGTAAGGGGACTAAAGATACCAACATTGGCAACATAACTATATAGAGGGTAGAGGGAGGAAAAATTAATAAGGCTTAAGAGGAGACCAACATTAAAATTTCTAGTGGGGGGAGATGGTGAGTGGAAGTGCGTGTGGGAGAAGTGTTTGAGTGAGAATTTGAATTTGAATTCCTCTATACCGAGTGAGCGATCTGTGTCAGCTGGAGATTCCCCTATTGAATTTGGGGATGCTGATGATGGCAAGCTTTTGGAGGACTTGGGGAGGGGGGCCCAAGCAGATATAAAAATGGTCCCACTTATTTGGGGTACACCCTACTAGCAAGTCTACTTTCCCACTAGTTAAGGATATATCTGTGAGGGATAAATGTATGTACTCAATTGAAATCCCTGATCAAATTATTGACAAAAATATTTCTTGTATGGACATGACTCAAGTTGGGAGATTCATTGGGGCCAAACCCAATATTGAAGATGTGTGGGCCTTTGTTCATAAAAAATGGATTTTGAAAGGTCAAGTTGACATTTCAGCAATGGCTAAAGGGTGTCTCTCCTTTTGTTTTTCTTGTGAGGAGGATAAGCGAGATATCCTCTGTAGTAGTCTTTGGGTTATAGGAAGGCATACCTTGTTGTTATAGAAATGGACCCCCAACCTTTACTCTTTAGATCATTCTGCTATTTAAGCCCCTATTTGGGTTAGACTACCTAGTCTCCCTCTTGAGTTCTGGGTGGAAGATGTGTTCAAGGGCATTGCTAATACTTTTGGGGAGCTCCTCTCTTTAGATCCTGTGACTGTTTCTAAGAGGAGACTGAACTTTGCCAGATTTTGTGTTGGAGTGTCAAGAGGTGTGGATTTTCCTAAATCTATATCTTTAAAAGCTAAACTTGGTATTTGGGACCAACGGATTGAATTTGAGTCTATTCCTTTTGCTTGCTTTCATTGAAAGAAAGCTAGTCACTGGGCTAAGAAATGTCCTTCTCTGAAAGGAAAGGCTAAGAAGGTCAAGAAAGTGTGGGTGAGAAAGGAACTCTCTAAGGGTGAGGAGATAGATTTAGATGAGTCTGCCTCCCCAAATGAATAGTCTACGAGTTTAGATGGCGGTGTGGTGGGTAGTGTGACTGAGGGTGTGGAGGTTCTCCCAAAACCTTGCGAGGATGATGCTTCTCTTCAAGATCAGTTAGATAGCTCAAACTAGATGTGAGGGCTCCTCATCTTAGTTTGGATTCACCTATGGAGATGGAGAGTGGTTTGAATGCCTCTACCCAGGTCCTTTCGAAGATCTGTAATAGTGACAGCTTGAAGAGGATCCAAGAAGATAAGGTGATCATTGTAGACACCTAAAAACCTTTAGAAAATAAAGTATTTTTATTTTCTGAAAAATTCCTAATGACATCATCATTTATTAATTAATTAATTATTTAATTAATTTATTTATTTTTATGCCATTAAATCCCTTTATCTTAATTAAAAATATTTAATTAAAGAGTCCCTCCCAAAAATGTTTAAATCTTATTTAAACATTATTTTCTTATTTATTAATTATTTAATTAATAAATTGACCAAAAAATCCAAAATAAATAAAAATTTTATTTTTTGCCCAAAACTTGGCCAATTTCCTTAAGACCACTAACCTCTTCCAAAATCTTCTAATCCTTCTTTAATTTTGATTAAAGGCTAATCCCATCATTTCTTACCCCTAATCCCAACTCAAAATATTTAATTAAGATTAAATATTAATCCTCATGTTTATTAAAAAGTTTTAATAAATATCTCCTCAACCCAAACCCTTGAAATAAATAAAACTTTATTTATTTCCTAAAAATCAAATTTTTCCTCATCCTAAGAAGTTCTAGACTCTTCTAGAAAGTCTTCATCCTCATCCTAGGAAGTTCTAGACTATTCTAGAAAGTCTTTATCCTCATCCAAAGTCTAGACTCTTCTAGAAGATGTCTTTAAGCCTAATCCTAATCTTCTCCTAACCTTGTCACATTCCCTAAACATGGGTTAAAACTTACTAACCCAAGCCAAAGTTAACAAATATCTCCTCCTTCACCCACCCTCATTAAATGCCATCCACTTGCCTATCCCTAAGCTAATCCTAAACCATCCTAATCCATCCTCTAATCATTTGCATAATCCCAAGCAAGCTTAAAACCCTCCTAATCAAGCCCAAGTCAAAATTGCTCTCATCTCCCTCAAAATATCTCAACCATAAAACTTTATGAAGCCCACTAGGCCATAAATGACTCTTCCAAGCCCTTTTATTGCTCTTACAATCCATTATGAGGGTCTTTATAAATATTTTATCCCTTGAGCCTCCTTTGTTGACTCATCCTTCCCCTTTCCTCCATCCTCTCACCCTGTGACATGTGTCACTCCCTGATTGGTTGTAAGGAAGCACAATCCATGTGCTCTCTTCTCATGCAATCTGAGCCCTCCATGAGCTTTTTCCCATCCTTGCATCTTAGCCCTCAATCCCTCAAGCCTCTTACCTATAAATTGGATCGTTCCCCTTTGCAAAATAACACAATCCATGAAGTAAAATCATAATGCCATTTTAAGAAGCCATTTTACATCAAAACCATACACTCACACCCAAATTCCAACTCCATTTGAAGCCATTTTTGAAGCATAAGCTTGAGCATACATCCTATCTATTTAGACAAAGCCACTCAACAAGAGAGCTTCTTATTGAGAGAGTCCATTAATGGCTCATATTCTCAATTGAGAGCTCATCTTAGTCTATCTTGAAGTTTATGATTTTTGTTTAGTTTGTAGAAGCTTTATTTAAATTTAGTTTCTATTAGCATACTAACATTGCTCATATACATTTTGGCATGCCCGGTGGGACCCCGCATGGGTCATCTTCATTAGCTTTTTTAGTCAAGTTTTGTATGTCATTTGCTAATTTTGGCTAATTTTACTTGTTTTTGTGATTGGTAGGATTGTATAAATTGGTTTTGTAGGTCCACATGAGCATGAAGAAGACAAAGGAACTCATAGTCAATCTCATAGTGTTTGCAGATTTTTCAAGCTTATAGGTGGACAAAGCACTTGGAATTCTTCTTCCTCTTCTTGTCTATATTCTTCTTATTCCATCTACTTCTTCTTCTTCTTCTTGTGGGAGATCTTGGCCCTTTTTTTTTAAGGAAGCAAAATCATACAAACTTCTTTTTAGTGCTTAAAATGAACCCCTAAATCATACTTAAATCCATTAAAAACTAAAAATTTGCAAAAAAAAAAAAAAAGGCATTTTAACAAGTGAAACTAAACCAATCCAATCATTTGCATCCTTGCAACATCAAGGTTTTAGATGCATTCATGCAAATTTAGGAACACTTCATTTTTGGGAATTTAAAAAAAACTTCAAGTTTCCATTTCAAAAGGTTCAAAATCAACACTAAGTGCACACTAAAATCTAAGTCAAACTCAAAGCATCAATCAAGGATAAAATGAACCTCATTTGCAAATATTTTAAAGTTCTTTTAAAAATCTCATGAAAACTAAGAATCTTAAATGGTTGCCAAAAATTGTCCTAAAAGCTTTGTTATTTGTTCCAAACAAATGTCTTGTTGCAAAATCTTGAATGTTTCTTAGATTTTTCATGCATCAAAACAATCTAGGAATATCATTTTTGGGTTTAAAATATGCAAACTAGAACACAAAATCTTGAATGAAAACCAAAGTTCAAAGAGTCATTTTCACTTTTGAGTCCAAAACAATCTTGAATGATCTAAGGTTAAAACAAAGCACTTCAAAGTTCTTAAAACAACACTCAAAATCTCAATCTTGAATGCTCAAAGGTTAAAAACTTGAATGTTTAATCACTTGTCTTTGAATGCATGTTGCTAAACACACTCTTGAATTCCATGGATTAAAATAAAAATTTTCTTGAATGCATGATTAAAACAACAAATCCAATCTTGAATGCCAAGGATCAATTAACCATTGCAATATCAAACACTTCATTTGGAGCTTCTAAAATTGAACAAAACAAATCTCTTTTCCACATGCAATTTAGGTAAAGTTTGATTTTTGGACATTTAAGAAACTTTGTTAAGTTAAATACAAATTTGCAAAAATCAATTTGAGTAGTTCTTTGGACTCACCTCTTTTCTAATCACCCATCAATTCAACCATTGGTTGCAATCTCAGTGCCATTTATGGGGATGGGTCTACTTGAAAAAGGTGTTAAATGTTCCACAATCTAACTCACTCACTTGGTCTTTGAACGTTTGCTTTAACTTTATCAAAAATTTTAAATGACCAAAACTCTAGATTAAGTCGATCACACTTCAAGTTTGGGCACTAAAATTGAACAACTATTGACGTGGAGGGCCTCTGGGCACGCGCTTGACAAATCGAGTCTCACACATCTTTGCTTTGGGCTTAAAACAAAATCACACCAACTCTTGAATGCTTTAAAGGAAATTAATCGATACTTGACATGGAGGGCCTCCGAGCGCGCGAGTTTTCTTTTGTTGACCCTAACTCTTCTTCTTGTTTGCATTCTTCGATCGATTTACTTTTGTTGGCGCTTCAAGTTGGAATCGAACATTGTCTCTTAAACATGAGTGCTTGCAAAGTCTAGATTAGCACACATAAGAGTCAGTTGGTAAAAGAACAAGCGTGTTTTTTTTTATAGCCCAAGGTCATCTAAGTCTTCTCTCCCCTTGTCATCTTTTGAGGCCATCTTGGGTGCATAAGATTAGGATCCAAAACCTTGTTTCTTTTTAGGAGGCCTGCTTGGAGATTTCATCACCCCTTGGATGACCTCAACTCCAGCATTCTGGCAGAGTATAAGAATCGGGAGGTGAATCAAAAGACACCTCTCTTGGAATCAAGATTTTTGTCACTCGGGCTAAGCCTCAAGGAACTTTATACCCTTGAGAAGTGAAAGAGGAGAAGTGGGTTACCGCTCGTCTTGGTTGTGTGACATCTTGTTGGTTTCATCTACGGATTTGGACCTCATGTACCTTTGGGTATATCAAGGACTCCCTAGCTAAACCAACTGTCAGCCTTGTAGACAACCATCTAGAGTGTTAATGTGTTTGAAGTGATTGATCGAAACATTTGTAAAACATACACACTCCTCAGTGCAAGTATCACATTGTGAGAATCAAAAACTTCTATCTGGTTGTTCCTATCTATTGCTTGCTTTTTTATTTGTTGAATGAATGTTTGCCAAACTTGGTCAATCCTAGCTTAGGGTACACTTAGCGTAGTCACTGCCTATTCTAGAAGTTGAACAAGTTGAAGCAAAATAATCGAGGTCTCTCAAAGCCAAGCAGATTCAAGAATTGATGTCAAAGCAACCCAAACCCAAACAGAAGTTCCACAAAGTTAAACTCAAACCATCTCAGGCATACCAAGAACTTTCAGCCAAGAGAAAGGAACTAACACCAAGTCCTCGAATTGCCAAACTCCACAAAGCAGAGGATAAAGCTGTTGAAAAAGCACTTCAAGAGGCCTAATTAGAGCGCACCATCAAAATTAGCCAACATCCAGGAGTTAATCTTGCTTATGCCTTACCAACTAGGCATGATTTCTATGAATAGACACCCTTGTTTCTCCACACCTTCTTGGATAAGCTTCACCTTAGAGTCATCTTTGTAGAAAAGCCAGCCATCTTAGGTTATCCCCTTAAGCATTATTAGCTCATCCATCTCATTTAGGACCAAACCATCTAGCCAGCAATCCAAAATCTTCACATCCAAGCCTTCAAAAATTGTTGTCACCTTGCTAAAAGTTTGCCATTCCTAAAATCTTTCAAAACCACCAATCTCACCAAGGTTATCCCTTTGACAAAGCTTTGTCTAGGGTAATCTAGCTTTGCCACTTGTTATCCCTCATCACATTGAGCTAAAGGTTGGGATCCACAAGTGGTCAATCTCATGTTCTTCCTAAAGGATCATCAGTCTATCCTTAAGTTGACACAATCACCACCAAGCTTGCACATAGGAAAGCAGACCTTTTGTGCTTTGGCAACATATATTTGAAGTTAGAATCCCCAACCCAATCTTCCTTAGGTTTTGTCATATAGCTTTGCCTCAACCTAGGAAATCATTTGCATAGAAAAGCCTTCCTCTCTTTTGCATCCACCAGCATTTGTTGCATCTCATCCCTAGGAGCATTTTTCATGCCACCTATCACTCGCTTAGCCAAGAAGAAAGAAACAATGGAGCCCTATCATTTGGATCGAACAGCCTCACCCCCCTTGAGCACTTAGCCATCCTTCAACCCAGAGAAAGCTATGTCATCATCTACTGACATTGAAGCTTTCATAAACCAACCAGGAAATGCAGTATTGGTAAACTCCATTATAGACAAGAACAAAGAGACAATCATGGCTAATTTTCGAAGGGACAATGTAGGAACCTTTGACTTTGGAAGACCCCCTCCATTATTAGATCCATCTCACTCATTTTTTGGGTAGCTTCCACCACCCATAGGCTCTTATGATCCAAATTATCCTCAATATATGCCAAAGGAAGAGCCTCCAGCCAATCCATATGATCCAATAGACCCAAACATACCATCATCCACCAAAGTTGAAATCTCCATGCCGAAAGCCAACCCAACCACCACCACTCCATCCTTGGTTCATACCTCTCTGCTCCAAACCCCCTTTACCCAAAACACCTCACCATTCATGCCCTTCACTATTGCTACTGCTGCTCCCCAACCTAGCCTTCCAAATCCACCCATCTCCCAAATCAGTGCTAGCATCTTTGGCCAACCTCAGCAATATATAACAAGGATGCCGCCCTTGGGGCCAAGTAATCAACCTTTCATCACCCCCAACTTGTTCACCACAACCCAAAGCACAATCTCATCATTTCCATTAGGTCTTGGGAGCTCAGTGCCATCAGCCACAAGTCCACAAGCTACTACCCTCACTCCACAAAGCTATCAAACCCCACAAGCTACTACCAATGTTCTGCCCAACTCTCAAGTGACCCAAGCTCCTGCCACCACTCTACCAAGCTTCCAAATCTAGCCACCAAGCTATCAAACCCCATCAATTCCATTTCCTAGCTTTTAATTCCCACCACCTCCACCACCAACTAATCCATTACCTCCTATTACCAACTACTTTTCAATGACACTTCTAGGAGGTAACCCACCAATCCAACCAACCACCAATTATTTGTAGGTACCATCCCAAATGGGGGCGTAGCCCACATACCTTGGTCAAACCCCACAAGCCCCCCAATCCTTTCCCCAAGCTTCACAACCATCTTATAACTTACCTCCACAAAGAAATTCATTTATCCCACAGCCAGCTTATGTTCCTCAATCCCAACCTCAAATCCCATATCAACAGCAAGCCTCACAGCACATGCAGCACTATGCGCCACCTCCCCCTCAGCAAACCGTCATCCACCATGCAGCTGCCCAAACAATGTACAATCCCTATCAGCAAATCCCTCACAGCCATCCATATTTAGTGACCCCATCTAGTGCATACCTACCTCAAGGCACTCCTACATTGGGGGCACCCCAGCCATCACCCATTAATTCAGAATGTGAAGCCATGAAAAAAGCTTTGAAGAACATCCAAGAGGGAAATGATCCAAAAAAATTCAAGTTTGAGAATGTGTGCCCTTACCCATTTGACAGAGCCATTACCATGACACCATTCCCCAAGCATTTTGAGACACCCAAATTTGACAAATTTAGAGGAAAAGGGGACCCTGTCACACATATCAAAGAATTTTACATGCGCTGCCAAGAAGTGGCATACGATGACGTCTTCCTCTTGCGTCTCTTTCCCAAAAGCTTGGCTGGACCAACTCTTGAATGGTTTTATAGAATCACCTATGGCACAATTAAAAATTTTGCTAAATTATCTGAGGCATTTGTAGCCCAATATGCCCATCTTGTTGAAACAAAGCTATCAGTAGTTGATCTTGTCCACACCAAGCAAAAAGGTGGAGAAAGCCTTCTCGAATATCTGCAAAGATGGCAAACCCTTACCACCCGCATATCTTGCACCTTGCCAGAGCGCCATTTGGTGAAAATGTTTATTGATAATGCCCATCCTAGCTTGGCTCACCACATGACCATGAACTATTTGCAGACCTACAAAGATATCAAAGAGAAAGGAATGATCCTTGAGAAAGGACTCATTAAAAATGGTGTGGTCAAAATTTACAAGGAAGCCAACCAAAATCAATCACATTCCAATGACAAGTCTAGGTATTGGAACAAAAAAAAGCATGTTGCAACAGATGGCGTCACTAACACCAGACATGTGAATATTGTTGGTCCTTCTCACAACTTGTCCAACCCACCCTATCAACCAAACAATCAGCAAGCTATCAACTACCAACAACAGAATAACCACAGCTATCAAAACCACAATCCAAGACCAAACTTTCAAGGGTCTAGCAATCAAGCTAATGCCATCAATGTAGCTGCAGGACAAAAGCCCAGATTCCAAACTACACCTAGAAACTATACACCCCTTGGTGAGCCATTGGATGTCATTTTTGAGAAATTAGTCAAGGAAAACCTCATCAAATTTCCTCCTACCTAACAAATTGACCCAAGCCAATCCAAAGCTGCATGGTACAAAGACAATGAGTACTACAAATTTCATAGGGTAAAAGGTCACACTACCCTCAAATGCATGAAACTGAAAGACTATGTGCAGGACCTCATTGATCGGAAGGAAATCACTGTTGGTGCCAAAACATCTCCCAATGCAGGCTTACAGATCTATCAAAATGTTTTTCCTCCTCACAACAATCAAAATCTTGGAAAAGCACCTATCCAAACCAACAACAACAACACCAACAACCGTTAGCCAAACCAACAGCATGGGAAGAACAATGACCACACTTCATCCTATATAGACTATGGTAGCCTTATAGGTTGTATATCTAAGAAAGAGCCTTTTGTCAATGTTATCAATATCTAAGGACCAAACAATGAGTGTGCAGTCAACACTCGAAGAGCCCGATTTAACATCGCAAGCCATCCCATTTCACCAGCACCATCAGCTCCATCAAAAAGCCAATACAATATCTTGGAACACCTTGGGAACATACCAGTCCAAATCTCCATTTTAGACCTTCTTCGCACTAGTCCTGTGTACAAGAACATCCTTGACAGTGCTCTCATAGAAGCCTGTGTCCCTTATGATATCAATGCTACTGATTTTTGTAATCTTATTGGACACCTTTCATCCTCATGTGCCCTATCGTTCAAACCCACCGACATACCCGTGGTCGAGCCAGATCACACCTTTCCACTTCGCATAGCCATCATGGTATCCAATTTTTTTGTGAAAAGAGTAATGATAGATAATGGATCAATCTTGAATATTTGCACCCTAAAATTCATAAAACAAGCTGGGTATACTGAGGCAGATATCATTAGTGAGGTTATCACCATCAAGGCTTATGACAACTTGGAAAGAACCACAGAAGGAACTATTTTGCTGCCAATCAAGGTTAGGCCAGTCATCCAAGAAACACTCTGCCATGTTATTGATCTAAACCTACCATTCAACATCCTCTTCAGTCGCCCATGGATTCATTCCATGAAAGCCATTCCATCCACTTACCATCAGTGCATCAAATTTTTGCATCAAGGCACTGAGGTAACCATCCATGCCGATCCAGAACCCTTTGCTTACTGCAATGTGGTTAAAGCTTCATATACAAACCATTGCTCTGGAATTGATATCGGCACATCCATCGCCAGCTCATCCCACACTTGTAATGACCCAGAAACCATCCTCGCCTCTACCCTATCTACCGTGAAGATCAATAACAAGGGTTGTGGAGAGTATAGTTTGTCAGATGCATTTGTTGGCGGGGCACTCCCACTTGATCCACATGCCCATGGACGACCGACATATCACAAAGCTAAGGAGATTCCACCTCCTCGATACAAACAGTTTGGCCCAACAACCTTTGTATCCTCGAAAATCCCTCTTCATGAGGAGCTCACTCCAGATATCAACAATTGGTTACATAAGGATGCACCTCAAAGGAATCAAGCACGCCTTGATCACTTCAGTCAAAAGTATCCCCAAGAACATAAGCTCATCACTGAAAAATGGAACTATCAAGGTGGTGGTCTAGGACCAGAAGAAAGAGGCATGCAGTGCCCCATCGACGCACACAAGTGGGAATCAAAGTCAGGTCTTGGCTTTGGCATACCCATAACTGAGGGCACCAATACGAACAATCACGCTTTTTTGAACATTCACCATGACTTTGCTGAAATTGAAGACATTCCTGAGGAAGTTGAAAAGAGAGCCTACGATGATATCCTAGACCAAATCTCCCTCGAAGACTCTGTTCTCCAAGAACTATCCATCCACCTCATTGACCTACCACTCGCCCATCCACAACTCATAGATTGGGACCAACCAAGTGTCATACACATTGATGAGTTCACATAAGAGGAAGCGCTTCTGAGATTCATGGGAGCTGAAATACCTCACAAGAAAACAAAGCCATATTCTGCCTATATCTACAAGCTAGATCCCAAGGGGTATTTTGGAGAAAATCCCCAACCTAGTTTCGATACACCCAAAACTGGAACTAAGGTGAATCTGAGACTAGCTAAGGCAGTGAAGAGAACCCCTCAGCAAGAACATCCAAAGCCACAAGCAGAACATGAGGATTTAGCATTACCTCCTCAAGATAATCGACCAGAGATATCTTCTATTCTAATTGAGGATACTAGGGAAGTCAACATCGGTTCTTCAGAGATCCCTAGGCTTGTTCACATTGCTAGATCCCTATCACAAGACCAAGCTGATCTCCTCTTTGAGGTCTTAAGAGAGAACATTGGCCAATTTGCATGGTCATATCAGGACATGCCAGGGCTTGATCCAAAGCTTGTAGTTCATCATCTTGGAGTCAATCCATAGATCAAGCCCGTAAGACAAAAGCTTAGAAAAATGCACCCCAAGGTGGCATTACTTGTCAAAGCTGAGTTAGAAAGAATGTTAGCTGCTAAGGTTATCTAACCTATCGACTATTCAGAGTGGATCTCCAACATGGTCCCCGTCACTAAGCCTTCTGGTGACATCAGAATCTACACTGATTTCAGAGATCTTAACAAAGCTTGTCCAAAAGATGATTTTCCCTTGCCCAACATAGATATGATTGTAGATCTTACAGCTAGACATAAAATTTTGTCCCTCATGGATGGATTTTCTGGGTACAATCAAATCAAGATTGCAGAAGAGGATCAGCATAAGACAACATTCACTACCCCTTGGGGAACCTTTTGCTACAACATGATGCCTTTTGGCCTAAAGAATGCTAGGGCTACCTATCAAAGAGCTATGATAGCCATTTTTCATGATCTCATCCATCGCATTTTGGAGGATTATGTGGATGATATCTTGGTCAAGTCTCATACCTTCATGGATCATCTTGTTGACCTGGAGAAAGTCTTTGATAGGTTAGCCAAATATCATCTCATGCTGAATCCCAAGAAATGTGTCTTTGGGGTCACATCTGGCAAGATTCTAGGCTTTATAGTTTCTAAACGAGGTATACAGATTGACCCCAAGAAGGTCAAGGCTATCTTAGACATGCCTCCTCCCCAGACATTACGACAGCTTTGTTCTCTTCAGGGAAAGCTTCAATCTATTCGGCGCTTCATCTCCCAGCTTGTAGATAAGTGTACACCATTTTCACATTTACTGAAGAAGGATGAGAACTTCAAGTGGGATCCTTTATGTTGGCACATCTTCGACCATCTCAAGCAGTATCTCATCAATCCCCCTATCTTGGTTCCACCAGTTCCTGGTCGTCCCCTAATTTTGTACATATCAACAACACCTACTGCTCTAGGGGTACTTCTATCATAGCTCGATGACTACAGTAGAGAAAGAGCCATCTACTACATCAGTAGAACCCTAGTTGGTTATGAACACAATTACACTCCTATGGAAAAAGCTTGTTTGGAAGTTTTTTTCTCAACTCAAAAGCTTTGCCATTACATGCTAAGTCATACCATCCAACTAGTCTCCAAGATTGACCCTCTCAAGTATATGCTCTCCAGAACAGCACTTACAAGCCATTTGGCTAAATGGGTTATGCTCCTTAGCAAATTTGACATCCAGTATGTGGACAGAAAGGAAATCAAAGGGCAAGCTATAGCAGATCACCTAGCTGATGCACCTCTAATAGATGCTTATCCGTTGATCACAGAATTTCCAGATGAGCATATATGTCTAATTGAAGAAAAACCCCCATGGAAACTTTATTTTGATGGCTCATACACATCTCATGGATCAGGGGCAGGAATATTGTTGGTCACACCTCAAGGAGATTACATTCCAAAAGTCTTCAAGCTACAATTCCCTAGCACCAACAATATAGCTTTATATGAGGCCCTCATAGTAGGATTAAAGATAGCTACAGACTAGAACATTACTGAGCTACAAATCTTTGGCGATTCTCAGCTCATCATCAAGCAAGCCCTAAATGAATATCAAACCAAAGATGAAAAGCTATTACCCTACAAAGAGCTAGTTGATCAGCTAACCCAGCATTTTACAAGGCTTTAGTTTACACAAGTGCCTCGAATACAGAACAAAGCAGTAGATGTTATGGCTACCATAGGCTCGCTCTTGGAAATTCCCCAAGTAGCTACACAGTACGATCTTTTAGTGGAGCAGCTCCTCACACCTGCCTATGCAAATGAGGATTCAAACCGTGTTTGTATCTTGGTTGGTCCCCAATCCCCTTTGTACCATGAGATTCACACTTACCTTAACAATGGTATCATATCCCCTCACCTCACACGTACCCAATGCCAGAACCTCATCCAAAAATCATCCTGCTATGTTATCATAACGAATACCCTATATCGTCAAGGTTATCACGAGACTCTCTCTCGATGTTTAGACCAAAATGAGGCCATGATGGTGTTAAAGGAAGTACACTCTGGACTTTGCAGTGCCCACACGAGTGGTATTTTTCTAGCGTGACAAATCCTTAGAGCAAGCTACTATTGGCCTACTATTGAAGAAGACTCCTGTGACTTTTTTAGAAAGTGTCTCCCATGTCAGCAGCATGCAAATCTTGTGCACGCTCCAGCACAGGATCTACAACCTATTGCACCACCTTGGCCTTTCGCTTGTTGGGGCCTTGATCTAGTTGGAACTATCACACCCCTCTCATCTGATGGACATAAATGGATAATAATAGCTACAGACTATTTCACTAAATGGGTGGAAGCAATCCCCCTAGTCTCAGCTACAAGAGTTCAAGTCTCCAAGTTCATCTTGTACCACATTGTTTGCCGCTTCGGCATCCCATCCACCATCTTCACCGACCACGGAGGTAACTTTGAAAATCTCAACATGGAAGAATTACGCACTTCCCTCCACATCCATCACCTCTTTTCTAGCCCATATTTCCCACAAGGTAATAGCCAGGTAGAGGCAACTAACAAAACCCTCCTCAAAATCCTAAAGAAAGTTGTCAATGATTTCGGCTGTGATTGGCACGTACAAATAAATCCAGCCCTATGGGCCTATCGAACTTCCTTTCATACATCCACAGGCACAACTCCATACTCCCTAGTCTATGGTGCCGAAGCGGTACTACCTATAGAGGTTGAACTTCCCTCCTTGCGCATATCTTTGCAAGGGAAAATATCAGATGAAGAATACAGAGTAGCTCGGCTCACCCAGCTAGATCTCTTAGACGAGAAGCAACAAAAAGCCTATGATCATCTCACAGTCTATCAAACTTGTCTCAAAAGGAATTTCAACAAGAAGGTGCTTCCATGACACTTTCAGCCAGGTGACATGGTCCTCAAAGAAAATATGAAAGCCAAGCAGATCGAGAAAAGAAAGGCAAGTTTGAACCTACATGGCTTGGTCCTTATGTTGTCACTGCTTCCTTTGGCTCCGGAGCCTATCAACTATCTACACTGGAAGGAGAACTCTTGAATGATCCTACTAACATCATTCATCTCAAGAAGTTCTATGCTTGAAGATCCTTGGTATACCCAGCTTTTGAAAAATGCAAAAAAAAAATAGTAAAGAGAAATAAGCGTCCAATGGTGAAAACTTGGCAATTCAAGTGCCTTGGATAGGTACCTTGGTGAAAACTTGGTAATTCAGGCACCTTGTGTACTAAGACTAATCCATTATCTATCACTATCCTATCCCTCATCCATTCACCCATCATCCCATAAAACACCTGCTTGTTCCCTTGGTGTTCCAACCAAATATCCAAAATCTAATGGAGCTTGTAAGTACCTCATGTACAACTTGTAAAATCTTGTACCTCAGCTTGTAAAATCTTGTACCAAAGCTTGTATTATACCTTGTAAATCTTGTACCATACCTTGTATATCCAAATCTTGTCCAAAGTTTGTACCATAGTCCAGCCTGTAAATAATCTTGTATCCTAGCTTGTATACTATCACGTGCACACACAAAACCCCATTTTCACTTAAGCTTTTCGCAAACCATCTACATATCCACCTATCACCTATTATAGACATCCCATCCTTCACAAACATTTCCATCTCACAAAAACCAAAACATGAACAAACTTGTACATTTGTAGCATATCTTGGTCCATCAGCTTGTATATCCTCTTTAGCTTAGTACCATTGTATCTATCCAACGTTCGTGTCAGTTCGTCCTTGATCAGCATCTTGCACCCATCGCACATCTTGGTTAGCTATTCCAATGCATCTTTTAGCTAGATTTCCTATCACCAAAGTGTTATCTTTCTTAGTTCAGCTTGCCAGACGCATCACTCATCCAAATCCACCAGCTTAGGTGCTCTCTGATAGGTCCTTGCAGGATATAGCTTTCCTCATGTCTGATCTTGGTCCGTTAGTACCTCGTCCTACCCATCTCATTGGCAAACGGTTCTCTTTTGGATTTTTGCTTTCTTTTGATTTGGACTCTTCCCTGTTGGGTCTTGAAATATCTTTTCCAAGCAATCTCCTTGTTCCCTCCTCAAGGTTGCCACGATCTTCAATATCATGGTATACTGTGAATGGGGCAATCAGAGTGTAAGGTCTTGATCATGTCTTTTTCTTGTTTTCTTTTCTGCTTGTGGGTTACCCAGTGTCATTTCCACACTACTTCCTCTGGGATTCATGTGTGATACTGGGGCAATCCTTGCATGTTTGTTTTGAGTCAGTTCGTCAGTCCTCTGGACAGTTGGTGAAAAGGCCTTGATGTTCTTGGTAACCTTGGCAATTAACCAATAGTCCTATAGAAAATCTAGTGCTCAACTACATGGTGGTACTTCTCTTTGAAGTATCCCCCCGCTCAAAAAGCTTCAATGGTTTTCCTTCATCTCCATTATCCCCCATCCATATCCAAAATCTGTCTCTCCTACCCCAGCTTATGCATCAGTATCTCTTTGAATCACTCCTCGCCTTTAGCTTTAGGGATCCACAATCCTAGTCTTAGGGATCCACCAATCCAAATCAATCCACCAAGCCTCATCTTTCGAGATCCACAATCCTAGTCCTAGGGATCTCCGAAACCCATCTTTTGCCAATCTGACTCTTTGAAATCTTGTTGCATCAGCTTTATAGTCCCCTCATCCATCTCCCCATCCTGGATTCCTTTTATAGCGCTCCGCTCCTTCATCCTCTGCAATCCCTGAGATCTTAGGCTTGCTTCCTCTTGTGCCTCTGATTCTCCCTTTATCATTCTCCCATAGTGAGAGTGTGAGCTAATTCAACCCCTTCTCTTTGCCAATTTGAGTCTCCTTGCTCATCCGAGATTCTTGTACTTTTCAAGAAGCCATCGAGCCTCGCTTTCTCTCCCCGCTGCCTTCTTGAGGGGGCATCTTGCAGTCCTTTCTCTCCTCTTCTGCTCTAGCCTTGGGCATCTTATTTTCTTATCTTTGATGCCATTCCACTTGCGGCATCACATCAAAGAGGGACAAAATGTAGACACCTAAAAACCTTTAGAAAATAAAGTATTTTTATTTTCTGAAAAATTCCTGATGACATCATCATTTATTAATTAATTTATTTATTTTTATGCCATTAAATCCCTTTATCTTAATTAAAAATATTTAATTAAAGAATCCCTCCCAAAAGTGTTTAAATCTTATTTAAACATTATTTCCTTATTTATTAATTATTTAATAAATAAATTGACCAAAAAACCCAAAATAAATAAAAAATTTATTTTTTGCCCAAAACTTGGCCAATTTCCTTAAGATCACTAACCTCTTCCAAAATATTCTAATCCTTCTTTAATTTTGATTAAAGGCTAATCCCATCATTTCTTACCCCTAATCCCAACTCAAAATATTTAATTAAGATTAAATATTAATCCTCATGTTTATTAAAAAAGTTTTAATAAATATCTCCTCAACCCAAACCCTTGAAATAAATAAAACTTTATTTATTTCCTAAAAATCTAATTTATCCTCATTCTAAGAAGTTCTAGACTCTTCTAGAAAGTCTTCATCCTCATCCTAGGAAGTTCTAGACTATTCTAGAAAGTCTTTATCCTCATCCAAAGTCTAGACTCTTCTAGAAGATGTCTTTAAGCCTAATCCTAATCTTCTCCTAACCTTGTCACATTCCCTAAACATGGGTTAAAACTTACTAACCCAAGCCAAAGTTAACAAATATCTCCTCCTTCACCCACCCTCATTAAATGCCATCCACTTGCCTTTCCCTAAGCTAATCCTAAACCATCCTAATCCATCCTCTAATCATTTGCACAATCCTAAGCAAGCTTAAAACCCTCCTAATCAAGCCCAAGTCAAAATTGCTCTCATCTCCCTCAAAATATCTCAACCATAAAACTTTATGAAGCCCACTAGGCCATAAATGACTCTTCCAAGCCCTTTTATTGCTCTTACAAGCCATTATGAGGGTCTTTATGAAGATTTTATCCCTTGAGCCTCCTTTGTTGACTCATCCTTCCCCTTTCCTCCATCCTCTCACCCTGTGACATGTGTCACTCCCTGATTGGTTGTAAGGAAGCACAATCCATGTGCTCTCTTCTCATGCAATCTGAGCCCTTCATGAGCTTTTTCCCATCCTTGCATCTTATCCCTTAATCCCTCAAGCCTCTTGCCTATAAATTGGATCCTTCCCCTTTGCAAAATAACACAATCCATGAAGTAAAGTCATAATTCCATTTTAAGAAGCCATTTTACATCAAAACCATACACTCACACCCAAATTTCAACTCCATTTGAAGCCATTTTTGAAGCATAAGCTTGAGCATACATCCTATCTATTTAGACAAAGCCACTCAAAAAGAGGCTTCTTATTGAGACAGTCCATTAATGGCTCATATTCTCAATTGAGAGCTCATCTTAGTCTATCTTGAAGTTTATGAATTTTGTTTAGTTTGTAGAAGCTTTATTTAAATTTGGTTTCTATTAGCATACTAACATTGCTCATATACAATCATGACCAAGGAGGGTGGGATATTGTCAAAGAGGGGACCCAAAGGGATACAGTTTTTCCTACAAATAATAGGGTCCAGGAGTCTATGAAGGCTGGCAACTTTGTTAGAGGTGAAGTTGAGGACTTTCTAACTGTCTCTCATGATGAGGAAGCAGTGTGGGAAGAAGACAGTTCTGATGCCAATTGGATTTTGGTATAGTCTAAAGGTAGGACGAAAGGTGGTAAGAAAGATGAGGTGACTGCTCCATTGAAAAACAATAAGAAAGGGCCCGAAGAGAACTCTAAAAATGTGGAGTCTAAAACTTTTAAGGGTAGACATGGATGTTCTTCTTCTAAGAATGTTGGTTCAACCCTCAAGAATGATTATGTTGGGTCTTCTCCATAATTGGTTGGAAGACCATCCAATTTGCAAAAAATAATAGCTAAGGCAAATAGAGGCATCATTGATGGTAGTTAGAGAACCATCCTTGAATTAAAAAAAAATCATAAATTATGAAGATTATCTCTTGGAATATCTGAGGGTTAAATAACCCTCAAAAACATGACATTTTAAAAAATATGATAAGGGACAATAGGTCGAACATTTTTGTTATTCAAGAAACCAAGATGTTGAAGGATAAGGTGGAATGTCTTCCTATTTTCAAGGGAGGAAGAATTATTGGTAATGATTATGAACGAGCATCAGGCAGGTTTTAGGATTTAAACCACAGATAAAAATAACAATTACATGCAAATATAACCAATATCAAAAAATAATAGATCACACAGAAAAGAATACAAGACACCAAGATTTAATGTGGTTCACCCAATCCCTAGGCTATGTCCACCAAATAGCAAGTCCAATATTATTATGATCTAGTGATTATAACCTGATCACAATCTATAATCCCTTACAACTCAATATCACCTCAAGAACCAATTTCACATCACAACTATGAAAAAATCCCTAACCCTAAGCTCTTTTATACAAGTATTTTTACTAATTTAGGGTTATAATTAATAATTGCATGTCGGCCCAAAATCTTGATAAAAAAGGGCCCAAATTTTTTTTTTGAAGTCCCAAAGAATTTATGAATTATGTACAATACTTTCTTGATCAGTCACCACAATCTAACAATCTCCCACTTGGAGACTGATCAGGCTCCACACTAAACAACAATCTCCCACTTGGAGACTAATCCTGTAGCTATGTCGCTACTCCATGAGACTCCCACTGGATCAAACCACCCTTGACACTGCTATTCATTTATTCATGTTCAGTCTAGAAGACAACAGAAGCTAAAGAGGAGTTCAACTTCTCCCTTTTTACTACCTTTGTCAACATATCTATTGGATTTTCATTTGTATGTATCTTCTCTAGCTTTAACTGTCAATTCTCCAAAACTGACCGAATGAAATGGTACCACAACTGTATGTGTTTGGTCTTTGAATGTAGAGCTGAATTCTTTGCAAGATGAATGACACTTTGACTATCTATAAACAAATAATTATCCTTTTGAGGGTGTTCCAATTCTTCCAAGAAGAACTAAAGCCATATCATCTCCTTGGTTGCCTCTGTAGCAGCTACATACTCTGCCTCTGTAGTGGATAAAGCATTAACCTTTTGTAACCTAGAAACCCAACTCACGACTACCCCACCAATAGTAAAGACATAACCTGTAGTACTCTACTTGGTATTAATATCCCCTACCAAATCTAAGTCAACATAGCCCTGTAAATTAGTAGTAGAGCCCCCAAAGTATAAAAACTTATTGGATGTTCCTCTCAAATATTTAAGAATCCATTTGACTACATTCCAATGCTTGATTCCTAGATGACTCATATACTTGCTAACAACTCCCAACATATGTGCAATATCTTACTTATTACATACCATAGCATACATCAAGATTCCTATAGCTGAAGCATAGGGTACCTTGGACATCTTATCCTCCTCTTTTTGTGTCTTAGGACACATCTCCTTAGTCAACTTCAAATGACTAGATAAAGATGTGGTGAAAGCTTTAGCATTCTCCATAGAGAAATGTTGCAACACCTTCTCCACATAATCAGCCTAAGATAGCATCAATGTTCTATTCTTCCTATCTCTACAAATCTTCATACCAAGGATTTTTTTTGCTGCCCCCAAATCCTTCATAGCAAATGCATGTGCTAGTTGGTGTTTCAGCCCCTTAATGTGATCCATGTTAGACCTAGCTACAAGCATATCATCAACATATAAACATAAAATAATGTAGCTATCATCATCCAACCTCTTAAAATAAACATAATGATCTGAATGACACCTATTGTATCCATGGTCATGCATAAAACTATCAAATTTTAGATACCATTGCCGAGGTCCTTGCTTCAAGCCATATAAACTTTTCTTCAATTTGCACACTAAGTTCTCCATACCTTTGATCATAAATCCATGTGGCTGAGCCATATATATCTCTTCATCCAAATCACCATGAAGGAAGGTTGTTTTAACATCAAGCTTCTCTAAATGAAAATCTTCAGTAGCCACAAGACTTAAAATAGTATGGATAGAAATCATCTTAACAATAGGAGAAAATATCTCATCAAAATAAATGCCCTTTTTCTATGCAAATCCTTTCATAACTAACTTGGCTTTAAATCTTTTCTTACCTCCTTCCTCTTCTTCCAACCTATAAACCCACTTACTCTGTAAAGCTCCTTTACCTGTAAGAAATTTGCATAAATCCCATGTATTATTCTTCAGCAAAGATTCCATCTTGTCTTTCATTGCAAACTCCCACTAAATCTTAGTATCCACCTGCACAACTTCATCATAACATTTAGGTTCACTAGCATCAATAAGTAAAATTGAATACAAAGAGGGAGAGAATATTTCTGGAGGGCTAATTTTCCTTGTTAATTGTCTAACATTCACCAATGTGTGTGGTATTTTTTGTTGCGATTGTTGCACATCATGAGGAATGGCTGGAATATCAGCTTTTGGAGTATCATCTAGCACTACATAATCATCTTCTTTCTTCTCATGTTGCTGCAACAGATCTTTGAACAATACTTTCTCATTGAATATGACATCCTTGCTTCTTAAAATTTTATGTTTTTCACAATCTCAAAGCCTATAACCAAATTCATTAATGTCATATGTAAGAAATACACATTTCTTTGACTTAACTTCCAGCTTGGTTCTATTTTCAGAATCTATGTGAGCAAAAGCTTCATAGCCAAAGGTTTTGAGAATAGAATAACTCACATTCTTACTAGTCCATGCTTCCTTAGGAATACCATAGCCCAAAGTAGTAGAGGGGCCTCTATTAATCAAATCTATAGTAGTATTGACAGCCTATGCTCACATGTGTAAGGGCAACCCAACATGCAACCTCATGCTCCTTGCACGCTCCATTATAGTCATGTTCATGCGTTCAACCACTCCATTTTCCTATGGAGTCCTTGGAACAATTTTTTGTCTATGAATACCATTAGTGGAGCAATAATCTTCAAATTCATGACTGCAATACTCACCACCATTATCAGATCTGAGACATTTTAATTTCTTACCAGTCTCATTTTCAACCAAGCATTTCCATTTTTTAAAAGTTTTAAATACATCATATTTTTGTCTAAGGAAATAAACCCATACTTTTCTAGTTGTGTCATCAATAAATGTAACATAATAATGAGAGGCACCAAGGGAAGACACCGAAGCCGGTCCCCATACATCTATATGCACAAGCTCTAATTTATCCTTTTTGTTTTTCTTCCCAATCTTTACAAAACTCACTCTCTTTTGTTTTCCATACATAGCTTTCACAGAAATCCATATTAACACATTTGAGACCTGGTAAAAATTTCTTTGAATGAATTACTTTCATACCTTTCTCACTAATGTGCCCAAGTTTGTTGTGCCATAGTGGTGTATCAGAATTTACAATAGCTATTTGTTCTCCCTACTCAACTACAACAATTATTCCTGAACATTCATTTTTCTCTGAAATAATTAAAGTAGAAGGAACAATATGACCTATACAAAGATATAAGGTGCACCTTTTGAAACTTTCCAATTTTTATCATTAAAAGTAACTACACAACCCTCATCACCGAGTTGCCTTGCTGAAATTAAATTCCTACTCAGCCTTGGAACATGTCTTACCTCATGTAGTAGCCAATGATTCCCATTCTACAACTTAATTTTAATTTTTCCCTTTCCAACAATCTGACAGGGTTCATTATCCCCCAAATAAACAAGCCCAAAATCCCCTTGGACATAATCAATGAAATAACCTCTATGAGGTGTAGCATGAAATGAAGCACCAAAATCTGAAACCCATGAATCATCAACACTTTCTAAAGATAGAAGCAAAGCATCCTCTTCAAATTTTTTACTTACCACATTTGCCTCCTTGTCTCCATCTGGTTTATCTCCTTCATTTTTCTTTCGATTCTAGCAATCTTTCTTTTTATGACCTGGTTTCTTAGAGTACCAATAGTCATTAAGTCCTCTTGATTGAGACCTCCTCCCCTTTGACTTTCCTCTTGATTTCCCACTATTTCTAGAATTACTTCCTCTCTCAATAGTTTTGCCCCTACTTTTTGCATGCAAAGAACTTCCTGATGTAGATCCACCTAAGGTTTTTCTATGAGTTTCCTCGCTCAAAATAACACCGATCACATCATCATATTTTAGGGTACTAGATCTAGGAATAGAATTACTCACAACCATTACCAAGCCATTCCAGCTTTTAGGCAAAGAACACAAAATCAAGAGAGCCCTAATTTCCTCCTCAAAATTGATACCCACAGAAGATAACTAACTACTAATAGTATTAAATTTATTTAAATGATCTACAATAGATCCACCTTCTGCCATTTTCATATTAAATAAACACTTCATGAGAAATACCTTGTTTGAAGTAGGGGTTTTTTCATATAGTTTCACTAGGGTTTGCATCAATTCTTCTGTTGTCTTCACTTTTATAATATTAAATGCCACCGATGGTGCTAGGCATAATCGAATGCTTCCAAGTGTCTTTCATTCCAAAAGATCCCATTCATCATTTGACATAGATCCCTGATTCTTGGCTTTTCCTTCTAATGGCTTCCATAAATCCTTTTGATAAAGACAATCTTCCATTTGCATCTTCCATAACTAGAATTTCTTCCCTTAAACCTGTCAACCCTTAGCTTACCCTTGTCTACCATTGCTCCCACTCAACCATCAGACTTTCCTACAAAGGATAATTGAAAAAAAAAACAACCTCGCTTTGACACCACTTGTTAGGATTAAACCATGGACATAAATAACAATTACATGCAAATATAACCAATATTAAAAAATAATAGATCACATAGAAAAGAATAGAAGACACCAAGATTTAATGTAGTTCACCCAATCCCTGGGCTATGTCCACCAAAAAGAAAGTCCAATATTGTTATGATCTAGTGATTATAATCTAATTACAATCTGTAATCCCTTATAGCTTGATACCATCACAAGAACCAATTTTGCATCACAACTATGAAATAATCCCTAACCCTAAGCTCTTTTATACAACTATTTTTACCACTTTAGGGTTATAATTAATAATTACATGTCAACCCAAAATCCCAATAAAATAGGGCCCCAAAAAAAAATTGGGGTGATGCCTCAAGTCCCAAAGAATTTATGAAGTATGTACAGTACTTTCTTGATCAGTCACCACAATCTAATAGTGGGATGGTGGTTTTTTGGATTAATAGATGGATTCAAGGGGAGCTCATCTCTCAAAATAGAAATATGATGAATGTTAGATTATTTAATCCAAAAGATGATTTTAGTTGGGTCCTTACTAATGTTTATGCCCCCAATTCCAAATGGGGAAGGAAGGTCCTGTGGGAAGAAATTTATAATCAGAGAAAGCTTTTTGCTGAGGAGAACTGGTTGGTGATGGGGCACTTCAATACCCCTTTAAAAGATTCTGAAAAATGGGGAGGCAGTCAAACCAATCTAGATAATAGATTAGATTTAATGAATTTTATTGATCATCATCTTCTCCATGATCTTGAATTACATGGGATTGAGTAAACCTGGACTAATAAAAGAGCTAGAAAGGATCTTATTCAGGTCAGGTTGGATTATGCTCTTATTAGTAATGATTGGTTCCTGAATTATAAATGTGCACTTAATGCTCAAGTTCATGTGGAATCAGATCATTACCCTATTTTCCTAGTTGCTAATAAGCTCAACTTTCATAAGAATTTCCCCTTTAGATTTGAGAAAATATAGACTATTCATGTGGACTTGGAGAACCTCATTAAAGAGTGGTGGAGTATCAAAGTGGAAGGTACAACAATATTTAGAGTGGCAGCCAAATTGAAAAATGTAACGAAGAATATTAAGAAATGGAATAAACATACCTTTGGCAACATTTTTGAGAACAAAAAAAATATTTTGGAGGAATTTAAAGATATTCAAGATAGGATTCAAACTGATGGTTATGAGGTGGTCTCAAGGGAGGAGGAAAGTAGCAAACTGGTTGAACTTCATGACCTTACTACCAAGAAGGAGATGTTCTGGAGACAACCTTCTAGAAAGGTATCTTTGAAGGAAGGTGATCAAAATACTAAGTTCTTTCATTTAACTATTTTAAAGCATAGGATGGCTAATAGAATTTCTAGACTTAATATGGATGAAGGTTTGACTGATAATGAAGAGATTATCAAAAGGGAGGCTATAGAGTTCTTTAGAAAATTGCTTCAAGGTGACCCTGATTTGAATTTGGATAAGAAGAATATGTTTCTAGAGTGCATTCCAAGTTGTATATCTAAGGCTCAAAATCTATCCCTTGCTTCCATTCCATATACAAATGAGATTTATAAGGTTGTTTTCTCTTTTGAGGGTGACAAAGCCCCTAGTCCTGATGGGTTTCCTTTTTTGTTCTTTCATAAATATTGAAATATCATTGGTGCTGACATTTATAATGGTGTGAAGGAATTTTTTGGATTCTTAGAGAGTTAAATGGAACCTCTATTGCCCTTATTCTAAAGAAGTTAGGTGTTGATAGATTGGATCAATTTAGGCCTATTAGCTTGTGTAATTCTTTTTATAAGATTATTTCTAAAGTTCTTACTCTCAGAATTTTATCCCTTCTTCCAGTTATCATCTCAAGGAAGCAAAATGGGTTTGTTCTTAGTAGACAGATCTTGGATTCCATTATTTTAGTTCATGAAAATATTCATTCTCTTATAGTGTTGAAGAAGGAAGGGTTTCTTCTTAAGCTTGATCTCTCATAAGTTTATGACAGAGTGAATTGGAATTTCTTCCTCCATGGATTGGAAGCATTTGGCTTTAATAAGAGATTTTGAGACCTTATCTTCATGTTAGTTTTGTCGGCCTCCTTCTCGATGCTTGTTAATGGTTCCCCTACCTCTTTCTTTAATGCTTCTAGGGGTCTTAGACAAGGGGACCCGATCTCTCCTATTCTTTTTAATATTCTAGCTGAATGCTTGGGGAGATTTGTGAATAATATGGTGGTGAAAGGGGACTTTATGGGCCTTAATCTCTCATCTTCTGCTCTAGTGTGCTCTCATCAACAATTTGTAGATGATTCTATTAATATGGGGGAGGCTTCAGTGAGAAATGCTAGAAAGATTAAGAAGGCTTTGGGTGACTATAGGATGGCCACTGGTCAAATCATTAACTAGAGTAAAAGTGTGATCTATTTTATTAATGTTAGTGAGGCAAGACAAAATAAGATCAAAATGATTATTGGCTGTGAGAGGGGTTCTCTGCCTAGAAGCTATTTGGGTTTACCTTTTTGTTTAGCCCCTCCTGATAGCTTTTGGAACTTGCTAATTGATAAAATCCACTTGAAACTTGTTGGTTGGAAAGGTTCTCTCCTGAGTCAGGTTGGTAAGGTTATTGTCTTGAAGTCTATCCTACAAAGTGTTCCACTTTAAGGTTTGAGTGTTTTTAAAATTTGGAGAAAGTTTTCTCTTGCTCTTGAGAAAATTTAGAAGACTTTCTTGTGGACTGGTATGGAGACTAAAAAAAGACTCCCTCTGATTACTTGGGAAAATGTTTGTATACCCCAGGGGAAGGGAGGGCTTCTCTTGCGAAGGATTACCACAATGAATGAATTCTTATTAGCTAAATTATTACGTAGATGGCACAAGGAAGAGAGGGAATGGAAGAATATTTGGGTTGATAAATATAATAAGGACCACTTTGATTTTCATTATTTCCTTAATAGAGATTTAGAACAAGGGGGATCTCTAATCTGGAAGAATGCTCAGAAATTCAAATGTATTTTAAGGAAAGGGGTTAAATGGAAGGTGGGAAATGGTAGAAAAGTTCTTTTTTGGGAAAACATTTGGATCTTGGACCACCCTCTTTGTGATGATCCAAGGTGGAATAGGTATATGGAGCAATGCAAGAATCAGTTTGATAATTTTGTGGGTGATTATTGGAAGGATGATGCATGGGCGGATCTTCATAGTGTGGACCATAATTTGGTTGAGCTTGGAAAGTGTTTGAATGTGTTCTTTTTAAACCATGAAGAGGATTTTTTGATATGGAAAACTAACCCTAGTGGTATGTACTCTACTACCTTAGCCTATGCTAACTCTTTCAATGATCATGATGAACCCTGGTCGGCTAAGGCTTGGGTGAAAGGCATGACACCCAAAGTTAATATCTTCTTTTGGATTCTTTGGCAGAATAAAATTCTAATTCTTGACAATCTTAAGAAGAGAGGTTTCATCATTATTAATCAATGTGTTCTTTGCAAGAATGATGAGGAATCGGTGGATCATATTATGTTGCATTGTCCCTTTACCAAGACACTTTGGGATAAAGTTTGTAGCTTATTGAAAGTGGATTGGGTTTTCCATGCTACCATCCAATTGCTCTTTACTAGTTGGATGGCTCCTTCCACGAATGCTTTGATTGTCAAATTGTGGGACTTCATTCCTCCTTATCTATGTTGGGGCATTTGGAAGGAGTGCAATGATAGGATATTTAGAGTAGAATCCAACCCTGATTAGGTGTTCTATAAAATTAAGGTCCTTATGATTGAAAATATTAAAATTATTGGTTTTGGACAGCAACCTTGTAATGAGTGGGAAGAAGGGGTGCTTAATAGCTAGAATATAAGGAGTTTGGGAATGAATATTAAGGGTCCTAATCCAAGGGATAATGCTAAATGGGACTATCCTCCGAAAAATTGGTTTAAGATAAACTTTGATGGAGCCTCGAAAGGGAACCTAGGCAAAGCAAGATGCGGAATTTTTATTAGAAACTCTAATGGTGACTATGTGGGATGTATGGCTATTCCAATAGGGGGTCCAACTAATCATGTTGCAGAAGCCTTTTATGCTCTTCATGGTCTTATCTATGCCAAAAGTATGAATTTGAGGAACATATGGGTCGAAGGCGACTCCCTCAACATTATTAATTGTTTAAATAAAATTATTGAACCATTGTGGACTATCAGCAATATTAACTTCAAGGCTATTAACATTATAAATTATTTTCAAACTTGCATTATAACTCATAATTTTAGAGAAGCCAACTTACTACTGATTGGGCTGTGAATGTGGCTTGTATCAGTGATCATAAAATCAATTGGGGTTTTTATGAGTCCTTACCTCCAGATAGCCACCAATTTATTGAGTATGATAAATGGAGATCTAAGCAAAAATATTTTAATTATGATGGTGTCAGTTATTTATAATTATGAGGTGAACTCATTTGGAGCATGGTGGGTTATGATTTTTAGAAAGTTGAGCATTTCACATAGATTCTAGGCAGTTTTGGCCATTCCTCTTTTCGTTTGTGGTGTGGCATTTAGTTGTAGAGTGATTTGGAGTTTTCAGAGAACGAAAACTAGTGAATTTGGTGTAGAGAATATGGGAGGAAAAAGGAAAAGGGTGGAGTTGGAAAGTTTCTTAGAGTGGAGGAACAAGATGAAGGTTTAGGATATTCTAAGGTGAGGCAATTTCACTGGGTATATGGAACGGCTTAGAGGTAACAATCCAGCTATTACACACCAATTTATCAAATCCTGGAAGGATGGCTCTATGATGGTTGGTAACTAGCGAATGGATGTTATTGAAGAAGTAATTGTGGAGGCCATGGGGCTAGACATGGATGAGATTAATTTTTATCAGGAGAGGAAGCTCTCGGATAGGGCCATCGATAATTTTGTGGAGACAGGGCTAGAGAAAATTTGCTTAGTTAAAATAGATAATTTGTATTACAACTCAGCCTCTATTTCTCGACCATGGTGATTTTTGTTTTTTGTGATAATGGAATATCTAACATTAGATGGGAGTTTCACTAAGCTATATGGGTATCATTTCATGTTGGCAAATCACTTTTGGCATGATGTTAGGATCAATTTTCCATTTTATTTATTGCAATCTCTTAGTATTTCCACTCAGGATTTAGAAAGACCCGAATGGTGATCATGTTTGCCATGAGGGTCTTATGGTCTTGATAATGAATGTGTTAAAGTCCAAAAATATTGTGAAACCCAAGGGTAGTTTGAAAGGGGCAGACCAGGATATAGAAGGGAGTCTCCTGGATAAGGGCTATGATTATGATACCCAAGATGAAGCTGAAGGGGATTTGGGTAGTTTGAAAAAGGGCTCGAGTTGCATTTCCAAAAAGAAGAAAAAGATTGTTGAGGAAGGTGATTCTGACTGGGAGAGTGACTTCATGGAGGAATTAGTGAGAGACCACTATAATAAGAGGAGTGGAGGTAAAGGAAAGAGTAGTAAGGGCTTTCAAGATGATTAGGTTTCTCCTCCTTCTGATGATGAGCCTCTGGCTCACCAGCTAGAAAGGAAAATAAAATCTCTAAGGTGGTAGGAGGATAGGTTACATACTAGGAAGAATGGGGACTCAGATAATGAGGATGTTGAAGAATAGGGGCACATTCTAGATTTGGATGATAATATTGAAGGTGGGCTCGGGTCATCCAAGGGTCTTTTTGGTAAATTTGATTCAATTATTAAGGAGATTGGCTTCCTTGAGCAACAAATCCAGTTGTTGGGCAAGGAAATGGAGCAAGTTAGCAAAACTACCAGAGGTGAGTGTACATTGGGCCAACATATAGATAGACTTTCAGAGGTTATTGGGAATGTAGAAGAAGTTAAAAACCTCATGCATAAGATACCACTGCTCAAGGCTTAAAAAACTCATGCATAAGATACCACTTCTCGAGGCCAAACAAAGGGTGATGGATAAAGAGATTAGTGGTATTCAGGGGAAGGTGTCGAAAATGGATACTAAACTTGGCAATTTGGGAAAATTGTTCAAATAGATGGCGAACAATGTGGGTAACCTCTTGAAGAGGAATGAGAATGACAAAGAGCAAGACTCCCCTCTGGTGGCAAAGACACAGGGACCAAGAAAATGCACTTGAGCTCATTCCAAGAAGAATGAGGATGTCATGTTGATCTATGGTGTTTTTCTCTTATGTTTATTTCTCTTGTTTATCTCTAGACTTTTGTTATTTTGTAAAGGTTTTGGGTCCTTTAAAACCTATTTTTACTTAATCAAAACATTAAAATTTCCAGTAGACAATATGATAAAAATAAATGAAACCACTACAATGGACACCATTCTATGGTGCCTTAACTAGTAAGTAGGAAAGCCTAGTTTCTCGTGTTTTAATGTATTTTCTCTTGATGCCCTTTAGAAGAGTTTATATAATATTAACAATATTTGTCCAACAATTAATATGACATGCAAAAATTTCTTGTGTATATATTCTTACAAATTACCCTTTTTTTATGGGTTCATAAGTCCAAGTTAAAATTCAAGAAATATTTTTTTTCCATAATTCAACAAGGAACTTGTTAATACATTGAGTACTTGGTAACAATTTTTCTATTCAATGATAACTACTTGACTTAAGTAGAAGCACAAAAATTGTTTAAATATTAGAAGTCATGTAATGAAAATAATAATCTTGAAAGTGGTATATATTTAATATAGACATCTAAATTTTCTCATTTCTATTTTACAAAATTTATTGACTTTATTCATCTATAGGTGTCACCTTGGTAATTCAATGTGCCATAACTACTTAAATACTTAGTGATTGCTCCTTTAGCTACTAGCAAATTTAATCTAATTAATTTTCTAGGTTCAAGTTCATTTTTGGATGAGTACGACACATGGGTTCTCACCTCATTTGAATTGTCTAAATATGCATCAAAAGGTCTTGTGACAAGATATTATTTTCCATTTTAATAATTCAATTAAAAATTAGAGTACAATTATATAGGATGCATGAAATTTCCATAGTCCGTCATAATTAGTTTGTAGCTTCTAGATTTTAACTATGCCAATTTTTTCCTTGCCAAAATTCAAAAGTTACAAGCTAAGTATAATTATATTCTAATTTTAATCTAATTATTAAATTGAAAAAATATCTTGACAAAAGATCTTTTGATGCATGCATAGACACTTCACATGAACTTTATCACCTCCAAAAAAAATAGAATTGATGCATTTCCTTCTCCAAGGTACTTTTGTAATAAGGACAATAAATGTCTCTACGGAAAACTGCTCCACAATCCTAAGTATCGTTTGTCCCCACTGCCTTGTCCTCACATTTCTTCATATTTTGACACTTTTTAACCTCCCATGAGAATTGATGACCAACTCACTATCACTATTGATCCTCTCTTTCCATCTTGACCCTCTATTTCACTCCCTTAGAAATTCTCCAACACTTAGCCAATTGTCATGATCATTTTTCATTGTGCAACAAAGAGATGGTAATCTTCATCCTTGTGTACATATGAGCATGGTCATGGAATCAAGATTAAAAATCTTAATACAATCATTGCATTAGAGGAAGCATCATACATGGTTCTTGAGATCTATTTTTTAAGTTTGATATATCTTCTTGCCTCATCTTGATTGTTGTTTGTTTTGTATACTTTTGAGTTTTTTAATATATATTTTTGCATTCTCATTTGAGATCAATTTTTGATGCACATAATTTACTAAACAATTATTTTAAATTACTTACAAGTGGACTTACAACACCCACATAAGCATGCAACTAAAGTAATAATTAAAATAGGAGAGTTATCTTAACCTAATAATAATAATAATACATTAAATATTTGATACCAAATTTATTTAATAGATTAATATAGTGAGTTATATAATGCTATAAGAAAACATATAAATTGAACAATATTATTAATATTTCCCTAGTAGTTAATAGTAATGTTGTACAACCCTTCTAATGGCATTTACAATACTTTTTCTTGCACATGAATTTTTGTGGTGAATCTATATTTTGGGATATGGTTTATAACCTATTAGTGAGTTTTTGTTCGTATCTCTAACCATTATTGTCTTTTAGTGTCAACCGCTTAGTCATCATTGTGATCGAGCTACTCTATATAGGTCGAGTCATGTACATAAGAAAGTATGTACTGAGCTCTATAGGAGCCAAGTAAGTGTATGGTCACCAAGTATTTCAATACAACCCAAGCTCATCGGCAACCAAGCAGTATCAAGTATAAGTATTAAGTTACATATTGTATGTCAAGCATAATACATGTGGAGCATTAGAAGAGTAATACAGGCCAAGAAACATTGAGCATCAAGAAATAGTAAAGACCAAGCAATGCAAAATTTACATAAAAGTTAGGAATGGAATATAGTTTGAGGCAAAATGATTATCAGCCTAACTTGGAAGGAAAATTTGAATTTTGTAGAGATTTTTATAGAACATTTAATACATGCATGGGTTGCTACAAAACATTTACATGATGTAGATCATAGATCCCTATGTTGTGTGATCAACAATTCAAATGGAGAGGCTATTATGGAAGAATCTAGAAAAATCTTTACAAAACTCTTTAAATAATGACAATCTTAACCTATATCATAGTGTGAAAGATGCATGTGCGAGCAAGAGCAAGGGAAAGAATGGAAAAGTGTATACATGTGATCAAGGAGTAAAGTGAAGGATTGAGATAAGAAGTCAGTGAAGGGTTATGTTATCATCTAACAGAGCAAGTGACCTATTCATAGCAACGAAGTGAAAGGTAAAACCAAGTAATATCATATCAGAGGAGAGGATCAGTTAACAAGGAGACTTGAAATCAGCTTATAGAGAAAACTGAGAGTCAAGTACTAAATTAGTTTTAAATTACTTGAATTAGGGTAAATCTCTTAACAAAGTGGTCGTAACATATATTTGTAAATCTCCTAACGAAGTCCTTACTTTGTTGTAAGTGTTAAATCCTTTAACAAGGTGAGACCTAGAAGTCTCTTAAGCTTTTAATAGGGAAAACCCCTCACAGGGTAGATCATATCTTATGATCAAACATTGTAACCTTAACTAGTTAAGTTTATTACTACAATAGTGGAGATTTGTGGGTATCATTCCCACCCCAATTTTACCTTCACCTTGGAGGGTTTTTAGGTAAAAAATATTGTGTTATTGTAACCTTAACTGATTAACTTTATTACTACAATAGTGGAGATTTGTGGGTGTCATCCCCACCCTAGTTTTACCTTCACCTTGGAGGTTTTCTAAGTAACAAATATTGCGTTATTTGTTTCTTTTTCATGAATGTGATTGATCAAATTTATATGTTACAACATATTTACATCGCAAGGTTTACATGCACAAGTTTATTGATAGATGTGAGTGAATTTGTGAAAAGTTTAAGTGTTTAAGATTCAGATTCACCACCCCTCAGTGTTTCGTTTATCATGTTTATTACTCCATCAATCAATAGTACAACCTTTCTAATGACATTTACAATACTTTTTCTTGCACATAAATTTTTTGGTGAATCTATATTTTAGGATATGGTTTATAACCTATTACTGATTTTTTATTAAGCTTATATAAATGGAAATTTTATATGTAGATGATCGATCATGAGTTTTTACTACATTATGTTTCCAATATGTCAATAATGATCATATACCGTGCATTAACTACAAACATGTTCTAAGATGAATGCAAGATAAACACCTTGTCCTATAGGAAAAGAGGGAGAGAATAACCAGAGAGAGGGGGGTGGGGTGGGGGGGGGGGGGATGGTAATAGGTCACATGTGTCATTTGAGTCTTTGCACACACAACCATCAATGTTAAGTGGCATCGTGGTCATGTTTACCTTGTTCAACCTTGTGTCATTTTGGGTAAGTTTTGATTATTTTGTGTTAATCTTGTTAGAAAAGTATCATCCATTATGATGGTTAAGTTTTACCTATGTCTTGTTTAATTATCAATAGAGTAAAAAGGATTACTAATTAAATGGTAAAACTTCAATATCTTTATCTCATTAATTGATGTATTTTTATAGATGTATAGTTATGCATAATGTAAAGGCATGTATGTATATGAATATACAATAAACATACAAGTATGTGAATGGACATATATATTTACTCATATATTTATAAATTTATGAATGAATAATGTAAATAATTTAACTACATATCCTTTTATAATTTTGTCAAATGTGCATAAAGCTAATGTTGTCTAGTAAAGTCTATTTTTTAAAAGTTTATAAAATTTTATAAAGTGGTATATAACCATGATAAATTATTACATAAAGACAACAACATCCTTGCATTCCTTTAAGATGCATTTCATTTCAAACTTGGGTATAACCTATATGGATGTTACTCTTTCTTTAAAGCCATAGAAGCAAGATACTAAACTATGCACTCCATAAAGAGAGTGGGGAGTATTGCATGATTAAACTCTTATGAATCACTACTATGTTGAGATTTTTGGTTTAGAGTAAAAATATTTCACTCTTGTTATATTTTTCTATATAAATAGACAACAAAATAAGGGTGTTGTCTCTTACAAAACTACAATTAGAGGGTGTAGATTTTATAGATCAAAATCACCATTTATAACAAGGTCAAGGATAGACCATTAGCAACACACTAAAAATGCAACTAGTAACCCATATTGAAATTGGTTAGAAAAATCACCCAAAGCATGGGGAGAAAAAAGAGATATTGAAGGGTGATTTTTCCTTTGCCAATGAATGATCATCTAAGAGATACTAGCAATATGGTTACCACCATAAAAGTGAGGCAATAGAACCCTCATTATGAGGATATCAACACAAAGAGGAAAGTGTGGGTAGTGCTGCCATTTAATATCTAAAATTACATGTTATGATAAATTATGGGATTAAAAGGATTGATTTGTTGGGTTAGTAGAGGTGATATAATAATTGGAAGAAAAACACTCATAGTTGATAAGTTTCTATGCCACTTTTATAATTCTTTATGTGCTTATTCTCATATACCTCATAGGATGAAATCACGACCCCTTCATTATGAATGAAAAAATAGGTATGTCATACCTGTGGGGTTTGGAAGGAGGACCTTCTCCCTATTCTCGGATGACTTAGTCATTTTAAAACTCCATTCTGGCTATTTGGGCCTCACATTGCAACCCAAAATAATTTTTTAACCCAATATTGAGTGGATGGTGGAGCCAACTATTTTGGATGTCAATATGGGTGGATAATTCTTGATTGGGAGAACAATAGGTGTGGTTGAGAATATTCATTTCCATAGTGGTGAAGGTTGACCTTGTTATGAATGCTTTTATCCCGAGGAGGGGTAATACTAACTTGACAAAGGTAAATAAGAAATTAAGTAGGCTGGATATTTTAGCCTCCTTAAATAATAATTATAATGAGGTCATCAACTTGGCTTGACTCATTCTGGAAAAAAGAAATAAGGAATGTGAAAGTTCAAAGGAGAATGAGGAAGGAGAGATGAGAAATTTGAATAGGGTAAAGTAAAATTTGTCAAAAGACACAAAAATTAGATCCTAGAGTGAAAAAAGGTTTTCATACTAGTAACAATACCCATATTTTTGACAACCTTAAGAATGGAGTACCAGATGCTCAATAGGAGGATGATTCCTAAGCAAATTCGAAAGGCTATGATGGGTGAATTTAATTTTCTTTTAAGGTGAGGATTCTCAAAGAGGAAGTTCAGTGCCTAATGAATGTTTATTTTATAATAAAAATAATAATGATAAGTTTCACTCATTTTAGGTATAGAGTGATATACAACTTCACAACTTCACTTTTCCTCTTATATTGGAATATCATTAGAGTTGATCGTGAGTACTGTGTAAAGGTCTCTTGCAATGTTCATCATATCTTTTGATATTTTGACCATCACTAGTTTGGTTGGGTCCTTTTGTGTAGCTCTTGGGAGCTATTTTATAATCTTCTTATTTTCAATTGTCTAGTCTTTAGTTATTAGTTGTCTTTGCATTGATTATTAGTTTGGTCTCACTTTCTAATTTTAATATTATTTTAAAAGTGTTTTGTTAATGTTGTTGAAGTTTCTTTTTACTCACTTTTTCAATGGTTAGGCCTCCAGAGTTTAATCTTGGTAAGGACAATGCCATCATTTTGTTGTTTTCTTAATAAAAAACATACAAACTAGATGAGAATCATCAACAATACATAGGTATTGACAAAAAAAATTCCAAAGAGTATTTTATATGTCTTGATTAGATAAGGTTCACCCTATCATGACTATGTGAAGGAAGGAGAGTATTTCTTGCAATCCACTAGAGTAAATAGTTCTTTTAATTTGTCTAGTTAGATACTATAAACTAGAGTAGAAACCTGATTCTAGAAATGAAAGAATGTATTTCTATTGATTTCATGTCAATTTTGTTAGAATAAAGGTATTATGAAGTACCCAAGTGTTGATCGCAGATTGGTTTTGACAATTGAGTGTCAACACACTTAAGAAATTTACTAAGTTCATGCCAAGCTAGTAACATATGCCGAGTATAGTATAGATTCTGAGTTGCAATGAGTGCCAAGTAAATAGTAAGAGCCAAGTAAATAGACAGAGTTGAGCAAGTTTTAAGTGCTGAGTGAATAGACGATGTCGAGCAAGTTCAGGTGTTGAGCTAGACAATATTATAGTATGTGTCGAGCATTAGTATCAACAAATGCCAAGTAACATAGAATTCACCTAGTTGTTTGTGATGGCACAAACAACTATGTAAACCATTTTTGAGCTAACATATGGATAGATCTTGAAGCTTTGAAGATAAGATCAAATCTATTTGGATTCACATCCCTATGTGATCAACATGCAACCAATTAAAAAAATAGAGGGAATTGAGCAGGAAAGTTGGATGAATCTCAATCATAGATTCATACCTAACCCTAAGCCACCAAAGTATTTTTAAAGGGAGATGAAGCCCCATAATTCAGTAAGTATGAGAAAGAGCATTAGAGAATGCATGCAAGAAGGTGATGATAGCAGTGAAAGGGAGTGAATTGATTAGCATACATTCAAGGTGACTTAAAAGTAGGACAAAATTGCAAAATCCGTTATCAAAATAGAGGATCAAGGTTATAGCAATTTCATATCAAATCAAAGAGGATCGAGATGAACTAAATTGGGATCTGAAATCAACAATATCAGATTGTAAGTGTATCAGATCAAACATTCTAGCGTACTCTTTAACAACTATATTAATTGGATGAAATCTTTGCATTAAGGTTGACTTAACAGTCATTGTGAAATCCTTTAACGGGGTGATATTCCAAGTGAATGTTCTAAAGTCCTTTAGCCAGGCACACTTCTAATAGGGTGTTAAAATCCTTTAATAGGGTAGGATCTAACAATTCTTTGTAAGCCTTTATCAAGGCAGGCCTTTCACAGGGTAGATCATGAGAATGGTCAAATCATGTAACCTTAACAAGTGAATTTATTGCTACAGTAGTGAAGAATTGTGGGTGTCATCCTCACCCTATTTTTACCTTCTCATTGAAGGGTTTATGGGTAGTCATATCTAGCGTCATGTGTTTATGTGGATGTATTTACTTTACATGTTAATATGTTTATGCATGCATTGTTTTTAAAATTGAAATTTTTATTGGTTAGAGATTAGTACTTTTGGTTCACCCCCCTCCCCCTCTCAGAAGTATACATTTCCCATTTGTATTTCCAACACCAAGATAATTAGGGGTGAAAAAGTAGGCTATTTCACTACACATTTTGTGTATATTAAAAGACCTTGGACAAGACAGTGCAAAGTTTTTCTTACATCTAATCAAGTCATCATATTGAGTTGCGTAGTCTAGATAGTTAGTCAAGGATGGTTAACAAGTTCCTATAGGTGTATGGTCAACTAGATCTATGTAGAATATAATTCTAAACTTAGAAAATAACTTGGACCAATTATTATGTATGTACACTCTAGAAGGGTAGGGCCACTTCTATCAGGAAGGTATGTGGGGGCCACTTCAAGTACTTGCAAACTATAGTTGGAAGTTTTGTCACAAGTTCACATCCACATTATCAAAGAAAAAGGTAATATTCCTCTACATGTTTCAAGGTGAGTACTTTATCATTTATTTCACCTTTTTATTCTAGACCTATTTTCATATCTTAATTGGGTTGTTTGTATACTTTTAGCATTTAGATCTATCTTACACTTCTCATTAAATCAATTACCTCAATCACAGATTTACATTGACACATATTTAATCAAATCCTACATCGCATGAAAGAAGATTTTCTTGTGTACTTCCCTAATATAATTTGGGTTTAGCATTAGCATCCTTTTGTTCCTTTGGGTTTTTCTAATATAACTCAGGTTATATTGAGAGTTATGTTTGGGAGCCCACTTTCTCTTATATTGAATGTTAGTGTAGAAATGGTTAGTTAATGAATTCTCCTCACATAGTTGATATTACAAACTCATTATCCCCATCCATTTTCACCACTCAAAATTTTGGTGAACCCAATGTGAAACCTTTTCTCATTGGAGTTAGATTATTCAAATTGGTTGTTTAACTTATTTTGGTGCACCCAACAACTGTCTTCTTTTTAATTTTGGGAGTTATATTTAGCTACATTTGTGTGTCTATCTCATTTTATACTCTTTGTCACACTGATACTTGTGTGGTTAGATCTCATTATAGTTTCCTTTCATGATCTCCTCTTTTATGAGTCTTCATTACATTAAGTCCAACCTCTACCATTCGTATTGGGAGAAGTTGTTGACTCATGGGCTCTTTTGATCATGATTCATCTTTTCTTCCTAGGACCCATGATGATACTAATATTTTACATGAAGATCTTGATCCTATAATGGAGCATAAATCTTCTCACTCTTCCCATGATGAATATGAATTCTTAATACCTCCTCCTTCCCAAGTTGATAATCTCTTTCATGAGTTTGATAAATTAGAAAATTAGCTTGTGCAAGAGAACCAAAATCCCAATAGTGTATTCTCTATTAAGGCTATTAAGAATCTTACCATTCACAATAAAAATAACATATCTATCTTGAATGGTATATCTCACCTTATGAATGCCTATGCTAACCCTTTGATGGATTGTACTCAAGAGTTAGGATAAACTCCCCCTTCCACAACCATTGAACCTTTGATTTCTATTTCCACTACTATTCCTAGCATTCCAACTTATTGACCACCTCTCATAACAAATTCTACACAAGTCTCTAATCCTCTAAGTGTTGGTATTCCAAACCCTTCACTTCCCTTGATTTTTCCTCATACCTTATTAATTGCCATCATACAATGTCATTCCTTTTTCTTATTTCAATCATCTTCCTATTCCTTCTAATCCTCCACCAAAATCCTTACATTTTCCTTTTGCTTCTAACAGATTTTCTAGTACATACAATATATCTATGCCTATTATTGTGTCTTCTAATCCTACTACTAGTAGCTTGGTTCAAACCGTCACTTCTTTACAACAACAAGTGACTCAATTCCCTCCATCTAGGTACAACATGTGACATTGCTAATCCCCTTTCCATAGATATCTTTCATGATGTTATCCTAAAACATGTTGATAAACCTCATCATGATACTTATAATGGTAAGGGTGATCTTTTGATTCATGTTAAGACTTTCCAAATTATGTGTAGTGATTTTTCTCACAACTATAGGTGCATGGATAAGTTGTTCACATATAATTTTAGGGATAAAGATTTGGAATGGTATTTCTCTTTACCTGCTTAATCTATTGATTCCTTTCAAATGCTTGCTAATTCTTTCATTCAACAAATTCAAAAAAAACATTTGTCCTCAAATTAATTTGACTGGCTTAATGCATTGTAAGAAAAACATTAAATAAAAAGTTAGTGACATTATTGGTAGATTCAAAAACTTGTTTCTCAAATATCTTATCATGTGCTTGATCATTATATTCAATGTGTTTTTATTTCTAATATGTAAAAGGATATTAGAGATAATATTCTCCTTACCGAGTACTTTATTTTCACATCTTTTAGTAATGCTTCACCATTATCATTTACTAGTGAGCCAATTTGAGATCTCCACTCCAATGGCTCTTATTATTCTTGATAAGAGTGACATTATTGTTCATCAAAATAATTTCTCTAAGCCTAACAACTCCATCAAAATTAACAAATCAACCAATATAGTGAGAAGAGTTATGCTCCATATTAGGATTAAAACAAAGTTGATTCACTAACATTCATGCCCGAACCTAAAAGATTACTTCCTATCACCTCTAATCATTGTAATATGTTTAAATCATCTAATGGTCCTCTTTACATCACTTATAGAGTTTCTAATATCCCTTCCCATGGTATTTTGATTGATCCTTCTTCCTTCACGAATGTTATCACTAAAGAGCATCATTTTCATTAAGTATTGCATAATGATACCTATGATACATCTAGTGTTTGGATTTAAACTTGTAATGATTTTCTTTATCATCCTTAGGGTTCTATCAATCTTCCTTTGACTCTTTTTAATAAGGTTGTTTATATTACTTTTCTTGTTATTCCTACTTCCAAACACTTTCAAGTTAAGCTTGGTATCCCATGGCTCTCTTCTATGTAAAGTTTAGCCTCTCCTATTATAAAGTGCATATAAATTCCCCAGAAATAAGGAATTCTCACCAATAGTCATTCTTCTTTTAAACACTCACATCCTTGAGATTGTGCTGAGAAAAATGTCTATTGGCCATCTCTCCCTCAAACACCACCTAAACATCCTAACCATCTTTACCAATCCTATCTTAAATATTAGGTATAAAATATTGTTGAGCTTAGTCTTTTCAAGGTTGATCCACTTGCAATAATCTCTGCTGCCCCACATATTCCTCCACCTATCATTCAGTAGCTTGTAGTTTTTCCTGTTAGCATGAATGTTGAGTATATTCCTAAAGGGGAGATTATTAGCATGTTTGGGGAGATAGTTGAGTATATGGAACTTGGATTAATTTCTTATGTGTTTCATTCATGACTTGGTTTATCATTGATGTCAACAAATATGTATTCTAGTTTATGACAGTCAAAGATGCAATATGTTGTAAAGGCATATTTGTTTAGTGAGAATGGATTGTCAAGAATTAAGTGAGATAATATTCATATTAAGGGATGTTTCTAGATGCTACATCTATGTTTTTGAAATGTTATTTCAAGGATTGCATGAGTTATAATTGGATTTGTGAAGGTTGGTTATAAAGCAGTACACAAGAAACAATTTACTAGTAAATCAATGGTATATATTAAGCAAGAAGGAATATATTTGAATATGCTTGGATAGTGATTGAAGACATGCTCATGATGATACATTCAAGGTATAATATTATAGATATTATTTTGTGAAGGGCTCTAAAGAGTACCGTGTGATATATTCACTAACAACCAACTTTTTGGTTGTATCTTTTGGGATGTGTAACTATAATGAAACATGTATTATAATATCTTAATGAGGTCCTATATTATTCATTGTACATTGGGGAAGACTCAAGCATGACTCAATTAGTTAATAGTACAAGATATAAAGGAAATCATTATTTCCTTGATTGTAAGTGTCATTATTATAACTATGATTGCATTAATGTTGAGGATGCAAATTTGATCATAACATAGCACATGATGATGTTGAGATTGTGTTAAGAACTTCAAAGGAACTATATTTTCGAAGAGTTTGTTGTATTTATCAGTTCACACCTGGATATTTTATTCTATAGATATGTTTTTCTAACTTTTCTAAATAAATTTGGAAAGTGGGTTCAAGTGTCTTCATCTCAGCTCTTAACAAGGTTGGAACAGCTCTTAATAGGGTTAGAATTTTCTAATAGGGATTAAAAGTATCCTAACAAGGACTCACATGTATTTATTGTATGTAATTGGCTCCTATAAATTCTATATCCTCTTACAAGGAACTTTTATATTAGTACATCTACTTGAGGGCATCATTCCCACTAGAATTTTCCCTCTGATCAAGGCTTTCTCTAGTTAACAAATATTGTGTCACTGTCCAAGTCTATTATCTTATGGTTTATTCATTTTTTGCTTATTGGAATTGGATTTTAATGAGATTAATTTAAGCTTTATTTGACACAAAGTTTATTCCCCCCCCCCCCCCCCCCCTCCACGCCCCTCTCTCGATTGTGTTGGTAGACTTCACTTTCTAACCGTTCCCTCATCAGAGACTGTTGATCCCAATCCTTCAAACATATCTCATAAAACCATTTGTAACCAACATGTTCATAATCATTACAATAACCATCATGATAATTTAAAATCTCTCACTCTTTCTTCTCAACTTTTTTCTTCCTTAGATCAAGCCATAAGTGATCCTTTGGAGGAGGTTGATAATAGTAACAACATGAAAATGGATAAATATGGTGATTTTCTTCATACTTTAGATTCTATTAATCTTGATATGGAAGATATTAATGATAATGATTCTAATGCACATATTAGTAATGATGAACATGAAAATATTGATATGGATAATGATTTACCTAACATGTTTTCTACACATTAATACTCATTTCTAGTGAAGAGCAGAATGACTCCCCCAAAGTCCTTTCTTGGATCTAGAAGTGATTCCTACCATGTTGGATATTTTTCCTCTTATTCAAGTTTCTCACCTTTCCCTAATATTATAGACCAAGATAAGGGGGGAACACAAATTGATTGAAGTGGATTTCGCTAGCATGGTAGTCTTTGTGTGTTCATGTTGTGTTTCCCTTGTATTATTCTCTTTATTACATATTTTCTCTAGATTTCTTTAGATGGTTTTGTTACTCCATTAGCACAAGATGATAAAGTAATCAAAACATGTTATAAATATTTTTCTATTTGTACCTCTTTTCTTCCAAATGGTATTACATTTAATGTTGTATATGTTTTATCATTTTTATATGTACATGTGTAGTCTACTTCGATGCTTGTGAAATGGCAACATTGATTCTTTGTCTTTGTGTTATCAACCCAAAAAGACTCTTCTTTACATCTCTTACATTTTTTTCCTACATTGTGTCGTCATTCAACATCCTTTCAAAAAATATGGCATTTTATACTTGATATAATATTTCATATCATCATATGATCATACCAACCTCAAATTTAGTAGAGTCCTTCATTATCTCTCTTTTGTCATGTGTTTATTTCCCTTGAAGTGTTCTCTCTTAGAAGAATTCATAGTGGGAAAATGCTAGTGAATTTATGTACACTTTCATTAAAGTTATTGCTCTTTTTAAGGTTTTCGTGATCACTTCAACATTGGCAAATACACTCCACTCACTTTTGCACACATGCACATTGACATTTTGGTTTCCTCTATTGAAATACTCACAGTTCATGGGGGCTTTATCTTTGTTCTTTTGGATCTCTTTTTGGCGTACTGATATTCTCAGAGGCTTGATCATTTATTTTGATCCCTTTTTGGATTAATAGTAGTTGAGGAGGTTGTTTGATCCTTGTTTGGACTGTTGACAGTCTAGGAAGCCTGATCTTGTTTCCAATCTTTTAAAGACACAAATCCTTATGCCTAGATCATTTTTTTATTCTTCTTTTTTGGAAATAGAGATCCCTTGAGGATGAATACTTTTGATGAATTGACCAACATGTCACTACATTTTCTAGACTATTCAATTCATCTTTGATGGGTTGATTAACATGTCACACACACATACACACACACTTACTAGACCATTCAATATCATCTTTTACCATGTTACACCTTTTTTCTTTTTTTTTGTAGTTCACAGTAAAGAACAAAAACCTTATTGGGCAAGTTAGATACACTTTTTCTTAGTAGTAGCATCTCCCTCATTGTGGATCTGGATATGATGAAGATACAATTTTATCAGGAGCTTGATGGTTTCTTCATCTCCCCAGTCATGGTAAGATCAACTCTTAATTTTTGTTCTACTTTACAGTGAGTTTGAGTTAACTCATACCCTACTAAAGTGGTGGATAATTGTATTGTCTTAAAATGGATGCACTCATTATTTAAGAACCTTTTAGATCCTACCCTTTAGTGGCCTTATGGACCATGGATGGATTTGTACACAATCATCTCTTTCTCTGAGTCTTCTTTAGATCTTTTGCTTTGACCAATGCAATTTTTGAGACCTCGAGGTTGGCTTCCAGTAGGCCAAATAGGTCAACCAAGGTCAACATCTTTTGAATTATGTTGACTTTTTCCCCAAGGATTTTAAATCTCAAGGCCAATTTTGTCTCAAAGTTGTAAATTTAATAATTAGTTAGTCTTGTTAGCTTGCTTTATTTTTCATCCAAAAACTAGTATAAAAGGAATCCTAGGAACCTCATTTTCACATACACATTCATTATATAAATCACATGTACAAGTTCAAGCATTCAAGAATGAATTTCCCATCAAGCATTCAAGGCATTTGAAGGTTAAAGGATCCTTTGTGAGCATTTCTTCTTCAAGATGTAACATTTTGTTGGTCATCAAGGAAGGATATTTATATTGAGGTATTCATCATCATCTTCATTGATGCACATTTACATCCATGGATCCATGATTGATGCAATGCAAGATTGAGTGAACCCCTAGTGGAGCTGACCAAGCCCCTAACAAACAACCACACTACATAAACACAACACAAGATACAAGATCTAATAGAAAATACAACTCCTTATTTATAAACAATTGATTATATGCAATGTGTCAGGTTGTAAGGCCTTCTTGGTTATGACTAAATACAAAAAAAATCACAGTAACAATTTTGCAACACCTCACAAGATTCAAATACTTCCAACCCTAGCTAGCTAGATCAGTAACAATGCAACAAAGTGCAAGAAACACCAAGCAAGATCTTAACTTGCACTTACAAGACACCAAGAAATCTTCTTGTATTATAAGCCCACACTTAGCTAGAACACTACCCAAACCCCTCTTTTTATACTTACATAGTCACAAGTCACCCTGTTACAAATAAAATCATCTAATACCTAAATAAACATAACATGCCTTAGTCGTCTTACAATAATCATTAAAAGCACATAGCAGAAAGAACAAAGACCAAAAATAGGTCCTAACACATCCCATGATAGATCCATGTCACAACACACACTGCTCATATTAAATGCACCAAGTTGACCGATCAAATCTCTAAGAACACCCATTCAGTGAACCAAACTGCTGAGTGCCAACAACAACCATCAAGAAAGACAATTATCACCAAGCATACCTAGAAAGCACATCCACTTAGCTCCCACTAGCATCACCAAGAGCTAGTTCCATTGAGTAGAATAAAAATTGAGCACCACAAGGATCATCAAGTTCCTTCAATCACCAAGTTCTTCAGGCAAGAATACAACTAGGAACTACCCCATTAGTGACCAAGAATCAACTCCTTTCAACTGAATCTACAAAATCCAAGGTCAAAAGCACTCATCAAGTCCATAAAAGATTTCCAACTACCCTAGGATGCTCCATCATCAAACACCCTAGGTGCAAAAAGATGTTGTTAATAGTTGGAAGAACATCTTCTGGGATTCAACACATAAACCCCAAACTAGTTCTTCACATAAATGTCTTCCAATTTATCAACTTGTACACACTTTCCTTTGTTCTACTTCTGCAAGTCCTTCCCTTCAATAAATAACTATTGACTCTTCTTCACATCTTTCCTCATTTTGCCACAAGTTTGTTTCCCACACTAATCTCTAACCCATTGAGAATCATTCAACTCAACTCACTTACTAAAAATCAAGTTCCTCCTACTCAGTTCTACAATCTACAAAGAAATCAAGGAAATCTTAATGCCACCCTTTTTAGTAGTAAACACATTCATGACACAATCATGCATCACCCTGCAATCATACTGCTAGTGGCTACCAAGTAATATGTGACAGCTACTTATATCAACAATTCCTCACTTCCAAAGCATGTTCATCTTGTAACCAACTTTTCCTATAAGGATAAGGATATCTCACTCTTTTCAAACTGAGTTTCAGAACCATCTCCTCAACAACTAGGTTATCTATACTACCACTATCCACAATAATATTCCAACATTTACCTAAAAACCTACATCAAATATTGAACAAATTCCTCCTTTGATGAGGTTTCAATACCTTCTTACCATGAAACACTCATTGAATCAACTAGTTCTCCTTTCACTCTAGCTCATTCATCGAGTGGTTAGCCTTATTTACCACATCAGTTCTTCGATCACTAGCCTTCTAGGAAAATTCAAGATATCTATGTCCTTCTCCACAATAAAAACAAGTACCCTTAAACACACCTCTACCTATTATTCTCCTTTTTTTAATAGGCTTTGGTTCATCCTCAATAGTTTATTTATCCTTTACTGAGTGATCATGTGTTTCCTTCCTTTGAGGATTACTTTGACTTTTTCTCTTGAACTTATCTTATTCCTTCATAGAATATTGATAAGCATCCTCAACCAAGTCAATCTTTAGTGTACCAATCTCATCTTGAATATTGAATCTCAAACCATTAATATTCCAAACCATCTTTTTCTCTTTTTCTAAGAAAGTTCTCTATGTATGGAGCAAATTGTTAACATGTAAAATTCCTTGATATAATCCTTTATAGTAATATCCTTTTGTTTTAGATTTTTCAATCTCTTTAACAACTAAGGTTCATCAACAACAATGAACTTAGCTGTAGTGCCTGCCCCTAGTTCGCATTTTGTTATCATTGCTGAACTCTTTTAGGGTTAGTTCTATGTTGATGGTTAGTAGCATTCTTTTGAGATTATCAGATATTGTGCTATGGATTCAGTTTATTATGTGATGAAACTCCCTAGTATGTAGCCTGAATCTCCTCTAGATATTTTATGTACCTTTGGTGGTGTACTTATTGTTGTGCCTCTGGGATTAGATGTCAGTTTGTGATTGGAACCTTTGAGTTAGTATACTTTTAGGATTCCTAGACTATAAAGATTTGTGCTATGTGTTATGGATAGCCTGTTTGGGACTTGAGATTATCTCCTCAGCACGGTGGGAGTGGACCACTTAGGTTCCACGCGGTCGGGTGGTAGTGTTTTATCACTCTTATCATTTGAGATTCATCTGAGACACCGTGGCTGATGCTTTCTTGGTTGGTATTTATCTTCGTTCTGTTCGTGGAGCATTATGATAGATGATATACCTTATGATGGATGTATTTACTAGTATGTTTCTTATATCGATGATTTGCATATGATAGATGATGTTACTTTATGCTTTACTATTGCATGTTAGTAGGATGTTTTAGGAGTGACATTCCTGCTATGTTTATAGCCGATGATCTCTTCGGTGCTTTGGAATGTTATGCATGCAGGGATGGCTAGGATCCACGATGGTCTAATGATGCTATTTACGGTTGGGAGGAACCGTGCACTTAGTCAGTTATGTTTGTGATGTATGGATATCTTTTATGATGGATGTTTATATCTTTATGATGATGATGTATCATGTATGGTTATGGTTTCATTATGTTATTACATCATGGATTAATATTGGATGATGATGTACTTTATTTACATGGATGTTTATTCTTTTAAGCTTTTCATACCTTGTAACATGTATAGTGGATGATTGAGTAATCTAAAATGTACACTTGTATATGGTTTAAGAACATTGGATGTATCCTTGTTATTTCATTGTTAAGGATGTAATGTTAGATGATCAAGTTATGATTAGAAGTAATTCAACGTTAAGGGATCTTTAAAGAATGTAATATGTTATGTTATGTTATTTTTAGTGGGATGTTACTATTGCTTCCGCAAGTGTTGTGTATGGTTTTACTTTCATGTTTAAAGAAAAAAAAAATTGTTTAGCTAACTTGGTGAAATTCTTTGGATCCCTTGGCGGGGCATTACATTTGGTATCAGAGCTCGAGTTTCAACATTGGGAGCTCTGGGTATATTGGAATGTCACTAGTTGTTAACTAGTTGAGCAAAATGAAAACTTTGAACTATCATGTGTATCTCTTTCGAACTGAAAACTTGAAACTAGGTGAACTGAAACAGAACCTAAACTGTTACTTGCATATCTTTCATACCTCAACACTTAGCTCTCTTAATTGGAAATTCTACTTAAACCTAAACATGGGCAAAATTGGAAATTGAAGCTCATTCTAGCTGCAAAACATGTATCTTTTATCTATGTTGTAAGGTAGTATGCCCTTGATTATCTTTGCAAGCATTAAGTTGCTCTCATTTAGAATGTATTAAGGGATCTATTTTAGTAGTTGTTAAAAGAATTGATGTTGGATCGATATGGTTTTCGGTTTATCATTAAACCAAAATCATATTGCTCTAAGTGTGTTGTAGTGACACCAGTGGAATCATATTCTCCTGTAGGGGGGAAAAGGGTTCAATAGGACCTGCATAGTGGGTATCTTGATTTTGTCTTTCTTGTAGGCTTCTAGGAGTAAGCCTAATCCCAGGGGGGGTGGGTGTAGTGCCTGCCCCTAGTTCGCATTTTGTTATCATTTTAGAACTCTTTTAGGGTTAGTTCTATGTTGATGGTTAGTAGCATTCTTTTGAGATTATTAGATATTGTGCTATGGATTCAGTTTATTATCTGATGACACTCCCTAGTATGTAGCCTGAATCTCCTCTAGAGATTTTATGTACCTTTGGTGGTGTACTTATTGTTGTGCCTCTGGGATTAGATGTCAGTTTGTGATTGGAACCTTTGAGTTAGTATACTTTTAGGATTCCTAGACTATAAAGATTTGTGCTATGTGTTATGGATAGCCTGTTTGGGACTTGAGATTATCTCCTCAGCATGGTGGGAGTGGAGCACTTAGGTTCCACGTGGTCGGGTGGTAGTGTTTTCTCACTCTTATCATTTGAGATTCATCTAAGACACCGTGGCTAATGCTTTCTTGGTTGGTATTTATCTTCGTTCTGTTCGTGGAGCATTATGATAGATGATATACCTTATGATGGATGTATTTACTAGTATGTTTCTTATATTGATGATTTTCATATGATAGATGATGTTACTTTATGCTTTACTATTGCATGTTAGTAGGATGTTTTAGGAGTGACATTCCTGCTATGTTTATAGCCGATGATCTCTTCGGTGCTTTGGAATGTTACGCACGGAGGGATGGCTAGGATCCATGATGGTCTAATGATGCTATTTACGATTGGGAGGAACCGTGCACTTAGTTAGTTATGTTTGTGATGTATGGATATCTTTTATGATGGATGTTTATATCTTTGTGATGATGTATGTATCATGTATGGTTATGGTTTCATTATGTTATTACATCATGGATTAATATTGGATGATGATGTACTTTATTTACATGGATTTTTATTCTTTTAAGCTTTTCATACCTTGTAACATGTATAGTGGATGATTGAGCAATCTAAAATGTACACTTGTATATGGTTTAAGAACATTGGATGTATCCTTGTTATTTCATTGTTAAGGATGTAATGTTAGATGATCAAGTTATGATTAGAAGTAATTCAACGTTAATGGATCTTTAAAGAATGTAATATGTTATGTTATGTTATTTTCAGTGGGATGTTACTATTGCTTCCGAAAGTGTTGTGTATGGTTTTACTTTCATGTTTAAAGAAAAAAAAAATTGTTTAGCTAACTTGGTGAAATTCTTTGGATCCCTTGGCGGGGCATTACATTAGCCTTTAGCTTTTTCACCATCAATCTCCATCTAGTGAATTTAATTTCACCTTCCTCTTCTCTATCTTGCAACAATTCCTTCCACCATAAAGCAACATGTCCTTTCAACTTAGTCTATGCTAACCTTACTTTGAGTGGATCATCAATATCTTCTAACTCAAAGTCATCTTCCAGTTCATCAATCCAATCAATTAGGTCTTTAGGATTCAAAGTAATTGAGAAACTAGAAACATTCATCTTATGCTTCATCTTCAATTCACCTTCAGATTTGTCTAACCAACAAGTTTTTTCTTCCATAGTTATCTTCATACAACCATTCACATCTTCTCCACCAGATTAGGAAAGTTCAATGTCTTCAAAAACTTCCTCATAACCCTCTTTTGTACCCACATGCATTGGTAGTCCAAATATAGCTCTCCTGATCTCAATGACCATATCATTCTTCATTAACTACATCTCAAATCTAAAATCTAATATATCCTTCTCTAAAATCTCAGCCTCCATAGCATCAAAAAGATCTAAAATTTCCTAGGGTTAAATAGTCTCAGAGGAATCTTCCAAAACCCAAGTTGCTTGCAAGTCAGTTTGAAACTTACCACCTCGCACAACAACCAAGCAAGAGTTTCACAAGTTCAAGAACATATATCTACAACCCAAATTACACAAAATATCTACAACCACACTCCAACAATCTTCAACCAAATTAAACCTTCACTTTGATACTAGCTAGCACAATGCAAGGCTAAGTGAACCCCCAATGGATGTGACCAAGCCCCCGTCAAAAAACCACACATTGAAAACAAAATATAAGATACAATATCTGATAGAAAATCAAACTCTTTATTCATAATGTTGGTGTAATTAAATATTCACTAATTACACTTACTTAATCTTACTTAGGATAATGCATTGCATAGTAGTTTTTGATTGAGACACTTAGGAGATTTAACCTCAATTAAACACATGGTGTAGGAGAATTCCACTCTAGGTGGTCATAGTTGTTATCTTATTTCACCTTTAGTGCACTTATCACATTATCATCCTCATAATTGCACATACTTCATTGTATAATAGAGGATAATCCGCCTTTGGTTGACATGTGATTCCACCTTGTGTGGGTGATAGCTTATCTTCTCCTTATCATTGTCTCTTATTGTCTCTCATATACAAGGAGGCCTATTATGTACATCTTAAATCCTTTGGATGTCAATCAAGTCCATTATCAATAATAGCATTCTTGCATCTTCATGAAATTGTCTTACCAATCTCTTGTGGAAGTTATCTCGATCTTTCATTTGATCTTGGGGGTGTTGTAGAGTCACCTAGAACTCTAACATGGTATTAGAGTTCTTATGGTGTGAAGACCTCTTCTCAAGAAGTGAAATCCTGTCTTGACTCATTATTGGTGTAGCATTTGGCAATTTGGACATCACAATTTGGAAGAGATTTTGGGATGCATATTTTGTGACCTTGTATTGCAGGTGAAAATTGAAGCTTTTTGGTGCAAGAATTATTTTGTTCTGGGGTAGAATTTCACAATCTACATAGTGGTGTAGGTGATGTTAGATCTCTATCTCTGAATTTTTCTGAAAATCGCAAATCCCATTTTTTGCAACTTTCAAGACTTTGTTTGGACTCATCTAGTAATATTTTTAGGTGCAATTTTTTTTGAAAGTACATGACTTTTCCTCTACTTTCCAGATCTATAATTAGATTTTAGTGATTTGGAGTAGACATATCACTTTTAGGAATAGGTCTTTTTTGGCTATATTTGCACTTGGTGAATACTTGGATTTCAATTTTCTAAATTGAATCAATAATTTAAAGGAGTTATCAATTTATTTTAGCCGTCATTTGATTTCATTATTGATTTTTTAGAAGTTCCATTGCTCACTCCATATAACTATCATGAATGGAAACAAACAATTTCTAATCAGTTGATGAGTATTGGATTGCTTAGAATGATTCTTGGATAGGATCTAGAACTAGCTACAGGTGTTGTAGAAAGAAGGAAATGGTTTGATAGAAGGGATAAATTGCTTGGTTCTCTTAGATCTACCATCTCTCATGATTTTCTATATCATATTGCATCTTGTACACATCCTCATGATGCCTGGACAACATTGGAAAGAATCTTTGGTAAACCTAATAGAATAAGAAAATTCAAATTGGAGAATGAGCTTATAGGTCTAAGTCCATGTGATTTTGACAATATTCAACACTTTTTCTCTAAGTTCAATTCCATTAGATTGGAGCTTTCTAATTGTGGTATTACTAAAGATGATGAGCAATTGATATTATCTATTCTTTCCAAGCTAGGTCCTGAATATTCAATCTTTGCTTCCACATTTTATGCTACTATGGATGATCTTGGTAGTGCATACAAAATTCCTTCTCTTGATGAATTTTCTACTCAACTCACAAGGGAACAAGAAAATTTAGCACACATGAGTCAATTTAAGCCTTCAAAGCATCAACCATGGGTTTCAAATGAATCCTCTCCAAAGGCTCCCAAAGGAAAGAGAAACAAGCAACACAAGGATCCTAAGAAATATGATAAAGGTGATGAATCTCCTTCATAATATAATATTGAATCCAAGTTCTCTTTAAGAGAGGAAACATCTAGAAGAAAGAGAGACAAATGTGCTTATTGCAAAAAGTTAGGACATGATAAGCATAAATGTTTCCATAAGAAGATTGATGAGCACACTCACATTCTGCAAAAGAACAATATGCAGCTACCCTCCTCAATGTCTACTCCTTCTACACATCAGGCAGGTTCTACATCTACATCAACATCATCATCCAAAGGTAAAGGAAAAGCACTCATTGCTTCCAAACATTCTAAGCAAGGTAAATGGCTTCTTGATTCAAGTGCATCACATTATATGGCATCTTCTATGGATATGTTTCCTTCTATTAAGCCTTGTACTTTTCTACCTATATTGATGGGTAATAGTACATACATGAAGGTTTGTGGGAAAGGTTCTATTCCTATGGGAGAGGGTAAATTTAATGATGTTCTTTGTGCACCATCCTTGACCACTAATCTCCTTTCCATTTACCAAATTACTCATGGGGCACAAGGTAAAATTGTTGAGTTCACTCCTGATTATGTCTATATTAGGGACATGGAGACTAGAGGTTTCATAGCTATGGGAGTTGTTGATCATAAATCACAATTGTATTCTTTTGCACATTTTTTTGATAGTGATGATGATATTCATGTTGTACCTAACCCTATATCAAGGGTAAATAATTCATGTGAGGATAACATTGGACAGTTGAATCATTTTGTTCTTGAGACTAGTGTTGAACTTCCTACTCCTCCATCTCCTACTTCTTCATACATGACTTCTACTATTCAGCAAGATAATCTTTATGCTTCAGATCTTGTAGTGTGGGATGAATTCCTGAATGCTCTTTCAGATGAGTCTCATAATAAAAATTTGGTTAGAGATACTTCTTCACCTTCTTTAGAGATTGGATTTTCCAACTCTTCATTTTCTCATGTTTTTTCACATCTCATAAGTCTTCTTGATGGTGTGAAAAAATCTTTGAGCTTGAAGACACCTATTCAATCTTCAAAGATGCATACATGGAGACCTTCATCCTCCTTCTCCACTTTTTACACGGAGTGGCTTCTTCATCATTTGATGTTTTTATCTCTTCTTAAGGAGAGACATGTTTCTTGTAGGCATTAGATTATATTTTTCTTCCAAGTACTCTTCATATACATTGGAGCTTCTTCATTATGGGGGGGATATCATGTCTCCTTATTTCCTTACTATGGGGAGATCATTCTTTGTATATACATGATGTATGCAATTTTAGGGGGGTCAAGTGAGTACTCTATCCATCCATCCATGCATCTTGTTTTCATTTCTCTTTTTGGAGGAGGGTTTTTCCCATCAGGTTTTCTCTCTTTCTCCACTTTATGGGAGATTACATTTCATGTATTTCATTGCATATTGTACATGGTTACCTAAAATGTCCTAGTAGTCAAGACCCATCTTGCATTGTGATTTTAGGTGCATTCCCCAAGTTTCACTTAATGGGGAGTGTTGGTGTAATTTAATATTCACTAATTGCACTTACTTAAGCTTACTTGGGATAATGCATTGCATAGTAGTTTGTGATTGAGACACTTAGAATTTTGTACCTCAATTAAACACATGGTGTAGGAGAATTCCACTCTAGGTGGTCATAGGTGTTATCTCATTCCACCTTTAGTGCACTTATCACATTATCATACTCATCATTGCACTTACTTCATTTTATAATGGAGGATGATCCTTCTTTGGTGCACATGTGATTCCACCTTGTGTGGGTGATAGCTTATCTTCTCCTTATCATTGTCTCTTATCACCTCTCCTATATAAGGAGGCCTATTATGTACATTTTAAATCTATTGGATGTCAATCAAGTCCATTATAAATAATAGCATTCTTGCATCTTCATGTATTTGTCTTTCCAATCTCTTGTGGAAGTTATCTTGGTCTTTCATTTGATCCTACAGGTGTTATAGAATCACCTAAAACTCTAACTCATAAACAACTGATTACAACGTACATACAATATGTTTGGTTATAAGGCCTTCCTAGTTACAACCAAATACAAAACAATCATAATAAAAATTTTGCAAGACCTTGCAAGATCCAAATACTCCCAACACTATATAGCTAGATCTGTAACAACATAAAAAACTAGAGGAAACACCAAGCATGATATGAACTTGTGCTCGCAAGCTAGTAATAAATATTCTTGATTCATAAGCCCACACTTAACTACTCACAATTCACAACTCTAGATTCCTTCTTGAATATCTACTTCCCATGCATTAACTCCATGAACACATGTTGTGCATATTAAATGCACCAAGTCGACTGATCAAATATCTAAGAACACGTATTCAGTGAACAAAACTACCAAGCACCAGCAACAACCACTAAGAAAGCCAAGTATCAATGAGAATACCTAAGAAAAAATGTATACCAAGCTCCTACAAGCATTACTAAGCATTAGTTACACTAAGAATAATATCAACCAAGTACCACAAGCATCACCAAGTTCCTTTAGTCATCGAGTCCTTCAGGAAAAACTACAACCATGAAACTATCCCAATACTGACCAAACATCACCTCTTTTCAATTGAGTCCACTAACTCCATGGTAAAAACCACTCTAGCATACTAGATTTACAAATACCCCTGGATGCTCCTGCAACAATGATGAGGTTTTGGTAGATCCATTGCATTTGTGGAGATTTCCTACATCCTTCATTGTGAATTCAACATCTACAACATACAAGTGTTGTAAATCCTTATCGACAAGAATTTTTACAAGAAAGGTGAATACTAACATTTTTATTTCTTTCCTTTACATATTTACATTTCAATTTAATGGTTGATTCCTCATTCTAAGGTTTGACCAAGGAAAGCCCTCATCCACCCAAAAAGCCAAGTTTTATCGTGTGTGGGAGCACAATAGAAGAATCACAACCATAAATTTGAAAATTATTCATTGAAGCATTTTGAAGATGTTAGGTCGATTTTGCTACCATGTCCCAAAATCATAAATTGTTTAGAACATGTCGCACTAGGTCAACATCTTCCTAAGGCCCTAAGAAAAATAACATTTTCTAGGTTTTCTATTTTGATCATGAATCCATAGTTGAAAATTCAGTCATAGGTTCAAATTCACAAATTTTAGAGAGAAATGGCATATTCCTCTACAGATTTCAAGGTGAGTACTTCATCATTCATTTCAATTTTTTTTCTAGACCTATTTTCATATATTAATTGGGTTGATTGCATACATTTAGCACTTAGATATATCTTACCATTCTCATTATATCAATTAGCTCAGTTACACATCTAAAATTACACATCTTTAATCAAATCCTACATTGCATGAAAGAGGAATTTCTTGCATACTTCCTTGATATAATTTGGGTTTAGGATTAGCATCCTTTTATTCCTTAGGGTTTTGCTAATCTAACTTGGGTTATATTGAGAGTTATGTTTCAAGGCCCCTCTTTCTCTTGTATTGAATATTAGTGTAGAAATGGTTTGTTAATGAATTCACCTCACATATTTTATATTACAAACTTATTATCACCATCCATTTTCTCAGTTAAACACACGCATACCTCCATCTCACACACCTAGTATATAGGAGACACACTACATGGTATTGTTAAATAATATTACAAAATCATGAGCTAAAAAACATGTATAAAGTAGTGCCTATCTTATTACCTATCAAAGATGTCCTATTATGTGTCAAAACACACATCAACATATGTAACTCCTTTTAACACATTTTGTGGGTTCTATTTCATGACCCAAATTTTGGAGGCCATGACTTTTGAACTAGGTGTCTAATTAATGAACCAATTGAAGTACCAAAAAGTTGAGACATGTTCTAGCATGCTATACCTTGCTATGTTGATTAGAAAAAAAAAATTAATTCATTTCAAAGCCTCTAAAACCATCAAAATTGAATTAATAAATTCATCTAGCAATTTCAAACACAAAAACTTTAATATCTTCAAAACTAGATATAATTTTTCAACAAAAAAATTATTGACATGCTTATGTAGCCCATCAAAAGATTTAGGGAGATTTTAGGGAAATTTTTTTCTAAAGTGAAAACTTATTATAAATTTTAATTTTAATGTAAATTTGACACATTTCCTAACAATCACCCACTTGTCCAACACCTTATAAGAGAAAAGGGAGTTTCTACATTGTAGTTCAATTGTTAGGGGCTTAGAGGCCCAAACTATAAAAATCAACTGAACTTATGTGTGCTACGAGCCTTAGTTAACAAATAAGCAATATTTATCAAATTCTCTACCATAATCAACTTCATCCTGTCATCCTTAACCATATCTTTGACAAAAAATACATAACATAGATTTGCTTGGTCCTAGTATGAAATCTGGAGTTCTTAGCAAGGCAAATCACTCTCTTACTATCATAATAAATTATTATTTCTCTTTACTTTATTCCAATACCTAAAAATAGTCTCTTAAGCTAAAAGGATTATTTACAAGGATAATTATCTTATGTATACTCAAATTTTGTAGTAGATAAAGCAACCAGAACTTGTCGCTTGCTCATATAATTGATTGCACCACCAAATAAGTAAACACATAAGCATTAGTGGATTTATTGCTATCAACATCACCTACCCTATTTGAATCCACACAAAAAAAAATATAAAGAGAAATTTTTTCACCTGTCATATTACCATGATAACGCAAAGAATAAACTAAGGCACTCTTCAAATATATGAAGATTATTTTAATTGCATCCGAATGAAATTATTTTTAGAACTAAACAAATATCTTGAAAGAACTCCCATTGTTTCAACAATTTTTTCACCATTGCATGCATCAAATTTCTAATTGCTCTCTCATAAGGTATTTTGTTGATGTCTTTCATGTGTTGTGATATGGAGCCTAATCAGATTTGGAGGTTTATTCGACATAGTTTTCTCCCCATATTATTTCTATGGGGGTTTGGGGGCAATGCCCCCAAGATGTGGTCGAGGAGTAGTGTGCCTGTGGAGAATTGGGACACCCTTAGAAGGATAATTATATGTTTATAGATAGTCAAAGTGTCATTCATCTTGCAAAGAATTCAGCTCTACATTCAAAGAAAAAACACATATAGTTGTGGTACCATTTTATTCAGTTAGTTTTGGATGATGGACAGTTAAAGCTAGAGAAAATACATACAAATGACAATCCAACGAATATGTTTACAAAGGTAGTAGTAAGGGAGAAGTTGAATTCCTCTTCAACTTTAGTTGGTCTTCTTGATTGAGCAAAATAAAAGAATAATAGAGTCTAGGGTGGTTTTTTATATTCTAGTGGGAGCTATATGTTTAGTAGTTCTATGATCAGTCTCCAAGTGGGAGGTTATTATTGTGGAGTCTAATCAATCTCCAAGTGGGAGATTGTTGTGATATGGAGCCTAATTAGACTTGGAGGTTTATTCGGCATGGCTTTCTCCACATATTATTTCTACAAGGGTTTGGGGTAGTGCCCCCAAGATGGGGTCAAGGGGCAGCACCTCTACAAGGTCCTAGGGTAGTGCCCTAGGTGCGCTCCCTATTGTAGTACAAGGTGGAGTTGAGGGGCAAAGCCCCTGTATGGGTTTTTAAGACAAAAATTCCCTTATATTGTAAAAGGCATCAGCTACTATTTTTCTATTATTCTATCCCTAATTTTTTAAGTGGCAAAAATCTTGTATAAAAAGGGCTTAGGGTTAGGGATTCTCAAAAAGTGTGATGTGAAAATTGGTTCTTGTGACAATATTGAGTTGTAAGGGATTATAGATTGTAATCAGGTTGTAATCACTGGATAATAATAATATTGGACTTGTTGTTAATGGACGTAGCCCAAGGATTGGGTGAACCACATTAAATCTTGGTGTCTTGTGTTCTCATATGTGTGATCTATTATTTTCTGATATTGGTTATGTTTGCATGTAACTATTATTTCTATTTGAGGTTAATCCTACCAATGTGTCTAATGGTGAAGTTAGACAATTAAAATGAAAAATAATATTCTAGATATAAAAGGAATACCTAATGATCTTGAATCTTACATGTTAAACCTTCGTAAAATTTAGTTTGCATGCTTTGATCTCTAACCTAGCCATAGCTTTCTATTCGCTCTATCCATTATAATTTCCATCCCATGAATATGTTTTTCTACATGAAAAAATATTTCATTTCAAATGTAGCAACAAGTTGAGACTTTAGTTTTACAACCATACCTTTCCTTATACCAATGAACAAACATATTATTAATAGATATTGCAATGTACATGAAATGACCACTATACATTCTATAATAAATACAATTATCTAACTTAGGTTTTTGGTACCACATCCTAGGAATTTGATTGAGGCCATATGAAAATTTATTCAATTTGAAAAGGGAACTACTTTTACCTTTTACCAAAAAGTGGACTAGTTGTGTCATATAAATATCCTCAAAACCACCATAAAGAAAAGTACTTTTCACATCTATTTTCTCAACCTCTCAAGCATAAGTAGTGACAATAGAAATAAAAAATATAATGATATCATTTTTGTAATAGGTTAAAATATCTACCCATAATCAATAGCCTCAAAATGAGAGTAGCCTTTCAACACTAATCTTTCTTTTTACTTATCAATGTTTCCATCTGAACCAAAAAAAATTCTTGAACACCCATTTGCAACCACAAAGTTTTTTTTTCCTTCAAATAATAGAACAAGCTCTCATGTATGATTATTCTCTAAATCTTTTGATTAAGTGACAAAAGGTTTTGAATGGGTCTTGAAACCTAGTACAAAGTAGGTTTTGAACAAAGGGACATAAAAACTCACTGAGAGACATGCAATAAGGTCAATAAAGAGAAATGGGACAAGGATAGAATAATAAAATGATGAGGAAGGGGTTTCTAAACAACTCATGAACCCCACATACACAAAATAATAGTGAAGAAAAGAAAAACACACAATCAACAAACCACCCCAGAGATAAAGAAAAATAACAAAATTTAGGATGTCCCCTTATATCCCTACTTCTAGGATCTAAGGGCCATGTCAAGATAAGGAGAGTGATTCTTTGAATGTTTTCCTTTTTTCGCAATCGATCCTTCTTTAATTGAGGTTTTTTCCAAATACTAGACCAATGTATACATAGATTAATTAAAACCAACAATGATAGGCTTATCTAGAATAGTTGAGCCAAGACAAGAAATAGAAACATGCTCCTTACCAAGGGTAGAAAAGCTAGTACAAGTAGTAGCAACATGCTCCCTAGGAAGAGAAAAGATAGCATTAGAAGAGGACAACATTTCTTGCAGTAGAAGGGGTAGCAAGTACCTTAGGAGGAGGCAAAGAAGTAGAGACAATGACAATAGTAGAATCAATTAAGTAACCTTTGGTAGGAATAATAGACACACCTTCACTTTCGTCATTTGATAAAGCCTTAAAAGAAATCAAAGAGGGATCTCCCTTAGTGGAACCAAGAAAAAACACACCATCAAGGGCCAACACCAAATCATTGGTCCACTCAGCCAAATGAAGAGAGATCTTAAGAACTATATAATGAGCATTAGGAGTACCCTTCCACCATGAGGAAGATTTTTTCAACTTATCTTTCACTATACCACAATTAATTGCAACATGCCCTATCTCAAAACACTTCCTAGATTTGAAAGGAAGACACTCATAGTATAGAGGTTGGGCCTAGGAACCCTTAAGAGACTTCAATTCAATCTTTGTAGCTAACCCTTGTATGCATAAATGTCAACAAGTAAGCAAGAAAAATAGAGTGTATAATATCATAATGATCCTCATCAACCATCAAGAAGTCACCAAGAGCATCACCAACTTCTACCTAGACCCAATTCACCCAAAGATGAAGATGGAGGTAAGAGAGTAGAAGCCATATACGCACCTTGCAAAAGGTTTCAAGGGTAGGGTTGAAATCTTCCTACCATGGCTTCACCATCAAAGCTAATTGATTCTCCCAAGTGAAAAAATGTTTGCAAATAAAAATGTGTCAATTGAAAGCCTTCTCAAACTTAGGGGCAAAAGAACCTTTGGCTAAAGGGAAAATGTGAACCTTGTTTGATATAATAGGCTCCCATTGATTAGAAATCCATTGATGTAGTTGAGGAAGAGAGAGCCAAAATGACCTAAATGTGCAAATGATAGCACATACATACATCTCATAAGCCTAAGTATTGATATCTTCCAAAGACTCCTTATTCAAAGTGCCAACCACCAAGTGGCAAAAAAAGAAAGGAGCAACCATAGGTCTTCTAGAACCATTCACAACTTTCCTAGCATAAGATGTGCTAGCTAAGGAGCCACATGCAATAAAACTCTTAACAACATGGGACCCAACCTTAGAAGCCTCGGCATTACATGTCTTCAAGACGATAACCTTGACATCCTCCATCAAAATACCACACAAAGGGGGCATAATAATCTTTGCAACCAGAACCCAAGGCACAACAACACCCACATTGGGAGCCAATGACACCCCATATAAGATTTTCTTTGATGGGGAAGCCATAGACCTTTAGGTAAGCCTCTGTGGACCCCCAAACATAAGAAAAAATCCATTAGCAAGGAAAAGAGAAACAATTGGACCCAGTGTAGGAAAAATGGAACACACAACATTACCCTACAAACAGGCAAGATTTTTAGGGCTTCAAATGAGTGGATGGGCTGGAAACACAAGTCATCACGAACTTCCTATCATTCTTTTCTAATGTTTTCATTTCTTCATTCATATAAATTTTCCAAGATTCTTCATCATTCTTACCCAATGCCTCTTCTATTGAACACATCTTAGGAATGAGAGGGGGATGAATCAATCTTAACCAAAATTTTAACTTTTTTCTATCACAAGCATTTAACAATTATCTTTATCCTACTAACCATTAATAAAACATATTAAAATGACAACAAGAACACATGAACACCAAATTCTTAAGTGGGAAACCCAATGTACGAAAAACCACAATGAGAATACCAGTTGCTTTATGACTAAAATATTATAAAATGTTACATCACACTCCTGATAGCTTACTATTCATGAAAAGGACTTGTAAGATAACATGCAATGGCTTGGACAACATACAAAAGACTTGCAAAACTGAGAAGTTTGATCCCAAGGTAAAATAAAGGTGTTGTCTAATGATTATGATTACTTATGTGTTAATATTTCTTTAATGATTCTTAGTTAGTAAATGTGATTGCTTTCATAACGATGTCAGATGATATTTCTTTAATGATGATTGTTTTACACTCATAGTGATGCATTGTTAGATCTAAGCATTTGATGAACTAGCTCGTGATTCATTATGGTACTTACCCCATACTTGCATGTGTATGTTGTGCATGTCTATTTTTCGTTTTTGTCTAACTTGTCTAATGTAGTTAAGGGAGGGAGTCGTAGTCACCTTCTAGTCGAGATCTATATGATTTATCACTCCCTACCATTGACTATCTTGTTTAGTTATATATATGCATATGCATATGCTCAACTTTTATGTAGGTTTCAGGTATTGGGCATCGACTTCTTTGAATTGTTAGGATGAATGTGCCCTATGACAATAGCTCAATGGATAATAATCAGGTCCAATCACAACCATAGCCTAAACACTTATCCTACAAGGACTCATATCTGACTCTCTACCCCTTTTTAAACCCATGGGTTTATCTTTGTGTGTGTTGTTTGAATTTGAGTTTTGAATGGTTTTGCTTATGTGGATTTGCCTATGTTATTTATTTGGTAAAATGTTTAATTATGATATTTAGATCAATGACATAATCTTACAATTATTAAATATTATTTAAATCAAAGGAAGAATTATAATATCAGGATATTTGATTAATTGAGATTAATTAAATATATATTTAATTTAAAAGACTTAATTTAAAAAGTCTAAACGTGAAAGTTGGAAAAAGGATAAATTAAAATATTAAAGACTAAATATTGATTTATCATAAATATTTAGTCAATGATAATAAAATTAGAGTTACACATAATTAATGGATTTTAAATATTATTAATGATTAAACTAATTATATGCAAAAAAAAAAAATGATTGGTAAGAGGTCAAAGCCAAGATTAATTATTATGTGTATTATTACTACTTGTTAAGCATGAGTAGATTTGAACCCATGACCTCTTTGATAAGAGGCTCACAATTTACCGTTGTGTTGTAGGCTCTTGCCTACTAATTATATGCAATTTAATTGCACATTAATTAATAAAATTAAAATAAGATTTTTGAGTAGGAAATAAGCTGTCTAATTTAAAAGAAATGATATTTATTTATTTTATTATAAAAAGATACATCTATTTTGTGGAAAAAAAAAGTAAATAAAAAAAGAATATTTATTTATTTAATATTAAAAGAAAGTGGGTGGGGGGGGAGGGACGGCGGGGGGGGGGGGGGGGGAGGGGATTGTTTATTTCTTTTTAGTTTAGTTACCTTCTTTTGTAAGTTTACTCATTTTAGAAACTTTAGTTTTATTAGTTTTTTTTATTTATTTTTCTTTATTAAGATGTTATTTGGTCATTTTGAGTGAGAAGATTTTTAGAGAACAATAAGATAATTTAGAAAAAAGATTTTAAAAGACAAGTTACAAGTTATGTATTCAGATTTTGAAGTAAGATTTTTTTCAAAGCCTAGGAGTGAAGTCTACAATTGAGTTTTCTTCTTCTTCTTAACAAATCAACTTGGTGTTTTAAGGTAGGGGTTTTCAAATCTCTTTGTAATTTCTATTGGAAAGATTTTATTATGTGTTTTCTTAATTATGAATTTAGCTTTGAATTTGAATGAGGACCTTCTATTTTCTAACAGATGGAGATTAGTAGAATTTTATTAAAAAATTTGTTTATGACAATTGATATTCTGACAAAGTTTGTTTGGAAACCTTAGGAGAGAAGGTTTAAAATAATTTATGGTGCTGGTATTTACAATTATTTTTTATTATTTCATATAAATTTAATTAAAATATATAGTTATATTACTGATTATGAATAAATTTGTTTGCAGTTACTTGTGTGTTAGTTTGAGGGTTTTAAACATGTGATTTTTCTATAATTTTTATTTATATATTTTATCAAAATTGTAAAGATATTTTTAGACAACCATTTGGATTTTAACATATATAAAAATCATATATGCTTGTTTTGTACGAACATGGTCAAATATTGATTGTCATGCTAAAACTAGGCCTATTTGAGCTTGATTTTTCAACTAGAGACACATAACACTCACCCATAACTTTTGCAAAATATATTCTTTGGGATTATAGATAAGTCTATTATGAATATTTTTCTTAATTTTCATGAAAATCCAACAATTCAACCAAAATTTATACTCTTTCTTCTAAACTGGTAACCTTCAAATATGAATAGTGTTGCTAGGAAGATTTACATTTTACACCATTCAAATGACATTTTCTTTAGGACTACTAATAATTTAAAAAATGTGAAATTAAATTGTTTTACCATCAATATAGGTTTCAGATGAGGATCATTCCATATAAGATTATAACATTTAAACTGTTAACTGATTTACATAGAGAAAATGCATAAAAACTCACTGTTATGAACTTTGAAAATGTTTTATATTTATTGTTAAATATTAATGATTTAAATAATAATAATAATTAATTCTAAACTTATTAGATAATTAAGATATTGAATTTATCTACACTTATATACCATTTATATAATCAAACAAAACTTTTGAAAACAATCTAATCCAAATCATTTGATGGAACCTTGTATTATTAGATGTGTGTTTATTTGAGGTTTTGTGTTATTTGTTTTGTGATGGGTTTTGAAAATTTTAATATGATGTTTTATTTTGTGATAGCTTTTATGTAAACTATTTAGCTGGCCAAACTAGGATGTGCACCAAAGGCATATTTTAAGATTTCTTTTATGATGGTTATTTGACTAGATGTTAGAATTTACTTTATGATTCAAATTGAGGCTTATGTTTATGAGATTCATTTGGTGAGCATATATGATGACTTGGGCTTTGAGAACCAAATTATTTTTGAGTTGCCTATTAAGGAACCAAATTCTATCATTATGAGTGTTGTGGTATGGGACACAATTATAGTTTATGTTCTTAGCGGAGGTTGTCTAGGTACGTCTCTTTGGGAGTGGCTTGCAATAGGGGTATGCGACCCAAAGTGGTCCATACCAAGGTAACCTATCTTACCTAGCCCTTTTCCTTGAGATACATTAAAAAGACAAGTTGGAGATGTCCCTCACCCATGTCTTCAATGTTTTTACATGCTATGGATGGGAATGGGATGATACCTAGTGAGAGGTATGACTAATTTTCCTCATCTTCATGAGTGGGTGGTCCAACATGTGTCACGTTGAAGGTCTAGGGTCCAGAGTGAAAAGTCCAAGGTAACTCAATGCTTGAGAGTCTAGGGTCTAATGAAAGACTAGTCTAAGGTAACTCAAGTAATTTGACCATGTGATGACACTCCCTAGTATGTAACCTGAGTTTCCTCCATAGATTTTGTATTTGCTTCTAGTGGTGCAATTATTGGTTTTGTACTTATTGTTGGTGTTTACTTTCATTGATGGTGATTGGTGATTCATGGTGATTCTACTTTTGACATGTGTCTTTTGATTTGAGGTTGATATCTTTTGTGGACTTTATCTCATGATTTTGGTACTTGGTATGTGGTTTTGGTATTAGATGAGTTTTCTTTTGACTTTGGTTATCTTTTCCTCGAGTAGTACATGTTACCCTTAAGATAGATTTGACTATTAAGATCACTTGCCTAGGAATTTTTTATGGTTTCATTTTCCTTATGTGGATCATTCATTATCTTCCCTGCATGGTGGGAATGGAAGCCTAACTAGGTAACCTTGCAATTGGAGGTAGTGACTTCTTACCATTTGGCTCAAATGATGCAGTTGTATCTTTATCATTCTTATCCCTATCTTGGAGACTTTTATTCAATTGATGCATTTATATGTTACCATGTATATTATATTTTGATGTACTTGTATCTATTCATGCATACCCTGCGACGTGTGCAATGGATGTTATCCATCAAATGTATTTCATTTTATCAGTTGTATTCATGCATTTTCTTATGAGATTAATATGCTATACTTCTATGATTATGGACATTGTACTTAAGACTTAAAAAATTAATATCAAAAAATCTCAAATGTGACTCAAAGTAAAGGAACCCTTGAGGAATGAAATCTATATTGTAATTGCATGTGTAAATGTTTTGTTTGTGTATATTGCTTCTACATTGTTACTTTGATGTTGTATAAACTTTAGAAGAAAAATATAGTTCAGTAAATTTTATAACATATTAGGTTTATTTCTTTTGGGTTCCCGGGTGGGGCATTCCACCTAGTGAAGTAAGCAACTTGCTTTTTCTCTTGCTTCTTTTCGTTCTTTTCTTGGCATGGAAGCATCTTCCTCAAGTTACCTATGTTCTTTAAATTTGATCTATAGTTTTGTTTCAAGATTACCAGTGATCAATTTCCCTTCTTCAATATGCTAACTTTCTTTAGATTTGATCTATAGCTTTGTTTCAAGATTACCAATGATCAATTTCCCTTCTTCAATATGCTAACTCAAACAAAGTATAATTTCTTTAGTATTTCATTTTGCCTAAAAGACATTTAATTTATCAAGTCCATGTCTTAGTTCTCCTTCAAGATCCATAACTATATCAATGCCCCATTCACTAGTCTCCATCACATCCAAATTTTTCTCAAATTCAAACATGGTGCTCAAGTCACAATCTAACTCAGTTGTTAGAGTACTTCCTCAAGAAACTTGCTCTTTTATCAATTATTAAGCACACCTTTGAAAGTATGTTTGTGTATGCATATTGTAAAGTTTCTACTTAATCCTTATCTCTGAATCATACTTTTAATCCAATCTTAGATGCTAAGAATGGCCTTCTAAAATTTTGAGTATTGATGAAGTTAGTGCTTGATATGATGCAGATCCAGTACTGAATATTTAACCTTTTATTGTGATGGAGTATCTCAGATATAAATCGCAAAATGTAAATGCTTAGAGGAGCAAACTTTTGTAATTGTGTGTCCTTATCTGCATCTACAACCTATATATATATATATATATATATATATATATATATATATATATATATATATAATCCTTCCTAAATAAGTAATAACCAAACTCCTTCTAAGTCAGCGATTCATGGAAGACATAACTAATAAACTTAACTAACTATTTGTTGGTTTAGTTAAACAATATATTGTTGTCTCCTGAGAATTTGCTGGCCCTTAGAGTTACATATATAATGCTAATTTAGAGATATATCATACAAAGAAGTAGTACGGTCTGTACTATCAGACCTGTAGGTAATTAGGTTAATATTCTTAACACTTCTTAACCTGATAATCCTACAAAGAGATATTATATCTAGGAACACCAATAGAATAAGCAAGAATTAATACTCTATATCTATCTAATTCTTCTTAGTATGTGGTATCACAGAACACGTGATACAAAGCCAAATTACTAAACCTATGATATGACAAATCACTACTACTAGTGATATTATTCAGGATAAATCTGAAGAGTAATCTCTTCATTTATCCAAGTTGTGATTTCATAGAAACTAAAATTTCTATATCACAACAAGATCCTGAGTTTTAAGATTTACCAAAATGCAGGATAAACCTGGAGAATACTAAGATTCTTCCTTTATCCAATTTGTGACTTATGAACATAGCAATGTCAACATCACAATATAATCTAAAAACTCATCTAGATCTTACAGTAAAATCTACTATTTTAGTACATTATCTAAGAGATCGTCATCTCTCATAATGCCTTTTATACGAGTATTCATTATTTTAGAGATCATCACCTCTTTAAATAATGAATACACATGGTGGAGCCCATAACAGTCAATAACCTGACATAATAAAAATTATTTTATTAATAATCAATAGAGTACAAATGAATTACAATTCAACCATACCAAGTCTCCTCCTAAAATGTTCTATCTTTAATCTAGATAAAGGTTTGGTGAGCATGTTTGTTGTTTGATATGTAGTGCAAATGTATTCCAATTTCACAGAATTCCTGTCTACAATATCTCTTACATAATGGTACGGAATCTCAATATGCTTGGACCTGTCATGAAAGACGGGATTCACTAAGAGCTTGATGGAACTCTGATTATCACAATGAATAATCATGGGATTCATAGCTTGCTCAAATAATACAATAAGTAACTTCCTCAGACAGACTGCTTCTCGAGAGGTCATAGCTGCTGCAATGTATTCAGCTTCTATGGAACTTTTTGCTACTAAAGATTACTTTTTGCCTATCCAAGATATCATAGCTGATCCTAAACTGAAACAACATCTTGAAGTACTTTTCCTGTTTTTAACACTTCCACCCCAATCTAAATCAATGAATCCATGTAAATCTAAAGCAACTTTCTCATATTTGAGTCCATAATCAAGAGTGCCTTGTAAGTATCTCATAATATGTTTAACTGCAACTAGGTGAATCTCCTTTGGTTCACACATAAATTGACCCGAGGCATTAATTGCATAGCAAATATGTGGTCTTGTATTTACTAAGTACATAAGGGACCCAATCATTTGTCTGTAGAGAGTAGAATCTATGGAAGGTGATTCTGTTGTTGCTTCCTTAAGTTTATGTAGATTAGTCTCCATTGGAGAAGACATAGGTTTAGGATTTCACATTCCAAATATCTTCAAATGTTTGATGTATACTTTTCTTGATTAAGTATGATACTATCAAAATTCTATCGTACTTCCAGTCCTAGGAAGTAATGAAGGAGTCCCAAATCTTTCATTTTGAATTCTCTAGTTAGATCTTTCTTCCACCAATCTATGAGATTATTGTTGTCAATCAGGATTGCGCCTATAGCGAGATATAAAATCTAGTTATCCTGCTGAAACAATGGAAACTCTCTCGGGTGCTGGGTTGTCCTAAAACGAGAGAAGAATCTTTGGAAGCTAGGCTGGTTCTTAAATTGTGATCACCTACTCCTAAATTATACTTGAGATAAGGGGAAGAAATGAACAATGAATAATGAAAACTAATCTAAATGAGGTGATACACCAATCATTTTGAATGTAACTTTAATCAATTCAACACAATTTATGAAAAGACAATTGATTCACAATACTTAGACAAACACGTAACCACAAAAGTGTTTCTATGTAAGGATTGGGACCTTCTGCTTTGAAAGGGATACCTAAGTTTCACCAATTTTCTGCAAAAAGAAAATAATCACAAACATAGACCTGTAATCACATGTATCACGATTCAAAGCTGCAATAAGGAGCATAACTAAAATGAAGGCGAACACAACATTAAAGTAAAAAATCTATAATATTGTACAAGAACCAATGAGAAGGAACCGCTAAATCTCTATAATCAATGCTGAAAAAATAATTTCTTCTACAAATGCCCTTACAATCAACTAAAAATCTACAATGTGCAAAAATCTGAATCTGAAAGAAGGTCCCTCATAATGAGGTGAAAGTACAATATATAGAAAAATAATCCTAACTCGGATTCCAAAATCATGCCTAGAAAAAATTACCCAAAAATGATGAAAACTATGAAGAGGCCTCTGAAAACTACTCTTAACCATCTGCCCGACTGATGGATAACTCAAAAACTACCTCTAACCCCTCAAAACCATGCACAAAACCTCAAACTCAGATGCATTAAGTAACCCACAAATATAGCATGTAAAATTGCTCTTAATTATGCAATATATGCATAAAATAAGCCCACAATATGAACTGCATACATAACTGATCATAACTGCTCCATGGACTGCTAAAAATATCAACAAATAATCCCATTAATGCATGAGAAACTGGAACTGCACTTGACCTCCAAAAATATCCCCTATTAACTGAATGTTCCTTTCAAAAATAGACTTCCAACCTTCTTTCCTTGCATTTAGGCATAACAGATACTTAAAACTCTTATAATTTTTATTAAATAATTAATAAAATCAATGGCCTTATAATTACGACCACTTGACATATTAATTTTACAATCAAAGCTCATTTTATTATATTAATTTAATATTATCGTGTTTATTATTATATTTTATCATTTTTTTTAAACAAACAAGTTAATATTAAATTAATATTTTCTTAAGAAATCATTCTTTTAATTCTTTTATTTATATTAATACTAGTATATTATTTTTTATCTTTAAAACATACTAGTATTTAATAAAAATAAAAATAATTATAAAATATAATTTATATTAGTTTGAATATGTATAAAATGATCATCTTAAAATATCATTCATTTAATACATATACAACTAATAAAAATAGAGTTTTATACAAAACGTATAACTCCATATGGCTCATCGGACCCGAAATTTCATTAAGTGAAGTTTATTGGCTCTTTGAAAGGCAAAAAGGAAGGCTAGAAGACTTAGTTTTATCTTTGCACTTTGTATTTTGCGTAAGAGCAAGAGAAGAGGGTTTCTCCAAACCCTAGCTGCATCCATGAATGTCTTCTTGCTGTGATTTCAACTTAATCTCTATGTTTGAATGCCAATATTTTGGATTATATGGGTTTCCAGTTCTGTTTTACACATTTATACGCTAGGTTTTGGCGTGAGCTTGCCATTTGTATGTGGGTTCTTCAGCACGGGTTTGATCTTGGACACCACGTTTTTGGAACTGGTATCTTTGTTGGTACGTGATGCTATTTTCATGAGTTTTTGGCTACGGTTTTTGATAGTCTGTGCACGCCATTTCTTTTGCATGCGGATTGCATTTTGTGGGTTTAATTCATGCGTGAACGACTTCATTGTTTGGCTATTGGATATGAACCTCCTAGGTCTTCTCCATGTGTTGGCTGGCCATTGTTCCTTGGATGCCATTTTTCTTGCTGGGTGCTCCTTCATGGTTGTGAGCTATATGAGTTAAGCTTTTCGTGAGCTTCCAGTTCTGATTTATATATCTGGGCACTATTGCTTCACTATTTGCAAAGGATTTCTTCTCCATGTGCTGGCAGTAAGTATATGACAGCCTTCTTCCTTTCACAAATTGTTTTATGCATTTGTTAAAAATATGAAATAATACCACTAAATTTGTACCTAAGTTTGCATATTTTAGACCTTTTTTTTGCCAAATAAGGGTTTCCTTCTACTGAATATGCATAATGTTGCTCATTAGATTGTTTATCTGTTAGTTGTGATCTATGAAAACCTTATTTCGTGGGTCTTATGAATATGGAGAGATATAAAATAATATTACCAAATCTTCGTATGGGCATTGTATATTTTTCAGTGGATTTGCACAAGAGATTTTCTTTACCTTTCTTCAAATTTGCCATTCTTAGAAAAAGAGAAGGTCATCACACTATATGAACACCCCTCTTGAGTCTCCCTTCTCTTTAATGGCTTCATTTTCCTCTTCTTTGGTAAACTGGTTTACATCTTTACCCACTGCTATTTTCCTTCCTTATTACCTGTCTGAGATTAAATGTTGGTTAGGCTAAAAAATAATTGATTTTTTGTCCTGGATGATAAACCTGTTGTAATGTGCTTGTTTAAAAATTCAATTTCCTTGGTTGCTGCATTCTTATGACTGTGGCACTCTTCTTGGTTTGTTATCTATATACATATCAGATTTGAAGTTTTACCTTATGCACTCTCAGACTTGTATGATGAGATTCTCTCCTTTTATTTGTTTTTTTGCTCAAATATGCCATTAGATACAAGTGATCCTTTATGATTAACTTCTCATGGAAAACTCAACTTGTTGATACTCCTTGTTCTATTCATTGTTATAGCTGAACATTAGTTGCTTACTGTTCTATTCCTCTATAGATCTGATCATCATTTGATGAACATTAAGTACATGAAAAAGAAGAGTATTATGGATCCTTGCATCTGTTGGAATCTTTTTGTAAAAATCTTATACTTACTTGATATGTCATATATTAAGAAAGAATTGCAGCATGAAAATAAAATTCTTTCCACCCAAATTCTATTTTCTGTTACCATGATCTCTCTAATTCTATTTTTTGTTACCGTAATATCTCTTCCAGTTTGCTCAACAGTATGCATTAATGATTTTCTTGATGTTTATGCACATTATATTTCCTGTAGCAGAGATTTCCCTTTTTTGTTGATTTGGCATTGATAATTAGTTCTGACTAATTGTATATTTAATCCTTTCTATATGCTGAAGTGTACTTGCCCTTCATCCTTGAAATTCCTTTTAGCCTAAGACTTTCAAACTTTACATGTCCTCCATGATTTGACTGGAAGGTCCCATACTTGTATTTTATGTATGCCCCCTCGACAGTCTCCTCTTGTCCTTTGCCTTTCCTATTCCTTGATTTGACCAGAAAGTCTTATACTTGTAATTTATGCACATCCTTTCAATGATCTCCTTAATGTCTTCAATCAGCTACATTGGTTTAATCGGAAGGTCCCATACCTGAAACTTATGTACGCCCCCTCAACAGTCTCCCCAATATCTTTTGTCTTTGCCCGAACAAACTCAGCCAAAAGGTTTCATGCATGTAACTTACGCATGATCCTTCAATAGCCTCAAGTCTTCATACCTATATTTGCACATAGAACAAACTCATTAGTAAAAACATATTTTATCTTCTTCAAATTTTTCTTGCCTTCTTGCCTTTTAACATAGTTATATGAATAACCATGTTGTAGAAATAGCAGAGTATAGATGATAGGAAAGTTTTCCATTGCTCAAGTCATATGAACTGACCCATTTCTTCTCTTTTTTTTTTCTTTTTTTTTGGCAGGTTTACTCCCAGATGGAGATGCGAGATCAGCCCTTCGGCAACAAACCTTCCATTCAAGCAATGGATGCCTTTCCTTTTATCTCCTTTTCTGTTTGTACAATGTGTTTAATTCATATATTTATGTTAGGAGCTGAGAGCGCTAGTAATATCTGAATGCATTGTATTCAAGTATTGTGTAAACATGAACACTTTGTAAAACATTTTTTTAAATACTTGAATAAAAAATATTATTTTTGATACTTGTATCCTGAAAAAGTGATCAATTCTCTTGTTTATGATTCTCGTACTTTGCTTACTGCATTTTTTTCGTTCTGTACTATATATTCTCAGCATCTACACACACTTAGTCAGTAAATAAAACATATTTAGTTTAACGTAAGCTATAGCAATTTAAGAGGCATGTCAAATTGGTAACAATTATCATCACCTATTATTAGTAAATCATCAACATACAGTATCAAAATTACCATATCATCTTTATCTCTTTTAAAATATAAATTTGGATCAGCTTCATTCTTGAAGAATCCTAAGTTGGTGAGATATTTATCGATTCTTTCATACCAAGCCCTAGGAGTCTATTTAAGCCCATATAGAGTTTTCTTGAGCCTGCAAACAAAAGCATTAAGATCATGAGTTTCAAATCCTTTAGGTTGCTCCAGATATACTTCTTCTGAAATCTCTCCATTTAGAAAAGTTGTTTTCACATCCATCTGATGTACCTTCCATCCCTCTGGCATGGCAATTGCTAAGACTACTCTTACAGAGGTATATCTGGCAATAGGAGCAAAGGTTTCTTCATAATCAATCCCTTTTTTCTGAGAAAATCCTCTGGCTACAAATCTGGCTTTATACTTCTCAATACTACCGTCAGCAGCATGCTTTATTTTAAATATCCATTTGAAAGAAAGAACAGATTTTCCTTTAAGTCTTGGAACAATTTCCCAAACATCATTTTTCATAATAGATTGGTATTCTTTTTTCGTAGCCTCTTTCCAGGCTATATGTTTAATAGCATTAGAAGGATTGATTGGCTCTATTTTGGATAAATCACTCATGTTTGTTGTATAACTAGAGAATCTTTTAGGTCTTTTGCTTTCTCTGACTGTTCTAGAAGGTGTAGCAAAGTCTTGAGCTGCTTAAACTGTTTTTATGGCCCAAAGTGGTCTTTTCTTTGAATTTTCTTCAAGATTCATATTTTGAATTTCATCTTCGATTTCTTCTAAGTTCTCCCTCTGGGATCCAAATTCACTATTTCTTTTAGAACTAGATAAAGGAGAAGGTTCATCAAAACTTATGGTTCTTTTGAATGCAAGATCTTCTTCAAAGATTACATCTCTGCTAAGTTCAATAGTTTTTTGTCCAGGTTAGAAAATTCTATATGCTTTAGAAGTTTCACTATACCCTACAAAAATACCTTTCCTCCCAAAGGGTTCTAACTTGGTTCTCTTTTCTTTTGGAACATGGGTATATACAAGACATCCAAAAATTCTAAAATGACTTATATTGGATTTTAATTTAGTGAATACTTCTTCAGGGGTTTTATCTTTAAGATAGGAGTGAGGCTTCTATTTTGAATATATATTTTGCCCAAAGATAATATTCTAGTTTATGGTCAAAAATCATAGCCCTAGCAGCTTCTATAATTGTCCTATTCTTTCTTTCTACTACCCCGTTTTGCTCTGGATTATAAGGAACAATGTACTCCCTCTTAATCCCTAATTTTTTACAAAACTTTTTAAACAAGTCTGAGGTATATTCTCCTCCATTATCAGTTCTAAGGGTTTTAATTTTATGTCCTGAAAAATTTTCAGTTAATGCTTTGAATTCTTTAAATCTTTGTAGAATTTCTTCTAATTCCTTGCATTTTAAAAAGTAAATCCATGTTTTCCTAAAGAAGTCATATATGAACAGGATATAATACCAAAATCCTCCAAGAGAAGGAACAGACATAGGTCCATATAAATCTGAATGAATTAATTCTAGTACATTATTTGCTTTCCTAGTACTATCATGAAAGGGACTTCTAGTGCTTTTACCCAGAGTACACCCTTTGCAAATACTAGGGTGGTCTTTATTTAATTTGGGTAATCCAATAACCATCTTCTCCATAGTTGATAAAGTTTTAAAATTTAGATGTCCTAGTCTTCTGTATCATATTTCATTTGTATTTGCAGCTTCGTGCACTAGGGCTTGAATGGATTTACTAAATTCTATATTCAATTCATACAAATATCATTTTCTTTGACCAATTAACTTTCCTTTCTTGATGGAAGAGTTCTTAGCCCAAGTTAATACTTTGCCATCCACAAATGCAACATTGTGTCCATCATCTTCAAGTGTTGTAATTGAGATTAAGTTTCTTTTAATCCCTGGTACATAGAGTACACCTTTAAGAAGAAGAGTATTTCCTGATTTTAGTTTCAAAGTACAATTTCAAATTCCTTCAACAGAGTGTGCTGAGTTATTACCGATGGTGACTTCACCATTAACCTTTTCTAATAAAAAATCTAGAGTTTATTTATATCCTGTTATATGTCTAGAAGATCCACTATCAATTACCCATGTTTTATTTGAGATTTCATTTGATAGTGAGGAGTACAAAACATTATTCTAAGATCATAAGTATCTTCTTCTCTAATGACATTTGTACAATTTGCTTGTTGTTTGGAATTTTAAAGACAATTAGATCTATAGTGTCCAATTTTTTCACATTTAAAACACTTTATTTTAGACAGATCTTTCTTGGGCTTTCCATTCTTTTGATTTCCTTTTTTTTTCTTGAAATCCTTCTTCTTGCCCTTATAGGAGTTTGTATTAAGAACATGAAGTTCTTCATCTTCAACTTTTGGTTTCCCTCTTTTCTTTAGTTTCTTGGATTCCTCTTGAAGACAATCATTCTTGAGTCTGTTAAAGTCCAAAAGCTTATCTCTGGTACTTATTCCTTGGGAGAATGTCTCCCATGAATCTAGGAATCCATCTATAGCCATAAGTGTTATTTATGTGTCACTAATGATGGTTCCTATGCTTGATAGTTCACCTCTAAGGCTGGCAACTCTTAGGAAATAAGAATTTATCAATTCTACTTTCTTTATCTGAATGTGATTCAGTTGCCTTTTTAGTGCAAGAACCCTAGTTGCATTGTTTACTTCATATGCATTTCGTAATGCATTCATCATATCAAAGGTAGTTTGATGTTTTGTAAACATAGGTACGATATCATTTTTAACTCCATCCAAGATGATTTGAATAGCTTTTCTATTTCCTTTGCTCCATATGGATTTGTGAAGTTCAACTGGGGGTTGTTTGGATGCTCTATCAATGAATTGGTTTACATTGTTCTCTTCAAGAATCATCATGATTCTAAATTTCCAAGCTTCCAAGTTTTTTTTCCCATCAAACCTGTCCTCGGGTCTAATTGTGTATGCCATTAAAGATAGGAGAAAGTTACTAAATATATATAAAGTCTGATAATTGAATTTTGCAAAGCCCTAAGTTTTTTAACTTGGCTCTTATACCATGTAAATTTTTTGCTTAATCCTTATCTCTGAATCAGACTTTTAAGTCAATCTTAGATGTTGAAAATGGACTTCTACAATTCTAAGTATTGATGAAGTTAGCGCTTGATATGATGCAAATCCAATACTAAATATTTAACATTTTATTGTGAGGGAGTATCTCAAATATAAATCGCAGAATGCAAATGCTTAGAGGAGCAAACTTTTGTAACTGTGTCCTTTAATTTGCATCTACAACCTATCTATATATCCTTCCTAAAGGGTATGTCCCTTAAAGGGACATAACCCTTCCTAAATAAGCAATAACCAAACTCCTTCTAAGTCGATGATTCATGGAAGACATAACTAATAACACTTAACTAACTATTTGTTAGTTTAGTTAAACAATATACTGTTGTCTCCTGAGAAGTCGCCGACCCTTAGAGTTACATATATAATGCTAATTTAGAGATATATCATATAGAGGAGAAGTAGTACGATATGTACTATCAGACCTATAGGTGATCAGGTTAATATTCTTAACACATGTGTACATACATACATGCACACATGTATATTATAGAACATTAATCTATCATTTATCTACATATCTTTGGTCTTAGTTATTTTTGTCCTTTTATTTATTTATTCTGATTGTATTTATTTTATCCTTTTTTAATGAGTATTTATCTTTTTGTGGCTTTGACTTGAATTTCTCTTTCATTTTTTATTTTTGTTTTGGCCTTCAATTCTCTTTATATTTTTTCAATCAATTTTTGTCTTTTCAATCCTCTCTTGTCCACCACCTCTAGTATTGTCTCCTTCCACCTCTCCCACTGCATTTAGTTGGTTCAAGTTTACAACTTCATACATTTTTCTCCTTGTGCTCTCTATTTCTCTCTATCATCTTATAACAGATCACGAAATGTGATATGAAACATTGATGCAAAAATATTTTAACACAATTTAATCCATAAGACATTGCATCTTACATCTCTAATTGTTATTATCTTGAAGAGCTTAACCTCGTGTATGTGATAGTCAACAAAAAAGTTGACATAACAATCAATATTCCATGTAGAGTTGAGATTCTTATTGCTCAATTAAAAACCACCACTCATCAACTCTATGAAATGAAGAGGTAGAAAAGACCTAAAGCATGGGAAACAAGGGTGTGTATTTTTTTCAATACCAGAGTAATAAAACCAAACAACAATTTATTATGGTGTGATGCCTCCAAGAACATAAAGAACAAACATGTAGGGCCAATGACAATAGCTTGTTGGCATGGTTTATTCCGGAGGAGATTATTGAGAAGATGAGGATGCTTATCATCTCCTTGAATGAGAAAGGACTGAAATACAGCAATCCAAATGACAAGGTTGGTTGTCCACTAGGCTGTTTTTAACCTCATAGATGTTCAGAGACTATAATTCAAGTTTCAATATTACTTCGGTTCTGTAGCAAATATGACATAATTTGATTTGAATATATGATATAATTTGATTTGTTTGTATTCATAATGTATATGTTTAGCATTCGCAGGCCACTTGTTTGTTCAATGAAGATATTCAGGCAATTTCCGAAGATAACTTATGTTACAAATCCGTCTAGCGGGACAATAGAATGCTTCATATATTTTATTCATGGTATAACGATAGTATAAAAATCACCGAGTAATTGTTAAACTCACAAAAAAAAAAAAAAAAAAAATCAAGGTGAAAACCGTCGATTAACCTGCCTCGAGAATTTTGCGGAGTTCAGCCGGTCTTAGCAAGTTTATGCTAAGCTGGTGATATTTAAAAATTAAAAGAAATGTACTAATAAATAAATAAAGTCCCAAAGACCAAGTCAAGATTGGGTCTGCCAAGTTTTACGAAGTCACACAAGTTGCTGAACTATGATTGTATTATTTTGGCTCTCTATTAATGTAACTTCTTCCTTAACGCAAATGCTGTAATTTTCATCTTATATGAATTATCAGATATGTATGATCAGATTCATTTATAACAAAGGAACACACAAATACACTTCAATTCCATTCTTTGGGGTTGCCTGAAATGCTTAACGATCTAGTGAAGGATCCATTCTTGTGAAAATGCCAAAAATATGATTAAAGCAGTAAATCCAAACAACGGTTTGGCAAGTATTGAATCATGAATTTGGGAAAGAAAAAAATTCCCACTAAATATCACTTGTGCCGAGATAACACACTCTGATAATAGTACATGTCTTTTCAAGACATTCCTATCATATTTGTTCAGAAAATCATGTATATCACTCCAAATAATCGAAGGACTCAGTAATCCCCACCTGCCATGCATTTAAGATAGTGGAGTGAGACTCAGGTTTTGAAATAAATCTTAATGATAAACAATACGTTTAATGCAATATGAAAAGAAAATCTCTGGATATACACTAATTGATGTTCAAAAGACAGGTCAAACAAACATCGCTCAACTGGGCATCTTACCTCCCTGTACAAATGTTCTAGTCGCTCTTTGGCTTCAGGAAAATTGCTAGAACACCACTGCTGCAAGGCAAAAATATTGTCTACAAAAATTCATATTTTAAATAATTAGTAAATTTTATCAAATCAACAGTCCCAAAAAAATATGATTAAAAAAAATGCACCTACACACTTGAAACAAATCGAATTTCACTAGGTTTATAGGACAAAACAAAGACTTGATAAAAAAACCTGTCCATCTGTTTGCTGCCTCATGAGCAACTTCAATTGCATTTCCTAATAGACATAAAAGTCAGTCAGTTTTACATAAAAGAATTATCGGAGCATTACAGACATAATGCAAATCCAAATACAAAAGAACACCTGACTTTTGTGAAGATTGTGTAGATTTTATCACGCATTAAATATGCACATTGAATATTTATGTTGAGAACAATAAATGACTTATCTATTGTAGATAAAGAAAAATTTAAAGAGTGTATCATGGTCAGGGTTCAATTTCTTGAAAATAATTACCATTTAAATCCACTTTTAATCATTTATTATATAGACAGAATGTTCATTCATATTACAGATAGGGACACATTTGAAAGTGGTCAATACTTCCATAGATTCCTTCTATTTGTGATATACTAGTCATATGTATCTCTGCTATTTGAAAGAACCTAGCTAATTGATATATGGATGATCCAACATCAGCTAATTGAACAGCACTTAGCAGCAGTCAGACAGAGCTTGAAGCTGAACAATCAGATCTCAGCTAAGCCATAGAATGCATCATTGCCTTTTGTAGGACTGCCACATTGGAGAAGCTATTTCTAGTCATTCTCTTCCACGTTGGACCCCACAGAAGCATCTCGTGCAGATTTTGCATTCCACTACAAAAGTTTGAGGGGCAACTTTCTTCAACAGGCACAGAGCAGCATTCTGTTAATGCAACCACATGCTGCTGATAACAATTTCCACATGACATATTGATAACTACCAGAAAAACTGTATCATGACATTGATTTATTTTCTAACTGTTTAGTATTGATATATACAAATGTATTTCGCCTTGACATTTACTGATTTATCTTTGAAGTTTACTTTGAGATTGTTATGCATAGGAATTTCAAATTCACAGAGTTCCGATCAAACGTCTATATCTTTTGTGATGTCTGGACTCGGGATGACTGTTCATTTCTGCTTTCCAATTCCCATGCTAAAATGTTTCTGTATTAATGCATTGAATCCTGCAATTTAGTGATGTGCAACTCAAATTGCACTTGGGATCTAGTCCTTGGCTACTTGGATTACTTACTTGTATTACCAATATGCACTAACAAATAAATGAACCCAAATTGTAAAAGAAAAATGACAGTGTATTGACATTTACTGATTTATCTTTGAAGTTTACTTTGAGATTGTTATGCACAGAAATTTCAAATTCACAGAGTTCCGATCGAACGTCTATATCTTTTGTGATGTCTGGACTCAGGATGACTGTTCATTTCTGCTTTCCAATTCCCGTGCTAAAATGTTTCTGTATTAATGCATTGAATCCTGCAATTTAGTGATGTGCAACTCAAATTGCACTTGGGATCTAGTTCTTGGCTACTTGGATTACTTACTTGTATTACCAATATGCACTAACAAATAAATGAACCCAAATTGTAAAAGAAAAATGACAGTGTATTGACATTTACTCATTTATTTTTTTAAGTTTACTCTGAGTTGTTATACATAGGAATTTCAAATTCACAGAGTTCTGATTGAACGTCTATATCTTTTGTGATGTCTGGACTCAGGATGACTGTTCAATTCTGCTTTCCAATTCCCGTGCTAAAATGTTTCTGTATTAATGCATTGAATCCTGCAATTTAGTGATGTGCAACTCAATTGCACTTGGGATCTAGTCCTTGGCTACTTGGATTACTTACTTGTATTACCAATATGCACTAACAAATAAATGAACCCAAATTGTAAAAGAAAAATGAGTGTGTATGTTGAAAAAGCCTCATTCAACATGTATTGGAAAGCTTAGGATGTGTGGAACCTTATGAAAAGAGCAAAATGTAACGAGCCCTGCTAGCTCTCAAACAATTTGTGCTGAAGAATTGATTTCTTTTTTTGTTTTTGAGGTTTTACAATTTTTGATATAACAATATAGCGGCAAAATAGAAGATATTGCAATAATAATTTCAACTCAAATATTTGAATATTACATATGGAATATGCAGCTAAAAATTTCAGATTTCAATATCAACTTAGATATTGAGTATTTTCACAAAATACCAACAACCCAGTTGATAAAATATACCCTATTATCCAAATCAATAATACCCAGGAAAATTAGAAATTACAACCCATGAACTTATAGGTAAAACGTGCCTTGAAAGCTAAACCATCTGAAATGAAGACTGGCAGCACCAAAAGAATTCTTCAACAAACCTATGCAACTGCAGATTTCGAAAACGTTGCTCCCAAAGTGCAGATAGAAAATAACACCCAACAACATATATAAATGGGCGCTCAACCAACTCCACATTAACCAGCACACAACCACTTCTCAACAACAATAATAACAGTATAAGAAGACGCCAAAATCCAAATTCCCAATACCACGGTATCTCCCAACCACAGTGTATACAGCAATGGAGATAAAGAACAATTTTCAAAAAACGAATTCACAATATCTCTATTGTGAATTATTATGAACTTCTCAAGAACAAACCTTTATATTTCAGCAAGGGCACATAATTCATCAAACTCGGAAACTCATCACAGGAAACAAAAACGAATAATTAATCGGATGTTTTTCCCATCAAATGGGCTCATATTTATATTCTCCAAATGCCACAAAGTTTCCCAAATGCAACTTCACTTAAGAAGCTTCCTCGACACAACATTAAAATATAATAAAGTGTCAAATAATATTATTATTATTAATTACTTTTGGCTCCCAAAAATGACATTTTCCACCATAACATAATATTCTGACACACAAGGTCATTGTTTATTGTGTCCACAATTTAAAACTTTTCATCTCAGTTCCAACGAGTTATGATACTGAGGTGATTAACATACAATACCAACAAAAATAGAAAACTCAGCATATATAGATCAATAATAATAAGAGTTAATCCGTCTTGCAAAAACAACTAAAGAAGCATCAAAATTGAAATCTGACAACACCAAAGTGATCCTAATGAAGAAAGACGATGAATGAACTTGATGGGGTGACTTATTATAAATAGATCTTCCCTCCAAGATTCTTGGAGCACAAACCAGAAGCCCAACATAAAAATTGAGAGCATCACTCAACTCTTCTAACTCGGCTAAGCTCATTGGAAACAAAAATTTGACTTGCTATAAATAGTAAATCCCTCAAACAGAGCCAAAACACACCATAAGCTGCTGGAAAGCCTATAACCCCACAATTGAGACCCTCAAATCCCACTGGATGCGACTGCCACATCATCACATCCCTCATCCCCAACCATAAAAGAAAACTCACCACCAATCACCACAATGTGCAGCTGAACTGGATTTGGGGTTGGTGTGGATCGTACACGCTCCAACTCCATGATCACCTCATCCAATCATGGCTGTGACTCTTAAAGAGCCAACTGAGCACACTGAAGAGAGCCCACAGTCACCTCAAGCTCTTGGGTGAGCTCAGTCGCCTCCTCTTTACCTAACAATGTCTCATAATAGGTGCTACCCCACTCCATAAGGCAATCCCTGTCAACAACTAACTATGAGTAATTATGCTTCAAGATCCCGACAACCTCTCAAAGCGCATGAATCTCTACTAGGGAAAGTCTATTATCACCGTGTTCATCTGACACAAGAGAACCCCAACCATATGCGACTAACATTCGACGTGTTGCATCATAATGCTCAAAAACTGAAGAGATATCACTATAATGTGCCAATTTAGCAAGATCCTGAAGTTTAAATTTGTGAGCTCATCATTGCAACCCTTGTGAGTTGACATTTGGTTTTGGGAGTCTTTGTTGTGGATTTGCTATTTTTGGACTTACTATTTTTAGTAAGTCACTTTTAGCTAATTTCTATTTTTAGTGGGGCAGTTCTGACCGGGGCAGTTGCCTGGAATTCTTGCTCTCGGTCTCCAGATGGATTATTTTGGTGAAGGCATATTAATTTCAATTATAATGAGATTTAATGAATATTTAATACACTTTTAATTATTAATGTGCTTTATATTATAAAGTAATTGAACTTTATATTATAAGGCAATCTCTAAGTGAAAAGACTAAAGAGTGACGATGAAGCTAGTTGGCACAAAAAGCATTATAAATACAACTTCATTTGGGAGAATTGGGCATCTTGATTATTATATTATTGCTTTTTCTTATCTGGCTGAGGGTTTTCTAGAGTTTTTTAGATTTATGAGAATTGCATTCCTAGCAAATTATGCTGAAGTAAACAATTTGCAAACTTCTCCTATTGTTATAATTGTATCTAAGGAGAGAATTGATGCTGGTGGTTTGTGTTGGAGATCAAGGAGAATAAATTGAGTTTCATTTGCATCCAACACCCAGGAGAATTGCTGATGGAATTTGGTCAGAAATTGTTGGGGTAAATTGGTCTGCCGTTTCCATAACAAGGCTTGTGTTTGGACATAACATCTCCAACCATTATATGGTCCAAACGTCATTGGGATAAGGCTGGGTGAGTGCATTAAGGGCCTGGAATCCCTAATTGAGGGCTGCAATTTAATATTTTGGTCTGAAAATTTAGCATTAAGAACATCGAATCACTTAGGCAGTTGCAGATTGTGTTTGGGGTTGGTCAGCAATCAAAGGAAGGCAGAAGTGAATTAGTGAGAGTCTACGATCTAAGGTTTGAAGTCAAATTCTGATTATGGTTGTAGGTCTGTATTGGTGAGAGCAGTGGTTTTTCCAAGGAAGAAGAATTTGGATGGTCAGCTTGCAAAGACAATTGCAAATTCAGGTGCCAATTCAATAAATTGTAATTCCAATTTATAATTGTTCAAATAAGGTTACAAAGTGGATTTCCAAGTTTATAGTTTAATTTTATATTTACATTTCAATATTTCTTTGAAGTTGTTTATTTCTACAAAAGAGAAAATACAAAAAAACATATATTCCAAATAACTACAAAAAAATAAGAAAACACCCCAAAAATACTAGAGGCTAGCTTGGGTCTTTATAGTCACCATCACTCACCTTCAACTGGCTGGCCACATGATGCCTCTGTAACCCTTGCCTCCAATGCAAGCTCTATTTCTAACACTGCACTATGATAGGAAACTAAATCAGAACTGCTCACCACAAGACCACTCAACATATGTGTGCTATTGTCCTTGCACACATCTACAATCAAGGTATAACTACTCCGTACCTCAACCAAAACCTCTTCTGAAGAAGCAAAAGCCTTCGTTGTTTCACACTACGCGCATGACTATACTTCCTCCTCAACAGAAAGTCCATGTAAATCCTGATCCTAGGACCTATCCAAAACCTCCTCAAAGTCATCACCCAAAAACTGGCAAGTGGTATCATACCTAGTACAGCTCATAGCATGATCGAATGGATCATCAGATGCGTCCATACTATCTGCATCCACATCTCCTAATAAAGCCTCAACTGCTGACACCTGACTCTGCACACGACTCAACGTTAGGTTGTGAATCAATAATGGTAGAGCACGAACCTACATCTACTGGCTCTGTTGTAACACTCAAATCACCAACATCATAGCTAGGTGATTCCATACATGCATTGGTCCCACCTAAGGAAGCAGTTGCTTCTTGTATTGGAGCAACACTACAACAACTCACATACAAATCTCCAAATAGTCCCCTCCTCGAGAGAGTCTAAAGTATCAGTGATAACAATTGCATCAACTTTCTCTACACTAACTACGACAACAACTCTGGGAGCCTCAACTTACTGAAGCTCAGTGCCGCTATCCTCCACTGATACAACCACATGTCCTTGTGAAATAAGTCCATCATCAACATTGCAGATAGGACTAGCAGGTGTTGTACTAAAGATATGTACATTTCCATCATGGAACTTGTAGGGGAAAACACATGCCTCCTTCCCTCCAACCTTCTAAAGGTGGAAACCATCTACCTCGCTGCCCTGTCAACCGTCACAAGAATTGATAGTCTCTCCGCCAACCTCTGTTGATGAAGACTATGTCTTTCTATACTCTCTCTCAAGGCATTTATTTTCTTGCTATCTTCCTCACTAAGCCACCAGCTCTTGAAACTACTAGGCCTCCCATATTTATCCATTTGCTAGAAAAGCTAGAGTGTTGGTCACTCCCAAAACAATAGATTTGAAATAAAAATAATTTTCCTACCCCACATGATCGCAAGAAGTCACTCTGATACCACTCTAATGAGCAATGCGAGCTCTCAAACAATTTGTGCAGAAGAATTGATTTTGTTTTTTGTTTTTGAGATTTTGCAATTTTTGATATATCAATATAGTAGCAAAATAGAAAATATTGCAATAATAATTTCAACTCAAATATTTGGATATTACATATGGAATATGCAACTGAAAATTTCAAATTTCAATATAAACTTAGATATTGAGTATTTTCACAAAATACCAACAACCTAGTTGATAAAATATACCCTATTATCTAAATCAACAATGCCATAAAAAATTAGAAGTTACAATCCATTAGATATAGGTAAAACATGCCTTAAAACCCTTTGACATGAACACTGGCAGCAACAAAATAATTCTTCAACAAAGAAATGCAACTGCAGATTTGGAAACGTTGCTCCCAAAGTGTAGATAGAAAATAACACCCAATAACAAACATAAATGGGCACTCAACCAACTTCAAATTAACCAGTACACAACCGCTTCTCAACAACAGTAATAATAGTATGAGAAGACGCCAAAATCCAGATTCCCAACACCACAGTATCTCCCAACCACAGTGTATACAGCAATGGAGATAAAGAACAATTCTTGGAAAACTAATTCACAATACCTCAAATGTGAATTGCTATGAACTTCTCAAAAATAAACCTTTATACTTCAACAAGGGCACATAATTCATCAAACTCAAAAACTCTTCACCGGTAACAAAAGAGAATAATTAATCAAATGCTTTTCCCATCAAATGGGCTCATCTTTATAATCTCCAAATGGCACAAAGTTTTCTAAATGCAACTTCACCTAAGACGCTTCCTCAACACAATATTAAAATATAACAAAGTGTCATATAATATAATTATTTATTACTCTTGGCTCCCAAAAATGACTTTTTCCACCATAACATAATATTCTGACACACAAGGCCATTGTTTCTTGTGCCCACAATTTAAAACTTTTTATTCCAATATCAACAAGATATGATACTGAGGTGACCAATATACAACAACAAAAATAGCAACCTCAGCATATATAGAGGAATAATAATAATAATTCACCCGTCTTGTAAAAACAACTGAAGAAGCATCAAAATTGAAATTTGACAACACTAGAGTGATCCTGATGAAGAAAGACGATGAATGAACTTGACGAGGTGACTTACTATAACTAGACACTCCCTCCAAGATTCTTGGAGCTCAAATCAAAAACCCGACATAAAATTGAGAGCATCACTCAACTCTTTTAACTCAATTGAGCTCATCAGAACCAACAATTTGACTTACAATAAATAGTAAATCCCTCAAACAAAGCCAAAACACACCATATGTTGTTAGAAAGCCTATAATCCCACAATTGAGACCCTCAAATCCATTGTTAGCTCATGACAGTCGCGATGGTGAACTGACCAAACCAATTGCAGGAACCTGCTAAAAATGGGGACATTACACAAAATTATGATAAGTTTGAGCCCAAAAAACCACTTTGGAAAGCCGAAAAATAATAAATACAATATCTAGCTCAAATTCTAGTATTATCCACCCAACATGTTTGTTGTTATCCTCAATTTTAGTTCATCCTTACCCACCAACGTGCAACCATTAACTGTATTGGCTAACATCCTAGTAGCAGATAAATGAAAATCACAATCATCTTGTATTCATCTTATCAAGAAACCAATTCCATAAGTCCTTTCCAATTACTAGTTCATGAAATCCCTAGTTCTTTAGAGAATTTCTACATGTACCCTTTTGCTTTGTCCTATCTGTTCACTGGACCAGAATTTACAAATGATAAAAGATGTGTATTGGTGGATCTACTAATACCTAATGCCTTGTTTGAGTTCAAGGTGAATTACTTCATCTCACAGGAACCTGGGAGAATCCTTTGGCAACCAAGCAAGCCTTGTATTTGTAAACTGACCCATCTGCTGCAAATTTTGTCCAATAGATTCATTTGCATCGAACAAGTTTTCTTCCCTTAGGAAGAGGGACAAGATCCCAAGTGTGGTTCCTCATCAAGGAACTACACTCTTCTTGTATAGTTGTATCCCACTCAAGAATACCAGAAGCCTCATGAAAGGACTGTGGATCTGAGGCAATAGTAATGAAGACATGTGGAGCATCTTGGAATTGTGAACAAGTTTGCCTGGTGTTTGATGGATCCCCAACCCAATCACCTGTAGACTGCAAAGTCTAGCCCAAAGCGGGCTGGACGATGGAGAATCTGGAGGAAAATCATCAACCTGTGAATGATGACTAGGAGAGGAAGGAGGTGAGTCCTCTGTATCACTCTCTACATTAGAAGTGGAGGTAGAAGACTATTCAGGTGATTATGATAGAAAGGGAGCTTGAAGGTCCCTCCTCAAATTGAACACTCCTCTCAATGAATAACTCATGTGTAGTAGGGTGGAGCAACTGATAACCCTTCACACCATCAAGATAACCTACAAATATGCAAGGTCTACTCTACGGATCCAAGGCCTTGCATTTCTCGACAGGAATGTGGGCCCATGCAGGAGAGCCAAAAACTCTTAAGTGCTTAACTAATGGTTTTTGACCATTCCAAGTTTCAAAAGGAGTAACTCCATCAAGGCTCGGTGAGGAACACAGTTCTGGATATAACAAGCACAGTTAATGGCCTCTGCCCAATACTGTGGTGCAAGAGATCTAGAGTGAATCATACAGCTTGCCATTTCCTTCAAGGATCTATTCTTCCGTTCTGCAACACCGTTCTGCTGAGGATTGTATGAAACTGAATGTTGTAAATCAATCCCCTCTGAAGTGCAAAATCTTTCAAACCGATGGTTGACATACCACCATTGTCTATGCGCAAAACTTTGATGGCTTTCCTAGATTGCTTCTCTACAAAAGTTTTGAAGTCCTGAAAATGATCAAATACCTCTGACTTTTGTTTGAGAAAGTACACCCAAGTATATCAAGAAAAGTCATCAATGAATGTGAGGACATATCGGGCCATGCTAAAAGAAGGATGCTAAAATGGACCAACCAAATCACTGTGAACTCACTCTAGTATCTGTGAAGCTCTCCATGCCTTACTTTTGTCAAACTTTTCCTTAGGATGCCTACCAAGAATGCAACCTTGGCAAACATCACCTGAGAACTAAACTGAAGGCAACCCTGTGACCATGCTCTTCTTGTTGAGCTGATGCAAGTAGCGGAAGTTAAGATGGCCAAACCACTCATGCCATAATTTACTCACATCATTAGAGTGAGTGAGCAAAAAAGTCGAAGCAAGATCAGGAACAAAGTGAGAAAATAGATAGAGTCGTGACTGATGATCTACTCTCCCAACTGCAACTATAGAATCATGTGCAACTCACGTATCTCCACTGAATCAGGAGTGAACTCAACCCGCTTGCTTGAACCTGTGTGAGTGATATGGTATACCGATAGGAGATTAGTTGATAGTGAGGGTACACAAAGAACATCATGAAATGTGTCATCCCCCACATCAACAAACCCTCTCCCACACACCTCAACAGGAGTGTCATCACCCATTAAAATAGAAGGCATAGTACATGGCTCCAAGGATGCAAGTTCTTCCTTAGATGAAGCCATGTGGTGCGAAGCACCCAAATCAAGAACCCAAGTGGATGGTGAGAAAGCAACCACAACAAGAGCCTTGCCCTTTCCTTTCCCCTTGCTGTTTTCTTTTGCCTTGTTAGACCCTTCATTAGAACTTTGTTTGATAGACTCAAGAACGCTAATATTATTCTTCTCAAGAATATATATCAAGTGATCAATTTTTTTCTTCAAATATTTATGTTCATCATGACTGGGTCTTTTACAATAGGCACATTTGACCTTTTCTTTCTTAGGCTTATCGCCCTTGGAAGATGGGGTATCAATAGTTGCTTTTGAAGCAACCAGTATCTAATCCTTCTTTTCCTCGCTATTATTTTGTTTCTCATCCTTACTATTGTTGTTACTACTTTGTCCTTTTTGTTCTTTTGTGCCTTGGTTGGTAGCCAACGCATGTGACTTAGAGGACTTAAGAGTGCCCATTTGGATTAGCTTGTCCTGTTCTCGAGTGAGATTGACAGCAAAATCATCTAAAGATGGCATGGTGAATTGAGTACCAACTACACCCTTAGTAGCATAGAAGGTAGAAACAAACACAGAATATTCTGAACTTAGCTTAGAGAGAATACTAAGAATCAGTTGTTCATCTTTTTTTTCAATTCCACATTGTTTTAACTGCAGCCTTAGTGATTTCAATTTTGTCAAGAAATCCTAGATTGTGTTGAAATTGCCTAGACTTAAACTAATTAGTTCATTTTCCAACATATGACCCCTCATTGAATCTTGTGTGCCAAATAGTGTTTCTAACTCTATCCATATTTCATTTGGTTAAAGACTCAATGTGAAATAGAAAGTCAGGAGAAATAGACAAACACAATGTTCCATATGCCTCATCACATTTGTTAAACCACCTAAGCTTATCATCTTTATCAGGTTTAGTTTCAAGTCCCATAGTTATCCTATTTAATCCAGCTTTCTTTAAGTGAATTGCCATGCGTGATTTCCACTCAAAGTAATTGTATGGAGTTAAGATGGGCATATTTGTTTGATCCATGATGAAAAAATGCAGAGAAGAAATGCTAAAAAGAAAAGAACTCAGTCACGATAATGCCCCCCCCCCCAAAGAAATATCATTTGGCACTTTATTTTAGTCCGTTTACAACTACCACTAGCAAGAATACTATGTGGTTTTGATTTTAATGCATCACAAAACACTCATGAAGAGCATATGCTAAAAGTGAAACTTGGGCACAATAATCAAGGAAACAAATAGCACCACTGTGATCTACTCAAAAAATGTGCACTTTCAAAAAAAGAATCGCCTCAATACAAGATCGTATGAGAAAGTTATGATCCTCCGAAGTTTCCAAAACGAGAACTGTGCACAGTCACGGCCAAGAATTTGCAATTTCTAAAGAATTTATACATGAAAATCAAAAAACAACTCCACTAGTGGATAGAGCACCAAAAAATAGCCAAGGTCATAACAAGAATCTCGAAATTGGAGTCCGTATGAGCAAGAACAAGGCATTTGAAAACTGCGTTCAAATTTGCGATTGCCAATGGAGAGGGGTATAGATGTAGCTTTCCATGCTCAATTCTACAAAATATACAGCTTGCATGCAAAAACTAAAAGATACCCAGATAGTTTTTCGATGCTATGAACAAAACCCAGAAAACATTTTTCTCGCTGATGTACAGAAGATGTAGTTGTAGTGTAAATCAGACGCCTTTAACAATAAAAAATAGCTCCAAAAACCAAGAAACGACCCCAACAAGCAAAAGATGACATGCAAATGTTGAATCAGCTTCCTAAGTCCATCAATGGCATGTTGGAACCTGCAATACTGATTAAAAACTTCAAATATGCACGTTGGTTGTCAGATTTGAAATTGAAACCTCAGAAATTAAAAACATTTTTGTCAAAACTTTTATGATTCTAAAGATCATCCAAAGATGCAAGAGAAGAGCATACTTCATCTTTCAAAAAACTACAATAAGATTTATTAGTGTCCCTCGAATCTCTTAAATAAGGAAACTAAAATCTACTCTTGCACATAAAAAAGCTCTGATACCATATTAAAATCTGAAAAGATTGATAACCCAAAAAACTAGTGCAAAAAATAGATATCTAAACTATGAATGCAAATGATACAAAATCAAAATAACAACATAGAGTTAGTCTCCAAGAGAGTAATGCAAATGTTGGAAGTAAAATAGCATTAAGAGGATGCAAAAGAAATCGATCACAAATACAAGCCAGGTAGCATGCTTATATAGACTAGGAAGAGGGAGGAGGTGGCAACACTAACCAATGAGGAGCAACCATCTATCGGACTAAAGATAGCAAAGTATCTTCCTAAGATAGCTAATGGATGCTCACATGTAGGAAGGTAACACCTCGCAACCACTTTCTAAATAAGACATGCTTTATTAACCTAAGCAAGATCATTAAAAGTGTAGGAAAAGCCTGGCAATATAGCAAAAAATAAATAACCCACTAGCAAATAAAAAAACTACACTAACAGAAGTAACTTCTGAAAAGGTATCAATGATATTGAAAGGATGTGAACCTTCGAAAGGGTCATAATTATGGATAGTTGCAACTTTTCAAAAGATTTGTATTATGAAAGGTTGACTCTTGAAAAAGAAGAAACAAAAAAGTATATTTTATCATTTCCTTATAATTAGAAAAAGAAGAATTTTAGAAAGTAAATATAGAGTTGAGATACTCTAGAAGGACTAATTCATTGAAGGATCGACTAATGATAGAGCCGCATGGACCAAGCAAAGAGGAAGGTAAGAAAGGTATGTTTATAAATTATATTTGTTTAATTATGATTATGAACATATTTATATTAATAAATCATACTTGTGGATAATTTATGTATATACATATGTATATGTAAAGATGTAATTTGAAATGGATAACACACGACTTAATGGTTAATGGTTTAAGATCAAGAAAGTACCTTCTCAGGGAAGAGAGTGATTTTAATATGGTTAATGACTTAAGATCAAGAGAGTCCCTTTGAGAAGAGAGTGATCTTAATGTGGTTAATACCTTAAGATCAAGAGAGTCTCTCTGGAATGAGAGTGACCTTAATATGATTATAAGGCCAAAATATTCTGGAAATGCTAACATATGCATATGTGTCAAGGGCCCTAGATATTGAATGTCTCTTCTAGGAAGGACCTTAAAGGGAGCACTTCATAGAAGATGGAGAAGTAATCGAGGATCTAACAATCTTCGAGAGGGTTATTGATCCCAATGTGGAGACATATTTAAGGTTGGGTTAGGATAGAGGGTGGAATAGTGAAATATATTTTTTTATTGTATAAATTCTAACATTGGTTTTGAAATTATTATTGTCCTTGCTACTGGGGACATTACATATAGTCATCTTCAGCTGAAAGAGACATTTGTGATAATTTTAAAATAATATTATATAAAAAGACAGTCATACATCATGCAAAGATGCAAGTGTATGGAAATAAGAATTCTTGAATATTTGAAAATATGAAGGGTCTTGTATTTGGAATTTGAAGACACCTTCGTGTGTAAGATGAAGGGTCTAAATTCAATCTATTGATGTGATTACTTGGTGTGTTGTAAGAACATCAAGGGAAAGCTTTGTACTCGAATATTATTATCATCAATAAAAGTGATATTTTGCTGGTGTGGCTGGGTTTTTCCCATCAAGTGGAAGGGTTTTTCCAAGATAAATGTATTGAGTCTTTTGTGTATTGTTTCTACTCTTCTTTATTGTTGTTTATCTTTATTTCTAGGCAAAAACGTTAACAGAAAAACAATTTAAAGATACTTAAGAGGATCAACCTCCTTTGTGAGGATATATAGGGACTCAAAAAGCAAATAGAATTCATTCTGACAGTTATTTTATTCTTGAGCATTTCAAGGTATGCTTTGTGTGTAGTACACAAGGGTTTTAGTCATCTTCAACCATTGGAGAACGAATCTTTTAGAAGTTTGTTCAAATTTGAGGCTGTGAGAGATCAGCTGAATCATTGACATAGGTGGGCTACATCCAAGAGTCCAATTTGAGCATAAAGAGCAGACTTGTGCAAGGGTTTGAAGCATATTTGAAGTCTCATCTATCGCAGACCTGCAGCTTTATTATTACAGCCATTGTAGATCAGACTTCAACATTTTTATTGCTGCTATAGTAACACTAATACTTTTGCATATTACTTGAAGATCCGTAGGGTAACAAAATCTATTTGTTTAAGAACAGAGATATAAATCTGGGATTCCATTTCCAGCCTCTAATCTTTCATTCCTAGTACATGGTGAAGCTATTAGAGTCCGTTGTGCTGACATACAGTCTGGACGTGTGGATTACCACTATCTTTCTATCATTGGTATCTAGCTACAGCTATCCTTATGTGGCAATTTCATGAAGGAACTAATATTTGCTGATAGGTGTTGACTAAGAGGGTTCATAGTGTTGTGAATGGTCAATTCTGGGCTTGCATTTACAGTACTTTCAGACCAGTGCTAATGATTTTCAGACTTCAACCTGCTTGTTGTGACTTAAGAGTATGATTACATTTATCATTTATGATACAAATTAATAAAGTTTGATTTAGAATATACAATGTTCCTTGCAAGTCATTGATCCAATAATGAGAATTACAATAGTGTGTCAATTTGTTGTTGTTATCATTTCTCCCTTAGCATGGGTATCTTTGTTTGCATATATTTGTTCTTGGCAATATATTGTGAAATTACAAGAAATTCACATATTATCAAGAAAACTAGCCAGATATAGCATTTGTATAGCAAATTATGGTTTGGCAGAGTTAGAACTTGCAAGTGTTCTTACATGATGTCTCTTAGTTATGACATCAGTCCCCTTAAGTTCCTTGTGCTTCAAATTAGAAATGGTGAACTGCCCAAGTCTAGAATGGAGGGTTGTTTCCTGCCTTTTAGGGTTTTGGTTTTCGAGGCTTCCCTAATAAGAATTGTGAATTTGGATGAAATGTGGAATTGAAAATCCTTCAAAGAAAGAACCAATGAAATTTTGAGCGGTTTGGAGAGGATCCATTTTTACAGGAGTTTCAATTTTTAGTAAGTTATATTGGGTCTCATACTAGCTTCATTTTGAGTTTTGAAGTGGTTCCTATTTTAAGATTCCTTATTTCTTAGAGATGTCTATTAGCAAGTCCCAATTCGCCCCAATTTCACATTTGAGCAAACTTGCTATTTATAGAAGTTTATTTTTGTCAAGTTTATCCTAACAACTAATGAGCTCTGGGTAAAGAGGAGGAAAAAGGGCATCCAAATCTATATTTAAAAATTTGATCAAGTGGTTCAATTGGTCTAAAAAGCCCTAAGTTAGGAAAAGGAGTGTAAAAGAGCACTAAAAAGCATCGAAAAGTACAAAGACCTGAAAAGGCTCAAAAAATATATAAATCTAGAAACATCTCAGAAAAAGCATGATAAAGCACTTGAAAAGGGGAAAAACAAAAAAGTTGTTAGTTCCAAATCTGGTATGGCAATCAAAAAGCATCTAATTTCAGATGAATAAAAATGGCTAAGTCTAGGTCAAAATTGCGGAAATTCAAAAATGGCTAACTGTCAATCGGGATGGCCCAAAAAAAATGATGAAATTGGTGAAGTATTCAAAAAAATCCATCACAAAATGCCATATGCGCCCTGGACACAAATCCAAGACACACAAGGAGAAGTGTTGAAATGACTAAGACTGGATCAAAGGAAGAGGGCAACACAAGAAAATCGTTTAAGTACATGAAAATTTCCCCGCCCATGAGCGCACTTTCAATAGGGTTAAGGAATTCATTAAAAATGAAAAAATCCTTCACATGTCTTAAGTCCAAGGGTGCCAATCCGTGACTATCAATGAATTGTGCTCTAGACTCAAATTCCTCCATCAGAGCCAAAACGTGGTCAAGAGCATCAATCCTACGGTGGTATGGAATTACACCCAAGATGCAAAATCCTGAGGTTGGTCACATTTGCGCCTACACTTTGAAATAGTAACATCAAAAAATTGCTAGAAGAGGCGCTTCTTTGCTCCTCGAAGCTGTTTTGTTGCTTTGTGGACTTTCGCATAACTTTTGACTCTATCCCCAAGATGGCCCAATTTCAAAGACTTTGTTATATTGGTAATTCTAAGACTCTTATGGCTGCTATCATGAGACTCTATGAGACAGTTTTGGGTCATCCCAAGACCCCTTATATAATTTTCAGATTTCATCAAGAGCAAAATTAGGGTTAACAAAGGCTGCCCCTTATTGCCTACCCTTTTTGGTATCTAATTGATGAGCTAGAAAGGTATCTACAAGATCACACTCTTCTTAGGGATGGTTGTCTTCTTCACTAGGTTCTAATTCCTATTTTTCTCTTCACAGACGATGTCATTCTTCTTGCTTCCTCTCCAAAGGGTTTACAAAGACAATTGGACAGTCTCACATATTTTTGCGATTCACAACATTTGGTAGTTAATTTGGGGAAGACCAAGGTGATGGCCCTCAATGCTCTTAAGACTTCTCACCTCCATTTCTTCTTCATGAGTTTTGACGTGGAGATCTCGTCATCCTACACTTATGTGGGGGTTAATGGCCTTTGCTTTACTTTGAGGCTCGTCCTTCATCCATGAATCAATAAGGACTATTGTATGTTAGCCCTCCTCAAGTGACAATGTTTCTAAAACCAATTTCAGAACACCTTGTCCAAGATGACATTTATGGATATCTTTATCAGACCTACTATTATGTATGGCGCAATTGTATGGGGTCGCTCTTTGTTGGACTCTTGGTTGGGCTTCTTCCAAGTGGGCTTAGATTCTCCTCCTTTGGCACATTATCTGGTGCAAGTAGTCCATCCTACACAACATTATTCTTGCAGAGTTTGGTGTGTCCATTCAAGTTTGAGTTCATTTTTTATTTTGTTTGATATCTTCACATCTCCTTGGTTAGGCCAATTTGTGTGAGCGGCGTCACCGATAACCCTGCCTAACCTATTATTCTTAAAAGTTTATTGTTGCTTCTGCTCTTCCCTCTGGCCGGTAGCGTGATTGGTTTGTTGAGACTTATGCCCTTCTCGAATTTACTAGAATTGAGATGGAAGTTAAAGAATTAAGAGCAAAATTACGCTCCTCATGATCTGGGGCTAGCGGCTATAGTGCATGCTCTCCAAATCTGGAGGCACTATTTGATTGGAAAACCTTTCAAACTTCAATCCGATCACCATGGTCTAAAGTATATCTTTACTCAACCCAACCTTAATGCCAGAGAGAGGAGATGATTGGAATTTCTAGCAAATAACGAATTTGATATTAACTATATTAAGGGTAAGGAAAACAAGGTAGCAAATGCCTTAAGCAAAAGGAGACATATTTCTGTGATGGCTGTCATAAATTTTAGATTAAGGGACCAGGTAATACAACATCTAGAGCATGATGAATTTTATGCAGAAATCAGCCAAGCTCTCATCAGAGACCCACAGGATCCTAGGTACTCAAAATTTAGAATAGAAGATGGATTGTTACGATATCATGACAGGATTTACATACCCAACAAACCTGAACTTTGAAGAGTGATTCTAGAGGAATCCCACTCAACTCCTTATTCAGGACATCCTAGAGTGACTAAAATGTTGCTAGATATAAAACCACTATATTTTTGGAAATGAATGAAAAGAGAGAACAAATTTTGTGGCAGGATGCCTGGAATGCCAAAGAGTAAAAGCAGAACATTGTTACCTAGCTGGCTTCTTAGACCCAAACGAAGTACAAGAGTAGAAATGGCAAATAATTTCCATAGATTTTGTACAGGGATTACCTATACGAAACAAACACAACACCACCCTAGTAGTGGTGGATAGATAGACTAACGTTGCTCACTTCATACCTAGAAACCTAACCAATGGATCACCAGAAATTGCTCACAAGTTCACGAAAAAAAATTTTAGACTTCATGGAATTCTAGAGAAAATTATCTCGGACAAGGATGTCTAGGATAACCTCCAAATTTTAGCAAACATTATTTACAGCATCGGGAACTAAGTTAAATATTAGCTCGGCTTATCATCCCGAGAATGATGGTCAGAGCGAAAGAGTAAACTGAGTCTTGGTAGATCTTTTAAGAGTTTACTGTATGGATCGGCAATACCAATGGAAAATGTATCTACCCTTGGTGGAATTTGCTTATAATAATTCCTATCAATCCACCATTAAGATGGCCCCCTTTGAGGCCTTATATGGTCATAAATGTAGAACTCCTGTAAGCTGAAATTGTGTAATAATTGTTGGACCTGAAATGCTCAAAAAATGGAAAAACAGGTAATACAAATTCATCAAAGACTAAAAGAAGCCAACGATAGATAGAAAAGTTATGCAGATACTAAAAGGACACCTAGAGAGTTCTCAATAGGAGAAAAGGTGCTACTAAAAGTAAAGCCCCAAAAGAGTACCATCAAGTTTGGTTAGAATGCCAAGTTAGCCCAAAGGTATGTGGAACCCTTTGAAATATTGGAAATCATGAACCCGATAGCCTACAAAATTGCCCTACCTCTAGCTCTTGTCAGGATGCATGACATCTTTCATGTGTCATATCTTAAGAAATACATCACTCGTCATGATCATATAATTGATTGGAACCTATTGTAGGTACGAGATCCAAGGGTGATGGAAATAGAACCACTCAAAATACTTGAGGTACGCTTACGAAATCGAGATGTGACTCAATGCAAGATCCAATGGGATCAGTATGCAGAAGATAATGCTACTTGGGAAGACTACAATGAGATTTTCCAAAAATACCCCAATCTTTTCTCCTGAGCTAGAGCTTGATCTTTTTATTTCAGTTCTTTTATAGTTGTAATGTTTTGGACAAATATTACCTTTAAGTCTTGTAGTGGTATTCATCGAGGACGATGAAAACATAGGGGGAAGGGTATGTTACATCCTAAAATTTTGACCTAATTTAAATTATTATAGTCATTGAGTTGATTGGATTTTGTTTTCCTATTCATGTGAAAAGGGTACTTATATGTACCTGTTGTTTCATATGAAATTGGTTGTTATCAATTATTATGTATAACCATTTAATGATGACTATCGTTAACCATTACTTGTCATATATTGATGATGGTAGTTAGCAGTTGCTTGGTTTCAGAATTATGATTAGTAACTAGTTTCTTTACTATTATCTATGTTATATGTTGATATGGATTTATCAAGGGAACTTGTTATTACTGTGGAAAATGTTGCACGAGTGGTTGCAGGAGCACATAAAGAGGAGAAGCATTGCTTAACAGGATCTACGGAATGGGGTACTACCTTAGTCCATTTGTATGATCGACAAGTATGACCTCTAACTATCTTGGTAAGGACTTAGCGACTGGCATAACAAGGCACATTCATTGGACAAACATGAGCTATTGGACAATCATTAAAACATTAAACATTTTAACTTAATCTGATTTCATATTTATTAAGAAATATTTATTTGAAATCAGATTTTAGCCCTAATCTTTTAGTTAAGAAAATGTGTTTGTTGCACAACATAGGATTTGCCAACTTTGTAGCATTGGGGAGATTAAGTCTAAGGAGGACTTGAACTTTTTTTGTCCTCCATACCATGAGATTAGAGGGAGGATCTACTACCTCTTTAAGGGGTCATGGTCGCTCTACAACTTCTTCAAATATACAAACTAGACTTGCCTTGCCCTTTACTTTTAGAAGGCCATTAGGCTTTACGACCACACTATTCAACATTGACATCCCCTTACAACTCCACCTTGCCATCTTATTACATCCTTCTTCACAGGACTTCATGCAGTGTGCAGTACCAAGCAATAATCTATGAGATCCAAGATTTGCTCCTATATGTGGCATCCTTGCTCTTCCACGACCACTTCGAAGCAGTCCAAGGATTTCATTGATTCTATTGATTATCCTTTTGTACAAAAGTTCTTCACAGCTGTTTTGAACCCTTAAATGGGTTTGGGAGGGTCTTCTTTTTCCTTTGGTTCTTTCTCTCTGCATTGTTTCTATTGGTATTCTCTTCTTCTGATACCATTTGATATCCATATTGTGGGCTTGTCCCTTGCCTTTGTGCTTTGTAGTCCCTTTGACCCTTTGTGATCTTTTGTTGGATATTCATAAATTTATCTTATCCTTCTACAAGGTCTACTTTACCTCCAAGTTTGGCTACAAATATTGAAGAATTGACTAAGTTTGGACCAAAGGAAGAAGGCGGAGATGCAAAAATGTCTAAGGAATGATAAATTCCTTCACTCACCTCTAGATATGCACATGAGTACTATTTCACCATGTGTGAGAAATCGAATTCTAATTAAAAAAATCCACCACATGATGCTAAATGTGCCCTAAGCACAAGTTCAAGAGATACAAGTAAAATGTACTAATATTTAAGAATCCACTTGCTCCAATTCATACCCAAGCTATGAAATTCACGTGACCATGGAAATTTGTTCAAGCATCCAAATCTTTTTGAGTCTAATTTACGCCCAAGGAGAAGAATTCATTGCATCGAATTTTCTAAATGTTCAAGTCTTCTAGACATCTCATTACGCCTAAGGTGATATAACGAAGATTGAATTACTAAAAAAAGGAAACGAGTGTAATTTTTTTAACCATAATCCAACAAATCTCATGAGAGTCGAGCCATGTGCAGAAAATTGAAGATTTAATATTGCAAAGATTGATTTGAAATTGGTCAAGTCGGTGAAATATACGGTAAAGAAATGTCAAAACAATGGAACTTAATTATACGTTGGAGTATGTTGAAAATGACATTTAATTATAAAATTTTGGAAATAAACTGATAATCAAAGTCCACCTTCTTCAAGTATGTACCCATGAATGAAGTTGTACAATAAAGAATGGGATGCAAGCAGGAATTGATCATAATTTTTATTGCACAATCAGAAAGAAGATGACCCAATAAACATGAGGAATTAATGCTAAATGACTGGAACAATCCTTCATTTTGAATGTTAGGGAATATGATAGGATGATGCAAGATAAAAGGCTGAATACGCAAATATGACAAGTTACAAAAAAAAAACACTGACAAAAAACAGATAGCAACCTGCAATGTCTTGAGATAAAAACTAGATAAGATAAGAAAATGATATTAATGTCCCACAAAAGGTCTATGGGACTAAAAGTTTACAACAAGACAACTGATAACAACAGGAGCACCAAACAGTGTCCGAGAAAAGCGAACAACAATAAACAAGAAGAGTAAAAGAGAGGCACAGAAAAAGGCCAAGACAAAGACTAGGAGTCCTTCATTCGCAAAAAGAAATCAATCAAAGATGGGTAAGACTGCGGGTGAACATGAGCTCTGATCTATCTATGTGAGCTCCTAGAGGAGTGTCGTTGACAAAAGGAACTCCTACGAGGTCTAACAGACCTGGAATGATGGATAGAACTGGTAGAACCATGTAATGTCCCCACTAATTAGAGTTAGATTGGAACATTACTACCTTCAAAAATAGATGTTAGGTTTGAATATCAACAAGTTTAAATATATTATTCTAGTCGTAGTTTTGGCCATTGCCTCATTCTTATCTAACCATTTATACAGGGTTACTTATCTCTTGCACTGGCATGATAGCCATTTATATGAGGATCTCACTTCTTGCACTAGCATTGTAAGATTCATTACTCATTTAGCCATTATCTTGTCTAGCCATTTATACAGGGTTACTCATCTCTCACACTGGCAGGATAGCCATTTATACAAGGATCTCACTTCCTGCACTAGCACTACAAGATTTCATCAATCCCATCTTAGCCATTTATATAAAGATGACTCCTGACTCTATACTAGCACGAAGCCATTTATATCGCCGAGCAATGTCATTATACTAGCACCATGGGTTCTTAATCATTTTCTATGAAATATATAGACCAAATGATTAATTAGCCTATATTCATAAATATCACTTCTTAAATCAATACAAATACCTTATCACTATTTAATTATGTGTGTGTGTATGTGTATATATATAATATAATATAATATCAATAGAGGTGTGAGAATAATATTGTATGGGAATGTATGTTACCCTCCTACAAAATAATAAACATAATATAAAGCCGAATACTTTTACCTTTGGTATGTGCTATCTATGTTATATTTCGTTTGGTCCTTTTGGTGTATGACATTGTGATGACTAGGACTATTACATGGATTAAAGAACCACCATTTGTGATTTGATGGGTCCCCAATCTTCTTCTTTGTGTGTCCACGAACTATTGCTTTGGCGGCAGTGACAACAAAGTTTAGACTTGTTATTTATTGTTTCGTACCCAGCGGTAATTTCAAACAAGTTCCTTCCACGTTGCTTCGAAGATGGTGTCCTTCGTAATCCTTTTGTTTACCTTCTGACGTGTCCACCTTCCTTCCTCCTTTCTCGCTGTGTTATTTCAGATTCAGTGGTCTCCACGTATGCTTGGCTGAGTCGGAGGGTGGAAATACTCTATATATAGTTTGACCTACAACGATTTGCAAAATCATGCTTCTATACTTGAAATCCGTGTAGACCTTTGTGCTTTGTTTGTATCTTCCATGTTGCCTCCCTTTCGTATTTCAAGCTTAATAAATATATGGTGACCCTGCCACCTGGCGACCCTTCTAAGGGTCGCTTTAAACATATTTTCTTTGTTACTTATTATATTCTATTAATTTATGATTATATTTAGCGGTTAATCCACTTTCCCAACTATAGTATTCTTTTATAATTGTTAGATATATTAGATTTATTATTATTACTTTTGTTAGTTATTATCATTAGAATAATGTAAAGACATCTAGTCTTATTATTCTTACAGACAATGTCATCGGTTAATGATTCAATATATGTTTCTATCAAAATTAATAGATATCAAATGTCACTATGGGGTTATTACAAATTCAACAGCTTTTTCACACCACGTAAAGGAGATAAGGGTGAGAAAAAGGCAGTAATGAGCTAATCAGAGGTATGTCGGTAAAGAAGTAGTGACTATAAAGTACTATCACAGAGCAGGGTGGCCTCCTGAAGATAAAGCGCGAGACATCGTTGATCACTGTAACTAAAGAAAGCTGAAAGAGAAAAACAATCTTGCAACAAACAATAAAATCTCCCTCAAATCTCATAAAAGATACGACAATGGAAAATAAAGTGAGTCTTTGTCTCGACCTCCGCTAAAGTACACAGCTTACAAATTCTTCTCCATTGTCAATATGATGGTCGATCTAAGCCCGAAGACAATGAGAACCAAATCTGAAGGACCCCAGAGAGATATGCAAGGCATGGCACCACCGTCGAGATAGGTAACTAGGACGAACAATAATCTCATCGCACATCTCCAGAAAGTGCTCAACATAAAAGGCCATCCTTAGACATAATCCATTAGGAGGGTTAGTCCAAGTGGTGATAATGTACTGTCTGTAGATATCCAGTCTGGCATGCTCATTTAACTCCTGTCATGAGGGGAGGAGATGAGTAGGGGCATTCAGGGAGAACTGATAAGGAGGGAGGCGGTCAATATCAATCCCAATCGAACACAGCAGAGAGGATGCTTGTGCATACTAGCAACGAGCTCAAGAACTAGTATCAGAACTCGCAAGAGCAACAGAAGAGCAGTACACCAAGGAGGAGTATCTATCTCATTCTCCAACCAAATCCATAAAACCAAGAAGGCAATGAAGGAACCAAATCAGATCAAATATGGTCACAAGACTGAAGGGATGAGCACCGAACTCAACAAGAATGATACTATGAGAAATGAACCTGTGACATCTAATGATATGTTGTAAAAGGAATGTCTGCACCAGTTTGATCAAGGCCCAATTAGAAACAAGGAGAGAAGGCCCCCAAACCACTGAGCCATAAAGAAAAGTCGGCCGAACAAGTAAGTCCAAAAGGGATAACTTGGACGAGGCATCCTGAAAATGCCGTTTGAAACATTGTTTCTCAAGCATAGCATGAGAGCCCATAGCCTTACTAACTCTGGACTGTACCTTCAATCTCATATTGAAACGGGGTCCATAGAACTTCACTCCTAGAAACATATAAGAAGTGATCTCAATCTCATGTCCCTGAAACAAAAAGTGAAGATGAGAGGTCTTTAAACAATTGAAGACCATAACCCAAGGCTTACCTAGGTTAACCACAAGTTGTTGCTGATCACAAAAGGAATTCAAACCATCAAGAAGCTCAATAAACTCTCTGGAGAAGAAGCAAGAAGAACCATATCATCTGCAAAAAGAAGAATGGAGATCAACACCTAGTGTAAGTAGCAACCGTCTCCTGGGAGCGAGGACTTCAAAAGGAAGTCCTCAAGCTTGTCAATATACAAACCGAACAAATTGGGGGGAGAGAGGGCAGCCTTGTTTAACCCCAATGGTGCTATGGATCAGAACTAAGCACCCCTCAGGAGTATTGAATCTACCCACCACAGTTTCGTATAATCTCATGATAGCAGTTATGTCATGAGCCCAAATTTAAGGATATATGAATATTCGAATAACATATTATACAATGATAATAATTAAGAATAATAATATTATAATTCATTATAATAGTGATATATTTGACAATATAAAACAATATATAAAATTATAGCATAATTGTAATGTAAAATATTAGAATAATTAACAAATAAATATATTAGTTATATATAATATCAAATAAAAATAATAATTTTATAATGTATATTATGAAAATAATATTATATTATATCATTATGATACAAATGTAAAGATATATTTTCTAAGTGATAATACCATTATTGAATTATTAAATATTATAACTAATGAATAAATTAAATAATAAATATTCTAATAATACTGAATCTATTATAAAATATATTCGGTAGTAAACATCATTAAAATATAATTGAAAATACAATCCATCGTAATATAATGCATATTAACCATAGTATATTTGCGGCTCAAGAATAGCCCAAGCAAGAGACCCTTGGATGTCACACCCAATCAAAGTGTTAAACGGCTCCTATTCAAAGTAATGAAGATTCATTTTCTTGATAAAAGGAAAGACAAAAAGGAGCTATAGATTCAATGGAGAAGTGAGTTTAGCAACTATCCAATCATCAACTATTCCACATTGATTGTCGACTGAGACAATTTGTTACGGTTGGAAGACTAACTAATCTCTTAGAATAGGTGTGTCTCTTCCGCACGACCTGTCCTGCTCAGCAGGAGATTTATAAGATGGCAATCCTTTCTTATGTTGATCATCATGAGAGAAAATATAATACAAAGGATACAAATAAGAGATTAAGTCGGAAATAAACGATGAACCCCTAAATGGGGTTCATTACATGGTATCAGAGCTAATTATCCTACCATCCTGTGAGTGAAGGGTTATGGAAACTTTTTTAAAAAGGACAAGTTGGCAGGAGGAGAAGTACTTGCAAACTGCACGCAAATTACAGAAAAGGCAGAAGGCGAAACAAATAATTTGATCAAGGTATTTTCGGCCCAAACTATGTAAACCCAGATCAGATTGGATGATAAAATTCATCTAAAAAAAAGACAAATGAAAGAAGTTGTCAAAGAAGGATGCATCTGAATAGGTCAATATGAAACAAAATGGCCAAGCTAGACTTCACTTCAAGTCAATGTATGATTTAATTCATGTCAGCATTCGATTGTGGAAAAGAAATTTATATTACAAATAGTGATTTATTTAGAAACAATGACATAATTGAGAAAATTATTAATAGTTACATGCTACATCAGCAATTGTGAAATTTGAATATTTATAAATTAGAGAGTGGCATTATCAATGAATATATATGACAAAAGCACTCAGCATATACAAAGCAATGTCTATAATAACTGCAAAAGAAGGGAAGACAAGCCACATTATTGGCAACCATGCCAGTAAATACAACAATACGTTGTGGCGTCAAAGATTAATGTTGCAGTAGCACACGATACTGAATCAAGGCTCCTGCATACGTGGTGATATTGAAACATTATTGATGGGAATAAAAAATAATTGTAAGTTCGAACAGGACAGCAATAAAGAAGTTTCAATTCAAGCAGCAGCGTGGCAAGTTATAGCCTGATAGTTTATGAGAAGATTTGTTGTCAAGTGACCGCGATGAGATAATTTTCAAAACAAGTGACATATTTACATTGACAGGGTGTTGGAGTTTCAGAAAGACTAGCAAAGTTGTGAAGGAATATGTGAGTCCTGCCGGTCCGCCATGTCAGAACAAAAATGACGAGTTAGTACAATATGCCCAATAGCAGATGAATTGCTATCAATGGAAGTAATATAGGAGTGGTATTTCTCTAGAAATACAAAGTTAATGAATTTATTAGTGATGATTTTAAAGCACCGATATATGTAATTGTGACATGGGATTGAAGAATCAGAAGAGTATAGGTTGAAGAACAAAGTGACTAAAAAAAAATACAAACAAAAGCATCTTTATTGATGATTGAGTGGGAAGGAATTATGGTTATTCACGAAAGAGGCAACTTAGACCAAACAAATAATATGCATAATAAAAATGAGAAGTTCAAGTGGTGGTTTATTAAAAGCCTTCCACATGTTAATGACATTAGAAAAGCTTAATAATTATAACAATATGGTTAATGAAATAAAAATCTAAAAAGGTGCAATTTGGATTTATTAAGGATATGCCATTAGCAAAAGAGAAACAATGTCTCATTTTGAACCAATCATACCTCTTAGTAATTAATTATATAAAGATGGGGATCACACGCACAGGCATTTACGTGTTGACAATATCGACACATTGATCGGTTTGTCAACCTTGTATCATAGGTGTCAGAATAAATTTAAATTAGACTCAAAATCGAAATGGGCTGCCAAAGTTATCCCTTAATATATTACCTGAGTGCAAAATGGATGACATTAGACTAATGCATAGAATAGCCTCAACAATTTTTGAAAGCATTAGATGATGAGGAAGCAAAGAGATATATGTTTTTCCTGCCTGAGTTAAAGTTACACCTTCATCAAGATATCCTTGTGAAAGAGAGATGCACATAGGCATTAGTTTCTTCTGTGAGTCGCTAAATCGAAGAATATAATCTACAAGTGTTCCTAAAGAGTGACTTTAGAGGAGGATTTGTGGCTTTTTGCTGATCATATCATGATCTCTAATGCTGTCAACACAGCTATCAATCAGGAGAATATGACATTGAGTGATTTCATATTCGATATGACAGAAGCCGTAATCCTAAAGACATTTTTACCATATTGGGAGAGTATGTTTTAGAGATTTTTGAAAACAACACTTCCCACTGTAAGAAGTTTGGCCTCATCGAAATGGCGAAGAGGTGAATAGAGGACATAAATGCGGGAAGAAAAGTCAAGTTCATAGAATAGAGGAAATACTCAACCCAAAATTAGAAGGGACAACACCGAAGAAGATGAGATATGATCAAGGGAACATCAATAACATTCAGTCAATGAACAAAGAGGGAAGCCAATGGAGCTTCGAGGAAGTTCAACCATAGTTAAAATATGAAATTCTAAGTTTTCTTGATTAATGTAATCATAAAAGTGTAAAATTGATTATTTGAGAAATGATTTAGGAATTTCAAATAGCTTTCCTATGGAGTCTACAATCAAGGAAGGTCTATAAGACGCCTTATTGTAGTACTAGTTAAGGGAAAGACTATATAGAAACCCTACTATATATAACTTTCCTATGGAGTCTGCAATTAAGGGAGGTCTGTTAGGACACCTTATTGTAGTACTAGTTAAGGGAAAGACCATATTCAACTTTCCTATGGAGTCTGCAATTAAGGGAGGTTTGTTAAGACACCTTATTGTAGTACTAGTTAAGGGAAAGGCCATATTCAACTTTCCTATGGAGTCTGCAATTAAGGGAGGTCTATTAAGACACTTTATTGTAGTACTAGTTAAGGGAAAGGCCATATTTAACTTTTCTATGGAGTCTGCAATTAAGGGAGGTTTGTTAAGACACCTTATTGTAGTACTAGTTAAGGGAAAGACTATAAGGGCATCTATCCTTCCTATGGAGTCTACAATCAGGGAAGAGCTTCTACGATACCCTATTGCAGTACTAATTAAGGGGAAGATAGTAAAGGAATCCTACCACTTTCCTATAGAGTCTACAATCAAGGGAGAACACCCTATTGTAGTACTAGTTAAGGGGAAGATAGTAAGGGCACCCTATCGACTTTCCTATGGAGTTTGCAATCAAGAGAGAGTGGTTAGGACACCCTATTGTAGTGCTAGTTGAGGGAAAGATAATAATGGCCCCTTTTCACAAGAACCTTTCTAGCCAAACAAGCAATCCACTAAGTAGACCACCTCATATGGATGCCTAACACTTGCCACCAAGGCCAAGGGGGCCAGAGTCCGCTCTTGGGCTTAGTATGGAATTGGCTTGGATTAACTTATTATTATTCGAATTTCTTTGAAGTTTATATATATTTATATACATGTATTGATGCTTATTTTGTGGTTGCAGGGTTCATAAGCCTAATGAAGAAGTATAGTCATTGGGCATTGTTAATTTTAGGATCTAATCAAGGTTATGTATGATGTGTCTGTTTACCGTACTAGTAAAGAAATCAACGCATACAGACAATGGAACAGAATAGCGGAATTATATTCGCATATGCCAGACATTATATTATGCTTGATAAGATCAATGATAGTAGATGATTTACAATGATCCCAGACGAGATATAAATACTATCCTTCGAACCTTCTCGGAGGAGTCCGTCGGCCACAAACATTATGTCCGCTACAAACTATTTACCCATCGACTACAGAATACAAAACACCGACAACAATCCTTCCGTCGGCTACAAAAACACCAACGGGACCATCCAGTCGGCTGACACCATCCCTCCCAAAAAGAAAAGTCGTCTCCTGACGACAATTACAAAATATCTGAAACAAATTAGCAAACAAAATATATTAACAAAGTGACTACAACAAGAGAAATCCGCTTCTGTCACATCACTTCCACATTCATCCCGTGCCTATAGCCTCTGCTAACACACCACTGCCTCCTTAATGAAGCTGACCTTGATAGCCACCTATGCTGGTTTCTCTGTTTTCAATTCCTCGATACCCTGAGCCAAGTGTCACTGCACTGCCTCCAACTGGATGATTAGCTCCTCCCGAGCTCTCTACGCATCCACAAGACAACCTCCCGGCCAACACCTACTCCCAGTGCCTCTGGTACACAGAAAGTCCATGCCTGCAGCAACTTCAACTCTTCTCAACTGGTCAGACTCCCACGACTGATATCCGCAACGATTGGGGGTCCAGGGGGCAACGCCCCCAACGGGGTCGAGAGGCAGCGCCCTCGCAGGGTCCTGGGGCACACCATCTCTGTCATTTTCTGTCGATTCTACACTCTTTCTGGCAACCACTGATGCTTCCCCTTCCCTTTGGCATCAACTACTACTCATTCCGAACAGTTTGATTTTGTCGTCATTTTTTTTTTTAGCAAACCCTCTTACTTCTGTTTGTTTGTTGTTGTTCTGACTCTCTACAAGTTCCTCTTTCCATCGCTTTTGTTTTTCGCGGCCATATTCTGTGTGAAACCTCGACAATACCTCTGGCTTAATATTTCGTTTTCTCCCACGGAAGCTTACAGCAACTGAAACCATGAACATTCACCCCTCCGCAAATTGGAAAGAGATCTTCGCAAGGCGCGTGAATACCCAACGGAAAGAGGACCTCCAGACAGGCTCCCGTGGAGCACCTCCCACGAACCTCCGGATAGGTGCCTGCGAAGCACCTCCTGCGGACACGTGCCCGTGGAGCTCCGGACAGGCTCCCGCGAAGCACCTCCCGCGGACCTCCCGACAAGCTCCCACGGACAGGTGCCCATGAAGCACCTCCGGCGCTTTTTCACTTACTTTTTTTTTTTTCTTTTTTTTCTCAATTTTCTTTTTTGGTTTTTTCTACAATTTTTTTGACAAAAATAAAATAAAATAGAAAGACAGCACCTCAATTTTGCCTCCAAGCGTCGCCATTCTGCAACGACGACGAAGTCAGTTGGCCATTCTGTGACAGTGACGAAGTCTTCCTGGCACCATATATTTGCAATTTAAATCCATTGACTACCGGAGGCACCTCTTGCTTGTCCAATGTCTCCAATTTTATCACCCAATTGTCGCTGACCTCCCGGGTCTGATATGCTCCAACCCATCTTGCCTTAAACCTTTCCTGTTTCATTTCATCTCGTCCGTCGTACTTGAGTACCAATTGCCCCGACTGAAACCTACTAAGTTTGTCATGCCACGCCTTATGTCTGTTCTGTGTTACCTTCGTCGCCCACTGTGCCTGCGGTCACCGCGCATCTAGCTTATTTCCTTGCTGTCAATACCCTTCAAGTAATTTTATGGTGCGATGCGTTCTTTTCCTCCTATGCGGTCTGTTCACCATGTACCAAATGGTGGGATCTTTCTTTTTTCTGGGTTTGGACTGTATGTTCTTCCCCTCAGCTTCAGGCGTAACCACCTTTCCTTCTTCCGCTACTCTGTATTCCTTCAGACACTCATTTTCCTCTTTTTTCTCACCTTCGTCAACCCTTAGCATATTACAACTCGAAAACAATTCGTAGTCTTCTATCTGCGAGTGGTAAAGGCCATTCACCGAGTCCAGGTCGTCGTCATTCAATCCTCCGTCAAGTCTCAATACTCCTCCTTCGTCCGGTTCCATTCTCCTCTTTCCTTCGTCATCACTCTCGCCTTCACTTTCAGAATTTGACGATGCTGCCTCCTCGCCGACCATTTGCGTGTGCAAGTCAATTATGAATCTTTTGCCTCCGCGCTCCATTGATAGGGTATTTCGTTTTCAATCATGTTTTACTTTTGCTTGCACCAACCAATCCCGTCCCAGAATAGCATCATATCCTTTCTTTTCAATGGAATAACCACAAAATCCAATAAAAATGGTTGCATTCCAATAGTTACCAATTGCGCCTTCAAGATTCCCAACAGTTTGATTCCGTGTTGGTCTGCCGTGAGCAATTGGAATGCAGGTGGCCATAAGGTCAACTTTCCCAACTTCTTCTAGGCATCCTCCGGTAACACATTCACGCCGGACCCTCCGTCGAAAATTGTGTCTGTCAGAACCTTTCCCAAAATTCCCATCTCGACGACCGCCGAATGCCTTCCCGTCGTGAGAGCCAGAAGCATTGGATTTGTTGCCGCCGTTGCACTACTATCCCTTCCTGTGTCCCGTTGCTTTCGAAAACTGGGGCATTGTGAGAAGGAGGTCACTTATCTTGACCGGTATCTCTGTTTGTAAGATCTGTCGTACAATGTTTTGTTCTGCGAAGTTCCTTGCCAAGGTGCCGATGATGTCCTTCAACTGAGATGTCCCTGCCGATGATGCCTTTACAATTTCCGCCTGCGCTTCCCCCAATTTTCTCTTTTCCTCTGCTTGCCTCCGTGTAATTGCCAGAACCTCCTCTACATCTGTGCCGACAGTGATCAAATTTACTCCAGACATTGGACACTTGGAATCTTCGTGATTGCTGGGTCCGCACCATCTGCATAATAATTTCGGTGTGTTTGCCGTTGTACAATCTCACGCAAAATGACTCCACAAATTACATGCTCGGCATTGAACGATCGGCCGTCCGTTTGCATCATACTGAGTTCGACTTCGGTTTTATTATTGTTATTGTTTGTATTGTTGTTATTTTGCCCTCTGTTATTATTCATGTTAAAGGGGCACTCTTTTGTCGAATGGCCCATGATCTGACAAATGTCACAAAATTGGTTCTTTGGACACGATCCTTTAGTATGACCATCGATCTTACACTCCGTGCACCACAGTTCACTGCCTTTTAGCTCCTTCTGCATGTTTTTAAACTCCATCATGCGGATCATGTCCTTCTGTAAAGCGCGGACCTTCTTGCTACTGCCTTCATCGTCACTGCTATCTTCTCCGGCAAGCTCGTCGTCATCCGAATCAGATGAGCTAGTGTTCTTCTTCTTCTTTGTTTTTTGCTCACTTTCGAGGTCCAATGCTCTGTTATAAGCTTTCGTGTATGACGACGGTGGCACAATTTTCATTTTCCTCTGCAACTTCGAGCGTAGGCCTTCCACAAACCATCTTTTCTAAAGTTCGTCTACAGGCTTACTTTCCATTTTGTTTATCAAGTCTTTTAATTTCCTGGCGTAAATGCGAATGGTTTCGTTCTTCCCTTGCTTAGTATTGAAGATCTCTGCTACAATTTCATTATCATCCCGCAACAGTTTAAATTCTGCCAAAAACTCATTTTTAATGTTATCCCAACTGTTTAGCTTTTGTGGATCTATATCAGTGAACCAATCAATTGCTATGCCTCGTAGGGTGGCCAAAAATTGCCTCATCCAGTCATCTTCATCAGTTATCCCATTTGCCTTCCAAATCGTTTCACATGTTTTGCAATGTCGAATGGGATCGGTCATACCATCGCCATTGAACTTCGGCAGTTTCTCTTTTGGTCCCACCATCACAATTGGATTTGGTAGAGGCATTACTGGGTCCTGCGACACTGGCGCTGTTTACTCCAACATCGGAGGTGTGCACTCCCACACCGGCGGTCTGCACTCCCGCACCGGAGGTCTGCACTCCCGCACCGGCGGTCTGCACTTCCACACTGGAGGTCTGAACTCCCACACTAGAGGTCTGCACTCCCACACCGACGGTCTGCACTCTCACACCAGAGGTCTGCACTCCCGCACCGGAGGTCTGCACTCCCGCACCGGTGGTCTGCACTTCCACACCGAAGGTCTGAATTCCCACACCGGAGGTTTGCACTCCCACACCGGCGGTCTCAACAGCTGCGAACCTTGGTGAAGAAGAAGGATCTTCTGAAGTTGTCTCCCGTGGAAGTGTATCCCAGACGAAGAGGTCACTCCACGCTCGTGCTCCCTCGACACTCCGAGCTGTGCGAGTCAATGCTCTTCCGTCTAAATTCTCTTCCCTCAGCGAACACAATTTCAAGAATGCCTCCTGTACTTCTTCCACCAACTCCACCCGCTGTCGAGTCTCCTCCAGCAATTCCTCCGCACTTCGATTTTCGTCGGCAATCTTCTGGAATCTCCTCCGGCACTCTGCCTGCTGTGCCAAAATTAAATTAGCTTGAGTTGCGCGAACGTCATCTTTATCCTTCACCATGTTCTTATTTTTATTCAACAGATTCGGCATTTAATTTCCATCCGCCTGCCTGCGTACCAGGTCCATCGGGCAACGGCGCCAAATGTTTACCGTACTGGTAAAGAAATCAACGTATACAGACAATGGAACAGAATAGCAAAATTATATTCGCATATGCCAAACATTACATTATGCTTGATAAGATCAATGATAGTAGATGATTTACAATGATCTCAAACGAGATATAAATACTATCCTCCGAACCTTCCCGAAGGAGTCCGTCGGCCACAAACATTATGTCCGCTACAAACTATTTACCCGTCGGCTGCAGAATACAAAACACCGACAACAATCCTTCCATCGGCTACAGAAACACCAACGGGACCATCCAGTCGGCTGACAGTGTCTACATCGTGTCTACTTTGTGTCTTCTTGCATTAATGTGTATACTTCGTGTCTACTTTGTGTCTTTATGCATTAGTGGTTTATACATTGTATATATCTATATTTCATAATTTTGTTAGCATAATCATTATTTTAATAATCCAAAAAAAAATGATCAAGGAATAGGCCATTGATCTTTAAGTTGAGTGGAAATTAGGAATTGCTTGAGGGCAGGGAATTTGTGGAAGGGCAGACTTATCATGAGCCCAAATTTAAGGATAAATGAATATTTGAATAACATATTATACAATGATAATAATTAAGAATAATAATATTATAATTCATTATAATAGTAATATATTTGACAATATAAAACAATATATAAGATTATAGCATAATTGTAATGTAAAATATTATAATAATTAACAAATAAATATATTAGTTATAAATAATATCAAATAACAATAATAATTTATAACGTATATTATGAAAATAATATTATATTATATCATTGTGATATAAATGTAAAGATATATTTTCTAAGTGATAATACCATTATTGAATTATTAAATATTATAAGTAATGAATAAATTAAATAATAAATATTCTAATAATACTGAATCTATTATAAAATATATTTGGTAGTAAACATCATTAAAATATGATTGAAAATACAATCCATCGCAGTATAATGCATATTAATTGTAGTATATTTGCGGCTCAAGAATAGCCCAGGCAAGAGACCACTACATGTCACACCCAATCAAAGTGTTAAACGACTCCTGTTCAAAGTAATGAACATTCACTTTGTTGATGAAAGGGAAGACAAAAAGGAGCTGTAGATTCAATGGAGAAGTGAGTTTAGCAACTATCCAATCATCAACTATTCCACATTGATTATCGACTCAGACAATTTGTTAGGGTTGGAAGAATCTAACTAATCTCTTAGAACAGGTGCGTCTCTTCCACACAACCTGTCCTACTCAGCAGGAGATATATAAGATGGCAATCCTTTCTTATGTGAATCATCATGGGAGAAAATATAATACAAAGGATACAAATAAGAGATTAAGTCGGAAATAAACGATGGACCCCTAAATCGGGTTCATTACAAGTTAGTAGCATCTTTGAAATCCCAATCACACAAAGCCTCTGAAATAGAGCCATCCTAGGAATAGAATTAAAATCCTTGCAAAAATCATCAAAGCAACAGTAAACTTTTGTCGATCTGTGTCTAGCCTCCTCAATAATAGCTCGTAAAGTGAAAATGTGATCCATGGTCCGGTAGTCAGCCCAAAAACCAAGCTGCCCTCTAGCTCCACAACCTCTCTTGTCAAGCTCTCAAGCTAACAAAGCATTTAGGGTTGTAACATATAGTTTGGCAAACGTGTGCCCAATCACAACTGTCCTGTAATTACTATGATCAGAGACAAGACCAGTCTTGTGAAACGGATAAAGCAAATGCCTTCACCAAGAAGCTGGAAACCCAATGCAAGCCACCCTATTAAAGAGTATGGAGAGATAGGGGCCTAGAATAGAGGCTCCAAACTTGAAGAGTTCAGCCCCATCTGCCACTCTGCTGCTTCTCATGGATCTGATGGCCTCGTAAATGTGAGAAGGGGTGCACAAGTGATAGTAAGGAGGCGAAATGGGGTGGATGCATGGCTGCCAAGGAATGTCATAAAGAGTCGTAGTGTGAGAGGTTAGGGAGCAAAAGTCAAGGATGGAGGACAGAGGGGGACAGCGGGGAAAGAGGATGCACCATAAAAGATGGGGATTGCGGATCAGTGTGGAGCATAGGGATTTACACTAAAACATGATAAAGGATCATTTCTTACAATGAAGAAAACGAAGGTAAGAAAAATGGAGGGGAGAAAAAGCGGGGGAGTGAGCCTTGAAAGTAGAACGCACGGAGTGATGAAAAGCTTTGCAGTCAACATCGAACCATTGGTTCATAGGGCATGTATTACAGTGTTTGTTTCAAATGGAGAGTGAAGGGCAGTGAGGTATGGAAAGGACGGCGGACTTCCAAATGGTTGTCGCAAGAAAATCAAACATGGAGGAGGCCTCACTAGAATCACTAAAACACGCAGGATTAAGGAGCCTTGAAAGATGAGAGGAAAAGAGCTCACTGTCACCATCAAGGAAGCAGAAGCAAGCAAGGGGACGTATAGCGAGAGGAAAGAAGTGAGGAGAATGAAGAGGAGGCGGCAACGAGTGAGGAGAAATCCAAATACTGAGGAGAGCATGGTCCACAAGAGGAAGGCATAAGAAGATGGAGTTGTGGATGAAGGGAATGGAGGGAGAGGTGAGGGCATAGTCAACAACGCTGGCACCCCAATAATGAGGCCAACAAGTAAAGATCTTTGAACCAAGAAAGCATGAAAGACAATTCAAGATCACAAGTTCAGAAGACTCACAAAGCTACAGAAGATGGCAACCATAACAGGAAATCGGCCCAAGAGCATCATCATAAGTACCCTGAAGTCCCAAAGTAGTCGGATCAATTCTGTAGAGCAAATGGAATCAAACCATCCATCATAAAGCAGAATCTGGAGTTCTCTAGTCCTCACATTGAAATCACCAAGAATGATGATGTCTCCCAAAGCAACGAACTCAAAGACACTCTCACAATGATCAACAAATGGGTCCCTATCCTCGGTACCATGGATAGCATAATAAGAGGAAGCTAGCGAGAAATAGCAAACAGCAATAAAAAAAAATCTCTCTAACGGTGACTCTTACGGTCAATACGGACCCACATAAATCTGGCATTTGTATCAGAATGGACAACAGAAGTACAGCTGAAAATATCATCTCTAATCAAACAGGCAACACCACCAGACCCACGGACCCCACTAGAAGCACGAACCACCTCTCTATAAACAGATAACCACTGATGGCCTATAAACGCTGGAAAGGATGCATGGGACTTTCTCACAAGACTCTTGTGGGTCTCAGTAACGACAAGTATATCAGCGATCCCCACCACATCGTGGAGGAGGTCGGGTAATGACCATAGACAACCATTACCATTCCAGCAATTAACAGGAAGAGAGCAAGTGGGGGTCTCCTCTTCTCCAACTGTTGGCGAGACCATCATTTGGTCTTGGGGGCCTATCTTGCTTCCCATCCACTAGGGGGAATCCCGAATAACTACTTTGAGATTCCTAATAACTACCTATTTCCCAGCCCATCTAACCTCCACCACAATATCACGAGTATGTTTCAGCTTTGCAACCTTAGTCTTTGTGAGATCTTCATCTAGAAAAATCTTAGAAGGGAGAGAGAACAACTTCCTCCTTGCTCTGAGAGCACAAAGCCTATCTGAAAAGGTGAGAAATTAAATGAAAAGGATGTCACCGTCACCAATCCAGCATTTATCCAGTATGATGTCGGAGAGACCAAGCTGATCACTAAGGAAAGAACGTCCAACAAAGAGAGGGTCGAAAGCAGGAGGGAGACTGCGAACCCGCAGGTTGAGCTCATGAGCCCGTCTCACCCTCTCATCCTCAATTTTCCCCTGAACCATCTTGTCAAAACTAGATATAGGCGTAGTAGTAGCTGTGTTATTGCAGAGAGAGGCCCACGATTTCACTTTCTATTCGGTTTCAAAAATCTAGAAGAATGTTTCGCCATGATTACCGATTATTGCTCTTTGATGGTATCTAGCCCATCAAGATGCTCGATAATGGATTGAATATGGGTTTGTAAACCTACAATCTCGAAGATGAAAGTATCAAAAAAACTTTGAATCTGAGATGTATTTGAACTTGTGGTAGTTTTGAGTTCTGAGGTAGTATCAGTCAACGAGATAATATGTTCTCTTAGTTGTTGGTTACCCATCTCCAGCTTGGAAATCCTATCACAGAGCCTCTAATAGGTTAGAGGTTGTTGACCTTGCGATGAGCCTCCATCTCCAACGTCAAACATTATTGAAACACCTGCGCCAGCACAAGAGCAAAGTATGCAATGATAGTCACCAGTAAACAGCGACCAATCCGCCAACTTGTGATTTCAATCCAGAACTGATTTGTAGGTTATAGATTGCCTGGCTCACTATATGCCTTGTACTTTTGTCTGAAACACTATATAGAGATTATGGAAATGAAAGAAGAATGATTCCTAATAGAAAAATAAAAATCAGCTTGTAGTGCTGAAAAAATCAATAATAGTAGTATTTTATATCAAAATGAAGGATTTTTTCGGCAATATTTAAGTTTCCTACATATTCTACAAGCTTAATGCTTTTTTAAATGGTGAAACTTTATGCTTAAATGCATGGGAACCACATTCCATTTAGGTTTGTCAAATACATGGAGGTTGAAAAGGCCCTCAAGGAGTGCAAAACCACTACATGAATGCTTTAGAGGTATAGCATAGAATTTTGTGTGTGTTAAATAGGCATTAGGCAAACTAGCTTATGCCTTGAGAGAAGTCATGCCCTAGCCTTTTGGCCTCAACTTTCCCATTTAAAGGCAATATTCCTCGTGCTATGATATTTAATTTGTTGTCCTCAATTTCGACTTCATAAAATTGATGCAACCCTACGAATTTTTCTTATGGATCTGTAGGCGCATCGATGAAGTATTACAAGACATATCATTATCCATAAATTGTGCTTTGTGTTTCTCTATCTATGTGTTTCTTTTGTAGGTTTTTCTATCCCAAATTATTTGCTAATAAGAGTTTTTCTTCTTTGACTACAAATGCTCGATTTTGGGCAAACTTTTGCATCTTTTCTTTGTTTTTCTTTGTGCTGTAAATAGTTTTTCGGCTTGTTTTTGCCTTGGGAGAATAACCCTATGAATTCCACTCATTTCGAGCTAACTTAGGTCGAAATCGGAGTTGTCTAGCTCAAGTTATAAAGGAAAAAGTGGTGTTTTTCAAGACAACTGCATATCTCAATTTCAAAACCTCATAAAAGTGAGCTTTTTATTGGTAATTATATGATATAAAATTATATTTAATATCTAAAGTGGATTTCGTGGTCAATTTCAAATTTCAATTCGACCATAGTTTTTAATGTTTCGTGAAATTAGTCTATTTCAAGACTATTTTTCATGTTACTTTATTAAAAAACTATAGTTAGATATTAAATTTAATTACATAAGACATCTTAAGTGCATTTAAGTGGGGTTTTTATTATTCATTGCATATACAACATGCCAATCACTATATGAAATTCCACTTCCAATAAAATATAAGTTCTGGCATCATTAAAGTGCACTTTTTAAATGCAATAACACATTTTAATGTCTATAAAAGGTTTTTAATATGCTTTTGCATATTTATAACTTATTAAATCAATATAAGTGGAGATTTTAGATCCAAAAAGTGCATTTTACTTCATAATATGAGGCTTTTTTATGAAACACCTCAAAGTGGCAATATTTAGCCCAAAAACACATGTTTTCCCCTCTCAAAACTTCAACTTTTTGGGTGTTTTTCTCCAAATAGGGATTTTGCAGTCTTTAAATGTTCATATCTTGAGCAATACTTGGTCGATTTTTATAATCTATGGGTCGTTTTTGCCTAGAATCATCCAAAAAACACATTGGGCTACTCAAAAGGGGAGTTTGTTGAGTGTTTTCTTCAATTCTCAACCCATCTAGGGCACGGTTTTGCTCAAAAATGCCCTAGTTTTGAGCAAATTGCACCATTAAAAAAGCAAGTGTTTGAATCAAGTTTGAAAGCATTTCCTATCCTTCCTAACTTGCATTCAAATCTTTTAAATCACATGATATGCTTTGGATGCCATTTTCAAATTATTTGCATGTTGCACATTGGTTGGTCAAACCGGTTGTTAAAATTGTTAAGATTATAGCTACAGTCGGAATGATTTAATTGTAAGATACAATGTTGATATAATATATCATATATATAATATTATAAATATATTATAGTATATATATAATATATTATGCATATATATTATTGTTGGTCAATGTTCAGTTCATCCCATTTTTGCTATAGGTTTGAGTAAAGTCAAATATGTCAGTGTCTTGAGTCTAAGTCTAGAATGCCCATAGGATGATCTCTCTTCTCATCATCCCTTTGAGTTAACCTAATGCGGGAAATCATGCGAAAAATACACTAGTCAAAAGGCTAGATGATTAGGTTTGAGAGGTTTTCTTTATGCGTACCGTTGATGAGAAGAAGCTCTGGATATTTTACCGATCCATTATTCGCAATTCTTAATCATGTTGGAGGCAAAGATTCACGTTGTGCTACAGTTTTCATGGAGGACATCACAAATGATCGAGCTTAAAATGCAGAAAACGCAATTTGTGCCACAGAAAGCAATCAAAACCCTTTAACATCAAAATGTAAAGGTAAGCGAACGTGCGTCGTCAATTCAGTGCATGAACAGTTCAAATGTGATCTTAGCAAGTTATGTGGACTAGTGAAAGGTAAATCAATAGAAAAAATGCACGCCATTGGTCAGTTGAAAAGTCAATTGTTCTTAGAAGAAGATACTTGATCGTTAGATGAAGAGTAGATCAACAACGTTCACAACGTCATGAGTAGTTAGTCATAATCTGAGGTTAACATTGCAAAAGAGTGAAATCAAGTATGCGCAGCTTCGCAAGGGTCAAAGATAAATCATGTGTTAACATCGCGAATCAGCAAAAAGTCATTCATCGCAGGGTCGCAAGTAGGTTAAGTTAATCACAAGTCAAAGTCGAGAAGTAGCGAAAACTGAAGATTGCAAGGTCGCAGGAAGATAAGGGTAACTTGAAGTGAAGGTTGCGACATTGCAAGAGACAGCAGAGGTTAAGGTAAACAGTTTTCGCAAGGTCATCAGTTAAGAAGCATTCAAAACATTTTAAGTCACGACCGGACGAAAGCATTAATAGTTAAACCTTAAAACAAATAGTCACATGATCGCAAGGGGTTAAATGAAACTTTGAGTTAACACAACAAAACAGCAAAAATTGATTGATCGCATTGTCGCATCGGAAGAAGACATCGTATGAATGATAGTTGCGAAGTTGCAAAATGACTAAAGATCGCATTGTCGCAAAGGGTTAATAATTTGGAGTTGAAGTTGCGAAGGAGCACATGTTTGCAAGGGGTTAAATGAAACCTTGAGTTAACTCAACAGCGAAAATCGATTGCTCACATTGTCACATTGGAACAAGATATCGTGTGAATAACAAGAAGCCACAAGGAAAAATAAAGAGCACTATTATGTTTTAATCACGATCGTTAATTTGAGATTGATGGCTAGAATTCAAACTTGCAGCGATCGTTGGAATTCAAATTAAATGAATATGGCGCCAACAGCAGAATATGGAAGAAATGAAGATTTGCACAGGGTTTCCTACGGCAGCATGAAGATAAACAGTCATCATGTGTTTTCAAAAATGAAATGGATTCAGGTTCATCAATGGGAAAATGCTACATGTCCATATTATGATGCAAATTAGATGTTTTCATGTTTTATTCTCATTTTCTTTATAATGAATGACTGTTGATCTGCCAAAACTGAGAAATGACAGAAAACTATAAATGTAATTTCTTTTGATAATACAAAGGTCGAAAAACTTGATGGTGAATTGGCTCTATAATTCCATTTACCTAATTTGCTTTACATGTTTTGTTGCCCATAGATTAGTTCTGCATTGAGAGTTGATGGGTGATTCATGTGATTCTGTGATCACCTCGTGGATTCCATTTCACCATGGTATTTATAGTATAAGTAATTTCATTTACTTTTTCACATATGGTCTTGCTTCTTCTCTTTTTTACTTCATGGCATGTTAGAAGTAGTTTTGTTGGGAATTGAAGAATAAATATGGTTGAATCTATTAGTAACTTGTTGGATTTCATTTCATCCAAGTCTAATAGTTAAAGCAATTCCATTTGCCCTTGTCTCTTCTTCCTTTCCTCTTTTGCATTTAGATAATTAATCTCCATTTAGAATAGGAGTAAGAGTCAGAAACTCTCAAGATAACCTACTATAGTCATTCCATTAGGTGTGATAGGTTGTTCCAATCTATTTTGCCTAAATTGTTTTTCCTACAAGCAATTTGGTTAGCCTTTACTGCTCTCAGGTTAAGAGTTTATTCTGTCAAACTTCTGATCTAAGAAAGAAATATTCATCGCATATCATTGCAAGTCCTCAAGGAGTTGTACCTTGTAATTCAGATGGCAGTAATATAAAACATACACTGACCCATTTGTTGGTAACATCCTTTTGTGTCTCCAAAACATTGGGCATTAAAAGAGTCCGATTATAAAATCTAATAGAACAAACTATTAACCAACAATTTTTCACAACTCTGTTGAGGAGAATTCAAATGAAAGCTCTGAAGAATTCATCTTCATAATTAGTTTACACTCTAATTCCATATATTTGAGTTGCAAGACATGTCTTGTGGAAGTAAGGTGTTTTCCATATGAACCTAATACTAGTTATATAGCCTCAACCTGCTAGAAAAGAAGAAGCTAATTCAAAGTTGAAGACTAGCAAAGTTTCCTTGATCACAAGGGTTAAGGTAAACTCAAAACACCATTTTCTGAGCATTTGATACATCCTAGATTCCAAGTATACCTAGAGTGCCAAGGAAAGAGGAAAGATTAACCCAATATACAAGGAACTCAAGAAGGCCAACTTTCCTATTCTAGAAGATATTTGCAGAAGAGGAAGAACGCGCGCAAGGGAATCTATAGCTAAACAACTTCAAGAAACTCACTTGTCTGCAGTTATTCGTACTAGAACAAGGAGAAGTCAATCTTCTTCTCTTCCTATTGCTAAGACTTCTATTCCTCCTACCTTTGATGCTTTGTCGATAATTGGTGCAACAATCCCGGTTTTTGTTACTTTCCAAACAAACCAAATCATTGTACCAGCAGCTATGGCACTTCCTTGGGGAAATGCAATTGGTCCTCTCGCCCTTGCAGCTAATAATGATTTGCCAAGAGCATCAAGGAAGAACTGTCATGTCCCTTATTTTCCTACAATAGAAGTTAATAAATGAGTTGATGAAATAATATTAATGACATCAACTATATAATTAAGAATAATAAGAGTGATAAGATATAAAATAGTATTAAATAATGAGCATACTGATATTACTACTTATGTCATTATTATTATAATATATATATATTATATTATTATAATATAATATATTATAATTATGTTATCAAATATACTTATAATATAATCATGTGTTAAGAATCAAATGACACCTGATGTGACTCTAAGAATAGTCACATCTGCTCAAGGAAATATGTATATAATAAGGTGTAGAGATTGGAGGAAGGGGCAAGGAGGGAGAAAAAGCAGGGATAATTACCATGAATGAGAAGGATATGAGAGAATTTACAGAGATTTAGGAAAGAAGCATGTGTAATAACCACAACCACTCGTGCAGAATATAATAGACCTAGACTCAACACGACAGGGGGGATTATGGCAGACCAATACCAATATAGGAGATGAATTAGAGAATAATAAGAATATTAGTAAAGAGAGCTGCTATAGGAACAATGTACATCTGCAATCAAATCAGGATATTCAGCATTTTATATCTCAGAATGATTTCTTTGTGTTCTGTATAGAGAGTTCAAATCAAATAGGATAAGATGACAGGAGATTGCACACACAATCAATTACATGACCGAATAGTTTCCATGCTAGCATGGCCTTCACAACCAACAGTATAGTCACCAAATTCATTAGACACCAAACTAGGTGTAATCGCAGTCACTATTAAGAAGAAGGTGGAGACGTTCAGAGTTATTCAGAAGTGATGATATACAAATACCTAGCATTCGATAAATACCTAACATTCAAAATTATATTATCTAAATAGGGAACAGTGGCATCTGATTATATTGGCATCTCGGAATATTGGCACCATATATCTGATATAAGTTTATACCAGTGACAAGATAACGAAGAGAGTATAAGATAATTACAGAGTTCAGAAAAATGAATAATAACAGTGTCTGAAATTGAAAGGGAAATATGATTGGAAAAATAAACTGTTGGTAGAAATGAATACATTCAGCACCTAACATACGATCATAAAGAATCATAGACGATGTATACAGGCAGACATCCCATTCGGCAAAAATCAAAATATTCACATAGCAACTGCAAGGAGAAAGAAAAAAAATGAAACAATGGCAAGGAACAATGCCAGTATTGATGTTTTCGTGGGGAGCCCCATATGATTACATCAAAATAAATCAAAGCCCTATAACAATCATATACGGTGATCAAATTGATTATTAAGCATTGAGAGAATATGGTGTGGGAGCGATCAGTCAACAAGCAACCATGGTGGAAGGTAGCGATCCTATTAAGAAAAATCATAAACAAGTGATACAATATGTATATAAGTAAGGAAATATTAAGATATGATGAACATAAGAAATAGAGGTGATAACTAGGAACTTCCCAAGATTTAATGGTGATGGCACCATCTCTGCAGAACAACACCTAAGTGTTGTTCATAAAGCCTGTGGTGTGGTGAATCCTCAACATGCAGATGTGGCTGTCAGGATGTTTGAAGATACCCTTGCAAATAATGCTGCTGATTGGTTCCAAGATTTACCTATAGGATACATCATAGATTGGAATAGTATGAAGCGAAGGTTTGAAGAACGTTATAAAAGTACAGAAGATGCACAAGTGTTGTTGCTACAATTGGCACAAATAAAGAAAAAACCATCACTTTCTATGAGAGATTTTAATGCAAAGTTTAATAAACTCATCAAGACAATACCTATTGCAAGTGCACCAAAAGATGATAATAAGAAGACCACCTACATCAGTTCTATGCCTCCTGATCTGGGATATCAAATTAGAAGAGCAAATGTAGCAAATTTAAAAGCTGCCCAAACACTAGTTGTGGAGATGGAAGATGACATGATAGCGTCTGGTAAGTGGAAAAGAGAATTTCAATCTGGGACCATGGATAATGCAGCTAGCACTTCAAACAATACAGATGCCATGCTGCAAAGGTTGTCTAATGAGGTTATTTCATTGAAGCAACAAATCAATAGGCCTGCTCATTATTTTCATAAACCTTATCAAGAAGGTTCTAGACATCCAAATGGAGGTAAGACCTTGCAAATACCACCTGTTCAACAAAGCTTAGCAATTGAAGCTGCTCCAAAGAGACAAAATATGTGTGCTTTCCACTTAAGGGAAGATCGTAATGGAGATACATGTGCCGACATGATCAGATATAAGCAGATGGTGGAAAATAAAGAACAAGCAATTGAATATCCTAAAAGTGAAGACGATCATACTCCATGTAGCGACTATGAAAACTTTTATTTGGAGTATGAATCAGAATCATAAACTGGAGGCGACTGTTTTGCAACTCTAGATGGACCTCAACTGATAGTCATGACCAAAGGTCAAAAGAATAGAAATAAATCTCCCAATGCAGTGCCTGCTAAAAATCATGCACCATCAAACAAAGTAGATAAAGGTAGTGGCATGGTATCTTCAACTTCACAAAAGGAGCACAAAGGTAAGTCATCTAATTCCTTTGATATATTACAATATTGTGAAGAGGTGAGAATTCAGATATCTCCACTAGATTACTTGATGTCTAATCCTGATCAATTGCAAAGGTTTGTTGACCAATGTAATAATAAGGATGGAGGACAAGTTAGTATTAATGCTAACATTGATCATCAAAACGGAGCTAGTACCAGTGGAACCTCTCTGGTTGATGAAGAGTTAGTACTACCTAAATTGTTTCAAGAAGAAGAGTCCATTATCTTAGCTATTTCTCCCAATCAAAAACCAAATCCTTTCTACATTTCCTTGTTTATCAATGGAAATAGGTTGAGTAACTGCATCATAGACTCAGGGGCTTCTGATAATGTGATATCTACTTCTGTAGCTAAAGCTTTAGGTCTACCCTTGACTAAAACTTTTGGCCGTTGTTACTCAATGGATGCAAAAGAAGTACCTTGCTTGGACAAATAAAAGATGCTCAAGTTGCTCTAGCTGCCTATCCCTCTAAAAGACTAAAACACACCATCCTAGTGGCAAACATCCCTACAAGTTATGGAATGCTCCTCAGTAGAAGTTTCTGCAAAGACATGGGGGGAGAGAAAAAACTAGACTGGTCCTAAACTAAACTAGACTTTTGGTTTTTTTGTGGTGTCATGTACACATAAGACAAATATATATCAAGAAGGAAAATCAAAACGATTGTTAAATCCATCAAGCCGTGGGCAACAAATAAAGGAAAAAAAATTATAAAGGGAGATCACTGAGTGGGCAAAAACAAGACAAAAGGATATGAAAGGAAAGGTGAAGGAAAGCATATGAAAGGAAAGGTGACCCATTATAGTCAAGACCCATCAGGGAAAAACACATAAACATGCAAACAGTAGATTGATAATGAACTAATCAGAAAGACCCACAGTTGGCTCTATTTCTATATCCCTAAATGAATATGTGGAGGATGAACCCTATTGGCTCGATCCATTATTGCAGTCACATCCTCCCATTAACACCTGGAAAATAGTTATAGGAATACCCGCCTAGACTTGTTAATAGATATCTCACGTCAGCTCTGCCAAAAGTGGAAGGATGATACATATATCGCCATACATATCCACATTGAGGTTCTGATGTCAGCAGTAATTGTAAATAGAATTGATATTGAGTATTTACTAGTATCAACATAAATAACATTCAAAGAAATGAGGGGATTTGATAAGAAAATCCCTTAGATCAACGTTGAGAATAAAATGGACTCACCTTCTAATATCATTGCTATATATATATAGGGATAGTTAGTTAGCACAAATCTAAGTAAATAAATTATTTATTTGACAAAGTGATGGAGTGTATATATATATAGGGATAGTTAGCACAAATCTAAGTAAATAAATTATTTATTTGGCAAAGTGATGGAGTGTATATATATATAGGGATAGTTAGCACAAAACTAAGTAAATAAATTATTTATTTAACAAAGTGATGGAATATATATATATATATATATATATATATATATATATATATATATATATATATAGATATATATATATATATATATATATATATATATATATCTAAGTAAATAAAGTATTTATTTAACAAAGTGATGGAATATATATATATATATATATATATATATATATATATATCTTGATTACATTATGGAATGGTTGAGATATTGATTGATTTCTAAAAAATAAAATTTGAAAGGATTATGTTTATATAGATAAGTTGTTTTCCTTCATCTTTCTCCTCAAGAATTGGCTTGCACAAAAATGTTGACTAATATTAGATTCAAAGGGAGCCTGCTGTTAGACGCAATCTTGGAAAGAGGGAGAAAATAGAGAATATGTTTGAGTCAACCTTCAATGATCTCGGTCATATTGATTCAGAGGGAATAAACCATGTTGGAATGGATTATCCAATGATCAATAAATTGTAGCAATCAAGAGGACCATGATTCATGAATTTACCTTAGGTCTACATAATATCAACATATGATATTCACCAATGATATAAATTTCGAATAAACAAATTGCAAGATGTGCGCAATATAGGTTAATCAAAGGAACAAACAAATACCTTTGCATGAAAAAAGGAAATTTGAGTTGTTGTGAGACGTTAATAAATCTTTTAAGAATTCACTTGAACCATCTACAAGTCTCTTTGATGAATGAAACTCGACTTATGAGTTGTAGATTCATACATGTGGCACAATCATACTCACTCAAGATATTGGTGTACTGTGGACGAGTTTCAGAAAATGGAAGGACATGTCCGCTTCTATTATTAAGCTAAATGAATGTTTGGACCTACGATGGACAAAAATGGCAAGTTGGAACTTAAAAAGGAGTTGTCATATTTCATACAAAATTCTTCAACAATATAAGAATGAGTGAAAATTTTACATTGTGGGGGGAATAATAGTCAATATTCCATTCCCACTAGAACCTTATTTAGAGAGGAGATGTTCTATTCTCAAACAATCTAAAAAGACAATTTCCAAATCTTCATGCTCAGATAAGTATTCTTATCTTTTACATTTATCTACTCTTTGTAGTTTCTCTCTTATTTATAGTTATATACATACTATGAGGGTTGTTTGCCTTGATCTTTTCCTTTATGTTTGAGGATATTCTTACAGGAAAAGAAGGTTGGTACTTTACATATGCTACCTAATATTGTGCAAACTCAATCTAATGATAGTAGCTCCAAAGACCCTAATGATCAAGATGGATAAAATGAGGCTTTTGAAGCAAACATCTTTGATGATTAAGATTATAAGATTCTTCTACATTATGAGGGAGTATGGCACTTCTTCTAAAGCAACATAAGAGCTTAGAAGATTGATACTTAGAGGGAGTCTGGAAATACATGTGTGTGACTGCATGATTTTGATGGGCCTACTATGTATATCACGAGGAAGTAATGACTTATCACCAAAAAATTAAATATCAGATTCATAGTGAGTCTGACAAGAATCCTTGGGGAAGAGAGCCTCTAAGGAAGTAACTACTGGACTTGACTTCACAAGATCATTTTTCAGAGGGAGAATTTTTGAGGTGCAATACTTTGTGAATGATATCTTCTCTATGAGAAGTTCTAAGTGAAATTTATAGTAATGTGTTTTTTTCTATGAGAGAGAATTGAGGTGAAAGACCTTATGCCACCCTCTGACTTGGTTCAAGTTGGTTACTATTTTGCATATGATATGTAATGAAGGTGACAATCTTTCATTGACATATATAAACAAAAGCTAATCATAGTAAGATGACAATCTTAAAAATGGTAGACATGTTATCATGACAGACCTCATTAAGTTGTCCCAAAGTGTTGAAAGTCATGATAACTAATGTATCACAGACTATTAAGTTTTTGTCACAAAAAGATTAAAATTTTGCACTTGTGTGTTATTTAAGGTGACAATCTTTCATGTGGGAGATCACTATTGTAAGATGACAACCTTATCAATAGTTGATCTATCTCCTAAAACCAAAATGTGTTAGAGCAAGTGTTATCATGGTTCTTCAAGCCGAATTTTGATGGAGACATTGATAACCAACTTATCATGGTTCTTCGGGCCAGATTTTGGTGGGCACCTTGATAATCAACTCATTATGGTTCTCCATGCCAGATTTTGCCGAACACCATGAAAGCCAATTTGTTATAGTTCTTCGAAACGGATCTTGTCGGACACCATAACTTAAATCTATCATAGACCACACTTAAGGTGGTGCTCAATGTAATGTCCCATTTTGGTATAACTTGAAAATTTTGGGATAATTATCTTAAATTCTCTAATCTTATAATTAAAATGACAATCTAAGTTTGAGAACAATCTTGAAGCCCTTGTATAGTAGTTGCTCTTACGAATACCAAAGCTACTGTTATCTTTTATTAACTATACTGACTGAATATATGGTGAGTGAATGATCTTCAATATTTTATTTTGGGGATTGATTTATTATTTAGATACAATCTTTTAAGTATACAAATAATCTCCACTTATTTCCTATAGCACTACTTTTTGCATGTTTATGTGCTCTGAATTTCCGAGTGTGATGCTATATAATTGGTTCCTCCTTGTGGTGTTATTACCGATCATATATTTTTAATATGTATTTAACCAAAAAATAAAGAATGATGGAGGCTCCACAAGAAAGTTGAGAATTAGTAAGGAGAAGAGACAAGGCTTTCTCAATCGGACTGTGTATAGTTCGTAATATCTTCCATCTCAGATTTAATACCCGATGTTTAGCAATGCTTGCAAATACCAAGTAATACCTTTCAAAACCTTTCCCTTATATTTGATGATGGGACGTATGGAGGAATCGGTTTATAAGCTGAGTTGCTGCTTGTGTATAAATAATTCTTATAGATGTATTTTGTAATAATCCCTCCTAAAACTCTCTCTCTCTCTCTCTCTCTCTCTCTCTCTCTCTCTCTCTCTCTATATATATATATATATATATATGTGTGTGTGTGTGTGTGTGTGTGCTTGTTCGCTGTTGCCAAATCACGTCAATGTTGTGAGTCCCTTGGATAGCATAAAGTCTTCTATTGATTCCAGAAAAAGAAGAGATAAGTTCTAATCTTTCAAACCATTAGTACTCTCAATATGGATGTCAGTTTTTGTAGTCTCTGATTGAGATTTATGTCTACCATTCGAACCTGGATGTTGTCAATGGTCTTGAACTGCCATCAAGACTATGAGCCCCTAAACTATATGCAATGCTTATCTTCCTATTACTCTCTCTGTCTAAATAATCTTCCAATATTACTGAAAGCTACTGCTGCCAGTTGAATTCAATATGAAACTGTTCAGTGCGTGTTCGTTCGTTGTAACTTCTAATTTTCCTTTTTCTTCCCTGCCTCTATCAAACTTGTTTGACCATCTTCTTATATCTTAATCGCTAGGTGACTAGACGTAAGGAAAAGACACGTCTACTTAATTTCATTTTAACGCTGTCACCAATATAACAAAACCATAAATTTATTAATAATAATTTGGAAATTTTGGGTATTGTGTTTCATTCGATATAGTGGAAACTATAAAATGCTCTTGTGACGAGGACTATCGTTACTTTATACTTGTGGACTATGTCTATTGCATAACATATGTTATTCTCTGAATCCTTTGAGAGATGTTGCATGATAAATACATAGGGTCATATGCTTTTTATTTATAGTTATTATTTTTTCTTTATTTATTTATTAGTCTATTAAATCACCTATAAATATAAAATATTAACAATAGTTTTTAGTTGTTAACTATTATTATTTATTATGATTTCTTGACATGACAAAATTTATAGTTATAATATGTATATTTATAATTTCAATCTTATATTGATCACTGTTAATCATATATTATTATTATAGATTTGTTTCTTATTATATTAATTACGCTGCTTAATCTCTTTATTATATTTATAATAGAAAATACTAATATATTATTATTTATTCTATTATTAATTTACTTTAGTTTTATTATTAAATCTTATAAATATGGGTACATGACAATTCGCCCTTCCTCAAATTGCTTGTCCTCAAGCAATATGAATTACTCGTTTATCCTACAACAACAATTTAATTTGAAATCAGAAATGTCCAATTTAAAATATAATATTAAATGTAAAATTTTATAAATGATTCAAAAGGTAGAACTTATCTTGATATATTATAGTACTTCTGTGCTCCATATTATGCACCGTCTCCTCCCGTGACGAGTCCAAATCAATACATCCTATAATTCCTCGAGGTGACTTTATCTCGTCCAAGACCTTATGGATACCCTTTAAGGTCTCATTTATCTCTTTAATCCATTGGAGAGACTTCATCTCTTCCTTGATCTCTATAATATTTTCTCTGTAGTGGGGTGCCTTAGCAGTTCTCCTAAATCATAGTGTAGTGGTGTGCCCTACTAGCAATTCTCCCTTACTATCACTATAATAGGGTGCCCTTAGCAGTTCTCCCTCAACTATTCCTGTAATAGGGTGCTCTAGTAGTTCTCCCTTAATTACAGAGCAATAGGGTGTCCTGACCATGGTTCTCCCTACATTCTACTGCAATAGGGTGCCCTAGCTATTCTCCTTTAATTAATTTTGCAATAGGGTGCTCTAGTGGTTCTCCCTTGATTACAAAGCAATAAGGTGTCCTTACCACAGTTCTCCCTACATACTGCTGCAATAGGGTACCCTAGTTATTCTCCCTTAATTGCCCTCTCAGAAAGGTGCTAACAATAGGGTGTCATGAGCAGTTCTCCCATAATTGCCACTCTTTCCTTTAGATTAAATACTAAAGTTCTATTAATAATTATAAAAATATTTACATATATGTATCGTTTGATATTTACATTTCTAGATCAAAGTATGACCAAAGTTGAACTTCCTCAAAGCTTCAATAATTCTCTAGTCCCATATCCTCTTTTGATCACCGTTCACACTCTTGTTCTGAAGCCTCTTCATTATTTATTTGGTGTGTTGCTTCTATTTGATGGAGTTGACTTTTCTTGTCACATTTATGTCCAGGTTCCCAAGGGCCTCTGCATCTAAAACATATACCTTTCTTCAATTTATCCTCCTTTTGCTTTTCGGCCTCCTTACTCTGGAATTGGTGTCCTCTGCTCCATTTCTCTTTGCAAAAATAACATTCTTTATCTTTTTGATCTTTGCGTGAGTCTTCATTTTTATGCTCCGTCTTAGTCGAGAAATTCTTAGATCTTTCTTTTGATGAATTAGATTCCACTTTTCTAGCCTTCTAAATGGCTTCTTCCACCATTTGAGGTTCTAATGCGTTAACTATATTTTTGATAGAATCCTTTAGGCCTTCAACAAATAAGTATGTAAGTCTCTTTTGAAATAAATCTGGGACCATGACTGCAAGTTTTTGGAATTCATTAGAGAATTCTTCCACTGTTCCGTACTACTTTAAATGGGTCAATTCCTTGAAGTACCATTCAGGTTCAACTTGGCTGAATCGTTTGATCAGTTCTTGGGAGAATTCCTTATATGAGTTTATGTTTTGATGTCCTAAGGAGAGAAGCCCATTGTGCCACCATTCATATGTCGTACCTTCTAAGTGGAGTATAGAAAATTGGAGTGCATCTTCCTCCGTCATTGGGCTAAGAGTAAAATATGTGTTTAATTTTTGAAGCCAAGCATGGGCTGTCATTTTTCTTGACCCATCAAAGTTGGGCAATATCACTTTGTTTACCTTGTGTTTCAAATCTTTATTAACATATCTTCTTGTTCTTTTAGGAACTTCATGGTTTTGACCCTCATAGAACTCTACAAAAGTTATGAGTTTCCTAATTTCGGGTTCAAGGTTTGCATAGGCTCTTGCATTCTCCACTGTGCTATTGATAGGTTGGTTTATTCCCTCCTCTTCCCTTTGAGTTTCTTCTCTAGGTAAGAAGGGAGGTCTCGGAATTCTAGATGATGATGATTCATTAACATCTGGTTCATTTGAACTCACATCTTTCCCGTGGGAAGAGTTATTCCTTAGGTTATTAATGGAGTTCCCATGTTCTATAATGCTTGTAGGAGGGCTTGATTTCATTTCTCCATTTGATTCAATATAATTTGGTTGGTCTAGTTGGTTTGCTCCATATATGTTCTCACTTCATTTGCTAAGTTGTTCATTGTAGTTTTATTTGTCTTTCTCTCGTAAGTTTCCATAAGCCTTCACTCACAGGATGGCAAGATCGATGCTCTAATACCACTGTAATGTCCCCTTTTAGTATAACTTGAAAAATTTGGGCAAATATCTTAAATTCTCTATTCTTATAATTAAAATGACAATCTAAGTTTGAGAACAATCTTGAAGCCCTTGTATAGTAGTTGCTCTTACTAATATCAAAGCTATTGTTATCTTTGATTGACTATACTGAGTGAATATATGGTGCGTGAATGATCTTCAATATTTTATTTTGGGGATTGATTTATTATATTAGATACAATCTTTTAAGTATATGAATAAACTCCACTTATTTCCTATAGCACTAGTTTTTGCATGTTGATGTGCTCTAAATTTCCGAGTGTGATGCTATATAATTGGTTCCTCCTTGTGGTGTTATTACCGATGTTATATTTTTAATATGTATTTAACCAAAAAAAAAGAATGATGGAGGCTCCACAACAAAGTTGAGAATTAGTAAGGAGAAGAGATAAGTCTTTCTCAATTGGACTATGTATAGTTCGTAATATCTTCCATCTTAGATTTAATACCCGATGTTTAGCAATGCTTGCAGATACCAAGTAATCTCTTTCAAAACCTTTCCCTTATATTTGATGATGGGACGTTGTAATGTCCCCGTTTTGGTTGGCATCATTTTGCATGTTGGATCAATCTATCACGAACTCTCGTAAATGGGTGGTTGTGATGAGAGAGTCATTCTGGCGTTTATTTGGTGATTAGATGGCTCATTATGCTCTTGGAGATATTATTTTATTTATATTTTATCATCACTTCTTATACGGGGCCTACATGTTATAGTTCTAAGTTGAGTTACACTTTTATTTTACAAAGTTTTAGATTAAAGTAAAAGCAGGTTTTGAAGGAGCCCCGAAACCCTTTACATCAAAAAGAAAGATATACCATGAAGCTCGACCAAGTTTTAAACGGACCTGAAACTAGCAGTACAATTAAACCAAGTCGAGTAAAGGCCTAAAACCAACAAAGTTATTTATTATAAAAAAGTTACACTTTTATTTTACAAAGTTATTTATTATAAAAAAGTGCATTATAATGGGATTTTATAATGGATATTTCTAGAAGTTCTTAGTAACTTCTTAGAAAATGATGTTTCTAGAAGTTCTTAGTAACTTCTTAGGAAAGTAGATAAATAGAGGGCTTGGGCTCCCATTTGGAGAGACGAGGAATTGATGATTCTACTACCATTCTCTTTGAGCATTTGTGGCACCATCCAGGTTTGCAAATATTCAGCATAATCCTTGAGAACGATACCTCTCAATAGATTGCATAACTAAGGAAGTGAAAGACCTTCTGAAGGGTTGCTCTTTGGAAGTGGTATTCAGCCATTTCAAATTGACCTTAATTTGAATACTCAAACTACCTGAGGGTTTGAGTTTTAAAAAGGGGTCCGAAACAGCAAATCCAAAAAAAGCCGTCCAAAAAAAGAAGTCCTAAAAAGTAAGTCCGAAAAAGCAGATCCAAAAAAGCAGTTCGAAAAAGCAAAGCGAAAAAGCAGATCCGAAAAAAACAAGTGAAAAAACAGATCAGAAAAAGTAAAGCAAAAAGGCAACATTGGAGAAAATTATTACAGCCAACTACAAATCAGATTCCTTTGGATATTACATGCATTATTCTTATCATTTAGATGCATATTAGGAGGTAAGGTTGTAGGTGAAAGTTGTAACAGATTTAAACATTATTCATGCGGATGTAAGCCAAGAGTCTTGGCCATTTCATACTAGCATTGTAGTTGACATTTTATGTGCAATAAAGGAGACATAAGTTGCTGGTCTGATATAGTGTAATTGAATATGTATTTATCATTCATAATCAGCTTAGTAGTTTGCATGCCAATTGTTTGACAAAATGTCAATTGGCTGTAGGTTCTCTTTTTTGGCATAAATAATGTTATAATTTTGCATCCCAAGTGTTTGTCAAAATTACTAGTTGTTGTAGCTGCATATTGCAAGTAGTTTCAGTCACATATATGTATTGAATATTGTCAAAATAAGTTGCACATTCATGTTAGGTCATTGTTTAGTCAATTCAAAGTCTTCTTGCAAGCGTTCTTATTGATGGTAAGTGACGTTCTTATTGATGCTAAGTGAAGGAAAGAGCCATAAAAGCAAACTGATATTTTATATCAGTCATATGGCCTTTGTATGCAAAGCATTTTCTTGAACCTTTATCAACATTTTGGGATCAGATTTGAGCCGGGTCATTACAGACGTATGGAGGAATCGATTTATAAGCTGAGTTGCTTGCTATGTATAAATAATTCTTATATATATTTTTTGTTATAATCCCTCCTAAAACATTCTCTCTCTCTCTCTCTCTCTCTCTCTCTCTCTCTCTCTCTCTCTCTCTCTCTATATATATATATATATATATATGCTTGCTCGTTGTTGCCAAATCACATGAATGTTGTGAGTCCCTTGGATAGCATAAAGTCTTCTATTGATTCTAGACAAAGAAGAGATAAGTTCTAATCTTTCAAACCGTTAGTACTCTCAATATGGATGTCAGTTTCTATAGTCTCTGATTGAGATTTCTGTCTACCATTCGAATCTGGATGTTGTCAATGGTCTTGAACTGCCATCAAGACTATGAGCCCCTGAACCATATGCAATGCTTATCTTCCTATTACTCTCTCTGTCTAAATGATCTTCCGATATTACTGAAAGCTATTGCTGCCGGTTGAATTCAATATGAAACTGTTCAGTGCGTGTTCATTCGTTGTAACTTCTAATTTTTCTTTTTCTTCCTTGCCTCTATCAAACTTGTTTGACCATCTTCTTATATCTTAATTGCTAGGTGACTAGACATAAGGAAAAGACACATTTGCTTAATTTCATTTTAATGCTGTCACCAATATAACACAACCATAAATTTATTCATAATAATCTGGAAATTTTGGGTATTGTATTTCATTCGATATAGTGGAAACTATAAAATGCTCGTGTGACAAGGACTATCATTACTTTATACTTGTGGACTATGTCTATTGCATAACATATGTTATTCTCCGAATCCTTTCAGAGATGTTGTATGATAAATACTTAGGGTCATATGCCTTTTATTTATAGTTATTATTTTTTCTTTATTTATTTATTAGTCTATTAAATCACCTATAAATATACAATATTAACAATAGTTTTTAGTTCTTAACAATTATTATTTATTATGATTTCTTGATATGACAAAATTTATAATTATAATATGTATATTTATAATTTCAATCTTATATTGATCACTATTAATTATATATTATTATTATAGATTTGTTTCTTATTATATTAATTACGTTGTTTAATCTCTTTATTATATTTATAATGGAAAATACTAATATATTATTATTTATTCTATTATTAATTTACTTTAGTTTTATTATTAAATCTTATAAAAATGGGTACATGACACTCAAATCTTGTATTATAAATCCTTCAATTCTTTCTTTTGCTAAAGAGGGACCGTTGCGAAATTTAGCCTAATAGTGAATTGAAGCCAATTCCATATGTAATTTATGTTAATATATATACGTATGTGTTGATGGATTTATGTTGAGATCCTTAATATGCCATTCCAGGAATATCACATTGAGATGATATATCTCCATATGCTTGAGAGCATAATGTGTTACATAACAAATCCTCCCTAGCTAAGAGGGAGGGTTAAGATTATTGCTACAGTTGGATTGATTTAATCGTAAGATACAAAGTTGATATAATATATCATACATATAATATTATAAATATATTATATAATATATATAATATATTATACATATATATTATATATAATACATATGTTATATTGTGATTTATATTGTTAGTAAATATACTCTAGTGCCCCCATTTTTAGTAGGTTCCTACAGTTCGCTAGATCAGTTCACCATCGTGACCCTCATGAGCTGACAATGAGATTTCAAGGTCTTAGTTATATGGTTATAAGCTTTCCAGCAGCCTATGGTGTGTTTTGGCTCTGTTTAAGGGACTTACTATTTACAGTAAGTCAATCTGTTGGTTCCGATGAGCTCAGTTGAGTTAGAGGAGTTGAAGGATGCTCTCAGTTTTTATTTTGAGATTCCAATTTGAGCTCCAAGAATCTTGGAGGGAGCGTCTATTTATAGTAAGTCACCTTGTCAAGCTCATTCATCATCTTTCATCATCAGGATCACTTTGGTGTTGTCAGATTTTGATTATGATGCCTCTTCAGTTGTTTTCGCAAGATGGGTGAATTATTATTATTCATATAAATACACAAAGGTTGCTATTTTTGATAGTGTTGTTTGTTGGTCACCTCAATATCATAGCTCGTTGGAACCGAGACGAAAAGTTTTAAATCATGAGAACAAGAAACAGTGGCCTTACATGTCAGAATTTGACGTTATCGTGGAAAAGGTCATTTTCGAAGCCAAAAGCAATTAATAAATCAAATTATAATGGCACTTTATTATATTCTAATGTTGTGTGTGGGAAGCTTCTTAAGTGAAGTTCATTTGGGAAACTTTGTGCCATTTCACGATTATAAATATGAGCCCATTTGATGAGTAAAGCATCTAATTGAATTTATTTTTTGTTGCCTGCGAAGAATTTCTGAGTTTGTCGATTTCTTTGCCCTTGCTGAAGTATAAGGGTTTGGAATTAAGAAGTGCCTAGTAATTCACAGTTGAGGTATTGTGAATTAATTCTAAGAATTGTCTTAATTAAAATATAGTATTTGCCGACTGTTATGTACTATAGCTGGGAATTTCATTGTGGCTAGAAAATTTGTGATTTGGAACACCATTATTGCCTACGGTTTGGCATGGTTAAAGGGCAATGTATTGTGGCTGTTGTCCTTGTATTTGGCAGCGATTTCACTCTTTGTGGAAGGCTGCAATCAATTATTGGGGAACAGCAATCAGGTTTTAGAGCACCTATGATTATAAGCAAGGAGCATGTATTTCTGAACCTGCGAGTAAATTGGATTATTTCTTCAGAGCTGCAATCCATATTTCATCTATTAGAAGTCAATTTCCAGGTTCATTATTGCATTTTTGTAAATTTCCAGAAGTCCATTTTTAAATTGGATATTAGTAGCATTGCCATCAATCATAGAATTACTTCTGAATTGTTTAGTGGTGTTTATTTGTCCAAATTGATAAAGACTTAATCAATTAAAATTGTGAGCAATTGGCTGTCAATTTAAAGAATTATTTATTGAGTGATAATAATTTGCCTACCAAATGTTTGACAAAATATCAAACTGTTGATTAGCAAAAGCAAATTGATGTTTGTTAAGGTTATAGCCTATTGAGGATTTTTAGAGGATTCCAACTGGCTTCTAACTTATATGGTTGAAGACAACTTATTTTCTTTGCAATTTTGAACAGTATATAAAGTATTTGCTTTATTTTTCTTTTGAAATCAGATTTTTAACAATAATAAGAATTTTGAAAAGATAATGGATAATAACCAGTCAACATTTTATTTTTCTACAAATTCTTTGAAAACATACATTTGAAACCACAAAATTAAGATAAGGCACCTGGTCTGCAATTATATGAAACCAAATCCTGACCCAGTTGTTCCCTTATTTGTCCACAAACCGCAATAGAAGAAAAGTCGGCCTTTGGTGGTTCACAGCAATGCCAAATAGCTGTGGAATTTACGACAACAGGAAGATCACATGGAGACATGAATCCCTGTTTCACTAGGCACGAATTGACTCGACAAAAATGCACGTCTTCAATACCGCTTCACAAACTTAGAGAGCTGCCTGAACTCAGTAATGATGGGATCTAATGATGTCAAGGCTTCAGTATGGTTGACATCTAGCAAAGTCGGCCTGCTTACAACCTTGGCCGTAGGTATCAATAGAATAACAACCCCCAATATTAATTCATACTCCAATTCAGCTTCTCAAATAAAAAAAGTGAGTCTCCACACTTCCCAGTATAACTCAGTAGCAGGATTCTCCAAGCCACAGTTAAATACAGTAGGAGAAATTAGATAATTGTATACTTCAGCACAATTATTAGATGGAATAACCCGAATTTCTTCAAACCCCAAGTAGTTAATATGAGCAAATAAATATATAGAAACAAGATGATCTCTCCTCAACAAAAAGCTACATTTATAACACAAATTGAGCCATCCTACTTCATTTTCACACCTTTCGCTTAAAAGGCAACTTTATAATATAAAGTTATAACACTTTATAATATAAAGTATTGTGCTTATTAAATGTGAATTAAATCGTCATTAAGCCAACAAGCTTGTTGGTAAAAGACTTCAATAAAGAATCCGGGAGAGATCAAATATCTAGAATCAGAGGACCATCCTAGCTAAATTGCTCAATCCAAAAATAGCGACTAACCAATAGTGACTTATGAAAAATAGTAAGTCCAAAAAATAGCAATCTCATGACAAAGACCCCCAAAACCAAACATTAGCTCACGAGGGTCACGATAATGAGCTGACAAACCCATACTCCGGAGACCTACTAAACCAGGGACATTACAGTACTCCCTCCCCAAGATTGCTTGTCCCCAAGCAATCGAAGTCCAGAATGCTGTAGAATATCTTCAGGCTCCCAGGTAGCATCCTCATCTGGAAGATTCTACTATTTAACAAAAAACTCACAAATGGTCCTCCGTTACAATTGCCTTTCTCTAGTATCAAGTATTGCTTCTAGAATCAACTCCAATCTCCCTTCGTCATCCAACAGAGGCAAAACAGGAGAAGATCTCAAATGATGACCCAAAGTCTCTTTGAGGCGTGAAACATAAAACACATTATGAACTTTTCTATCATCAGGCAATTGCAACTCATATGCTACCTCACCAACCCACCGCACAATCCGAAAGGGTCCATAATATCGCGGCTTAGGTTTCTCAACTCCACTCTTCTTGATCAAAGACTGTCAATACGGCTACAACATCAAGTAGACCATGTCCCAAACCTAATAAGTTCAAGTTGTTCTCATCTGATCAAAATATTGCTTTTCTTGATTTTGTGCCCGTTGTATATTATCTTTCAAGGTTCTTATTACATCCTTGTCTTGTAGCAACACCTCGACACTCGGTACTCTGCTATCACCACATAACAAATCCACAAAACTAGGTGGATCATAACCATATAGAGCTCGAAAAGGCGACATCTATATAGTCATGTGATGAGTGCAATTGTAACAGTATTCAAATAAGTGAATCCATTTTACCCACGCCTTCTGCTAAGAAGAGACATAATTCCATAGATGTTCACCATTTCAACCCACTTGTTCACTATTTGTGTCTGGTCATCACTCTGTGGATGGTAGATGGTGCTAGGAATCAACTCAGTCTCACACAATCTAAAATTCTCCTACCAAAAATGGCTCATAAATCTACTGTCACGGTCACTCACAATGGTTTTAGGTAAACCATGCAACCTGAAGATCTCTTTGAAAAATAATTCAAACAACTGCACAACTGAATAGGTAGCAGTAATAGGGAAGAAATGAGCATACTTAGTGAGTCTATCTACTACCACATATATACAATCCTACCCTTGGGCCTTAGGCAAGCCCACAATGAAGTCCATGGAGATCCCCTCCCACTTCCCTTCAGGAATAGGAAGTGGCTGTAATAAACCAGCAGAATATATGTGTTCATGTTTGTTCTACTGACAAACCAAGCATTCTCGAACATAGTGATGAACATCATCCTTCAACCCCTTCCATGTAAATCTCTCCCGAACCCCTCTATAAGTCTTGAAAAACTTTGGATGACCAGCCATAGGAGAATCATGGAATGCCCATAAAATAATCTTACGCACCATTGACTCTGGAATCAAATAAATCCACCCCTTGTAGATAATCAACTCACCTGAAAGTGAATATCTGTCATCCTAAATACTACCATCCACAATACCTGTCACCCACTGATCCCTGGCATAGTCAGCTATAATTAAATGCCTCCAATCCTCTGAAACTCAATCCCCAAGTTCTTAAAACAATCCATAAAAGCAACTTAAGTGTATGCAGTTGTTAGTCATAAAAATGAGTGCCTTGCAGGAGAGTTTGGAGAAACTGAAGCTTCATCAATAGAGGTTGGTGGAGAGCTTGTCGGATCCCACGACAGTTGAGAGGGCAACGAGGTATATGGTTCCGCCTTTAGAAGGCCAACATTGAGGTTGCACGGAAGGAATCTTGAGTTTTTCCCAACAGGTGTTCATGATGCTGATGTACCTATATTTAGTACGACACCTGCTAGCCCCATCCGCAGTGTTGATAATGGACTCATTTCACAGAGATTAGTGGATGTGTTAATGCCTGTGGTGGATAGCAGCACAGAGCTTCAACAGGTTGAGGCTCCCAGAGTAGTTGCTACAGTTAGTTCAGAGTCAGTTGATGATGTAGTTTTCACTCACTGTTTAGACTCTCCCAAGGAGGGAGTTGTTATTGGAAACTTATATGTCAGCTATCGTAGTGTTGCTCCAGTGCAAGAGGCAGTTACTTCCTTAGGTGGGACCAAGGCACATATGGAGTCACCTAGTTGTGGTATTGGTGATCTGGGTGTTACAATGGAGTTACTAGAGGTGGGTTCATGTTCCAATTGTATTCATTCACAGCTTAATCTTGAGTCATGTCTGCAGAGTTAGATGTTAGCAGTTGAGGCTTCATTGGGAGATGTGGATGCAGATAGTATGGACACATCTGATGATGCTATGAGCTACACTGGGTATGACACTTCTTGTCAGATATTGGGTGACGACTCTGAGGAGTTTTTGGATGGGTCCCAAGATCGATGTTTGCAAGATCTTTATATAGAGGTGAAAGCTACGACATGCGAGGAGATTGATACTGCAAGGGCTTTCATTTCTTCAGATGAGGAGTTGGTTGAGGTACATGGTAGTTGTATCTTGGATGCAAAATTGTGCGAGGATGATAGCACACATATGAGCGATCTTGTGGTGAACAATTTTGATTTTGTTTCCTATCCCAGTGTCGTTAATGAGACAAAGAGCTTACATAGGAGGCAGGGGTTACAAAGGCATCATGTGACTTGTCAGTTGAAGGTGAGTGATAGGGACATTTCTTCAACTCTTGAGCATTATGATGTTATTTGTCAGATGCTAGCTACATCTGGTTGGGGAGCTGTGTTAGATGAGCACGGTGATAGTAGTCTTTCCCTAGCAGAGGTTCATATGCTTCAAGAGGCTGTCAAGATCTTGAAGCATAGTTACTCTCAATTAGTTGCTGACGGGGATTACCTTCTAGAGTGGGGTAGCACCTATCATGAGGCATTGTTAGAGAAAGAGGAGGTGGTGGTGGAGCTCACCCAAGACCTTGAGGTGACTGTGGACTTTCTTCAATGTACTTAGTGGGCTCTTCAAGAGTCACAGTCACGACTGGATGAGGTGACCATGGAGATGGAGCATGTTCAAACCACACCATCCCCAAATCCAATTTAGTTGCATATTGTGGTTGGTGGTGAGTTTGCTTCTACGGTTGGGGATGATGGACGTGATGATGTGGCTGACACATCCGTCCAGGATATGGGTGTAGTAGGTAGGGATGAGATGAGATTATTGAGGGAGTTGGGCTCTCGTGCTGATTTGCTTCCTTCTGCTGGAAGCGAATCTATTTCTTCATCTCATATAGTTGATAGCATTGGACAATTAGCAATGTCGCATTTTTAGAGGGATCAACTGTGGGTCACTGGGGAGCAAGCGGATGCTTCTACATATAATTTCTACTGCACAAAGTCCTTCATGGAGTATCTGTTGGAGAGTTCAGATGTGAGGGAGGATTCATACAAAGTGTCTAAGGGTACTCTCATCCGAGGCTCTCATGACTCTATCGACTATGCTTCCCCACAAGGATTTCGAGGTTGGGTTTGCTAAGAGGATTGCCAAGGATCCTGGCTGACTAGTAGTTCAAAGTCAAATATTGGAGTCATCTTTTGATTCGTAGACTGATACTGATGAGCCCTTGACAGAGATAGAGAGTTTTTATCGACATTACACTGTGAAGAGTGCTCATCACTTTTCTTTTGACCCACAAGTAGCGGACTTGGTTTCACATCGGTGTGGGTTGGCTTCAATTTCATACCATCCATTACAGTGTGGATTAGCACCATCTTTTGCAAATGGGATTGACAACTGCAAGTTAGACCCCTTGCAGTATCTACACAACTAGGACACTTCCGCAGAGGTTGGAGTTGGTGGTAGTCTTTCAGGTACCTATGGTTGGTACAATCTCCATAGTGCAATTGGGTGTGAGTATCAATTTGATGGGGACTCAGGTGTGGACAGAGTTGGTATTTCGGTTGGATTGAGTTCCGATGGTTTATCATCACCATCAGCATCTACAGTCAGTTTCCAGATGATTTTGTCATTCATATCATTTATCTAGGTGTTGATGCTACAGGAGATTCTTGTACACAACAAGGACAGTATACAGTTCTACCTTTGGGATCCAGGAGAATTGTGATGTTCATTTTTCTCATAAATTTCTTGGGGACAAGCAATCTTAGGGAGGGAGGACTGTAATGTCCCCATTTTTAGCAGGTTCCTACAGTTGGCTAGGTTAGTTCACCATTGTGACCCTCGTGAGCTGATAGTGAGATTTGAGGGTCTCAGTTGTGTGGTTATAGACTTTCTAGCAGCCTATGGTGTATTTTGGCTCTGTTTGAGGGGCTTACTATTTATAGTAAGTAAATCTGTTAGTTTTGATGAACTCAAATGAGTAGAGGAGTTGGAGGATGCTCTCAGTTTTTATTTCAAGCTTCCAATTTGAGCTCCAAGAATCTTGGAGGGAGCGTCAATTTATAGTAAGTCACCCCGTCGGGTTCATTCATCATCTTTCATCATCAAGATCACTTTGGTGTTGTCACATTTTGATTTTAATGCCTCTTTAGTTGTTTTCGCAAGACGGATGAATTATTATTATTCATATAAATACACTGAGGTTGTTATTTTTGATAGTGTTGTTGATCAGTCATCTTAGTATCATAGCTCCTTGGAATTGGGACGAAAAGTTTTAAATTATGGGAACAAGAAACAGTGGCCTTACGTGTCAGAATTTTAAATTATGGTGGAAAAGGTCATTTTCAGAGCCAAAAGCAATTAACAAATCAGATTATAATGGCACTTTATTATATTTTAATGTTGTGTGTGAGAAGCTTCTTAAGTGAAGTTCATTTGGGAAACTTTGTGCCATTTGGAGATTATAAATATAAGCCCATTTGATGAGTAAAGCATCCAATTATTTGATTATCTTAGTTTGCTCTTGTTATCTTTGTGACATGTCTGAGTCTGAAGTTTGTGCCCTCGCTGAAGTATAAGGATTTGGGATCTACAGCTCAAGTATTGTAGATTTGATTCTGAGAATCCAAAACTGAGGTATTGTGAACTTTTGAGTTTTATTATCGTCTCCTCTTTCTATATTAACTGTGGCTGAGGAGCATTTATCTAATTGAATATTATAATTTCTCTGTTGCTGGACGAGGGTTTATTCTGCAGATTGGAGTTTGCTTTGGGCAGTATTTGTAAGGGTACACTGTGTACGCCAGATTGAAATTAGACCAGGCAGCTTTCAATTTGACTTTGCAATTACATTCTATGGCAAAGACAAGGTTCTTAATTTGTAAAATTCAGTTAATATTACATAGTTTGAAATTAAAGAGGCTGGCTTCAAATTTTGATTTATAATCAGCCAACAATTAAATTCCCTTTTTATTATATTGTTATATGGTTTGTTGATGAATGAATTCAAAGGCTGGTGTAAATCATTTCAAAATTGTTTATTGGTTTTTGGTATTTATTTATGCAAAACTTATAAAGCCAAAATTAAATAAATTTGTGATCAATCTCCTGTACATCCTTATATTGTGTTTGAAAATTTACAACATCATATATTCAGTGGTAATTGGGTTGCCTGCCAAATGTTTGACAAAATGTCAAACCATTGAAATGTGAAAAAAATTGATGCTTGATTTAGCTATAACCAGATAGGGTTATTACAGGGGTATCTACTACCATAACTTAAATCTATTATAGACCACACTTAAGGTGGTGCTCAAACCTTGTATTATAATTGTTTCAATTCTCTGTTTTGCTAAAAAGGGAGTGTTGAGAAATTTAGCCTCATAGTGAATTGAAGCCAATTCCATATGTAATTTATTTTAGTGTATATATGTCCGTGTTGATGGATTTATGTTGATATCCTTAATATGCCATTCCAAGAATATCACATTGAGATGATATATCTCCATATGCTTGAGAGCATAATGTGTTCCATTACAAATCCTCTCTAGCTAAGAGGGAGGATTAAGATTATAGCTACAGTTGGATTGATTTAATCGTAAGATACAAAGTTGATATAATATATCATATATATAATATTATCAATATATTATATTATATATATAATGTATTATACATATATATTATATATAATACATATGTTATATTGTGATTTATATTGTTAATATATATAATAACTAATAATGATTAATGATAGATGTAAATTTGAATGATTGTTTATTGCTAGAGACTAACTAAACTTATAATTTATCTATGTATGTATCTTGAGAAATCTTCAATTCAATTCTTATATATATATATATATATATATATATATATATATATATATATATATATATATATATATATTTCTTGAACTGAAATAAATATTCTTATATTATAAGAACAGATCTTCCTTTTATCCTTGTACTGATTCAATTATACATAATATGCAGGTCTGAATTTGACTGAGATGTAATGCCTTTGTTATTGATTTATCACAGAATTCATAACTGCATATAACATATATATGCATTGAGATATGTTTACATAGGGGTATGACCCTACATAACATACCCCAATATATAATTTAAATCCTTAATGATCAACGCTTTACTGATGTTGTTTCATGTAATATAATCACAGCCTTTAACTAAGACTTGTGACTGATCATAGGATTGGTTCACACTCATTGCCCGATGCTCATAATCAATTGATATACTTCGGTAATTCATGCTTTAATATTATGATATGTTTATATATATATAGTATCTCCTATGCATTCATATTCAAAATATACACACAAGATAATATATAAATCTGTATGTATAATCAGATTATAATATACTGATTCATCATCAGATATATATAAATCATATATATTATTTTGCTTCAATTTCCATGAAGTTAATATTCTTAACACTCCTTTAGCAATGAGGGAATTGAAGGAAATATATTACAAGGTTATACACCACTTAAAATGTGGTTAACCAAATTATGGTGTCTAGTGAAATCCAGCCCGACAAACCATTATAATAGATTTTCATGGTGTCTGGCAAAACCCGGCCCGAAAAACCGTGATGGTTATCAATGTGTCAGGCAAAATTCGGCCCTAAGAACAATGATAACACTTCCTTTAACACTTTCGTTGTTAGAAGATAGATCTTAAGATCAACTATAAATAAGGTCATCACCATACAATAGTGACCTTACACATAAGAAAGGTCGTCCCCTTTCATAATACATGTTTGCAAACATCTGATTTTATTCATGAATATATATGCAACAAATGTATTTACAAATTTGTCATACCAAGTTTATCTCGGAAGCACTCTATTTTCATCCTTGCAAGAGGCTTAGTAAAAATATCAGCATTTTGTTAATTGGTGCTGATGTAAATCAGCTTGATCACATTTTTGTCAACCATGTCTCTCATGCAATAGTATCGAGTCTTGATGTGCTTTGAGTGATTGTAGAAGACCCAATTAGCAGAAAGTTTGATGCAGCTTTGGTTATCACAATGAATCACTATGGCACCTAGTTGCTTTCCAAATAGTCCAAATAATAGCTTTCTCAGCCACACTGCTTCGCAAGTGCCCCTGGAGGCTATTGTATTTTCAGCTTCAGTGGAACTCAAGGCAACAGTAGCTTGTTTTCTACTAAACCATGATATCATCACTGACCCAAGACTGAAACAACATCCTATTGTACTCTTGTGGTTTATGGAGCAACCAGCCCGGTCAGAATCACTATAACCTTCAAGTTTGATCTCAACATTTATGTACTTCAATCCAAGACCAATATCTCAAGATATGTTCAGCAGCCATCAAAAGTATCTTCTTTGGTTCACATATCAAATGACTTAGAACATTTGTGGCATAGCATATATCAGGCCTAGTATTTACAAGATACATAAGTGGTCCAATGATTTGTCTGTAAAGAGTGGGATCAATAGATTCTAAATTCATGGCTTCATCTTTTAGTTTGTGTAGATTAGATTCCATTGGAGTTGCTAGGGATTTGTTGTCCATTATTCAGATGTCCTGAGTGTACTTTCCTTGATTTAAAAAGATATGATCCTTTTTTTGGCATACTTATAGACCCAAAATATAGTGTAGAAGGCCTAGATCATTCATTTCAAATTCAGCTACAAGATCTTGTTTGCATCTTTCAATTAGGCGATCATTTCTTGTTATCAATAGATCAGCAACATATAAAACAAGTATTAAAGTATCATCATTAGAGATATTGAAATATAAGTTAGGATCAACTTTGTTCTTTGAGTATCCTAATTTGGTGAGGTAGCTATCTATCCTTTCATACCAAGCTCAAGCTGCTTGTTTGAGGCCATAAAGAGCTTTCTTGAGCTTACACACATATAAATTCTTATCTTTTATAAATAAACCTTCAAGTTGTTCAATATATACTTCTTCATTAATGACCCCATTTAGGAATGTGGTCTTGACATCCATTTGGTGTATCTGCTATCAAGCCTACTATTTACTAGATACATTAGTGATCCAAAACTTTGTTTGTAGAGAGTGGGATGTAGATTAGTTTCCATCGGACTTGCTAGAGGTTTGTTGTCCATCATTCCAAATCTAGTCAAGATATCCCGAGCGTAATACCCTTGATTTAGAAAAATATAATCTTTCTTTTGACATACTTCTAGGCCCAAAAAATAGTGTAGTAGGCCTAGATCCATCCATTCAAATTCAGCTATAAGATCTTGTTTGCATCTTTCAATTAAATTATCATCACTTGTTATCAATAGATCATCAACATATAAAACAAGTATTAACATGTCATCATTAAAAATTTTGAAGTATATGTTAGGGTCAGCTTCGTTCTTTGAGTATCATAGTTTGGTGAGGTTGTTATCTATCCTTTCATACCAAGCTCAACGTGCTTGTTTGAGGCCATAGAGAGCATTCTTGAGTTTACATACATATAGATTCTTATCTTTTATAACAAAACCTTCAAGTTGTTCAATATATACTTCTTCCGTAATGACACCATTAGGAATGCAGTCTTGACATCCATTTGATGCATCTTCCATCCTTTGGATGTTGCAATTGCAATAATTGCTCTTAATGAAATGTATCGAGCAACTAAAGCAAAAGATTCTTCATAATCAATACCTTCCTTCTGAGAAAAGCCTCGAGCAACAAACCTTGTTTTATGTTTTTTAATATTGTGATCTGAAGCATATTTGATTTTGTATAACCACTTTGATGAAACAACTGATTTGTCTTTTGGTCTAAGTACAATATCCCAAACGTCATTTTGTACTATGGGTTGATATTGTTCAACAATAGCATCATTCCTAGCATGACAAGTTAAGGCTTCTTCAACAGTTGATAGTTTAGATTTGGTAAGCTCATTTACTAGAGCAGTGTAAGAAGATTTGTTTCTGGTTTTCTTGCTTCCCCTGGAAATTTACTTTGGCTCAACATTATTTTCTTCAATCATTTTCCTTGCCCATAAAGGCCTTTTCTTGATATTAGAGATGTCTCTATTTTCTTTCGATAATAGTTCATTCTCTTCTAATATGTTCTCCCTCTGAATTTCAGTTTGTAGATTTTTATCTAAGTCTGTGATGGGCTCATCTTTTGTACTTTTTCATTGTTTTAAAGCATTGTTTTCTTCAAATATGACATCTCTACTCACTTCAACTGAACTAAGTCCAAGTACATACATTCTATACCCTTTGCAGTTCTAACTGTACCCAACTAATATTCCTTTCTTCCCAGATGGTTCTGACTTGGTTCTTTTTTCTTTAGGTATGTGAATGTAAACAAGGCAACCAAATCTTCTAAAATGACCTAAGTCAGGTTTAATTCATGTAAAGACTTCTTCAGAAGTTATGTTTTCTAGTATTGGATGTGGGCATCTGCTTTGAATGTATACAGCAGTATTGGTGGCCTCCGCCCATAATAATAAGTGTAAATTTTGATTATGAAGCATGATTTTTGTTGCTTCAACAATGGTTCTATTTTTTCTTGCTGCTACCCCATTCTATTGAGGATTACAAGGTATTCTATACTCCCTATTAATCCCAACAAAAATGAAAAAACTTTAAAATTTTCGGAGCTATATTCTCCCCCATTGTCTAATCTTAGAGTTTTAATTCTTTTGACATTTGATTTTCGACAATTCCTTTAAACTCTTTAAATTTGTCTGAGCCTTCTATGTCATACTTCATTAGAATTTGTCACTTCATGGCTTAAGGCTTTTGAATGTTGCATAGTTTATATAGGGTCCCATCTCTAGTCCCTATGGCAATAGCATTTTTTAGATTAGTGTTTTTAGGTCAGTACAAAACTTTGTCTTCATTGAAGGTGACTTGAAACCCTTCGTCAGCTAGTCCAAAAATTGATACTAGATTTCTTTTTATGCCTGGTACAAAAAGAGCATCGTTCAATTTTAGTGTGACCCTAGTCCTTAGTTGTATAGAATAGGTCCCAACTCCTTTAACTGGATAGGTGGAGTTGTCTCCAATGGTGACTCATTTAGTGAGATAATTTCCAAAAGTTTCAAACTTATCTCTGAACCTTGTTATATGTCTAGAAGCATCACTATCTATTATCCACCAATTTTCATTGGATTTCATCTCACTTGATAAGGCAGAGGAGAATAATAGATTCTCATCCTTCTTTGTTTTCGCTAAAGAAGCTAAGATTTTTTTTCCCTTTTTGGACAATTTTTAAAGGTCTGTGCAAATTTCTCACACTTATAAGATTTAACTTTGGAGAAGTCATTTCTTTTGTAAATATTATTCCCTTTCCTTTCGTCATACTTCTTTCCTTTGAATTTCCTCTTTTTCCCTTTGTTGTTAGAGACTGAAAAGAGAGCTTGATTTTCTCCCTCTTAATTTGAGATGACCCCTCTAGAAATTAGTCTTGATTCTTCTAATGTGCAATCATTTTTTTGTTGATCAAAAGTTGATATTGAAGGTTTGCTAACAACTTGGATGAATGCTTCCCAAGATATGGGTAATCATCTAAGTGTTATTATCGATAGTTCTTGGTCTTCTATTTTGCTTCCAATAGAAGATGGATGATTTTTAATTTCAGAAATCTTTCCAAAGTAGGATGAGATTGTTTCTCCTTTATTCATTTTTGTATCCATCAGTTGATTTTTTAATGTAATTAACCTACTTGAGTAGTTGATTTCAAATGTATCCTTAATTAACTTGAATACCTCGAATGCGTTTTTTAGATTTGAGATGGATGGAAGAATATGATCTTTTACTAAATCAACAATGATTTTCCTGGCTTTATTATTTTGTCTTTTCCAAGTGGCCTCTTCTGCCTCATCTTTAGACATTGAAATATCCGATTCAATGAATGATTCTAGTTCTAATTCTTCGAGAATTGTTATAATTTGAATTTTCCATGAAAAGAAATTTGTTGCTCCTTCAATCCTATCCTCTGCTCTAACATTGTTTGACATGTTCTAACTTTTGTTTCAAGAATTTAAATTTGGAAGACTCTCTACCAATTAGGCTCTGTTACCATGTATATTTGAATGATCGTTTATTGGTGGAGACTAAGTAATAATTTATCTATGTATGTATCTTCAGCAATCTTCAATTGAATTATATATAATATGCAGGTCTGAATTTGATTGAGATGTAATGCCTTTGTTATTGATTTATCACAAAATTCATAACAGCATATATATATATATATATATATATATATATATATATATATATATATATATATATATATCCATTGAGATATGTTTACATAAGGGTTGTTAAGTTTCAAGATTTCCACCCAGTACTGAACTGAAAGAGTTCAGCAACCCTTACTTAACATGGGAATCACTTCACTTCGTGGGACATCCAAATGAAATGAAACCTCCGGATTCTAAGCCAGCTCCTATTGGATATTCAGTGATATTTCCAAGATCCTAACTTAAACTTCAGGGAAAAGGGAAGAAATTGTTGAAAATTGACCTAAACCTACAGTCTAAACTAGGAGATGTTGATACACCAAAATGATATGGAAAACTTAAATACACTTAACAGAGAAGGATGAGACAGCTATTTGGAGTACATGCAAAAAAAACACATCTTTCTATAAAGACCTACATAAACAATTTGTAATAAGGTTTTAAAACACAAACTACAACCTGCAGGTAGACTTACTTTCCTACACCCAGATGTTGAAATGAGACAAACTAATAAGGAACAATAAAAGCCCCCAAATTATTTCATCAAATCATTTTGATACACACAAAACTGTAGGAAGAAAGAAGGCTTAACAAGTAACACCAAAATAACATGAACACAATTCTATCACCTGTATTGAACTTTTCAAGATGAGTTACAAATTTCTACACAAAAATACTAAGGACAAAACAATTGTCACATAAGCCTTCTTTGCATAATCCGAACCGCCTAAAATGAGTTCAAAAAACTCCCTAAATACAATCCCAACACTTGGGTTGAATTCAGGAAACCAGGCTACCAGAAGGGAGTCAAAACTTATCAAGAAGATGACTCACTTCCTAACAACTGCACTAAGTCATAATGAGACCCATGACTCATGTCAAAATTTCCCAAAAATGCTCTAACTAGCCATAAAGACCTCCAAAATGCTTGGTCAAAGTCTAAATTCGACCCAAATTGATATCCCTACAATCCCTCCTCATAATTCAAAATATTTGAAACACCAAGTCTTCCACTACTATTTCTCCTCTTCCTTCTCCTTTAAACACATGTCACACTTATCTTAAGTGTTAGACATAGTAAAACATTGAATAGTATAAGGAACACATGTTTAAAGGTTTGCAAATTTTAATAAAAATATAAAATAGTTTATAATATCACTATTATATATCTTTACTTTACATACGCTTTGCAAAAGAAATAAGTGTTCAAAAAACACTAACCCGTGGCATATACAAGACTTTGTAAAAAAAAGAAATAGGAAATAAAAATCCACCAAAGTGCCCGCGGACTTCAAATTTCATGCAATGGAGAAAGGGAAATATATTAGTTTGAATACTCTAAAACAAATTTTATTTTGCATTTTCGCATTGCAAGGAGAGATGTAAGAGGGGGTCGGCTAGAGTTTTATGAACCATTTTCTCTTTCATCTGCAGTCGCCATTGCTGAAAGTTATATATTCTGTGGCTTTTCCTTGTTCTGCAATGACTGAAAAGACGTTTTTTGGTGTAGCCGCTATATTTGAAGGTCATATTTAGCGATTTCCTCTTCTTGTTTGATCATTTCGAGCCACCATAGTCGACCATATTTGCAGGTAAGTTTTTGCTTCTCATTTAATGGCAATCTCATATGCCATTCTGGAGTTATTTTGCTGCTTGTTTTATATCCACCCAACAATTTTTTGGCGACTCCGCTGGGGATACGACACGCATTTGAGAGCCTCATGCTTTCATTTGAAGCAAAGTCGTGTCCTTTTTCATTGTAAATATTATTCATTGAAATTGTTTCATGCATTTACCAAGGACATGTAAATGGCACAAGGTCCTTGGGGAAATGCTTTTGGACCGTTGAATCTAGCTCCACCTCTACATAATCTTCCTGATGCCTCACGAAAGAACTTTCCCAAGTTCTTTGGTGATGATGAACAACATCCTGATGAGCATATTGCTTCTTTCTACATTGCATGTGGTGTTCATGCTATTGAATACGAGGACGTGTCTGTTAGGTTGTTCGTGGAAACTCTACAAGGTGTGGCTGCTGATTGGTTTTACCATTTACCATCACGTATTATCACAAACTGGGCTACCCTCATAGCCAAGTTTGAAGAAAGGTTCAAGCCTCCCGAGGATGCCCATGCATTATTGGCTCAACTTGCTCAGTTGAAGAAGTTATCTCACATGCCTATGCGTGAATTTGTTGCTCATTTCAACAAATTGACACGAAGAATTCCAGTTGCTGCTCAACCTAAAATTGCCAATTTGAAATGTTTCTTTATCAATGCTCAAATTCCTGAAGTCAGTTTTCTATTAAGGAGAGAAGCCTCGACTACTCTTGCAGCTGTACAGACATTGGCAATTGAAATTGAAGATAATCTTATTCTTGCTGGGAAAATAAGAATTGTAGCAAGGGGGTTTGAAGAAAGCTATTATTCTTACAACTCACCTTCTTCTAGCACAAGGGTAGATCCTACGGTGCAAAGATTAGCAAATGAGATTCTTGCCCTCAAAAAACAAATAGCTCAAGGCATGTTCTTTGTTCCTCATGAAGATGTAACAAGGAGGCCTCTTCCAACTTTTCTGCAAAGTTCTCTTGTTGAGAATCAACAAAAGTTAGCTTCACCATCTAAAAAGCTTGCAATTGAAGCACCATTAGCAAAGACAACAGTGATGCACCCTGTATCTAAAGCTAGCGATCTTGCTATTCTCTTCCAAGAAAAGGAAGAAGACATAGCTGGCAACTCTCATATCTGGTGAATGCAGTCTCAGAATGCCCATGATGAAAAGATGAGGAAGGAAAAAATTTCTTCCAAGGTTCAAGATGGTTATATCATTAAAGTTGACATGCAAGCAAGTTCGAATCAAGTTGAAAATGATATGTTTGTGTCTCAAGGTCATGAACTTGGAAACACTTTGCATAAATGTTCTACCCTGGAGCTTGAAAAAGAATCTCATAAATAGTAAAGACTTTCCCAAGTCAAAAGTTTGTGAGCAGCATGTTGAGGCTGACAGTACAATCATTTCATCACTAAAATCACATGAGCAAGGTTTTCTTGAGCATCTTAAGGTAGTGGTGATTGATGAACCAATCAAGAAAATTGCAGTTGGCAAGAAAAATTCAGAATTTGTTCGATAGGGGATGTCCAATCCGACATCTTGCTTGGTTGGAGGCTAATAGAAAGCTAGAGATTCTACATGTACTTGAACATGAACATACTATCAAAGAAGATGTTAAAGAAAAAATTTCAGTTCTGGAGGAGCAATTTCAATTCATGAAACTTTCTTGGAGCAGAGGTACACATCAATCATCTCAAAAAGGTGAATTCTTCCATCTCTTCCAAGAGGTGTTACATCAGGCCTTAACATCATTGCTCTAGTTGTTCGTGTTCCATCTCTATGAAGTTGCATATGAACATGCAAGGTACTACAAGCTACTGAAAAAAGGTAGCTATTTTGTTGAACCTGTAAATGGTTTCATTTAAAATTTGCATTTTTTTTTTGCTAGTTTACTTAGGGTAGCTTTTCCTTTGTTTTCAATAAGTGTACTTGCACATTTTTGTTTTATTAGATTTGTTGTGTTTTAGTCGCTTTAGATTTCTTTTTATTTTTGGTCACCTGACTCTATAGCCCAATGGAGTGGATAAAGGCACTTAGAGAACTGGATTCTATGTCACTCTTTATTTCCAAGAATAAACGAGTAACATTCTCCAGACAGAGCCAGCTGTTGTCCTGCATTTTGACACCACAAAATGTAGTTAACAGTACGAAACTTTTTCAAATTAGTTTCGCATTTCTTTGAGTTTATTTCATTATTTAATTGGTTAGTATTGATCAACCAATTGGTACCAATTGATACAATGAATCTTTTTATTGAATGCCTTCATCAAGTCTTTTTTGTTTTGTTTTTTGTCGAGCCTTTGCTTGATTTTTGAAGCCTTCACAGTCCGTTCTTTGTTTTTGAGTTTGCGTTTGTTTGTTTTTAGTCCTTTAGTTTTGCTCATCTTATGCTTTTCGTTTTCCCCTTCGATTCGGTCTAACCTAGAGGTCAATCGGAGTTGTCAGTCAAGAGATATGGTCATCTTAGTGCCTCAAAAGTGGACATTTTAAGTGCAACAGCACGAATTAAAAATATGATGTTATATTTTCATTTTGACATTCACTTTTTGAAATTATAACATTTTACTCACTTTTTGTTATGTTTTTAAATTACTTTATCTTTTAATTTTTCACTTAAGTGACTATAGTGCACTTTATGTTATAATTTTAAGTTGAGTTACTTTTTAATTTTTCACTTAAAGTGACTATAGAACTATATAGTTACTTTTCAAATTTTTTATTTTTAAATCAAATACTTATATAAATGTCACTTTAACTTAATGTTTATGACTTATATTGATTAATATAATACATAAATATTATTTTTGACCCATATTGTTGACATTTTTATAAAAATAAGTGAAATGCATAACTTAAAAGTCTAAAAGTGGACATTTTATGTGCATATGCATGTAAAAAAACTATGAAAAGTGGAAACTTTTCATGCTAATGCATATAAAAATTCATTTTGAGGACCTTTTTCAAATCATTACATCAAAAGCTTGTAAAAGTGGACCTTTTTGATGCAATGACATGAAAAGTTGAGTTTTCATGCTTGTGCATCAACAAGGTGAGATATGTTTATAAAATATGTAAGTGACTCCAAAAAGTGAGATTATAACCAAAGACATATTTTAAAACATGCAATTGCATCAAAAAGGTCCTAGTTTACCTTATTAAATGTTTTAAAATATGCAATGAACACAAAAATGTCCTATTATGTGAACAAAACATGTTCTTGCTCCAAAAACCTCCTATTTTGATCATAACTTTTGATTCTCTTCATGGATTTGAATGAAATCAATCGCATTCATCATGTTTTGGAGAGGTGATCATTTTGCCCTCATCAAAAATCAAGTTATTGCACCCAAAAACGTGTTTGAAACTCCCAAGCTAGGGCACGTTGTTTGTATAAAACTCCATAAATCTTCAAAGTTTGATCACATTTTTGTATGGAATCAAATCGTTTTGGCCCTATTTGCTGATTACATCACATAGTGATCACCATTTTTGTGTTTAAACATCAAATCGTTTTGTTTGGAAGATCACGTTTTTTGCTTGAAGAAACACGTTTTTTGCTTAAAATTTCAGGAAAATTGGGGTTTTAATCCACTTTTATGCGTTTTGAAGTCACTTTTTTGCATTTTGATCCATGTATATGCATTTGGGGAAGTCGTTTTTGCATTCACAAGTCAAAGATGACTTTAAAACATGCATTTTTTCTTCACGTTTTTGCAAAAACGGCCCAAATTTTTGAATAAAAAGTCATATTTTTGTTCAAAAAGCTCAAAAAATTGTATTTTCAGCCCATACATTTGATCAAAAGGGATTGTTTTTGAGTTTTAAATGCATGATATCGTTTTTGGAGACCATTTATTCGGCACTTTCATGACAAATCCGACCATTGAATGTCCATTACATGCAAGTGCGGAAAAAGTCAAAAGGTTGTTTGAAAATCCGGATTTAAGGGAGAATTGGTCTTAAAACTATAAAACTTGCTATTTTAGCTCTTTCTCCTTCATTTTTGGCACATATTCTTCATGTAAATGGACCTCTTCTTTCATGCATTTTAATTCGTGCTTATCCTTGCTGATTTTATGCATGGAATCGTTGAATGGATGCCATTTGTAAGAATCTTTGCCTTAGAGTATGCATTTTTCCTTTAAATATGAATTTCTTTTTCTTTTTGATGTCTTTGGTTCTTCCCCAAGTTCCAAATTCGAATTTCATCTTTGTAGTGCATTGCATCTTGGCATGTTTTGAGTTGCTTTCAAAGGTATATTGTTTTTCTTTTGTTTTAGTTTTGTGTGCTTGTTGCCGATTTTTCTCCATTTTGGAGAAGTTGCAAGTTTTTTTCCCAAAAACTTGTTTTTCCTTCACTACATGCGAAAGCGTTATCATTTTTCATATTCTATTTCCATCTCATTACATCTCACATTTCATCCAACAAATGCGATTACATGTTTTTCACTTCATTCACCATCCACATATGCATGTAATCCCATTTTTCACTTCTGTTTTCACCCATCTCACCTTTCATTTCCATTCGCACGACACAATTACACGAAATGCTTTACGTGTAATTGCATCCAAAAGGTCCGATTTTGATCAAAAGTCATATTTTGAAAAGACAAAAAAGATGTTATTTTTGCTTTCCATGAATTTTGACTTCTTTCTTCCTCCAAAAGTGACTATATAATTCATTATCTCACCTCCATTGTTTCATTTCCATCTTCATATACGCATTCGCACTTACATGAATAAGTACATGTTTTCATATCTTTCCATGCTTTCCATCTTAGCCTTCATCTACATATGCATGTAAAGCGTATCTTTCACTCACACTTGCATCTCATTTCACCCTCCACCTTCCGTTACATGTTGCATTTACATGTAATCCATTTTCCGTGTAGTGACATCTTGAAAGCCCAAGTCACTTTTTGAAAATCGGCAATCTCCATTTACACGCATTCTCATGCGCTAAGCACTTTACTTCAAAAAAAAAAAAAAAAAAGAGTTAAAGGTGCTGATGGAAAGTTGTTTCGAGTGTACACCCGAACATCATCAAGAAGGTTTTCAAAGTGTCAAAGACTCCAATTTGTGCTTATCTACAAAGGAGAATTCACGAGAACTTGAGCGAGAAAAGATGGATCACATCAAGTTTCCACATGATAATGGACAATCCATCAAAGAGAGCTAGAGGTTGTCAAAAGATGCAACACTATGGTCATCAACGTGAATGCAGCAGTACAAGGTACAGGAACTCCCAATCCTATTATCATCTGGGATTGCATCGTCAAGTACAAGGCCTTTCAAAATTGTTCTTTTCTCTTCCGTCTTCTTTCTTCTTCTTTCATGTTTGTAGTTGGAGAAGATGCATTACATGAAAAAGTGTAATTACATGTAATGCGAATTACATGTATGTAAAACGATATAATGCGAGTTGCATGTGTAGTTGCATGTAACCCTTTATTTTCTATAGTTAGACTTCGTCAAAGTTGGTTGAGTTGTTCCCACTTTCCCCCCCCCGCCCCCCCCTTTTTCTCAACTTCTTTGCCTATATAAAGGACTGCCCCCCTCATTGTAAAATCATCATTGTCTTTATACAAGAGAGCTCTGGAGAAATTGCGCCAGCAGAACTTTGTTTGTGTAGTACTATTTTGAAAGAAAGTGAATACAAAGGAGCATTTGAGACTTAACTTTGATTAAGTGAAATTGTTATTTGTGTGAATTGTAAGCTGTGTCTATAATTCATTCAAGTTACCTTTGATTCGTACTATCTTTTGTCATTGATATTGTATCTTGTGATTGATAGAAAAGAGTTAAGAAACAATTGAATCCCGAGCTTTGACCGGGAACAATTGTGAAAATCCATAGCTAGAAGCTTTGTCTGTAGCTCGTATTTTCATCTTGATTCGCAAAATAGTTAGATTGTTGTTACTTTTAGGAGTCGTTGTGCCCTAATTGTAAACATTTTACCACATAGAAGTACAACCGGACTTAGAGCCAAACCGGTATGTTTTAGCTAGCCTTTGAGTTAGTGAAGATTTATCGGTATCACTGTTTCCAACTCTTGATAGAAGTCTAGTTAGAAATTTACCTTGCCCATTATTCGTTCTACGAGTAAGTGGATCCTTTCTTGGAAGTTAAGAAGAAAGGATATTAGTAACACCCTATTTAAGATCTCTCGACTTCTTGCTTACCTTAAGTTGATCCAAGGAATAGTGAGAAGGGGGAGCCTTCCCTTTAAGGTAGGAGAGACTCTGTCTCACACGCTGTGGCTCGTCACCCTATTTTGCGACTGAATTTTTACTCAAAACTATCGGTTGCAAAATATACACCCAACAAGTTCCTTGAATTGAGAGTTAGAGCTGAGATCATGGCCTTAATCTAGATACTGTTGCTGCTGATCCACCTTTTAAAATACATCTGCGTCTGCAACTTGAGGTTTTTCGAAGACATTCTCCTGTAGCAGTATAGTATCTTCTTTAAGATAATGCCTGCTTGCTTTATTTTACAAAATTGACTTGCACGTGACTTTTCAGTGTTTTATCCTATCTCCTTCATATTTCTTAATGTTTCATACGGTACAACACTCTTTTTCATTTAAATGGAATATTTGAAATAGTTTTATGAGGTTCGAGCACGGGCTCGTGACACTCACAAACTACCTTTGTGTGATTTGCATCTGAACACTTAGAATACACTTGCTATTTTTTGTATGTATTCAAAAATAAGAGGAATATGATGTGTGCGGGTATTGAACTGTAGATAACCAATCATTGCTTAGATCATAACGATCTAACCTCACCATTTTATCTTGCAAGGGAATGAAGAATCAGTGGCTTGCCGAATCGAGAGCTGGACCAGGAACGACAAAGCGACAATAGAGAATACCTAACCAGTCAAAGTCTGAAAGGCAATGACTGGTTATCTCTATCTTTCTCCCATATGTTCTATTTTTCTTGTTCTTAATACACATATGAAAGATAATAGTACTCACGATTTGTGTGAGATATGTCATTTCCAGTATCTTTCTATTCATTTCATACTTTGTAAAAATGAAAATTGTACATATCAGTGACGATTTATACAATGAACATTATATCTCTTTTGCTCAAAATTTTATATATGATTGCAAAATGATGAAATGTGAATAAATAGAAAATGAATGTTTTCTTTTTGCAATGTTACTTGGAGTAAAATTTTCAGCATGTGTAAAATTTTGGTAACAGGGGTATGACCCTACGTAACATACCCCAATACATAGTTTAAATCCTTCATGATCAACGCTTAGTGCTGTCATTTAATGTAATATAATCACAGCCTTTAACTAAGACTTGTGACTGATCATAGTATCAGTTCACACTCATTGCCTGATACTCATAATCAATCAATATGCTTCGGTCATTCAGGATTTAATATTATGATATTTATATGTGTGTGTGTGTATTTTGAATATGAATGAATTAGAGATGATATATATATAGACATATCTGTATGTATAAACAGATTATTATATACCGATTCATCATCATATATATAGATAATATATATAATTTTGATTCAATTTCCATGAAGCTAGTGTTCTTAACAATAGAGACATATCTCTTCATGAGACATGTCTCCTACTCTTATATTTATAAGAGATTGGGATTTGCATTTGGAAAATATCTATAACAATGGCAGTGTAATTACATTTGCAGAAACCGATCCATGTTACTCAACATAAATGATGCAATTTTTCACTCTAACTTCCTACACTTGGCAACCTACAAATTTTGGCTCATCTCTTGCAAGGATCAAGTCAAGATTTGACATCTATTTAACACTTCATCTTGCAATCTTTCTAAAAACAAGAAATCTCTTTCTTTGGCTGCATTTCGAGATTTTTCACAAGTATTTAAAGCGACTTCTTCTCTTGCCTCTTGATTAAGGGGTATGATTCCTTGTTATTTTTCATAAGATTTTTGTGGTATATATTTGTTTTGTAGTGTATACAACTTTCATCATTTTCATTTTCAGATTTGCAATTGTTTTGTATATGTCAAGTTGCTTCTTCTATTCTTTCATCTATTTCAAGTTGCATATGCAAGGTCTCATTTACTTGCATATGCAGTCGGTGTAAAATCTCGTTCTAATATGGAAGCAAGTCACTTATTTTCCCTCATGAGAATGCAAGTGTAATTCCGACCAATATGCATTCCATGAACCTCCATATGGCTGCCCTATGATTGCAAAAGAATTTCCCACGTGCTTGTTGGATACATAGCATGACGTATGCTTATTAAAGCATGCTATGTTTTCATTTCATTAGACTTTACTCCATATCAGGACATTTTAAATCTTGTTGTCTACATATGCAATCTACTCCAAAAAAAATGTTTTTTGCTATTATAGCCATTCTAAGCTTGACACATTTGCTCATTTGCTCTCCGCAACCATCTCATACATTTTCGTATTCCTAGTTTGCCCAAATCTGTGTTTTTACACAGAAAAAGCTTGCTATGGACTCCTCATATGATGATGATGTTCTAACACATTGAACTTTCATATAATAATTGTACAGGTACATCACTCTACAATTGTCAAAACAACTTGCATTGACAGAAGGAAATGATAAGAAAAAGATGAAGTACCAGTATGACCAATACCACAACTCCATCTCACCATCACAAGTAACTTCCTACAGTGATGAGGATCGAGATAGTGATGTAGCGCACATGAATATGGAAGATTTTCTCATAAGAGTCAATGTTGAAGCCCCTGAGAATATAACTTGGATCAAACAAAGTCATATTCATTTGCTATCTACCTTTTCCTGTGGCAGCTCATGAACCCAATTTCATGCTTGCATGCGCCAGACATTTCGATGCAACCTCTAGAACTATCAAGGACTAAGATGGCAATACCATCATTAATCTTGATCCAGAGACTATTAATCGGATTTTTCAAGTTCCTCAAACTCCATTTGTCACAAGCATCACTAGACAGAAAGCCTTGGAGTAGTGGAGCAAATTCTTACTACATCAAATTCATTAATGACAACTGGCTCATTCAAAGGAGACCCAACCTTTCCCCATAGGCATGCAAAGGTCAAAGTTCAAGGAGGATATCAATGATCTTATCACGTTTCTTAGCCACCTAGCTGGGCTCAAGGATTCAAATTTTTCATATGCTCTAAGTAAATAGCAGTTGGAAGGTTACATGTGAAGAGCAATTATGTTGTAAGTACAAGGTAACATGTCCCTGTACAATCAGCTCATGTAGTCAAGTTACAACTATAGTAGGCATGCAACTTTGAATAAGTCAAATTAGTTAGTTAGAAGTTTGTTAGAGAATAAGTCAAGGTGGTTGAGGATTTCCCTCTTTCCCTCCACCTTTCTCTCTTCTATTTTCCTATATAAAGGAGACAGCTCATTGTAAATAATCATCTGTTGGCAAGGCAAGAAAATTCTGTCAACTTGTGTTGTACACTAAAAGACTTTGCGCTTGGATGTAAATCAGATTGCTTTCAATAAAAGAGGCAACTTGCTTTCAAACTTCGTGTTGATTCAAGGTGTTATGTGGCGGCATTTTCTGTATATTGATTGTGAGTTTTAGAGCTTTGATCAAGAAGGATTTGAATTTAATTGTGCAAACTGCAAGCTACCTATTGCATTTAGAGTCAATTTGAGCTTTTGAAGACTTGTGTTGCGTAAGGACAAATTATAATAGATAGTAGTGGTTGTAATCACTTAGATTTGAAGACTTTGGGTTTCAATTGTAAGTGCTTTTATTGAATTTGAGAGTATCCCGTAAGAGACTTTGTGCCTTGCTAGCTATTATGCTTGAATCTTCATTTGAGACAAATGCAAGAGACTTTGAGTTCCTAATTTTGTTTCACCAAATATAAAAAGTAAATTGTAGCCCCTGGTGTTATTCATACGTCAATTCTAGGGTCACTGTCATGTTCCCTTTTCAAATAATTAAAAAATAATAATCTTTGCTAAGGCAGGCAGGCCCAAAAAGGTGAAGTTTTGGAAAAAGGGGATAATCTTTGGAAGCTAATGGACTAATAAATGAAGATTATTATTAAAATATGTTTTATTAACCCCTCTTGGACGTGAGTTAGGGTTATGCCCTCTTTTAAGGGGTTTGGAGGCATTTTGGGCTGATTCTAGAACTTGATTTTTGTTCATTCTTTGTTATTCTTCAGAGGCTGCCAAACCTGTGGAGAAGAAGAGCCAAGAACGAGAGTTTGCAGGTTTCCAAGGAGACCCAAGAACGGGAGTTTGCAGGTTTCCAGGAAGGCTAAGGATGGGAGTTTGAAGCCATTCCATGTGTATGCTCATACAGAGTTTGCCTTTGTGCTGAACAGTGCAGATTGGTGGGTTTTCGAGTGTGTTTTTTGTATGAGTTTGGTGTTTTCAATTGAGTATTTCATATCAGTTTGGGTTGCTGTTGTATTTCAAACTTTAAGATGTTAAAATAGAGCTGAATATATGTATTGGGACGTGATTAAACTTCTGAGATAGATTATTAGTGTTTTTGTGGTGTTTCCGAGCATTTTTGTGTTAATTTCGGGAGCCCGATGAGCATAGTTTTTGTTCTACATTTGTGAATTGTTGTGTAAAGGCTATACAGATCTGGAAATATCATTTTGTAGGCTGTTATGCTGCTGAAATTTCTGTAAAAATGTTCATTTTCAGATTTATTAATAATAGGTGAAGCTGTGAAGCTTTTGGCACTATTTTCGGCATACCCGATTTGGGGTTTCTTGAGAAATTTGGTGGATCTTTGTGATATTAGTTGTTTGATCTTGAAAATCTGATTAGAGGCGTGAAATATCATATAAAATCAGTAAAGGGACATTTCAGTCACCTATATTATCATAGCAATAAGGCACTTTCATTAAGTTGGAAAGTTATAGTTGTATGCAAATCATTCCTAAAAAAAGAGGAATTGATCGAAAGAACCATCCTTTTTGTAATTTCAGTTAAGTTCCTATTGAAGCCACCTATTGTAAGAAGGGAGCTTTCCCTACTGCTAAGAGGACAGAGAAATCTTGTGAAATGTTGTTTGAAGTCACAATTTTGTAAGTCGTAGTCAGTGACAAACAAGAATTATAGCCAACATAATTAAAGCTTGTACCTATATTCTCTTAAATTCTCAACACAAAGTCCAATGTTTTTTAATCCATCATCCACTTGCACCCAAAATCAAGGAAACTTACTTGAATAATCATAGCTAAATTTGTGGCTCAAATAGTGATCTCTTCTTTTGTACTAGTGTGTCTTAATTATATAATGAAAAAATATTATGCACTCCCTTTACTGTTTTATAAATCTACTAAAATAGTTATCAATGAGAACATTTCAATGTCATTAATGGTCTTTTGAGATGTAAGATTATGTTTCAAAAGCATTTCTCTATTACTATATACTGAGCTATTTGATTGAAAACCAATTAAGTTCAACTTTGTGATTTCTTCATTTGTCGTATAGTTTCTCCATGATGAGAAGCTAGACATAGGATCTCCATCATGCCTAGACCACACCATAAAGATCACATAAGAAAATGAGCCAACTGGACCGATCGCAACCTAAAATAATAGGAAAATTGTCCAAATGAACAATAAATATATAAACCAAAAGAAAATATTTTTGAGTGATGCAATATTGCCAATGATCCAAGGATGCTCGTGCATTAGACACCTCAAGTGAATAAAAGGTGTTCCATAAAAAGAACTTATGAACATGTGATAGGATTCAGAACATAAATCTCATGCTCATTCTTGACCCACATATCTTCTTCATCAGGATGATTGTGTTGACTCTGCAAATCAAATCCTAGAGAATACACTCCATCATCAGGTATCTTACTGCTGTTGCTTCCACAAATTTTGTTTGGATAATTCTTACTTTAATAAGTGTTTCGATCTCTATTATTTCTGCAATCACCAAATAAGGTTTGCTTCAACTTCTATTGTTTGACTCCACCTCTATCATCATTCAGCACACTATATTTTCCAATCTACTCACAAGATTTTGTTGCTCATTTGATACAATTTCTCTAGCAACCTGAGGTAACATCATCATCAAGTTGTTACAAATCTTCAAGTTCACCGGTTTATACTCATTCATTAGATTTATCAACAATTGTATCACCTCAATAACCTTTTCAGCCACCTACTGTAAATCCATCACCTTCTGATCCTTAGCAATCTAATCTCCTAAGGTGTATGTTCTCATCATACTTAGGTTCCTAGCTTTCATTCCTTCCTCCTTCAAAGGAAGTAAAGTAAAGCTTTTGCCATGTTTGATAATAGAAACAACATTCCTTGGACAATCATGAATAGGACCAACATCATATTGCCAAGCTCTACCCAACAAAACATGACAAGCACTCATGTTGACCACATTGCACAATACTTCATCTTAACAAGGTCCAATGGTGAAACTAACCCAACACTGTTCTTTAACTTCTACCATATGATTATCTTGAAACAAACTTATCTCATAAGGAAAAGGATGGTTGAGTCTCCTCAATGCCAACTTCTGTACCATTTCCTCTGATACAAGGTTATCAAAACTTCCACCATCCATTATCACTTTGCGACATTTGCCTCTGGACTTTGAAACAATTCAGGACAACTCATTTCTCTGCATTAAATTCAGTTCCTTTTTACTTAACATGACTCTCCTGAACATCATAGATTCTCCCATCTTTGGTGTAGCTTCTCTTCCAATAAGTTCATCTTTCTCTGCTTGTTCCTCATGTGCTACTAGGTTTTGTTTTCCTCAAAGTCTCTCACATTTGAAACAAGTACCTTTGAATTTTCCATTGCCTCAACTTTTTCCATGAATCTTTTGATTGAGTTCCTCTTTAAACACAAGTTTGTTTTGCCCTTATCAACAATTGGTTTATCTCTAACCCTAGGAGTAATTTTTCTCCTTTTCAACTAATCTCTTGCTTTCAGGGCATATTGATAAGCATCTTCAATTGTACTAATCCTCAACATACTTAACTCATCTTGAATGTTAAGTCTCTAACCCTTAACATACCTAGCCACCTCTTCCTTGGATGACTCTTGGTGACTGGATTTGATTGTCATCTTGAAAAAGTCCTCTATATTCTCCTTAATTGTCAAATCATTTTGCTTCAAGTTTTGAAATCTCTTAAACAATTCTAGTTTATAATCCTCTAGTATGACCTTAGCCTTAAGTCTAGAACATACCTCTCCATCTATTGATCTTTGGTTCACATGATCTTCCCTACCTTTCTACAATTATTTCCACTATAAGGCAACATGATCCTTCAACTTAGCATGTTCTAACCTAACTCTTTGTGGATCTCTAATATCTTCAAGCTCAAACTAATCATGTAGTTCATTAATCCAATCTATCAATTCCTTTGGATGTAAAAAACCGAAAAAGCATGCAACATCCATTCTATGACTAACCCATTTTTGTCATGGCTCTCTCAACAATCTTTCTTCCTCTACAAGAATATCAACTTTATTTGTAAAAACCCTTGGCTTTTCCTCTACAAATCTTAGACAGCCAATGAACTAATTCCACTATTTTATTTTATTTAAACTATCTCTTTGAATTCTTCATATCGCATATTAACACAATGGAGAACACAATGACCATAAAAAAAACTCTAGAATTATTTAAATTACTGAAATGGAAAGACAAGTTTTTATGAGCAAACTTATTATCAAATTACAATATTTTGCAAGAACTTGTTTGCTGAATATGTTTGCAATTGCATCCAATTAGCAAGGATGTCTAGAATGCATTCATGTGGCTTCAATATTTGGCAGCTGCCACCTCCAATTTCAAATACAACCGGACTTCACGCCCAATATCTGAATGGTGAATTCAGATCCCAATTACGACAGCAGCAAAATTATAAAGGACATCTGATGTCAATGTCACTTCACGGGTTACCCACGTGATTGCAAAAGATTTACTTGGCCACTCGCTAGCCATATTTCAATGTCGTCAATTACCTGCAATACCTATATAATGTCCAAACTAAACCCCCCAATACCACACATACTTCCAAAATGACACTCCCAGCTATCACAATAACTAGCTCGATCCCCCCTTAATTAACAAACAGCAGCAATTAATTAACCTCCAAGATGTTCGTCTCCTTGGCCACAGTGAACACAGTAGGAGAATCCAACAAATATCAAATCCACTATACTTCAGCAATGGAATGAAAATACTTCTTAGATACAGTGATGAACAATACAGAAGTTGGGCAAAATTAGCTATACCTCAACAACTACAATGCAAAAAAGATTTTCCACCCTTATACATCAGCAAGGGCATACAGTAAATAACCCAGGAAAAAGCCACAAAGGCACAAAATCAAATGTATAATCAAGCGTGCATTTCTCAATGAAATGAGCTCATATTTATAATGCCTTTGTTGACAAAACTTTCCAAAAGAACTCAACTTCTGAAATTGTGGAAGTTTCCCAAATAACTCAACTCTTGAAACTTTCCAACTTAACTCTTTTGGCAACATTCCAATGATAACTCAATCTTCAACTTATGTGAAATTATAACTTTATAAATAGCCATTTAATTATTTAATAATAATTTGGCCACTAAAAAGATAATAACTCCCAAAATACTCATCATTTAAATTTGTCGTCTAAAATAGGGGTGATGCCTATTATTTCTCCATGTAACCAAATGCACTTTCCAAAAATAGAAACGGTCCATCTCGATCAACACCAACTTACCACAAACAGTAAGTACACAAAACTAAGCTCAAACGAAGTTCGATTTGAGCCAAACAAAAACCAACTTGTAGCTTACTGAGATGTGGAGAAGATAAGACCATCCCAAGTCAAGCCATTGCCACAGAAGACCCTCTATCCACAATAATTAGCCTACAAGGATCACAATAATAGGCTAATCCCTGAAACTCTGATGCCGACAAAATGGGGACATTAAATCTATCTCAAGATCTTCAGCAGCTTTTTCAAATTATTCTTCAATCTCAGGGTTTCTCCTAGCTTCAGCCAAAGCATTCCAGATCTCAATCCCTATCTCATTTCTGAAATCCTCCATTATGTTTGTTCTAGTCTTCTAGGATTCTTTCTTGTAGGCAGCATGTTTACAAAGATATCAATCTTCAACTCCTCGGGTTTGATGATCTAATTACAAGTGTTTATTGCCCAAATCTGATCTGACGATCTACCAACACCAACAATCTACCTCAAGCAACAAGGTCTCAGTAGCCGGGAAACTATCAACTTGTCAACCAACCAATCCCCCTTGTGCAACCCTCCATAATTGCAGGTCAGATTCAATCTTCTTCCACCCCGCAACGAAGTTCACAAGTATTATATCCAATCTTCCAACAACCAATCCTCTTGCCACCTTACACTATCCTCCACTTTATGTGGATCGTATCCTCAACTTTTGCCACTCCACAACAATGAAGCATGCAAGTCAGAGACACCAACTTCCTAGTGCTTGTTCTACTCTGCTGTAAACCAACCTAAGCTCTAATACCACTTGACATAGTCAAAAAGAGAGAATCCTAAAAGGAGATATCTGACCTTGCAGCTAGGTTAAACCACAACGAAAATGCCCAAACAAACTAACAAGCAATGAACAACAAAGGAAGAAAATCACCGGATTATCATCAAGATAGCTTTTAAATGCAGACATTACATAGTCATTGTCAATATACAACTGCAATAACACATTCTAGCCTTTAGTAGCTGATCATCTCACAAGATTATGCTGCTTTCAAAAAGACCTAAGTTATCCCTGTTGCTTCTACCAAATCTATTCTATCCATCTAGCAACCTAGCCATCTAGCACTACCTTGCCTTCCTTGCACTACCTAAACAAGAACTACTACTCTATATATATGCAAGATTGCTAGCCATAAGTCGGTCTATTTGATCATTAATTTCCAAAACAAAGAAAATGCATTACAAACAAATGGGTTAGGACCCAAATCCATAAGAATAACCCCAAATGAATACATCATGCCATACGAACATACAAGAGGGTCGATCAAACATATTACAACATAGAACAATGCACCATTACACATTCACGTCGTGAAGCTTCATATCAAACTATAATTCGCAACCCTGACCATTAGAACAAGAAAGTTAGTATAGAATTGGACCGATCTTAAGGTAACTCCATTTGAAAACATCAGAACAAGATGCAAAGCTAAACGCTGGATCTCCCTAATGCCTAGCCCATGCGATAAGGATTTCATAAGAAATCAAGCCAACTAGACCGATCGTAACCTAAAACAACAAGAAATTTGTCCAAATGAACAGTAAGCATATAAACTAAAAGGAAATATTTTTGGGCGATGCAAAATTGCCAACAACCAAAGAATGCTCCTACATCATAAAGAGGGACAATTAGAGGATTGAATGCATGTTTGAGTATTGAAATAACTCAGAGAAGAAGAATTTTAGCTCAAAAGCAAAGCAGAAGATCTAACAGCTAAGGGAAAAAATTAGAGGTTGTATCTCTTATCTCTCTACTTGTTTGTCCAAGAAAAATCTGACGCAACCCAGTTGAGCTCTCGAAAAAACCAATAAGAATCAGAAATCAAAAGAAAAAAAATTGAGCCCAAAAATTAGGGTTTCGAACATAAACATCCTAGGCTGGAAAAAGCTTGAAATCAATGGCCGAAACTGCAGCAACAAACACAATTTCTAGGCACGAATCTGTTACTGAGGGTTTTAAGAAACCCTTGGCATCACTCCCAAATCTAGATGTGCAAAAGACATGGCCGAATGCCCAAAAAACAATCATGTTTTTTTTTAAACAGCCAAAAAAAAATGTGAATATTGATGGTCAATATTCTCAAACAAACCCCAATTCGAAGCAAATATTTCAGAAAATAATTTCAAAAATAGGGTATGATAATTTCATAAAAGAAATTATGATTTTCGAAAAAATTTAAAGAAATGGCTCTGATACCATATTACAAAGTAATTGGTCAAATACTTGTTTATGTTATTAAATAGATATCATGAATGATCTATATATACAAGATACAAGAGAATGTTTCTATAATAAACAAAAGAAAGAAAATAGAAACATTCTTGTAGAGTGAAAAAGAAAGTTTCCATAACAAACAAAAGGAGATAATGGAAACATTACAAAAAGAGTGACCATTAGAAAAAGATGGAAGAGAGAGTAAATAGAAACTATCTAATATCATAATATGTTTGAGTGTTGAAATAACTCAAACAAGAAGAATTTTAGCTGAAAAGCAAAGCGGAAGATCTAACAGCTAAGAAAAAGAATTTGAGGTTGTATCTCTTATCTCTCTACTTGTTTTTTTTTTTTTTGTAACAACAATCAGACGCACAAATAATTGCTGGTACCAACTGCCTTTTCCTCATCTTAGCATTTATAGGACAAGAAGTTTTTATTGTGTCTGAGAACTTTATTTGGTCCTAGTTCTTATCTCCAGTCCTAAACAGTCTTTCAGTCCACTAATTAACTGTCATTTCAATTTTCCAAGTAGCACAGTAACATAATAGTGAGATTTGTTAATTTGTACAATAAAATAGAGAATTTATGGATCACAACAGGCTATAAACTCTATTTAGGATAGATGCTAAACAACATAATGCATCTACTTACTCATTGCTTCAACAGTAGTCGGATCATTATCCGCATAGCATCCCAATTCTTCCTGAAGGTTTATCATCAGAAACCACATCATTCTAATCATTACAATGGCTTGCTTCCAGGAACAAACTTTCAAATGCAATTTGAATTATAAAAATATTAACATTCTCACTGCAGGATTTACCTTTAGTTTTCTGTACTCTTTTTCTATCTTTTTGAGGTCATTCAAAGCAGCCTCTCTCTCAACCTGGAAAAAGTATCTCAAAATGAAAAATAGTAATTCAGGATGTTTTCTAGAATCGTTCTCTTTCCACAACTGATTAATGTGATCATGAGGAATTAAACTGTACATACAGAATCTTCCCTGCCCTTCTGTAAAGATTCTTTTAGCAAAGCCAACTCAGCCCGTCTTTTCTTAGCACTTTCCAAATCAGCTTCCAGTTTAGAACGTGCTTGCCTCAGCTGTTGTATTTTAAGGAAATAAAGGCAGAGGATATCAAATTTGACTGTATCAAATTGTTTGAGATTAAATGAATTTCAATTCCTTTCAGGTTTTCTTTACCAGATTGCCAGCACAGCTTGGAAGGCTCCAGAAAAACACCTGTAAAAGCAAAACAAACAAACAAAATTTAAAATGACATAAATAGCATCAGCATCTGCAGATGACAAAAACAACAAAAAAATTATAAATTTCAAATTATCAAATTGTTTATTTCTGATGAATGCGCCAATGTTTCTCTTTATTTTCCTAAGCTGGCAATTGTACCCACTAATTGGTGGTTCCTAATATTAAATGATAGGCTACTAGCCCTTAGTTTATGATTTGATTGTCAGTACTATATTCTTAATTCTCGAAAACCCCTTACATGAAATTACAATATATCATGATGTTTGCATCTTCTCATGCCACTCCCAAATGAAAAAATAAAAAGCATGTCATCACCCCATCTTCTGTACAGGCAGCCTGTAATCTCCCCGTTTTCAGTTCAGGCATTCAAACAGAAAATACTTCAATTAATTAGATTGAGTTGTATAAATTAATAGTCCTGGGTAACATATATTTAATTAATTATAATTCTAAGTTGGATATTTTACTTTGATCTTGCTTGGTAATAAAAAAAATATTATAAAGTCACTTCAAGAAGCAAAAAAGTAATACATTGAAAAGTTATTTTATAATTATTTTTGGGAAGCTTATTATTTTAAAAAAGAATTTAAATTATATCTGTTCTTATGGAGAGCATAAAAGGAGGATATGGAGGACTTGTTTGGCATTATGATGTAATATCCCGGATGGAAATTATTCCAAAGTTCCTCAATGTATCACAGAAAATTTAAACAACAATTGCATGCAACTGTTTTACAATTATTCCACAAATAAACAAGCAATTGATCCAATGAAAAGTTATTGCATTATAAACCAGCAATACAATAACTTCATAACACCAAAATTCAATCTTAAATACAGTAACATAGTCAGATTGGAAAATACCAAGGAAGAACATGTATACACAGTGTGTACTCTGTCTCAAATCCACCACCAAGTTGAACTGGGTTTACGTCAAATTCACCAAGAAGGCCTAAAGGTTTCTATCCTCGGGATCCTGAATAAAATTTAAAAGTTCATCAATTTCTCCAAGAGAAATCAGAAAACAAATCCAATATCAAGTATGCCAATGAGTCTATATTCCTTCTTTTAATGTATCCAATTGTGTCTCTCCAGCTTCCCTTTCTTGTCTCCTTGTCTTCTTACCATTTTCTCTCTTATTAACCCTCTTTTTAATATTAAATTACTTTTAATAATTCTGCATTAAGTCCCCATAAGTCAATTTCAATATTTTATTGGTTGGCCTATTAATTCTCTATTGTCACAAAAAAGGGGATATTACAGTCCTTCCTCTTTGAAATTGTTTGTCCTCAAGTAATCAATATCAAGATCCCATATCAATCTGGAAAACAAACTTGCACCTATTTGTTGTGTTACTCTGATCATAACTGCATCAAGCCTCAAACAATGTAGTAACTTGACATAACCCACAAAGTGCAAAGCATTCATCCTATCAACTCCTAGATCTCAAACCAAGCTATCAACCAGATCTTGGGAGTAGAAATAGTAGTCCCCACAAGTCAATTTTAATATTTTATTGGGTTGGCCTGTTAATTCTCTAATGTTCTAGAAAAGGGACATTACATATGAATATTGTTTACTTTCTAGAGATTTGTGCCAGTTGCCAAATTTCTCACCAAGAAATGATGTGGTTGGTAATATTCAAGTATAAAAGGATACATATAAATGGTTAATTTCTACAAGGTCATTTCTATTGTTACATAAACAAATCTCTTTCATCATGTTTAAGAATATTAGTTGAATAATATTTTCAATTATTTAACGAATTAACACTTAGATAATAGCATGCTAATTAATATCCAAATGATAATTACACTGAAGGTGTTCCCTATCTAAACTGGAGTGGCTAACTTTGGATATTAACAATGCAAAATGTTTTATAGGGAATGCAAGACGATGAAAGAAATTCAGACCATTTAATATTTACTATTTTTCATTTACCGATTTGTTCGTATTCATGTTCATTTGCATTGCGCAATAACTTTACACAACGACATTCTTCTTGCTTCGATTGCCAATGTGGGAGAAAATTTGTGGCTAGAAATTACTTAAGTTTTTGCATCTTTTTTATCGTGAAGTATTATTGATTGCTTTCGCCATAGGCTGAAATCAGTATCAATGCAGAATATCTTTTTGACGCTTGAGATCTTGTCACCCGGCTGAAGAGGGGAATCCAAGATAAACCAACTACAACCTGTTCTAAAACTCTCATGTCAAAACATGGAAGAAGAATGATATCATCTAGGTTTTGACATGCATTACTCCTTGGTCTTCTTTGGAAAGTTGTGCAACCATTACAACATGCATTTCACACTAAAAAACTACCTCAATCTTAGGAAGATTAAGAAAACAATTTTTTAATATTATTTTATATATAGATAAATGGTATAGCAGATGAAAAATAGCAAGGTCTACAGAAGAGGAAAGTAGGATATGTTCCATTTTTTAGGATACTCTGTTATCACACGTGAGACCCACATCAAAGGGAGTTAGTATTTGAGTTCTAACCAATCTGAGGGGTTACTCATCCAGCAATTAGAATAGATTGTTGGTAGAAATTTGAGATTGTGTTCCCTTATCATTTAGAAGTGTACAATCTTTTTATGAGTTTTTAAATGATGAATGGTATTGTATATTTTTTTATTATACAAATAGATATATACTATAATGTTTCTGTGAAAAGTAAATAGAAAGATATCAAATTTACAACTTCAAGTTATAGACAAAAATTATAGAAGTGGTCAATTGATTTAGTCATCAAGTATTTATGAGTAAGATATGGGAATCCTCATCAAGAGGAATATTTTTTCACACATTTTTTGGACTGTACCAGTAATTCCCTTTTTCTTCCAACACTTTTTTACTTCTATTTTTTTCAGCAAACCAGAAAAATCCTCACCTTAGAAAGTAATGTCTTGCATGCTATCATCTTGTTGTTATGCAATGAATCTCTTAATCAGCTCTAAAGAGGTTTTATGTGCAGTAGCTTGACCCTTGGTCAGCTCACAACTTTTAGAGTTGAGTGAACATTAGATACAACTATCAGGATTCTTAATTATTATTTTTTTGGTTGTATCCAATCTGTTAAGGATGCCTCAAGCAACACCCTCGTAGGTCCAGCGATGCCCAAAGTGAAAGAGAAATTAAATCCACTCTCGACATTTGGCCTTTAATCACCCATACTTGTTGATGAGCTGACCAATCTATCTTCAAACAAAAATTCCCTAGCTTGAAGTAGATTGTTTCCTCTAGGAATGTGAGCAGCAACTTCTGTGCTAATATCTACACCCTAGTTTATTTGATCTTTCCCAAGATCAAGTAACTCTAGAATACTTGATCCACCAACATAATCCTAAAATAGAAAGAATAGTTGGAAAGAGTTCAATTGGAAAAGAACATTTTATCAAACTATTTGGATTTTCTAGATCGGCCCAATTATCACAAAGACTAAGCATACAACAATACACATCCCTTCTATTTCACCTAATTATGATGTTGTCATTGATTTCATTTATTTTCATTAACATTAACATTTGTCTTCAATGGAGCGACTACGACTTTTTTCAGTGAATAGGGGATTCTTCTACCGCTCTACCAATGGCTATGGGTCAAGTTTCTAACTATTAGCAAAGTGCAGAAGGGGCCATATTTGCCTTTACAATGTTCCTTAAGAAGGGTATTCTTTAAGAACAAGGAAAAACAAGTATGGCGCCAATTCTCCAAACACAAAATCTTTGGAACTTTCTAGGAAGCACGAAGCAGGGAGAATGGTCAGAAATGGAGTGACATATGGCCACATAATTCCACTAAGGTTTCAACACCGACAAATTCCTTGGTTTTTGGCATCACAGCCAAGATGAGAGTTCAGGTGGGGTTGTCAAATCTTAAACAAACAAGACCATCTTTGTAGATCTAAAGGGTGAATTGGAGAAGGAGATTGCCCATAATATTGCAATTTTCTCATAACTTGGATTGATTGGAAGATTTTGGGCTTTGTGGTCAAGCATGCATGATCTCCATGGTTATATTTTTTAGCGGTGGCAAGCTATATTGAAAGGGTGTGTTTGTATTATGTAATGTCCCCAATTTTTAATAAAATATTTTAATTAGGTTAATTAATTAAATGGTCCTAAAATAAATAAAAAATTCACAAGGACTTATTTAATTAATTGATTTAATTAATGAAGGGGCCCAACTTTTATTAATTATCAGTAGGTGTTTTTCGTGTCAACATTCTCTTGTAAACCCTCGAGAGTTTTCTCCGAATGGGTATTTATGTGTTACATGTAGGAAGTTGTTAGTATGCAATTTGGATTATTTCTTTGTAATACGAATTCTCCTTGGAGTTTTGTATAGCTCACCATTTTGAAAGTGGAAGACCTTCCCTACTTGGCTACTTCAGTTTTGGTGGGATTAAACCCTCACCCTATTCCGGTTCTCTGTATTACTTTGCTTCGGGTTTGGTGATAGGCCAAAATTGTGGCAACTAATGAGAAAGATTTAATATTTAAAATGAGCTTCATCTTGGTCTAATCATGTCAATCCGGGGGCACAAGCTTGCGAAAGGTGTCTGGGTAATATACCATCAAGGGGTGCAAGTTGTGAGTTGAGCGATTATGGATGCAGTTAGAACACACAAAAACAAACCTATAGCAAATCAAAGCAATTCTAGTAACAAGAACTATCACTTCCTAGCGACAGAAACTATCACTTCCTGGCAACAGAAACTAAAACACACAACTCTTAAAGTAAACTATTCTAAAAGCTAGAATAAAACATGAAGATGTAATCTAGAATACAACCTTGCAGAAAATGAACAGCACACCCAGGCAAAGATAGTTACAAGAATTTTTACTTCCTACCAACCAAACTATGGAAACGAAATGGATTTGCAAATATTCTATGATAAACACGCTACACAAATGTTTCAGTTTCAAATAAGAGTTATGTTCAATATTGAATTGATTGATTCAAAATATAATTATAATCAAACGAAATCAATCATTTCAAACCTTTTAGAATTCAAGACATGTTTAAATCGTTAAAATGTTTTTCTCTATATATTAATCTCTTAAAACGTATCACACAACACACAATCTTTAAGTAATTTGAAATACAAAATAATCTCACCAAGCATTCCACGAGTGGGCCCTTCCTCTTGTTCACAAGGTAAGTGAAGCAGAAATGATTTTCTACATTGGACTTATCAACAAAACCTCAATTTTATTTCTCAGAAATGATACAAGTAATATTTTGAGTCTCTTTACGCTGCTTATTGTTTATCATATAGGGTAAAAAGATCAACACGTGTAGTATAGCACGATTCAACGCAGAACAGATACTTTATTCATATATGCACTTAATGATTATAATCTGAATACAATGACTACAATGACCACAATGATGATTCCAAAGTCCATCTCGGACGTGTACATATACCTTTCCAAAGGGGTGACTCAAGCGTCACGTGCCTGTTCGGATACTACTCTACCTGTCGGCTACACTATACTTTTTACCAACCACATGATCCCCCCCAAAAGAAAAGTCGTCTTCGGATGACGATACAACAAAACTCAAAATAAACAAAATACATTACTGCATAAATACTAGACAGAGGGATGCGACCCTGGCATAGTGGTCATCCGCATCCTCAACTCGTTCAACTCCGCCCGTAGCTTGTAGACCTGTTCTTTCCTAATCTTCAACTCTGCTTCTGCTTCCGCTTCCATCTAAGGTTCTAGGGCTAACTGCATCATCTCTCCGACTTCGCCCAACTCCTCCTCTACTACCAATTGTTCTTTTTCTACTAACAGGGCTGCCCTCTCGGATTGCCAGGCCGCCCTCTCAAATTCCCAAGCTACCCTCTCTGAAGCTAACCTAGTAGTTGACTCCTCCTGAGCTCTCTCAGTTGCTACCTAATCCGCCTGACTCCTCCGAAGAGTGTAGTACACCTCCTTGTATAACTTCACTATCTCATGAATCAGAGCCTCTACCCGGCTCTCCATCTCAGGGTCTCTCATCATGGCTCAGTCCTGCCACATCTGCACAGTCTCCAAATCCGACCATCCCCTTTCCTCAAAAAAAACTGTAAAAGCAGCTAGAAATCCCAACCTCATAAAGGATATGACTCCCTCCAGCTCCTTCACCACTGACTCCAACGCCTGAGTTTCTATCGAATCTAACACCTGGCGAGCCCGAGTCACTAGGGCTACTACATCCGCAAGATATGTCTCTCTCATCCTTCTCTCCCGCGCTACTAGGTGTTCCTGCTATGCACCCATATCCCTCTCCACTGCCTCCACCATACACTCAACAGCGCTATGCGATACTCCCTCACTCTTTGTTTGCCCAACCTCTTGTAATGGGTTCTTTGGAACTGCTTCCCGTGTGGGTGTCGACAAGTTTAAGCATATCAACAAGCGGAGGAAAAGAAACTTACCAGGATTCCTCGGCAATGTCGCCAAATGTTTACCGTACAGGGTAAAAAGATCAACACATGTAGTATAACACAATTCAACGCAGAACAGATACTTTATTCATATATGCACTTAATGATTACAATCCGAATACAATGACTATGATGATCACAATGATGATTCCAAAGTCCATCTTGGACGTGTACATATACCTTTCCGAAGGGGTGACTCAAGCATCATGCACTCGTTCGGATACTACTCTACCATCGGCTACACTATACTTTTTACCGACCACACTTATATATATGCAACTCTAACAATTTTGCAACTACTTTGATATGTACTCCATAAAAAGAATTATGTAACAAACGTATAACAAAAATTGTAATGTCCCTGTTTTTTGGTGAGTCTATGTAGTTGATGGAGTTAGCTCATCATAACGACCCTCGTGAGCGGATTGGGTGTTTTGGGGGTCTCAATTGTGAACTTACTATTTTTAGTAAGTCTATTTTTGGCAATTGCTATTTTTGGCAGTGCAGTGGGTGGCTCTGGCAATTGGTCGTCACCTACAGTGAATAAGGTTAATAATTGCATGAGCTCTTATTTATTCAATAATTATTAAGTGCATTATTATAATGATATTTATATTATTATAATAATAACATTTAGAGATATTTCTAAAATGTATGTTGGAAAGTTTCTAGTGTTGAGTTCTTTTGGGAAACTTCCACAATTTCTGAAGTGAAGTTTTTTAGGAAACTTTGGCCAACGAAAAATTATAAATGAGAGCTCATTTCTTTGGGAAAAGCACACTTGAATATATATTTGCTTTTTGTTGCCTTTGTGGTTTCTTCTGAGTTCTAAACTGTGAGCTCTTGCTTAAGTATAAGGGTTTCTGAGTTTCTGAAGATTGTCTGGAGTCACTACTGATGTATAGTGATTTCATTAGTTAAATCTCCTATCTATGATTATCTATGTCTGGGAGATTGGCATTATCATTCAGAGATTAACTGGAAGGTTGAGTACAATTCATTACTGAGGTATAATGTCTTGCACATTCTCCTATTGTTTACACTCTAGCTTGGAGATTGAATTTTGGACACTCTATGAACTGAGAAAGGAATTGAATTTTCCTAACACTAGTGTATTGCAATTTGGAAATTCGAGTTTGTGGCATTTGCTGGTTGCTGATTGACTTCAAGATATTGCGTTGGCTTAGCAGTGGTTCTATGGTGAGTTTCAAATTAAATACAACCCATTTCAGAGCTAGGCAACATACATAGTAGGGCCTGCATTTTTTGCCAGTTGTGTGGGGACCCAGTCATCATTCACATGAGTTCTCCAAACCTAGTTATCATCCACGTGAGCAGTCCAGACCAATCATCATTTCATGTGAGCATTCCAAGCATATCAAGGAGGACCTGTGGTTCGCTAGATGTGTTATGGATTGCAAGAACAGATCGGTTTCCAATATTGATCATCTATGATTTTCTATTGGGGCCTTTGGTATACACTTGGAACTGAGGAAAGCCAAATCACATCCCGAAGCTTGCTCCAGCATTCTCAAACATTTCGGTTTGAGCCTATATCAAGAGATCGTTCACACAAGACATTTTGTAATGTCCCCTCTTTAGTATGACATGGCATTGTTCGTGGATTTGCCTATTACAAACTCTCGTAGGCAGATGGGATTGATGAGAGAGTCATTTTGGCATTTATTTGGTGATTGGATGGCTTATAATGCTCTTGGAGATATTATTTTATCTATATGGGGCCTACATGTTATAATTATAAGTTAAGTTGCACTTTTATTTTATAAAGTTATTTAATTATAAAAGTGCATTATAATGAGATTTTATAATGGATGCTTCTAGAAGTTCTTAGTAACTTCTTAGAAAAGTGAATTGCATTATAATGAGATTTTATAATGGATGCTTCTAGAAGTTCTTAGTAACTTCTTAGAAAAGTGAATAAATAGAGGGCTTGGCCTCTCATTTGCATATGCGGGATTTGATAACTCAATTACATCTTCTATGAGCATTTGTGGAGCTTGATAGTCTACAAATATTCGGCATAATCCTTGAGAACAATACCTCTCAAGAGACTGCATAACTGAGGAAGTGAAAGACCTTCTGAGGGGTTGCACATTGGAAGCGGTACTCAGCCATTTCATGTTGATCTTCATTGGTATATTCAGTTTGGACAGAGATTTGATTGAGGGTTTGAAGGTTTTTGTTGCAAGAAGACTTGTGCTTTATTGATACATCAAGAGGATCAGTTCTTGCATATAAATCAGGGCATTTCTGAGGCATTTTTGACAGCACCTGTTATGCAATAACGGGCAGACATTTTTGCTCATAACTTCCAACCGGCTAGGAATCTGATTTTACAATTTTGGGAGGTCATTCTACCACCCTAGGCGCCCCTTTTCTTGGCATTTTCGGCAGCTAACACTCCAGCAATTATTTTTGCCAAGGGCCGTACAGTCTGCACAGGTACGGCTGTACCTGCTGGCCGTACAGGGTCTGTCCAGAGCAGTTTTTCTGGGTGCAGCATTGTTGTTCCAGCTTCAACATTTGACCACAGCATTTTTGGCAGTAATCAGGTTCCATTTTGATTGCATTTGGTTCAAAAAATTGCAAATGTCATATTCAGATATAAGGGTTTAAAAGTTCAGTCACTATGTAATGGTTTTGCAATAATTCAATCATTTGTATTCAGTCAGAGCCTACTGTGAAATCATAATCAGTCCATTCAATAAGGACTCTTAGTGTTGCATATTTGTAATAGTTTCAAGTGTCAATTAATTGCAAAATCTCTGAGGTAAGTGACATCTATATTGAATGCATATCCATTGGTACTGTTTAACATCATTGTTTTGTGTGGGTTTTGGCATTAACAATTTTCAATCAGTTATTTACTATCAGCAGTTTAGTTGATTATATGCCAAGTGTTTGATGGAATTTCCATAGAACATATTCAGTTTCATTCTACAGCAGTACAGTTCAGATTGCATGTTAAGTGTTTGACAAAAATTCCTTACTTCAGCCTTGGTAAGTTTAGCGGTATTTTAGCAAGGATCTTCACACATTTGGCATCAGTTCTGAAAAATTATAACCAGATCGCAGCCAATGTATGGACCATAGTTGGAAAACTTGCCAAGCTCCCCAAAAGTTTAATCAGGAAAAACTCGGCCATTTTTTTTAAAAACTCGGATACCTAAAAAAACCACTAAAATTTAATTCAAAACACATTTTCTTGCAAATTTCAATGAGAAGATGCATCTAATGAGTTCATTATAGAGAACACAAAAGAAACAACTAGGAGTTTAGATATATATAAATGCATAGTGGGTACAAAATCACATTCTCATGCAGAATACCGAAGGCGAGAAGCATAATAGTAAATAGTTTGTGTCTAACTAGAAGTAAAAACATCATTACAATCACATCTTCCTCTTCCAAGCTCTACTAGCATACTGTAACTCTATTTTTCATAATACTTATAGGCTTTTTGCCTTTTGTTTTTAACAGAAATAAAAATAAAAAAAGAAGCTTTTTTGAAAAACTAGGCGATTAATCAAGGATTTTTCCACAAAAACTCGGCAATTTTTCCTGTAGCCGAGTCGCGATTAAATCCATGAAAAATTCGCCAGTCCCAAAAACTCAGCGATTAGTAGAAACTCGCCAATTATTCGGTGATTATGCCAACTATGGTATGGACCATGGTTGGTATTTTCAGAGAACTATAGGCTGTCTAGAGGCAACAACATTCATTTAGAGGGCAATGTTAGGGAGCAAAGAGGCTTGTTTTGACCTGGAAGTGTCTATGTTCCATGATTACATGCATTGGCAGCAAGTTATATTCAACTTCTAAGAGATGTTATCCATTTAAGGGCTCCATCATACCTGTGTTATCCTTCTAGGTACTGTTGTAAGTGATCATTTATATCAGACTGTGGAATTGTTTAGAAATTTATATTTAGATAAATTTCTCAGCTAAATTCATATCAGTATTGTCCTAGAGTTTGCAAGCAATAATGAGTATTTAATTGCATGCCATAAACTTCAATGTAATGTCATATCTTAACTATTCCTATTCAGCATAATAGCATTCATGCCAAGTGCTTGACGAACTATCAAACCCATAAATTAGTAGGAAGAAGTTGCTCTTAAGTAGATATAGCCATCAAGGGTTATTACAGAAATCTGCTGCTTGCAAAGAATAGGCACTTTGTTGTTATCGTTCTAACAGAATAGTGTTGTCTTCATCCATATTCATTGACCTATGGTTTTGAGATGGCTTTGTTGTAACAAAAGACAAATATAGGAAGAATCTGATTGATGGGTTTCCTGTCCATGTGAGACTTGAAAATGCATCTCAACTACACAATCTTTACCCATTATGTACAAAATCCTCAGCAATGACAATGGTTGATTTTGGACCAAGTCTGTTTCCATCTTCTAGTACGCAAATCTCCTTGATGTCCTCTCCACACATACATGTATTGTGGACAAGATCTGCATCAAATATCAATGAAAACTAAATGTGCCTTTATGCCGATAAAAACACTGAAATGAGTGTCACAATGGATATTTGGAGGATCCATAAATTAAAATGGTTTGAGAAGAAATAGAAATAGAAATAGTTGTCATTTGTTTCCTTTGTTTAGAAAGTGTGTCTTTTACCACAAACTAAGGCTTGCAGTCTTCCTCCTTCAACAACATTATAATCATCACTAAGTTATATTGCCTAAGTGTCATCCATTGAAAAGCTGATGGAAATATGTAGTAATCAAAAAGATGCATGGTAGGTTACATGAAGACCCACACTAATAATCAACATGTTAGATAAATACAATCACATCTATTTATTCACATACTTTAATAACTAGATTAAATATTACTCATATATATTGGATCATATGCAACATAGAAGGAGAAAATGGAATTTTAAAATGGATATGGAAATGAGCATGAAGGCTAAAATATGGTATAATTTAGGTCATAAATAGCTCTCATCATTTGGCACACCTAGAGCGCCATCTTTGTCTGCAAATATAATTGGTGAATATCTATGTTCAACATCTATTCTTGTTTGCCATATATGTTGTGCAATTGGTGCCCTAATATTATCTTATCTGCCTTATAATGTTGGAATTCACTGTACCCTCCAGATAGTAGATTCGAACCCCGTATGACACCTTCTTTATTCCTATAAGTGTTTTTCTTTCCTTCTGTGCGACCTTCAGCTTCCTTTCGTGCAGCATGCGGCCTCCAACTTCCTTATGTGCAAAACGTGCTGCTGCTGATTTCAAACAAGAGAAAATGGATCTTGGGGTGGCAGATAGGGAGACGGATAATCACCTCTTCAAGGCTTCTGCAAAAAAGTTGTTGAACCATTCATGGAAAGATGAGAGGGACAAGAAGGAATTAAAGTAGATGCTTAGAATGATGGTCGAGTACATAGATGCCATTCGTGGACCAACCACCTGCTTAGGGCCCTCAATCCTTTGATCCCAAGTCATCCACAAGCCAAAAAGTTAATCATCGAATTCAAAAGGGGAAAATGGTACTTGGAGCATTTGATGAGCAGCTGGAAAACATTGTGCAACAGGGAAAGAACTAAATAATTGAATCTACGAAAGCTTATGAAGACCAGGTCACCGCAAAAGGGGAATTGGATTCACAGATGCTAGTATGGGGAAATGATGAAAATGAATGGATAAATGTGGTGGCACAAATTCAAGTGGTTCAAAAATATTGTCTATTGAAATTTCTGGCTGAGACCTTCAATGAAGTTCAAAGAAGACTAGGGCATCAAATCCACTACATTAGAGGTAAGTTCCTCATCTAACATTTGTTTTCACAGCTTGTTTCTTTTTTTTCAAGATTATTTCAGTTTTCCAACACATAGTGAGGGCATGAGTTAAGCAAACCAAAGGGAATTAGTGTGAAACAACAATTCTTGATAATAACTAATAGTCCACATTGAGGTCAGACAATTCTTGATTTTATTTTTACTTATTAAAATATTAAAAAAATAATATAATATATGTTTCTAACTTTTGAAATGTCCACTTTTTATAAATAATTTAAATTTTGTGACTTGTTTCCACTTGCAGATAAGTTTGCTCCTCCATTGAACCTATTGTGCTAGTGAATAGATATGTTGGTACAGACTATAGTAGTATCAAACAAATGTATCCTGCTACCTAGACTGGTCCAGTAAGAAGACGAAGACTTTTGCAGAGAAACAACTAGAAGGGATGATAGAATTGAAGAAAACTTATTAAAGTGAGAGTCGTAAAAATTATAGAGATAGCTGAGAAAATCTGTAGCACTTGAATGAGTATCCAAGGTGATTAAGATTGATATTTAAAAAGAAATTAGTTGTAAATGAGAAAAAAACTTCTAGTGCAAAAAACAAGAAAATGAAAAGAGGTTCATAGCAGATCATTTCAATGGAGATAGTGTATGAGAAACAAGAAAATGAAAAGAAGCTCATAGCAGATCATTTCCAAGGAGGTAGTCACCTGATATGTGAAGACTATGTGACGAAGTTTTGGAAAGACTCTTTCGATATGCACGCAATTATTCTTGATGAGTTTGTGCATGAAAGGGAAAGACAAAACCAAAGTCTTGGGTTTGACTTCAGATATTTCCAATGATGATTGCCTAGATAGATACTAGTCGGATGAATATGGTACACACACAACCTTTGGAGATGGGTGTTTATGATGGCATGAGTGCTAGTGAGTTTGGGAGTTAACTCTCTCACAAAGGCAACCACTCATGAGGAAGACTAAGAGCACTTTATTTCTAACAAAGCAATCACCCCTTCACACATGGCATGCGGGTATGTTGGTACCTAAGTGATGAATATCCTACACAAGATGAATTTCATTTTGATAGTAATGATATTCTGATTTTTTAGTAGAATGCATGTGCGAAGGATGCCATGGACGGATTTAATGATGATAATGAAACAAAATTTGATTTATCATTGCTTGGAGCTGATTTTAAGAAAAGGCTTCATGAGATTGTTGATCTGCATCTTGTTATTGAGCATCTTCATAACAGAGAAGCACAAGTTATATGCAACAGCAATGGAGCTAACACTGATCGGTATGAAAGTTCTGATTTTAGTATTCATGATAGCAGTGGTTCATTTTTTTTGCGTGAATATGATTGCAAGAATCAATTAGTGGTCATTGTTGATAACCCATTGTTTGAGATGGGTGATGATGACATATGGCAATCCGCTTTTTGAATTGGATGATGGAACAACTCTTAGTTTTAGTGCAGCACTCTGTGAATATAGTAAGGTTTAGGATCCAGAAGAATATTCAAAACCTGAGTTGGAGTACAGTTTTCAGCCAGCTAATGATCTAAGTTCAATTTATGAGGTGATTGGTTACCCTCCTCGAAGACCACCATAAATAAAATATGCAAATGAGGAGCTAGATGAAGATTGCATTATGAGTTATAAGTCTAGGAAGCATCATCATTCCTCACTAGTGTAACACAAGAAATGAGGATCATCAGTGTTGTCCTATTTCTTTTGCCACATTTGAGGTAGATGGACCGACGTGGCTCAAAAAGGCTTAAGCGTTGAATGGGTAAAGTGATCCTTCACTTAATGGAAATGGAAATGGGATACTCGATAGGGAGGTGCATGGTTTATGAGAAAATGGAGAAAATGTTGACATTTTGTATACACAAACATAGATATCTAACAGACCAACTATGCTATCAGAAACCAAACCCAAAAATTGTAACTAAACTGCGGATTCAATTTTGAGCTCCTCTAGGAGGACTAGGTCAATAGGGTTGGCCTATTCAAGAGTTGTGTCGATTGGGACGATGTAGTCCTTGCACTTTCCGACAATTTCAGTTAAGTATTAGAGCCAAGATCCTACACTTTCCAGATCCGATCCCGAAAATAGTGTCACTTGTTCTAGCACACAAAAAAGAGAGAAATTGTTTGGTAGAGAGGGGTTTGCCTCATTGAAATCCTAGTTGAGGAATCAACCTTGAAATTAATTAAATATACATAAAGCGAAAATGTGCTAATATAATTCTAAGGATAGATCTGAAACATGAAGTGTCTTACACCTTGATGGTGCAACATTTCTTTGAATGTTATCACAAGTCTTGATGCAATATCCTGACTCCACACAAAAACCTAAAAGGAAATTGTGAAAGACACACCTTGCACAATGAATGTTGTAGTTTTCCACAATGCTTGATATGGAGAGCGAGAATGACTTGAATACTTGAAATCTTGAATGCTTGAATGCTTAAAAACAAATGATTGTTCTATGTTTTTCTTCCTTGATTGTAGTCTCCTCTACTTGGTCTTTAATGAGGGAGAGAAGCTTGCTACAATGTGTTGTGTCATGCACACATGCCCCAATCTTCTTCTAGGCCTTTAGGTTAGTTTAGGCTTGTTTGTATCTATCATTTATCACTTGGAATGTTTTTGGGTTGAAGTCTGTATTTTGTCTCTGCATGTTAAAAATTCAGAAAACAGTGTAAGTTGCAAAGAACAGGGCAGGTTTTGTCCTAGAAATCCCTTCTAGGATTGAATGGGTTGGAGCAAGAAGACTTTGAATTAGTGGGAAGCCTCTCCAGTCAATAAAGCATAGGGAACCAAGCTCAAATGGTGTAAAGTCTAGACACTTAAAAATGTCCTAGTGAAATCAATTGAATTCGATTATTACTTAAAGAAATATTATTATTTATTTAATTAATTCATTAACCTCTTCTACTATTATTTGAATCTCAGTTACAAGATTCATACGAGTAGCCCCTACATCTGATGCGGATGTGCTCAAATGTGAATCCGTAGATGAATGCAGTCCAGATGTTGTATGAATGTGCATCAAGAGTATGTGGACGCACCCAAATGTGCATCAAGTGCATCCAAAGAGCATTTGAGTGCACCTGGGACCCATAAGCAATTTTTCACTTAAAAACAAAATTTAAAGAGTTTTTTATATTTTTCCATAAACCCCTAAAATGGCATAGTCACTACAATATGTGCCAAGCCATGAAGGAATTCCATGATCAAGAAAACAATATGCGTCGAGGAAAGAAACGAAAAGCATTCATAAACTTCAGTTAAGTACAACATACACTAGGAACAAGTCCAATAAAAACATAACATCATCCAGTAGACCAAAAAAGTGTTTCAATATCATGGGAACATAATTGAACATTTAAGGCTACATGTGAAAAACAAAAAGAAAGAAAAGGTAAACCTAGTGTGGTTGTTAGACCATTGAATAATTTACAAATAATACTAGAGAACATCAACCAAACAAAGGCCCCTCCTTTTGATTCTAGAAAGACAGTCATCTAATTCTCAGCGGATAAATGATCCTTCCAAGACTATTGAATTGATCGTCTCATTCTTTCAGCCTATTACAGCCATTGGGACTGTCAGGCACCATTTGGATGTTTTATTTTATTCATAGATGTACATATGACAGTGGTGCATTGTTCCCACTTTTTGCACTTGTCATCAAAGTTACCTTATGATCACATTCTAGCAGAGAGGATGGTGGATCAACGTTTCCATGGCACTGAAGGCTACCTACTTCTCCTCTGATTGCAGGTTGTAAAGGAGGGCTTTCTCCACTAGCTTTCTCTTTTCCTTTGGAGCTTCTTTTGACTGGATCATCAACATAATACATCACCTTAGAACAATATGGCAGCTGTCCTTAGAGATCATCCATTTTTCTTGTAAGACTCCATGTAGAAAGGCATCTGCCTCACAGCTGTACTAATCAACTTCTAAGATAGAATAACATAGGCAGTTGCTTTATTCATGTAAATGTAAGCCTAGCATTGACTACTAAATTGTTTATGTTGAACAAAGCCAACAGCCACAAGTGATATAGGACTGTTCATTCTACTCATTATATCCTAAAAGACATTTGTCTCCTGTGCATTTCAAAATTTGCATGTGCTTGCTTAAAATGCATTGATGTGAAATAAATGTCAATTGTCATTGATTAACAAAGCAAAACAACATGGAACTTAAATTCATTCCTTAGCTTATCCAAAAATATCACCCAAGAGCAAGGAAAACACAAAATCTCAACAAAAAGAAAATAAAGGTCATTGGACCCAACCACAACCAACAAAAGAATCGAATATAAGCAATTTCATCAAAAACCAACTCACAGATATGCCAATTTTGTCCCTAGAGACCAGATCATCATCCACTAGGCTTTGGACAACATCCTTTACTGTCTGGCTGATGACTCCTTTGCGCGGCCCCAACTTTTCAAGCTCCTTTAGCTAAAAAATTAAAATATTTGAGAAAGCTGTCAGATCAAAGCATTGGCAGATAACCAAATTTTCTTCAAAATAGTAAAATCTAAATGCCATTGCGCACCCTTAACTTTATAGTAGTGAAGAACAAGGACTACAGATGTAAAAGGAGTCAAAAGAAATCAAAATATAAATTACTTTTACAAGCAGACGGCATACATTAAACTATCAAAACTTATTACATTTGCAGACCCGTCATAATCTACTCTTCTCAAACTGTATGGAAACAGAAGAACAATCTGTGTCATTAATTCAAACATGAACACTGCTAAAAGATGATTTTATTGCCATGCAGAACAAGGAACTGTAAGATAGATATAGACTTGAATAGTGATAAAATTTCATTCAGTTACATTGTGACCTGAAAAAGAAGATTTCTATCACCAACAAGACTGTTCTATGCATTCCATCTGAGATAGCCCAAAAAAATCTGCTCCTGCATCATCAGGTATTTAGACTGTACCAAGGTAGGTAAAAACTCTAACAGACTTCAATGTCCAAAACAATTCCACTTTTTTCCAGACTGTTTACACAATTTCCACAAAATAATATCTTCTGCAACTACTTCAAGTTCAAACTAAGTTGCTGATTCGGGTTTGGGGATGGGGGTTTGTGGGTTCGGTCAAAAACAAAATCCCATTTGGGTTCGTGAGTGTGTGTATGTATACAAAAAAAATGTGCATAATTGCAAAACTGAGTCATTTCATAGTATGAATATATGTTGCTTGATCATTGATCAATGTCAAATATCAACAATAAACATTAAATACTCACTCATTAATCTATCTTCATGATTGTAAAGAAAATTACACATTGAACTACTAAATTTCAAAATATATTCTAGTTCATCAAATAATAAAGATTGAAACATAATGATAAATGACAAGTGTTTAGTAGTTTATCAATGATCGTAGTATCAAATGCCCTTCAAGGGTCAAATAGGGCATCAAAAAATAAGGGATCGATGGTTTCACCCTGGCTGCAACTATATCTAGATCCTCATCATTGGAACCCATATGTAGAAAACCCAGCTGGCTATACCCGTAACAATCATCAATTTTCCTTTGTTAATCAATAGTCTAACATTTCGTCAAACCTTTGGCAGTCTTTACTATTATTGTTGCAAATTTGATAATCTGATTTTTGAAATTACACTAGAGAATGCAATTGGGCACTTACAATTTCAGATCAATTTAATACTAAGAAGTTTGTATGAATGCCAACATTAATTCATAATTCTACCCTGCAAACTGTGCAATTATATAATTATAAAAGACAAACGATTTGATGTACCTCTAATTCATTACCAACAATGTTTCAAATAAGTAGTAGCAACAATAATATTTAAAATGCCAAGAACCTGGAAATATAGATTGACTTTGACTTTTAATTTGCAGCCCAATGTGAATCTACCGCAGCCCAAATAATATATATCACAAGCCATATAAATTGAACACAGCTCTTGAAAATTGTAACACGGCCACTCAAAAATATCACACAAATCCTCTTTAGGTGAACATGACCCTGCAATTGATAAACTGCTGCCCTATAGTGAAACAGCAGCCCTGTAAGACTCAGATTGAACTACCAGCCAGGACATAAAAGCATAAAATTAATAATTCATCCTTCAATTTGTTCTCCAAAATCTAGTCTTCGGCACTTGTTCAATCAACTTTTCAATAACAATAGATACACTAGAGAAGCAATTACAATTTGCTTTATCTCAGCAGCAATTGCAAGATAAACTCATAATCTAACCCTTATACTTCAGCAAGGACACAAAACCACAAGCTCGGAATTGTCACAAAGACAAAAAGCAAAGAGATCAACAAATAATCAGATCTTTTTATCATCAAATGTCCTCATATTTATAATCTCCAAATGGCACCAGTTTCCCAAAAGAACTCCAACTAAGAACCTTTCTCTACACAACATTAAAATATAATAAAGTGCCATTAATATAATTTATTGATTTCTTTTGGCTCCAAAAATGACCTTTTCCACCATAACTTAATATTTTGACACGCAAGGGCACTATTTCTTGTTCCCACAATTTAAAACTTTTCGTCTTGGTTCCGACGAGCTATGATACTAAGGTGACCTACCAACAATACCAACAAAAATAGCAACCTCAACGTATTTAGATGAATAAAAATAATTCGCCCTTCCTGCGGAAACAACTAAAAAAGCATCGAAATCAAAATCTGACAACACCAAAGTGATCCTGATGACAAAAGATGATGAATGAACCTAACGAGGTGACTTACTATAGATAAACGCTCCTTCCAAGATTCTTGGAGCTCAAATCAAAAGCCCGAAATAAAAACTAAGAGCATCACCCAACTCCTCTAAATCAACTAAGCTCATCGGAACCAACAAATTGACTTACTCTAAATCCCTCAAACGGAGCCAAAACACACAATAGGCTGCTGGAAAGCTTATAACCACACAATTGAGACCCTCAAATCTTACTATCAGCTCACGAGGGTCACGATGGTGAACTGACCTGGCCAACTGTAGGAACTTGCAAAAATGGAGACATTATACCATACCGATTCCACTAGTCCCAAATGTTGTTGTATCACCCTCGTCAACATGAGAGATTAGATGAGTAAAATAATTTTTTTTAGGTTCGTTTCAAGGTTACACAAAATAGAAGTATTTAAAAAAAACAATCTTCAAAGTTATTTTATTTCACATTTCGGACCCTACTACCTAGGTCCTCTTGGGATTGCTATGGGTTTGTTGTGGGTCCACCCAGGTTCGCTCCATCATGGACCCGAGCGAACCCACACTCAAAAATAAGCACCCTTCCCAAACCTGCAGCGAGTCCAGACACGAATCCAGACCTGCAAGGACCCAAACCCAAATCCAGGCAGCAAGGGACAACTCCAGTAACGCAACTTCTAAACCATAAAATATTAAAATATTCCAAATGAAAAATATCCAAGTTGAAATAAAACATCACCCACTCTGCATAAAAACTAACACATTACAAATTGTTGTCGTTAGACCAATGATCAAAAAATGCTTTAATGCTTAAAAGTTTAATAGATCCAATAGGTGTTCAATGTAGAGATTGACAACACGGCATGCATTCCACCTTCAGTTGCCACTTCTAGTTGGGGATATATGCAGCGGTAATTAAGTTCATAATACACCACTATGCTAATAATCAAATAACAAATACGCTGCCATGTTAATAGTCAAAACTTGACTGATGTGATATATATTAAGTTTTAGTTCAAATCACATACCAAAATGCCAAAATACACCCCTAGTTCAAAAATAATAATGTCACCTGTCAGCAATCAGCCATCACTGGTCAAATATCATATTGGTCCTCAAAAATATTATCATCCTCCATTGCTGTGGTAAATTAGAAGAACTATTAAATAGCGTCACTAATAGCGACACTGACACTAGCATCAACTTTGCCAGCAGTATTAGCATTTTTAACCTTATGTTCACTAGGTAACTCTTGTTCATCATCAACTCCAAGTGCAACAAGGAAGGAAAGTGAATCATCTAACTCAACATGCTTTGGATGAAATGTCCAACTCCTTTGTCTCCCCTTGTTTGTAGGTAATTTTTGTGTTTCACATCCAAAATTTGAATGCACAAAGACCAAGTCCCCCACCTTTTTGGAATGTACTATATCGCACTTTATTGAGTGGATGGAGTATATGCTCTACTAAGTGATGAACTAGTGCCTACTAAGTGATGAACTAGTGCCTATTGTTGTCGGTAAATTCTATATTGTAGTCGACGGATTGAGTAGTATCCAAACGGGCACGTGAAAGTTGAGTCACCCCTTCGGGAAAGTATTTGTACACCGTCTGAAAAGGACTTTGGAACATGGTAATTGTAATCATCATATATTGCATCTATGAATAAAGTATTTGTTCTATGTTATATCGTGCTATACTACATGCATTAAGTATCTTTTACCCTGAACGGTAAACATTTGGCCCCGTTACCAGACGAACCTGGAACGAAAGAAATGTTATGAAGATTCATGCCAAATTTGTTTAACAAGGATAGAAATAAGATAAAAGACAAGGATGAAATACGCACAACACAAGAAGTTTTAATTTTAGCACAACAGACGAAGTGCAGACAAAAGCTTCAATAGATTGCCAACGAACACCGAGGGGGTGAAGGGGCACAGACGGATGGAGTGCACTTACCTAGTAGGCCGAGGAGTGCCGAGGAATTGCTAGAGGAGACTCGACAACGATTCAATTTGGTGGAAGAAACAAGGGAGGAGTTCACTAACTTGTATACGCCAAGGGTAGAGCAGCCGAACGAAAGGGAAGCAACTCGTATGGCTCGAAGTGTTGAGCGAGCACGAATTTGGAGTGAACTCTTCATTCCCGATACACCTGACGAATGGATACAAGCAAATGATCATACAACTTCGCTTGAGGAAGATCTTTCACCAAGCAACACGGTTGTTGGAAGCAGGGCGGTTGTCCGAAGCAGCGCAGCTGTGCAGAACAACGTGGGTGCTTAGAACAGCGTAGGTACAGAAGTACCAAAGAATCAAAAGAAAGTAGCGATGGCAAGTCCCAAAGAGAAATTATCGAAGTTTAATGGTGACAGAACAGCAGATCCAATCAGAGATTGCAAGACGTGCAAAAACATATGGACAGCAAATGGTGTGACAGATGAGGATGATTGGGTCAAGCAATTCCTAGCAACCCTACCGGGTGTGGCAATTGATTGGTTTGTGGATGCCGACCCTCAGAAACTGACTACATGGGCAGACATTAGAAAAGAGTTCATGGCAAAGTTCTGACTGCTACGGGATGACAATGAAATTGTAACAAAGATATATAGCACCAAGCAAGGAAAGAATGAAACAATCAGGGTCTATGCAAGACGGCTGAAAGAGTTGGTTGGGAAGATGGAAAGTCAACTAGCTGACGGATTGAAGAAACGATGGTTTGTTGAGGGGCTATGCCCGGCTTTGAAAAAGAAGATGAAAATTGTACCACCAGCGTCATACGTCGATGCGTATAATCATGCGATGGATCTAGAAAGCCAACAAGAGACAAATAAAAAGAAAAAGCATAAATCGTCGGATTCAGACGATTCATCATCTAAAAGTTGCAGTAGTGATGAAGAATCAAACAAGAAAGTTTGAGCATTACAAAAAGATATGCTAAGAATGATGAAAGAATTTAAGAATTTGAAAAAGAATCCAGAGTCAGTGAAGGGAGAACTATGGTGCACGGACTGTAAAGAGGATGGCCACACGAAAGGCTCATGCCCGAAGAAACGATTCTATGATATTTGCTAGGTTGCGGGACATTCCCCAAAAGAGTCACTGTTTAACATGAAATCAAAAGGACACTAGCAAGTGTTACTAATGCAGGAAGTGTCCGCCGGAAATAACACAAACAACGATGCAACTTTGGGAGGATATCGCAACAATAACTGACGCGGAAGGGGTGGCAATAATAACAATAATAACAATGGAGGTCAGAGCCGAATACAGTACAACGCAAGTGGACGACTGATGATATAGTATCGTGCATGCAATCTCTTGGGGCACTTCGCTGGAGATTGTACCATGAAGGAAACATTGCAGCTACTATGCAGATGGTGTGGTCCAGGGGACCACGAAGATTCAAAATGCCCAAACCAAGGGGTAAATCTATTAAGCATTGAAACATGTGATGAGAAGGTATTGGGGATTACATGAAAGCTGGCAAAGAAAGAGAAATACCCTGATGCAGAAGAAGAAAAGGAGAGGTTAAAAAAAGCATGAATAAAGTTGGAAAGGCAGATGAAAGAAAGAAAATCACAAGTAAAAGACATTGTCGATACTTCGAAAAGGAACGTAGTGGAACAAAACATGATAAGGAAAATAATGCAAATAGAAGTTCCTATTAAATTGAATGACCTTCTGATGATGCCACAGTTACGAACGACTATTATGAATATGACACCGCTCCCAAGAGTGATAGAGGAAACATGAAGGGAGGATAGTGGAACAACGGCAGTAGACCCAATGCTACTGGCACTCACGACAGGAAGGCATCTGACAGTAGTCGAGATGGGCATTCTAGGCACTGTAGTGACAAACACAATTGTGGACGGAGGGTTAGGCGTGAATGTGTTACCAAAAGATATATGGAGAAAATTAGGACAACCTACGCCGCAGCCACCTATATTCCAATTACTCATGGCGGATCAACACGGAATCAAACCGTTGGGAACCCTAATGGCACAATCGGTAACTATCGGAATGCAACCATTTTTATTAGATTTTGTGGTCATTCCACTAAAAAGAAGAGGGTATGACGCTATCCTTAGACGAAGTTGGTTGGTACAAGCAAAAGTGAAACATAACTCGAAGCGAAATACCCTATATCTATGGAATGTGGAGGCGGAAGATTTATAATTGACCTACACACATAGATGGTGGAGAAGGAGGCAGCGTCATCAGATTTTGAAAGTGAAGGTGACAATTAAGGAAAGAAGAGAATGGAACCAAATGAAGGAGTATTGGGATTAGAATGAAGGTCGAATGATGACAACCTAGACTCCGTGAACGGCCTATTCCACTAGCAGGTGGAGAATTGCAAGCTCTTTCTGAGCTATAATATGTTAAGGGTTGACGAAGGTGAGAAAGGAGAGAAAAATGAATGTCCGAAGGAATATAGAGAAACGGAAGAAGGAAAGGCAATTATGGCTGAAGCTGAAGGGAAGAACATACCTACGAACCCAAGAAAATGGAAGATTCCACCGTACGATACATGGTGAACGGACCGCGCGAAAAGATAAGGTTACACCGCACCACAGATACTGTAGAAAGGTGTCAACAACAAGGAAAACACATTGTACGGTCTGCACAAGAACAAAGAGGAAAGGTTTAATAAAAAACTGCATTTGTATGCAGTGAAGGTTCTAGAATCAAGAATACAGTTATTGACGGTAAAGAGTGGCAGACGGAATTCATGGTATCGAGTTTAAGGATCACGATCGAGAACAAGCTTGGAGATATGGAAAGTTTGAGGAAGGGATGGTATAAATTAAATAAACTTCATAAATGACGATTGCATGCACAATGGGCCACAAAGGTTACATAGAACAAGCATAAGGCATGGCACGACAAGCACTTGAAGTTGAACAGATTTCAATCAAGACAATTAATTTTGAATATAAGAGGCGCAACGAGATCAGACCAAGAAAATTTAAAATAAAGTGGGTTCGGCCATATAAAATCCGCGAAGTGGGCAATAACAGAGCAATAAAATTATGGACGCTCGACAGGAAGGAAGTAGTCGATGCAATGAATGGGTCGAAGCTAACAATCTATCATGAAAGAAATAACGCACCTTTGTGGATGAGCAATTGAGATAAAGTCTAAAAATAATAAATATTGGTGTATATATGTAAAATAAAGCGTAAAATAGAATATTAAATTTTCTTAGAAGTTGGCTAAAGAAAAGAGATAAATATTAAATGCGTAATGAGGAAATATGGACTTAGAGCGTAGGTCTTGAGAACATTTAAAGCACAAAAGGCATATAAGCTCACCATACGGACAATTAAGATTGTGAAGATGTATTGTAAAGCCAGCTGAGAACATGGACAGGAGAACAATAGTCAAAAGATTCATCTCAAAGCTGTACGGCCTTTCGGGGAATAAAATGTTAAAAGAGAAACCATTAGATGACCTGTGAAGACTAAAATAGGGGTCGTATGGCCATACAGATAGAAGAACCTTGTAACAACAATCATACTGTACGGCCTTCGTAAAAATCACAAAAGACATTGTAGAACCTTGACAGTATGGCCCGTACAGACAAAGAGGGGTCACCATACATAGAAGATAAACACCGTACAGCATAAAAACAGGGTAGGAGGAGAAGCAGGTAAGTCGTACAGTCAGCAAAGGAAAAGGTATGGCCATCAACTGAAGCATTGAGGTCACCGTACGGACATACAAACATGAGGAAGCAATAAAGTGTGTCATACGGCCTTGAGGAAGGTACAAATCTGACAACCACACCATACGGTACAATCAAGTAGGAAGCAGAAGCAAATTAGGCCGTACAGACGAAGGAGGACACATGCAGATGTGTCGTACGGATGTATGGGCTTAAGGATAACAAAAGAAAGGACCGTATGGCTCACAAGGACAATAATATTATCTGCCAACACTACAGAAGCACTGCATCAAGTAGTCGTACGTCGTACGGAGTTAAGTGGTAATATAATAAAAGGGATCATAAAGGTACAATAATAAAGTTACCCTTTGGAGGCCATACCAAAGTATTCAAGAAGAAAAAGGAACTGTACTCTTCAAGAAGTAGGAGCTGGAAGCAAAAAAAAACATGACGACAAATTAAAACAGTTCATAATGAATAATGTATGATACCAAAGGGAAGGGAAAGACATAAACAGGTAGTAAAACATAAATGATTCGCTGAAAGAGTATGGAATTGGAAGAAAATCACAAAAATGGTGTGTTTCATGGACTTTTATGTGGGTTTGAGAGTGCTAATTTGGTCTTCACGACAAGGGCGCTACCCCTCGACCCGGCCATGTATTGCGACAGGAAGCGCGCTTGGGGCTCTGCCCCAAGACCCCATAGGGGCAATGCACCCTAGACCCCCAGTCAGTTCAGTTATCAGTCGTGGGAAGTGTGACCAGTTGATGAGACTTGGAGCTACTACAAGCATAGAGTGGTTGTATGCCAGAGGTGGAAAGGGCACTGGAGAAGCCTTTTGAGAGGAGTGCTACGCTTTGAGGCACTCAGAGTAGGTATTTGACGTGAGGCTGTCTTCGTGGATGCATAGAGAGCTATGGAGGAGCTGATCATCCAGTTGGAGGTAGTAGAGAAACACTTGGCTCATTGTACCTAGGAGTTAGAAGCAGAGAAGGCGGCACAGATGGCTATCAAGGTTAGCTTGGCTAAGGAGACAGAATTGTGTTAGTAGAGGCTATAGATGCAACGTTTTTTGGAGACCAATTTGGTGCAGGCATAGGAGGAATGTGAATGTGATGTTAAGGAAAAAGATCTATCCTGTTATAGTGAGTCACAGTTAATGTATTCCATTTTGTTAATTTGTCTCAGTAATTTTATAATTGTCGTCCGAAGACGACTTTACTTTTTGGGGGGGATGATGTTGTTGGTAAATTCTATATTGTAGCCAACGTATGGAATAGTATCCGAATGGGCGTGTGACAGTTGAGTCACCCCTTCGGGAAAGTATACGTACACCGTCCGAAAGGGACTTTGGAACATGGTAATTGTAATCATCATTGTATTTGGATTGTAAGCATTGAGTACATATTGCATCTATGAATTAAGTATATGTTTTGTGTTATATCGTGCTATACTATATGCGTTAAGTATCTTTTACCCTACACGGTAAACAACTATCAAGATTTTCAATTTTGGAATTAAAAGAGTTGAGAACAAAGTTTGGATAAGATTTTGACTGCAAGAGGTTGTAGGTGTTAGTAGGATTCTCCATAGAAGTACCACCATTTATGAGCATCAAGCCCATGCTTGTCCCAAAGAGCTTCAAGACCACAAACCACAATCATTTGTGTTTGCAAAACTCATGAATTCAACCCTCACTACAAGTCGTAAGTCATGGTAGAAGAATCTACTAAGGGCTCCCTTGTACACTTGAGCAACTCAAGGATCTCTATATAGGGCAAATCTTGTGCCAATAAGGAGCTTCTAAGTATAGTACTTAAGACTCAATGCAAATGAAAGGAGATGCAAAGGAATAGTCATTTTGTTCCATCTCTCCACAATGATTTCTTGCATTTCTTTGAAGAATGTTTCTATGGGATCTTGCTCATTTTCTTTTATGATGACTTTTATACTTGTCGATCTGAATTTTGTTCCACTATAACATGTAGATTCGAACACTCAATGTTTCAGAGTGAAACACAGAATATTCAATCCTCTCTCGATATAAGGTCACCTCTCATGCTAAGTTTGCAAAGTAAGATCATGTAATGACTTCAAGGTTCCATTAACTGTGCATAACCACACAATGAAATAATGTGATATGTTCGTAAACACTTGGGTATTTAAGTTGTTTCTCTAGATTTGACAATGTACTTCTAAAGATTTGGGTTTACAATGTGCAATGAAAATGTTGTTCTTGGTTTTCAAAATCTTGACTTCACAACTTAAACTTGATTTCTACTTCTACTACTAATCTTGAATGCAAGGACTTGTGATGACTTAGATTCTACTGGATGTAGCTTAATCAATGATTCCACCCACCTAGTGCAAGCTTCTAAGGTATACTTAAATGATGTTCAAATCAATATTTCCTTTCACTCTTATTAAATGGATGCAAATTAAAGATTCAATACCAATTGAACTTTAAGTAATTTCATTCATTAGCTAACCTTGTAAGGCATACTTACAATCTACGAGAGGTAGTGGCCCGGATTTGATCGACTTAAGCAAGTAAACTTCCATAACTACTTCCATTCAACTAAGCTACTTGAAGCAAATCCTATTGGACTCTACCTCAACAACTTGAAATTAAATCTATCCTAAGAAAGGATGAAGATAACCAACCAATAACTCAAACTTGATGACAACTATCACCATGTCACATTTCTTGTTGGGCACCATATCAAAGATTGTTGTTTCCAATAACCCACACGAAGGGTTTCAAGCATTGTTTTTAGGAACTATGCCTTTATTGGGCAAAGCCCACACCTCTGCAACCTACAAAAACTTGCAACAACATTTTCTGGTTTTTTCTACTCGTGCAACCTATTCTCATGTTAATGGGGATAATTTCAAGCGCCTACAACTTGTCTTTTTCTCGGTCTATGTTTTTCTACACAATGTTTTTCAAATTTTTTAATAAATTAAAACTCATTTTCAAGAACCTAGGGTTTGCACAATATTTTGAATTTTTGAAGATCAAATAATGTTTCATTTTTTGAGCAATGCCTTGACATTTTTGCCTTGAAATATGTACTAATGTTGTTCTGGGTTTTATATTTTTTTTCAATAATTGTTAGGATTTACTAAAAAAGTTCATCAAAAAAATTACTGATGGTTTTATAAATTTTTCCTTAAAAAAATATTGTTGGGTTTTATATTTTTTTCCTAATAAAAATAATTATGGTTAAGTTACATAAAAAGATCTTAAAGAATTATTGTTTGGGTTTTTAGATTTTCTCCTTAAAAATTTTCTATTTTTTTACAAAAAATCATGACTAGTGTTTTGTTCCTCAGGAATTTTACTTTTTCCTAAAAAAGTTATTGGAGGGTTTGACAATTTTTTCCACAAACATTCTTGCAATCAGTTTTTGGGTCGTAGTGCTCATTTGCAAAAGTTTTTGATGATTTTTTAACAAAATTGTGGTTCTTTTTTTGATGCGGTGGAGAGTGTCGATTTATCCTAAAAATCATGGTTTTAGTTGGAGAAGTTGAACTTGATGTCTCTTCCTACAAGGAGGGAAAGCATAGTGGTTAACAATGTGTAAAATGGTATTCATAGGGTTTGATTGTTCGTGGTCATTCATTCAAGTCTTTACCCCCAACGGCATAATATACCACATACCTTTCATTATTGGATGGGAGAACAAAATGCAAAGTCAAAGACATATAGCATAAAATTCAGATCTTAGCCTTGGGATGCACCTACAGGCGTCCAAATAAAGACACAAAACCCCTTGGTGCATAATTTCATGCGCCCACAAACATGATATAAGAACAATGTTTCTGAGAAAAAGAAAAATTCCTACACAAACCTGTGGTGGACACAATCTTGGAAATATTGAGCAAGTCCCTACTGCTCCTAGAATCATAGTTGCTTCCAAAGGGAGCATGTGCAATTACATAGTACAAACAATAAATAGACTTATATCGTACAACAATGCAACATAACAAATTCAAATAACATAATATGGACAGGAACATATATTATTTAGTCTAGAATATAATGTTAGAAAACAATATATGGTACTTTCTAAGACAACTATGAAGTACATATATAGTAACTAGCAGATCACTAAGCTTACCAACCGTCAGCAACTACCAACAACTAAGAAACAAATATCATTACTAAAGAGCGCGCAGAAACTATTGACAGGGGCGTTGAAACAGTAGTTTAAACTTTAAATCTCATGAAATCACATTAGACATAGATATAACAATGAAAGATAAACATAGAGACATAAACACCAAAATTTCTTTAAGAAAACCCTTTTCCGTAAAAAACCACGGCACATCAAAATCTTTTAAAGAATAGTAGACACCACCCCAGATTACAAAATTGAGCACCAACTCACTGAGAGCATTGATCCTCCTCAAAGCACCAACTCTGGACAGTTGAGGCGCCAACCTCAATTAGAGAACCAACTCAATAATACAGCACATTGAAATCTGAAACAATTCTAGACTGGTTGTCTTTAAGCCATTAACATTTGCAACAAATACTCAAACAATATAAATATATAAAGAAAAAAACTCCTTCTTTTGAAACATCTCATCAATGATATTGCATAACAACCAAGAATTCAAAATTCAAACCTCAATCCCCTTAGCATGATCAAATGCACAAAAGACATATATCGATTGCATTTTATCAATGAACCACGCTTTGTCTGAAACATACAAAATTACAAACTTCCATTACACGAGACTCTTCTCCACACTCAGGAGTAGCAGGCAAAAAAAATCAAACTTTGCAACATAATAGACACAACCATGTGTCAGATATCCCTTCTTATTACAACACTAGATACTCAAGCCTGTTGATGTTTAGCATCAGGAGAAGTAAATCTGAATCTTCTATGATATTATTTGTAATTACATTTCAAAGATATAAGCAATTTGTGTTTTGACTCTAATATCTTACATTGCAAAGAAGTATCTATGCACCACTGTCTGATATACATGATAGAGACATATATATACGTACATGTATTCATACTGATGTACGCATACATGTACATATACATACATCCCTGTTATGTATATAAAACTGTGACAGTATATATGCATTATAATCGACCAACTTAAATGGTCAAGATTTATATTACTCATGACAGACCTTTCTGTCGGGTTTCATATTAACCACAGCAGATATCACTGTCGGGCTTTATATTACCCATGACTAAAGATTAATGTTGGGCTTCTTGCTACCCTCAACAGATGTATTGTCGGGGTGCAATAACCCTCGTCATATATATTCCTTCTTGTGTCGAGTTTCCAACCTGCATCTTGGCACTATTAATAACATTGTGATTATGCCTTGTGTTATTGAGCAAACTAAACATGGAACAATTACGTTGAACATGCCTCCGAAGAGGCATGTCCCTACGTGGCCCAAGAGACATGACTCTTCGGAGTCATGGCTGTTCATTAAATATATATTTGAGATCATTCAACTGCAGTGAACATATAACAACATACAAGTACCTACAAAATCATATTCACAATATAATACCATTGCTATTATCATTCTCAACATTTGTCTTACAGTGATCCAGTAAAAGCAATCAGTGCTGAGGAAGGAACAATTCAAGAACCTGCTACAAATACAGAGAAGATAAGCAAATTTATTCTGCTTGTTTGATTCAGAATGTATAGACAAATATTTGTAATTGTTTATCTATCAGAGATCCTTTACTTTTAACAAAGCCTAGCGATTGATAAATAATTATGATTGGTCATCCTTTTTTTCAAATACACATCTATCCTTCAAAATTATCACATGGTTGAACAACAAATCCTCATGACTCCCTCTTTCATTTTGAAACTGCACAGCCACCCATTTTTTAGATACATGCCCAACTTTGGAAGAATAATAAACACACGACACTACTTTTATTTCTATTCAAAGCTCAAACAAAATTATTTCTTGCTTGAGTTTTAGAAGCCAACCAAACATGTCTAACTCTATGATTCCCCCATCCAAAAACATGTCTTCAGCCGCATACAACTAATATTTTTGATAGTAGTCATCCCACCATACAAACAATTCTCTATGCATTACAAAAAATTCATATTCATACGCAGGGAATAATTAGTCAATTTGTTCCCAGTTTTATACCATACATGGAGTGAATATAAATAAGGCCATCCATTGACTTATCACGCCACTACATTTAATTGAGACTGAGCCTCTAGAATATTCAAACATAATGTGTCAAATAGGCTCATTTGGCACAAGACAGTAGACAAGTAGGCTGCTGGCTTTGATAGGCAACCAGCTCAAATCAATGACTATAGCTCAAACACAAAGCAATGTAGCTCAACTAAGAAACCAACTAGCTTAAGTAGGTAGGTAAGTAATTAAAGCTATCAGATTTCCACAATCCATGAATATGTTGTGTCTCCTTCTAGGGTTGGATTAAGTAAATTTTTTACCATAGCCTTTTGGATCACACTACATGATCCATCATCAGGATGCAAGAGAGGCAAGGAGAAGATAAATTACAAATTGTTGGCCAAAAAAGGAATAAAATAGGTGGGAGGGAGTGTAATGTCCCTTCTTTGGGAACATTAGAAATTATTAAGAAAGAACGAATTCTCAATATTAAAATTGACTATGTTACCTAGAGATTTATTATTAAAGATCAATTTAATATTCCTTGTGGTCACAAGAGGACAAGGAGAGATAAGACGAAACCCAAAAAGGAAGTCGAAGGATTATTGTTGCAAGAATAAAAGGAGAAGAGGCTCCTTCCTTTTGGGCATGCTTCATTTACTATTCCAATTTTCAATTCTCTCTTGTGAGAGCCATTCAGAAAGCTTCAGCTTTCAAACCGTGTGAGGATGTAGCCCCTCGTGCAAGCAAGCAGTGGTCGCAAACCCATTGCTAGTGGAGATATCAATTCAGCTGTCTCGGTTGTGCATCCAAATTCTTCTCTTAAATTTTCCAATCTGACTGTAGAACTATGTTTAAGATTGGATTTATAGTTGTTGGTTATTGTATTGTTGTTGTATAATACAATAACGTTTTAGGAGTTATCTAGAAGTTGCAGGTTGTTAGAGCTTATAATTTTTGTCGCATCCTAGCATGTTTCGGTCCCAAGTCTTCCCGTTGAAGTTGAACTTGAAGTTATAGTTTACTTCAACTTCAGGTTCAAGGTCTCATTAGCCTGCCATGTGATAAGCGCACTTTGTTTTCTCGAGTCGACCTTTGTAAACTTGGAGTCAAATTTAAGTTGAAGCCCGATCACGCAAAACTTCAACTTCAAGTTCAGTGTTGGCTTTGCCCACTAACGATTTTTGTATGCAGATCAAAGATTGCCGAGCCATTCAAAGGTGGGTCCCAGCATAATATTTTCCCAAAGCATCTGAAGTCATAAGCGGAGAAATTTAAGGCAGTACATGTTCGGGTCTGGAAAGATTTGATGGAGTATTAACAATGTCATTTCATGATTACTTGTTATGGGAAAATACGTGCGGATTTAACGAGGTATTTAAAACAAAACACCTGCGGTGCCTTTTCCAATGAATGTCACACGAACGAGTAATGATGGCATTTACTTGCTAAATCTGTCCTGCGATCCTCTGTGCAAATCATTCCTTAAATACATGCATTTTACCCTTTTCCACTCATCTCATCTTCTCCAAAGAAATCTCGGCGCTTTTGGGTAAGAAAGGCGAATTTTGGGCTGTGTCTTTGCCAAACTGTAAGTGCATCTCCATTCCCCTTTGTATTTTGATTGTGCTTTGCTTTGTTTTGAAAGTATTTCAAGCCGTGTCCTGTAGACTTGTTTTTCATAGCGATCATGACACTTTTTCGACCAAAAATGCCCAAGTTAGAGAAGCCGCCATTGCTCAGTTCCTTGCCCGAAATTCGTGATACGTTTTTGGTTAATAAAAATTTATCTGAGGTTGTTGAAAGAACCAAAAACACCCAGTCGAGTCCCATCTACCAAAGGCTAGTTGATAGTGGTTTATTAGAAGCCGCCGCCTTTCCCCCTGCAATTCCATACCCAGAACTCGTCCTCGAATGTGCAAACCATTATGACCCTGTTTCAAGATGCATTAAGAAAGCCTCGAGGGAAGTTGTCAAAATCAACAGAACCAGTGTCAATTCCGCCCTCAGGATCCCTCATAAAGAACCCTACGAGCCATGGACGTTCAAAGAAGCTAAGCACCTGTATGCCGCAAACAAAACTAGCTACGACACTAAGATTGCTCAGTCCTGGCTCTTGAAGCCTACAGAGGGAGGTTCTAGGTTACCTAAACCATTGACCATTGAGCATTTCATCAAGGAAATTGCAGACATTGTACTCCTCCTGAATAGAATTAAGGGAAATGAACATGCTTTCCACTGGGAATCTTGGATGTACTTCTTCATACAAAAGATAGTTGAAGGTGTCAAATTCATTGATTGGTCAGACCTAATGGCAGAGAACTTGCATAAGGGCTTGATAGATGTTACCAACTGTGGTCCATTTTTCTTGTCCTATTATTTAGTTTACACCCTAGCGGCATCTAAAGATTGGGAAAATCTTCCACATATACCTTGGGTAGATGACATGCCTATCTACCAATATTACAGAGATCTCCAAGAAGACACAGCATGCAAAGAGTTTAAGAAGGTCAATGATGTTTTTTTGGGGAAATTGGTGTTTGAACTACGAGGTCGAGAAAATGATAGGATGTCAGAAGAAGCCATGCAAATTGTGCAAATTTATGGTTGTTATTTCATTCAATTTCCCAGATTTACATATATCAGAGTGGGTGGTTATCCTGGTAAACCTTTGAAATTACCACGCTATTTTTCAGATTCTATAGTGTTGTCAGAGATGTGTAGGCAATTTGCTTCTCTTGTTGAGTCCTTTCAAATTTCCAAAAAATTCTCTTCAGTATTGTTCCCAATTGAAATTTGACATTATAGATGCCCCTGTTTGAAAGAAGCCATATTGTCAGCCAAATCATTAACCCGCTTATGTCTTAAGTCTTTCACCTCTCGGTTAGATTTTGACTACACCGGCTTTATTAGAAACAATGTCAAAAATGTGGCCTCTCTCTTTCATTCCCCGCAATTAGAGGATTTATGGGCGAACTGTCATAATGAATTTGAAGTGAGGAAGAGGCTCTGGTCACGCTTGACCATTAAGCAGGTCGTCATGTTTAATGTGGAGTTAGATACCTATGGGCTGAAAGATGATGATTCTGAAGATGTACTTGATCAATTTTACATGGACCAGATTGAATGCATGCCTATCCCTGAGATCGATTGGGAGAAAAGGGAAGAAAATGATGTATATGCCCGTACTAAAGATATAATAGTTAGAACTGCCAAATGGATAAAATCAAAGGCAGCAGCTACTCCAAGCTTTTCTGAGAAGTCTTCAAGAAGCAGAGATAAAAAGACTGCCCATAAGCAAACTAATCAAAGTGTCCCTGATTCTGTTGCAGGTCCACTTGAAGTTGAACTTGAAGCAGTTCCGAAAACACTTCAACTTCAAGTTCAAGAAGAAACTCCAAAAGGAAGGAGAGTAACCCGCCCAAGCACGAAGAAGGCATTAGCCGTCAAAAGCAAGAAAACCATAACCGTGGACTTGTAGACAGCAGAAGACCTATCTATGGCGGATAATGTACCTGAATCTCAGAATGTTCCAATGACTACCGAGAATCAGGAAAGCAACCTCCCTTTAGTTAAATGTTCACCTGCTACCATAAAGCATCAAACTACTCCTAAATGGCTGGAGACATCAATGGAGAAGAAGAGAAGTATAGTCCCAATATCTATGCCTATTGACGATCTGGTCAGTAAGTGCCTTGGTAAGGCACCCAAAGTAAAAAAAGCAAGGACCGAAGCAAGAATCAATTTTGACAAAAGTTCAGGTCGATGGGCAGCAGAGATAGCTACACCACCTGATGGAAGCTCTCGTGATTCTGTAGTGCCTCAAGATTTCCAAATAACAAAAGTTGATTTGGGAAAAGGAAACCGTGAAGTAGATATGGAATTCTTTGAAGTTTCTAACAAAAAGATCGTGCACAAAGTATGGAAAGATGGGCAAGATAAGCAAGAAATGAAGGAAATAATAAAGAATATGGCGCAATACATTAACACTATCTTGCATCCTGAAGCAAAGCCAATCCGTGAGATGTCAGCCATTATTGATGTATCCTCCGCGACCAATCAGCAATCATTGGAGAATCTGCATAAGTGCAAAGCAGTAGCCAAGGTAGCAGGTGAATGGGTCCAAGATGTTCTGCTTAACACCAAAAAACACATTGGACGTTTAGATCATGCTTCAAAGAAGATATCAAACATTGTCAAAAAAGTGGAGGTAAGTAATGAAGGATACGAAAAGGAGAGGAATAACTGGGCAAAAGTGGTAATATCGTTGGAGGATGTGCAAGAATTCGATTTGCAGAAATTTCAAGCCGAATGCCCTGTAGCTGGTCTTGATGAAAAAGTCCTATACGTCATCAAAGATTGCATTGAATGGCGGAATGAAGCACTGGCACAAGGGGTATCTGAAATCAAAGAAACATTACAAGAACTTAAGGTTATACATCAGATTATTCAAAATGACCTTAAGTGGTTTGTAAAACAGTTCATGGAAAGAGAAGATGACTCTGTTGCCCAATCAGACAAGATAATCAAAGAAGTCCAAAAGAAGTTTCAAGAATGGCAGGACAAGAAGACACCATCTAAGCAGGATTTCTCCAACGTGGCGCACACCGAAGCTATGTTGATTATCAATCTGAAGGACTTGGAAATGCACGAGGAAAAGGCTGCTGAACTGAAGAAGATGAAAGAAATTTGGAAGCAACGGCTCGCCTACATTGGTCTTCCACATCAATCCGTTATTTCCGCCTTTTCAACTGCCTACGAAACGTGGAAGATGGCGAAAGGTGTGGTTGGTGGAGACAGCGCAACCTGATCAAGAATTGCTTAGCTACAGTTTCTTTGCCACTTTGTTTTCTTGCAATTTCAGCTATCAGTTATTTCAAAAAGACAATTAACTCCTGGCAGGGTAATTTTGGCTTGAGTCCAGCCCCATGCCTATAAATGTAATAGTTAGTATTGTTTAAGGGGTTAGAATTTCTCCAACAGACCGTTAGACAGAACTACTTGTGTTTATGGTTTTATTTCTAGTTTAGAAGTAACACTTCAGAATTTCAGCAGATACATGAAACTCTACAATTTGATTTTGGGTTGAAAGCTTTGTAAGTGGATACTATTATCTGCTTATTTTTTTGGTATTTCTATAGATACTATTTAAGCTTTTAGCTGCGCTTGTTATTGATTTTTTGAAATTGTCAACTCTGAATTTGAAAATTCTGTGAGAAATTGGTTTATGAAATTTGCCTACTCGATGATTTAATTTTCAGTTATGTGGATCATTTTGATAATTAAAATCAAGTGGTTCTTTTGCATTAAAGTTTGTTTCATATTGATGAGATGAAATAAGTTGTTTCAACACCTCCAGCAGATTACATTCTTCGAAAGTTATTCTGTTGAATTTATTTGGTTAAAACTTTCACTGCAATAAAGGTAGCTGCCCCTGTTTCTATTGAAGAAATTTTAAGCAGAGAATTCCTAAGTTCCTCGGATAGGAATTCATTTGTTAGTTTACATTCTTTTCTCTGTTTTGATATATGAACATTTATGGGAAAAACTGTTCACTAACACTGGTCATGGTATTGTTGATATCTAATGCATCAACGTATTTTCGAATTGTGGGAAGGTTAGTTGTTTAGTACTTTGATTTGTATTGCATTTTCATTGCTTGCACCTTAATGCCAATTTGAAGAAGACATAGTGATTGGAGTGAGTTCTAGCCTTTATTTATTGTTCATGTTTCTTCTTCATGTGCATGTATTTCTGAATATTATATTTAAGAGTTGCAGAAACAACTTTTTGGGTTATCATATGTTGTTCATCTTTGCTGGTCATTTGATTAGAATGTTTATATTTTGGGGTTAGCAGTAAGGGAAACAAAAAAATTCTGGTTCAAACATAATAGTGCTTGTTCGAATCATTACAGTGGTATCAAAGCCATAGTATCTTGCCAGCCTGTGAGGTCAAGAAGTTGAGATTAATTGCTTTGATATTTGTCGGGTTGCTTAAATGTGACGGGTACTTCTAGAGACAAAAACCCTTGGATTTGTGACTCAGCAAGCTAGACATAGCCCCAACCTAAGATTGGAAAGAAGGTATTCGAAGGTTTTCCAAGGCCTCATTGTAGTCAACGGTTATGGTAGAACTTCACCAGCTAGTGCCTTAAGATCTGGCCACTGTTTGAGTAGTGTGTGTGTTCAGTTTTCAACGGTTTAAGTGGTAGTCTCGACGCAAGTAACATACAGTCGTATGCACTCTTCTCCAGCAAAGACGTCGGGTTAAAACAAGGTGGTCACCGTGCAGGAGAACAAGAGGGTTGAAGAGCAGTTGCATAGCCTCCACGATCAGTAGTTTTTCTACCCTAGTCTTTGTCTTGGAAGCGATACACCATTCAGGTAGAAATCGGCAAGTTAGAAAGAAATCCCAATGGATAGTGGAGGTATGTGCCGTTGTAATACCCATTTGTGTGAGCACATTTTCTGCTCTCCATTTTTGGAATACTTAAATCTTGGCTGAAAGGAAGAACACTCAAAATAGGTGGTGAATGAGTTTTTTCTAAGTACTATCGTGGCTATTGGAAGATATTACGATAGGAAGAAATACGGCATTTGGGACATCCCATTATGTTCTGAATGTCTGAACTCACGAGTCTGTTGTTCTCGGCAATATAAAGTGTCAACAAGAAGGTCATCACGTCTGGGCAGTGTTGGGACTCTTTGTAGAAACCACGGGTTGTACCAGGAAACACGGGAGGAAGCAAGGTTAGGACGACCGCCATACTACACATTATTACCAATACCTTAATTCCTGCACTGAAGTTCTTTAAGATAGTATTGGGTGTACCTGCAAATTGTTTTCAAGACACCATAAAACTCTCAATAGCATCCTCGACGGCTCAAAGGAGGTATACATTTCATAGGAAAAGGATATTACAGACAGTGAAGTAGTCGACAAGAGAATTTGGAGCATCCAGGCTATTACAACGCTTGAAATCTTTTACTAAATTGAGCAACTGTCATTGGCGATACCAAAGTTGGCTCAAGCTGGGCACGACATACTTTAACTGCCGAATATATTATGATTATAGAAAAAGGAGATGCTATTATAGTCATATCTGAGTGATAAGAGAATAAGTTGGATCCAACCTACGTTAGACAACAAAGAATCTAGAGTTGTAACAGCAGTGTTATTATGCTTAGACAAACTTAACTGTGACGTGGGGCCCATCGTGTCAGAGTTGGATGGAGGAGCATATATAAAACAAAAACATGCCAGATACAGAATGAGACAAGTGCCGAAATCCAATTTTGAAATCGATAATTAGTTCATTCTTCGCAACATGTGCTTGTAACGACTGAGGGAACGTGTCATATTCAAGAGTTAAATTGGTGAGTTTCCAAGTATATTGCAGGAGGTGGAAATAGAATGAGATGTGTCGGATATTGGCAAGAAGGGAGCTTGGATGAAACCGACAGTAGTTGTGATTTTGTTTCCGCAAACATTTTGAATTTACTCGAAAGTCCATACATTAGAGCTACTCGATATTGCACCAGGAGTGACTATACTGGATGCCCTCAAACGAGTTCTTCAACTTTCGTCTATCTGTTCAAAACGATTCTTGACAACCAAAGTTGATTGCTGTGTCACAGGTCTTGTTGCACAGCAGCAGACAGTGGGGTTTTGCAGATATTGTTGTTATTACTCAACCATATACAGCCAAGCTTGATGAAGAAGGGGCAAACATGTTCGATGCAGCTATTGCTCTTTCTGATGTAATGATAAAACTTGGAATAGCTTCATCCTATACACACAATGACAAACTACAATCTGCGTATAATTTTTAACAATCAACAGGTAACAATATTAGAAGCAGTTTCTAGTTGATACTGGCGGACTATTAATGGTGACGTGGATGTTGTCTGATGTACGCAATATGCTTTCAAGCTAAAGTATTAAGGTGACTGGTGTGAGCTCTCATAATCTTTAAATTGTGAACTCTTAGCTATTGCATACTTGGTGGAGACTATTGAATAGCTATTCGTAGCTGAGGTGTGGCTGTTTATCATTTGCAAGTGTTGTAGCTTCTATTTCTGTCTAGTAAATGCATTTTTGAGCATCATTGGGACATTTGCACATTGGTTTCAGTTATTAAGTTTAGCTTTGATTTCAGACTGCTATCACGTACAGACTAAGTGCAGCTAACAGGTCAGGAGTAACATTGTGACTGCCATATTCTTATTGTGTGCATTATTGGTATTAAGCTTGCAACCTTGTGTGCTTTCTCTGTTGTTATTATGCAATACATTGAAAATGAAAAATGAAATCCTGGAAAACATATATACCTACACATTTGCAAGCAAATTGTTTGAGAAGATGTATCAGAGTTCAAATTGCAGAAAATTTAAAGGAAACAGGGTGGATCACTATACTATGCGTACTATGATATAACTATGCAGAAAGGAGAAAAAATATCAAGGAACAAATCTGACATTCGTGTTCACAACTGTTTATAGGCAACCGTCTGCTATGGAACTTATATTCTATACAGCTGTTTTGTTGCAATAGTGCCGAGGATCATTATAGTCTAGGGTCTTCGGCATGTCGAGCAGGTAGTATAGAGAATTAGGCAGAGGATGAATCACAGAAGGAGTGCAGAATTTTATTCATGATGAAAGATCTGCAAAAAGGATCCTCTCAACCAGTTTTATGTTAAAAGTATTTTGAAGCAAATCATAATTGATGCAGAGTCTCAATCTCGGGGGTGCTTGACGTTTTCTATGAAAAGTATGCACATTATCTCACTAATTACAAGGATTATGATTTGTCTCAAACTGGAAAATTGTCTGCAATTTCATAAGTTTGGATAAGGCTTTGACAATTTGATTTTAGGTTTTGAAATAAAAAAGTTACAGTCAAATAGTACCATTAAGTGTTTAGCGCTGCTAGACTACTGTTGGGTAGTTACTATCAGGTTCAAGAAGCAGATCAAATTGCCTGGATTAAAAAATTAGGAAAGGAATTGGATATTATCAAGAGAGCTACTATTAAGCCACAAGAATTGTTTGTTCGAAATTCAGATTTTGTTGTAAAAGCTAAGTTACTCAACATTTATGGAGAGTACAAAGGATTTCCTATCCGAATTCAAAACAATTTATCATTCAGCAACTACTTGGATTTTTATCTAGGTCAACAAAATATAACTAATATGGAAAAAAAGAAAGTATCTGGAGTGGGCCCAGGATCTCTTTGCAAACGAAAAGCACACAAGGGTCTATGAAGAAATTCTAATAAGCCAAAATTATCATTTGGATGATATTGAAATTGAAGAGCAGACAACTACCAGAGATGAGCAGCCTTCTCGCGATCACATAGAAGATATTACACGAGGTACAAGTTTTTATGTTGGTGAAATGGAGGAAAGCGTTGACAAACAAGCAAATGAGGGCGGGTGCACTCCAGATTATTGTTGGTTGGAATCTTTGCAAGATGAATCTTTTAATTCTGATGCCCATGACATAAGATTAGAAGAACATATCAAGATGGCCCTACAAAACGATGAACCGCTTCGAAATAACAATCATGAAATGCACACCTTAAGGAGTCAGCTGAAGGTTAATGAAAATAGTATTGTGACCTCTCTAGTACGTTATGACAACACTCATAAGTTGGTGGAAGATCTATGCAGAAGGGTTCAAAGTGGAGTGTAAAGAGATTGGCTTGTTGCTGATGTGCAGGTGATCATAACAGCTCTTGAGACTATGAAATCAAATTATTTGTATTTGTTTTTCGACAGGGATAACATTCTTAAGGTTGCTGAAATTCTTTCTAATCAGCTGGGTAAAGAAAGGAATGAGATTATGGATCTCAAAAGGGAGCTTAAGGATACTCATAAGGCATTAGATGATACTCGATTTTCTTTTCAAGAGGCAGGACATCATATTAGGATCATGAATTACTCTCAAGAGCACGAGGATAGAGAGAGGTAGGAGTTTTTCCTAGAGGTAATTGATAAATTTGAGAGCATTCAGCAAAAGTATGATTTGGATAGCTGTCCCAAACGGTTAAGTAGCAAAGCTTCAAAATGCTTTCAGCTTGTTGACAACCCTTTGTTTGAAGGTGCTGCTGATTGGACATCCAACAATCCTCTTTTTGTGTTACATGATGGGTCTTCTCTTGTTTGCCATGAAGAGGAAGAGTTTGATTTCAGACTTTGGGATCCTGGCTCAAATTCTAGCAGTGAATTCGGATCTCAGCCGGGAAATGAGGAATCAACTTCCATTGTTTGTCATTTGATCGATCTCAACATAGTTTCTGATTTCATTTCATTCAGGAGTAGGGTGAATTTTCTTCATCAGCCTCCGAATAATTCTCGGTGGAGTATTTTTTTGAGGATTCTGGGAAGATTTTCAGCATCTTTCATACTCAAAGCACCTATGCGTTTGAGAATTCTCCTAGTTGATGCCGACAGTACAAACTTTGTTGTCCATGGGATGATAATTTCAGCCTTTGAGCAATTCATTTCTTAAATCATCCATCTAAGTCAGGTTTTCACATTCTACTGGATTATACATGGACACTGGATATATTTCTATATCATCATAGCAGCGAGGCAGCATAAGAGTTTGGGATCCAGGTGTTGGCAGGTTGTATCTTTGGTTGGATAAGGATTTTATTGAGGTCCTATTCAGTTTGAGGCTAATTATGATGATGATCAGTGATGATCAATTTACAAGCATAGCATTTCTTCGAAGATTAATATCGGATCCAAGAATTCGGGTGACAGGTATTTTGCAGAGTGGTATCGTGCTTCACAGTTTGACCAAGTTTGTTGTCAATCTGGGCTACTAGATTAACTACAGATTTATATGAGATCCAAGTACATATTGCTTGAGGGTAAGCAATCTCAAGGAGGGGAGATTTGTAATGTCCCTTCTTTGCGGACATTAGAAATTATTAAGAAAGAACGAATTCTCAATATTAAATTTGACTATGTTACCTGGAGATTAGTTATTAAAGGTCAATTTAATATTCCTTGTGGTCACAAGAGGACGAGGAGAGATAAGACGAAACACAAAATGGAAGTCGAAGGGTCATAATTGCGAGAATAAAAGGAGAAGAGGCTCCTTCCTTTTGGGCATGCTTGATTTACTATTCCGATTTTCAGTTCTCTTGTGAGAGTCATTCAAAAAGCTTTAGCTTTCAGCCCGTATGAGGATGTAGCCCCTCGTGCAAGCAAGCAGTGGACACAAACCCATTGCTAGTGGAGATATCAATTCAGGTGTCTTGATTGTGCTTATAGGTTCTTCTCTTAAATTTTCCAATTTGACTGTAAAACTATGTTTAAGATTGGATTTATAGTTGCTGGTTATTGTATTGTTGTTGTATAATACAATAACGTTTTAGGAGTTATCTAGAAGTTTTTGGTCATGGTATTGAGAATATCTAATGCATCAACGTATTTCCGAATTGTGGGAAGGTTAGTTGTTTAGTACTTTGATTTGTATTGCATTTTCATTGCTTGCACCTTAATGCCAATTTGAAGAAGACAAAGTGATTGGAGTGAGTTCTGAATTTTATTTATTGTTCGTGTTTCTTCTTCATGTGCATGTATTTCTGAATATTATATTAAGAGTTGCAGAAATAACTTTCCGGATTATCATCTATTGTTCACCTTTGTTGGTTATTTGATTAGAATGTTTATATTCTAGGGCTAGCAGTAAGGGAAACAAAAAAAATTTGGTTCAAACATAATAGTGTTGATTCGAGTCATTACAGGGAGGGAGAGAATTGGATATGCAAAACAAGGCTGACATGACCTCCAAGATAATATTTAACCAAAAGAAACCAAAAACCAAAAGAATGTAAAATAAACAACCAATAATTGAAAAGATCAAAACGAAAACAAGCGAAAAATAATTAAAGACAAAAAGAGAGAAAACATCAAACATATATACATATACGTATATGAAAATATATATAAATCTATGTATATGTAAATATATATACATATATATACACATAGATATCTATATACATATATATGTCTCTATATACATATATACATATATATATATATATATGCATACACACACACACACACATTCCATAGTTCCCAAACTCATCGCAAGTCGGGCATGTTTGCGAGCTAGGTCAACCCAGCTGAGTTCTGCCAACTTGGTAACTTGGCTCATCGAGTTTTCGAGCATGACTCGCCCATCTGGCCAAGTTGGCATTACTCGCCCATCTCCCTGAGTTCGAAGATGCATAACTCAGCTAGGTTTGAACATACATTTACAAGTTTACTTTGCAATTCAACACTTGGCACAGGGGGCAAGAGGATTTATACAAATATAACATTTAAGTATAAGTTACATTATACTTTAAGTTATATTTCTATAAATACTGTCAGGATATTAGAGATAGGTTTCAGTTTCATAGGAGTTGAGATGCAAAATCTAGATTTTGAGGTTTTCCAAATAATTCCAAACTCGGCCAAATTCCAAGATTGAGCACGTCTTCAGCAGTTTAACCCCCCATAACTTATCCTTGCCTTCTAAGGTCAAACTGAAGCTAGAATAAGGATTGTCTAGAAGCTTTAATTTTTTAACTCATTTCATCCAAAATCCCTTTGGTTTCAATCCATATTCCTAACAGGCTTAGCTATAATTTACATTTTACATATATGGTGGATTTATAATTTATGTTCATTAGTCATGTATGTAATGACAAATTAGCTTCTATTCGATGATGTTAAATTGTTTTTAAGTTTTATTCAATAAAGGGTGCATGAAACAAGTTTTAAATCGTTAAAAATCTCTAAATCTCAAGGGTTTTTCATTTTTTTGAGCCATTGCCGATTCACGAGTCAACTCGGCCTTGCTAAGTCTGAGCCAAAACCGAGTTTGGTAACTATGATACATGCACCAAACAAAAGCAAATAATATCACAAATATAAAATGAAAATAAAATAATAAAAATACAACATAAAAGAGTCAAGAGAAATGCCAAAAAACATGAAAATATATAAAAGAGGAACAAATACAAGCAAAAATAAGCTCACATAAAAGGAAACTAATGAAAAAGACACGATTATACTTGGGGGGGTGAATCAATATAATAAGGACTTTTGTCAATTAAAATTTTAATCACCACAATAAAATCAATTACTGAAATAAACAATTATGCACATGAACACAATGACACAATATTTACATGGAAACCCAATGCGGGAGAAAACCACGGCAGAACAATTGCTTTTTATATAAACTTCTTTTACAATGATTTGTAGTCACCAACCTACTAGAGGCTGCAACCTCTATGTTTTATGAGCACCAACTCCCACACTGTCTTCGTGAGCACCAACTCACTACGGAAGAAATCTATTTTTCCACCTTTATCTTGTTGCTTTCTAAACTGATGATGGATGCACTGTATTCCTTTTATTTTGAAGTAAGCTAATAATACTTCCTTTTACTCCTCACCCTTCCTTATATAAACTTCACAAGTCTGATTATATAGTATCTTCCATTCACCCTTTTACTCTGCTATATATATGCCAATTAAAAAATCTGAATGTATATATCGTATTCTCTTTCCTCTCATTTATCTTCTACCCTTCTCACTTCTCTATCTGCTGAATTATTTTTATTTTCAAATGAAGTATTCTCTACTTATATCTCTTAAGTTCAAATGAGGATCGTGTCTCTTGGCAAAAGAGACAACTCTAAGTTATGCATTTTCATTATATAATTCCACCCTTAGTTCTACTCGCACCTTTTCTTAATTATTTTTCCAATTTGTACTGCTCGATCTTTAATATTACAATCTTTTAATATTATCGGGTTCCCTTGTGAATTGATGTTGCTTTTTTATATTGTCGGCAGCTTTTTAAAAACTTTGGTTTGTATTCTTAATAATACCGTTGCCTCTAATGTCTCCGACTTTACAAATATATCGCTGCGAGCAAATATAGATTGATGAACTCCCAACTATATTTTCATGTTGATGTCATCCGCCTACGTTGAGCCTGATAAAACTGCAAGTTTTATGCACATATTTGTGTTCCATATCCCATCGCTACTTAACAAAATTATTTGCTGTATTAATCCGCTGCTTGCTTATTTTTTGTATCGAACCCTTATTTACCCTTTGGCAATGATATTTTTAACATATTAATATTTCTTGTGCTGTCATTTTCTATCTGGTCTTTCATATTCCACGTGATTGCTTGTATTTGGTTTACTATACATGCCCGCACGACATGTTTATGGTATCTCTTGAGACCTGATGGTGAACATATCCCTTAAATCGTTCCATGGTGACATTCTCAACGTATCAAATCACTGCCTTGCCGTGTTTGGGATTCAACACAGTTATTGTGCTATCGCTGCCAATCATGACACTGCTCATGAATTATTAGTTCCAAAATAGAGACCACTGCGTACTTTGCATACTGGAAATTTGCTCTTATTTTTCTAATCACTGGAACAACATAGTCTAATCATATCAATGATCTTCATTACACTTATGTCGTTGATCATCAAACTTAGTACCTTTGTTTAAATTTGCACACTCCATATTTGACGCAAAGAGTTGTCTTCATGCTACCGCATCAAATTAAATTTATATGCTGCCCCATAATCTCATCAGAATTTTTCCTTTGTTTGTGCATCATGCTTAAATGGCTTTCATGGTCTTTATCACTTTTTGTTTTATATTATTTCATATTGCTCAATGGGTAATGATATTGCAATTTGCAACCAAATATCCATGCATTTATAGAATTGGCCTAGCAAGCAAGCAAGCACCTCCTGATTTAGTTCTGTTTTCTTTCTTAATGTATCAATGTTTGCTCTTGGATTTTGTCATTGGTCCTTTGTTTCTCTTCAATATTTGTTGGTCCTTTGTGTCACTCCTTATGTTATCTACCATAGTAATCAACTCCTATTTGACTTAAATGACAACTTCTTCTTCATACCTTTGACATTGATGATACTAACACTTTAATTTGTTCATTGCTCATGAAACTCTAACATCAATGAGAATACTTCCATCAACTAAAGGAGCAAATAAAAGAACAAATATACGAATATAGGAATATATAACCATAAATAAACAAACATATAAAAAACTAGAATATTAATAAGAGAATATATATATGTATATAGAAGAAATAAACAATACAATAAAATCCACGACCAAAAAAGTGTATAAAAAAAATTAATAGTAGAAATAAGCCAAAGAATAAAAAGACAAAAATAAACAAATGCATTAAAAGATCAAAATAAAATCAAAAAACAAGACAAAAAAGGCAAGAATAAGAACAAATAAATAACCCCAAAAGACCAAAAATATGTAAGAATAATAAACAGAAAAAAAGGAATAAATAAAAGGATTGGAGTATACACAATAAAAATATAAAAGAAAGAAAAAAGAAAAAGAAAATGACAAACACAATAAAAACAAAAATATGAAAAGATTAAAGAAGAGAGCAAAGACGAGACAAAAGGCAACAAATAAACAAAAGCACAAATACAGAGGGAGAGAGAGAGAGAGAAGATCAACAAACACTAGTAGGGAAGGAGGAGCAACCACAAAAGGGGGGCACACAAACCAACAAGGAAAACGAGCACCAGGGACAAAGATGAGAAGGAGAGGGCAAGAATGAAGAGCAACACAAGAAAAGCATGATTGCGTGTGAAGTAGAAACAAGGAGTGAGAGAAGGAAACAAACCAAGGAGAGGAGACATCAAAAGAGTACCAACATACCCAAAAAAACAAGGCACACAAAGAGATCGACAAAAGGAAGAGAGACCCCCACAAAGGATGAAAATTAAGGAACAAAACACATGGCGAGCTGAGTGCTAGGAAGAATGGCCAAGCTAAGACCAGTTCAACAAAGAAGACAAAAATAGATGCCAAAGGTTACTCAAGCTCCAACCATCATCCTAATCAAGGTTGGAGAGGTTATTGTTGATTTCAATAGCCTCCTTGAGTTTCCTTTTGAAGATATTATCTTCCTTGAAAACAACTTGTATGTCCTCTAAGTGGATATGGTGCTCAGTGGAGGAGGAATGCTCGACCAGAACAAATTTGAGAACACAATCATGCTTGATATCTATCACGTGCTCTTTGATTCGAGTGATAAACAATTGCCCAGTTTCACCTATATAGGGGGTGCGACAAGAGCACAAAACCTTATAAACTCTAGATTTTGGAAAGGCATCCCTAGAGTTTTTAAGAGGCGAAATGCTACTCTTCAAGGTGGTTAAGGGCTTAAATGCAACCCAAACACCTTTTTTGACTAGAATCTTAGAGATCTTTTTGGAGAACCCTCCTACATATAGAAGGGAGATCAGGGAAGTCCCATGGAGAGAGGGGAGGCGATAGGAAACAGAGAGAGAAGGATCTGGCTTGGTGGAAAGCCCTAGAAATTTGTTTATCAAAATAGTAATTCCATTCGAAGACACGACAAAGATGAGTCAACTCTTGGTCTAAATTGTCTTCATCACAAATCTGATAGGCTCTAAAAGAAAACGTTTTGAGGACGCCAACTTTTTGGTTGGGGTGTTTGTGAGAGGAAGCGTGAAGATAAAGGTCAGTGTGAGTGGCTTAACGAAAAACCCTATAATCAAGAGAGACATCAAGTTTTTTGTGGATCAAGAGATCAAGGAATGGTAATTTTTTATCAAACTCAATCTCTTTAGTAAAGGAGATTGAAGGCACAAGATTGTTGATATGTGCATGAAACTTCTCTAGTCTATCAAGACCATGAGGTAACCAAACATTGGTATTATCCACATATCGCTTCCACCACTTAGGCTTAGGGGGAAAGATCGCAAGGCAATCTCTTCAAATTGCTCCATATATAAATTTGGGATCAACGACAAAAGGGGTGAGCCCGTGGCTAAACCATCCACTTGTTCATAAATAACCCCTTGGAAAGAAAAGAATGTGGAACGCAAGCACAACTCCACAAGGGAGGCAACCTCAACATTAACCTTGTGTTGAATAATCTCTATAGAGTTAGAAATGGGAACCTTCATGAAGAGGGAAACCACGTCAAAGCTATAACCAAAATGTCAGTATTGTAACATATGGTGTCCTTAAAGGACTGGACAAAATGGTGAGAGTCCTTGACAAAGGAGTCAACATTACCCACAAGAGGGGACAAAAGTTTAGCTAAGAAGGAAGCCAACTTGTAGGTTGGAGAACCAATAGAATCCACAATGGGTCTCAACAAAATGTTGGCTTTGTGGATTTTTGAAATCCCATAAATGTGAGGTGTTAACTCCTTAGCAAGCAAAACACACTTTTTAATTTCTTCATCAATGATGAGTTGGCAAGTCACTTTTACCCATAGCTGGTCTAATCGTTGAGTAATAGGCGAGCTCCTACTAATCCTCGAGTTTTTGTAGGCAGAGAGTTTTTGCCAAAAAAAAATCGCGACTCGGTTACCTAAAAAATCATTGAGTTTTTTGTCATTAATCATCGAGTTTTTCAAAAATACTCTTTTTTTAAAAATAAAAATCATAAATTTTTGAAAACTTTTTTTTTTTAATTTGTTAAAAGCAAAAGGAAGAAAGCCTATATATATTATAAAAAATAGAGAATTACAATATGCTAATAGAGTTGGGAAGAGGAAGATGTAATTGTAATGATGTAATTACTTCCACTTTGACACAAACTATTTACTAGTTTGCTTCCAACCATCAGTATTCCGCATGAGAATGTGATTTTGTACCCACTGTGCATTTATATATATCTAAACTCTACTTGTTTCTTTTGTGTTCTCTTTAATTAACTCATTAAATACATCTTCTCATTGAATTTTGCAAAAAAATGTATTTTTAATTTAATTTAGGCAATTTTTTAGGTTCACCAGTTTTTTTTTTGAAAAACTAGCCGAGTTTTTCCCGAATAAACTTTTTGGGCCTTAGCGAGTTGTTGTCGAGTGAGATTTTTCCAACTATGCTTTTACCTTCTTCATGGTTTTGGTACAAGGGTTGTGAGAAATAACCTTATAGTTGATGGTGTCTCAAACCTCATGCTTCTTGATAATGTAATTAGAGCCAATATCTTCTTTGGAGATGATGAGATCATGGTTACGGATAAGATTCATAAAGGCAAGAATCTCAACTTTGGGAATGTTACACCTAGGTGGCTTTGCGAGCCCCAGAAAAACTATCCAATCCTGCCTAACTTCCTCAATGATAGGGATGGGTAAAGAAAGAAACACATTCTCAATTTCAACAAGAAAGTCGATATGAGGAATGGTGTGCAGAGAGATAGAAAAATTAAGGCATCTTTAAAGAAATTTGACAAAAAGGTGGGTCCAAGGTGGCTTGAGACAAGTTGACCACAAAGGTAAGTAGCTCAAGCCCCTTAACTAGGCAACCAAGCAACTCATCCAAAAACTCTATTACTTATAATAGCTCTCTAGAATTTATACGACCTTGATCATCAACATTTGACATCAATGACAACATACTCAATAATTACACTGCCAACTAGAACATTATTAATGGATAGTTATGAACACGGTTTAACTATCAACTATAAATCACAATACACCATAAATCACAACTAAATTTTCCACTTAACTAGGATTAAGCATATTCCTTTTCATCAAGTGGATGAAACTATGAAGAGACCAATTCCTTGCTACAATAGAGGAAGTGGTTGTTGATGTATGTAACAGATAGCAAGCATCCTCAATAGAGGAACTAGTCATCTGAGTTGTTTGTCACATCATTCTCATGTCATGTCCATTATCCCATAGGGAGTTTTTAAGGAAGATGAATTTTTTATATATTTGGACCTTGAAATTTGACAAATATAATCAGTTGCTCCTAAAGACTAAATGCAATCTCAACACTAAACATCTTGCCAAGGGCCTACAAAAAACCCTTTACCTCATCAACATTAGGAAGATTTCTACTAGCCCTAGGTGCATGAACTTGAGAATTAGAGCATAGGCTACCATATGAAATAGTGTGTTCATTATGTAACATCTCCATATCACAATACGCCTAATATGCTCCTCATACAATTTCAGTCCAAAAAACTTATCATGAATTGGGTGCTTCATATGTTAAGCACATTGTCACATCCCTCATAAATCTTATTAAAATATTTTTAGTATCTCAACATATTTAGCTAAGTCTAGTTAATGGTCATTTAGGCATTCTTTTTTATTTGTTTTTTGTTAGCAAACAGATTTGTCCTTGTATAAATGCTTCAAGAATGCCCAAAGTAGAAGAGAAAGCAGAAACCAATAGAATGGATTCACTTGCAATGGTGATGTGCAAGTGCTATTTGAATTTTGATATTAAGGTACATGGTGTAGGAGCACCTAGTCTTAAAGATATTCGAGATGATCCCTAGAAATATTTTAATTATTAAATGTAACTCCATATGTTTTTATGTATTATTCCATGTAATGGAATCAATGGTAATACCTAAAGGCAATAAATGTAAAGTTGTCAAGGAAGTGCAAAACTATAAGTTGTAATGTTGTAAAAAGTGCAAAAAAGGTTAAGAGAATGTAAAAAGTTGGTTGGGAAATTGTAAACCACCAATGATTCTATAAATACTGATGTATGGTTAACCAAATCATTAATGGAACAAAATATTTACATTTGAAACAAATTTGGAGTGATTCTAAGTTGTTTTGATTGGTTTTTCAATTTTGTGTTGGTTCCAAGTATTGTACAACCATCTACAAACTGGATATAATCTATAGAATTGGTTAGTAGGATTAATAACCTTCCTTTTAGTTTTGGTTTGGAGTGATTATGTGAAGAAATAAATAAGTTATAAGCATTTTGGTAAAAGAGCTTGTTTGCAGATTTGGTATTCCCTGACAGCAGTCATGTTGAATCACTTGGTACTGACACATATGGAATAGTTATGAACTCTAAATGAATTCATTGCAAAGATATCTGAATCTAGTTTTATTTTCATTTGGTTCGAGTCATTTTCATTGAGATTTGTGGAAGTTATACATTTCTTAGTGAAAACTGATTTTTTAATATCTTCAATGGAGTTGCAAGCATAGATTTGCATGCATGTAATGATTTATAGATTGGAAGATTTAATGGCTTATCTGTTTGGAAACTAGACTCAATAATTCTTATTACTAAATTGGTTTGGGATCATTTGATTTTTTATTGTGAAAGATATTGGATGCCCTATGCAGGGTTACAAGTTTTATTACTAGTTTATGACAGTAAAAATGGGTCTTGGTACAGAGACCATAACTTGTAATTTGTTTATTGTATTGGGCTCAGATTTGGATATGTTTGAGAAAGATTAATGTCGAAGAATTCCGCCAAAGGGTTTGGAAATTAAATGTTAGAAACAAAAGTTATGTATTATATTCTACAGAATAGAAATCAGACAATGTAAATGGTGAATTACTTGTAAACTTGTGTTGAAAAGTGTTATATTTTACCTCATGAGATGTCTCTAAGAATGAAATTTATTTCATGGATTTTGAAAGGATCAAAATGTATTGTAATGTCCCCGCTTTGGCGGTAATTTGAGTTAATTAATTTAATTAATTAAGTTGTCCAAAATAATGAATATTTTATGAGGATGACTAATTAATTATTTTAATTAAATAAATAAGTGGTATTAAGTTAATTATTTATAAAGTTATCAAATAAATAAATATTAAAAAGGTAACTTTATATTTAATTAATTTAATAAAGTGATTTGAAAAATATCTTATAAAGTCACTTAATAAATAAAGTAAAAATAATGTTCTAGAAGTTTCTGGAGAAACTGGAGAAAAAGAATAAATAGGCATCCTGGGCTTCGTTCTCATCATCTAGTTTTTATCATTTCTCTTGACATCAGACTGTGAATACAATCACATGGTCTATTGTGAAGCCAAGAGTTTCAGATAGTCTATTGGTCTGTGGGAACGATACCTCCTAGTAGATCGCATAACTGAGGAAGTGAAAGATCTTCTGAAGGGTTGCACTTGGGAAGTGGTGTTCAGCCATTTCAGGTTGAGCTTAATTTGTATACTCAGACTACCTGAGGGTTTGAGTTTTTTTGGAAGCAGTCCGAAAAAGCAGGTCCAAAAAAAGCAGATCCGAAAAAAGCAGTCCGAAAAAAGCAGATCTGAAAAAGCAATTCGAAAAAGCAAAGCGAAAAAGCAAATCCGAAAAAAGCAAGTTAAAAAACAGATCAGAAAAAGCAAAGCAAAAAGGCAGCACTAGAGAAAATTATTACAGCTATCTACAATCAGGTTCCTTTGGATATTACATGCATTGTTCTTATCATTTAGATGCATATTAGAAAGTAAGGCTGTAGGTGAAAGTTGTAACAGATTTAAGCATTATTCATGCGGATGTAAGCCAAGAGTCTTGGCCATTTCATACTAGCATTGTAGTTGACATTTTATGTGCAATAAAAGAGACATAAGTTGCTGGTCTGATATAGTGTAATTGAATATGTATTTATCATTCATGATCAGCTTATTAGTTTGCATGCCAATTGTTTAACAAAATGTCAATTGGCTGTAGGTTCGTTTTTTTGGCATAAATAATGTTATAATTTTGCATTCCAAGTGTTTGTCAAAATTACTAGTTGTTGTAGCTGCATATTGCAAGTAGTTTCAGTCACATATATGCATTCAGTATTGTCAAAATAAGTTGCACATTCATGTTAGGTCATTGTTTAGTCAATTCAAAGTCTTATTGCAAGCATTCTTGTTGATGCTAAGTGAAGGAAAGAGCCATAAAACCAAACTGAAATTTTATATCAGACATATGACCCTTGTATGCAAAATGTTTTCTTGAATATTTATCAGCATTTTGGAATCAGATTTGAGCAGTGTGATTACAGTGGTATCAAAGCGATTTCCTGCCAGCCTGACTAAGTTATTTCAAAAATAATTTAATTATCAATATGGCGTTAATAGGAGATAGGGATTTCAAAGAAAGAATGCACAATGCAAAGAAGAAATTGGATTGTCCATTTCAGCGAACAGAGGACCTTCTACAAACTTTGGAGTTTAGAAAATTATTTAGGCAAGATTGATCAGTCAAAACCCAATCCTATGCAAATAGCTTTATCTCCAGCACTTGGTTCGTTGGTTAAGCCCCACTTATTGAGACATCATGATGAGGTGCTAAGACTTGCAGCTCTCTCTTGCATTAGTGAAATCATGAGGATAATAGCTGGCCTTAATTCTTATGACGATCAAATTAGGAGAGATATACTTCACGCCATGGTAAAAAGCTTCAAAAAGTTGGACAACATCCAGGACCCTTATTTCACAAAAAGGGCGAGATTACTTGAAGTATTTGCAAGGTGTAGATTTGAAAACATTATGCTGGCAGTGGGTTGTATCGATGACATTCACAAGATGTTTAACACATTTTGGAATATTATGGATGAGTTTCATCCCAACAACGTATTAGCATCAATGCATTCCATCATGTTCACGATCTTGTTTGAGAAGGATGAAATTTCTAAACTTTTGGCAGAAGATTTATGGTGGGTTTGGACAAATGAGAGGAATGTGTCACCTATGGCATGTACGTGATTAAAGAGCCTGATTGATAGGCCTAAGGATCGAAGTACTTTTCCTATAACAGGCAGAAACTTGTATGACGAGTTTAACAGACATGCTTATTCGATACAGGGAGACATTAGCACATCTTCAGGTAATGGTTTATCTGCATCATCTTCACAGGCAAAAGTGGTTACAGATGTTGTGCAAGTTGAGCCAGTTGCATCAAAAGGTGATATCACAGGCACACTGGACTGCGTGATTGACACAAATAGTGATTCAGTACAGTTGGGCTGGATGAAGTCACAGCAGTTCAAGATACTATCATGTTTGAGGATAGTACGGTTGATCAGAAAGTGAGCATTCAAGACTTTGCAGAAAATGAGTATCAGGCACAGTTGGATGCGTCTTCGCATAAGATAGAGGCTAGTAGTTCTTCATGTGTTTTGGCAAGCCAGCTGAAGACAAAGAAAAAGGATATTGTCGCGGCTTTATCTCATCATGACAGGATGCATGGATTGATCGAGAATCACATTTGGATGATTCAACTACAGGAGAGACAAAAAGGAGTCACAACAGGTTCTTCTTGTGACAACTTACAACAGATCAAAGAAGGCATGGTAGCAATGAAGATAAGTTACATACACCTACTTTCAGATCACGACCATCTCCTTAATCTTGTGGAGATCTATTCAGATGCATTGAAGAAGAAGGAAGAGGAGGTCGACCGATTTTCTCATGAGCTAGAGGATACTCGAAATTCCTTGATGTATACTCAGTTGGCTCTCGAGGATTCTGAGAGACATGTGGACAAGCTTCGTCTCGAGGTGAGTTCAGTTCAGAAGTTAGCGCATATGGCAAGGACTCAGTTTTCTTTTACAATCGGGTCACATGTTGATGATGATATGAGTATGTCTAGCATTCACACTCCGGATTAAGAGATTGTACTGGGTACAGTAGACAGGTGCGTGAAGTCAATTGGTATTGTTCACATTACTCAGGTGAGGATTTACTTGAGTTGCCAGTTGATTTCCATTCATGGATTAGTTGTTGGGATCCTTATCTTACTACTTGGGAATGTTTTGATCGGAGATGTCTATCATTTTTTGGTAATAGTATCTGTTGCACCATCATGTCTATCTTAGTAATAGTAGCACCTGTATTGGGCATTGTTCATGTATCCAGTCGACCATTCTTGTTGGAATGGGTTGATGATCTCTCAAATATGACAGAGTTTACAGAAGAGTCCCAGGATCTGATTATTACAGATGACACCCAAGGGGATGTTCTGAACAGTGTCGAGGACTTAGTCTCTTCAGCGGGTTCCTTTGATACGGAAGTTTATGTTGATGCTTCAGTCACTCCGTTTGAAGATACGAGTTTAGTAGTTGGTCTGCAGAATTTGGATGGCAATATTACAGATGATAGCTATTCTGAGGTTACTCCTTTGGACAGTGTACCAGGGGTAGAGTATAGGAGTTCGACCAGCCAACACAATCATGTGTCTAGTCAGCTGAGAGTTAGTAAGCGAGACATTGCTATCGCTTACAAGCATTTCGATGCTGCTTGTCAATTGTTAGCAATTTACGGATGGGATTCTCCTACTAGTGATGAGCAAGGAGGCAATTATCTTTCCTTGATAGAGATCCACTCTTTATGGGAGGCTATCCGGATTTTGAGACAGAATTATATGCAGTTGGTAGCCGACAGAGATTATCTTATGGAGTGGGGCAGTACAGCATCTGACGCATTATTGGTCAAGGCAGATGAGGTGAGTGAGCTTACTCAGCAACTCGAGGTGACTTCTGAGTTCCTTGAGAGTACACAATTGGCTTTTGAGGAGTCATATTATCATTTGGCTGAGGTAACCATGGAGTTACAGCAACTTCAGTCTTTATCAGATTCTGTACAGTCACAGACTGCGATGTCTGGTGATCCGAGGATATCCATGGTCAAGGTTGATAGAGGCAGTGGAGATGAGGATACATCTGTCCTCGATACCAGTATTGGCATGTTTCGTTCGTTTCCATTGGAGGCAGGTTCAATTGAGTTGGGCGCTACAGCTGAGCATGGTGGTATGTTTGACTTGGTGGTGGTCTCTACTACGGATGGCAAGGAGACTAGTGATGTTGTATCAGAGATCATGTGTGATGTTTGTGAGCCGACAGTTGGCATGGTTCCTGCTAGTGACACTACTCCCTTCGCAATATCTTCAGAAGTAGTAGTTAGTTCTGGCTTGGTTAGTGATCAGTTGCAGTGGGTTGCATCACCTGTGTATAGCGAGTTGTCAACTGAGGTTGGTTCTTTTAATCAGCATTATACTGTAGGGTATGTTCATCAGTTTGCATTGGATCCAAGTGTTGAGGACTTGATGGCCGTCAGATTTGGTTTGGGTTCTATTTCTTGTTGTTTATCTAGTGATGTCTTTTCGCCATCAACAGTGCATAGGAGTTATGGCTATGAGATAGTGGCCGGTGATCTGCAGAGTTGTGTTGACTGCAAGAGTTGTACAGTATGTGGATTCTCCATACTGGGTACAATTTCATTCGGGAATGTTCACCATTGTTGCAGAGTTGGGTTGTACATTCCACTTACGCCAGTGGAATGTGTTGGTGGTATTGAGTTGGTACGACAAAATGACAGATGGATTGAGCAAATGTTGAAGGAGTTGTTTGGCGATGACAAGGACATTATGCAGTTCTTCTTGTGGGATCCAGGTGGTGAATTGCTTGAGGTCAAGCAATTTCAAGAGGGGCGGACTGTAATGTCCCTATTTTGGCAATAATTTGATTTAATTAATTTAATTAATTAAGTTGTCCAAAATAATGAATATTTTATGAGGATGACTAATTAATTATTTTAATTAAATAAATAAGTGGTATTAAGTTAATTATTTATAAAGTTATTAAATAAATAAATATTAAAAAGTTAAATTTATATTTAATTAATTTAATAAAGTGACTTGAAAAATATCTTATAAAGTCACTTAATAAATAAAATAAAAATAACGTTCTAGAAGTTTTTGGAGAAAGTGGAGAAAAAGAATAAATAAGCATCCTAGGCTTCATTCTCATCATCCAATTTTTATCATTTCTCTTGACATCAGATTGTGAATAAAATCACATGGTCTATTGTGAAGCCAAGGGTTTCAGATAGTCTATTTGTCTTTGGGAACAATACCTCCCAGTATATCGCATAACTGAGGAAGCGAAAGATCTTCTGAAGGATTGCACTTTGGAAGTGGTATTCAGCCATTTCAGGTTGAGCTTAATTTGTATACTCAGACTACCTGAGGGTTTGAGTTTTTTGAAAGCAGTCCGAAAAAGCAAATCCGAAAAAGCAAATCTGAAAAAACAAAGCGAAAAAGCAAATCAGAAAAAAGCAAGTGAAAAAGCAGATCAAAAAAAGCAAAGCAAAAAGGCAGCACTGGAGAACATTATTACAGCCATCTACAATCAGGTCCCTTTGGATATTACATGCATTGTTCTAATCATTTAGATGCATATTAAAAGGTAAGGCTATAGGTGAAAGTTGTAACAGATTTAATCATTATTCTTGCGGATGTAAGCCAAGAGTCTTGGCCATTTCATACTAGCATTGTAGTTAACATTTTATGTGCAATAAAGGAGACATAATTTGTTGGTCTGATATAGTGTAATTGAAAATGTATTTATCATTCATGATCAGCTTATTAGTTTGCATGTCAATTGTTTGACAAAATGTCAATTGGCTGTAGGTTCTCTTTTTTGGCATAAATAATGTTATAATTTTGCATCCCAAGTGTTTGTCAAAATTACTAGTTGTTGTAACTGCATATTGCAAGTAGTTTCAGTCACATATATGTATTGAATATTGTCAAAATAAGTTGCACATTCATGTTAGGTCATTGTTTAGTCAATTTAGAGTCTTCTTGCAAGCATTCTTATTGATGCTAAGTGAAGGAAAGAGCCATAAAAGCAAACTAAAATTTTATATCAGTCATATGACCCTTGTATGCAAAGTGTTTTCTTGAACCTTTATCAGCATTTTGGAATCAGATTTGAGCAAGGCCATTACATGTATCCCATTCATTGGTTTCTTTGTAGGATTCTCTGGATCAGTACAGCTCCCGGAGTTTTATTTTTAATGAATGAGAAACTGATTATGCTTTTAACCAGAAGGCAAAGAAGGCACATTGGCATTCACCCATCAACATGGACTAAATGCGATTGCAGATTTAATAAATTATAAGATGCATGACACAGACCATTTACTCAATCTTCCCACTACAGAAAAACAAGAGGGAGATTTAATATTTCATTTTTGCACATAGGCATGCATAAAACTAACAGATTTTGTACACCCATACACGGCAAAATGGAGCAAGAGAATATTGAAAAATGACTGAAAGAATCTACAGATTAATTTCAATCAGAGAAATACATTCGACCTCACAGATCTGATATACATTCCTCCTTATTTTTAAATACATAACAAAACCACCTACAAATCACTTTACCTTGTACCACAAACATGCTTGAAAAATCAAAATATAATTTCCCTCTATTGTTACATGGAACCTAATTAGACTCAGAGGCTAATTTTTCTCCACTTTCTTCGACGCAATTTCCCCTAATTATGTAATAAACATGTCTTGTATAAAATGGCTTAGGGTTAGGGATTTTTGGTATGATGATTTAGTAGCTTATCGCAGCAATATTGAGTTGCATGAGATTGCAGATTGCAATCATGTTGAATCACTGGACAATAATATTAGACTCTATTTGGTGGACATAGCACAAGATTGGATGAACCATGTTAAATCTTCATGTCCTCTATTTCATTTTTATGTGCTTTATTCCTTTTGTGTTATGAGTTATAATTGCATGCAACTATTATATTTATTTCTTATAATCCTAACAGCCCATTCCCTCTCTTATAATTACAAAACTGAAAATGTCTTCTCCCTCTCTTGGTAACACACAATCCTTTCATTGGAAAAAAAAAATCCCCCAATCTTGGCTAGAATTATAATAAATTATCCCCATAGAAACTTTTCAATTTCTAGTAACTACTTCTTGAAAAGATTCTTGGTTAAAAAGGTAATTTCCTCTTTTTCTTTTACCTTCTCATTTTAGTTCCCATAAATACTTTGATTTCTTGTAACCATTAAAAATTTATCTTTTACACCACCTTAGTAGCTTTCATTAAGAGACGTGTTTCATGTGTAATTTAAATTTAATTTCCTTTGGAGATCCTTCATGACAACCTATTCTTCCTATATCCCTATGATTCGATTCATTTTTGAATAATAAACTTTGAATAAGCATACCTAATTGTGTGCTTGCAAGTGGCAAAGTGGAGAGCAGTTCAAATGAGCACGTTTTGTTCCTTTGTTTCACCAAAGGTTGTGCATGATGTACGATTCAACTAATCTCAAACAGGTCTGGGCATTTAAATCCTTCACAACTTTTATCCACTAAAACCAGTAAAATAGGTACTGCAACATCTACTTGATACCCACCTTCATGAATGAAAAAAAATTGAAAATAATTGTGTTCAATTCCATATGCCAACTCAAGTAATGTCCTGCAGATTACCCTTTATCTTCCATTGTCTCAACACTATGAATGAACTTCTGCAAACGTGCATAGTTTTCCGTTGTACCAATCTCATTACCCTCGGGCTAACTTGTGAAGTAAAATAATGGAACTATTTCTTTGCTTAAGCTTTTGCACATAGAATTTTGTTCTCAAACCCGTATCTCTCTTTTGCATTTAGTCCAGAAATCGAGAAAGATCATTAACCACTGTACCTATTTGCGTTTGGGAATTTTAAGAGTATCTCGACTTTCCAATCACTTGAACTCCATTGTTGTTGGTGATGTCAAGGGAAGAGCTTTTATATTTGCAAATAAAATGCTCAATCCTTTGACCAAATATTGGACCCCGGGCTTCACTCAAGACTTCAACATAATTGGAATTCTAGAGATTTCAAAACTTTATGCACATGATTGCCAAGGCTTGTCACTAAGGACACAGATTATCATGAACGATGTTATCTACTTCAACAAGCAATGTGTATAATTTTGTATACAAATGTTGATCCAAGAGTCGGGCATGACATGAATCAGACTTTGAAAAGAGCAATCAGTCCCATTTGTGATGAACAAGTTGGGCTTGTGATTCCATATTTTACATATGCATTGACCCTTAATCTAATCTTTGATCAAATATTTCATCCTTCTTTATATACATGGTGTCGGCACTCTTTGTAAGCTCCACTTAATATCTTATCACATCCACTTAAAATTTCCTTTGCATTTTTCTAAGTTGGATGAATCATTATGGTATGAGCTACTAGAATATGTCAATGGCATGGAGAGAAATCAAATTTAGTTCCAATAATCACCCACATCTTCCACAAAGCAATCAAGTCTCAAACAAGGATCCATCAACGTAGGCCAACCTTGTGTTTAACTTTGCAACTTTATCTCTCACGACCTCTATCTTACGAATTGAATTAATGCCATTATGCCCATTCAAGCACTCCGACCACGACCTTGTAATTGTTGATGTTAGTTTTATACCACTACATAACATATAGCAATCGAAGACTCAATATAGAATACCAAAGACTCAACCCTCTCTTGAAAAGTAAATACTCATGAAGAACATAAGAAAACTCCAAGGTTCCTTACACCTATAGATACTAACTCAATTATATTAATGTGATTTGTTGGTTAATCACGTAGGTGGGCTTACACTGTTCTTTCAAGGATGTCAAACTTTTGTTGTGTTGGTGATGAAATCTAGCTTTGCAATGTATATTGACTTGACTTTCTCAATTTACTTTTCCGATTTACCTCACTTCCAACTTCGCTCTTTGAAATTCCAACTACTAAAACTACTTGTTTCTTTACTTCTACTCCTACGAATGGAAAGATTAGCGGATGGACAGGGATTAAATCTGACAAAAGCTCACCAGCAGCACTAACTCCATAGATGTAATGATTTAAGGGGAAAAAGACTAGATTACCACGCAAGGCTTCCTAACAAGCCGCTAGGATACTAGTGGCCGAGTTTATAGATCCCTATCAAACATCCACTAATATCACCATACAACTATCCATCTATTCTTACTCTTCCTTAACAACTTTCTTGAAATAAAATCTACTTTAACAACTTCAATTGAATATAACTTTAACTATTGGAAGTAGAAACCATGTAATAACACCAAGTGTTCTTAATCACCATGCAAGACACAACAATGATAAGAGAAGCAATTTTGGTAGTATCCAAGCAACAATTTTCTTCAACCATTGGAAATAGAAACCATGCAATAACACCAAATGTTCTTAATGACCATGCAAGACACAACAATGATAAGAGAAGCAATTTTGGTATTATCTAAGCAACAATTTTATTCAACCCTTTACTAGCAACAATTTTATCGAGAATATCAAGGCCTCTCCATTTGATTGTCCTCATCATGCCCACTGAAAAACTTGAGAAAGCTAGCTTCCTCACATGAAAATCATCCTATGCATTGACCCAAAAATCTTCTATAGTAGGAATATGTTTGAATGTGTTTTCGTCAGATACCTTGATAAGACCATTAAGATTGAAACCCTGTCTTGCTCTATACCATCCTAGATGATACCGTTCTAACTCCTTCTCTACAGCTGCAAAGGCAACAGGACTAGAGCAAGTGCCATTGCCTATTCCAAATGAGAAGATAATCCCTGTCTCACCTTTAAGTTTCATCATCTTGTCATTATGTTCAAGTTGCCTGGCCAACTCCATCAAAACTATTTTGTCGAGAGGGTACCTTAGAAGTCTCTTGGGACAAACTGTACTTCTTGCTACTCTAATATATGTGAATCACGAAAATTGGATTAACCAACTCCCATACTTCTTAACTTTTGCTTTCGCTTCTGATGAGAGCCTCCTAGCAAGTGTCCCTTGTAATATCCTTACCGTCTTCATGGCAAAGGCGTCATAAAACATCTTATAATCTTTGGTGTTGTTAAAATGAAGCTATGGATAGCACTCATGCACCAAACATTGCCCCTAAGGCCTTAAATTCAGGATGTTCATATAGTCTCGAAATCAGATAGAAAAGGTAGGACACCACGTAGAATTGCTTTTGAATTTGTATTGTCCTTAATTGCAACTCTAAATTTTCACTTATAATTCTAGCCCAATCACATTTTCTCTTTCCATTTTCAATTTCATCAATAAAATAGTACATTCAGATTTCAAATTGCATACCTTGAGTCATGCCCATGATTTGGTTGAGAAGCACAATAAGGTCGCCATACCCTGATTTGAAATCTGACCTGGTGAGCTTTGACAACTTGGTAACTCCCTTCTTGCCTTCATATAACCAATTTTGCTTTAGAGGAATGAAAAGGGCATCTTGATTATCCTGAAAGAACTTGGCTGTTTGATCCATCATTACCACTGTCATGCCTTTATGCTGAGGAATATTGAATACTTTTTCGACCACTTGTCCACTAAAGTTAGCCAACAATCTCTTTACTTCATCAAAAACAATGGATTTGGTCACAATATCAAACTAGGATGCACATTCCATTACCAATTTTGGACAAAGCAAAGTAGGAGGGAAAGTTGTCACCTGTACAATTCCGCTCTTGTAGATCCTTTTCACCATGGGGAATTGTCCTTCCTTCAATCTATCCTTCAATTGTACCATGTTCACCATGCCGATATTGATGACTTATTCGGCTCACTTTCGAGAGGAAGGTGGTCTTAGGCATCATGTTTTCCTTGTCTTTTTTGGTATTTGTTCCCTTTAGGTTCTTGCTTGTACAAACATCCACCATCCTAAACACTTATTATTTATGCATCTTCTTTCTAAATGATATAGAGTACACTCATAAATCTCTCAACTTCTTTCTATAGATGGAATCTAGCTTATTTCTACCTCTCAAAAACCTATCTCTGCACTTGTAATCGTCTCTCCAACCTAGGGGTGGGACTACCACTTATTTCTACCTCTTCGTTACCTTAGGATGGACTACACTTATATCTCCCAACTTGAATCCTAGGGTGGTCTAGCTTATTTCTGCCTCTTCGAATGTCCTATCATGAGAGCTACACTTATATCTCCCAACTTCAGCCTATCAATGGAGATGATGAAGTGGTGGATGGATAGTGCAAGAAGAAGATACGCGAAACGAACCAACCAAGAACAAGGAATAAAATCCGTCTTTAAAACCAACCTTCACCTCTAAAGAGGAACGAAAATCTTACCTTAAATCTGCCTTCTACCAACAACCAGGCCCTTCAAATTCAGATCTGATCTCAGAAATTTTAGTCCTCCAAAATGTGATGGCCTAGCAAATGGATTACTTGCAAAAATCTGCTACTTTCATCAAATTTCGAACTCTTTGCCAAAATCGCCCAACTAGAAGGAAAATCGTTGCCCTAGGGCAGAAAATTCTGCTCTGAATCAAAATTTCGTCCGTATAAATTCCCCCACACTTGCAAAAATCAGACCTCAAAGCACCCTGTCTCTCCACCAAACAAAATCGTCACAGCTGAGGGGAAAACTCGCTGCCCTAGGAAAAAAATCAGACCTCCAAAAATCATCTAATCTTGCCTAAAATAAGATCTTCACCCACAAATTTGCCTTAGGGCAGAAATTGCCCAGCCTCTAGGAAGAAATTCACTGCCCTAGGGCAGAAAAGTCTGCTACAAATCAGAATTTTTCCCTTCTAAATTCGCCCACACTTGCAAAAAAATCAGACTTCAAAGCACCTTGTCTCTCTAGGAAACAAAATTGCCCCAGCTGAAGGAAAAATTCGTGGCCCTAGGATGAAAATCAGACCTCAAAAATCGTCCAGTCTTTCCTAAAATCAGATCTTCACCCACAAATTTGACTTAGGGCAGAAATCGCCGAGCCTCTAGGAAGAAAATCACTACTAAAGAAGAAATTCGCCCAGCTAGAAGAAATCGCTCAACACCAAGCAAGAGGAGTGGAAATGGAATGAGAAAATAAGAGGGGAGAAGCCCCTTCTTATATCTTCCTATTGACCTCCAAAGTGGGCCGACCTGCTCGGAGGGAAACAAAAACTTAAGTTAAACCCCCCAAAATGGCCCAATTTTAAATAAAACATGAAAATAACTAAGCCCCATAGCAAAATTGACCATTTTAATTGTCAGTTTGACCCAAAATTGCAAAACAAAAATAAGGTAAGCTTAAGAGATGTCAAAATTTTCATTTAACAACATTTTGGCAATTAAAATATTATTAAAATCATAGCAAGCCAAAAATCACTTTTCAATTCCAAATTACCAATTTCCTTTAACATTTCTAAAATCCCTTTGGCAAAATTTCAACCAAATTAGTGAGATTTTGCTATTTAATCCAATTTCAATTTTTGACAAAATAAAACCTTTTCCTGGCAATCAAAATTCAAACTCTAAATTCAATTTCACTATCAAAATTTCTTTTCACAAAAAAATTTCAAGATTTTCGAAAACAACTAAATCTAGAATTCATTTTGAAAATGTTCAAGCTTGTTCAATTAAATCAAATTTTCAAAATCCCTCTAAGTCCAAAATTTGCAATTTTATCCTGCCAGATATCGTTTTAGCCATCGAAAAGATGTTGCTATTGAAACTTGTTAGGCCTAATGACGAAATTACATGTTCCGAAAAATCAAGTTTTGCACCAAGTGAAAACAAACCAAATCCCTCCTAGCCCGAAAGCCTCCGAGGTGTAAAATCGCCAATTCAGAAAAACCTCTGGACAACTCAATTTTGCTAAGGCAACCGAAAAATTCCCAACACCAGCGAAAATTGCGAAGGCCTACCTGAAAAGGAGGTCCCCAAAAAATTTGGGGCGATGGTGTGAAAACCTCACAACAATAATGTGCAGATGTTGTTGGACAGTTTGATGATTCTTGAATTTGATTTGGGAGTTTGGTTGTTTAAAACCAAATCAAGATCCTTGCCCTACAACCATGACAGCCTGATCCACCGATAAACTTTCCAAGCTTTTGTTATTATGGGCGCTTTGTTTATGACAACAAAACTACAAATGTCGGCTTTAATTGAATTAGAATCCAAATAAGGAACATGTCGAACTTTATATCTCGAATAATGGCTATTCATATGTTGTTTTGTTTGGGTCAAATTCAATAGTCCCTCTAAAACAATGTAAGAGAATCCCCTATCTAGGATTTTATAGATGTGGCTCGTAATGCTTACTGCATGAGTGTTTATCCTCAGGGCAATATGTTGACCGAACTCATATCTGCTTGTTAATTTAAGTTTCAATTCTTTCTTGTCACTGCATAAGCTTTAAGTGATCAATTGAAGAATGTAATTTTTACACATATTGGCTTCTTGTTGACAATTAGTCTAGCACCTCGGTTATTGACGTGTGTCGGGTGTGTGGAAAAAATTTTGAGTTTTACACTATTTTCCTTCTCTTCTACTATTAGACCACCCTTTATAATAGTATTAAGAATCAAAGATAGAATCCCCAATTCTCGATTTGTCCAAACAAAGAAGTTATCAAAACCCACAAGGATAATTACAATTTGAACCATTGTTGTTGCTTTCAATTCAACTTTGTTAATTACATTATTCAAAACATGATTTATAATTTCATCTTTACCAACACACGATACCATTGGGAGATTTGTCCTGGTCGATCTTGGAGGCCAAGTGTACGAGCTTCAGAAACAAAAATAACATGGAGGAATAAATGGAGTGGTATCACGTAGCTAGGGAGTTTATGGAACTCAAAGAGATGATATTCATAAAGAACCCTAATACCCTTACTACATATTGGATTATTCAATATTATTATTAGTCTTTGATACTAACAGTCGAGTTCATACCTGGCTTCAAATTGTTTTAATTGTCTTCATTGTCATTTAATCATAAATAGGTATCTCCTTTGCAATTTCAAAATAGATTTCATGAAGATTTGAGAAGGTTGGATAGTATATACTATCTTTGAATCCATGAACTTTGAACCTTTGAACTTGAGTTACTGAAGTTGTACCTTCAAAACCGAACTTTGAATATTTGAACTCTTTGAACTTCTAAACCTGCATTCATTGAGCCTGTGGAACCTTTTGAACCACTTGAACTATTTCTTTTTTGGTTCAACAATTCCTTTAGATTCTACCTATTATGAAATGTTAGAAAATTAGGAGCAAAACCATTGAGGGAGATCGGAATAACTATGCAAATTTCAGCTTTGATCTTCATTAATCAAGTAGGGGTTTGGTTTTAAAATTTGATAATGGGGTGCCAAAGGCAAGCCAACACTCTTTCAATTATATTTATAGACGTTGTCTTTATTAAGATAACGTTACTTTTTTATTCATACTATAATTAGTGTCTATAAACTCTATTTAAGAGTACATGTTAATGCAAAAATTGATTTCATTTTCTCCGTTCATTTAGACTTTAACAATTTCATGGTATTAGAGTGTCTAAGCTTGATTCCCTTATGAGAGGACTCAAAATTTTGAAAGCTTCAAAGCTTTTTTTGTGCCTATCTATTAAACTTTTGGGCAAAAGATATTTGAAATTTTTTATTCACAATCTGACCAGAAACCCAACAAGGGTTTTTTTGCTTGTTTTCAATGCAATTATTGTCACACACTAGGTCACATGAAGAAAGATTACACGAAACAGTTGGCAGCCACACAATTTTCATAGGATGGGTCTCAACACAAGACCCCAACTATTCTGTATTCAAATGAGGAGGTTGCCTCCTATGCATTTTGATCAGGTCATATTATGGGAGGGTTTTATTAAATTTTCCTCAAATTATCTAAAGGGATTTCATAAATTTTTCCCTTAAAAATAATTCAGTTGGGTTTTGTCATTTTCCCTTAAAAATGGAGTTTTATTTTCTCTGATCTGTATTCATTGATCTATATCTCATCTTTTATTTGGTTTTGTTTGATTTTTCACCTCAAAAATCTTATTTCATTTTTGTCGATTTTGCTCATCAAAAATTGTTTCTAGTTTCTGTAGTATGCAAAGTTCATGTGGGATGTTCATTCAGGCTTTTTACCGTTTCTCCAAAAAATGTTTTGTATTCTTCAAATCATGGTATTTTACAATTTGTTTTGGGGCGTTTAGCTCATCTACAATAGTTTGGAGGGTTTCGTAGTTCTTCTCAATGTGTCTCTATTTCCAGGAAAGGACAGTTTTGTTATTCAACATCAGGTTTGATGATTTTGTGATGATTTCTAGTCAGCGGTTTTGTCAATTATGGGAGGGTGAATGGAAGAGTTTGTGGCAGGCTCTACTCTCACACCAACAAATCATTCCAAAGAAGGAAACCACCTTCTCCATCTTCTTTGATATTCTGCAAATCAAGGGAGGATCTCGACAATAGTAAAATGTTTTAAGTATTTGTGACTACAAAACATGTATTGTGTTTTGCAAGGTAGTTAATAGAATGACCATTAAGGGAGGGTATTAAAAATTTAGTATCTCGCTATATTTAGCTAGTTCTAGTTAACAATCAGTTAGGCTTTCTTTTTAATTTGCTCTTCCATTTCTATTTATAGACGTTGCGTTTATTAAGACAACCTTGCTTTTTTGGTCATACTATAATCAACATCTAAAAACTCTATTTAAGAGTTCAAGTTAACGCAAAATGATTTTATTTTCTCAGATCATTCAGTCTTTAACAATTTTGAATCTCGGCAAGCCTACAAGAGCCTATATCAAAATGTGTAACTATCTTCACAACAAGTGCGATGACAAAGCAAATATATTTGTAAGAATAAAAATAAAAATGAAAGTGAAAATGAAAGCTAAGATATATAAAATTATATTAAAAAGTAGAACAAAAGAAAAATGAAAGCCAAATGCTTACAAAACAAAATCAATACAAAATAAAAAATTATACAAAATCTTGAAACAAAATTGAAAATCAAAAAATTACGAATGTTTTTTTATTTTTGATCTCACAATGGACCACCAAGCATCAACAAGGTTTTTTGGCTAACCTTCCTCTTCTTACAACTTGGTCTCATCCAAGTTTTCCTCTCACCACAAACCAACATGGATTGTGAAGCCGCCTGCAATAGCATTTTCTCCAACAAAATGAAATATCTAGTGTATAAAAAATCAATCAGTTTGAGGAATTCTATCCTCGCAAATGTTCTAAAGAATGGTAGTGATGTTTGGTGGTTGTATACGAATATTTATGCATCTCTAGTTACAAACACATCATTTTATCTAAGCTATCTTCTCAATGTCTTTCAAAGCATTGTCCAATCACCACAACATGGAGTCTAATTAATTTGTATGCAAACGCTTACCATCAAATCAATAAACTTCTAAGTAGTCGAATCTTGTCTCTTTTCCGCCAATTCCAAGTACAAAATGTATCCAAATTGGATTCAAAGGCTAATTGTCTATCAATATGCAGAAGCTTTGGAATTTTCGCATTGCAATGCATCTAGGAAGAGGGCTTCATTCCCAATCAATCCCAAGCCTAACTGGCAAACCCAAAACGATTTTGGAAAGAATTTGACGACATGTGACTTTTGAAATAGAAAAAATAATGAAATAAATAAAAACAAAAAAATAATAATAATTAAAAGTCACACAACCCATCTGTGTCATGACGTTTGCTAAATTTTTGGCTTCAAGTTTGAAATTTGGCAAACCCATAAAAAATGTAAAACAAAAGCTCAAATTCGTCATAAAATTCATATGAAACTGATTTCTAATTGTTTTACATGAAATCATCTAATATTAGGGTGTGTTTTAGGTTTTATATGGCAAAAAAAAGCTTATGAAATAATGCCCTTCGTCTGCTAAAAATGCAAACCTCAGAAGCTCACTTAGGGCAAAACAATTGTGTTTAAAGGTCACAAAAGGTCATGCCTAAAGATTGTCTAAAGGTCGTATCTGCCCCATTCGTCTAGCATCTAAAGATTTCATTGTCCAAGACTCTAAAGGTCATGTTTGGCATCTACTGCTCCATTTTCATCAATTAACTCAACTCAATTTTCGTCTGCAACTACGTCTCCATTTTCACCTACATCCACATTTTGGTATGCATATGGCAACAGTTAAAGGTATATAGGTAAGTTTAATAACAATTTTTATTTAGTTGTTTAGGTTTGAAATGTTTGATAAGATTAATATAATAAATGTTATTCTTATTGTTAGGTTTCAATATTTTATAAGATTATAATAATAAATATTAAATGTTATTTTTAATTTTTTTATTAATGATTCAAAATAAATTTATCGTAGGAAAACATTTATATTTTATGCATATTTTAAGTATATTTATTTTTAGTCTGTAAAATATTGATGTTTTCTATATTTATTTATGATTATTAATTTATTTATTATTATTGTACATTTTTATTATTTTGAATTTTGTAATGTTATCATTTTATTTTATTAGTTAAGATTATATTTAATTATCATTTATTTTATTAGTAAAGATTAAACACAAAGATACTTTTTCTTTTTTTAAATTACATCAGGTGAATTTAATGTCAAATTTTTTTTTGATATGTTTTATTTGTCAAACATCATAGTTGCCAAACTCGAACTCGAACTCGAATCTTGTGACTTGGCAACCCATTATCTTTCACCCTTTTTACCTCTATAGTCAACACATAAGGATGTTGAAGATGTACAACATCTAGCTTCTAAGTTTTCTTACCTCAAACTACTCTACACCTTGTTCAACAAGGTAATCAAGATATCTAGCTCATTTTCAAATAATGTCAAAGTAAAATCTTGACCAACCTCTTTGATGATTTTGGTCGGCAGAACCACTTCTTCCTCAATTCTTTCAAATGCTCTTTCGAATCATTATCCCACTATTTTCCACATGTTTCAAAATCAACAATCTAGGTCTGTTAGAGTTTTAGGTGACTCTACAACACCACCAGGATCAAATGAAAGACCAAGAAAACTTCCACAAGAGATTGGCAAGACAATTGCATGAAGATGCAAAAATGCTATTATTGATAATGGACTTGATTGACATCCAATGGATTGATTTGAAATGTACATAATAGGCCTCCTTATATAGGAGAGGCGATAAGTGTAAAGTTTTAATATGTGAAGTCTTTTATTGGTGTAAATCTCAATTTCAATATGTTTAGAATATACAAAATTTGTATTACTGTGAAGAACTGCTTACACTAATATCTCTTGTTGCAGATCATTGAATGGTTTAATGAATTCAGAAAAGAGAAGACTAAAATGATAATGAAAACTAATATTCAAAATGTAATCTGTGATGAGAGAGCTTTTATTGCCGTTGTGATTGATAAAACTTCCATCACAGATCATATAATATATATGAGAGGGCATGGTAGGTGAATAGTCACTACAGCAACCTGATCGATTGCTTGGACAATCACGACAGCAATGGACCCGATTCCCTAAGCAGACACGATGCTTTGCTATGATAAACACAATAGTATTTACGTGCTTTATGGTTTATGATTTATTTGCCCACAACAACCACCTTACGGTGAATACAAGGTGCTATAGAATATGATTAATATTAATATTACATTACTTAGATTCTTAACATAATCTCATTTATATATATGTATAATATATATATATATATATATATATATATATATATATATAAAATTAATGAATCAATTATGTAATATAAAATTTGAGTATAGATCTATAGGCACAAAAGTATAGATTCAATTTCTCAAATAGCTAACATTCTTAACACTACATCTTTAGCAAGGGAAATTGAAATAAATTTAACTTACACAATAATGTGTAATCATCATAATGTTTTTAAACTAAGAGAAAGAAAACACAATGGATTTTCATGGTGTCCGGCAAGATCCGGCCCGAAGAACCATTAAGATTATCAATGTCTCTGGCAAAATCCGACCCGAAGAACAAGGATAACCCTAACTTCAAAACAATGGGTTTTCATGGTGTCCAACAAAATCCGGCCCAAAGAACCATGAAGGTTATCAATGTGTCCGGCAAAATCTGGCCCAAAGAACAAAGATAACACTAACTTCAACCATTGTTTGAAGATAGATCAACTAAAATAAAGTCGTCACTTTATAATAGGATCAGAACACACAAAAGGTCGTCACCTTTCATAAGAAAACTCATCACTTTTCACAACACAAGCTTGCAAGCAAAAAAACAATTTATATTCATGAATATTAGATAATAAGTGCATTTACAAAAATGTCATACCAAGTTTTCCTCTGAAGTACACAACTTTCAACTTCGCAAGAGGTTTGGTGAAGATGTCAGCATTTTGCTCATTTGTACTGATATAACTTAATTTAATAATATCTCTACCAACCATGTCCCTTATGCAATGATAAGGAGTCTCAATATGCTTTGATCGATTGTGGAAAACTGGATTTTCAGACAGCTTGATACAACTTTGATTATCGCAACAAATCACTGTGGGATTTAGAGGTTTTCCAAATAGCCCAAATAGTAGTTTCCTTAACCAAACTGCTTCACTTGCTCCCATGGAAGCAGCTACATACTCAGCTTCAGTAGAACTCAAGGCAACAACTGGTTGTTTTCTGCTAAACCAGGATACCATTGTTGACCCAAGACTGAAGCAACAACCTGTAGTGCTTTTACAGTTAGGGGAGCAACCTGCCCAATCTAAGTCAATATATCCTTCCAGATTTATCTCAACGTTTTCATACTTTAATCCAAAGCCAATAGATCCTCGTAAATATCTTAAGATATGTTTTGCAGCCATTAGGTGAATCTTCTTAGGTTTACACATAAAATGACTAAGGACATTGGTAGCATAGCATATGTCTAGTCTAGTATTCACAAGATACATAAGAGATCCAATTATCTATCTGACGAGAGTAGGATCAATGTCCTCAGATTTTGATGCTTCTTCTTTTAGCTTGTGCAAGTTTGTTTCCATCAGAGTAGATAAGGGCTTACTATCCATCATTCCAAATCTAGTCAAAATATCTTTTGTGTACTTTCCTTCATGTAAGAAAATGTAGTCCTCCTTTTGATTAACTTCTAATCCCAAGAAGTAGGGTAGTAACCCTAAATCTTTCATTTCAAATTCAGCTATCAAATCTTGTTTACATTTTTCAATTAATTTATCATCTCTTGTTATTAGTAAATCATAAACGTATAGAACAAGTATTAACATCTCATCATTTGAAGTTTTGAAGTATATGTTTGAGTCGGCTTCATTCTTTGAGTATCCAAGTTTGGATGGATAGTTGTCTATCCTTTCATACCAAGCTCTAGGGGCCTATTTGAGACCATAGAGTGCTTTCTTGAGTTTACATACATACATTTTTTTGTCCTTCACGGTGAACCCTTCCGGTTGTTCTATGTAAACTTCTTCATTAATGACCCCATTTAGGAATGCAGTTTTTACATCCATCTGATGAATCTTCCATCCTTTGGATGCTGCAATTACAATAATTGTTCTTACAGAAGTGTAACGAGCTACTGGAGCAAAAGTTTCTTCATAGTCAATGCCAGCTTTCTGAGAAAATCCTCGAGCAACAAATCTAGCTTTGTATTTTTCAATGCTTCCATTTGCGATGTATTTGATTTTGTATAACCATTTTGAAGATACAACTGATTTGTCTTTAGGCCTATGTACAATATCCCAGACATCGTTCTAAATTATGGAATTGTATTCTTCCACCATTGCATCTTTCCACTCTTGTGAATTTAGAGCTTCTTCAGTTGTTGATGGTTCAATTTTGTTTAGTTCAGTTATAAGAGTAGTGTAACATGATTAATTTCGAGCTCTCTTGCTTTCTTTTGAGATCTCATTTGGTTCTACATTGTTTTCTTCAATCATCTTCCTTGCCCATAACGGTCTTTTCTTCCCATTAGTTATATCTGGTTCTCTTCCTTCAAATGTGTTCTCCCTCTAATTTTCAGTTTGTCTAATTTCCTCATTATCTGAGATTGGTTCATCTTCTATGCAGGTTGAAAGTTTTAAAGCAGAGTGTTCTTCAAAAATTACATCTCTACTTATTTCAATTGATCTTTGTCCAAGAATATAAATTCTATAACCCTTGGAATTTTCACTATATCCTATAAATATACCTCTCTTCCCAGAAGGTTCGAGTTTAGTCCTCTTTTCTTTGGGTATGTGTGTATATAGACTGGACATCCGAATATTCTAAGATGACTTAAATCTGGTTTGGTCCCTGAGAAGACTTCTTCTGGTGTGGTATTCTTTAGAACTTGAATGTGGACATCTGTTTTGAATGTATACTTCAATCTTAGAGGCTTCTGCCCAAAATAAAGCGTGCATATTTTGATCATGTAACATAGCTTTTGTAGCTTCAATAATGGTTCTATTTTTTCTTTCTGTGCTTCCATTTTGTTGAGGATTATAAGGTACTGTATACTCTCTCTTAATCCCAACAAAATTGCAAAAACTTTTGAAGATTTCAGATGTATATTCCCCTATATTGTCTGATCTCAATGTTTTAATCCTTTTACCTGTCTGATTTTCTACTAATGCTCTGAAGGTTTTGAATTTTGATAAAACTTCATTTGATTCTTTGACTTTCAAGAAATAGATCCAAGTCTTCCTAGAAAAATCATCAATGAAGGATATATAATAAAGGAATCCTCCTAGAGATTGTGTGGGCATGGGTCCACAAAGGTTTGAGTGGACTAGTTCCAAAACTGATTTTGACTTGTGTTCATTGGAGGGAAAAGGTCGTTTTATGATTTTCCCTAGGGCACACCCTTTGCATGATCCTATATGAGTTGAGTCTAGTTTAGGAGTACCATAAGTGATTTTATCTAAATTTGGAAGTGAACTAAACCCAATGTGCCCAAGTCGTCTATGCCATAACTCATTAACATTTGATGTTTCATGACTGAGGGCTTGCATTTAAATATTGCTTAATCTATATAATGTTCCAAATCTAGACCCTATGGTAATAGCACTTTTCATATTTGAGTTATTAGGCCAGTATGGTACTTTGTCTTTGTTGAAGGTGACATGATATCCATCATCGGTTAGACTTGAGATAGAAATTAGATTTCTCTTTATACCTGGTACAAACAAAACATCTTTAAGATTAAGTGTAGTTCCATCTTTTAATTTGATTGAACAGGTCCTAATACCTTTTATAAGATAGGTAGAGTTGTCTCCAATTGTAACTCCTTCAGTGACATAAGTTCCAATTGTATCAAACATATCTTTGAATCCAAAGATGTGACAAGATGCACCATTGTCTACGATCCAAGTTTCTTTATTTGAATTTACTTCACTTGAAAGTGCGGAATAGTATAGTTGATTTTCATTTTCTTTTGTTTAAGCAAAGGAGGCTAGAATTTTCTCTCTCTGGACAGTTTCTGAAGGTGTGTCCCATTTTCTCACGCTTATAACACTTAACTTGAGAGTAATCTTTATTTTTAAAATTTCTTTTATTATTATTGAATTTTCTCTTTCATTTATTCGAGACAGTGTGAAGAGCTTGATTTTCTCCCTCTTCATTTGAAGTGATTCCTCTGGAGATTAACCTTGATTCTTCTGCTATGCATTCATTTTTCAACTGATCAAAAGTAGGAATTGAAGGTCTGCTTACCACTTGTATGAAGGTATCCCAAGACATTGGTAGCCCTCTCAAAGCTATTAATGAAAGTTCTTGATCTTCTATTTTGTTTCCAATGGACGATAATTGTTTCTTCATTTCAAAAAAATTCTCGAAATAAGATTGAATAGAATCTCCTTTTTCCATTTTAATATTCAATAATTGAGATTTTAAGGTTATCAGTCTACTTGAATTATTTATCTCAAATGTATTTTTTATGATCTTGAATACTTCATATGCACTTTTGATATCTGATATAAAGGGAAGAATGTGATCCTTTACTAAATCGACAATTATTTTCCTTGCTTTATTATTTCGTCTTTTCCAGGTGAGTTTTTCTGATTCATTTTGAGGTACTGGGATATCTTCTTCAATGTAGGTTTCTAGTTCCGGTTCTTCCAGAATTGTAGTAATATGAGTTTTCCAAGAGAAAAAATTTGATGCACCTTCAAGTCTATCTTCCACTCTGACGTTATTTGACATTATTAATTTCCTTTAATTGAAATTTGAGATTTCTCTACCAATTTGGCTCTGATACTATGTAAAGTTTTAATATGTGAAGTATTTTATTGGTGTAAATCTCAATTTCAATATGTTTAGAATATACAGAATTTGTATTACTGTAAAGAACTGCTTACACTAATATCTCTTGTTGCGGATTGTTGAATGGCTTAATTAATTCAAAAAAGAGAAGACTGAAATGATAATGAAAACTGATATTCAAAATGTAATCTGTGATGAGAGAGCTTTTATTGCCGATGTGATTGATAAAACTTCCATCACAGATCATATAATATATATGAGAGGGCACGGTAGGTGAACAGTTGCTACAGCAACCTAATCGGTTGCTTGGACAGTCATGACAGTAATGGGCCTGATTCCCTGAGCAAACATGATGCTTTGTTATATGTATAATATTATATATATATAATGATGATGATAAGATATATATATATATATATATATATATAATATTATATGTATATATATAAAATTAATGAATCAATTGTGTAATATAAAATTTGAGTATAGATCTATAGGCACAAAAGTATAGATTCAATTTCTCACATAGCTAACATTCTTAACAATAAGAGACAATGATAAGAAGAAGATAAGCTCTCACCCACACAAGGTGGAATCACATGTCCACGAAAGGTAGATCATCCTCCATTATGCAATGAAGTATGTGTTGGTTCCCAAAACCGCAGATTGAAAATCCAAGAGCCTGCCACTTCTCCGATAGGATCTCTCAATCAAATTTTGGCCAACGAACGAAAATTTCTTAGATTCCCCTGCACTTTAGGCTCCGCTACACCCAAGTGGGTAAACCTTCACCTTCAACGCTAATTGTCTAGTTCAAGGCTTTTCTATAGCGAACTTAAACTTTGGAGTTCTTCGGCTGGCAAGGTCCTCGAACTCAATGAAATTGAAACTAGATGATAGATAATGGTTAAATGTTTTGTATAATTGAATAATTAGTTTGATGCTTGCAAAAGGAATATATATAGATTTTCTGACTTAAATAATAAAAAGACCAATGCCTTTGCTCATCCGGGCGATAGAGTCAACTTAGGGGAACTTTTACATACAACTTCATAATGTTCAATGCACTTATACTGTCGATAATTTTAATAATCCAGATGTGACAGACCAATTATAATGCAAACTTAAATCAATTCAGATTGAATTTTAACTCCTTGGAGACAAACTAGACAGAGGAATGGAAACAATTTAATATTTCACAACACTTATGAAGATCAAATTTAAAATGCTAATTGATCATGTCCACTTATCTGATATCAAAATCATATACAAAATTCTAAAATATAATTATGAAGGACGATTTGTTTGCAGTTTAAATCTCCACGCCATATAAAAAATAAACAAAAGACACTTTATTTTATTTTAAAAATAAAATAATAGACTTTATATTACAAAATCATAATAGAGCTCTTATTCTTCCATACAATAATAAAATAAGAATACTTTTCTCCTCAAAGAATACAAAATGTTCGGATGTCCCCCATTTACAAATGACATACGCCTTATTTATACTTTAGATATAAGGGAGATGTGACTTTTCAAACGGAAAGTCATGTTACATTTTTTTAATCGCACCTCTCTACCATAACAATTGAATTCATTTGCATATAATTTTAGCACCTTCCCGTAATGTAACTTATAAACAATTTAAAATCCATAAGCTCCCGCAAAAGGCTTGATTGATTATCCATGATGTATCTTTGTTGAATTTGTCGCCACTCCAGATTAACATCTGCCTTTATTTATTTAGTCAGTTTTGCACATCACAATTGTTTGTTTTAATAAACAAATTGTTACCTTCAAACTAAAAGCTTTTAATATAATAGTCACTTTCATTTTATAAATTTGTTACAGTATCAAACTTTGTAAAATTTCCAATGATATCTCTTAGTATCCCGGCGTATGTGAATGTGTATGCACATCCTCTCTCCGCAGCGGTAGTGGCATTAATCCTTCTCTTCTAATGGAGTCTCGTTGTGTAGATTGTATTGCCGTCATAAACAAGCCATTTGTCCTCCATCACTATTTGTGTATGAATATTTTAAATGTTGCCATGGACTGCCACTGTGCAAATTTCTGGCATGTTTGGTTCTGTAGGTGATCATTGTTGTATTGGGAGACCAAGCCGAGCATCGTGCCTGAGGATAGTATCCTTTTCAAGCTTCGGTGGTTCCTCAAAGGATGACCTCGATCAATGTTGGACTTTCCTTCCTGTTGTTATTTCCATCGCATATCTCAGTCGTTGTTCAACATATTTTTGTTCCGTCCATCTCTATTGCTATGTGCATTTGTTAAACCTGGTAATATCTTTTAAACTGATTGTTGTTCCTCTTCGATTTGATTATTCAAGTCACTATGCATATTTATCAATACCTTTATGCAACTTGTTTTCTGAAGACATATCATTAACGACAGACGGTTGTGTGACAAATTAATCTGAACCATATAATACCTTTCTGCCTTTATTGCCCTTGCACATCCCAGTAGCTGTTGACTTCGCCAATTCATGACACAGGAATAAATCAAATACTCTACAAACTCATTCCGAGAAAACCATGGCCAATCAATTGCACTGTAAAACCATTCATATGTACACCACTACCATAGCAGTTGAGATAATAAACAATGAGTCAATTTCGCCTTCATGCTTAAAATCCCATCTATTACACTATGAGGACAAAATACCTATGTTCCCCCGAGTTTTCGGTACAGGGATGGCAGAGGACAACGGGACAGGTTTCCGAGACGGCAAATTTTTTTGGCGATTTTGGGGATGGGGGGGATGGCAAACGGGGACAGCTATATATATATAGGAAAATTTAAAATATACATTGAAATTTGTAAATATACATGTCATTCATATTAAACTAAGCACAAAGCATGTCATTTAAACATTATAGAACCATAACATACAATATTTGAATGCCATCTACGAAATAATATCTGATTTTACTATTTTAGTACCCAATTGTCAAAATGCATATCAATACAATATCAGAGAACATTGAACAATGAACATTGAGTTATTAACAATTGTCAATATCATATGACTCATAATGATAAGCATGATAAATCTGAAAATCAAAATCAAAATATGCCCAAAGTTATAGGCCCAAAGGGTAGAGGGCTGCTATAAAGTAATATGTATCATATTATCAATGTATCATAATCATGTTCATGTTCAACATAAAAAGCAAAACATAGAAAATGAAGCAAACTGTTGCTCCTATTCTGCCTCTACTACCATAGCATCAAAATCAGAGTCCTCCTCACTGTCATCCTCCACAGGAAGCGTGGTCTCATCTAATGGAACCCTAACCAATCCTGGTGTTGTGTCATCCTCATCTATCTAGGCCACATCCTCAGGCTCAAAATCCCATCATAAAGCTGATGTCTACCTATACTCTAGAGTCTGACGATTGGCAAGTCGAAGAGCATGATGCACTGTCACTAGCTTCTCCGCTCTTTTAGAGGTAAGTCTATTCCTCTTGATAGAGTGGATATATGAATATGTGGACCAATTTCTCTCTACAGTTGAGGAACTAACAACCTGTGAAAGGAGGCGACTGGCAAGTATCTTTAACTCAGGTGTATCTCTCCCATGTCAAGTCCACCATCCAATAGGATCCTTCTGTGCCAAAACAATTCTCTCCAACCTTACTTGTGGCTTACCCAAGTTTGGGCCATGAAGGTTGGTGAAGTCAAGGAACTGTGCACGAAGAGTAGAGGCATCTTGAGCTAAATACATCTTATCAATTGCTCTTGTGAAACCATCCAAAACCTCAGGATCATCACATGGGAGGCCCCTTCCACCCAACTGTGGATACCATTTGGGATTTAGAGCAAAGGCTGCCATATTAAGAGAGGTATTCATCATATTCCACCTCCGCGTCACAATAGGCCTAATATGCTCCTCATAAAAGTCCAATGTAAGATCTTTTGCTGCAACAATTCTCTTCATCTTACCCAACATGTTGTCAATAGTCTCATAGATCTCTCCCAAACTAGGAGCATCAGTATCAGCATATCTAATGACATCAACAATGGGTGCTATGACAGAACAAATATATCTGCAAGATCAAAATGCCAACAAAAATAAAAATCAGAATTAAAATTTTAAGAATTTTAAGACTATTAGTAGGAAAATGAGCAAGCAAAAGACTAATAATAAATTTAAAAATCAGCAACCAACTTAATTGTGGACCACCAACTCTCATCAAGGATCCTTTGCCTCACCGCTTTTCCTTCAGAGGACATAGAATGAGGCCATCATCCCCACTCTGGATTCACCACCATCAATCGAAAGGCCTCATACACCTCAATCATCCTCTCCATCAAGATGAAATATGTGCAATGCCTATAGCAACAATTTAAAATTTAAAATTTAAACTTAAACATTAATGATTAAAATTTAAAACTAAAAGCATCACATGTAAGTAACCTTATAAATAATTTTTTTAAATAACTTAAAGTTAAAACAAACTAAAAGTAAACTATAATTATAATTGACATACCTTGTCTCAGCTGGTTTGAGGAACCCCTTCTTAGAGAAGGACCTGAATAGAGCAAGTGAAGTATGGTGGTTGCAAATAAACATTTGCACTTCTCTAGCTTCTAGCACCGCTTGTTTCACCCATTCAATCTTCCCTATAACCTTCAATGCATTGTTCAAGGAATGAACACAACAAGAGGTCCAAAATATGTGCCTATAAGCACCCTCTATCATCAAACCAGCTGATTTGCACATAGGTGCAAAATCTGTGATAACCTGTACAACATTAGAGGGCCCAATCTCCTCTATGGCATCTCCCAAAATGGTGAACTGGAATTCTGCATCTTTCTTCTTTCCTGAGCAATCTATGGCTCTCAAAAAATAAGAGTTGGTTGGGGATGTGACAATGATATTGATGAATGGTCGATGTCTAACATCAGTCCACCCATCCATCACAATAGAGCAGCCCGTCTTAACCCAAGTGCATTTCATATCCTCAAATAACAAAGCAACCTTTGAGTACTCTTCATCTAAGATAGTGGTTCGTGGCTTATGCTCACCGGAGGGTACAAATGAGGAATTCATGCTCAAAATATCTTTCACCATTTGTTTATAATGAGTGGAACGGGCTACATTATATGGGATACCATTAGCAAAAAGGATCTACCAATGGATGCCTCACACTTCTCCTTTGCCTGTGCATTAAACATACTTTCCACCGAGCCCTTCTCACCACTACTCATCTTTCTCTTCCCTCTAGATCCCGTAGGGCTGCCACTAGTACCAATGGCGGATGAAATATGCCTAGATGATTGCGAGGGAATGGATGGTGATGTCACTGTCAAATTTTGCCCCTCCATTTCAGCCTCTAAGTGCAATCTTTGGCATTCCAATTTTTGTTCATCAATTAAGTTAGGACAAGTTTTGGCTCCTTGGCATGAAACACCTAAAAAATGTGACTTCACTCTTGTATAGCTGCCCCTAAAATCATCAAGACAAACATGACAATCCCACACCCTTGTCCCTCCCGAATTCTTTTTATCTTTTGGCCGAGGTGTGACATATTGGAGAAGAGGTTTTTTCCTATTGAAAGGACCCTTTGCAAAATTCTTCATAATGGCAGAAGGGCATTTAAACAAATCAGCTTTAGGATCAGGTTTTTGCCTAATGTCACTACTAGCAACATCAACCCCTAGATTTTCTTCTTCACTACTACTACTTGTACTCCCACTGCTGCTCATTGTGTTTAAATATGCAATTGAATAGTTATATGAGCTGAAACAATGAAAAAAAAAAAAAAAAAATTCAGACTTTGCAAGCTGCAAATTTATTAAAAAAATGATAGATGGAAGCACAAAGAGTTTTATACTTACTTGGTGGGCAAAATAGAAGATCAAACCCTTGATCAAGCTCTTGAAAGCAAAAATATTACCTCCTCTACTTGCAAAATGAAAACTCCAGCCGGCTGCAACATAAAATAAAACCCAAACAATTGTTAAAACAACTTAAATGTGTGGAGTTATATACATTTTAGGGCTTTTGGAGGAGTGAGGCCCACTAGCCAACCAAGGAGGCTATAAAAGTTTTTTTATGTTTTTTTTTAAAATTTATGTGCATACAAAAAAGGGGAACGGCCGGCCATACCCAATATGGTCGGGGGATGGCTAGACATCCACTTTCCATACTGGGTACAGCTGGCCGTCCCCTTTTTTTCCTCCCCACGTCCCCAAGTTTTTGAAACATCCCTTGAAAAAAAGGTCATTTGGGGACGGTTGGGGGACATCCCATACCCATCCCCCCGTCCCTGGGATGTCCCCATCTCCGAAACATCCAGTTTTAGGCCGGGTACGCGTCCCCGGGGAACATAGCAAAATACAGACATATTATTGTGTAGTTCAGATTGCTCAATAACTACAACATCCTCACAATTCTCTAGACCCTTTTTTTTACCAAGTATTGATGAAAATGCCCTTTGTAAAGACAATTTGTGTCTGCTTCATAGGTCTGTAGACGAACTACTTTGGCCTAAGGCAGAATGTGGCACTTATATACTTTATTACACCGTTGTCTGACAGAGAAAATTCAGGATCTGAGTTAGACATAGGAAGAGGCTTTAACCAATCTTCCTTGCTTAGAAAGTACATGTAAATTAGTTGTTCTCTTTTTATTTTTAAACTTTGTTCCATCTACAGGTAAAGCCTCTGATTTTTGTATCTTTCTAGAAGAGGTTACATCTAATGCTTCCATTTTTACATTGCTTGGCTTCCTTCTCCTCTTCTTTGAATCCATGATGAGACTTCCATGTTCTCTTTTAAAACCAACACTTCTTACATGCTCGTGGTGTTTTTCTTTTATATCCAATTCAATACGATTAACAGAAGCCTTGTAAAATGGTTCATTTTCTCGGTTTATAAAAGTTCTAGGCTGTTCTTCTTGGAGACCATCTTCTCTGACCCTCCGTCCTATTCTTTCACCTTTCTGTTGTTTACTATTAACCTTTTTCTCTTCTTCCACCTGCACGGATGACTCAGATTCAGCAATGGGTAATGGCATGAGTCCATTTAGTGTTACTTCCACTAAAGTTGCCAAAGCATTAAGTCCAAATCTCTAATCATGGTACTTGGGACTCTAAAATTTGCTAAAATTTTAGAGTTCCATCAGTATGTACAATGATGAGGATGATAATGTGATATGTGCACTAAAGGTGGAATGAGATAACAACTATGACCACCTAGAGTGGAAATCTTCTACACCATGTGTTTAATTGAGAGGTAAACTCCTAAGTGTCTCAATCACAAACTACTATGAAATGCATTACCCTAAGTAAGCTTACGTAAGTGTAATTAGTGAATATTTAATTACACCAACAAGGTCTCATCATATGGTTGCATCACAAGGAATAGCTCAAAGAAACAAGTTCAAAACTTCCACTCTGTGTGATCTTCAAAGTTAAGAACTTCTCTTCTAACCCAGTCGTAGTGATGTACACATGCCAATGCAAACTCTTGACATTGGACAGAAACTAGAAAAGAAGTTGTTTATTAATATTTCTCATATTTTGAATACACAGATTATTATACAGATGATAGTGCATACCAAATACAAAAGTAAAATGTCTTCATTTGCACATTAAATTATTACAAACGAAGACCAAAGATGATTAGCCAAGGATTAGAGTTGATCCAACTGCATAATATCACTTTCCTTGATTATACACCATATTTAAGGAGCCCAACGACTGCCAAGGAACAAAACTATCAACCAATTGATGTTTATAACTACCTGAGAATGACAAACAAACAATTAATGCATAAATAACCAATATCATCATAAGATAATAATAGACATTGTACATTGACCACATCATCCACCGAAAAGAAAAAGTCGTCAACCATACAACAAGTGAACATCAAGTTACATGAGGGAAGGCAAATAACGATAGTGTAGTCAATGACTTGTACAATGAAAACTTAAATATACACATTGCCTAGGATATCAAATGAGTGGAATGAGTATGGGGCAAATGAGCCTTTTAAGGATTTGGATGTGGAGCCCCCATTGATAACCTCAAATTAAGACCTTCAAAACAACTAAAAACTCCATGACATGTCATTTTTCCTAATGTTTTAAGAATGCCAAAACCAGCACTGAGGAACCCCAGAAAACAAAGATTTTGGTGTGTTTGGCAAATGTATGCAACATAGTAAAGTTTGATATTTCATAAAAAATCCTCTTTCTCATACTATGCAATGATGGAATAGACATACACACACTAGATAAGAAGGGAACAAGCTGTAAGGATTGAAAGTAGATATAAGGTTGATGTTGCACACAATATTGAAGCTATGTCAAAATCGAAAGTCTTACCTTGCTGATTAGGATAGTCAGTACACCAAAAGCCAATTGCAAAAGCTGCCATATAATGTGAGTTCTTGAACATCATATGGTGATTTTTTGAAGGGGTCATCTAATAGTTTATTGAAAGGGTTATCCAATAAACTTCTAAACCAATCACATGATAAAATTTTGAACCAATCATACATTGCTGCAACGGAACCATCATACAGCTTAGTAGTGAAAATGTTGTACAACGTGGCAATGAGAATGTTGTACACCAAAAACTTAGTGCAAGGCCACCATACAATGAGTTTTACAAATCCGTTATTTTTTCTCTTCCTTTTATTTTCCATCATGCCTAATTTTCTCTTTCTTTTCCTAAAAACTTTTAGTGAACTTCATTTCCCTTGACAATTATTCATACACTCCCCACCACACATCTGGCTCTTTGTACTCTCAAATGTATCATCCACAATTTTGCATTCTTTCAACGGTTGCTTTTCACCAAGAGTTGTGGCTTCAAGAAAATTGTGTGTTGACAAAAATACTTCATAGTCCTTCATTTCCCAATGAAAAAGGCAACAAATGAAATAATTAATCCTTCGAGCATGACTATAAGGCCAAACCCCTTCGTTGTTTGATTTCATCTAACCTTCACTCTCTATCCATTCTTCTCCAAAATCAAATTCTAGCAAAGAGGAATCTACTTCCTCACCGATGGCTTTGTTCTTTAAAATCTCTGCATACTTTTTCCAATTGTGATCAACTATAGCTATTACCAACCAATCTCTCTTGAGTAATGCACCATGCGCTTTCTTCTACAACAAGATGACCACAAAATTCAAGAGCAATTATTAAGTTTTTCTGCACCATCACCATCTCCTATGGCTTGATTCCATGTTGGCTGGCACCTAGCAGGTGAAATGTTTCTGACGAAAGAGTAATTTCCTAAGGCACTTCCATATGTCTTCTAGAAATATGTTTACTCCTAAACCTCCCATTGAGAATAGTATTTGTAAGGTTTTTCCCCATGACTTTGATCTAAATGCCAATCAATTGCTTCCTGATGTTCACTATCAAAAACATTGTGTCAATGACTTGTTTGCCCTTTGGTGGCAGGTCTACTATCATGTCTTTACTTGGGTCTTCTTGTCGCCATTGGTCAACACTAACCTTGTAAGTAATTGGCACTCTCAGTTGTGGTACGGTTTGAAGGTATGTCACCTTGATGGTTACAGTTGTCTGTAGCACCGAAAATGTTTTTCTCTTACTTTGACCATGACATACATGCAATTTTGTTGGAGATTATTTATTCCTTCATCATCACTTGCTCTACTTATACTCTAGCTTCTTGAAGTCACCCATCCCCAAACGGGGTTCCAAGTACACTGCCTTCTTCGCCTATCTCTCGTGATTGCCAAAATTACCTTATCTTGTTTCTCCACATCCAGCATATTAATACCCTTTTGCTTATGGCAATCTACGTCTTCATGATCACCGGTCCACATCATTTCCATAATAATTGTACATTGCCTTTCTTATTTTGGCAATCTCTTGTCCAAGTACACTGCCCTCTTCGCCTATGCTCTCGCGATTGCCAAAACTAACTTATCCTGTTTCTCCACATCCAGCATATTAATACCCTTATGCTTATGGCAATCTATGTTTTCATGATCATCGGTCCACACCATTTTCATAATAATTGTACACTATATTTCTTATTTTGGCAATCTGTTGCAAAGTGTTCCCATTCTCTGCATTGTTGACATTATATGATGGGAAATTCTTTGGAGTCATAGTGTATTTGATTTCAACAATCCCTGGCAATGATTATATAGCTTCAATAGAGTAATTTATCCCTCAATGAAGAGGGCTCCATTGAATGACCCATAACTTGATAAATCTTACAAAACATCTTTCTAAGACAATTGTCTTTCTTGTGCCCCTCAACTTCACATTCAATGACCCATAACCTGACAAATTTCATAAAACATCTTTCTCGAACAATCAATTATCTTGTGCCCCAACTCCATATTTAGAACACCATTGTTTACTAGCTTCTTTAATGGTTCCTTTCTTTGCTTTCAATTCTTTCATTATTCTCATCATATCTCACTGTAAGGCTTGGATATTTCTCGATTCATCATCCCTGCTACCTTTGTTGCTCTCATCATCGTTTGTTATTTTCGTCTACAAGCATTGTAGTACAATGATGAAGGTAGCACTTGCATTTTCTTTTACAATGAGGAAATCAATCCCTCAATAAATGACCGCTGCTTCAGCCCATCGGTTGGCTAATTCTCCAGCTTAACCAGCAACCCCTTGAGCCTACGATTGTAACCTCATACATTCTCGTTTTCGAGAAGGGTTCTGAATTGGGAGTTACTTAATTAGATTCTCCTTGAATGTTTCTTGTAATTCTTTTTTCCATTCTCTTTATTCTACAATCCTAAACAATTGCTTAGTCTTGACCACCTTGTGGCCTCTTCTTGTCTTTATTGGGATCTAAGAGCATGAATCACTCAAATTCAACCAAAGTTATTTTAAGGCAACAACACCAAATGTTTACTGCTATATCTAATTAATTAAACACAAGAATTAATAATAAAAATGAGAGTGCATACTAGATACGGGAATTAAAAAATGTCTTTATTATAAATTATTATAGAATACAACCAAAGATGATCAGCCAATGCTCAGAGTTGATCTGACTACATTATACCACTTTCCTTGACAATATACAATAAATTTAAACCACTTACTTATTGTCAAGAGGAACACATTCATCAACAAACCGAAGCTTATAACTACCCAAGAACAACAAACTAACAATTAATCTATCAATAACCAATATTATCAAAACATAATTATAGACATTGTAAGTTGACTACAGGAGCCACCTATACTAACTATCTCGACCTAATTAAAATATTCTGTCCTCAGTTATCCTAATAGCAAGATTTAAATCAGGAATTTCACGTGTCTAAGAAAAGTGTTGGAGACAGAATATTTGTTCACCAATAATAATTGGGTTACACAATGTGCACCTGGAACTCCATTTCAGACTGAAACCCCCACCTGCCCTAATTTGGTTAAAACTCAAAATGCTCTTTTTTGGAGTTGGAGAAAAGAACTGAAAACCTCCATGCAAACATCTGAATGACTGACCCCAAAACTACTTTGCCAAATAACTGTCTTAGGCTTGATACGCAAACTATTCACAGGAATCAGCAAAAAGGACTACTGTTTAAACAACAATTTTCATTTTCTCCTTTCATGACTGAAATCAGCCTCCAATTAGCACAGGAAACCATGGTAACAGTCAGCAAATAGCCATAAAAAATGGAAGGCTTTATGATAACCTAGCTTCAGAAAATGTTTTTGAGCAGTTTTACAGGTGTTGAAATCTGCAATATACCCTTCTTCCAAGCTGTTCTTCAAAAATTCTATCACTAAATCGTCCTGTCCTTGTACAAGTATGAAACCCTAAGCACCTGAATCTGGAAATATTGTATAACAATAGTTGCAATACTAGATTAACCAAAACTGCTTGACCATGAATTTTAGGACACCCTCAACAAAAACTCAAAACTACCTTCCAGACCTAACATTTTTCTTGTCAAGATCAACACTTTGCATAAAATAATTACAAAAGTTGATGGTGTCTAATAATGGTTGAAAAATTAAAGAGCATGTAAACAGCTGCTGCGGCATGTTTGGAACCTTCAAAAATCAGCAAACCCTTACCTTAAATGTCTTCTTTCTAAACTCTTCTAACTATGCCTCAAGCACTCCAATAGAATGATAAAACAATCAACCTCTTGCTGATTTATAACAATTGCACACTTTTATGAACTTTAAATTTGTGTTATTTAGCTTTTGTGCCAGAAAATGGTTAAGGACACTACTTAGAGACACATGAAATATGTACTTTCAAAGACTATATACTTGTCTATGAAAGGTGAAGCGCACTCCGGTGGTGAGTTTGCAACTAAAATTGGCACCTGCCCTGCAAAGTGTGCATCTGAGAACTAGCTGCCACTGCAAAATTGGTTGCATTCCGAGAAGCATGGCCAGGTATGTATTCTGTTTTCCTTTTTTGAATTTCAACTTTGTTGTCTTTTGTTTCCAGTCTTCATTTTTTCCATCACATAGGGAGGGCATTTTGAATGAAACATTGAAATATCATTTTGTTTTTTTTTAATAACTTGCAGCACTATATTACATTACAAAATCTGAAAACATGAGCAACAGTGAGAGTGGGGGAAGTAGTGATAGTCACAGCATGGATGTTTCAATGCAAGAAACTCAAACATCACAGAGAAAAAAATGTAGCTCTAGGGCAGCCATAGGGGGGTCTTCATTTTCAACCAATCTAGATGTTCATGTAGAAGATGCAGCAAACTCCAACATATTTGAGTGCCCTTCCCAAACAGTAAAAAAATATGCCAAACGCCCATTCAACCCTAACAAATCTCTCCTATGATTTGCCACAAGAGCAGACAAGAATAAGAAACAAAATATTGGAGGGTAATAGGGAATGGGAGTGCCATGTGTGCCACAAACATTATTTTGGGAGCTATACTAGAGTGCATTGTCATCTTTTATGGATAGGTGGGCAAGGGGTCAAAGGTTACAAAAAAATTACACAATAAGAAAAACTTGAAGAAATAGATTGCGCATGGAGGGGGAGGGATTGAAAACAGGGACTCCAATAGAGAATGTGCAAAATATTGTGCCTATGAGTAGCACGGACACACCCACTCCCACTCTAACTAATTGTAAAGGAAAGGGAAAGAGAACCAAAAGAGAAACAAATGTTGCTGATTTATTTAACATAGAAGAGAAGGCTGAAGAATCTATTGGTAGGTTTCTTTTAGCTCATGGCATACATTTCCATGTGCCACATTCCTTATATATAAACAAATGTGCAAAGATATATATGTTGTTGATCCCCCATTTGTACTACCCGGAGAGACAAAACTATACACCATGGTCCTTGATAAAGAGTATTCAAATATAAGCATTTTAATGGAGGAAATGAAATAGACATGGATGAGTGATGAAAGCTCCATCATCATGGATGGGTGAACCTATATCAAACATCAGCCACTCATCAATCTTAATGTCACTAGCACAATGGGATCTTATTTTCTTTGAATTGTAAATTGCTTAAGGAAATAAAAGGATGTCGCCTTTTAATTTCAGATTTTGAAAAATGTTATAGAAAAGGTTGGTTGGACTTTCAAATGTTGTGCAAGTAGTCATTGATTCAGCCCAGGTGTGTAAGTTAGTTGGATTGATGGAGAAGGGTACTTATAGGCACATTTATTGGACCCTATGTTGTGTACATTCATTTACAACAGCTTGAAGAACATTGAAAAAAATGATTTGATAAAGGTTAATGGTGTTTGAGGTTAGAGATATGTAAATGTTTATTTGCAATCATCACACATCTCTAGCATTATTTAGGGCAATTCACAAGAAAGAATTCCTCAAGCCCATGGAGACTAGATATGCTAGCTACTTTATTTTGTTTGAGGGGATGCTTGAGGTCCAAAAGGACTTACAATCCATGTGGTCAATGCAGAGTGGAATAGATGGCATGAATCAAGCACACCAAATAGAAGAAGTGTGAAACAAAGAATCATTGATAATAATCGGTGGTCTACAATGAGGTAAGAATCTTAGATAATTGTTATTGTTGATTTAATAAAATTATTTCTGATTTTGGCATTTGCTGATTTTATTTTTTAGAATTGAGAATTTTTAAATTTATGATGATTCTAACTTGTAACTTGCTTGCATTTGCAAATATATTTGTTCCTTCATTGATGCTATTGTGCAGGTCATTATATATGTTTATGCTAACTCTCCTAGCCTTGGAGAAATTTATGAGACCTTTGATAGCATGCTTGGACAGATCAACCAAGTTATTAATGATAGGGACCCCACTTTGGAGTTTTATGAGAAGGATCTTAAGCCCGTTATAATGCTGTGGTGAAACATTACAAACACCCTGCTTTATATGAAAGCCTATGTTGTCAATCCTAAATGGTATTACAATCTATGGATGAAGAGTTAAAGTCTCAAATCTGAAATCTCAAGTTTTCAATTTTCAATTTGAAACAGCAAGCTGCAAAATAGATCTCTTATTATTACCTCTTCAATGTTCATTGTTCATTAGTCATGATTCATTATTTCATATGTTTTTAATTGTTCAACTCAGGTGAAGGAGGGCTTCTTCAACGCCCTTTTAAAAATGTATAATGAAGATGATGTTGGTAAACTTCAAGGACAATGGCTTGACTTTGCCAACCTTTGCGGTCCAACCTTTGGTAGATCAAAGGCAAGGACGAATAGAGCTACATTAGCTCAAAGGGACCTATTGGATGGTGGACTTGGCATGGTAGAGATGCACCTAAGTCCATTCATTTTCTTTCAAAAGTTGCAAGTTTCCCTGTTGAGAAAGGAATAGGTCCACGTATAGCTTCATAAAATCAGTCAAGAGAAACAACCTTACTTCTATAGCCTCACAAAATCAGTCAAGAGGAACAACCTTACTTCTCGAAGATCGAAGAAGTTAGTGGTTGTTCACAGTGCATTGTGTAGAGGACTAGCAAAGTGTTCATATTGTCAAACTCCAGCATTATGTTGGGATGTTAGTCCTAAGGATGCTATCAAGTAGAGGAGGATGACACACCTTCAAGATTGCTCGGGGTTCCATTGGCCTAGGACCCTTAGCCTCCCTCTACCAATGACTCAGAGGTTGACTCTGATTTTGATTTAGACTCCTAGAGAATAGTCGTATATTTGGCATATACTATTTGCAGATACACTATTGATTTTGATTGTAATGGACATCTAATTATGGAGTTGAACTTCTATGTTATTGTTTACTGTTTGAAATTTTAGACTTTAGCTGGACTTCTCTTCATGTCAGTTTGATTTCATGCATGGTACTTGGAGCCTTTGGCCATTTTTGCTATATATACGCAATATTTTTCCAATGAAAGCACTTAGTATTTGAATTTTATTAACTTGCCATGTATTGAGCTTCTAAAATGTCTATGGTGAATGATTTATCAATGTTATGATATGTATATTTCAATTTACCCTCTATATATAAAAATTTCACCAATTTCTTTAGCAATCATACTCTGATGTCTCGTCCCCTAAATTTTGGCTTTGACCTATGTTAAAACTAGAGCCCAAAAAAACAATGAAGATAATTAGCAATAAGAACACCAGAATTATCCTGGGAAAACCCAGCCACACAACAAAAATATCATTTTATTAATAAATACAATTTAAGTGCACAATGCCTACCGCTTGATGCGATATAAATAATTTAAGAAGAGACTCTTCACATTCCAACCGAAGGTCTCACCAAATTCCCAAAACGAGACTCTTTATTACAATTACAATAACAACTCTTTGAATTTCCATTCCTCTATGCATGTCGAAAGACACATGTCATTACATTTAATATTACAATTTAAACATAAGTGTCCATTTCAGCTGAAGTTGACAATAATGATAATAAAATCCATATTTCCAGAGATAAAGATCTCTATCGCAGTTACAATCTTCAACAATCCGTACTAAAAACACATCCCCATCCCTTAAAACATCCCCATCTTGGAAACTTCGTGGAGCATAGATTATAATTGGACAAGATGGAGCATAAAGATGTTAGATTCAAAATTTGCTTAGCATGCACAACTCACATGGATAATCATCTAGCTCAATATATTTGCATTGTTTATATCAATCAAACAATACTGCATTCATCTTAATATCTCATTATTCTATGGTTGCTATGCACACTTATGCTTGCTTGTAACTTCTTAACTTTTAGTGTGTTTAAGATATAGTGAAATTCAATGCTTTTACAAGAATGTTTTGCATGAATGATAAAGTTGTTTGGAAAGATTCCAAATAGCTTTAATTCTTATATATTTGTTTACAACCATGAGAGAACAATTAATTCCTACACTAATTCAATTAATACATTCTAAACTCTGATGCAAAAATGTTAAGATTGATATAAAGAAAATTATATAAATAACCAAGAAAGAAAGAAATCCTTGCCAAAAGTAATCTGCAGTTCCATTCAAAGGCAATATAAAGGAAGTACATGTGTAAAGATTTTGATAGAGATTGCACCAGAAAGAAATCTTGAGACTCGTAGAAAATCTTAAGCATTTGTTCTCGTTTGTCCTCCAAAGAAAGTCCTCTTTTCTTTGACTACATACAGCAATAATAATGAAATATTATATTTTAGCCAAATGTTTCAACAAGTGTAAACTTACCAGCAGCTCACTAGTCAAATGTTTCATTATTGCAAGAGGCCCACAGTACCCTTTCCCTCCACAACAATTAATTTTGATGACAATAAGCTCTATCATATTTTGTTTGCAAGTAACAATGGAAAGAAACATGAATTCAAAACATAGAATCAAAATTGGCGACATCGGAGGGATTAGATAAAAATTGAAGATGCTGTCAAGTAAATATGATCTATTGTAATTTCAACATCTTCTTGTGGACTACCAATCCAAACTTTAAAAAAATCTGTGCATATCTCACAGAATCTTAAAATGATTACCATAAAAATAGTACAAGCATTATCGTACTTGGTATCACTGTGTGCATCTGATAATTCCAGATGGAAAATTATTTTCGAGATTATTTATTATTCGAGGCGAAGTTCATTTATTATACAAAGAGATGGTTCCAGCATGTAACACAAGGACATAAACATAAGCAACAGAAGGAAATTTTGTTAGCAAAATCAAGATGATTTTCTGTTTGTGGCAGAATAACACAGTGACTGTCTGCAACTACTTACATAATCCTCGTACTAGTGCCAATTGAGCGCATATTTTTCACATACGAAAGAGTAATATACATGCATAGATATAATACCATTCAAAAATTAACTTCTAAAAGTTCCTGCAGGAGACAAAGACGATGTTTGCTGATGTGCTGTCCCATTTGTAATCCATTGAGGACAAGAGGTCAGTGCAAACATATTATTTCCAGCATAGTTTTTAAACTATGCATTTAATTGCTGTGACTCAGAAAAAATAGAAGGAAACTTGGATTGTCATTTAAATGGATAAAGTAGCCATAGAAGGTTATCTGACACCATGGTAAAGCTGCCCCATTCATGAAATAATCAATTGCCTTATAGTGTCGAGGTCTCTCTCCTTTTGATCTCTGATATAGCCGAAATAGATGGATCATGATTGAAAATTTGATATCCGTGAACTTATAAAGACACTTATTCTTGAAATCCATTAAGCAATGAACTCTGCAGTAGAACTTCACAACCAAATCAATTTCTGATAATTGTCTTTAAACATTCGTTGATAAATCCCTTAAATATGCGTGGTGTCCCTTTCTTGCACCTGGCTCAATTCAAGTTTTTCATTAGCCTATTCCCAAATTCCTATTGCACCTAGCTCAATTCAAGTTTTTCATTAGTCTATTCCCAAGTTCCTCTTGCACCTAGCTCAATTTGAGTTTTTCGTTAGCCTATTCCCAAGATCCTCTTGCACCTAGGTCAAAAAGAGTTTTTCATTAGCCTATTCCTAAGTTAGTGTAGGCTAAGAGGACTTGGTTAGGGGACTCACTACCCTAAGGTGAACTCTTTTAGTAATTTTCAGTGTTTCTGGCAAGTTTATTATTTTTGGCATATGATTATTTTCAGTAAGTACCATTCTTAGCAATTGACCATGATTTTAATTCTTTCTCCAATTCAGTGCAATTATTTCAATGAGATAATACAGAGCAACTTTTACTCTCTTTCATTTTTTTGCTTATTTCTCTATTGTCATTGGGTGTTTGGGTATGTAAGGGGAGTACCCTTCATCAAGTGGCATCAAAGTAGAAGTTATTGGAAGTGTAAACTGATCATCGAATGTGAGACAATCTGCACTGACTATGGTTGTGGGACTATGAAAGCGAGAAGAATTCCCACTCAAAGGAACTGTGGTGGAAGAAATGTTGTGACCCTAAAATCCTCTTCCATCATTGCAAGATTTCTTCCACCAGAGTACCTTCATGCAAGCATTTTTCTCACTTTTCTCACATACCCACAGCCATAATCTTAGTGCAATAGTCTCATGTTTGACAATTTGTTTACACATTCAAAAACTTCTACTTTGATACCACTTGAAGAAGGGTACTCCACTTACAAACCCAAACACCCAATAACAATAGAGAAATGGACAAAAAATGCAAGAAAGAAACACCCACTCTCTATTGTCTCAAAGAAATGAAATCACACCATTCACAAAATAACATGCTACAGCCACATGAACTTTCACATTAGAAAAATCTGCAAGCTAAAGCCACAATAGGCACTCCTAGATCTATCCCATGTAAGCATTGTTTGCCTTCTTTATCTAAAATGCATAATCACTTTAAAATATTCTAGAACCCTTTGTTTGGGTACCAAAAGTCTAAACGTCCATTTCCCTTCTTAAGAAGATATTTGTTATTGAAAATTGGAATTATGGATTTCCAATAGTACAACTTCTAGAAACCAGAACTTTTAGTTTGGCCATCAAATTTTCAATCATTATATATGGTCCGAAAGCTCGTGAAGAGACCTACAACAACAAATTGGGTTGACCCAAATTTTCCAGCTTTCAAGCCCATATGAGGTTTCTATCGCCCTCAAAATTGCATTTGAAGTTATACTGGAGAAATTTCCCAGAATAAAAACTCTAATACCTCTCTAGTGCCATAGGATATTGAGATGATTCTTTCACCATCCACTTTATATTTTTTGTTAAGGAACACAAATCAGAGATAGAGTCAAATAATAAATTTTTATTATTCCCATTCAACTTGATCAATGATAATTCTGATATAAATTAATGGATTTGATCTTTAATTTATAATTACCTGACACGATCCCTTACTCATTTATACAGTTCTGTAACTGTATTATTATCATTGCTTTATATTTACATTATATACTAAAGAATGAAAATGCTTATCTTTTAAAATCGCTGCTGTTACAAATATTGACTGAGATGTATATAGTTTCCCAGGCAGCGATATCTTTTATCATTTATATTATATAAAACACTCATGCCCCACATAAGGGCATGACTCTAGGTGGCTTGTGCCACGTAGGGTCATGACCCTATGTGGAGTGTGACTGCTTTATATAATACAACGCTCATATTGTGATAAAGCTCGATTGTAGGTAAGCAGTGTTTAGTTTATACCAGTGATATAAGACAAAGAGATCGCTGACAATAGAAGATGTATCTAAACGATGTGACACTGTAAAAACCCTCAATAGGCTATATCCTTAACAAACATCAATTTGCTTTTGCTAATCAACAGTTTGATATTTTGTCAAACATTTGGCAGGCAAATTATTATCACTCAATAAATAATTCTTTAATTTCACAGCCAGCTGCAACCAATTATAAATGATTAAGTCTTTATCAATTTGGACAAATGAACACCACTAAACAATTCAGAAGTAATTCTATAATTGATGGCAATGCTATTAATATCCAATTTAAAAATTGACTTCTGAAAATTTACAAGAATGCAATAATGAAACTGGAAATTGACTTCTAAGAGACGAAATAAGGATTGCAAATCTCAAGAAATAATCCAATTTACTCACAAGTTCAAAAATACATGCTCCTCGCTTATAATCACAGGTGCTCTAAAACCTGATTTCAGCCCCCCAATAATTGATTGAAGCCTTCCACAAAGTCTGACATTGCTGCCACATCCAGGGACAACAGCCACAATACATTCCTCTTTAACCACGCCAAATAGTAGACAATAATGTCATTCCAAATCACAAATTCTCCAGCCACAATGAAATTCCCAGGTACAGTACATAACAATTGGGAAACACTATAATTTAATTAAGACAATTCTCAAAATTAATTCACAATACCTCAGCTGTGAATTACCTAGCACTTCTTAATTCCAATCCCTTATACTTCAACAAGGGCAAAGAAATCGACAAACTCAAAAACTCTTCGCAGGCAACAAAAGAAAATAATGAATCAAATGCTTTACTCATCAAATGGGCTCATATTTGTAATCTCCAAATGGCACAAAGTTTCCCAAATGAACTTCACTTAAGAAGCTTCTCACACACAACATTAAAACATAATAAAGTGTCATTATAAACTAATTTATTAATTGCTTTTGGCTCTGAAAATAACCTTTTCCACCATAACTTCAAATTCTGACATATAAGGCTACTGTTTCTTGTTCCCACGATTTAAAACTTTTCCTCCCAGTTCCAACAAGCTATGATATTGAGGTGACCAACCAACAACACTAACAAAAATAGGAACCTCAGCATATTTAGATGAATAACAATAATAATTTACCCGTCTTGTGAAAACAACTGAAGAAGCATCAGAATCGAAATCTGACAACACCAAAGTGATCCTGATGATGAAAGATGATGAATGAACTTAACGGGGTGACTTACTAGAAATAGACGCTCCCTCCAAGATTCTTGAAGCCCGAAATAAAAACTGAGCGCATCCTCCAACTCCTCTGACTCAACTAAGCTCATTGGAACCAACAAATGGACTTACTATAAATAGTAAGTCCCTCAAACGGAGCCAAAACACACCATAGGCTGTTGGAAAGCCTATAACCACACAACTAAGACCCTCAAATCCTACTATCAGCTCACGAGGGTCGCGATGGTGAACTAACTTGGCCAATTGCAAGAACCTGCTAAAAATGGGGACATTACAAACACGATATGTTCTCAAGAGATCATTACACTTTTGGAATCCAATTTGTAAATCATATTATTATTATTGTTTAATCAACCAATTTTGAGCATATGTATATGTATATTTATATGTATATACATATACATCTAGATATAAATATACATATACAAGCACACATATATTTATTGTATATCATTTTAATTATGATTTACAATATACTTCAATCCAACTGAAGCTACATCATCAACACTCCCTCTTAGCTAGGGAGGATTGAAACATCACAATCATCTCATAATGTTGTTTTTGATTTAATTTGGATGTTATCATATATCCGTTAGTTTAATGTATCACGTGACATCATTCAATTTATTTCCCATATATTTTCTTGGTATGTGCATTGGCATGAAGTCCATGATGCCTACCAGGAAAATATTTGCTCTGTGTCATATCCTAGAGTAGGATAGGTGTTATCTAATCTCCAGGATGGCAACTGAATGTAGTCCATCATAAATAGTAATTAGGCTATCATGACCTTCAAGACAGCAAATTAATGTAGTCCATCATGATAATAGGTCAAACCATTGTTAAGATCGTCACCTTTCATGGCATTTTACACATGCATGTAGTAACTCACATGATATTAAAAATATAATTATATATTAAATTAAACATTACTAAGGCTCAATCTCAGAAATTACAATTACATTTTGATCATACCAAGTTTATGTAATATCCCCTGTAAAGATGAAATTCAATATTAAAATAATTATATAATTGATTAAAGAATAGAATGACTAATTGATTTATATAAACATCAATTAAATAGTTAAATGAATAATGATATTGTTAAATATTGAACAATAAATAAATCTAATAGATGTCTAATTATTATATCCTAACTATAATAATAACTAACACTAAACCTAATTACATATCCCAAGGGGCATGACCTATGATTTTGTTAGAATATTTATAAGAAGTCATGCCAAGGATCAGAGGAAGGATAACATAGGGAGTTAAAAAACCACTTATCAGGAAAAGGAGAATAAATACAAGTCTGCACATTATTGGAGGGAGCTCAGAAGTAATAAAGAAATACATGTGAACGACAAGCTGTGCAAAGGAAACACTCAAACCAACGGACCCAGTACAATCCATTAGCCACGTAGCTTGCCATGTCATCCCACATACATGCAAGTGTGAGGCTTAATACAAGCGTTGAGGAGGGCATCAAGTACGAACTATATCAGCAATACCTAGTCACATTGTGATATTGCTATCAAGACTTAACTGTGTGATTTTGAGTCAAACTCATTGACCCATGTTTCATGAGTAGTGATTCAACATGAATCCATCTCTCATGAGAATAAATGGAACACTTAGCACTCATTGGATCTAGGTGATGCTCACAGGGGTGAAGCACTGGGACTTCCCGAGAGGTCACCCATCCCAGTACTACTCCAGCCTAAGCACACTTAACTACAGAGTTTCCTCCATGGTTAAACCTAAAGCTTGCAACCCCATTTGCAAAACCCTCACCAGGTGTTGTGCCTTATGAACCATTCATTAGAAAGCCCCTTAAGCTCATCAATTGATAAGTAGGAGATAATTTCCATAGTAAGTCAAATTGTGGTATTGCTATCATGATTTAACTGTGTGAGTTTGACTCAAAATCACACAGTTAAATCATGATAGCAATACCACAATTTGACTTACTGTGGAAATTATCTCCTACTTATCAATACCTAGTCACGTTCAGCGATCCACCAATCACGAAGAATCTAGACAAGGTATGCAAACACCAATTGTAGACATTGCATTGCATGTTAAATGAGGAACCACCAATGGCCTATGCAAACGTTAAAAAGGGTCAAAACATATTAAAGTTGAGCTTTAAATAATGTCACCTGTATGAGATTATCATACACCCTATCAGCGGTGCAAGTATGGATGAGCGAAACATACGACATGGCACATGGAATATATTTATTAATACTGCCTCCATACTAAATACTATCAAAATCATATAGCGTACAAGTTATAGAGCTAATAGGTAACACCAAGTATGACGAATGGACCTACCACCATTGAAAAATATCATAAGCATTTGATACCTTCGAAGAAGATAAAGTTTAAAGGAAAGGTTATGAAATGAGACCTCACTAATTGTGCGGTCCCTCCCTATTATGTAAGGTGACACAAGTCACTAATGAATAAAGGTGATAATAATGAGGTTACATACCGCTCATACTACTACATGTAGTATACATTAAGGCTATCCAAATATATTATATTCATCACTATAATATAACATGGTTTAAAATAAATATATATATTTCAAAATCTTATCAATACTCAACATAACAATTATTAAAGATATTTCTCAATATATTATAAATTAGTATTATCACGAATTGATCTTATTATTCTTATAGTTGAATTGAGACATTAGAAGCATAAGACTTTATCTTCTGACTAAAGAAATACAATTATAAATATAATTACTATCATTTCTTATCAACATTCAGTAATGTAAAATGGTGCATTCAGAAAAAAAAACTAATAAAATGGCGATATCAAATTATTTATTATATCTTTAATCACATATCCTAGATTCTATCAAGGATGAATGTAATGTTCATTAGAGATAGACTCTCGGGGATGAGGTTGGAACTCGATAGAGGATGAGCGTAACACTCATTAGAGATGCATCTCGATATCTTTAGGGCGGCTACCAGTGATTGTCATGGTCACCATAGTCTCAAGGTCATACCCAAATTTACGTAGATATGGTTGCCATAAAAAATGAACTATATATTCATTAGAGATGGATTCCTATCTGAGGGGGATTAAAGGAACTTATGGTTTCCCTAATCTCCCATAGGCAGTATATATCATGAAACCCAGTCATATGCATATGCGTAGGCTTTGATAACGGTGTCTGTATCCAAGAGATCTTAGATTAGTGCTCTATGGAAAGATGGCATGATGCTCGACCTAGAGGCAATCCTAGGATCAATTCCCCTTACTTAGAATATATTATATTTCTTACTAATATTTGATGTTATGCTATACTAATATTGGTTTTGCAGGTAATTTGTGAGAAGAATATCAAGGGACATTACAGTTTGCCTCTGAAGTGCTCCATTTTTAGTTTTGAGAGAGGTTAGGTAAATATGTCGAGAGTTTGCTCATTAGTGTTGATGTATTCCAACTGGCGCAGTTTTATGCAACTTTGATTGTCATAATGTATAATTGTAAAGTTCAAGGGTTTTCCAAATAATCCAACTAGTAACTTTCTTAACCAAACTGCTTCTTGAGCTCTCATCGAGGCTGTAATATATTCAACTTTTGTAGAAACTCTAGGCAACTAAGAATTGCTTCTTGCTGAACCAAGATATCATTGTAAACACAAAGGCTGAAACATCTTGTAGTGCTTTTACGATCAATAGAGCTACTGGCCAAGTCCAAATTTGAATACCCATGAAGATGTATTTCAACATTGTCATACTTTAAGCCAAATCCAATGGTGTCACACAAGTATCTCAAAATGTGTTTAACTGCCATAAAATGAGTTTTCTTGGATTCACACATGAATTGACTTAACACATTTGTTGCAAAACAAGTGTCAAGTCAAGTATTCACCAAATACATTAATGGACCAATAATCTATCGATAAAGTGTGAGCTCTGTTAATTCGGACTCGAATGCATCACTTCTAAGCTTGTGAAGGTTTGTCTCCATTCATGTAGATATGGGTTTACAATCCATCATTCCAAATCTGTTCAAATTGTCAATAGTATATTTCTCTTGATTTAGGAAAATGTAGTTCTCTTCTTGTCATACTTTCACTCCCAAAAAATAATGCAATAGGCCTAGGTCTTTCATATCAAATTCAAATGCAAGGTCTTGTTTGCATTTTGCAATGAGATGATATTCCCCTGTCATTAGTGAATCATCAACATAGAGAACAAGTATTAACATCTCACCATTTGATACTATGAAGTATATATTTGGATTTGTTTCATTTTTGGAGAATCCAAATTTAGTAAGGTAACTATCTATCCTTTCATATCATGTCTTGGGGACTTGTTTAAGGCCACAGAGAGCTTTCTTTAGTTTACACACATGAGAGTTCCTATCATCGATGACAAAGCCTTCAAGTTGCTCTAAACAAACTTCTTCAATAACATCATTTAGGAATGTTGTCTTCACATCTATTTGATGTATCTTCCATCCTTTAATTGCAGCAGTGGCAATTATAGTTCTTACAAAGGTATATCGAGCAACAGGAGCGAATGATTCTTCATAATCAACTCCAATCGTTTGAGAGAACCCTATGGCGACAAATCTAGCCTTGTGTTTTTGAATACTTCCATCCGCTGCATAGTTGAGACAGCTGATTTGTTCTTGGGCCTAGGTACTATGTCTCAAACATCATTTTTCAAGATAGATTGATATTCCTCAATCATAGCGTCTTTCCAAGCTTGGCATATTAAGGCTTCTTCAACATTTGATGTTTCAGATTTGATGAGCTCACTCATAAGTGCGACATAACTTGAGTGATTTCTTGTTCTCTTGCTTTCTCTAAAATATTCTTCAAGGGCTACATTATTTTCTTCGATCATCTTACTTGCCCATAGTGGTCTTTTCCTGTTGGATGGAATTTCAGCAGTTTCAAGATTTGATTGTATGGGTTCATAATCTTCTGTACAAGTCTCCCTCTGACTCTCAAGATTATGGTTTTCATCCAATTCTGTGGTTGGTTCTTCAATATTTTAGAAATCTTAGATGCAATATCTTATTCAAATTTAACATCTTTGCTAATTTCAATTGTCCTTTGCACTGGAATATATGCTATGTAGGCTTTAGAGGACGCACTGTAACCAACAAATATACCTTTCTTTCCTAAGGATTCTAGTTTGGACCTATTCTCTTTAGGGACATGAATATATACTGCGCAGCCAAAAAATCTTAAGTAGCTTAAGTTGGGTTTGTTTCAGTGAAGGATTATTCAAGTGTTATATTTTCAAGAACTGAATGAGGACATTTGTTTTGGATGTATACAACAGTATTTGAGGCTTCAGCCCAAAGTGTTGTGTGAAGGTTTTGATCGTGCATCATGGCTTTAGCATCTTCAACAATAGTTTTGTTTTTCCTTTATGCTACTTCATTGTGTTGTGGATTACAAGGTATTGTGTACTCTCTTAATCCCAACTAAAGTGCAAAATTCTTTAAAATTTTCAGAAATGTATTCCTCATTGTTCTTACCTTGTGTTTCTTGGTCGTTTGTCTTGTTTTGTTTCTTTCTAACACCGTTTTGGTGTTTCTAGTTTGGTCGGCTCTTTTGTTCGTATGCTCAGTCCCATAAACCTTTTTGGTTTTTTGTTGGACATTAATATTATTATCTTATCTTATCTTATCTTATCTCCTCCATTGTCTAGTCTCAAAATTATAATTTTCTTTCCTATCAACTAATGCTTTAAATTCTTTAAATTTCAAAAATACTTCATTTGATTCTTTAAGATTTATAAAATAAATCCAGGTCTTCCTCAAGTAATCATCAACAAAAATCAAAATCCTAATACACCACAAGAATGAGATCAATTAGACCTTCAAAAGAAACATCCGTAGCTCTTTGAAAAGTAGCCCCTACATTGGTTAGATTAAAAGGCATTCTTGCAGATACATATGTTCCCCATGGGGTAGTAAAAGCAATCTTATATTGTTCTAGTTCCCTTACTTTGACCTGGTTGTAACCAGAGAAACCATCAATCATAGAAAGAAGTTCATTCACTATTACTCTCTGCAACAATGCTTCCATGTTAGGAAAGGCATAATTATCCTTTAGTGATGAGATGTTCAAATTTCTAAAATCAACAGAGTCTGATCACTCCATTCTTTTTCCTTACAGGGACAAGATTGGAAACCCATGTAAAGTGTTGTCAAAACACGTAGCTTCAGTTCAGAAAATATCTCTGATCATGTGAGAATATATATATATATATATATATATATGTCAAAATGATTTGAATATTGACATGTATATATGCACGAATATAATCTGCATTATTCATGATGATCACTGTATTCAGAACTGACTGTGCATATGTATATTTTGTTTATATCTGACATTGATCTCAGTAATGATCGCATTCCATTCTGATCATTATTGATTGCATTGGGCTTTATTAAGTCTTAAATACAATTAGTTTTGTTATAACTAAACATCGAGTGTAATCAAACCATCAATCGGGTATATCAGTGAATGGTCATGTCTCCACGTGGAGACATGCCCATTCACCCATATACCCGACCACCCTTGTATATATGTTGTTACTGCCCAATATTGGAAGCATCGAAATCAATTAATGCGTGCAGATCGGAGGTAATACAGATATCAAGTTTGAAGAAACTTTTACCATATCTTTGCATTGTCAATATACATATTGTGGAGCATAACAGGTCCTTCATTAGCAGAGATTGAACCTGAAACAAAAACCATACATTTATCAGCACTATCATCAAAATTTGTGTTAAACTTTACAAGTGTCTAATAGGTTTAATGATCCCTGCATCTCTCATCTTGATTAACTCTTCTTTCATCTTTGGTGCTAGCATTGGATTTATAGGTCTTCGCTTTTGTCTAAATGGCTAAGCATCTGGTTTCAGAGGTATTTCATGTTGGAACAAATCAACCCTATAAGCTTTCAATTCGTCATAAGACCATGCAAACACATCCTGTACTTTCTCAACAAAGAGATAAGGTCAGATCTGATTTTAGGAGTCAATTTTTTGCCAATGAAGATTTCTTTTGGGGAATTTTCATTCCCAAGATTTACTTTACCAATTTCTTCTGGTATAGCAGTAGGTTTGTAGGTTTTAAGATTTTCATGTTCATCAAAGATTCTTTCTAATGCTACCAATCCTTTGGGTATTTTGTAAGATCTAAGCTGAACAATTTCTTCTCCAAATAAGGTTTCCTTATCATCTTGATTTTCTACAAAATTATTCCAATCAATGCTTTGGTCTTGGTAATGTCCTTCACATGTCAGAAAGTCAAGTAAATTCTTATCATGATTAAAAACCTGCCAATTGCACACATTATCTGGTACACATGGCCTATTTTTTATCTCAACTTGAACAATATCTTGTAATGGGATATCAATTTATTTGATAGCTAGCTTAGCCATCATTTCAGCTAAAACGTTTTCACTCCTATCAATCCACTTTATTGAAAATGCATCAAAACTTTCAATCAAGTCCCATACATAGTTTCCATATTGCTTCAATCTTGAATTCTTAGTGGTAAACTGACTTCTAATTTGAGATACTATTAGTTCATAATCTCCCAAGACTGATAGGATTTTAATCTTATGCACTCTAGCCATGTTTAACCCCAATACCAATGCTTCATATTCAACAATGTTATTGGTGCATTCAAAATTCAGTTAAAAAAAAATATCTTGTAAAAACCTCTTTTCTTATACAGATTGGCTGATTGGAAATGAGAAATGGTTTTTTTTGAATTTTTATGACTTCTCTGATTTTTGTATCTTCTATATATATGTCTTTGGTATTTTATTGAATTTAAGGAATGCAATATCAACACTCCAACATGAAATACAGCATACTCTAAAATTACCAGCGATAGGAGTTTAACCAAATCAGAATTCATAAACAATTTTGATATAAGCATATAGAGTAGAACCTGGCAGCTAATTCTTGCATCAATATAACTGGAAAAATAGTAACATCACCATTTGGATTTATTAAGATGCCTCCACATGAAATCATCACACAAGTCTGGCTTGCTACCCACCACCCAATTGAAGATGACTTTGAAATGACTGCCGCAGTGAGTTGATCAAATCGCAGGCCTGAGAAAGATGGCGGCTTGCCAAGGATATATCCGCAAACCCTTCAAGGAGCCCGATTTCTTTGAATTAAATATCAACAGCTCCAATTTCCTGCTCGTGCTGCCTAACACAATGATCGCACCCTTCTACAATGCACACACCACTTCACTAAGACCAATTACGTGGTCTGATTAACAATTCGCAGGTCCAACTGATTATCATCCAGTTAACTAGATTGAATGTCATCCAATCCACCAGTGAAACTACAGGTCGGCACTCTTGTGCCAATATTGGAGATGCCGCCCAAATGATATATGACTCTCATTCAAGCAAAATTTGACACCTGAACAGCAAGTACCAGAATGAAGAATAATTCACACTTTTTCCAATGTCAACCAATCTCCAGATACAGTATGAACAAAAGGAGATTTGCCAAACGTTATACCTCAGCAACAATTTGCAGCAAATTCACAATACTTAGAACTTCTCAAAACCCTTGGACAGATGTTAAGAAGAAAAAATAATATTCAAGATTGTTCTACTTAGCTACAGAAAATACAGTAGGAGAAAGTTGGCCAATTGCATACTTCAGCACAATTGTCAAGACTTCTTCAGACTTAACCCTTATACATCAGCAAGGGCATACAATTCAGAAATCAGGGAAAGACACAAAGAAAATATATAATCAAGTGTACTTTTCCCAATGAAATGAGCTCTCATTTATAAGCTCTCATTGGCAGAAGTTTCGATAAAACTCCAATTCAAAAATCGTGGAAGTTTTCCAAAAGAACTCAAGACTAGAAATTTTCCAACTTGCTTTGTTAGAAATATCACTTAAAGTCATTATTATAATAATATAAACATTATTATAATAATGCAACTCAATGAATAATAAATAAATAAGAGCTCATGCAATTATTAGCCTAATCAACTGCAGGTGACAACCAATTGCCAAGCCACCCACTGCACTGCCAAGAATAGCAACTACTAAAAATAGACTTACTAAAAATAGAAAATCCATAACTAAGACCCCCAAAGCACCTTGTCAGCTCACAAGGGTCACTATGATGAGCTAACTCTATCAACCGCACAGACTGACTAAAAATGGGGACATTACATATCTGAAAATCTTTCTAGAAGGAGATGTATGAACTGCTCTTGCACCATTACCTTCCCTACTGTAGGCTCCATCAAAATTCATTTGTCATATCGCATTGCTTTCCTCCTATGGATGGTCTTCATTGGATTCATCAAGTATTGAACTGGTTTACTTAAGTTTACCTTGAAGTTCTCCATATCAGTTTGACAAAAGTTAACTCCATAATTCGTACTAAAGCTCTCCACTAGGTATGTGAATCTCAGTTCCCTATTTATTCTAACACATCTTTCATTCACAAGGATGGTTGCATAAGATAAATTCAAACGAATATGTCCACCCACCAAGTTGGACCATTGTCTTCAAAGTAACATACCATATTAAGCTGGTATTTCTACTACAGTGACATTTATTTTGTATGTTATATTAGGACATGAGGGGAACCAGAATTCAATGCCCTTAATAATTCCCACTACTGGCACAGACCAGTTGTCCATTGAATAACATTTCCCATAAGGAGTATCCACATTGAGACCCAATTCTTTCATGACATCAGCAAGCATAATATTCACTACAACAGCTGAGTCTATCATACAATTTCTCAACAATTTATTGTTGATTAACAATGTTAGATAAAAGGGGTCTACATGTGATGAATTCTCATTAACATTGGTCCCCAGATAAATAACAAGGGCATCATTAGTCCTGTTGTTCTCTTGTATTATCTTCTTGGTTTTCTTTGGATAGAAGATCTAAGACTTCCTTTCCATATTATGGGATCTTGAGAATTTCAAAGAATGGGATTGGAATCTTTATTTGGTACATAGCATTTGAAATAAATGAATTAGCATTTATTATCTGTTTACTCACTATTTTCTTGGATTGAGTCTCCTTTGCTTGTTGCCGACTTGGTATCACCTTCTCATTATCTTTTTTATGCAAAGAAAAACTTGAGGCTTATTGTTCCTAGTCACTTTCCATTCTCAGGACTTATAGTCTTGTTTCTTAATATATAGCTACGTCTAGCTTGTTCCACTCCTGCAATGGTGTAGGCTCTTCTTTCCTCTTCAGTTGATTGTCTTATCCTTGGATTTTCTTCTTCATCAGAGAAAATTTGCTGCCAACATTGTTGCCTTCCCCTCATCATGTTAACATTAGGGATGTATTCATCTTCTGAAGAATCATCATCTCCCCAAAGTGGTTTTGATGACAAGGTGTTGATGGTCGGTTGATCTTTCCTTTCCCCTTCTTCTTCCAAAACACTATGAGCAATCAAGCACTGATGAGGAGCATGTGGCAACTTACAAATCTAATGCCAAAGACCATTTTCAATGCAATTATTGTTTCTCGTCAAAGAATGAGGATTTTCATTATTCCTTATAGGTTTTCCATCTTTCCAATTGGTATTGTATGGCATATCTTGTAATCTATTTTTGTAGGACCTATCATTTCTGTTAGATTCGAAGGACACATTTTTGTTTTGATTTATCTGTAAATCCTTGATCATAGTAAATAGTTTATCACTCTTCTCCTCATCTTTGTTTTGTTTTGGAGCTTTGGGATTGAACAACTTAGGATCCTCTCTTTTTCCAATCCTACCAATGACTTTTCTATCATTCTCAATAGTTGTTGCAACTTTGAAGGCTTCCAACAGTGTTTGGGCCATGAGATCTTATCTCATAGTGAGTTTTGCTATCAAAAGCACTAAAGTAGAAGTTTATCACAAAAGAGTCTATTGGTCGGATATCTCTTGGTATCCTATTCAAGACATTGTTAAACCTTTTATTAAATCCTGCTACTAATTCATTTGAGTTCTTTTTTATGCTAGTCAATTCATGAGATACAAAAGATGTATTACTATGATCTCCAAACTCTTCAATGAATAACTCCACAAATTCATGCCAACTTGAAATGGAATTATCAAGTAATCCTCTATACCACTCAGCAGTAGCATCAGTGAGGGATTGCACATAAAACTTCATAAATACATCTTTATGATGATCTTCCAATTCTTCAATAGTATTTTTATATTAATGGCATGTACTTCAGCAGACTAGGTCTCTTCTCCACAGAATTTTGGGATTGCAATTCTCAACTTATTCGTTATAGGATTTGGATATCCCACAATTCTTGTGAAATCGAGCTACTTGTATCTTTGAATGATCGAAGGGGCTCTAGTCCTATATCCCGCATAACTGATTTTGATTTTGCCTTTTGATTGTTTACTACATTTTGCTGATTATTCTGAAGATTGTTTCCATTATTGTTATTTCTATTCATTCCATTATAATTGCCATTTTGGTGACAATCATTTCCCCTAAATTGATTTTGTCTCCAATGTCCATTAATTTCCTCTTTCCTATTTCTTTCATACAAGGTATTCCTATGTGAGTTATTGTAAATGGGATCTCTATTATGAGGTGGATTGTTTTTAGTAGCTTTGTTGGTTCCCTGTTTTTTGTCATCATCAGTCTTTTAAGGAGTGACAATTTGATCTCGCTTTATGCCAGTTCTTTCAAGCATCTTACTAGGAACCCGCCTTAAAGCCTTTGTTGCTTTCTTGGGTGCAATAGTACATAGTATCTGAAAAATTGTATCCAATTTGTGAGCATCTTCTTCATCTTCATTATCAACCTAATATGTTTCTAGTTGATTCTCGTTATAAGTGTTCTTATGTTGTTAAAAGGATCTCTCTCCCTTTCTGAAATCTTATCTCCAGATGGCTCACCTTCTTCAGAAAAAAGGTCCATTTTCTCTATCAGCAAACTTCTTGTACCCAGTATACAACACGTTTGATGATTGGTCCTTCTTACTCCTAGTCCTTTTCTTCGAAGTCCACTCTAGAAACACTTTTCGTTTATGAACAAATATCCTACCCCACATACAATTAATCCTATAATTTTCTATTCTTTGAAAATAACAAGACTGATTGTTCCTAAAATTCTACATAGAGTCGCCACCTCTTGCTTAGAGAATATTTCATTACAAATTTTGGGTTTCTTCCACTAGAGTACGCTTCAAACAACTTTCAATGGTTTGTAAATTTGAAAATTTTGGGTCACTTCTCCACAACAGAGTCACCAACCTATTGGTAACTCAAATTGTTGGTTGGAAAACCTATGATCCTTGCTTGCTCAATGCTGGGTAATCCGAAACAATTTGGCCAATGACTAGGATTTATACTTAGAGGTCAAATCCTCTTCACTTCAGGATCTGCTAACCTAGGTGGGTAAACTTAATTGAGATTATTTGATATAGGTTATGCAGATTTTATTACTTGAATCTCTTCGAATAGCAAGTTATTCCCAAGGAGAAATCAAAAGTGGAAAACCTAATGCTTTTTGACTACTTTATTGAATGCTTTGAATGTTTTGAATAAGTATATGTTTTAGGAATTGTAGAGCACTTGAGTGCGACAAAGAACTCCACCAACTTCAATTGATAATATGCTTTATTGAAATTAAATTAGACTAGTTCCTTACTCCGGTTGGGCAAAATAGAGTTCATTCTATATGGATTTCAAGATCATCAAAACCCTTCAGAGACAGTGCACGCTTACCATCACTCACCAAACAAAGAACTTGAATACAAACCCTAGTTAAATTGTTTTTAACTTCAATCTCGGAAGACCAATTGAATAAAAACACTATCGTCGGTAGGAATTGTGTATCAGCCGACGGGTCCCTTCGAAAAGGAAATCGTGTATCAGTCGACGGGTCCTTTCGGAAAGGTTCTTGTTATGTAGCCGACGGGTCCCTTCGGAAAGGTTTTTGTTATGTAGTGACATGTTGTATGCGGCCGACGGACTCCTTCGGAAAAGTTCTTCGGAAAGTATTTATAACCCCTTCGAAAAGCATTGTATTCATCTTATCATTCAAGCATAATGTACTGTTTGGCATATGCGAATAATAATAATAAGAGTTTTGTTGTTCGTGTTTGTGTTCATTGTCTGTGTGCAATTCTTAATTAACCTATGCGGTAAACATTTGGCGCTGTTGCCCGATGGACCTGGTACGCAAGTAGGCGGATATGAATTAAATGTCAAATCAGTTGAACAAGAATACGAATAAGTTGAAGGAAAAGGATGAATTACGCGCAGCACAGGAAAATTTAATTTTGGCACAACAAGCTGAACGCAAACGGAGATTTCAGCAAGTTACCGACGGACACAAAAGCACTGAAAAATTGTTGGAAGAGACTCGACAGCGGCTCGATTTGGTGGAAGAAGCAAGGGAGGAGTTTCTGAACCTGCATATGCCACGAGAAGAGAATCCTGACGGAAGGAGATTGACTCGCACGGCTCGAAATGCCGAAGGAGCACGAGCGTGGAGTGACCTCTTCATCTGAGATATACTTCAAGAACGAACAACTTCGGTTGACGAAACCTCTTCTTCACCAAACAACGCGGAAGTCGAAAACAGCGCGGGTGTTGAAAATAGCGTGGGTGTTGCAAACAACGCGAGTGTTGAAAACAGCATGGAAGCCGAAAACAACGCGGGTGTTGAAAACAGCGCGGAAGCCGAAAATAGCGCGAGTGTTGGAAACAACACGGGTGTGCAGAACAGCACGAGTGTTGGAAACAACGCGAGTGTGCAGAACAACGTGGGTGTTCAAAACAACGCGGGAGCTCAGAACAGCGCGGGTGCTCAAAACAGCGCGGGAGTGCAAAACGACGCAGGTACACAACAAAAAACCCTCAACATACAGTAATAATGGCAAGTCCAAAAGAAAAGTTGCCTAAATTTGATGGTGAAGGAGCCGCCGATCCGATTCAACATTATAAAACATGTGAAACGATCTGGAGGGCTAATGGCATAACAAATACAAACAAATGGATCCGACAATTTCTCGCTACTCTATAGGGTGTTGCGATTGATTGGTTTACTGAGGCAGATCCACAAAAGTTAAATAGTTGGGATAATATTAAGAAGGAATTTATTGCGAAATTTCAAATATTGCGAGACGATAATGAGATGGTACGGAGATATTCAATACTAAGCAAGGGAAGAGTGAAACAGTCCGAGTCTTCGCCAAGAAGTTAAAGGACCTGATCAATAAAATGGAAAATAAGCCGACTGATGGGCTACAAAACAGATGGTTCATTGAAGGCCTTCGCCCGAAGCTGCGAAAGAAGATGAAGATTGTGCCACAATCAACATACATTGAAGCATACAATCGGGCAATGAACCTCGAAAGTGACCAGAAGACAAAGAAGAAGAAGAAGAACAGCTCGCCCGATTCAGATGACGATGCATCTTCAAGAGAAGATAGCAGCGATGACGAGGGAAGCAACAAGAAGGTTTGTGCCTTCCAGAAGGACATGATTCGGATGATGAAGGAGTTCAAGAACATGAACAAGGAGACTAAGGGCAATGACCTATGGTGTACGGAGTGCAAGAAAGAAGGCCATACAAAGGGATCCTACCCAAAAGATCAATTTTGTGAGATTTGCCAGATTATGGGACACTCGATAAAGGAATGCCCTTTCAATTTGTAAACAAGAACACCGCAGCAAGTGTTCCTGACGCAGGAGGCATCCCGTCAGGAGGGAACGGGAACACCAGTACGGAAGGTGCCACATCGGGAGGATATAGAAACAATCAACGTGGTCAAAACAACAATAATGGCGGGAGGAGTTGAATCTAGTACGATGCCAATGGCCGACCGATAGTTCAATGCCACGCATGCAACCTGTGGGGTCACTTTGCCCGAGAGTGCACAACGACGAACACACCAAAGTTGCTATGCCGATGGTGTGGACCAGGCGATCATGACGATGCTAAGTGCTCGAAGTCCGGAGTAAACTTGATTATTGTCAGGATGGATGAGGAAGAACTTCTGGCAATCACTCGAAAGTAGGCGAAGCCATACCCTGATCCGACGGAGGAAAAGAAGAGATTGGAGGAAGCACGGGCAGAGACCCAGAGAGCAATGCAGGTAAAAACGGCACACCTGAAAGACATGCTTGGTACTTCTGTACAAAACTGCGCAGAACAGAACATTGTACGACAAATATTGCAAGCTGAGATACCCGTCAGGATAAATGATTTGTTGCTCACTATGCCTCAACTCTGATCGGCACTCACAAACATCGTTCCCGCTGCTAAACTACTAGGAGAACATGGAAGGGAGCAGGAAAGTGGAGCAAGTACAATGGACAAAAAGGAGGAGAGTGGCGCAAGTGCAGAAGATCTGATGCTGTTAGCTCTTTCATCCGGACGCTATCCGGCGGTTGTTGAAATGGGCATTCTCGGGACTGTGCTAACGGACACGATCGTGGACGGAGGATCTAGTGTCAATGTGCTGCCAGAGGATACTTGGAAAAAGTTGGGACAGCCGACATTGTGGCCACCTACCTTCCAGTTGTTAACAGCCGATCAACATGGAATCAAGCCATTGGGAGTACTCACAGCACAACCAGTGACGATTGGAACACAACCATTCCTGTTGGACTTTGTCGTGATCCCACTGAAGCGGAGAGGATACAATGCCATTCTGGGTCAGGGGTGGTTGATACAAGCCAAGGCAAAACACGATTGGAAGAAAAATACTTTATCACTTGAAAGCAAAGGCCGGAAGTATGTCATCGATCTACACACTTAGATGGTTAGAGAAGAACCTCTATCGTCGGATTCCGAAGGAGAAGACGATGAGAGGAGGCAGAGTATGGAACCCAATCAGGAGGGAGTCCTACGATTGGAAGGAGATGACGATCTGGATTCAGTAAATGGTCTTTACCACTGGCAGATGGAGGATTATGAGCTCTTTCCGAGTTGTAATATGCTAAGGATCGACAAAGGTAAGAAAGAAGGAAATGAATGTCCGAAGGAACACAGAGAAGCCGAAGAAAGAAAGGCAGGTATGACTGAAGCTGAAGGGAAGAACATACAGTACGAACCCAAAAGAAGGAAAGATTCTACTGTACAACTGTGTAAGAAGAAATTCTTACGTCGAACCACAGATATAGCAGAAAGGTACCGGTAGCAAGGAAGACACACGATACGATCTGCATAGGCAACAAAGAGGAAGGGTTCAATAAAAGTTGTAGCAGTACAGAGTGAGTGTGTTATTGACGAACAGAAGAGGCAGCTGATGGAGTCCATGGTAGCGAGCTTCGGGAACAAACTGGGCAATATGGAGATGACATAGAACAAGCGTAGCAGGTTTCAACCAAGACAGTTGGCATTGAGGTATGATGGACGGAATGAGATCAACCCAGGCAAGTTCAAAGTTAGGTGGGTCGGACCATATCAAATTCGGGAAGTGGGTGATAACGGAGCAGCAAAACAATGGATGCTAGACGGAAAGGAAGTTGCCGACGCAGTGAATAGGTCGAAGTTGAATGTCTTCCATGAAAGAAGTAACGCACCTCCATGGACGAACAACTGAGAGAAAAAGATTGTAAGTACTGTTCATATGTACATATTGTACATAGTTGTTCGAAAAAAAGAAAAAAAAAGAAATTTTTTTTTGAAAAAAGGCACCGTACGGATTCTTAATCTGCTCATCGTACGGTTTTGGAGTTGGTGTACGATTTTTAATATTTGAAAGTAGTGTACGGTTTTTATTTGAAGTTGGTGTACGGTTTTTAAGCTTTTGAAGTTGAAGTACGATTTTTAGAGACAGAGTACGATTTTTGAAGGCTACTTACTGGAGCACCGTACTAATTTTTAACACCCTCATTGCACGGAATTTATTGTTTGCTTGTTGTACGACGTACAAATTCTAAAGGTGTGACAAAGTGGCGTACGGAAATTACAATGAAGATGCAATGTACGGTTTTGGCTACCGTACAATTTTAGGGAGGATAGACATTGCACGGTTTTTGAGAGTCACCGTACGAATTTCCAAAGTCGAGAATTGTAATGAGGTCCACCATACGGCTTTTAAGCTTGTGCTCTGTACGACTTTATAAATCACACCATACGGATGTTATAAAAGTCTATTTGCCATACGGATTTTGCAGAGCACATCAAATACAAACTTGGCGAATGGACTTTCCTGGCATACGATTCGCTAGCTATTTTTGCACCATACAGATTTCAATAAGTAGCGTACGAATTTTTTTAAGGCTCGGATTTGTATCGTACGGATTTTAGGCTTTTGAAGATTGGGATACGGATTTTGGGTGTGGGCTGAAGCATTGAAGCCGTACGGATTTCAATTGCAATTTAATAGGATTTCATTATATGCTTGAAATATTGTTGTTGAACAGATTTTGCCTTGTGGGTTTTAGTTTTGCATAAAATGTTGCACAGGTTTTTATGGCATATGGATTACACAAGTCTGGGCCTACGACTTCTGCAGGATATGACATTCAGACTTAGTAACATTTGAGGTTATTGCATAAGGAATTGTAACATAACAGAAGGTGACAGGAGGTTTTCTAAAAAAAAAAAGTCGACAAATCAAGAATGCTCAGAATGAGTAATGGATGATGCCAAAGGGAAGGGAAAACATCAGCGGTTGCCAAGAAGAGTGTGGGATTAGGAGAAATTGCAGAAATAGTGTGTTCCGTGCAGTTTTGTGTGAGTTTCAGAGTGCTAATTTGGTCTTGGTAGCGAGGGGCACTGCCCCTCGACCTCGCCCTGTACTGCGAGCGCACCTGGGGTGCTGCCCCAGGACCCCGCGGGGGTGCTACCCCTCGACCCTGCCGGGGGCGTTGCCCCCTGGACCCCCAATCGTTGCGAATATCAATCGTGGGAAGTGTGACCAGTTGAGAAGACTTGAAGCTGCTACAGGCATGGACTATCTATGTACCAAAGGCACTAGGAGTAGGTGTTGGCCGAGAGGCTATCTTGGTGGATGCACAGAGAGCCTGGGAGGAGTGAGTCATCCAGAAGGCAGTACAGCGACACTTAGCTCAATGGACCTAGTGTTGGATGCAGAGGAAGCAGCACGCGTGGCTACCAAGGTTAGCTTGAGGAAACAGTATTGTGTTAGCAGAGGCTACAAATGTAACGAGATGAATGTGGAAGTGGTATGATAGAAGCAGATTTTTTTTGTAGTCCCTCTGTTAATGTATTTTGTTTGTAATTGTCGTCCGGAGATGACTTTTCTTTTTGGGAGGGATGATGTCGTCGTTAGAAATTGTGTATCAACCGACGGGTCCCTTCAAAAAGGAAATTGTGTATCAGCCGACGGGTCCTTTCAGAAAGGTTCTTGTTATGTAGCCGACGGGTCCCTTCGGAAAGCTTTTTGTTATGTAGCGACATGTTGTATGTGGCCGACGGACTCCTTCGGGAAAGTTCTTCGGAAAGTATTTATAACCCCTTCGGGAAGCATTGTATTCATCTTATCATTCAAGCATAATGTACTGTTTGGCATATGCGAATAATAATAAGAAGAGTTCTGTTGTTCGTGTTCGTGTTCATTGTCTGTGTGCAATTCTTAATTAACCTATGCGGTAAACAAACACAATGCTTGTGAATTTTAATTATCAAAGGAATGTATTGACTTCTAATCTATCAATGGCAACGTAAATCCAAGAGGACAATCCTTTAAAAATAAATTGAAGATAATTTTGCACAATTCTAGTGAGAACTAGAGTATTTTTATTTAACTTCAAAAAGATTACAATAGAGCAGTAGCTGATTGCAATGTCCACTCAAAACTTGCACAGATTATCCGATTATGTGCTATGCCTTGGTTTGCATGTATTTTGATGGATAATAATTTATCGGTATATCATATGATGATTTTTTTAAGGTCCTTGTACCTCTCCTTATAGTAAACGGAGAGGTGTGACAAGCTTCAAACCCTTCAAAATTTGTTTAACTAAACTAATTACAAATAGTTATAATATTTACGATTTTAACAAAAAGGAAAATCTTCAAAAATCTTCAAGGGAGAAAGCCACAAAACATATCGAGCATATCATTGATGTATGCACGTTCAACCGACTGTTCCTCCCGCTCCACCAGCATTTGTGTAATTGCAGCCCTGTCCTCTTCTAGTTCGAGCTCATGATAGTCACTCACGTAGCTAGCATAATACTTCCTAAGGTCCTACATGGCTTGGTACATACTGTCAATGATGTCGAATTGGTCTTCTTCTTTAGTAGAGAGATCAAGTTGCATCATTGGCTTAGGTTCCTGACCTGTTGGATGCTCCTGTATTGGCAACCCCATTTTGCTCCTATAATCTGAAATCATGTAACTTGACGAATTTACCAAAGAATGCACACTGAAACTTTGCAATGAGGCTTTAATAAAACAGTGGCATTTAATGACTTATTAACTCAAGAATTCCATCAATGACATTCCACAAATGTTTGGTTGTGTATGTACAACATTTTTGTCATTTCCAATAAAAAAATTGCAAAATTTGCCTTGTACTTCTTAAGATATTCTGACAATGGTCATTTCGCCCTTTTGCATGCTTATCTAGCTCCCTCCTCCAAAACTGCAATGATCATTAAGCATGGCAAACCCTTTTCCCCATTTCGAGGCACATTTCAAACAACTACTGCGATTTGGCGAAAAATTGCCATTTTGCATTGTACCCTTTGCATGCTCCCTGAAACCTCGAAAATCACCAATTCGCATGGTCATATCAACATCCCTCGCGAAGTTCTAAAAACTCGCTATTTCGCAAGCCCTCTTGTGCTCTTCACCCAAAATCGAGACTTCACATGCCCCATAGGCAACCTACTCCGAAATAGCGACAAATCGCATTTGCGAACCATGTTAAACTTTGTTCCTACAATCTGGCAAAATGTTGCCATTTCGCACAACCTCCTACATCACACCCGCAAAATCCTAATTTTCATTGTTTCACAAGCCTCTTATGCATGTCCTTCTAAAAGAGCGAAAATGAAGTTTTAACATCAATTTTGATCACAAAATTAAAAGTTCCACCAAGGAGTTATAGCACAAATGGGCAAGAGTCATAGAATGGATGTTGCATGTTTTTCTGGTTCATTAAATCTAGAGGAATTGATAGGTTGGGTCAATGAACTAGAGGAGTATTTTAAGCTGCAATATACTAGAGATCCCTAGAGGGTTAGGCTAGCATAGACTAAGTTAAAAGGTCATGTTGCCTTATGGTGGAAAGAGTTGCAGAAGTGTAGAGAAGATAATGTTGAGCCCAAGACCACTAGGTGGAGAGTTATGGTTTCTAGACTTAAGGCCAAGTTCATACTAGAGGATTATAAATTGAAATTGTTTAAGAAAATGTAAAATCTAAAACAAAAAGATTTGACAGTTAAGGAGTATACTGAGGAATTCTACAAGTTGACAATACAATCTGGACACCAAGAGTCAACCAATGAAAAGGTGGTGAAGTATGTTAACGGATTCAAACCTAACATTCAAGATGAGTTAAGTATGTTAAGGATTAGTACAATTGAGGATTCTTATCGATATGCTCTAAAGGTAGAAGATACGTTGAAGAGAAGACAAGTTACCCCTAGGGTTAGGGATAAACCAATTATTGATAAGGAAAAAGATTAACTTGTGATTGACGAGGAACCTGATCAGAGGATTCATGAAAGGGCAAAGGCAACAGAGTTAAAAGGTACTCGTTTCAAATGTGAGAATGTTAGACATGGAGATTTTCAATGATTAGTCTTTATCAACAAGGTGAAACAAAACCTAGTGCCACATGAGGAGCAAGTTGATGGGGATGAACTTGTTAAGAGGGAAGTTGCACCTAAGGTGGGAGAATCTCTGATGTTTAGCAATTATGTTAAGTAACAAGAAATCGGAGCCTATGCAGAGAAGGCAATTGATTCGAGCTATCATGGGTGCAACAACAAGGTATGCCTCCAAACCCATTAACTTTTTCTGGCCCATTTTATCCTAGTAACCCATGGCAACCTTAATATACACCTAACTATCAAAACCAATCTTGGAATAATAACCGACCCCAATGGCCTAATCAACAAAATTAATGCCAACAATCTCAACCTAACTGGCAGCAACCCCAACCTAATTGGCAACAGACCTAACAAAACTGGTAGCAATCCCAAAATAATTGGTAGCGGCCCCAAAACCAATGTCAACCTCCTCAGGGGAACTGGCAATAGTCACAACAAAAGAGAGAAGGTCGAGAATAGCCTAACCAACAATTTAGTGCCCTGCAATAACCTCAGTAGAAAGCCTTAGTGCCACGAAATCCACTGCTTGCAACAAATATAACTCCACCTAAGCCTAGACAAATGTCAGCCCAACCAACTCTTAATCCCAACTATAAGCCACCTCAGCAAGAAGTTTATTTCTTTGACATGAACCAACAACCTACCTATGTGATCAACGTTAATGATATTCACTTAAGGTCAAGAACCACTCTAACAACCCCCTTTGGTCCTATCATAACTGAAAAAACTAATGATGAAGTCTTGATTAGGGAAAAACAAGTTAAACTTACCAGTCCTCAAACCTCTACTCAGCAAAACTCAGCATCCAAGTCTCCAACACTTTTACACAAGCTTAACCAAGAAGTCCCTCAAAACTAGGATGACTCTACTATAAAACTCCTTGATTAATTGAAGCAAATTTGTGTCAAAATTCCTTTGTTAAAAGCTATCAACGAAGTGCCTAATTATACCAAAGTAATTAGGGAAGCATGTATTAAAAATCGGGTAGGTAGAAAAAGGACCTACAGACTATGCATGTCCTAGGACAACTCTCTAATCTAATCATTGGGAAAAAGTTTGTCCCTAAATAATCTGACCCATTAAGTCCAGTTGTTACAGTTATCATTAGTGGAGTACAAGTAATGAAGTACAAGTTATCATTAATGGAGTACAAGTAATGAATGCTTTGGTAGATGTAGAGGTAGCTATAAATGTTATGACTAAGGATATTATGCCACAATTGCATATTAGCATTCTCCGGGCTACCCCCACAATTTTGCAACTAGCAGATAGTTCAACAGCCAAACTCAATGGGATGGTTGAGGATATAGTCGTCACTCTTGACTCATGGGGATATCCAGTAGATTTTGTGATCCTTTCACCAAAAGTCACTTTGGGAGGGTATCACATCAATCTAGGGAGACCATGGCTTGCAATAGCAGATGCATTCATTGCATGTATGTCAAGTAAAATGACTATATCAGATGGACTTTCCACTAAGAAGGCAGCCTTGTATTCTCCTGCACAACCACAATTAGAAGAGGATCAAGTTTTGTGGCCAGACATAGAAGATGAGGAGATAGAAGTCAACTCAGTTAGTCATCTTATAATGTTGGACAGAGATTCTTTTATTGCCACTCAAGGAGCAGACAACATTTTGAATGCTATCCTATCTAATGATTATGGACAGACTCCTCAAATTTGTGATGAACCTCAATGCCCTATGCAAACTAGTCTACTACCTAGTTCCTTGTTACATTCCTGCAGCCACAAATTGTCTACACACCTTGTTGCCCGATGAGATTCAATCAGCAACTTTTCCTAAAATTGCTATGATGGAGATGATCACACAGATTGTAATAGCCTCAAGCAAGAGTCAAACATAAACAAGAATCTCACAAGTACTCAGCAGTAGTCCTTACTTAAGTTGCTTAAGGATCACCAGCAGGCATTTGCATGGGACTACAGTGATATGGAAGGCTTGGATCCCAAACTGTGTACCAATAGGATCTATATCAGTCCAGACCACAAACCTGTGAGACAACCTCAAAGAATAATAAATCTTGTACTTAGAGACATTGTCAAAATATAATTGCAAAAGCTTTTGAATGCAAAAAATATCTATCCAATCTCTGATAGTCAGTGGATCTCACCTTCGTTTATAGTTCCTAAGAACTGAGGAAAGTGGAGAGTTTGTATAGATTATAGGGAACTTAATGCTGCAATCAAAAAGGGTCATTTTTTATCGCCCTTTATTGATCAAGTGTTGGACAATTTAGCTGGGAAAAGTACTCCTTTTTAGATAGATTTAGTGGATACAATCAAATGAGAATTGCACCGAAGGATCAGTACAAAACAACATTCACCTGCCCTTGGGGAACATTTTCTTAGTCAGTTCTGCCATTTGTTTTGTGCAATGCACTGACCACCTTTCAGAGGACTGTAATCAATAAACTTTTTGATATATCCTCTAAATTCATGGAAATGCTTCACTGATATACATTTGAAGAGGCACAAAGTAATCTACAAAAGGTGTTACAATGGTGTCAAAACCATAACCTATCCCTCAATAGTGAAAATTATTATGTGATGGAGGAGGGTGTAGTGTTAGGTCATTTCATATCAGCAGCAGGTATCCAAGTAGATCCATCTAAGTTGAAGTCATCACCAACCTACCTGTACCTGAAAAACAAAAAGATACTACAGAAGGTTTATTAAAAAAATTAGTTAGTTGGCAGTCCCTCTATATAACTTACTTAAAAAGGAGGCAAAATTTCCTTGCAACATTGCATATGAAAAAGCTTTTGAAAAATTAAAGGAGGTTCTTTTCCAAATTGGTCCTACCATTTCATAAACACACTAATGCCTCCAATTATGAGGTTGGAGATAGCATTATTACTGGGACAAAAGGAAGGGGTAGTAGAACATGCAATTTACTATGTCAGCAAGAACCTTCAAGGGGTTGAACTGAAATATACAGCCACATAGAAAGAAATTCTTGCAATAATCTATGCCCTGAATAAATTTAGGCACTAATCACTGGGTATGAAATCTTTGTTCACATTGACTGTGCAGTCATTAAGTACCTGATGAATAAACCTTCTATCACAGCACAGCTGGCAAGGTGATTACTCCTCATTCCAGAGTTTTATATAATAATTGTGGACAAGTCAGGCAAGGCAAATGTGGTGGTCGATTTTCTATCATGGATACAAGTAACAGATGATCTAGCAACCATTGAAGACAGTTTTCCTTATGAGCACCTATTTTCTATTTCAGTGCAAAACCTGCTGTATGCTGACAAAGCCAATTATTTGGTTGTTTCTAAAACACCTGTTCATTTTTCACCAAGGGAAAGAAGGTTGCTGGTTAAGAAAAGTTTCAATTTCTCATGGATAGCAGGATGTATGTTCTATACAAGACCGAATCAGATGATGAGAAGATGTGTCTAAGAAGATGAGCCTTATAATATACTTCATGCTTGCAATGAATAACTTTGTGGTGGACATTTTGCAGCTAAAAGGACAGCCCTAAAGATCTTTAACAAACGTTCTGATTGGCCTACGCTACATAAAGATGCAGCCAAATATACTAAAAGGTGTGACAGATGCCAAAGGATGGAGAGGCCTACCAAATCAGATTAAGTGTCCCTTTTTCCTCAAGTAGTAGTAACCCCATTTGATAAATGGGGATTGGATTTTGTGGGACCAATTGAACAATCATCAAATGGCAAATCATACGTATTGGTTTGCACTGATTATGTTACCAAATGGGTAGAAGCTAGGTCTATGAAGCATGCAAGAAATAATAAGGTAGTTGAATTTCTCTATGAGGAAACATTCACAAGATTTAGGATTCCTAGGGAGACTGTGACAGACCAGGGGGCACAATTCACGTCAACAATCATCACTGCCCTAGTCAATGAATACAACAATAGACAGAGCAAGTCATCCCCATACCATCCTCAAGCAAACAAGCAAGCTAAAATCAGTAATAGTGAGATAGAGTCTATTTTAACAAAGGCAGTAGCCATTCACAAGAAGGATTGGGAAAATAGGCTACAAGAAGCTATATGTGCCTACAACACTATATGGAAGACAATTACAGGTTTTACACCATTTGAGCTGGTATATGGGAAATTTGTTGTCATGCTCATTGAATTTGAACACAAAACATTTAGAACAACACTTGACCTAAATATGAATTTATCTTAGGCACAGAGGGATAAGACATTGAAGCTCATTGCATTGGATGAGCATAGAAAATTCAAATTACATGACACACAGATCATTTAGAAGCAATGGAAGCAATGGCATGCCAAATTCATCAAGGACAAGAAGTTTGAAGTTGGGTAGTAGGCACTATTGTATGATTCAAGATATCAACACACACCAAGAAAATTTGAAACACAATGGTTAGGGCCCTATGAAGTAACCTCTGTGTACGAGAATAGTGTTGTACAATTGTCAACAATTAATCCAATTCATTTTAAACTCCTAGTTAATGGGCATAGACTCAAATTCTACAACAAGCCACAAAGTCGTGCAGAATTCCTATAACAATTCAAAGCAATGCAACCCAATCCAACTCCTACAGTAGAAGAAGGTGGACCACATGTCCACTCTTCCACACACTAACACTCTTTTTGAGGTAATTCGTGGTAAAACTTTCACATATCATAAGTCTTTTCTTCATGATAAAAACTTGCCCCATCATTCTCTCTCTTCCACGACACCACCTCATCGACATTCCTACAATCATTCCAACACATGCATGTAGAAAGAAGCAATTCACTTCATAATTACTGCAAAAAAAGGTAAGTAGTACATATCCATATTTATTCCATTTAATGTTTATGAATTTCGTTTTAATACAAATTGCTCCGCATTTGTCACATAGTTGTTGAAGTGACCATGCCAAGAGTAGTGGGACCTATTGTTCAATTTAAGTTAGGGGTAGGAGGGTCAGTCTAGTCAATCTTTTACATGATTATGTGTCAAGGTGACAAGTGATGTACGAGTCATGAGTATTTATTGTATCATGTGTAATTAATATATGAACATCCTTGATACAAATCATTAATTTCCAAAATAAGCTAATGCGACATAATAAGGTAAGGAAATATTGCATGCATGTACCATTTCAAAATCCAAAGATTTCCTTAGATATCAAAAGAAAATTAGGCTTTTTTTGAATTGCCAATTTTTTTAGAAAAGAAGTGTAGAATAGTTATACCTAGTCAGTTACCTATTTGTCCTTAAGCACTGAGTGTTACTCTTTCTTGAGAATTCAGAATTGGTGAGTAGTTAGGTGACATGACACAAAACTTAGAATCTTTTGGCTATAATCGAAGGAGACCTGGTTCAACATGAGCCAACGGTTCACAACTTGATACTATCGGATCAAGCATGCAAACCAATGCTTAAAGACCAAGGGTTGTTGGATTACTTCCTCAAATTGATAATTTACAATGAAGAAATCGCCTTTGAGTTTATCAATACTCTGCACAATGGATAGGCCAGGGTACAAGGGTTGAAGGTAGAATGCAGTGAGGAAATAATTTTAGAGGTAAATGGGTTACCAAGGGAAGGAGAAAAATTTGTGGAAACTCAAGACCCCTGTTCTGACACGAGCTTGGTTCACACTGCATTCAACCCCACCATTAGAGATTGATAGGAAGCAAGGCACCAAGCACACCTTAATTCCAATGCCCTACATACAATGTGCTACATGCATCATGCAATACTTGACTTGTGAAGGCAGAACATCTTATATACACATTGTGGAATTCAAGTTGTTAAGTCATCTAAGGCATGACAATAGACCAGTGAATTTGCCAAACTTCCTCCACAATTTGCTACTACGCAAAGTAGCTCAAGTGCAAAAAGGTACCCCTAATTTTGTGTCTCACCATTGTTTTAAATTTGATAGTAAAAAGGTTTCTAAGAAAAGGATCTAGAATTTCTTGGGAGGAATTTCTTTCTATTGATAATTTTATGTAAGAAAATGTGGGACCACAAGGGACAAGATCATGCCAAAGTGTTAACACACTAGAGTGGACTAAGAAAATCATAGAAGATCCTGCACCCTCAAATGTATCTATGGAGGAAAACCCTAATGAAGAACTTCTTGTTGTGTTTGAAATTCCTAAAAAATCACTCTACCCATTCATCCTCCACCGATGGTGGATGAAAGCCTCCTTATGTTGGTACACACAAAACTCCTCAAACATCTATCAAAACTAGGTCTTCTAGTAGGTAATATAAAGGAACATATGTGGTCATGGAAGAGCATCCTTGGGTCGTTGACAATCTTGCATCACCCGAAAAGATTTTCTTTAAGTTTACCTGTTTACTAATCCAATTGGACAACTTCCTATTGTATTAGGTAGCGATAGCCCCAATTGGCTCGTTATCTTATGCGATCATTATAGCATGGTCTAGGCAGCATTGAGATCCTATGTCTAGCTTCACAACTCATTCCAATGTTTTTGGGTAAAGTTATCTTAAGATTGGTTTGGTCATATATTTGGTTTTCTATTCTAACGGCCAAGATGGCAAGATTCGGATTGGAATGGAGTTTCACGATATGCGATGTTAATTGTGTATTGTTCTATGTTGTTACACATATGGCTGACCCTATTATGTGTTTGTATAACATGATGTATCGGTTTGAGGGTGTTCTTATGGACTTGGGTCCTGACCTATATGTTTGTAATATGTTTCCTTCATCTCGACAATTGTGGAATAAATAAGCCAACTTGAGGTTGGCGATCTTGTATATGAGTAGGGTAGTAGTACTTGTTTAAGACATTGCTAGTAAAGGAAGGAGAGCTGGTAGTCTAGGACCTGATTTAGTAAATAATCAGGCCTATGTGTCTGGAATGTAAGAAGGTTCATGTCCTAAGTCTGTAATATGCACTTGCAACACAACTTGATGATAACTGAAAATCCATTTCCTTATTGGTTGGTGTTATTGTTGCTTCATATTGTTAATTCCGCTGTGGTGTTTTTGGCTGCAAGATTGGACATCCCCTTTGGGGAACTTCTCCAACCTTGACCGTATTATCAACCCAATCTATCTGTTTTGTTGGCTAGGTTTTATAATTTATATGGTCTTCTCTTTCTTCCCTAATGTTAAGAAGATTAGCTTCATGGAAATTGAAGCAAAATTATGTATATGTATTTTTATATATCTGATGAAAATTTAGTTTATTAAATCTCATTATACATATACGCATACATATATAAATCTGATTATACATATACATATACATACATATATGTACAGATTACATATATATTATTTCCTTATGCTCTCATACTCAAATTCATATATATATATATATATATATATATATATATATATATATATATATATATATATATATATATATATATATATATACACACACACACACACACACACACACATTCCTATTCATCTTTTTAAATATCAATCAAGTCATTATAAAGTGTCAATCAAGTTATTAATAAATGTCGATCAAGTCCATTGTATAATGAATACCGATCAAGTTCCAAATACCGATATTGTAATAACAAATCTGATGATGTGTAAACATTATCGGGTGCAAGACTTAGTAAGTCTAAAGCATTTTCTGTGGAAACAGTAAACATCTGATCAATGACTTTAAAGGATGTTAATTATATTGTTATGTATTAAGGTATGGTTACATAGGGTCACAACCCTACATAAGCATATCTCAACGCATATATATCTATATATATATGCATAGTATGCATTTGTGAATTCTGAAAATAGATCAATAACAAGGCATTACATTCTCAAGCATATTGAGATCTGCATACATACATATTTGTATGCATTTGTGAATTCTGAAAATAGATCAATAACAAGGCATTACATTCTCAAGCATATTGAGATCTGCACACACACACATATATCAGAACTTAGATATTCAAGAAGATCTGAAATCTTCACGTAAGATTCATTATCTTTCAATTCAAGTCTCAACCAATAAACGATCTTAAAACTTTACATGGTATCAAAGCCAAATTGGTAGAGAGACTTTCAAATTTAATCTTGAATCAAAGGTGACAATATGTCAAATAATGTTAGAGGACAGGTTTGAAGGAGCAGCAAATTTCTTCTCTTGGAAAATTCGAATTATTACAATTCTTGAAAAATTAGAACTAGAATCTTTTATTGAATCAGACATTTTGATACCTAAAGATGAGGCAGAAAACACCACTTGGAAAAGACGAAATAATAAAGCCAAGAAAATCATTGTGGATTCAGTAAAAGATCATATTCTTCCATCCATCTCAAATCTCAAAAAGGCATTTGAAGTATTTAGGACAATTAAGGATACATTTGAAATCAACAACTCAAGTAGATTGATTACATTAAAAAACCAATTGATGAATACAAGAATGAATAAGGAGAAACAATTTCATCCTACTTTGGAAAGATTTCTGATATTAAAAATCATCTATCTTCTATTGGAAGCTAAGTAGAAGACGAAAAACTATCGATAATAGCACTTAGAGGATTACCCATATCTTGGGAAGCATTCGTCCAAGTCGTCAGCAGACCTTCAATACTAACTTTTGATCAACTAAAAAATGATTGCACATCAGAAGAATGAAGACTAATTTCTTCATCTCAAATCAAGAGGGAGAAAATCAAGCTCTCTTCTCAGTCTCTAACAACAAAGGAAAAAAGAGGAAATTCAAAGGAAAGAAATATGACAAAAGTAAAGGGAATAATAATTACAAAAGAAATGACTTCTCCAAAGTTAAATATTATAAGTGTGAGAAATTCGGACAGACCTTCAGAAATTGTCCAGAATGGGTAAAAATCTTAGCTTCTTTTGCCAAAACAAAGAAAAATGAAAATCTATTATTCTACAATGCCTTATCAAGTGAGATGAAATCCAACGAAAATGTGTTGATAATAGATAGTGGTGCTTCTAGACGTATAACAAGATTCAAAGATAAGTTTGAAATTTTCGAAAATTATCTCACTGAAGGAGTCACCATTGGAGACAACTCTGCCTATCCAGTTAAAGGAATTGGGACCTATTCTATACAACTAAGGACTAGGGACACACTAAAATTGAAAGAAGTTCTTTTTGTACCAAACATAAAAAGAAATCTAGTATCAATTTCTGGACTAGCTAATGAAGGGTTTCAAGTCACATTCAATGAAGACAAAGTTTTGTATTGGCCTAAAAACACTAATCTAAAAAATGCTATCACCATAGGGACTACAGATGGGACCCTATATAAACTATACAACATTCAGAAGCAAGCACTCAACCACAAAGTGACAAGTTATAATGAAGTATGGCATAGAAGACTCGGACATATTGGATTTATAAGTAGGAGATAATTTCCACAGCAAGTCAGATTGTGATATTGCTATCACAATTTGACTTGATGTGGAAATTATCTCCTACTTATCAATTGATGAGCTTAAGGGGCTTTCTAATGAATGGTTCATAAGGCACAACACTTGGTGAAGGTTTTGCAAATGAGGTTGCAAGCTTTGGGTTTAACAATGGAAGAAACTTCATAGTTAAGCGCGCTCAGGCTAGAGTAGTACTAGGATGGGTGACCTCCTGCAAAGTCTCGATGCTTCACCGCTATGAGCATCACCTAGATCCAATGAGTTCTACGTGTTCCATTTATTCTCATAAGAGATGGATTCATGTTGAATCACTACTCATGAAACATGGGTCAATGAGTTTGACTCAAAATCACACAATTAAATCCTAATAGCAATATCACAATTTGACTTGTTGTGGAAATTATCCCCTACTTATCAATTGATGAGCTTAAGGAGCTTTCTAATGAATGGTTCATAAGGCACAACACTTGGTGAAGGTTTTGCAAATGGGGTTGCAACCTTTGGGTTTAACCATGGAGGAAACTTTGTAGTTAAGCACGCTCCGTTTGGAGTAGTACTGAGATGGTTGACCTCCCGGGAAGTCTCGGTGCTTCACCCCTATGAGCATCACCTAGATCCAATGAGTGTTAAGTGTTCCATTTATTCTCATGAGAGATGGATTCATGTTGAATCACTACTCATGAAACATGGGTCAATGAGTTTGACTCAAAATCACACAATTAAATCCTGATAGCAACATCACAAAATTGGATTTAGTTCACTTCCAAATGTAGAGAAGATCACCACTAGAACACCTAGCCTAAATTCAAAACATATAGGCACTTGTAAAGGATGTGCTCTACGATAGAACATTAAAATACCTTTTTCTCCTAGTGAACACAAGTCTAAATCAGTTCTGGAACTAGTTCACTCTGACTTATGTGGACCTATGCCAACACTTTCTCTAGGAGGTTACTCTTACTACATAATATTCATTGATGATTTCTCCAGGAAAACTTGGATCTATTTTCTAAAGGTCAAAGAATCAAATGAGGTTCTATCAAAATTTAAAGAATTCAAAGAACTTGTGGAAAATCAAATGTCGAAAAGAATTAAAACCCTAAGATCAGACAATGGGGGAGAATATACTTCTGAAAATTTCAAAGTTTTTTGTACCTCTATTGGAATTAAGAGGGAGTATACAGTACCTTATAATCCTCAACAAAATGGGGTAGTAGAAAGAAAAAATAGAACCATTGTTGAAGTAGCAAAATCCATGCTTCATGATCAAAACCTACACTTCTCATTTTGGGCGGAAGCCACCAGTACTGTTGTATACATTCAAAATAGATGCCTACACTCAATACTAGAAAATATAACACCTGAAGAAGTTTTTACAAGAACTAAGCCTGACTAAGTCATCTTAGAGTTTTTGGTTGCCTTGTTTACATTTACATACCTAAAGAAAAAAAACTAAGTTAGAACCATCAAGGAAGAAAGGGATATTTGTTGGATACAGTGAAAACTCTAAAGGGTATAGAGTCTATGTACCTGGACAAAAATCAGTTGAAGTAAGTAAAGATGTCATATTCGAGAAAAACACTACATTAAAACTATCAACAAGTACAGAAGATAAGCTCATCACAGACTTAGATGAAAATCTACAAATTGAAATTCAGAGGGAGAACATATCAGAAGAGAATGAACTATTACCAGTTACAGAAAATAGAGACATCTCTAATATCAAGAAAAGGCCATTATGAGCAAGAAAAATGATTGAAGAAAATAATGTTGAGTCAGATTAAATTTCTAAAGAAAGCAAGAAAACCAGAAACAAATCTTGTTACACTGCATTAGTAACTAAGCTTACTAAATCTGAACCATCAACTGTTAAAGAAGCCCTAACTTGTTGAGCTTGGAAAGGTGCTATGGTTGAAGAATATCAATCCATACTACAAAATGATGTTTGGGATATTACACCTAGACCAAAAGACAAATTAGTTGTTTCTTCAAAATGGTTATACAAAATCAAATATGCTTCAGATGGCAGTATTGAAAAACATAAAGCAAGGTTTGTTCCTCGAGGTTTTTCTCAGAAGGCAGGTATTGATTATGAAGAAACTTTTGCCCCTGTTGCTCGATACACTTCGATAAGAACAATTATTGCAATTGCAGCAACCAAAGGACAGAAGATACACCAAATGGATGTCAAGACCGCATTCCTAAATGGGGTCATTAATGAAGAAGTATATATTGAACAACTTGAAGGTTTTGTTATAAAAGATAAGAATCTATATGTGTGTAAACTCAAGAAAGCTCTTTATGGCCTCAAATAAGCACCTCGAGCTTGGTATGAAAGGATAGATAGCTACCTCACCAAATTAGGATCCTCAAATAACAAAGTTGATCCTAACATATATTTCAAAATCTCTAATGATACGTTAATACTTGTTTTATAAGTTGATGATCTATTGATAACAAGAAATGATCACCTAATTGAAAGATGCAAACAAGATCTTGTAGCTGATTTTGAAATGAAAGATCCAGGCTTTTGACATAATTTTTTGGGTCTAGAAGTATGTCAAAAAAAAGATCATATCTTTCTAAATCAAGGAAAGTACACTCAGGACATCTTGACTAGATTTGGGATAATGGACAGCAAACCCCTAGCAACTCCAGTGGAAACTAATCTACACAAACTAAAAGAAGAAGCCTTGAATTCAAAATCTATTGATCCCACTCCTTACAGACAGATCATTGGATCACTTATGTATCTTGTAAATACTAAGCCTAATATATGCTATGCCACAAATGTTTTAAGTCATTTTATGTGTGAACCAAAGAAGATTCATCTAATGGCTGCCAAACATATATTGAGATATCTACGTGGCACTATTGGTCTTGGTTTGAAGTACAAAAATGTAGACATCAAACTTGAAGGATATACTGATTCTAATTGGGCTGGTTGTTCTACGAACTGCAAAAGTACTACAAGGTGTTGCTTCCGTCTTGGATCAGCAATGATATCCTGGTTCAATAGAAAACAACCTACAGTCGCCTTGATTTCTACCAAAGCTAAGTACATGGCAGCCTCCATTGAAGAATGAGAAGTACTATGGCAAAGAAAGCTATTATTTGGACTCTTTGAAAAACAACCAAGTCCTACAACGATTTATTGTGATAACCAGAGTTGCATCAAAATTTGTGCAAATTTTGTTTTCCACAATCGATTGAAGCACATTGAGACTCCTTATCATTACATAAGAGACATGGTTGACAAAAATGTTATCAAGTTGATTTATATCAGCACAAATGAGCAAAATGCTGACATTTTCACAAGGCCTCTTGCAAAGTTGAAAATAGTGTACTTCAAAGGTAAACTTGGTATGACAAATTTGTAAATGCAATTGTAAATTAATATATTCATGAATAAAATTAGATGTTTGCAAACATGTGCTATGAAAGGTGATGACCTTTCTTATGTGTAAGATCACTATTGTAAGGTGACGATCTTATTTATAGTTGATCTATGTTCTAACACCAAAAGTGTTGAAGTATGCGTTATCATTGTTCTTCGGGCCGAATTTTGCCGGACACCATAATTTGGTTAAACCATGAAGTGGTGCATAACCTTGTAATATATTTTCTTGAATTCCCTCATTGCTAAAGAGGGAGTGTTAAGAAGATTAGCTTCATGGAAATTGAAGCAAAATTATGTATATGTATTTTTATATATCTGATGATAAATCAATATATTAAATCTGATTATACACATATGTGTGTGTACAGATTTACATATATATTATTTCCTTATGCTCTCATACTCACACTCACACACACACACACACACACACACACATTCCTATTCATCCTTTTAAATACCGATCAAGTCATTTATAAAGTGTCAATCAAGTTATTAATAAATGCCGATATAGTCCATTGCATAATGAATACCGATTAGGTTCCAAATACCGATATTGTATTAACAAATCTGATTATGGGTAAACATGGACTGGTGCATTATCGGGTGCAAGACTTAGTAAGTCTATTGCATTTGCTATGGAAACGGTAAACATCAGATCGATGACTTTAAAGGATGTTATATATATTGTTATGTATTGAGGTATGGTTATGTAGGGTCACAACCCTACATTAACATATCTCAATGCATATATATATATATTGTATGCATTTGTGAATTCTGAAAATAGATCAATAAGAAGGCATATTCAAATCTGCATACATACATACATGAATATATACATATACATGTATGCATACATGAATATATACATATACATGTATGTATATATATACATGTATATATATATATACACATGTATATATATATATATATATATATATATATATATATATATATATATATATATATATATATATATATATATATATATATATATATATATAATCATAACTTAGATATTCAAGAAGATCTGAAAAATAAACGATCTTAAAACTTTACACCTTAATCTTCACTTATTCCATTGCCAATTAGCATCCACTCGTCTAAAACCCTATCAAATTTAAAATGACAATATGTGCATTGCAATTAAAAGGAACAATGATAGAGTTGAATTCAACAAAGGCACCTCTAAACAACTCAAGTTGAGACTCAACATGCCCTATAACTTGAACCCAATTCTTTCTAATTGAAATGAAGTTGTTGAACCAATTCCTTTCATTCCACAAACAAATAAAATTCTAGGTGAATTCCAAATGCATTGTTCCCTTGATTTGAATGTCAATTGAAACCTTTTGTGCCATGAAAATCTATGCAAGATTCTAGGAGAATTACTAATGCTTTGTTTCCTTAATTTAAATGTCAATTGCAACCTTTTGTGCCATGAAAATCTATGCAAGATAGCATCAACATTTCAATGTTTTAACTTTTAATACCAAGTAATTAAATTGATTGTGAAAATGGTGAAGATTTTGTGCATCCATCTAAAGGGCATGAAATTGATTAAGATAGGGATAAGGTATAAAGGACACGTGTGCAATGGAACTTAAACCTTTTGAATAAATTTACCTTTAACTTAATTCTATTTACAACTATAAATAGTATTTCATGAGTTCAAAAGTTTAATTGTCACTATTTGTGGCAAAAAGGTCACATGGCAATAAATTAGTGCCCACAAACCAAGGCTTGTCACAAGGCACAAAACCATGTATGTTGTACAAACTAAATCTATCGACTAAAATACTTGGCATTAATTTTATTATAATATTTGATTAAGCCTAACAGAATCATTTGAAATATTCATTCATAAAACATAATGAGAGGATACCACTAAGTCCAAAGACAGAAGTCGCTTCTGCGTAAATAACAAATACATTAACGATAACAAATTTCAACAATCCATGAATTGTCACAATGTACTTTTGGAAATGATTGTGCAAGTTTTTCAGCATTTCCACAATCCATGATGCTGAAAAACTCACACAATCATTTCCAACAAATACCTTAACAACAAGATCATTGTCTAGGTCCTTGCCTCAACTTGTAGGTGGCAAGTTATCTGACAAATGGCTCCCGACTAGATAAAAAGCTTGCCTGCCATGTCATCATTTTGTGCAGTGTAGCTTCCTAAAGCACCATTGCAATAATATAGTGTGTGATAAGAATTCTTACAAGGGCAACAAAGCATTGGGAAGAAATACACCCACTACACAAAACAAGAGATAGAGAGATCCTATACCTCTTTCAAATGTTCAAAACCTAATGGATTGTCTCGCTCATCTAATCTCATTTGTCTAGAGGCCCAAGTTCATGGCAAGCAAGACATCACCCAAGTATGCCAAAGGTTGGAGTAAGGGGTTAAATACTGAAGCCACCTTTCTCTGCTTCTGCTTGAATATGTTTTAAGGGTCTAAAACCATAATAGAAATTTCAGTCTCTAAAAAACAAATATTGTTTAGGAAATCATCAACCACCTATCCCATTGACAATTAAACCCTAACCTATGCTAGGCCTGAAACAGACCTCATCAAAGAAATGTTTGCTTTCATTGCACTTTAACCTCATATATTGAATATTTCAAACTAGGATTGTCCTGTTAAACATACAAGTATCATGGATCTTGAGCTTCCCTCCCTCTCAAATTGTCATTCAAAGTAGTGACAACATGAAAACATTTTTATTCCAATATCCATAAGCAAGAAACTAGTCAAATGCCTCTCATATTTGACAAAAGCGAAATGCTTGTATCTATTAAGCACTTGACCACCTTCAAGTACATCTCTGTATTCATTTTGAAGTACAAAATTATCATCAATAATGTCATAATGCTGATAAACATATTAAAACATTTGAAATTTGTGTGCCCGATTGCAGAGCTTGTATTACTAGTTTCCAAATCCTAGCTCAAGTCATTTTGTACATAGAATTCACAATCTCAAATGACCAAGCTAATTATTTCTATAATTGTTTTCTATTCAATTTCCATCTTGAACCAAGATAGTATCATTTGCAAATTCCTCTGTTTCCATGCCCATTTCATCGGATCTACAACTTCACGAACAATATCCCTTTTGTAAGCAATCTACTTCTAAAAAGATCAACTTCAGAGTATAATGGTTCAATGATATAGGCTGGTTCCTTAACAAAATGACAGTTTAGGTCCCAACTCAAGTTAGGTGTAGATGATATATAAAAATGAGGATAATTAATTTTGAAAAATATATAATAATAATTCCCTGAAGAAAGATCTTGAAGTTGTAACCAAACCAACAGGAAAATAAAATTACTGCCAACAAACATGAGCTATCTCCTTCCCTGCCCTGCCCACCTCCTCCTCTGCATCTCCCTTCCTCCCATTTTGCCTACCTTATGATTGCTAACCCTGTGATGGAAGCACAAGTGGATGCTGTTTTACATATATTTTTTGGAGAAAGATCTAGAAATTGTAACAGTATGCTATTCGCCTACTTATTCCTCGAAGATGTAGCAAAAACAGCAGGGAAATAAAATCATTATAAAGAAAGCATGAGCTCTCTCCATCTCGTTCTTCTCTACCTTTCCCTCGGGCCTTAGCTTGGAGATCCGACCTATTTTGCCAAATCATAATAACGTCAATGTAATCTTTTTTTTTCTTTGATTGTGGCAATGATAATTATTTCCAATTTAAAAAATTATACACGGACCAAAATCTGGAGCATGTGTTAAGGATCAGTTCACTGAATAGTTTGAGTCCCCCTAGGAAATTAGGTTTTATGAAGCCCGCCCAGCTAATGATGTATTTTTTCATATTACCTCCATTTAACATTATAACTCTATATAGAGTTTATCTGAAACTCTGTCAGATTTCATTTAACCACCCAATAAAATTTGCATTGAAAATTAAATACAGATGCCTGCACATATTTTAACTTGAAAAGCAAGCAGCGCTGAAGTCTGCCAGGCGAGAAATTACTAATTATTAATCTATTATAAAATGGAAACCTCAAATATATACGAATTACATCGGATAATAAAATTCATTCAAGCGGGACACATAGCCAAACAACTTAAATCCGAATCTCGCTAAAGCTATTTCATCAATGCATTTGCTAATTCAAAATGCAGAAGTCTAAAATTCCCCCAAAGTCAAGCAAATTCTGTAACAATCCGTAAAATATAAACAGTATCTTGCGAACCAGAGAAATTAACAAAAGGAATGCAAATTTGTCATAGCATACTAAAACCTGCTGTGGTTTACAATTTACGTGATTCAAACTCAAAAGGAAAAGAGGAAACACAAACGATTAAGTACGCATTTGAAATCCTGCCGCAGAGCGCAATCTCACCATAATTATAGGTCTGGCCACCGAATTGGAGGAGGATTTTTGGAAAATTGACCGCGAGCTGTGTTCAAAGTTTTGGCGGGCGCAATAAACAAGTTATTTAAGGGTACCGTCCCAATTGAACGGGCATGGGTTATTCTTAAAATGAAGATTAAAATAAACCTTTCTTTCCAATCTCGTATTTTTTTAAAGTCTAATAAAAAGGAGTAATTATAAAGTAAGAGACTACAATCTAATGGTAAATTGTGAGCCTCTCATCTGAAAGACTTAGATTCTTTTAACAAAAATATTAATTAATTTCAACAATTAATAAAAATAAAAGTAAATATTATAAACTTTAGTCTATTATATATTATGAACAAATAAATAATTATTATTATAGATTAAAATAAATATTTCTTAATAAGTATATAATATTTTAAAAGTAGGTAGAGGGGTGTTGCACTTTAAATTCGAAATATTGAAAAAAATAGTTTCAAAGTTTTTGTTTTGAAGTGAATTGTGTATTTGTGTAGTTCTTCTTATGTTTTACGTTTATGATAGATTTGGATTTTTCTTGTGATTAATTAACATGTGAGATTTGTAGATTATCGTATTAAAGTTGGCAAGTAACTTTATTTTAGCTTGTTTTCATTATCACTTATCTTGAAATCCATATTCAACTCTACATTCATTAGTAAATGAAATTTAGTGTAAAAGTGCATGTGCAATATTAACCTAGATCTCTTCTTTAATCATAAATTTGAATCTCAAACTTTTGTATTCAAATTTCTTAAAGTGTACACATATATCCCATTTGTTATTATTTGTTATGGGTCGGGACCTTTAAGGGCATGAGCATTCAAAGTGACATCTAGATAGGATCTCTATGTTGGCAAGTAAACAATTATGAAGCCATGGATGTTGTCATTTATGGCAACATTGTCACTTAGTAAGGTCGCTTGGAATGGAATTCAATTTTGATTTTGGTTTAATGAGAAAATTGCCTGAGTACAGTTTAGAAAAACTATCAACGAATGCAATATTTCGATCAGCAAACTTATCAGGTTTTATTATTATTGGTCATAATTAAAGATAATGATAGGATGGAGTTTACATTTGATATTAGTTTGTTCACTAAAGTTAATATTTTAGATAGCATATGTTTTGGTTGGTGAATGTGAAGACATATCTATATTGCAAAACTCAAGATAAGAGGTAGGGATCGAGCATTTTGACCTTAGGAATTGAATTGCCTTGCCAATTCAATTACTTGGCTATGTAGGGACAACATCCCAGATGTTAACCCTTAGTTAGCAAGTTTTGGTAATTAGTTTTGGACTATTTCATGTTTCATCTCCAACATCGTTTGGACAATATAATTGAAAGGGTATATAATAAGAACAATTTGATGATGTGATGTGTTGTATTCATATGCACATGTTATGCGAACTTTATGTATGGTGCTATGATGATGTTAAGATAGTTGGACTCAAATTGTCATTGCATGGACAAAAAAATATGCAAGATATACAAAGGACTAATCAAATATAGCAAACATCAATAGTCATTTTGGTATTGTATCTATGACTTGTTGTATAGATATAATATCTTGTAGAGTCGTGAGCTCCCTTTGCAATACAACTCCTAACAAGGTCAAGACCTCTGACAAGGTACTAAATATGTGTAAAGACTCCTGGTAGGGTCAAATTTCCTCACAAAGAACTTTTCAAATTAGTGTATTGTTGTGGATATCATACCCATAAAGGTTTGTCCATGGCTAGGGTTGCCTCAAAAACAAATCATGGTGTCATGAGTTTCTTGTTGTTGTGTGATTTAATTTCCAGTTTATTCACTTGTGGTTCTACATGGTTGTGTTAAAATATATAGTTGGTGTAAATTGATGCAATACTGATTCACACTCCCGTCCCCACTAGTATTGTCTATTTCTAACATTTTGTACACAAAGAGATCATGAATGTCATGCATTTGAGAACCAAACTAAAATCATTTGAGCATTCAAAGTGACGTCTAGATAGGATCTCTATGTTGGCAAGTAAACAATTGTGAAGTCATGGATGTTATCATTTATGGCAACATCGTCACTTGGTAAGGTCTCTTGGAATGGAAGTCAGTTTTGGTTTTGGTCTAATGAGAAAATTGCCTGAGTATGGTTCAAAAATATATCAGCAAATATAATATTTTGATCGATAAACTTAGCAAGATTAGTATTATAGGTCACAATTCTGGATAATGATAGAATGGAATTTGTATTTGATATTAGTATGTTTGCTAAAGTTAATATCTCAAATAGCATATGTTTTGGTTGGTAAATGTGAAGATAGGTCTATATCATAAAACTCAAGATAAGAGGTAGAGATTGAGCATTTTGACCTAAGGAATTGAATTGTCTTGTCAATTCAATTACTTGGCTATGTAGGGACAACATCCTAGATGTTAACCCTTAGTTAGCAAGTTTTGGTAATTAGTTTTGGAGGAGTGTTACATGTTTCATCTCCAATATCACTTGGACAATATAATTGAAAGGGTATATAATAAGGACAATTTGATGATGTGAAGTGATGTATTGGTATGCACATGTTATGTGAACTTTATGTATGACACTATGATGATGTATTGATAGTTGGAGCCAAATTATTGTTGCATGGACAAAATCATATGCAAGATATACAGAGGACTAATCAAATATAGAAACATTAGTACAATCATTTTGGTATTATATCTATGACTTGTTGTATAGATCTAATATCTTTCTAGAGCAGTGAGCTCCCTTTGTATACAACTCCTAATAGGGTTGAGACCTCTAACAAGGACTAATGTGCTAAATATATGTAAAGACCCCTGATAGGGTCAACTCTCCTAACAGAGAACTTTCAAACTAGTGCATTATTGTGAGTACCATACCTACAAGGTTTTTCCCATGGCTAGGGTTCCCTCGAAAACAAATCATGACGTCATGAGTTTCTTATTATTGTGTGATTTAATTTTCAATTTATTCATTTGTGGTTGCATATCGTTGTATTGAAATATATAATTGGTGTAAATTGTTGCAATACTTATTCACGCCCCCTTCCTTCCAAGTATTGTTTATTTCTAACACTCTGTATAGAAAGAGATCATGTCATGCATTTAAAAACTAACCCAGTATCATTTGAATCATCTAGGAGGAACCAATAATTTTATGTCTATAAAAAAATATTAAATATAGAAATGTTACATCAAAAATTTCATGATTTTGTTGTCCTTTATCTTTGTTCATCATGATCGAATCAACCTATATAAGGGTGTCTATTGAAAATAGTGCATCGTTGTGGGTTTGAAGAAATTTGTCATTCTTCTAATTCATCTCCTTTGAACACAAGGAAAAATCATGTAGTGCAGAGGTTAGCAAATGAGTTACTTGCCCTTAAAAAGAAAATAGCTCGACATGTTCTTTGTTCCTTACAAACATGTACAAAGGTGGCCACTTCCAACTATTCCTTGTATATCTATTGTTGGGAATCAACAAAAGTTGGTTTCACCATCAAAGAAGTTTGCAATTTGGGATCCATTAGCAAAAACAATAGTAAAGCATCTTCTATTAGAAGCTAGTAATCTTTGTATTCTCTTCTAGGAGAAGGAAGAAGACATAGATGTCGACTCTCATATCTCATATATGTAGTCTCATAAGGTCGGCGATGGAAAGATTAGGAAAGAAAAAAAATCTTCCAATATTAAAAATAATCACGTTATAAAATTAGGCATGCAAGCAAGTTCTGATTAAGCTTGAAATGATGTATCTGTGTCTCAAGTCATGAACTTAGGTACACTTTGCATAAATGTTTTATCCTAGAGCATGAGCAAAAATTTATCATAAACAATAAAGAATTTCCCAAACCAAAAGTTTATGAGCAGTATGTGGAGGTAGGCAATGTAGTCATGTCATCACTAAAGTCTCATGGGCAAGGTTTCCTTGATCCTCTTGAGGTGCCAATGACTGATGAACCAGTGAAGTAAGCTATATTTGGCAAGAAGAGTCCATAATTCATCTAATCAAGGGGATGTCCAATCCAACATCTAACTTGGTTGGGATCCGATAGAAATCTAGGTATTCCAAATGTATCTAAACATACAAATACAATTAAAGAAGAAGCAAAAGAATCATGTTCAATTATGGAGATGTAGCTTCACTTCATGGACCTATCTTGAAGCGACAATACACATGATTCATCTCAAAAAGGTGAATTTTTCATTTCCAATAGGTGTTACATCACGCATTGACATCATTTCTTCAGTTGTTTTTGTTCAATTGATACAAAGCTACTTGTGAACATGCAAGGTACCGCAAGATGCCGAAAAAATGGTGGCTATTTAATTGAGCCAGTAAATGGTTTCAACTAAAAGTTGCATTATTAGCTAGTGTTAATCAGGTAGGCTTTTATTTGTTTTAAATAAGTGTGCTTGCATAAGTTTATTTTATTTTAACTAGGTTTGTTTTGTATTAGTCACGTTAGAGTCTTTTTCGATCATAGGATTTTTGTTTTTAGTTTAGTTTTTGTTGGTTGTTTGACTCAATAGCCCAATAGAGTGGATATAGACACTTAGAGAAGTAGATTCTATGTAGCATTTCGTAGACAGAGCCAAATTTTGTCCTCCATTTTATCATCACAAAAAATGGAGATAACAATATGAAGCTTTTCCAATTAAGTTTCACATTTATTTGAGATAACTCACTATTTGATTGGAAAGAATTGATCAAAAAATTGTTTCAAAATCATATAATGAAACATTTTACTATAGGTTCTCATCAAGTCCTTTTGATTTTTCACTTTGTTATCCTATACTTGCGTTTTGAGACCCTCAAAATCCTTTTTTTTGCATTTTAGAGTGTTTGCTTGGATTGTCTTAGTCTTTTTATTTCCTTCAATCGCTTGTTTTCAATCGTATGCTTGATTTGAGATATCTTGGGGCTTAATCGATGTTATTAGCCAAAATATATCAAGAATTAAGTGCCTAAAAAATGGAGTTTGCAACTTCAATTGCATATTTAAAATGTTAACCTTATACTTTAATGTTGAGTTGCACTTTATTAAAAATGTAACTTAAAATCACTTTAAGTTATGTTGTTAAGTTACTTTATGAATTTTAATGTATCGCTTAAGTGACTTTATGCACTTCACAGTCTACTTTGATGTTCAAATCTACTTTAATATTTTAACTTAAAATATTTAAGTGAAATCTTACTTTTTGAAAATATGTAATGGACCCTTTAAACCGAGATTCACTTAAGTGAATCAACTAGAGATGTGCTAAATAGAAAAAAGTGGAGGAAAAAGTGAGAGCAACTCAACCAACTTTGACCCATTCAAATGAGGTTAGAGAAATTATTGGATTACATGTCATAAGGATATGCAATAGAATTACATGTAGTTACATATTTTGATGTAATTCATTCTCTCCAACTAAAAGCATGAAAACTAAAGGAAGAAAATAGAAGAGAGTTGAAAAAATCCTAGGTATTGTTCTGAAGGGCCTTGTATTTGGTGATGCTTGCAAGATTAAGGATTTATGTATTCTACACCACTATATCCTCCTCGATGAGTTTCTAGTTATCATTTGAAAACTTCATGTGATCAATTTTTTTCTCATTTGAGTTTTCATGAATTCTCCTTTGTAGATTAGCACATTCTTGAGTCTTTGACACTTTGAAAACCTTCTTGATGGTGTCTAAATGCAAACTCGAAACAACATTCCATTGACACCTTTAACTCTCTCTTTTTTAAAGCAAAGTGCTTGGTGCATTCCTGCATGAACTCGGGTTCTTACGCAACCATTTAGAAAATGGAGACCAAATAAATCATTGCTTCTTGAGGATCAAAGAATATCTTCTCAATGAGATGTCTATGTTCTTTGAAGAAGTTCTAACATATATCAAAGAGTGTGCCACAACATGAAGATGAAAATATCTTCTAATGAGACTAGATCCATGAAAACTTTGAGATTTGAGATAACAAATCCATGACGAATAAATGTTTGAAGTGTGGATTAGATATTTATGAAACACATATGATAGATGGAAATGAACCGAAAAGCATATGTAATTAGGATAAATGGGCCAAAATCAGACAAGCCTTTGGATTCTCTAAAGTATGGATAAATATGATATATAGTTGCATTTCAACTCCTTTAATCTCTATCCTCTTAAACAACATCCTAAAAAGTTTTTTGGAAATTTCAAGAGAAATTTGACAAGGTGACCCAATCTCCCCATTTCTTTTTGTCCTTATGGAAGAAGCGTTAGGTAGATCCATCAACATAGCTCACCAAGAAGGGATTACCTATGTGGTAAGTATCACTAAAATGTACCTAATATTAGTCATTAACAATTTTTTGATGACACTATTTTATTGGGAAAATTCATGATAGAAGAAGCTAGACACTTTGAAAACATCTTAACAACTTACTCAAAAGCATTAGGTCAACTAGTTAATGCAGCTAAAAATATGAAAACTTTTTCTTAACAATTGATCCCTCGACAAAATGTGAAATTTGTAACATTCTAGGATTCCAAGTTGGATTCTTTCCTTATAAATAGTTAGGTATATCACTAGACAAAGGATCTGAGGTAAATAATTTATGGTAACTTTTAGCAATGAAACTTATCTCTGAGATGGAAAATTACAAGAAAAAATGACAATCCAATGTAGGTAGGACAACAATGATTAAAATAAGTTCTCTCGACAATGTCAATTTTTCAACTGCCTGTTCTCCCTATATCAAACTCCATAAAAAAAAGTAGATAAAAAACTCAAGACCTTTTTTTTTGGCAAGGCACCTTTGAAAATAAGAAATTTGATCTAATTAAATAGGATAACCTATGCAAACCCCTATTTGTAGGAGGAGTGGGAATAAAAAATTTGGATTGGAAAATATTACAAGAAAAAATAGTTCAACACGTGGAAAGGAAATGGGCATCTATCCTTCTGAATAAGGACATTGCATAAGAAAACCCCATTAACATTTTTAGATTTAGCAACCTCACAAAAAGGTGAATCTATCTTGGGATATAAGGAATGGTGAATCTATGTTATTTTGGGAATATTCTTGGGGAGGGTACCCTCCTCTGAACAAAATGAACCTACCCAATAATATCAAGGAAAAAATCACCCAATTATGAGGAAACTTCTTTAAAAACTAGATTACAATTTCTAGGGTGAACCCAACTCTAGAATGACAATGGAGGTTAGTTGAAGAGATCCCCCTTTTCGTAGAAGAAAAATAACAGTAACACAAAATCTTGAAGAGTAGAGTCATGACCCCTAAAACAAAACTAGATACGCTCCTATGGGGAGGATATAACAAGGACATGTACAAAGTCATAGATTGTTATAGTTATATTGTAAATGGTTTTTTTTAAACTTGAAATTATTAGATATCCCTTTGAACCTATGATGAAACAAAGTTCTCTCTCCAAATACAAGTATGCTCCTTTGGGCCACACTGCAAAAAAAATCTTAAGTATTGACTGGTTTATGATGCTTGGTTTTGAAGGTCTATCAAGATGTCCACTATGTAAACACCATGAAAAAGTTGTGGATCATATCCTCTTAAATTGTCCTTATGCTTAGGATTTTCTAAGTTGGCTTTGTAATGAACTATATTGGCAATCAACCCTACCTAAAAATCTCTTGGATAGCCTTAAAGCTTGGCCCTCTAAAAAGAATAAAAGTCTATATAGTGACTTATGGGAAATATCCCCCTCTTTCCTTTCTTGGAAACTTTGGAAAGAGAAACAAAATATTTTTTTTATACTAAAAGCTTGAACACCCAACAAATGGAAAATAAAATTAAATCAAGCATTATTTAACTACTTAATAACCAACTCAAAATTACGAACTTAGTCAAAGGTACCATTTCATATTGGGGTGGTTTAATGAGGAAAAATTGGTATGGAGTGATTACCCCCCTCGATTCAATAAAGGATGAAAACAATCCCAACTAGCTAGAGAAAATTGTAAATGAAAACCTCCTAAATGTGGATGGTTTAAGTTAAATTTTGATGGAGCATCTTGGGGCAACCCGAGAAAGGTAGGCATTGCTAGTGTGTTTGATTCCTTAGAAGGCCATGTGATTGCCAAGATTACCAAACCTATTAGTGAGACCACTAATAATATTGTAGAATGTTCATATACACTACTAAACACACACGTGTTTTTATATATATACATGTGTGTGTGTGTGTGTATTCAATTTTTATATATTATCTTTGTGTGTTGCTTGTTTTCTTTTCTCTTCTTTTATTCTCTTCATATTATGAATCATCAATTGGTATAAGAAAGACATGAAACAATAGGTAACAATTATTATATTAAATCATGATTCTTAATAAGTTATGATTGCTTCCTTTTGGTTTGGTAGTGTTCCCATCCTTTTCCTCCCTCCCCTTTTGCAAGGTCCCTTATTTTCCTTGTTGTGTCCTTTTCATTTCAATTTTCTTGGTCCCATATTCATGGTTTCTTTCCCTATGGTTTTCTTTGGTTTTGCCAGTTGCCTTTGTCCCATCTCATGTTTCACTCATGGCTCTTTTTCTCCTTTTCTCTCATGATTTTCTTCTAGTCTTTTTTATTTTACACTCTTTATTGTTGGATTTCCTAAAATTTTCTTGGCTTTTGTGATTTTCTTGAGGTATGGGTGTCTATCATTATTAAGCTAGAATTATTATAGAAGCCCCTTTTTTGGTCTTTTTTAGGCTTTTACACAGTTCCTTTTAGTATATATTTCTTTTTTATTTCCACCTCTGTGTTAAACAATGGAGATAAAATGTCATGACCTTCCATGTCAAAGATGAGAAACATGTTGCCATAACTAGGGAAATTTGTTTAGAATGTTGGAATATAATTATCAACCACTTGTATGAGGCCATTAGAAGAGTTATTGACTTCTTGATAGGTGATTTCTATTTTGATAATGAATTCTCAGTCAAGGTTAATGGTGAGATTATTTTTTGCCTTATTTCTTTGTTTGCATTAGAAAAATATCCTAAAGAAGATATTATCATAGACACTCATTGTGTTTTTTAGCATGAACTCTTGAAAGGGGATTGGACCAAGCAGTACTATGAATTGATGATAATATATGAATTCCATTTCATGAAGTTTATATGAGGATGGATGTAGACAATTTAGGAGAAATTGTTGGATGTGTTTAAAGGCCCATACTGGTCTTTAAAAACCATAATCTTTTCAATAATCATTGGTTGGTGATGGAAAGAAATAACCAATATGTCCTCTAAAGCATCCACATTATCCCTATGAACAAGGTTTGGGTACTAGATTATTGACATGCTAAAGGAGTTCCTCCTTCTTTAAATGAGGAAGATATGGATAACTTCTACATTGTCTCACCCTCTATCATTAAAAATAGTTGGGTAAAAAAATGTAAATTAACAAAGGGTTATCAAGCCTTTGAATCAAAGGGGCCAATTGACGAGGATAAGGTTTATGAGGAAGACTTGATCACTACCAGACAAAGATCTCCATAAATATTTTTTTACTCGTTTATAATGTTATTTTTTATACATATACTTAAAGATAATCAACTAGTTGATGGCTATAAGATATCCTAGAACTTTGTATAAATTAGACAGTGACATCTTTGCAATATTTTAATTTTTTTATATAAACATATTCTCATTGATTAATATAATAGATACCTTCTAAATAATTAAGCTAGTGAGCTTCTTCTTGTGAGAAACTTTGGTTAGATTATTTGGACAATTCAGTGGTCATAAGTCGAAAAGCATGGAAATCAGTGCCAAAAAATAGGAAAGAATGACGAAAGCTGCCAAAGGTAAGAACACTTCACAAGATCATGTACTATTGCATGTGTATGGATAAAAGAGCACAACCATAAGATTGGGTGTATGTTGTGTCGATGTTGCAATAGAAATGCTCTAGTTGGTTACATAGAATTCAATGGTGCATCAATAACGACAAAAATAAATACAAATATTTTCAATATAATTATTATTTTCTAATCAGGTATTACCATATATTTGTCAATTTCTTGATTATACTATACAATATGATTTAAAACATTGAAATATTGGTAGAATACAACTTCAATCAAAAAATGGATAATCAAGAAATAACTATTTTTACAATTTGAGGGAGCATGTAGTCTTGTGGATTTAGGGGCTTATGATTACCCAAATCAATGTAACCCATATATGGATTTAGGGGCTTACGAGCACTCACTTTATTTTGCATCTCTTGCTCTTTTTCATCCTAATGATGGATCAAAAGTGTGATTCGAGACATTGATGGTAAAAATCTTTACATAATTGAATCTAGAATCAAATCAATGTAACCCAAATGTCTATTAAATAGGCCACAATAGGCAACTATAGGGAAAACAGATATTGGATTGTATATGCTTTACTATAGATATGGTGTGTTTATTACTAGAGGTATTGCCATTGTTGGTATCTTATGTGATATTTTTAATTGCTCTACAATATTGAGTGTGAATTATTCTACTCTTGTTTGCTGGAGATGGAAAGATGTTAAATTATCATGATATAAAAGTTACAGTTCAAGCTTAAGAACTCAAAATAAAGTCAATAAAGACATACAAAAAATCAAACCAGTTAGACTTATTACCTTTATGGAATGCAAAGGTAACTCCTTTAGTTTCCCCACTCTACTCAAAGTTTTGCTCACTCTCAAAATTATAGAAAACAACAAACTGGTAATGAGATTCATCTATATTCAATCTACATATAGCTAATGTTAATTAGGCTTAGTAGTAATATGTACTTCATCTCGTGTAGGTGTTGGTTGAAGGGTTGCAAAATAGACAAGCAATATCCATCGTCCTTGAATATTTACACAACTTCATTATTGTTTTCTTTGGAATTTTGTTTAGAATTTGGGTATGAGAAAAAGATACGTATTTCTAACATATTCTTCTCAATGCAACACCACTCTTGGACCTATTCTGGTTGGGTGAAAAGATATACCACCACATAATATTGATCTCTACTGCTCTACCCACTCCAAATGGTAGAGGTGGAGCAAAGTAAGCTGATTAATAATGGCTATAAAATGCTCTTTTGAGCTTGAAGACTGTGAGAAAAGTGTTGTTGGTGGGGCTCCAAATCTACTTTCTCTGCCTATTCAGTTTAGTTCTTCCTCTCCTAAATGATTTCCAATCACAACTTGCCAAGCTACTACAAGGATACAAGGACAAGGAGATCAAGTGTCTTGTCATGGTTTCACAATACACTCCCCCAATTTGCCTAAAAATGGGGACCCCCTACTTTATTTTTTAGCTTTTCAAATCCCTAGTTCGGGGTCTGAGTCTTTTTTAGGGTTTTTGCCTAGTGTCTTTGGTCAAATCTGGGTCCCAATTAAAAAACCCAGATTCCAAAAATCATCCTCTAAGGGGATAAGTCAATTTTGCAAAGGAAAAAGTCGCTACAATACAACTCCTCAAGAATGCTAGTGCACTAAACAAACTAAGAGAAGCATTTCCTCTTTGAAGTGTGTAGTAGCATAGCTATACAGTTGTGCACCTCAAAGAGATACACTAGGTCTCAAGTCTATAAAATCTAGGGACCCCTTAGCCCTTTTCACTCTTCATTTCTCTTCTCTCTAATCTTTGACCCACGTCATCGCACATCTTTAGGTATGCATCTCCACCTACACTCATAAAAAGAGCACAAATTTAAACACCATAAAGGTGTACAATGACACACCTATTTAGGTGCACTACTACACACCTTTTATTTTGTAAAACTTAATAAAAAAACAAAACACCTATCACAGGTGCACAACAGTGCACCTACTTAGGTGCACTGCTACGCATCTTTGTTATCCCTTAGAAAGAAAAGGGTGCACATTTAGTGCACCCCATGAGGTGAGCTAAATGCACACCCTTTTTGTGCCAAAGTGAGTATAAGGTGCACATCATCGCACCCCATATTTTTAAATACTTAATCAAGGGATAGGTGCACTAGGTGCGCTCTTTTTTGCACATTAGGAATAGATTTTAGGGTTTTTGACATTTTTAAACATTTAGGGTTTTTGGTTTTTGTTTCGTGTCAACGTAGGGTTTGAATTAATTGATTTTTTCTTTAACTCTAGACTAATACTTATTGCTTTTTTGTAGATTCAATGGCCTCTTCGTCATCCTCCCTTGCTACAAAGATGGTTTCCAAACCCATGGTATTCAAGTTTCAAGGTGTTCTGGCCCAATCACACTTTCAAGATGATTATTCAGAGATCTGGTACACTGAATTGGGTCATACAACTTGAGTGCATTCCTGGCATTGTGCAACAAACCCACTAAAAGATCCCCAATGATATCTGCTCTTATCCGATCAGGACTTGTCAGTGTAGCATCACATCTAATATCAGTGCAATCTTCAGAATTGATCATGACACTAGCGAAAAACTATATTTCTGAAGAAAGGGTTGTGAAGAGTATAACCAGAGAGATCATCCTAGACCTCTGACCTAAGAACATAGAGAAGGTGTTCCATCTTCTGAGGGCAAATCAATTCATCAGATTGACCTATCACCAAGCAGAGAGATGGTACAGGGAAAATGTAGAGGAAGCTTTTGTGTAAGAATTTGGTATAGCTCTCATACCATGTAAGAATTTTTCTTAAGGAAAAATCATCCAAGACCAAGGAACTCAAGCACAAGCACAAGCACAATAGTAGGCCAAAAAAGTATGATCAAAATAACAATATAGTATTCAATACAATGTGTAAGTACACTAGGAGTGCCTATATATAAAGGCTTCTGGAATGTTTCTAAAATGCCTAAGAGTTAGCAACATGATAAGTCATACAACCAAGCACATGTCCATCAGGAGTGGGTTACCCTCCATTAAGCACAAGAGTAAGTGCGATGATGAGAGGATAAGCCTACAAAGGTGTGGCACGCAAAATTATGTTGTAGACACCATGTGCTAAAATAAGAGTGCTAATAACTATGTTGTCTACATTTCAACTTAGTTAACTATGCAAACTCCAGTATTGTAGACACCATGTACTAAATTAAAGTTACTTACTCTAGTGTTGTCAACACGACAACTCATAAGAGTATGCAGACTCCTAAGTGTCTCACCTAAGAAATAATAAAATAATGCATTGACCTAAGTAAACTTAAGTAAGTGTAAATAGTAAATACTTATTTACATCAACATTTTGAAATCATCTAGTCTTCATACCTCATTGAGAAGACTCCTATAGGGCATAAAGTAGGCAAAGTGGACATGAATAGAGGTTACATGAAAGAAGATATTGGCTATTCTATAATATTCTTGAGTAGAGTCATGGGTGTACCAGCATTGGGACACCTAAATAAATGGATGGTTCATTTTATTAAGACTATCAAAACAATGGAGATGCTAATTGATTGGGCTTCGATTCTTAGTGAGAACTTGGATGAACAATTAGTGGCAATTAAGAATAGTTGTAAGTTTTGCATGACATCTTATTTGGTCTTGTTGTTAATCAGGATTGTGCTTATAGTGAGATATAAAATCTAGTCATCTTATCGAAACATGGAAACTCTCTTGGGTGGTGGGTTGTCCTAAAATGAGAGATGAATCTCCAGAAGCTAGGTCAGTTCCTAAATAATGATCACCTAATCTTAGATTATACGCAAGATAAGGGGTAAGAAGTGAATGACAAATAATGAATACTGACCTAAATGAGGTGATACACCAATGGTTTTGAACGTAACTTTAATAAATCAACACGAATCATGAAAGACAATTGATTCACAATACTCAAAAAAATATGCAACCACAAAAGTGTTTCTATGCAAGGATCATGATCTTCTACTTTGAAAGGGAGGCCTAGGCTTCACCAATTTTCTGCAAAAAGAACAATGATCACAAAAAAAGACCTATAATCAAAAGTATCAATATTCAAATCTGCAATAAGGAACATAACTAAAATGAAGGCGAACACAAAATTAAAGTAAAAAATTCACAATATTGCACGAGAATCAATGAGAATGAATTGCTAAATCTCTATAACCAATGCTGAAAAAAAACCCCAGCTACAAATGTGCTCTTACAATCAACTCAAAATCTGCAATGTGCAAAAATTTGAATTTGAAAGAAGATGCGTAATAATGAGGTGAATGTATAATATATAGAATTCATAACCCTAATTTGGATTCCAAGATCATGCCTAGGAAAAATCAGTCAAAAATGATAAAAACTATGAAGAAGCCTCTGAAAACTACTCTCAACCACCTGCCCAACTGATAGATAACTTGAAAATTTGCCTCTAGCTACTCAAAATCATGCACAAAAAATGCAAACTCGAATCCCTCAAGTAACCCAAAAATATAACTTATAAAACTCCTCATAATTATGCAATATATGCATAAAATAGGCTCTCAATATGATCTGCGTGCATAACTGCCCTTAACTGCTCCATAAATGGCAAAAAATAGCATTAAAGTACCCCATCAATGCATGAAAAAATCAGCTTGTCCTTAGCCTCTAAAAATAGCTCCTCATGAAAGTGTTAACTAAATGTCTTTTTGGAGTTTCAAAAATAAACCCTCAGTTTCCCCTCCTTGCATTTAGGCATTAAAGTATTTGAAACTCCTTTTAATTCCCTTTAATTAATTAATAAAATTAGTGGTTTTATAATTACAACCACTTGATATATTAATTTTACAATCAAAGTTATTTTTATTATATTAATTAATATTGGCGTGTATATATATATATATATATATATATATATATATATATATATATGGAACACATCACTATCAATAAATATAATAAAGGGAATACTAAATATATTTTACAAGTATTGCATATAATAAATGATTTAATAATGTTAACTCATTTTATATATATAATATTTGTAAAGTATATTTTTATATTTTTAAGTTATACCATGCATTAATGTATAAAATACATTTGGCATTATGAAGATTAATGCATGTATAACTTAACATAAGTAAACCATGGAGTTGTTTTAAATAGAATAAAATGCTTACCCTATGTATGGAACCAATTTTTTTTTTAAATATGGTAAAGGGATTGAAAAACGTCTAAGGCAAAAGGAAGGTAAATTGTTTTGTTTTGCCTTCATTTGTCATTCACTCAAAGGAAGAGTGAGGCTTCTCTCAAACCCTAGCTGCCATGGAGAGAATGCGCTACGATTTTGGGCTTATCTTGGATGTTTTTTTGTATGATCCCTTGCATTTTTTTGCCATGGAGACGCCATGCTTTGCTCCTTTGGCCGAGGATTCTTGTGATATTTGTTGGTTCTCATTTCTTTTTGGGTCGTTGAGTTTTGTAGATGCCATATTTAAGTATTTTTAGACTGCAAGTTTCTTCCATCGGATTTATTCATGGGCGTTTGCTATGTTCAGCTAGACGGCTTCTTCTTTTAGTCATGGTCATATTTCTCCATGGTGTGTGTCTTCTAGCTGGTTACATATGGCTACTATTAGATGCCAAATAGCTTGAGTTTGAGCCTTAGTCGCATGGAGATCTTTTGCTAGTATGGGACACCATTTCTCTGATACATATGGGTTCCACTTTTGCTACTGATTATGTGAGATTTCTCTCTCTATCTTGCCATAACTATTGTTGGGATTTGCATGGTTGTTTCCTTTGTTGTAGATAAATATTGCACAGGAAACCATAATTTTTTCTTCTTGTGGGTTTTGTTTAAATGATAATATGAGGGTTTTCTATTGCATCTATCATGTTGTAGCTTCTCTTATGGTATTTGAGATTAACAATACTCTCTTCTAAATTTGAAATGATAGGAGACCCTACTGAAATATTCTTACAAAAAAAGAATCACCTCTATCAACTTGTTCTTCATTAGGCACTACAGTTTTGATTAATGTTTTGGGAATGACGGATGACAAATTGTCTTGATGGCAAAGAATATCATTTATGTGGTAGCTGAGATTTCTTTCTACTGGTTGCTAAAATTCCCAAGACTTTATGATATCTTTATTTGTTGTTGAATAATTTATTTTTTGCACATTATCTTCGAATATCCGTACCTCTTTACCCATGTTGTTGTGCTAAAAAAGAAGGATGTCCACTATCAACTTACAGCCCAAGTTGATGTATTAGTTAAAAGTTCTCTGCTGAAATGTATTTGGTAACTTGTAGCTAACTTGTGATTGGTTCAATTTGATTCTCAAGTTACATAACTACCAGTAATAAAGGGTAAATGAAAGCACAAATCCCCTTTATATTTCCATGCATTTCTATTATCCTTCCAATGAGGCCGACTCATTCATTTTGCACTACACCTGGTTATCTATTTGTCAAACAAATAAGGAATATGAATTGTAACCAAAGTTAACAATGTCTGAAATATTCACGTTTAGCCCAATATTATGTCACCATGCACACACATGTTACTATCTCAGGAATAAATGTAAATGAAATATTTCATCTTCATGGCAGTACAATATCCCATTTGCATTTTTGTTGTCTTCTAATGTCTTGAGCTTTAAATTTTATACAGCTCTTACTCCTGTAGATAGCTCTTCCATTTTTTTGTTTCTCGTATAGCTGAATGGTGAAAATATTCCTCTCTTTTATTCCTGCTACTTTTTAATATTACTGCACTCCTTCACTCTATTGGTATTATTTTTTCTAAATTTTACTTTTCCACATGCATGTTTATGCTCTCATACTTGTATCTGCACATGGAACAAACTCATTAGCATAAACACGTTTTATTTTTCAGATTTATCTCTTACCTTCTTGTCTTTTAATATAGTTATCTGAATAACCATATTGTAGGAACAATAGGGTATGGATGATTGGAAAGACTTTCATTGCTTAGTTCATATGAACTAACCTATTTCTTTTTTTCATTTTTGCAGGTTTATTCCTAGACAAAGATGTGGGCTCAACCCTTCAACATTTTGCACAACAAATCTCTCGTTTAGACAATGGATGCCTTTCCTCTTATCTCTTTTCAGTACTTTTATGTTTATACAATGTGTTTAATTCAGATATTATGTTAGGAGTTGAGAATGCTTGTGATATCTCAATGCATTCTATTTAAGTACTATGTAAAACTTGAACACTTTGTACCCCATCAAAATAGTTTTGGATATTTCAATAATAATGTACTGTTTTGGTACTTGTATTCTAAATAAAAGTGATCAGTTTTCTCGTTTATTGATTCCTGTACTTTACTTTTTGCATTCTGTAATATGTATTCTCAACAACTAAACACATTTAGTCAACAAATAAAACACACTTAGTTCAGCATATAACATAACAATTTTGGAGGTATGTTAAATTGGTAACAGGTCTACTTGTTAGTTGCAAGGGCAACAAACTATCCAAGATTGTACAAAAAGGGCAGTATGCAAGATGCAAATGCATGGCCATATATAGTTTATCCTCATCTGGTGAAGAAAAGGCTTCCAGAGCATAGCAAGGAATACAAGATAGTGAATGATGCATTTGTATTTGCAATTATCTGGTTCATTGAGGGGGATTATGCAAAGAGGATGTCAGATGAGGTAGTGGCTAAGATTTCAAAGGTTGGAGCCTACATTTAGTATCAAAAATTCACCTATTTAAGGGTAGTGTGTACCACTCTCAATCCCAAGAAGCTCCCTAGATATCCAATTGACAGACTAATACTATTGGAGATCACTTGACAACTCTTGTCTGCATATGATAGAGTTAGGAAGCAACACAAAATAACCTAGGTGTGGCCCATTACTATAGGACCATTTAGTGTGGTTCGGAGACAAGATATTCCATCTTTTGAATCTGAGTGGGATCAATATCCTTTGGATGAATATAACTCTCCTTGACCCTTTTTTGATAACATTAGAAGGGTGCAATATCTGGCTGGTAAGACATTTCAACATGAAGATGTAATTTAGGATCATTGGATGAACACAGTAGACAATTATGATATCTGAATAAGGGATTATTGTAGGATGACTCTCTATTTAGCAACTAGTGCTTTGAAGATAAAGGTTCTTTTAAAGGTTATGAAATAGGATACTGAAGATGTTCTTGATCCATTGTTCAGTAGGGACAAGATTGGTGATTGACCTATTATGAATGCTAAGGTTGATAAGGAAGAAAACTCAGACATCAATCATAGGGCTAGGCTTGTCATCAAATTGACAAAGGATTGGATCAAAATACCTTTCAAGTTGGATCCAATTCCTCAAGTGGTAGTCTTCCACTATCAAGCCCACTTAGCAAGGGGTCGCGGAGCTAAGGTTACAATGCCTACATTTATAGCTTAGCCCCTAGTAAGGCCATAAATAGTGCACCAACTTGATAGGGAAATTAGATATTATAGGGCTCAAAAGGGTAAAGGCAAGAGGAAGAGGACTTCTCCCAAACAAGTCAAGCCAAAAGAGGAACCGATTCAAACACTGCCACAGTCTGGGGTTGAAGATGTGCAAGGGTTGGAAAATATTGAAGCTACACAAGCCGAAGACAATCCTCAAGTGCCACCATTTGAACAAGGGAAAGGATGGGTTGAAACAAAAGTATAAGAGGTGTCTCCAGCTCAACAAGAGGTACAAGCTTCCCCATATGCTCCTAAGAGAAGAAAGATCAAGACTCCAATCAAGAGGAGACAAAAGGTGATTAGGAGAGTGATTCCTTTCCCATCAGTCCCAAAAGTTATCTAATAAGAGGAAGACAGAGTGGATGAAGAGGATAACCTTCCTTTGAATTGGAGGACTCATCTTGCAAGAGCCACAGAGTTGGAACAAAGAAGAAGCTCTACAATTACACCGCCATCCATTCCTGAGTAGTCTATTCAGTCCATTACATTAGAAGATTAACTGTAGCAATGGATCGATGTGTAGGATGTTGAGGGGATTGATGTCTTCAAGATGTTAGATTTTGATTTTAGGCCAGTTGGCACCAAATTGGTGGGAGACAAAATAAGAGACACTCCAACTAATCAACCTCAATAGAAGGATTGGAGTTAGTTGCCACCTGAGCCACAAGGGCCTAAAGTAGCTCCACCATTTCCCATTCAAGTCACATTTTGTGTAGATAAAGGATCAACCACTCCTCTCCCTCCAAACAATGAAGAAGAATAGGTTCAAGTAGAACAAGAGGAAGAGTCACAACAAGCATCCACTAATGAAGTGTTAGAGGAAGGAAAAATAAGTGAGTATCCTCAACAAAATTCCCAAGACATAGAGGTGAGAACTGTGGACTCCACAGATATAGAGACTCTTGGTGTGGACCTCTCACAAAAGGAGAAGACTCTGGAGAGGAGTGATAAGGGGAAGAGCATAGTAGAGCAAACTCCTTCATCTTCAAAAGGAAAATCTCTGATGGAGCATGTTCTGAGATGGTTGAGGAAAGAAGTCATTAGAAACAAAAGGTAGTAATTCACTACTGAGGAGGAGGATAGGATGGAATTGATTGAATTTCTTAGGAAACTTGAGTCATCATCGAAGGAGGCACAAGCATTAGCCTTCGTTATGAGTAATTAGAACCATGACTTATTTGCTCATGTGGCTATCCCTCCTCCATAGGAAAATGTTGAAGAATTGACTCCAAGAGAGTATCAAATTAAGGAGGTCATGCTTGGGAAACCTATGTTGGACACAACTAAGTTAATGGTGACAATAGGAATTAAAGAAGTGTTTAAGCACTTAGAATAGGATGGGGCAGAATTGATAACACTTCAGAGATAGAATGAGATCCGAAAAGGATATATAAACAAAGTTGTTGGTCCTTTGGATCCTACAAATCTTGAGAAAACTTTGAATGCAACACTAGAGAGAAGGGATAAGGGGACAATACAACTAGACCCATTTTTGAAATCTTATCAACAATGGCGAGAGAGGTTTGAAGAGAAAGGTGTATAGATTATATAGAGAAATCTTAAGTTGCTACACCATATGTAGGATAATGCGGATAGAATAGTGGCCATTTTGAATCAAGATTTTGGTTTGATGGATGAATTACATACCTAGGGCAAGGACTTACAATCACTACAGTCGATTACAGGCCAAAGGTATCAAATGCTAGTGAAGGTATATACAGTGAAAGAGTTAGATAAGATTGATGATTGAATGGAGAAGATTGCAAATGGCAATAAAGTAATGGAGACATTACATGCAGAGATTCATAAGCTCAAGGATCAAACCCAAGAGCAAATTTTGGAGGCATTATAGTGATGCGTGTTTAGACATTTTTGAAGATGATTCAAGGGACAAAATAATATTTGTAGAGGTAGTAGTTGAGAAATTTTGGAAGAATTTTGAAGAAGCTTCTAATGATGATGACATTAGGCAAGCATTCATAACGGAAGAAGCATTATTAGATCTGGATGTGAAATTAGGAGATTTTGCAGAGACTCGCATTAAGGTGGGCAACTATAGGTAGACAGTGAACGATAAATATGAAGCCTTAGATTTTCCAAATGTAACTCAAGTCATCGAGATTATTGAGAAATTAAAGGGAAAATACCCAGACATAGCTTTGGTATAAAGGGGGACAAAACCCATAAGCCAGAATTTCAGTTTTGACACTTGGTGAAATTTTGTATTTTTTGAACCTGCTTCCAAGGTGCACATGTGTGCCAGGTGCACTTTTTCAAATGTGTGCGAAAAGTTTTGAAGAATTCAAAGGTGCACTGGCAATTAACAGCCAATTCTAAATTTAGAGCTTCTCATGCATTAGAAACACATTCTGACGATAGTTTAACTCCTTTGGATGCCTAGTGGATGTGGAGCTTCTATTTTTAAGACTTCTAGAGTCTCCTACATTATCTAAAATCTTTCTTCTTATTTCTCATGCTTTATTTATTTTAAGACATGTAAAGGTTCATGCATCCGTTTAATAATATAAATATGGATGGAGTCCTACTAAGCACTAGTTAGAGAGTTAGTTTGTACATAAATAGATTTATTTTATTAGTTTAGAAGCATATGTTTGCATAAAGACATCTCTCACTCTCAACACAAATTGAGGAGAAGATTTCTTATAAATTTGGGAATGTAATATGTATTCAAGGCTGCCATTATTTTGATGCAATAATATATGCTTTTGGTGCTTGCATTTGGAGTGTAGTGATTCTTGCCTAAGTGTGTTATATTTTGTGAATGTATGTTCATGAAGTGTAATTGAGCCAATAGTTTTATTGCATTATTTTGGGTTGTGCAATCTTTTAATTCTGGTGTTTTCTACAGGTCTACAAATTTTGCTGATGTACTTAGTTTGAGAAGAGATCACCATATTGTTTCTACATAGCTTTTTGTCTCGCATGAGCGCACTTTTCGTGGCCTTGTGATTTGATGAAAAGTGAAACATCTTATGATTACTAAATTCCCATTGATGATTGCATTAATGGAATTAAGGAAGAGCTGCTCCTACTTTCGTTGGTTACCTACTAATCTTTTCGAAGGCTTAACTCGCAGACGCATTGTTTCTATAGTTTATGTTTGTTAGGAATTTACTTTTCATGTTATTTGCTTAAGCTTCTTGTTACCCTATCTTCATTTTTTGCTTTTTCAAACACTTGGTTAATTTAGGAATTCATATAGTTGTATTGTTAGATTGCATTCATTAAAAAACTAAAAAAATACCAAAAAAAAAAATTCTTTTTGTGTGTGTTTTATTCTTTTGAAATAGCAAGCGGGTTCTACATCTTATTCGAATTTTTCAGAACCAGCAAAGGCCTCCCTGTGAACAAATATACTTATCTTCAATTGAGCAGATTCTAGTAGGTCACAAGATCACCCAAAACCTTGGAGTTGATCCCAGATCAAATTTTCAAGAGAGGAGTTTGAAAGGATTCCTGTCGTTAAGCATCATGCAAAATGACAACTCAACATGTCCCAATGCTCATTATAGTTCTAATTAACAAATTTTTCTAACATTTAAATTTGTAAATAGGAATTAGTTATATAGCATTATTGTTAAGATTGGATTTTCATAAGAATTAATTATATAGTATTCTTATTAACTTGGTGAAAACATCTATTGAGAAACTATGTATGATAAATTGAAGAAATTCATAGTATTTTTTAAAGAATAGCTTTTTGTATTGCAATTTTTAGAATAATATTTCACATATTCTTATAAAGAAAGTGGTACTTTTTTATAAAAAAATAATAATCTAACAATTTTACAAGTAGGAGAAATAACAATAGGGAGAAGATGACCTCTATCTTTCAATTTATTGGGACCAGTAATAGGGTCCATGGAACATCATCATTGTGCAACACTGTCATTGCAAATGCCCTACAATAGTGATATGATTAAAACACAAATACAACAAGCCTTTAATGAATGTGATCTCTTAACTATTTGGAAAATATGATACACACAAGATGAATTTGTTGAGAAGAATTCAAAAAGCTCCAAACAAATGCAATTGATGAACCAGATTCACACAACCTTTAACAACTTATTCATAACTTGCAAAAAATAAATAGCTCGAGGAATTCAAATAGAGTAGGATTCCACTTAATTTGGTACAATTTTTGGAGCTTATAAAATAACTATTTTAAACATAGAGAAATAATAATGTCATTATGCTATTATCAAATACTACAGGAATCTCTAAATATAATATCTCTATAAACCCAACAAACTACCCATAAAATTTTACAAAATGCATAAAAATAACACACATGTCTGTGTGTCATTCATCTTGATAGATTTAAGATGACCCAATTTAATAACTAGATACTCAGATTATGAATCATGCATGCAAGATATAATTTTATTTTTTTTGAAGTTAAATGTTCTTTTCCTAAAGACTTATTATACTAATACCTTTTATGTCACTGTTTTCCAACACATTTGTAATGAAATTTTAAAATTGGTCAAGTAATGGAAAAGAAGCATGACATGTCTATAAAATTATATTTGGGTTTACCAATTAGGGGTCTATTTGCACTTAATAGTATAGCAATGGTTAATCACTTTTCAGAATTATTCTAAAAGAATTACTTTTTATAATTTAAAAATCATTGAGCACTACCATTGTGAATTCATATTTTTCTTTTAATAAACAAAAGTAAAATATAAACATTAGACAATAATTTGTTATATAACGCCTCTAACAAAGTAAGGGGTATTTATTAATTTTATTTACAATTATTTTAAAAATATTCTTTAATAAAACTATTTTCATATCAATGATTATTTTTGTAAATATAGATTTATTAAGAAATAACTATATATCTTTTAATACTAAATAATATAATAATTAAATAAAAAAGATAAATTTCTTTTCTCTTTCTTATACACCAAATATACATATTGCATGCTTCTCATTAGTCTGTACCTATCTAACCTACCATGGAAAAAATATGTCTTAAAAAAAAACCTCTATTCTTGCAATAGGAGGGAGCCAATATATGTAATCATCATGGCTGTTGTAGAAGACATGGTTGAAAAATTAAGAATTAATATTTGGTAGGAATAGCCAATGTCAATCAACATGTGCCTTCCAAATAGAGTAGAGAATTAGACACCTCTCAAAACAAATCTTACAATTAAAGCAAAAATTTATATAAAATAATAATATAAATTAAATTTTTTTATAATATATATATAAATTTAACAATAAATTTTTTTCACATTTATATAAGTTATTTCTATTCTAAACATTGACTTTTCAAATGAATGTCTGAGAACAAAAAACAATCCTTAAAATTTTTAATCTACACTCACTCACCTAAAAGAAACTATGTTATAACATATTAAAATAACTCTATTTGACAAATCTACAATCACCCAATTATTTTGGAAAAACTTGTTGAAACAAGAGCTCTGTGGGAGCAAGAGTCTTGCCAAATTATTTTTTGAAGTAATTATTCATTTCAATATTTGTATTTGTAATTATTTTACCAATGATTTAGAATTTAGAATTTAAAATCTTTTATTTTTTGGTTAATTAATTATTAAGGTCTAATATACATCTTTATTGCTGAAAAGATGGTATCGTGATAAGCATGTTTAGTGAGGCTTGAATCATTTGAACATATTTTATTCCTAAGTTTCATCTACAAAGTTGGGTTGCAGAAAACATAGAGTGCTAAAAGTTTTGAGAAGTAACTAATAGAATAAAAATGTGAAATGTACCTTAAAAAAATCCTAACAAATTCCTACCACTTTTTATGCTTCCACATCTTGCATACCTAAAAAGTTGCAACTACAACTTCAAACAAAATTGCCCTATCCTTAATGCTTTGATGAATGCCCATACTTTGTTGCCAAACTCACAAATTTGGAACAAACTAGGAGAATTAGAAAAGGTCATAAAATCTAGCTTTACACTTCCAATTGCATTGTCCTAAAATTTCTAAAAATCCAATGTTGTGAATATTTTGCAATCATGGAACTCCATGAAACCTCGTATTCTTAGGCATTCTGTCAAATAGTTTGCATGCCTTGCCTATTAAATTCCACATTTTACATATTCTATAATCAAGGCATACAATGAGACCACATATTCTTGAGGCATTCTATCAAACAATTTACATGTAGTAATTATTTATTTTATTATTTCATAATATGATATTCTATATATCATCCAATCTTACCAGCAATAGCTACGATAAAATAAAATAAATCCTGTTGAGGAGCTCTCAAACAAAGATTATTGAAATACTCACGAGAAGGGGATCTAATTTCGCTTCCTCCTTAAATGAATGAATTTTAACTTATACTTAATTGCAATTGCAGTCAATAGTGGATCGTCACAAACTTCACAAGGTGATGTTCCCTTGGCTTGCATATGACACTTTCTAAAGCTAGCCAAGAGTCTCCTTGATTACAGCCTCAAAACTTCCTTTGTCTTCATTCTGCTATAAGTGAGTGGAACAATTATAATCAATAATTAGAGATCAATATATGTAAACCATTAAGATGTAGTTTAATGTAAACCATCTAAGATAACTAAATAATATGATTTACTAATCCAAGTTGTAGGGTGTTAGGAAATGCAGACAAAAAAACATGACATCAAGTCAGAACAAGCGATAAAGTAAGATTAAAATAGATTGTATGGATAAATTTTATAGACACATATGGATCTAAAACTCCAAAAGAATATAACCAAAATAAGACCAATTCATTGAAAAATGCTCCATACATCAAACAATCCATAACGGGGATGATGAAAATGCTAAGCACATGCAATGTATAGTCATATACAATCAGAAATAGGGATAAGCAATATAGAAGACATAGGGAAAAAGAAGTTAATAGGGGCGATTCAACAAATATAGACAAGAAAATTCAAAGTGGTATGAATACCAATTAAATCTCAGTCAATCTTATGTATTGTACAAGCAACATATATTTGTGTAGAGAAGGAAACTAATAGGTATAAGGAAGATTAAATAGTTGATAGCATTAGCCAAAGAATGCTCAAAAAAATATACATACGTCAATAGGCATCCATCCCAGATGGTTATAAATTACAATATTTTGATTATGAATCCACGTTAGAGAATAGAAAGCGAACTCACAAACAAAGCAAGGAGAGAATCACATTCTAACATTTTGTATTATATATAACACTGGCCTTGTATTGGCATATCACACTCAACATAGAAAACAATATGTACCAAACCCAACATTCAAATCTCTACATAGTTATAATCATTATAGAAGAAGCCATCAACACCCAGAATCTAGTGAGCGCTAGAAAGAATTTACCACCAACATTTAATATAGAGAGTCATAACAACATCTAATCAACATAGTGTCAAGGAAACTATATCAAAATAAAATTTTAATAGTACAATTCCTACATTCTATTCAGATGGAAGATAACTCAAGATATACATTAACGGCATTGACTATAAATATTTTCCTATCCATAAATACCTTTGGTAGTGAATACAAGTATGGTGTGCAAGTTGTAGATAGAGAGATCCCTTTGCAATTTAATTCATATGATTTTAAATAGGTCTTTTAAATAATTATGGTACTAGGGGTACATACATATCAATCTATTTAAGAATGTATCCAACTACCTAATCAGAGATTTCACTTAGTTTTTGGTAGTGGAATTTGGAGAAATTAGTTCCATGGTTCATAAGACCAAACTAGGGACATTACAGTTATAGATTATCAAAAAGCAAGCATGGTTTCATTATTAAGAATCTAGCTTGGTATTTACAATATAGAAGAGAGAAGATGAACAGAGTTGTCAAGAGATCAAAATAATGAGCCCCCAACTTTAGCAATTCAAATGCAAAAACCCAACTCGAGGATAAAACTTGGAAAAAAATGTTCATTTTATACATGTTTAAAAAAAAATTATGTGTAAATTGAGCCATGTTTTAAAAGGTATTGGATACAAATCTTAGTGTCTAAATAAACTGACATTTAATTTATAGTGAATTTTGTGGAAATGTCGTGTCAAAGACAAATTTAATGTTCTAAGTTTATTTCTTATTCAAACATATATCCTCGATATCATTTGCAATAAAACTTACTATTTTCAAGGAATCAAATTCACATGAGTTAACATTTGTGGTTTACAGAATAAATGAATATTAAAAATAATCAATATGAAATTATAAAAATTAGAAATTCATCAAATTTTTACTCCTCTTCCAATAAGGCATGTACCAATGTATTTGAGCCCAACACAAAGTAGAGTCCAAATTTATAAGAAAAAAGAAGAGACCTGTAGGAAAAATTTGTACGAGCACTTCAAGAATGGAATTTCTCAGCTTCATAAAAAAGTGTCAGGGTTTTTGACAAAAAATATTTTGTATTGATGATAAAGTAGAAGGGTCATATAGTAAATTAGTAAGATATCTGCAAGAGTAGCCTTCAAAATGCATAGATTTTACAATAACTAATAGACAATAAAATATAAATAATTGAGAATAGGTGGTTGTTTCTATGCCAAATGTCCATGGTAGGAATAAACTTTGAAGAGATCAGTGCAATCCTCAATATCTCGAGGAATGAAACTATAAAAAAATGTCGGTTAAACAAAATCATATCATGTTGTTTAGACGCCTCTACAATGTTACACCTAACCTCATATATGGAGATGAGCTATTAAATTTACTTAGTTCCTTTTCTAATTAGCCTTTGTATTAGTCATCACACTCAAGAGGAACTGCTAAGTCATCCAAACCACATTCAACCAGTGTGTGATACAACCACATTTCTTCTCTTGGGAATTAAACTCGAGCTTTACATATTTTCACATCTTAACTTTATTCAACACCAATAATTATATCTTATTTATAGATTTACCTAAAAATTTGGGATTCCCTATAGTTCAAGAAATCTCTCTCTGTGTAAAACTTTCAACCAAATCATTATACATGTTTTTCTGAAAAAATGCAATATAGAAACAAATGGAAAACAAACTCACGAATGAAAAAAATTGAAATAAATCCCTAACATGTTCACTTTATATTTGCACTGAATCCCACTCTAATTTCTGTTGCAAGCATCATTCACATCAGCTCTAATTTTTTCCCAGTGAGTCTTCCCCAAGAGGTGCCCTTTGTGCGAATTGTAACACAGATCTTTGAATTTCAGCAGCAACACATCAATGGCACCATTTTGCTAGAGCTCCTCTTTGTAACCCTATAAGTAGACAACTCCATCTCTTTTCTCTTATTTGATGGAAGCACTACAGTTTCTGCCAATGAAGTAAGAGGAGCGAAAGTAGCAATAGCTCTATCGATCGAGTCATGACAAAGCTGAGATTTTTCCATCATTTTCTAAAAGTTTACACTACATACCTACAATGAAAAAACAATTTTTCAAACCTTGGTTATTTGTTTTTCACCATAGATGATTAAATGACTGTACGAAGCTATGAGTTTTTGTTTTATTTTGATGAGACAAATATAAGAACTTCCACTTGTCCTATATGTGTGCCAAATGTGGAAGCATAAATGATCCACATGAAATGTTTTTCCAATGCCACATGAGTCCACATGCAAATTTGAGGAATTTCTTGTCTGAAAAAGGAAAAGACCACTAGTAAAAATAGTTCCCACCAATCAAAAAATAGAAATAACATTATAAAAATATATTTAATATAATTAGACAAACAAAACTATAGGTTAAGTGTTCCTCATACACAACTTTTGAGGCAGATTAATTAGAAAGAAGCACATGAAAACTATAGTCCCCTGCCCTAAGGGCGAGGGCTAATAAGTTGATTATACAAACCTTCAGGCAAGAAAATTTGATAAGAAAGTGAAATCCTTTTTGAAATACTATTCATGTGTAGGAAAATGTAAAAAATTATAACTAACAATAAGTTGAATTAAATAGAGTACTATGTTGAATTAGAGTAATATGTGAATCATGGTTAAGATAGCAAGTAATGTTTAATTCAAAGTAGTAAGCAATTTGATTTTATTCAATAAGGTTGTCACAAAGAATATGATTGATCAATATTAATTAATTGTGTTAGATACATTTTAGATTAATCCACCACAAAACCATTTACAAAGAATAAGAAATCACCATACATATATTAAACAACAATTCCTTGAAAACTACAATGTTTGAATATATTTAAGATTTCACATATGACTAGAATTTAAAAATTAGGTTCTACTTACCAAAAAATATTATTGTTGGCGATGGTGTAAAAAATATATGTAATAAATAATCAAATTATTCCCAATAAAAGAATCTATGGATCAAAATCAACATCAGATAAAAAATGAGGAGGTCTACCACAAAGGTGCACTGGCATCCCCATACTTCTTACCCATACTCTGATTATAGGCTTCCACGTGGTGCGATTGTTGGGTTTTGTGCTCCTTGTGTGCTATGGGAGTAGTGATTTTGTTCTTCTGTGTCTGTGTCTTTGTGTTTTCTTTTTTGAGTTTTTCTTCTAGTTTTCATTGTGAGTTTGGTGGCCCTGGTCTTAGGGCTCACATGTGGGTGCCTTTGAGTTCTTATGTTTTGCTATCTATGGAATATTAGGGGACTAAATGCCCCTAACAAACAACGGCTCTTGGAAAAAAGTTTTAAACTTTTAATTCGTATTTAATATTAATTCAAAAAACCAAAATGAGAGAAATATATCAAATTCGATTAAAAGGTTGGGTTATGGAATTCTACCTAGGTAGAATTAGATGGTGCTTCTAGGGGACTTGCTATGTTTTCATTAATTTGTATAATATTACCAATGGACAAAAATGGATTTGTGCTAAATTTATAAGTGTTCATAGTTATCTATTAATTTATCTATTTAATATTTTTTAGTAAATATTTTATTATTTAAATTGAAAATTATTAATAATCTAATTTGTTCAATAAGATTATATTTAAAATCTCCACTTTTAATTACTTTTATCTCTATTTATTTTACTTTTGAATTTTAAATTAGATTTTAATTTTAGTTTTCAAAATATTTTATTTTATTTTATTTTATAGAAGTTTACTTTTTTCTTTAAACAATGTTAATTACAAAACAATCCATCGACTATTAATTAATTGTGTAACTACTAGTAATTAATTGTGTTAGATACATTTAGTGGTTTTATCGATATATAGAGTTCACTGTAAAAGATACTAAAGTGGTGTCAAATTTGAATCTTAGCAAAAATCGATTGAGTATTTCTTTGGTAGTTTTGTTGGGTGGATAAGATTTGGATTTCTAATGGTTAAATAGACAAATTTTAGATATAAATTTATAAATCTATTTTTATTCTTAAATTTTTTAGATTAAACAATATTAAATGAGTGTTATTTATTGATTTCTTTTTTATAGCAATTCAAGTAATTTTTGGAGTTGTTATGTTCTTATTTTTTTTGAATATGTCTTCTTTTAAATGACATATAGCTTTGAATGATGATTAATTAAATGTGTTTTTTTTAAATCTTGTTTGTATAGTGCTTATTCTATTATAATCTTATTGTTTATAAAATCATTAAATTGGAAATTTTATTTTATTCTTATTGTTTTAAAAGTGTTATTAAATTTTTAAAGTAATAAATAGTCATAAAAGTAATATGTTAATCAACATATATAATATTAAGATATTTATATTAAAAGAAAAATCTTTTACCCATGAATTTTCATTAGTTGATTATAGTTTATGAAAAAAAAAATTGTACTAATATGTTTATATAAAATGTTACTAGTACGTGTTGGTAGGCAAAATAATAGTTTTTGGATTTCAGGCCTTAACTAGTGATTAAAACTTTTCATTTCTACGATTAGAATTAATCATTTTAAAATTCTTTTCTCAAATTAATACATTATGCATATTCATTGCTAAACATATTTGTCACTGTAAAATTACCTTTAGAAATGACCCTATTTGCCCTGAGAATAGTGACAATTGTGCCAATAGTTGGAGAGATTGCAACCGATCACTATGAAATTACAACCTTCCTCTGTGTTTAGAGGGGTGGCTTCCCTGCAAGATGTAATTTTTTATTTTCAAATAAAGATGTATTCAAATTCTAAAAGATACTATTGGTTAACAATTTGTCTTCCTTGGATTTGGTTTATACCTTGACTCTGTGCCCAGTGTGGTGGAAAACAAAACAATTAACAACATAATGGGTCAATGTAGTAATCTATTAAAGACCCTGAATTAAAAGGTACAACCCCATTGTGGTGCAAAGTTTTGCAAGGATTTTTTTTTTAGTAGCTCAACTAGTTTTGGGGGTATGCTCTTAACCAAAGAGCACAAGATGTATAACTAGATTGCCCAACACTTCAAGCAATCTAGGCCAATTTCAAATTTTGACTCACAATCTCCATAGATTTGAATTTATTTAAGTCACCGTTAAGCTCACCTAACATGTAAAATGCAATCTATTATATCTTCTAAATGTAAGAAACAATAATGAAAAACTATCCACTAATGCATGTTGCATAAGAAGAGAAAGTATGGTCAACTAGACAATACCCAGATTGCCCAAGTTACTGAAATTTGAAAATACCCAGATTACCTCCTATGTAGTCCCTCTCATTAACCAAATCCCAGACTTCTCAGACAACAATGAAATACATATGAACTAACTTGCACAAAACAAAGGAATTAAGATAATACTATAAATGATGGAAGTAAAGCTAACAACCACTGAAGAGAAAGAAACAAATTCCAATTTATTTGCAATCTCATAGCTTTAATTAACAAGACATCTCATTCTAAGCACCACACAAGAACTAAATGAACAAAAAAATCAAAATGCAAACACAGAGTCTCATAGTGTAGTCCCAACTACAGGTGTTTGCCCACATAACAATTTTACCAATCTTATTTGCTCTTCAAAAAGTTACATTTTTAGGCCTTCTTAGAAATGGCCAGTTATATTTGATGATTACATTGTAGAGCATCTTTGAACAAAAAAATGCTAAAAATGGGATTGATTGAGTTATTATCTGTTACAAAGTTCACACCTATGAGGAGAATGCCAAATATGGCTACAATATCAGATGGGAGAGAGAGAGAGAGAGAGAGAGAGAGAGAGAGAGAGAGAGAGAGAGAGAGAGAGAGAGAGAGAGAGAGAGAGAGAGAGAGAGAGAGCACTTGTCACATTTTTAGAGAGGATGTATGTAACATTTCTATTAGAGCATCAATTCTTCTTTGAAGTTATGGATTTAGCTCTATAGGCCTTCATTGCTTTGGTTACATTCTTCAACTCCATAATACTTGGGATAAGGATGTTGTTGTCTCTAACCATCCAATAGTCATGCATTTCTGTTAGTTCTTCTACTTTGAAATTCTTTGATTGGAGCTTCTTTGTTGCACGCTTCAAGACGTAGTCCACTATTGTGAGTTCCAAAAGCTTTGCCACTTGAAGTTTGCTAGATTAGACACTTCTTCAATGAATACCAAAAACATAGTCTTCATTTGCTCGATGTCCACCAACTAGTGGTTATTGGTGACATAAGATACAGTATGAAAAACCTATAAATATTCAAATATTTTATCCATTTCCTTTTTCACTAAATCAAAAATACATTTCAATTCATTCTCAAAGTTCACTAAATTCTCATATTTGAATTCCAAAGATTGCTTCCAATGAAGCATTGGCTCTTGGCCAGATTTAAGTATCCCATTATTTATAGTCATGTTGGTTTTCATGCCAACCACCTCTTGTAACAAAGCCAATTGCTCTATTAAGCTTTCTAATTCATTCTTCATTGGGTCTTGGTGCTTTAACACAACTTTTGTCAATTTATTTGTATCTAATAATAGATTTCCAAATTTCTCAATGAGGGGAGGACCTTGGGCCTTGATTTCATCTATCCAGGAATGACCAATTTGACCAAATTGCCTCTCTTGTTGTTGTTTAAGAAACAAGTTTGTTTTCTCCTCTGCACTTGGATCAAATGTACTTGAAGGTGTGCTTCCAAGTGAAACTCTAATGTAATCCATCAATTCTCTATTTGAGGTCTTCAATACCTCTTTCTGAGGCCTCAACTCTTCAAACTTATCTTTTATCTTTGTATTAGTTGATTTCTAAATGTTGACCATAGAGTCATGCACTAGAATTCCTAGCCAATAGATTTGAATTGAAAAATCATTAGGAGTTAATTTGTGAAACTTTCCCTCTTTTTGGGGTTCTATAACCTCCACATGAAAGTGTCCAAAAATTGAGTATGTTTCCAATGATGTAATGGTCTTTTGCTTCTTTCTTTCTTTGACATGAGTTGAGGCTGAGTTTCTTGCACGATGAGATTTTTAGATGGAGCACATTCCTTACATTTCCTCTTCTTTTTATCAATGGTCTATTCCAACCAAGATTCGGTTGAAAGGACATTGAGTGCTAACTATGGGGCTGAAGGATCAAAGAGATTCCTCACCATTGGGGGTGTCACTGTGCTCTTGTTGGCAAATGGAAAGGCAATTTCTTTAGTAACTGAAAGGGCTCGAGTTTTACCTTGTTGAGATGCATCTTTCTCCTATCCATCCAGTGGATTGTTGTCACCATCTAGGTTGATGACTAGTATAGAAGAGTCCTTGACTATTGATTTCTCCTTGTCTTTATCTTTATCTTTCTCTACCTCTTTATCTTCCACTTTTTTGGTATCGAGCAAAGATCCTCCTTCATAGGTTGGAGGAACTTGTATATTCTTTTTAGGAGGTTGATCTCCTCCTCCACCAATAGATTAAGCTGGTCTTGTTGATGTTGATGTGGCAAGAGTGGTGGAAGTAGCTACTAGTGATGATTGAGTAGTTCCAAATGCTAATCCATTAGCAAAACTAGTGGCTCCAGTTCTCTTCTTCCTTGCTTATGTCCATTCTACTCACTTGTTTGTCCTTTTGATGATGTCATCCATGAGAATTTCCATTGTATCAATGACAGGACCATCAAGCAGAATCAACACTATAGGAGCGTCCTTTATTTGTTCATAAGTAGAGGGCCTCATATAAGAACCATCATCTATAATGTCACTACCATCAATTTTATCATTATATAACTTGATTTTATCAATAGTTAGCCTAGACTAGTAACTCTATCTAGTTTGGTACTCATTATAACATCCAAACCAATAATCCTCGATATTTGGAACATGCCTATAAGCATATAAAGTTTTAGATGATCTTTCAAAAAACTAATAGGATCATAACCGGGCCTTAGAACTTCATAGTCGATCAAGTTGACCTTGTTCTTAAAGGCTTTCACTATATTTCGAGCATCATACCTAGATGCACAAGAATAAGGTCCTACCACAATTGGGAAGGGGATGCCGCCTATCTTCTTTACATTGGAACATAAGGTATTCACATCTAGAATTTTCGTGCATAATTCAACAAACAATACTTTATCTTTAGGATATTTGGGGAGTCTTTTCAGAAAACCATCGAATGCATTGATCCTCAGGTATGAGAATGATGAGAATTGAATAAAAGAACATCTAAATTGGCTCATTGCTGATATAGCTTTAGGTGAGAGTCTCAGCTAAGGGCACCCTTGCAACTCCCGACATAGCCTCATTGTGAAGGCATCATTCGCCTTTACATATTCTTCAAAGCTCTTTTCTAGCCGTGGATGAGGATAGAATTTGTATACTTTAGTGTTCTTATCATAGTATTTAATTATTGGAAGACCTGACCATAGATGATGTGTGGCTAAAGAATATATTAGGTATGATGATATGTAAAATTTCTTGAATCCTTTCACTGAATTTAGCCAAGAGGCTAGCTCTTTGCATATGATTTGGGACCAATCAACATGTAATTCATTAGCAAAGATGTCCTAAACTACATAGAAGTGATGCATGATAACATCAAAGATCTCCTCCCTACCTTTCAATCTTAGCAACAATGCTAAGATGTCCACAATTTCTCTTTTTAAATTGGTTCCAAAAAGGTTTCTTGGCATTTTACTCTTTTTGGAATGAGGAGTCTAGAGCCAAGTTCTCTACATGTCCTCTCTTTTCAGATTCTTCTTATCATTGAACATTGTTGTAGAAGAAGAAAATTCAATGTTACAATACTACTCCTTCACTGGAATCTCAAATGCAAACTGCATCAATTCTTTGTTCACCAAAAGTAGAACAGATTGGTCAGGGAACAAGATTTTCTTGGTTTTTGGGTTATACCTTTCAATGCATTCCTTCTCTAATTCTGGTGCATGCACATCCATGGGAAAACCAACAACTTCAACTAACCCACTTTCTTTCAACTTTTGTGTGATTAGATGGAGAAGTTGGGTGTTTAACCTTCTATGAAAATTACCGACATCAAAAAACTTAAAAGAATTATCAGAAAAGTTCTTTATCTCACTCTCTAATCCAATCAAATGATTAGACCCAACAACTCTAACTGCCGTTAGCTTATAAATTCACATGGAGAAAGTAATTATTTCAACAAAATAACCATTACAGAATGAGGGACCTTGTTTGACAAAAACTCGATTATATGGATTCAAAAATATGACTGTTGCTGCCACACAAATGAAGTAACTCATAATTGAGAACCATAATGGTTAGATTTTTAATAAATTAGGTGGATCAACGACCATATATTCCACCCATATGATAGCTTATAAATCCAGCCACCATAAAATTCACTTTAATCTATTATAGTAGCGAGATTACTTCCTTTCCAAATCCTTTTACTTAAGTTTATTGAGAACTACCCTCTTTACTTGAGAATCTAGAGCAAAGGCTTGTGCTTTAATCCATTAAGTGTGGGGAAAGAATAATTACCTTGCTTTTTCATAGACATACCTTTGCCTATGATTTCCTTTGGTTCGGGAGCGCAATGTGCAAACTACTCTTTTCATGCCTTGAGTACTTTATCTTCTTCCTTTCTACAAAAGACATTTTCCCCTCACTTTCCAACTTATCTTGGAGAAGTCGCAAAGAGGATCCTCCACCTTGAGCATGTGAACACTTTATTTCCTTTGTATCAAGCTCTTTGTTGCAACTAAGTCCATTAGAAGCATCTTCTTGGCATCTTCGTTGAATATTCTTGTATTTAGCTTTATGAATGTTTACTTCCCTTATCCTTTGGAAAAGAAGCTTTGAATGTTTCCATTAGACAGAAAAGCACCATTGTGACCTTTTCTTTCTGAAGAGAAAAATATTCAAAAACATTTTCCTTTGCTTTGGCCACTTTTCCTTATATACCCTTGAAATGAATCACTAACAGTGGATTCATTATTTAGTAATGCATATCAAGGGCCTAGATTAACTTCTTTATAACACCATGGCTGGGTCCACTAGACACGTGGAATCTTACGAATGGAGCATAAATTCTTTTGGTTTATCCTTGTAGCCATTCATTTTAGAATCATAGTCTTTGATCTGGAATAGCATCAACAATCAGGACATGATGTTAATCTTCAAAAACATACTAGAAGATGTTCACTTCCAGAGGGTGAGTAATTGAGAACATGAAGTTTTGTTTCTTTTCACAGAGATGAAGTTTGACATTGAATCTTCAATCTAAGAGTTTCTTGGCTTTATATCTTTGCTTCACTTGTTATTTTTACCATTAATCTACTATATATACACCTGCATATGCCATTTTTTCTCGTTCTTTGGGGCCTTACTTGATGAAATTTTCTAAAGATATAAAATAAGTAGAAAGGATCAAAATCTGGAGAAAACACTTGCTTGAGGTAGGAACCAAACTGCATAACCAAAGGATGAATTTTCTTCTCATCGAGAAACCGCTTGACGAATCAACCCTCCTAACCTAGATCACCTAAGACCTTAATGCAGTGAGATGACAAGAATCCTACATGGAGGCGTAAGGAAAAATTGGAGAAGGGAAAACTCAGACATAACACAAAAGGGAAGCCTTAGGATATTTGATGAGTGGAGAGCCACCTAGGGGCTATCTAGACACAAAATTGAACATAATCTCATTGAAAACTAGTCAAGATAGAAGCTTGAAAGGGATAGACTAAAATTTTGGCAACAACTAGCTTAAACTGGGAACTTGGGCATGAAAATTCCTAAGAGGGGACTTAGCATCTCTGGTTTTGTACAGTCGAGATGACAAACTTGAGGTGGGGAACCACTAAGTTAAGCACACAATAGAAATAAAACTAAAATTAGGAAAATAGGAAACTAAGCTAAGAAAGTAGGAAATGAAAGCCTACTTAGAATAACCTTTAACTGTAGGGGTTATTTGCTTTCAATTGTGAGATTGATACAGCTTCAAGTCCTGGCCATTGTGGGAAAGTGGCAGAACCTCTCTAGTGGGATAGCCCAAACTAGAAGAATTTCTCTAATTTACTTGCACAATTTTGAAAGGACCTTTCCAAAGAGAGTCAAACTTATGGTGCATACCTTTGGGTTCATGTCTCTTATCCCACAACAAGACCATATTGCCTTTCATGAGTCTTCTTGGTCTTTCTTTCTTGTCAAAGAAACTCTTCACACACTTTTGATGTTCAGTGATATGGTCAACCAATTTGTCACACTCCTCCTATAGCTTACTTAAGTACATGATTCACTTTTTCAAACCATTTTGTAATAGTAGATCCTCAATTTCTTGCGACAACTTGCATACAAATTGCTCTAATGGAAGGGGAAGACTATCCTCAACTCCATATGCTAGCTTAAATGGGGAAATTCAAATGGCTTTTTTAGGTGTTAGCCTATCTACCCATAAAGCTTCATGTAGCTTCTTGTGCCAATCTTTTTTATTATTAGAGACAAGCTTTTTCGTAATGTTGACCAAATTTTTTTGCTTGATTTTGGCTGGTCATCTCCTTAGGGGAAATAGTCTGAAGAATGACTCAAATGGAAGTTTTTATCATAACAGAACTCCAAAATCTCCATTGAAGAAAAGTAAGTGGCATTATCCATGACTGGCTTCAATGGTACACCATACCTCACAAGGATGTTCTCCTTAATAAATTCACAGATGACTTTATAGGTCGTTCTCTTAGTGGGCTTTGCTTCCACCCACTTAGTAAAGCAATCTGTAGTAGTTATAATGTATAAATGACTTGTAGAAGATGAGGGATTAATTGGACAAATAAAATCAATTCTCCACTGCTGAAAGGGACCTTCTATTACTACTGGCTTTAAAGATAAGGCAACCAATTGAGGTTTACTAGAAAACATCTTACACTTGTTACATTGGGCTACCCACTTATAGGCATCTCTGAACATACTAGACCAATAATAACACTGCCTCAAAATTTTATAAGCTATTGCTATAGAAGAGAGGTGCCCATCACAAGCTTCATCATGAAATGCTTGGAGCAACCTCACTTGCTAAGGCTTATCCACACATATTAGGAAGGTACCATTAATTTCCCTTTTATAGAACTAATCATCATAAATAATATACTTGCTTGACTTAGTCCTAAGATTTCTTTTTTGCTTCTATGTCAATCCACAAGGAAACTCTCCATAAGTAAGGAAATAGGTGATATTGGAAAAGCAAGGATCTTGGAGGCTTACCATTAAAACTCTCAAGGTTTTTGTTGTCACAAAAGTTTGCACCCTTGTTTGAAGTTTTTACCTAAGGACAACCTTGTGAAACATGGAAACAACCTCCAAGATGTGGGACTTGTGTTGACAATTGGCTAATAGTGATATGTAATTTTTATCATTTATGGCAACGCATGATGTACATGATCACAAGAAACCTCAGAAATAAAGATACTTAGCATTTGGTAATAAGAAAATTCTCCAAGTATAGAAATTAGTTTACAGTAGTATATTGTTTTGTTTATAACTTGTTGCTGACACATATTATGACTAGCAAAGTTAGATAGAGATAGTATACATGTTGGTGATGATGTGTATAACCTCGAAAGTTAGTATAGACTATACAAAACAAAGATAATCATGTTTGAAGTGAAATAGGACAGTAGAATTGAAGGAAAGGATTATTTTATTTACAAGATAATTACTTGTCCAATTAGGGACGACATCCTAGATGTTTACTCTAAGTTGGAAAAGTAGATTATGGTCTTAGCTGACCCAACAACAATGTGCGAAAAGGCATGGTATTTATGCAAATGACATTTTGCGGTAAGATTGTGATTATGATTGCAAGTGTTATCTTGTAATTGTAATTATATGCAAACTATTGGAAGTGATATATGCAAAGTTTATAAGAGATATTTGGTGATAGAAGATCAAGCTAAAGATTAGAGATCAGTCAAGGAAGAAGATATAGTACTTATATTCGGTCTGAATACTTGTCTAAGCAATGAGCTCTTCTTGTAATTAGAAGTGCATGTTTGGGCAATGAGCTCATCTTGCATCCACTGTACTATAACTCCTAAAAGGGTTGGAATCTCCTAATAGGGACTCCTTATAGTGAATTTTCTCATTGACTCCTAACAGGGTCCATCCTCTAACAAGGAACTTATATATCAGTATATTATCTAGTGGGTATCATCACCATCGGGGTTTTCCCTTGGCTAGGGTTTCCCTAGTTAACAAATTATGGTGTTATGAGTTATATTTGTGCAATGTTACTATTACTATTCAACGTTACTTTATTTGTTTGTTATGCATGGTTTAAAGTAAGAAATAATATCCACTTGGTGACTAAAGTTTGTAGATTATTGATTCACCCCCCCCTTCTTAGTAATTTCTATTTCTAACAACTTGAACTATGAGGTTGAGTCTCCGGAGAAGGCCACCTTCCTTTTCTATCAGGATGTACCTAAACTACACTTGGTGAGGAAAATGGAGAAGGAGTACATGAAAGAAAACTAACTAATCTACTCTAAGGAGGTGATGCACCAAAATAGAGTGTTCAATCCTATCTCTGCCCATACGTGCATAGTTAACTATCATGACACCAAAATATATATAGATTCAAACTTGTTTAATCTATCAATCACATGTAGATCAGATAACCAGACAAATGACACAAGGAAGAAGAGAGTTCACTTATATATCACTCATAGGTCAAAAGAGATACAGTTATGCAAATGAAAAACAACCACAATACATTGAAGAGAGACACATAGATCTTGCACAGTACATTAATGGCTGAAAGAGATAAAGAAAAATATCATGAATAGTTTAGAGGCAAAGGGAATTTACAATATGCATACCAAAACATGCCAAGGAAAATAAAGAAGAATTGACCCTTGAAAAGATTATGAATTGTGCTTTTATAGCTTAAGCATAACTTAGATAACTTCTGCCTAAGGCAAAAATCAACAACCGTATTCAAGATGGTAGAGAGTAGTCCCTACAAATTTGGGAAAGATCTAATCATGGCACATATCTAGACACAGGAAAATCACTTATTCACCAAACAGAGCCCTTGAGAAGACATAAACGATAGCCATTAAAATTTTGACTAATTAGATGGACCAACAAGTAATGATGGAGTGTCTCTCTTCATTTATCAGACATAGGGAACAATGAAAGTGGTTGTAGGAGATTAAAAATATTGGATCTACCATCAAAGAGTTGCTTCCTTTTTTATCAACTCACCGAATCAACCGTGTCATCAGTCAACTAGAGTCAATCTTTAGGCCTTGCCACATGGACTAATCATCCTTTATCATTCTACCATCTTGTCATCATTCAAATTTATTTTTCATGTTTGACTGCTTGTGATCACAGCTTTGCCACTACCTTTCTTTATTAGCAGTTATTACTTGCAAAACTGTAACCAACTATCTATCATTGCTTCACAACTTGTCTTCAACATTTTTCACTTACTACTATGACCTGATGAAACTCTAAACCTAACTGTTACATGCCATTTGCATTATCGTAGCATAGGCCTTGATCTACCATGAAATACCCACAACTGGGTGAACAAACTATTATCGTTGCTATGTCACTTGCCCTTGACATTTCTCACTAATCTTGCAAAGGCTAAAACTTAACCACACTCACACTATCATTGCTCTGCCCTAAGGTTAGCCTTAACCCACTGTGCCCCTACAAAACAAGGAAGATTGCTCAATTGTAGCACTAACTATGATCTTCTATTTAACTCACATGACCATGTGATACAAGGAAAATTGCAATGTTTCCACATGAACTCTAGTTTGCTCCTACTTCATTATGACTGTGTGAACCAAAGGGTGATTCACATGGTCGCAACTTAAAATACCTCAAAGGCATAACATGCAAATAAGGAATGAGAGACTTAGGATAAAAGGATATGGCCAAAGTTAGATTATTTTGTGAAATGCTTTCAAATATCTAAAATTTGAAACCCTAGGTGACCATTGAGTGGCTCATCATTTGAATTTGATGTTCTGATGAGATGGCATTTTGGGTAACAATTTCTTCTTCTTTACTTACCTCTTGGTTTTCTATAATTGCTCTGCACAATCCATTTCCTCATACTAACTTTATTGGTTTTAATTCAATGTCATACTCCTAGACTTTGGCTATCCAATCTTCTTTGGTATTGCATCCTATTTCTTGTTGAGTCAAGATGCTTTTGACTATAGAATTGAGAACATGAACAATAGAATGTGAATGCAAAATATATAATCTAAATTTTTTAAGTGTTCTCACTACAACATAAGAATGCTTCTCCATTTGAGAGTATTTTAGTTCATTCTCCTTGAGAGGGGTGCCCATGAAAGTAATAGATGCTTGAATAGCTTCCATGTTTTTTTACATGAGTATGGTAGATATTGTATGGGCTGATGCATAGTAGTACAAAGTAAACTCTTTGGTATAATCAAGATGAACTAGGAGAGGGGCTTTGGCTATGATAGCTTTGATTTGGTCAAAATCATTCCTTCCAAAGTTATTCCATTTTAACATTTGACTGGCTTTCATCATGTCAATTACACACTTGGTAATTTCGGAGAAATCAGGAACAAAATGCCTCAAGAAATTTACATGACCAAAGGACTTAATTCTAGATTTTCTTGCTGGTAGGTTGAGTTAGTGAATAGCTTTGACACATTTAGGATTGATCTTAATGCCTTCTTGAGACACTATGTGACCCAACAACTTTCCCTCTATAACATAGAAGATGAATGTGTTGGGGTTAAGAGAGATTCCATGTTCCCTACATCTCATCAACACTTTTTCCAAATCCTTCAAATGACTTTCTCTTTTCTTGGAGAAAACTGTTAGATCATCCAAATATATGGAAAAATCTTGTCCTTTAAATCTACAAGGGATGAATTCATTGCTCTTTGAAAAGTATCTCCAAAAATAATTAGTCCAAAGGGTATATTTAGTTATAAGCAAAATTTCCCCAAGGGATGGTGAACATTGTCTTAAATTGATCATCTGGATCCACTTCAATCTAGTTGAAGCCTAAGAAACTATCCAACATAGACATCATTTTAGATCCAACCATTGTTTGTAGTAAATGGCCCATGTTATGGAGAGCATAGTCATTGTTGAGAGAAGCTTCATTCAATTTTCTAAAGTCAACACAGATTCTAATTTCCCCACTCTTTTTTTGAACATGAACATCAATAGCTATCCAAGTTTAATGGTGTATAAGATAGATGATCCTTGCTTCTAACATCTTATGGATTTCTCTAAAAATGACATCTATGATCATTGTGTTGTAGTTGTGTTGCTTTTGTTTAAAATATATTGCATTAGACTTAAGGGGAATCTTATGTTTAAACTCACCATTTTTGAAAGTCTTTAAATCCTCATATCCCCTAGTGAAAATATCTTGATATTCAAAAAGTAACCCTTTGGCCTTTGTTCTTTCTTAATTAGAAAAACTACTACCAATATTAATCATTTTAAGCTTAAACTCAGTGCCTATATTCATTCCCTCAAAATCTCCAGAGGTTCCACCTTTGCTACTTCGTTCTCTTCTAATATATGCATTGTGTTTATCAAAAAAAAATTCTAAATAGACTAGATGCCTAGGAATTTTGTTACCATTTAGTTTCTCAACATTGAGTTCCAAATCTTTCTTTCTATCAATGGAGAAGTCTTCACAACACGGTGAAAGGCTCAGCTCCTTCTAGGAAACATTGGATCTACTTATCATTGGTGAAAACTTGCCATGGTTCAACATTGTTTGGTACATTAGGTCTGGAGAGGACTTCAACCTTACATTCTTTGCCTTTGAATTCTGGATGAGGTAGTGGAAGGGATGAGGAGGCAGATAACATATTTTCCCTTACATTTTTCTCGTGTGGAAAAACTTGTATAAAGAAGGCATCAAGGTCTTCTATTTCATCCTAGACTCTGTTCTTATAATTTTGAAGTCTTGGGCTCTTCACAATATATTGGCTTTAGACTTGTCTCACTATGAGTTGTGCATCACCTTGGGCTTTTAGGATTTACACACCTCTCTATTTTGCAATTGTGATACCCAATAGTGATGCTTCATACTCTACAATATTATTTGTATTTTTGAACAACAACTTGTAAGAAAGTTGTGTTAGATCTCCCTCAGGGGAAATGATCACCATGCCTACTCCTAATCTGGCAATTGCACAACTACCATCAAACTCTAAGGTCCAGATCCTTTGATCATCAGGAGGGTTTAATTATTCTTCTAGAGCATTGAAGCTAGCAAACATCATGTAGTTCCCATACTCCATTTCTTGATACAAGATTTCGGCTTTAGGATCATCAAATTTCATTACAGTAAACTTGGCTTTCTCCTCAGGTTCAAGCTTGATCATTTTATTACCAACAAGGATAATAGCATGAGACCAATCTAATTTTATTTCACCTCTCATATCCATATAATTTTTTTTACTTAATAGCATGCTATAAGTAGGAGGGATATCAACCACGAGGATGGTCAATTTCATTCTTTTTGTTGGGTGTGCAACTAAGGCTTCTTGGGCATCTTTTACTTGTCCTAATAGGAGGACTTGTTTTGCATCCATAGAGTAACAATGCACAAAGGTATTTATTTGTTAAGGGCATGGAAAACAGTAGAAGGTATGCCATTATATGAGGCCCCTGAGTCAATTATACAATTACTCAACTTATGACCATTTACATACAAGGACACACAGATGGATCAGGTTTTTGGCTAGGAGAAGTAGCTAGGACTAAAGATTCTTCTTCCTTAAATAACATGGGTAGGATTGGTTCTTCATCAGTAGGGGAATAAACAATGGTACTTGGCTGATCATTACCAATGGTAATATTCACATTGAAATGAGCTTTATTACTAGTCTCTCTTTTCCAATAATCCACTAATTTTTGTAGTTCGGTGGGATTAGATTCAACTAATCTAGGGGAGAAACTTGAATAAGAGCATCCTTGCAATATTACATGATATCAAATGAGGGGTCAAACTTACCACTTGGCTCTACTTTTGATTGTTCTCTCCTTGAAGTAGAGGGGGTGGATGTACTAGCCATGGTTGGTGAAGTGATAGGAGCATTATTTCGAATAGGAATTGACATTTCTAGACATTTTTTCTATTGGCTTCTTATTACTATAATAATTTGTACTCCATCCAAGGTGGAAAAATGGTCACCTCCTATCTTTGAATCTGATTCATATTCCAAGTAAAATATTCTAGAGTCGTCAAGGGAAGCATAGTCATCTTCACTTTTAGGTTATTCCACTATTACCTCATTACTTACATTGAGTAGCTTGTATCTGTTCATTTCAGGGCAAGACTCACCATCATGATCTTCTCTTAAGTGGAATATGCACATGCTCTGCTTCTTAGGGGCTACCTCAATAGCAATCTTTTGTGAAGCAGGTTATAATTGTAAGGCTTTTTCTTCATGTTGCCTTTTGAATACATCCTGGTAAGGTTGTTGGAATGAAGGACCTATGTTACCCGTTTTCCTTTTTATAGCAATCATCTCATTTGAAGCCTTTTGAAGCATTGCTTCATTGTTATTGGATGTACTAGTAGTAGTGTCTGTGGAAGTTCTAGTTTGTACTTCTCTTTTTCATTCTCTAACTGTTATCAAATCATCTTTTAGTTCTATTGCCAAAGTCCGAGCAGCTTGGAGATTTTCCACATGTTCTCTTCTGATTTGGAAGCTTATATCTAAAGGCATCAAACTGATGAAAATCATCTTCTGATTATCCATAGTTTGCCTGCTTGTAGCAGGAATTCGATTAACCAACTTGTTCAATCTCTCAGTGAAGTCTCTCATGGAAACATGTCCCCAATACTAGAGGTCTTGGAAATTGTTTTTTGTTTCAAAATTTGAGTCTTTGGCTAGTGTTTGGCATCTTTGGAAGACTTTGCTCAATTTTGAATTTTTTGTTTTCTTGTTGGTTTTTCAATTATTTTTGGATTTTTGAAGATATATGCAAAAATAAAAGATAACTAACAAAAAAATCTGAACTACATATAATAAAAAACATTCATTATTGAAAATACTTGACAATCTGGAAATGCCCCAAACCTTACCAAGAATAATAATCAAATTTCTGCATTCAAATAGAAAAACTGCCAATGTTGATTGCTACCTCAAATACTAATGCCTTAGCTACAAATAATGGCCACCCAAATAAAAATGGGTCTCCCATAAATGCAAGTTGTCTAGGAAGAAATTGATTGCTCCTCTAATCTCACTATTACTAATATCTCATAATTCAATCACCCAAAGACTTGTTGAGGTTTGCGTCCCAACAATCTACACTTGAGGGTTTCATCCCAAGCCACAAAATTGCTCTCCTAGAGCAATCCAAATATCATAAGCTTCAAATGTCAAAAGATAATGAACAATTAGGTTTTCATCTCCTTATAACTCTTCCCAAGTGCAAATCAAACCCTAAATGAGAATTACACTTTGTACTTTATAATAAAATAACATTTTCCCAAATAAAGGCATCTAGGCTATAGGAAAATATTACTTTATTAAAATGTCATAAAACAAAATGCCAAAAATTACCTAGATAGTGAAAATATTTTATAATAATTTAAGACCTTTCCAACGAGCTATAGCACAGGGGTACATCTGACCCAACGAAGCCATATTCCCCTTATTACTCCAAAATGGCTATATAAATAGCCTTATTATAAATTATTTAAATGTTAAGTTATGAAATATTTAAATATATTAAAATATTCCCCATTTTGCCTCTAAAATCCCAAACCAACCAAACAAACATGAAACTGACCATGTTACATGTTTGTGATTGATACCATACAAGATGGGTCAATTGACAATCCCTTTCCTATAATTTAGAGATGCTCCTAGAAACTAGGGAACACACCTATCATCTTAAAACTAAAACCATGGAATGGTCCCATGTAACCTCACATCTAGAAATTGCTACATCCTCCTAAAATGCAGGGATACCCCCTAAAATCAAGGAACTACGCTCAACTAGCTCCCAACTAGCTGTAAAGTCAAGCCAGTCACTAAATATCCTGTATGAGTCTCTATCCACAACTGCTAGCCTACGAGACCCCCATGATAGCCTAACTTACATAACTCTACTAGTCATACTAAAGAGGGGACATGATAGTCTTCCCTTCTTAGATATTCTTTCCCACAAGAAACTACAATGTTGGGTGCTGTAAAATGAGTTCACCCTCCAAAGTGATATCCTCTATGGGTAGACCTCTCCAGTGTACCAAATACTCCCAAATCATGTTGCTTCTCAGTTGTTGTTCCCTCACCTCAAGAATCTCCTTAGGAACTAAAGTCAACTTATCTTCCTCATCCAAGGGAGGTAAATTAGGTGATGCTATAATATGTTTCCCTAGTGCCTTCTTTAAGCATGATACGTGGAACACATTATGAATCCTACTATCAAGTGGTAACTCAACCTCATAAGCAACCTCTTGAACTTGCTTGAGAACTTTGTAAGGTCCATAAAAATTACATTTGAGCTTCTCAACTCCCCCTTTAAAGGGTGCTCTATCGATAGGGATATAAGTGTAGGAAAACCATGTCGTCCACCTCAAATAGCCTTTGGGTCCTATGTCGATCAATGTACATTGTTTGCTAATTTTGTGCATACTATAAGTTCTCCATGAGAGAACACATGATATTCTAGTTCTCTTGTAACCAATCCTATGCTAAAGGAATTTTTCTATCACTCAAAGCCAAATTAACAAAAGAAAATGCATTGTAGCCATAAAGAGCTCTAAAAGGAGACATATCAATGGACATATGGTGTGTAGTATTGTAACAATAATCACCCAGATACAACCAACACACCCATGCCTTCTTCTTAACTAGTACCAATGAAGAAGCAAAAGGACTAAAGCCAGGGAGAATGAATCCCATGTCTAACAACTCATGAATGATCTTCTCAATCTCATCCTTGTATGATCTACGATGACAATATGGAGTGGTGATTACTAGCTTAGCTCTATCCCCCATCTCTTTTCCATGCTCAAATCCTCTATTAGGAGGTACACCCAGGGGTATATCACCAAACACTTGACCATGTCGATCCATCATTGACTATATATCAACATGAAATTCCCTACAATCCTAAGGTGTAGGTGTCTTGGACTTCACATAACAATGTGTAGCCCAAATCATATCATCGTGTCTAATCATAATCTCCTTCCCTCAAACTAGTCCTCATCCCTACAGACACTCTTCTTCCCTCCAAAAAGGAACTCTAACTACATACAATGATGGTCAATAATGTACCATCAAATATGTTGTAACCACTGCATACCCAAAACCACATCATAATCATTGAGTGAGAGTACATAGAAATCATATGTCATGGTATAATCCCCCATTTGAATGCTAAACTAAGGAATCCTCCTAGTAAAACCCAATATTGTGCCATCTACAACCTTCACCCCAAAACCAACAAACACTTTATATTGCACGACACACCTATCCACTAGTTTTTAATCAATAAAATTGTGTGTGGTGCCTTTGTCTACTAAGCTCATAATCGACTGGCCCTGAAGTGTTCCTTTCAAATGAAAGATGTGAAATCTAGGATAACTAGATAGAGTAGCCATAGTCACCTTAACTAATGCCAAGGGCTTAGAAGTGTCTAACTCCAATTGTGGATGCTCCTGTTTAATCTCCTCTAAACTATTCTTAGTATCACTATCAAGAATCTCCTCATCTCTCATCTCGAAAGTCACCTCATTCAAATGAACTTTACCTTTACCAAGGCAATGATTTCTAGACTCCCATGGCTCCTTATAGGAGAAGCATAACTTTCTCCTTCTCAAATCATTCCTCATATCCTAGCCCATCATGGGAGGTTGATGTGATGGTCCATCTCTACCCTAGGAAGTGTTGGCCATTTGTGGAAGTTGAGAATCATGAATGGCTTCTTATCTATATGATAAGTAAGGGTGTTGTCCAATATCAATGTCACATCAATGCCATCCTTAAGAGTGGTTCACTTGAAAGCACACACCAATCCCTTAAGCCTATCCTACAGTCCCTCAATAAATAACATCACCCTATGCCTTTGAGGAATATTAGGCACCATAATTGTAATATGCTAGAACTCATTAAAATACGCCTCCACATGTCCAATATATCTAAGATGCATGAACTCCCTATAATAGAGTAATGTATCCTTATGGTCAAATTAAGTAATGAGATGCTCAGTGAACTCTGCATAGGAGTGAACCATGGCATGATCCTGGTTGACTAATATATGGTGCCACCAGTTATGGGCAACCTTGTCTAAATTAGATTGTAGTGATTGATCAGGGAAGTACTATACATACTCCATAATTCCTCATTGGCGTTTGAGGCTACTATATCAGCATTTTATGGCCAACATGTTGTAACTAATTTTAATCCCTAAAGCTGCAAAAATACTTGTATAAAAGGGATTAGGGTTAAGGATTGTTTCATAAGATGTGAGGTGAAAATTGTTTCTTGTGACAAAATTGAGTTGTAAGGGGTTAAAGATTGAAATCAAGTTGTAATCACTGGATTGTAATAATATTGGACTTGTTGTTTAGTGGATGTAGCCTAGGGATTGGGTGAACTACGTTAAAACTTGGTGTCTTGTGTTTTCTTCTGTGCGATTTTTTATTTTCTATTATTGGTTATATTTGCATGCAATTGTTATTTTTGTCTAAGATTTAATCCTAACAAGTGGTATTAGAGAAACTTGATGTTAAAATAGCCTTCCTTCATGGTGATTGGATGAAGAGATATATATGGTTCAGCCATAGGGACTTGAGGTCAAAGGTAAGGAGAACTTAGTGCACAAATTGAAGAAAAGTTTATATGGCTTGAAGTAAACACCTCAGTAATGGTATCTAAAATTTGACAGTTTTATGCATGAGCATGGATATCATAGGTGTCATTCAAATCATTGTGATTATTTTAAGAGGTTGAATGATGACAACTACATTAGTTTATGTTTATATGTTGATGATATGCTTGTAGCTGGATCTAACATGGATCATATTAAGGGGCTAAAATGCTAGTTAGCACATGCATTTGCTATGAAGGATTTGGGGGTAGAAAAAAAAATCCTTGGTATGAATATTTGCAGAGATAGGAAGAACAAAACATTGAGGCTATCTTAGGCTAATTATGTGGAGGTGTTACAATGTTTCTCTATGGACAATGCTAAAGTTGTCAGCACACCTTTACCTGGTCATTTGAATTTGACTAAGGAGATGTTTCCAAAGACACAAGAAGAGGAGGATAAGATGTCCAAGGTACCCTATGTTTCAACTATAGGAAGTTTGATGTATGCTATGGTATGTACCAGGCCAGATATTGCACATGCAGTGGGAGTTGTTAGCAAGTATATGAGTCATCCAAGAATTGAGCATTGGAATGCAGTCAAATGGATTCTCAGATATTTTAGAGGAACATCCAATAAGTTTTTACACTTTGGGGGCTTTACTACTGATTTACAGGGCTATGTTGACTCAGATTTGGTAGGGGATATTGATACCAGGTGGAGTACTACAGGTTATGTCTTTATTGTTGGTGGGGAAATGATGAGCTGGGTTTCTAGGTTATAGAAGATTAATGCTCTATCCACTATAGAGGCAAAGTATGTTACTGCTATAGAGGTAGCCAAGGAGATGATATGGGTTCAGTTCTTCTTAGAAGAATTGGGACATCCTTAGAAGGATAATTATTTGTTTACAGATAGTCAGAGTTCTATTCATCTTGCCAAGAATTTAGCTCTGGATTCAAAGACCAAACACATACAGTTGTGGTACCATTTCATTCGGTTAGTTTTGGAGGTTGGACAGTTAAAACTGGATAAGATACATATAGTTGACGATCTAGTAGATATGTTGACAAAAGTAGTAACAAGGGAGAAGCTGAACTCCTCTTCAGCTTCGGTTGGTCTTCTAGACTGAATATGATTAAAAGAACAATAAAGTCTAGGGTGATTTGATCCAGTGGGAGTCTCATGGAGTAGTGAGATAGCTATAAGATCAGTCTCCAAGTGGGAGATTATTGTTTAGTGTGGAGCCTGATTAGTCCCCAAGTGGGAGATTGTTACATTATGGAGACTAATCAAGGAATTACTATACATACTCCATAATTCCTCACTAGGGTTTAGGATTTTGGGTTGACATGTAATTATTAATTGTAACCCTAAAGTGTTAAAAATACTTGTATAAAAGGGCTTAGGGTTAGGGATTGTTTCATAGGTGATCCGAAATTAGTTCTTGTGGTGCTATTGAGCTATAAGGGATTACGGATTGTAATTAGGTTGTATTCACTGGATTGTAAAAATATTGGACTTTCTGTTTGGTGGACATAGCCCAGGGATTGGGTGAACCACGTTAAATCTTGGTGCCTTGTGTTTTTTTCTATGTGATCTATTATTTTTTGTTATTGTTTATATTCACATGTAATTGTTATTTTTGTTCGTGGTTTAATCCTAACACTAAAAGCAAGACCACAAATTGAATAACATCACACTTAGGCATGGGCATCAAAGATAGATATATGTCCAACTTGTGCACCCAAGCTCATGCACTCGTAACAATAGTACCATCATATGCAGCCAATGTGATCTTCCCAGTAACTCTACTAAGATCATTATTCTGCTGTGGCCTATGGCACCCATCTCTTCTGAGACTAGCAACATCTCTCTACTATGCACAATACTAGGGAAAAGGAAAAGCGTCCCTAACCTCTAGAGGTAGGGCTCTCCACTCATCCATCACTACCATAACTGCATCCTATAATCCCACCTTGGGTGGCTCCACTTGTGTTAGTTTCTCACCCAGTATAAACCAATGAAGTAGGGTTCTATCCCTAACTAGTGTATGAGGTTCTGTCTATTTGTTAGAATGAAAGGATCTCCCAAATGATGTGTGGGATCTATGACTATGCTGACTTCCTGTGACTGAAACTAATCTTCTCCACCCTTGCCTCCCTATCTATCATGCCTGCCTCCCTATCTATCAAACTCCATCTATTCCAAGGTACCCTATAACCTTTCCAAGGTCTGATCTATTCTAGGCTATGTAGTGATGAGAGTTTGCATCATTTCGCTCTCTTCCTCCTTCTGTTGGTTTTTTCTGACACCTCTTTGTTCATCTGCCATAGTGGGTTCCTATTTTATATCAATTTCCAAATCATTCTGAGCTCTTTGACGAGTGTAATGCTTGTATAATTTTGCTCTCCCTAAATGCATATAATACATATTCAATCCACCAACTAGTGACTACCCAGATGCTCATATGAATTATCAAAAATTTTGATCTAGTATCCAGATGTCGAAATGAATTATCAAAACTTTCTAGCCAATACCCAGATGCCAAAAAGGATTATCAAAACTTTCTAGCTAGTACCTAGATGTCGAAATGAATTATCAAAACTCTCTAGCTAGCACCCAAATACCAAAATGAATTATCAAAACTTTTTAGTAAATACCTAGATGCCAAAATGAATTATCAAATTTTTTTAGCCAGTACCTAGATGCTAAAATGAATTATCAAGAATTTTCCTTAAATCTATTGTGACAATTTCTCACAAACCCTACAGGCTAGCAGGATGTAAGCTCTGATACCACTTAATGATCCCCAATATTGGAGGTCTTGGAAATTGTTGTTTGTTTCACAATTTGAGTCTTTGGCTAATGTTTGGCATCTTTGGAAGACTTTTCTCAATTCTAAATTTTTTTGTTTTCTTGCTAATTTTTCAATTATTTTTGGATTTTTGAATATATATGAAAAAATAAAAGTTAGCTAACAAAAAAATCTGAACTACATATAATAAACAACATTCATTATTGAAAATACTTGACAATTTGGAAATGCCTAAAACTGTATCAGGAATAATAATTAGATTTTTGCAATCAAATAGAAAGGCTACCAATGTTGATTGTTACCTCAAATATTGATGCCTCAGTTGCAAACAATGGTCACCCAGCTGAAAATGGGTCTCCCACAAATGCAAAGTTATATAGGAAAAAATTGATTGCTCCTCTAATCTCACTATTGCCAATATCTTAGAATTCAATCACCCAAAGACTTGTTGAGGTTTGCGTCCCAACAATCCAGACTTGAGGGTTTTGTCCCAAGCCACAAAATCACTCTCCTAGAGCAATTCCAAATATCATAAGCTTCAAATATCAAAAGATAATGAACAATTAGGTCTTTATCTCCTTATAACTCCTCCCAAAGTGCAAACTGAACTCTAAATGAGAATTACACTTTGCATTTTATAATAAAATAACATTTCCCAAATAATGGCATCTAGGTTATAGGAAAAATATTACTTTATTAAAATGTCATAACTCAAAGTGCCAAAAAGTCCATGGATAGTGAAAATAGTTAATAATGATTTAAGACATTTCTTATGAGCTATAACACAAGGGCACATCTGACCAAACAAAGCCATATTCCTTATTACTTTGACATGGCTATATAAATAGCCTTATTATAAATTACTTAAATGCTAACTTAGAAAATATTTAAATATGTTAAAACATTCCCCATTTTGCCTCTGAAATCCCAAACCAACCAAATAAATGTGAAACTGACCATTGCACATGTTGTGACTGATACCAGATGAGATGGGTCAACTGGCAGTCCCTTCCTTATAATCTAGGGATGCTCCTAGAAACTAGGGAACACACCTTGTCATCCTAAAATTGAAACCATGGAATGGTCCCATGGAACCTCACATCTGGAAACCACCACATCCTCCTAAAATATAGAGATACCCGCTAAAATCAAGGAACTACACCCAATTGCCTATAAAGTCAAGCTCGATCACTGAATATCCTGTATGAGTCTCTATCCACAACTGATAGCCTACGAGACCCCCATGATGAGATAACTCACATAACTCTTCTAGTTAGACTAAAGAGTGAACATGAAAGAACACTTGGTTCTTTCTTGGTCTGAGTGAGCTAAGACAATAAGGTATGTTCATCTTTTGTTCTTTTATAGTGGGCCTCATATCAATTTTGCATGTTATCCTAGGTTGTCATGCATCCAACAGGAAGATGTTGGAACTAATCATTTGTGTTTTCAACTAATGTCTAAACAAAAATTCTTACAACCACATCTTTGTGTTGAGGACAGACAATGCCACAGGCTACAAAGAAAGCAACAATATGTTCATCTGTAGAGACTTTGCCATCACCATTGAGTTTGGGAAAGTTCTTTTTGGAGGCTCTTGGTAAATCATTGTTCGCAAAAAGATGCAAAGGGACAATAACATTACCTGAGGGCACAACCATTGATGTAGGAAGAATAACTAGTACTAGCTAGAAGGTAACATCAGTTGGGGCTACAACTTTGTGTAAGGCAAAAGCATTAGACAATGACAAAATTTGTGTGTATGGGAGGGGAAGAGGAATAACTACATCTCTAGGAAGTGGGATGAGGTGGTGGAAATAGAGCCCCATAGATACCTTGAAACATTGGGTCCTTTGAGAAAGCTCTCCTCTTCTTAGGGGATCTAATATTGGAAAATAAGCTTTCCTAAGCTCTTCAAATACTGGATCAATTTGTCCCCAATGACAAACACTCTTGGTATAGTTGGGATCCAGGGTGAACTAATTCTATTCACAGTTGGTGTGCTTGTCTCAATCTTCTTTGCTTCAATACACCTTCCCAGGTCTCAACACTGGCCTCTTCTCGATCCAATATAAAATTACTATACTCATCTAAGGATTATTTATTTCTTCAGGTGAGTGTATTCAACTGATTGATTATATCTTATTGTTCATCTTGAAAGCCAAGGTTGGGTTGGATTACTAGGTTTTGACCTTCGTGACGCAAGCCCATGTTTTTTCATGGATCAATAGGAACATCTCAATGAATGTGTGAGTGATAATAAGGATAAAATTTGAAGTTATTCTAGTGAAGCCATAGATAGAGTTATTGAGGATAACATAGAGAATGAAGAACATGAACAATAATTTATCTTTCAATACTAGGAAAGATGTGATTTAGAGATTCTAGAAGGTTCGCTGAGTAGAGTCGCAAAAAATAGTTGATTAGTAGTTTGTCTTCCTTGGATTTGGTTTATACCTTGACTCTTAATGTGCCCAGTGTGGTTGAAAACAAAACAATTAGTGACATAATGGGTCAATGTAGTAATCTATCAAAGACCCCTAAATTGAAAGGTACAACTCCCTTGTGCAAATTTTAGGAAGGAATTTTTTTTAGTAGCGCAGCTAGTTTTGAGGGTATGCTCTTAACCAGAGAGCAGAAGATGTATAACTAGATTGCTCAATACTTCAAGCAATCTAAGCTAATTTTAGATTATGACTCACAACCTCCATAAATTTGAATGTATATAAGTCATTGTTAATCTCATCTAACACCTAAAATGCAATCTATTATGTCTTTTGAAATCAAGAAACAACAATGGAAAACTATTTACCAATGTGTGTTGCATAAGAAGAGAAAGTATAGTTAACTAGAAAATACCTAGATTACCCAAGTTACTGAGATTTGACAGTATCCAGATTGCTTCCTACTTAGTCCTTTTCATTAATTAAATCCCAAACTTCTCACACAACAATGAAATATGAACTAACTTGCACAAAACAAAGGAATTAAGATAATACTTTAAATGATGGAAGTACAACTAACAACCATTGAAGAGAAAGAAATAAAACCCAATTTATTTATAATCTCACAGCTTTCATTAACAACACATCTAATTCTAAGCACCACACAAGAACTAAATGAACAAGAACATCAAAATGCAAACACAGAGTCTCACATAGTAGTCCCAACTACTGGGGTTTTCCCATATAATAATTTTGTGGATGTTATTCACTCTTCCAAAATTTACATTTTTAGACCTTTTTGAAATGGCTAGTTGATGCAGGAGCATCCTGGGTTGCTTTGTAATCCAACACTTTTGTTAATTTTGCCAGTTGTTGTCGAGCTCCAGTTATTACCGAGTGCTAGTTTTCTTTGGTTGCCAAGTTCTTAGTTACTACCAAGTAAGTCATTTGGTTAGCGAGTGATCCTTTGGTTGCTGAGTGTTTCCTTTGGTTGCCAAGTGTTCCTTTGGTTGCTGAGTGGTCTTTTGGTTTCCGAGTCCTCTGTGGTTATCGAGTGTTGTAGGATGTCAAGTTCATAGTTACTGCTGAGTGATTCTTTGGATATCAAGCTTGTGTGGATACTAAGTGCTAGTTTTGGAAAAGCTTTCATTTTCCAAGTAGACTGTGTTTGGTTCCAGTTTGGGCCGACTTTGCTCACATTTAATTTGGTATAGGTAGTTAATATTTGTTGTGAGCTGACTTGTGGCTTTCCTATGTTCTAGAATGATTTGTAAGCTATTTTGGCAAGTATAAATAGAGTTTTTAGGCTTAGAGTTAGACAGTTTTGGGAGAGATGATTGGAGAGTAGAATTGGAAAGTGCGAATTAGAAGCTAGATCTTGGATTTAGGCCTATTTTGTAATTGGTTGTAACCCAAAAGGCCATACAACTGGGCATGTATTATGATATTGTCATGAATCAATAAAGAATCTTTTTCTTTCACTCTTTATGGTGTTGTTCTCGTTATGTTTGGTTCCATTTTATTAACTCTTGCATGGTGGTATGGGTAGCTAAGTGTGCCATTGGGCCTTAGTTACTCCTAGCCTACCCTACGTTAGGTGGTATCAGAGCTTGAGGTTCATCCTTGTGGTGATTGGATCATGTAGAACCCTATTTGGATATTTTTTGTAGGGTTGTAGATCTATGGATTTGACCTATTACTTGTAGAGGGTTACGATCTTGAAGGAACTTGATTTGTAAAGATGGTTAGAGGTAGAGGAAATGCTGATAATGCAATATTAGATACATTGAAACAAATTACAACCAAAATAGATACTATGGAGATAGCCCAGAGGAGAGGAGCACATCTAGATGATGTAAGTGATGATGAAGCAGTAGCACCAAACCCTAATCCAGAACCTGAAGAAGACCAAGATGAAGGAAGGTTGTTGAGAGTGTTGTCTAGGGAAAATTCAAGGCCTGCTATAGAAGTTGTTCCTTATGATGGAAAATTGGATACCAATGCTATGTTGGATTAGATCTTAGATATGGAGAAGTTCTTTGAGTATGAAAACACTCCTGATAATAAGAAGGTAAAGATTACAATTACTAGGTTGAAAGGTCATGCTTCACTGTGGTGGGAGCATTTGCAAACTGATAGACAAAGGAGAGGAAAGGAAAAGATCAAAACTTGGCTGAAAATGGTGAACAAGGTAAAGAACAAATTCCTTCTTGCTGATTACCAAGTTAGCTTGTTGAGAAAGATGCAAAATTTGAGACAAAGAGACATGAGTGTGAAGGAGTATATTGAGGAACTCTATAGATTGGACATCAGATCTAGACATGTGGATGATGATGTTGAGAAAATTGCAAGGTACATAAATGGATTGAGATTTGGAATTCAAGATGAGATAAGTTTTGTGAAGTTGGAAAGTGTGGACGAAGCATACCAATATGCCTCAAAGGCTGAGGAGATCTTGACAAAGAAGCATGAATAAAGACAAAGAGGTAGAGGTGGTAGATTCCAAAGAGGAAGAGGTAGATCTTATGGTGAAGTTGGCAAATCTAACAATTTTGTATAGGATAAAGGCAAATTTGAGTGGAAGAATGATGAAAAAGTCAAGGCCGAATAGAAAAGTGGTAATTCTTACTAAGGAGGTACTAATTCTTATCGAGGAAGAGGCAATTCTTATTCTAGAGGTGGTTTTCATTGTAATTATTTTAGATGTGGCAAAGAGGGACATAGATCTTTTGAATGCAGATCCTTCGAAAGTGGACAAGGTAACAAAAATTCTATGATTCAAGGAGATGATGAGGGTTCACCAAGTGGACCTGAGGCTGGAGAAAATTTGATGGTAAGAAGAACCTTATGTAATAAGGGAAGTGATGAGGAACCTATTTTAAGGAGAGTCTTTTCAAGACAAGATGTACGATGGCTGGAAAATGCTAGAAAATATTACAAAGTGATCATTGACAGTGGAAGTTCTACAAATTTAGTGTTAGAAGAGCTGGTTACAAAGTTGCAGTTGTAGAGGCTGAAGCATCCTAAACATTATCATTGTTCATGGATCAAAGATGATCATAAGATATTGGTAAGTGGGTAATGCCTTGTGAAATTCAAGATTAGACATTACTTTGATGAAGTTTTGTGTGATATTATGCCTATGGGTTGTTGTCATATTTTGTTGGGTAGACCTTGGTAATATGATAGATATGATGTGCATGATGAGAGATTGAATCAATATGCTCTTTGGGTAAATGGGAAGAAACAAATATTGCTACCTTTGATTGAAAGTCCAGATGAGGTTAGTTGTACTGCAATAAAAGTTTGCATGGTTAATGAGAAACAATTTGAAAAGGAAATGAAAAAGAATCAAGGTTTTTTTTGCTATAGTTCCTAGAGAACCAAGTGTTGGTAGTAATGACCAAGCAATAGAAGCTAGTAATGATTGAGTGACAACCAATAGTGGTAGTCGAGTACCAGAGGAAATTATAAAATTGCTAAATGACTATAAAGAGATTGTTGCTGAGGAGTGAGAAGCATAAGTCATTGTATGGATATGATTCTTGGAGCCAGTTTGCTAAACAAAGCACTATATAGGTTGACACCTATAGAGAATGAAGAACTTAATAGAAAAATGCATGAGTTGTTGCAGAAAGGTTTGATCAAAGAAAATTTGAGTCCATGTGCTATACCTATTGTATTAGCACCTAAAAGAATGGATAATGGAGAATGTGTACTAATTCCAAAGCTATTAACAAGATCACAATGAAATATAGGTTTCCTATGCCAAGGATGGATGACATAATGTATTGTTTGAGTGGAGCAAAGTATTTTACAAAGATTGATTTGAAGAGTGGCTATCATCAGATCAGAATTAGAGAAGGCAATGAATGGAAGACCGCGTTCAAGATAAAAGATGGTTTGTATGAATGGTTTGTTATGCCTTTTGGTTTGACTAATGCACCTAGTACTTTCATGAGGTTGATGAATGAAGTTCTGAAAAGATTCCTGGGTAAGTTTATGATTGTTTATTTGGATGATATTTAGATATTTAGTAAGACTAAGGAAGAAAATCTTGAGCATATTAGACAAGTGTTGCAGAGGTTGAAAGAGGAAAAGTTATTGATTAATCTAAAAAAGTGCTCTTTTATACAAGAGGAGATTATGTACTTGGGATTTGTGATTTCAACTGATGGATTGAAGATGGATCCTGAGAAGGTTAAAGCAATTTTGGAATGGCCTACACCTGAGAATGTGGTTGATGTAAGATCTTTTCATGGGTTGGCTAGTTTTTATAGAAAATTTATAAAGAATTTTAGTGTTGTTTGTAATGCTATGACTGAGACAATGAGGGGAGATAAAAAGGAATTCAAGTGGACACATGGAGTTGATAAGAGTTTTGAGACTTTGAAACAAAAGGTTGCTGAATTACCTATATTGGCTTTGCCTGATTTTAACAAAGTATTTCAAGTTGAATGTGATGCAAGTGGTAATGCAATAGGAGCTGTATTAAGTAAAGAAGGTAAACTTGTTGCTTTCTTTAGTGAAAATTTGAATGATGCTGAAAGGAAGTATTCTGTGTATGATCAAGAGTTTTATGCTATTGTTCAAGCATTTAAAAAGTGGAGGCATTATTTGATTCCTAAGGAGTTTGTGTTGTATATTGATCATAAAGCTTTAGAATACTTAGGAAGTCAACATAAATTGAGTCAGAGACATATGAAGTGGGTTGAGTACTTGTAGAATTTTACATTTGTCACTAAGCACAAGAGTGAGTTACTAACAGAGTTGATGATGCATTGAGTAGAAGATAGTCTTTGTTGACTAAAATGAAGGTTGAAGTTCTTGGTTTTGATGAAATGAAAGAGTTGTATGATGCTGATCCTAATTTTTCTGAGGCATGGAGAGAGTGCAGAGCACCAAATCTGACAGATCACATAAGTAAGTATGATAAGTATTTCAGTCAAAAAGGTATGATGTTAAAAAATATTCAGTTGTGTATTCCTAAAAGTTCTATGAGGTTGAATCTAATTAAGGAAAAACATAGTGGTGGATTGGCTAGACATTTTGGAATTGATAAGACATTGAGTTTGCTAATAAAGAAGTATTATTAGCCACAAATGTATAAGGATGTTCAAATTTTTTAAAGAGTAGTGGAATTTTTCAAATTGCAAAAGGAGTGAGTCAAAAGACTAGTTTGTATACAACTATTACTATTCCTGAGAAACCTTGGAGTGACATCAGTATGGATTTCGTTCTTGGATTACCTAAGACAATAAAGGGGTATGATTCCATATTTGTTGTAGGGGATATATTTTCTAAGATGGCTCATTTCATACCATGTAAGAAGACATCGGACACTGAGCATGTTGCTGAACTTTTCTTTAAAGAGATTGTGAGATTGCATGGATTACCAAGAAGTATTATTTCTGATAGAGATAGTAAGTTTGTTGGTTATTTTTGGAAGACTTTGTGGAAGAAGATGGGTACTAAGTTGAAGTTTAGTTCTACATTCCATCCACAGATAGATGGATGGATAGAGGTTGTGAATAGAAGCTTGGGTAATTTGCTAAGATGTTTAGTTGGAGATAAGCCAAGTAATTGGTAAATAGTGTTGGCACAAGTTGAGTTTGCATATAACAATTTCGTGAATAGGAGTATAGGGAAAATACCTTTTGAGATTGTTACTAGAATGCAACCTAGAGGTATATCAGATTTGAGAAATGTTGTTTGTGAAGTTGAGTTACCTGATGACATGGATATATCTCCTATATTCAATGTTGCTCATTTATATAAGTATCATGAGTTAGATGATGAAATTGTTGTATCAGATGATTATCTTAAGAAGCAAATTGAAGAAGTTGATTTTGGGGAATCATTTCTTCCAACCCTGGTTGTCTGATGTAGGAGCATCTTGGGTTGCCTTAAAATCCTGCACTTTTGTTCATTTTTCCAGTTGTTACCAAGCTCCAATTATTGTTGAGCGCCAATTTTCTTTGGTTTCTGAGTTCTTAGTTATTGTCGATTAAGTCCTTTGGTTATCGAGTGATCCTTTGGTTGTTAAGTGCTTCCTTTAGTTGTCGAGTGTTCCTTTGGTTGCCGAGTGGTCTTTTGGTTTTCAAGTCCTTCATGGTTATCGAGCATTGCAAGATGCCGAGTTTGTAGTTATTGCTAAATATTTTTTGGATGCCAAGCTTGTGTGGATGTCGAGTGCTAATTTTGGAAAAGCTTTCATTTTCCAAGTAGACTGTGTCTAGTTCCATTTTGGGCCGACTTTGCTCACATTTAATTTGGTGTAGGTAGTTAATATTTGTTGTGAGTCAACTTGTGGCTTTCCTATGTTCTAAAATGATCTATGATCCATATTGGAAACTATAAATAGAGTGTTTGGGCTTGGAGTTAGACAATTTTGGGAGAGATGATTGGGGAGAAGAAATGGAAAGTGTGAATTAGAAGCTAGATCTTGGATTTGAATGTATTTTGTATCTAGCCATAGCCTAGAAGGCTTATAGCTGGGCATGTATGATGATATTTTCATGAATCAATAAAGAATCTTGTTCTTTCTCTCTCTATGGTGTTGTTCTCTTTGTGTTTGCTTCTATTGTGTTAACTCTTGCATGGTGGTTTGGGTAGTTGAGTGTGCCATTTGGCCTTAGTTATTCCTAGCCTACCTTGTGTCGCTAGTTATATTTGGTGATTATATTTTAGAGCATATTTGAATAGATACATGCTAAAAATAGGACTGGTTCAGTTATCATCCATTACAAAGTTCAAGCCTATGAGGAGAATGCCAAATATGGCTACAATATCATCATAGAGAGAGAGAGAGAGAGAGAGAGAGAGAGAGAGATAGAGAGAGAGAGAGAGAGAGAGAGTAGGGGGACACTTGTCACATTTGTAGAGAGGATGTCTGTAATGTTTCTGTCAGAGCATTAGTTCTTCTTTGGAGTTATGGAATTAGCTCTGTAGGCTTTTATTGCTTCAGTTACATTCTTTAGCTCGATGATACTTGGGATAAGGATGTTGTCAGATTTGACCATCCAATAATCATGATTTTTTTGTTGTTTTTCCACTCTGGAAATTGTTGATTGGAGCTTCTTTGTTGCATGCTTCAGGATGTAGTCCATTACTGTGAGTTTTGAAAGCTTTGCCACTTGGAAGTTTGCTAGATTAGAAGTTTCTTCAATGAATGCTAGAAACTTAGTCTTTATTCACTTAACGTCCATCGATTGGTGGCTATTGGTGACATAAGATTCAGTATGAAAAACCTTTAAATATTCAAATATTTTATCCATTTCTTTTTTCATTAAATCAAAGACATGCTTCAATTCATTCTCAGAATTCACTGAATTCTCATATTTGAATTCCAAAGATTGCTTTCAATGAAGCAATGGCTTTTGGCCAGATTTAAGTTTCTCATGATTTACAACCATGTTGGTCTTCATGTCAACCACCTCTTGTAACAAAGCCAATTGCTTTGTTAAGCTTTCTAATTACTTCTTCATTGAGTCATGGTGCTTTGATGTTGCTTTTCTCAGTTTATCTGCATCTAATAACAAATTTCCAAAGTTCTCAATGAGGGGAGGACCTTGGGCCTTGAGTTCATCTATCCAGGCATGGCTAATTTGACCAAATTTCCTCTCTTTCTATAGCTTAAGCAAAACATTCTTGTTCTCCTCTGCACTTGGATCAAATATACTTGAAGGTGTACTTCCAACTGTAGCTCAAATTTAATCCATCAATTCTCTATTTAAGGCCTTCAATAGCTCTTTCTTAGACCTTACTCCTCCAAATTATCTTCTATCTTTGTATTAGTTGATTTATAGATGTTGAACATAGAGTCATGCACTGGAATTCCTAAGTCAATGGTTGTGATCTCAAAATCATTAGGAGTTAATTTGTGAAACTTTCCCTCTTTCTAGTGTTCTGTGATCTCCACAAGCAAGTGTCCAAAAATTGAGTCTGTTGCCAATATTGCAATAGTATTTTGCTTCTTTGCTTTCTTTGACATGGGATAAGGTTGGGTTGCTTGCATGGTAAAATCTTAAGATGGAGCACTTTCCTTGCATCTCCTATTCTTTCTATCAATGGTCTCTTCCAACCAAGATTTGGTTGAAAGGACATTGAGTGATGATTGTAGGGTTGAAGGATCAGAGTGCTTCGTTGCCACTAGGGGTGTCACATCACTCCTGGTAGAAAATGAAAGGTAGTTGCTTTAGTAACTAAAAGGGCTAGAGTTTTACCTTATTGAGATGCATATTTCTCCTATCCATCCAGAGGATTGTTGTCACCATCTAGGTTGATGACTTGTTTAGAGAAGGAATTCTTGACCACTGATTTCTTCTTGTCTTTATCTTTATCTTTATCTACCTCCTTATCTCCCACTTTTATGGTACTAAGTAGAGATCCTTCTTCACAAGTTGGAGGAACTTGTATATTCTTTTTAGGAGGTTGATCTCCTCATCCAACAATAGATTGAGATGGTCTAGTTGATGTTGATGTGGTAGTAGTGGTGGAAGTAGCGGCTAGTGATCATTGAGTAGTTCCAGATGCTACTCAACTAGTAGAACTAGTGGCTCTAGTTCTCTTCTTCCATGCTCAGGTCCATTCTACCCACTTGTCTATCCTTTTGATGATGGTAGCCATGAGAATTTCCATTGTATCAATGAGAGGACCATCAAGTAGAATTGACACTATAGTAGTGTCCTTGATTTGTTCATAAGTAGAGGGCCTCATATGAGAACCATCATCTATAATGTCACTAACATCAATTTTATCATTATATAACTTGATTTTATCAATAGTTAGCCTAGAATAGTACCTCTCTTTGGTTTGGTACTCATTATAACATCTAATCCAATAATCCTTGATATTCAGAACATGCCTATAAGTATATTCTAGCTTTAAATGATCTTTGAAAAAACCAATAGGATCATATTGGGGCCTTAGAACTTTGTAGTCGATCAATTTGACCTTGTTCTCAAAGGCTTTCACCAAATTCTAGGTATCAAACCTAGAAGTACAAGAATAAGGTCCTACCACAATTGGGAAGGGGATGTTGGCTTTTTTCTTTACATTGGAACATAAGGTATTCACATCTAGAATCTACTTGCATAATTCAACAAGCACTACATATCTTCTAGATATATGGGGAGTATTTTCAAAAATCATTGAATGCACCAATCCTTAGGTATGAGAATGATGGGAATTGAATAAAACAACATCCAAATTAGCTCACTACTGATATAACTTCAGGTGAGAATCTTTGCTTAGGGCACCCTTGCAACTCTCAGAATTGCCTCATTGTGAAGGCATCAATCACCTTTACATATTCTTCAAAGATATTTTCTAGTTATAGATGAGGATATAATTCATATACCTTAGTGTTCTCATCATATTCTTCAATACTGGGAAGACCCGACCATAGATGATGCATGGCTAAAGCATATATTAGGTATCATGACATGTAAAATTTCTTGTATCCTCTTGTCAAATTTAGCTAGGAGGATAGATCTTCACACATGATTTGGGCCCAATCAACTTGTAATTCATCAACATAGACCACTTAATCTACATAGAACTAATGGTCGATAAAATCAAAGATCTCCTCCCTACCTTTCAATCTTAGCAACCACAATTTCCCTTTTTAAATTGGTTCCAAAAAGGGTTCTTGGCATTTTACTCTTTTTGGAACAAGGAGTCTGGAACAAAGTTCTCTGCATGCCCTCTCTTCTTAGAGTCCTCTTTCCATTGAACATTGATGTAGAAGAGGAAAAATCAATGTCATAGTACTACTCCTTCACTAGAATTCTGAATGCAGACTGCATCAATTCTTTGTTCACCGAAAGCTGAACAAATTGGTAAGGGAACAAGATTTTCTTGGTTTTTGGGTTATAAATTTCAATGCATTCCTTCATCAATTCTAGTGCATGCACAACCATGGGAAAATTAGTGGCTTTGACTAATCCACTTTCTTTTAGCTTTTGTGTGATTGGATGGAGAGGGTGGGTGTTTAACCTTCTATGTAAATTACCAAGGTCAAAAAACTTGAAAGAAGTATAAAAAAAGTTCTTTAGTTCACTCTCTAATCCAATCAAATGATTAGACCCAATAGCTCTAACTACCATTAGCTTATAACTTCACACAGAGAAATCAATTGTTTCAATGAAATAGCCATTATAGATTAAGGGACCTCATTTGGGAAAAATTTGACCATATAGATTTACAATGGGATTGTTGGCACCACACAAAAAGAGTAACTCATAATTATGGTCAGATTTGTAACAAATTAGGCATATCAACAACTATTTAAAACATATTCCACCCATATGATAGCTCATAAATCTATCCACCATAAAAGTCACTTTAATCTTTTATAGTAGAGAGATTATTTCCTTTCCGGATCCTTTTACTTAAGTTTACTGAGAACTACCCTCTTCACTTGAGAATCTGGAGCAAAGATTTGTGCTTTAATCCATTAAGTGTGGGGAAAGAAGCATTTCCTTTCTTTTCCATGGACTTAGCTTTGCCTTTGATAGCCTTTGGTTTGGGAGCACAATGTGCGAACTAATCTTTTCATGCCTTGAGTACTTTATCTTCTTCCTTTTCATACAAGGAATTTCCCCTTACTTTCCAACTTAGCTCAGAGATGCCATGAAGAGGATTCTCCACCTTGAGCACGTGAACACTTTATTTCCTTTATATTAGGCTCTTCTTTGCAACTGGCTCCATCAGAAGCATCTTCCTAGCATCTCCACTAAATATCCTTGTATTTAGCTTTAGAAATGTTTACCTCCCTTGTCCTTAAAAAAAAAGCTTTGAGTGTTTCTATTAGATAGAAAAGCACCATTATGACCTTTTCTTTATGAAGAGAGAAATATTTAGAAACATTTTCCTTTTCTTTGGCCACTTTTTCTTATATACCCTCAAAATGAATCACTAACTATGGATTCATTATTTAGTAATGCATATCAAGGGCCCAAATTAAGTTCTTTATAACACTACACCTGGGTCCACTAGACACATGGAGTCTTCTGATTGGAGCATGAATTATTTGGCTTTATCCCCATAGCTTTTCATTTTTAAATCGCAACCTTTGATTTGAAATAGCATCAATGATCAAGACATGATCTTAATCTTTGAAAACATACTAGAAGATGTTCTCTTCCAGAGGGTGAGTAACTAAAAACATGAAGTTTTGTTTCTCTCCACCAAGATGAACTCTAACTTTGAATCTTCAATCTGAGAGTTTCTTAGCTTTATATCTTTGTTTCACTTGGTTTTTTCACGATGAATCAATTGAATATACACTTGCGGATGCTATTGTTGCTCATTCTTTGGGGCCTTACCTGATGGAGTTTTTCAAAGATGGAAAGCAAGAGAAAAGGATTGAAATCTGGAGAAAACACTTGCTTGAGTTAGGAACCAAGCTGTAGAACCAAAGGATAATTTTTCTTCTCATTGGGAAAGTTATCAATTGGTCAACCCTCCCAAACTAGATCACCTAAGACCTTAATGTAGTGAGACAACAAGAATCCCGCATGGAGGCATACTGGGGAAGTGGAGAAGGCAAAATCCAAACATAACACAAAAGGGAAGCCTTAGGATATTTGATGAGAAAAGAGCCTCCTAAGGGCTATCTAGACAAGAAATTGAACATAATTGCATTGAAAAATCATCAAGATAGAAGCTTAAAAGGGATAGACTAAAAGTTTGGCAATAGATAGAAAGAAATCTATTAAAGACCAATGCACCAAATAACTTCCAAGCCGTCCTAAATTAGCTTCAATTGCTAACAAGAATCATCAAGAACTACACTTTCAAGCTAGCATTATCTCAGTGATGATTTGATGGTTCACTAACATCTACACCATATCGTGAAAACATTAATTACAACAAGAATAAACACACAAACAATTCTTGCTCAGATTGTAATCAACAATTTTTCTCATGTTCATGGTGCTAAGGACTGTGTAGGACACAGATGAACCCAATAATAGTATAGAAAGATTTTAAATGTGATTTATTAATAATTAATATTATTAAATACAAGTTAGTTAGTTTAGATTTTTCTACTTTTAATCTATTATACTTTAAAGAATGTATTTTTGTCATTCAATTTAATGTTAAAAATATATTATATACTTATATTATACAATCTTTTAAGAAATATTATTATATATTATTATTAAAATATTGTTATCTCAGTATTATAATTTATTTATAATATAATACTATAATATATACATATATATATATATATATATATCCAATTTTTAAATATATCAATAATTATACTTACCACTAAAAATAAAAATTAATATTAGATTACTCATACTTTTGTTGAATCTAAGATTGGTTTTGACTATTTTGTGTCAACACACTTAAGATGTTTACTAAGTTCATGCCAAGCTAGTAACACATGCCAAGTGAAATATGTATAAATGCCAAGTAAACAGTTGATGCCGAGCTACAATGTATGCCGAGCTAGACAGAACTACAATAGATGCTGAGTGAACTTTAGGTGCCAAGCAATCTTCAGGTGCTGAGTAAAGATCAAGTCCCAAGAAAAGTATAGATGTCGAGTCACTAATAGAAGCCGAGTGAGACAATTTTTCTATATGAGCCGAGCATCAAAGGTATCAAGTGTTGAGTAACATAGATTGGACATGGTTGTTTGTAATTGCACAAACACCTATGTAAACCATTTTTTGAGCTGACATAGAAGAATCTCGAAGGATATTAAAGATAAGAATGAATCTTTTATATTACCTATGCAATCAACATGCAGCTAATAAGAAAAATGGAGAAGGCATGCATCCAATAAGAAAAGTGCAAGGAATGAGTGAGAAATAAAGATTTAATATGGATCGTAGATTCATACCTAACCCCAAGTCTTCAAAATCTTTAAAAGGAGGATGAAACCCCATTGTATGCGTGGATGAATGAAGTGTATGGGTGAACTATAGTGAAATTCTAAAGGAAGTGTGAAAAGAATTAGAAGAATAGAGCAAAATTACAACATTAAGTTGATGAAGAACTGAGTATCAAAATATCGAAGAGTGACATATCAGATCAAGCAAGGATCAAGGTCAGTCAGAGCAAAACAAGGATCTAGGATCAACAATTAGAGATTGCAAAGCTATCAGGTCAAAAGCTTTCTAATACTCTCTAGCAATTATATTAGATAATGGAAATCCTATGGACTTATGTTGGTCTAGCAACCATTTGTAAATCCTTTAATAGGGTGGCATTCCAAGTGAATGTACAAAAGTCCTTTAACTAGGCCTACTTTTAGTAGGGTAGTGAAATCTTTTAACCAGGTCACTTTTGACAGAGTGTAAAGTCTTTAACAAGACATGCCTTTCATAGGGTAGACCATTGGAAGTGGTCAAACATTATAACTTTGAGTAGTTACACATTGTTGCAGTGATATTTTGTGGCTGTCATCCCCACCCTAGTTTTACCTTCACATTTTGGAGGGTTTCTGGGTTACCAAATTTGTGTGTTGTCTATTTTCATTAATGTCTTTACTTTCAAGTTCATTAGATAGATTGAATGCATGTGAATGGTTTTAGTTAAAAGAATTTGAAAAGGTAAAAGTTAGTTAGTTTTGATTCACCCCCCCCGCCCCCATAAGTAAATCATCCCATTTGTTAATTCCAACAATTGGTATCAGAGCCTAGTTCTCACAAGAACGAGCCTTACGACTTGGAGAAAATATCTAGAAATGGAAGTCTACAAACTTGGGAAGATCATAGAGAATTAGACAATTAACATACAACTTGCTTTACATGCTTTGGAAGAAGCTAAATGAGAACTGAGAAAATCCTTAAAAAGAAGAAAAGAGATTGCCATACCTGAGAATGACACACAATACAAGGAAATTGACACCTCAAATCTATTTTCAAATGGAGATTCCAAAGAGTTTGATGCAACAATAGCAGACCCGATGGAGAAAAATAGAGCTCAAGCAGAAGAAATTAGAATACTCAAGCTTGAACAAGAATCACAAGCCATGATGCTTTGTGAGGTAATTGAATAGAAGAAAAGAGCCATTGAAGACAAGGCTATGCTAGAAGATGACAAGAGAAATCTTACCAATAGACTGAAGGAAAAGACAATTGAGTTTGAAAGAATCTCAAACATGCAATTGGACACCTTAGGCCAGATGATAAATGCACATCATGAGCTAAATATGAAGGACATTAAGATATCTACACTAAAAATACAGAATGATCAACTGCAAAATGACCTAAAAAGAGAGAAGGAGACTGTAGAGACCTTCAACAAACCTAATGAGGTCATCAAATACTTTGAGCAGCTACTGAAATCACCAAGGGCTAGTAATGATACTTCAGGACTTGGTTACATCAGCACTGAACAAGGAGAATCCTCCAAGATTGTAGAAGAAAGGAGTAACAAAGGTAAGAACACTAAACCTACTTGTCATTCCTATGGTAAAAAGGGACATACTTCTAATGTATGCAGGAGCAAGAATGCCCATGAACATGATAAGCCTAAGAATGCAATTTTTTTTCATAAGTACAAAAAGAAAGGAAATCAAGCACACAACTGCATGATTAGGACTATTAGAACACCAAGATTTGAAGGTCACTGCTACAATTGCAAGAAGTATAGACATAGAGAATTTGAGTACAGATTATAGCCTACATGGACATCAAATCAAGCAACAAGAGAAGGTAACCATGGTCATCACTACAATTGGGATTATAACACCAAGTATAGTTGTCACTACTATCAAGAATATGGACACATTCCTAAAAATTGCATAAGGACACATTTTAGAGGGAACTAAAGTAGATGGTTGAGCCAAACCACATGTTTCAATTGCTTGAAGACTGGCCATATCAGTAGGAATTTCCCAAAAAAGTCAGAGGCACCCGAGTCAGAAGTCAACAAAGGAAAAGAGAAAGTAGATGTTGAACACATCAGAGGAGAAATGAACAAGACATGGAAGAAGAAAGATGAGGTTAGCACATCAAATGAAAGGATCACTTCACCTAATAGGTCAAGTGTTCACACTTCATCTAACTAAGAAAAGAAGGCATGAGGGATTGATTTAAAAAGCTTTATCATATATTAGTTCCTAAATAAGATAGTGCTGAAAAGAAGAAATCAACATGTTTAGAGATACAAAGTTGAAATTCAAGTTTTCACCAAGCGTTGCCAAGCTGTCCTTAGATGCCGAGTGAAAGTCAGTTTATGTCGAGCTTCTAGTAGGAGCCGAGTGATTTGTCACAGCCAAGTTGGCAATGGAAGTCGAGTGAAGAAGAAATCTAGTTGGAGCCAAGTGATAGAAAGTCAATGGAAGCTGAGCTATGTTGAAAATCCTTAAGGAGCTGAGCATACAATTGTATACGTACTAAGCATTTAATGCTATGTTTTGAAGAATATAAGGTCATTTTTTTGATAATTTCTTGTCATTTGAACATAGAGAAAGAATGAGAAGAGCACAAAAGTAATTGGAGAATAGAAATTGAAGCTTTTGCATGGATTTTGACAAAGAAAAAGTACCATTTTTATTGATCTAAGGCATTCCTCAAGTGCCGAGTTGCACAGTTATAAAGTTTAATATCTTTTGAAACCCTAGATTTCCAATATGGCTTCCAGTTCTAAAAATCCTAAGGAAAAGGAAGGTTTCAAGGTTCAGTTAGTTAGTAATGAGGTTAAACAACCAGATTTTAGGCCTATTCTAGAAGTTGCATATAAAAATGATCCTGCCGACGCACTATCCATGATTCCAACAAAAGTCATTATGGTGCAAGATGTCAGAAAATGTTACAATTGAAAGTTAGGAGTAATAGGAGACTTGGAGATTTATCAAAAATATGATAGATTGTGTGAAAATGGAGTGCTAAAGGAAGAATTTCAAATAGTTGAAAGAAAGGGCTTAACCCGTGCCCTAATTCTCCCCATAGTTTTCAAAATAGAATGGATGAGAATTGTCCTAAGTAGAATACACAATGGCTATTTATGGTTAGAAGGAGGACCTATCAAGATAACAAAGAGAATCATGCATATGGTTAAAAGTTTTCGAACCCTAGATTAGTACAAGACCCTGCAGAGTGATTCTAAGGAGGTTATTGAAAAGAACACCAGGGAAAAATGGAAAAAAAGGGGCATGACTATTGACACAATCACAGATCCCCTTCTGGACTTTGTAGTAAGAATCATATGTCACAAGTTTTATCAATCAATTAGATTAAATAGTGTTCCATGCATTGCTGTGGATGTGGCCTACAAAATTGTCAAGAAAGATCATACATATGATCTAGTAGAATTGTTATTACAATAGATCATGGAGAATCTAGAAGCAATAAGAAGATCAAAAGGTGCTCAATATAAGTTTGGATCAGTTCTAATCAATATATTTTTGTATGTTTTGGAAGAATTTCCCTCTTTTGGCAAAGTAAACTAGAAATTAGATAAGTCAGCTATTACTCAAATCAATGAGTACATTGAGAAAATGGGAGACAACTTTGACTCTTTAATGACAAGTTACTTTGAGGATTTCAAGAAATCCATGAAGCAAAGACTGAAGATACTAGTTTCCCTAGTGGAACAACACATCAATGCTATTTGTTTCTTAGTTGATATTGATTATACTTATATCCAAGCAATGATTCCAAGGATTAGATGGCTAAGACCATTAGGGTATGAGTTAAACATTGATGAAACATCAACAACAATCAAAACATTGCTTGCAGAGGAAATAGATAAGGATGCACATCATTTTGGAACATATGATGTGGTGAGATCCAAGGTAGACAAGGAATTGAAGACTGCCTCTACTTTAAAGAAGAAAGACAAGCTTGTAAAGAAGTTGAAAGCAAAGTTTGGAGAAGGCACTGTAGAAGAAGAGGTTGCAAAAGCCAAGGAAGAGGAAGAAGATGATGATGATGAAGAGGAACATCAACCTCTTGCATTGACACATGACTTAGGTGAGGATGAAGAAAAGGAAGAAGGTGCTGAGGAAGAAGAAGCCAAGGAAGCACTAGCTCAAGATGAGCCCAAGAAGAGAAAGGCCAAAACTCAGCCTACAACCTAGCCTAAAGAAAAGAAGGTCACAAACCTACCCAAGCCAAGCCAACTATACTAGTAATAATAGCCACCACAAGAGCCTCAAATAAAAAGGCCAAGGAACAAGATAAAGAAAAGAAGAAGGCTATTGAGCAGACTGGTCTTGTGTAGAAGAAAACTAGGAGAAAATATGTTGCACAACTAGAGTCAGATGATGAGGAAAGGATAAAATCTAAAGATATCAGCTAATTTAGAGTGGTAAGCCATGCTCCTAAGTCAAATTTTGATAAAATTTGTGATAATGTTAGGAAGAATGCAGATTTTTCTGGATTGAAAAATATTGACTTTAATAAATTGAGTAGAGAAGAACATAATAAAGTTAAAGAATTAGTATATGCCATGATGGCAGAATTCAAGAATACTCCTCTTGAATTAGACAATACAATGCCCAAGGAGTTATATGAAATTGTTGAAAATAAGTAGCATTATTGTTTAAAGATGGAAAAAGAGATAAGAGAATCCACATTGGCACAAGTAATGCCGGAATTAAGTAAAGGTCAAATCACTAAGGCAAACAAGAAACATGGGAGCAAGTTTGCACCAAAATATAGAGCCTTTAGCATCTTGTAGAATAAGATTGAAGATGTTGTCCAGAAATCCACAAGAATGTGGAACTTGATATATGGCTTGACTACTGTCAAGGATGGAGAAGAAGACCCCCTTTGAGGGACATAACACTGAAAAAGAAAAAGATGCAAATAAGGTTGAGGCTAGTAAGAAAGAAGAAGAAAGAGAACAAGAAAAGGATGAAGGAGAAAAAGAGCCAGAAAAAGAAACAGTGGAGGAGGAAACAGAAAAAGAAAAAGAAATGGCAACAACTAATGAGGAGCAACAAACTGAACAAAATGTACAAGATACACAATTACCACCTCCTAGTCCTCCACATGTAGCACTTGTAGTTACAGTCATTGTAAAGGATGTTCTTGACACTTCTACTTAGAAAATCAACCCCTTAAATGCAGAGGATCTCAAGAAGATCCTTCATCAATCAACACTACAAACACAACTATACAGAAATCCAGTATTGGTGAGCTGCAGAAAGCTGTAAAAGAAATAACAAGGGAGAAGGAAACTATACAAGAACAATCCTCACAATCTCCCATAGTTACAACAAAGCAACCTAAAGAGCAAGAGGTACAAGACAAAATTGCTAAGGTTGACTCTACAATAAAGGTGACAACTACTGCCGAGGAGCCTACAAAGGAACCAATAGGACAAGATGTTCCTACATCACAAACCCAAGGTGCACCTCCTCAAATTTTCATAATTGACCAAGGTAACAGACAAGAGGAGAAAGAAGCAGAGAAAACCCCTATGGAGTAGGAGGCAATTCAAACATTGATAAATTTGCCTAGCTTAGGGACTCCTCAGAAGTATCTAAGCACTAATGCAATGCCATTGCAAATCTCTACACCAGGCTCAAGCTCTACTAAGGTTACCAAGGTACTTCACTATGGAGACCCTACATTAGATGAAGAAATAGTCATAGCAAGATATTACTCAAGGACAATGAACCTACAACAGATATATGAAGTGCAAGAGGCACTATAAAAGAGGAAAAGACAAGGGATACTCAAAAATGAGTATAAGAAGAAGAAAGCATTGGTAGAAATAAAAGAAATATTTCTTGATGCCTTCAGCTTGCAGACACTTGATGAAACAAAGACTATATTGGAACAACTGATAGATATTGTAGAATAGGTGACTAATGAAGACTAGGAAACCAATGTGAAACTCATGGAATGGTCTGAGAAGAAGTTTCAAGGAAAAGTTAATGAAAGGATATCAAGTGAAATAGCATAGTCACAGGTTGAATTGGTGAAAAAATTGGAAAAGTGAAAAAGGTACATGAGAATGTGTTCTCATTGTACAAAAAGTTGTGTGATTTGTAGTATTTCACATAGGAGACAAGCCAAAGAATAATGAGCTTGGAGAGAAATCTAAAGATTTCTAGCACTCAACTCCCAAAAGATCCAGCTTAGAGTGAGAAGCATTTTGCTCAAATGCTTCACATTTAGAAGGAACTAGCTGTGTTGATAGTAGAGGAGGCCAACATCAAGGCCAAGTTGATGCAAATTTAGTCTTCCATCACTCCACATTTGGAAGTACTTCACAAGGAGCAAGCTTATGCTGAAAATGTACTAAAGAAAGACCCAAATATTTCTACTTTAGAAGGACTTGTTCATCTTGTAGCAAAGACAACTATCCAACATAAATAATTGGAAATTGCTTTGGATAATTGGGATGCATCTCTCAAGATGATTATGGAAGTCAATAAAATATTTTTGGCAAAATATGGTCTTAACCCTTAGAAACCTTTGACATAAGTATCAAAAATGGGAAGATATAGTTAAGGGGGAGAAATAATTAAGAGGGAGATATAATGTTTTGGGGGAGTTGTAAATAAGAATGGAAGGAAACATAGATACAGAGTACATGGTACATAGACACATCAGCTCAGGGGGAGTTGCAAAACTTTTGGGGTATATATATAGATAATTTTCACAGAATTTTGTGAAGTTTTAAAGTTTTGTGTATATGCCAAACTGTATGCATATTTTACTCAAGGAGATTAGACTTTGATATACTTCTAAGTGTTTTTGACACTCATGTCAAAGAGGGAGATTGGTGAATCTAAGATTGGTTTTGACTATTTCGTGTCAATACACTTAAGATGTTTACTAAGTTCATGCCAAACTAGTAAAACATGTTGAGTAAAATATGTATAAATGCTAAGTAAACAGTTGATGCCAAGCTACAATGTATGCCAAGCCAGACAAAATTCCAATAGATGTCAAGCGAACTTCATGTGCTGAGTAAAGATCAAGTGCCGAGCAAAGTATAGGTGTCAAGTCACTAATAGAAGCCAAGTGAGACAATTTTTCTATATGAGCTGAGCATCACAGGTAACAAGTGCTAAGTAACACAGATTGAACATAGTTGTTTGTAATTGCACAAATAGCTATGTAAACCATTTTTTGAGCTGACATAAAAGAATCTCGAAGGATATTAAAGATAAGAACAAATCTTTTATATTACCTATGCAATCAACATGCAACCAATAAGAAAAATGGAGAAGGCATGCATCCACTAAGAAAAGTGCAAGGAATGAGCAGGAAATAAATATTTAATATGGATTGTAGATTCATACCTAACCCTAAGTCTTTGAAATCTTTAAAAGGAGGATTAAACCCCATTGTATGCATGGATGAATGAAGCGTATTGGTGAACTATAGTGAAATTCTGAGGGAAGTGTGAAAATAATTAGAAGAACAGAGCAAAATTGCAACATTCAGTTGATGAAGAACTGAGTATCAGAATATCGAAGAGTGACATATCATATCAAGCAAGGATCAAGGTTAGTCAAAGTAGAACAAGGATCTAGGATCAATAATTAGAGATTGCAAAGCTATCAGGTCAAAAGTTTTCTAATACTCTCTAGCAATTGTATTAGATAATGGAAATCCTATGGACTTAGGTTGGTCTAGAAGCCATTTGTAAATCCTTTAACAGGGTGGCATTCCAAGTGAATGTACAAAAGTCCTTTAACCAAGCCTACTTTTAGCAGGGTAGTGAAATCCTTTAACTAGGTCACTTTTGACAGAGTGTAAAGTCTTTAACAGGACATGCCTTTCATAGGGAAGACCATTGGAAGTGGTCAAACATTGTAACCTTGAACAGTTACACATTGTTGCAGTGATATTTTGTGGGTGTCATCCCCACCTGAGTTTTACCTTTTCATTTTGGAGGGTTTCTTGGTTACCAAATTTGTGTGTTGTCTATTTTCATGCATGTCTTTACTTTCAAGTTCATTAGATAGATTGAATGCATGTGAATGGTTTTAGTTAAAAGAATTTGAAAAGGTAAAAGTTAGTTACTTCTAATTCACACCCCCCCCTCTGAAGTAAATCATCCCATTTGTTAATTCCAACAACTTTATAATTAATATTTAGTAATCATTTATATAATTATAATAAAAAATACTTTATTACTACAATTATAATCATAACTACTATAACTATATAATATGTTAGCTAATTAAACTATTTTATAGACTACAATAATTTATTAAAGTAACAAGTAAATTTCCTTCTAATAGATTACTATTGGAGTATAGTGAACATTTTCAACAATAAAGATTTCAGATGATATGTTCAAGCATATGTAATAAGAGAAATTTGGCAAGGCATCACGAGTGCATTGTAAAATGAAGTTAAAAAAATGGAGTCTTATCCTAAATTTTCAAAACTACAGTTATAAAATGATGTTTCTCAAGAATCTTATTGATTTTATTCAAATCTTTGTTTTTTTTTAAAGCTTTTTAAATACTATTTTCTATACATTTTGACTTTTTGGATTTATGTATAACTTGTTTAAACCATATTGTTCATGTTTAAAGATAACATTTTCTACTTTACATAAAAGAAAATCAACTTCATAATGTTTTATATTTTATGATGTTATTAATAATATCATTTGATACTCAAAATTTGAACTATTTTTAATAATTTCATAAAAATACACATTAGTAGTGTAGTAATAATATACTTTCCTTTCTTTGATAATTGATGCACAAGATCAATTTTGTCATAATTATCATTGTATTATTAAAAAAATATTTTAAAATTTTCAAAATTTTAATTGAGGAATTGTAAAAGAATAGTTCAACTTATAGGGAAGTAATAAAAGAAAACTATTTCTTAACATCCATTAGATAGTGGAATAACAATTATTTTAAAAACAAAAATTGGTTCTAGTATCATTCCAAAGGGGCCAAAGAGAAGTTTCAAAGTAAATTTGAGTGATGAAAAGTGAATATGACAAATATGACGCACAACACATCCACATTATTATTTTTGGTTCTTATTAACTTTTGTTTCAATTATGAATGTTGAAGAAAATATATAATTGATTGAGACGACTTTACATAATTCCCCATTAAACAATGTGAAGAAAACCATCATTGTGCTTAAGGTAGAATCAATACACACTGCCCTATACTTTTTACAAGCATTAGATGTTACATCCCAAATTTTAACCTAATTTTAATTTTCTCATAGCCATTAGATTGAACAGATTTTTCTTTCATAATCATGTGAAGTAGGTAGTTATTTATATCCATTGTATTAACTGCTACCGAAGATGGTCGTTATCCATTATTTGTCATGTGATGTTTAGCAATTGTTTGATTTTGGAATTATGGTTAATAATCAAATTCTTTTAAATGTTTATATGAAAATTATTATGGAACATGTTATTATCGTGGAAGTATTGCACGGGTGATTGTAGGAGAAGATGAAGGGGGAAGCATTGCTAAACGAGATCAACACAATGGGATACTAGCTTAATCCAGTTATTAGGATTGACATGTATGACCTTAAATTGCCTTGGTAAGAACCTAACAACTTTAGGATACAACTAAAGGGCCCACATGAGCTATTAAATAAACAATTTAAAACATAAAATAATTTAATTAAAATATAATACATACTTCAAAGGATTTTGAATGATCTTTCACCATATTAAATAAACAATAAATCGTCTTTGCTTTGTTATGAAAAACCATTTGTTACATATTGCTAAACAGGATCAACAAAATGAGATAAAGATAAGTTTCAAAGTAAATTTGAAACAAAAGATCTTCCAAAGGGTCCAAAGAGAAGTTTCAAAGTAAAATTGAGCGATGAAAAGTGAATATGACAAATATGATGCACAACACATCTACGTTTTTTTGTTGTTGTTCTTATTAGCTTTTGTTTCAATTATGAATGTTGAAGAAAATATATAGTTGGTTGAGACGACTTTACATAATTCCCCATTAAAGGTAAAAGTACAATGTCGTGTCACCTTTTAGGCTGACTTATCAGAATGACTGAATTTGAGTCACCTTTTATGTTGAAGAAAATATATAGTTGGTTGAGACGGCTTTACATAATTCCCCATTAAAGGTAAAAGTACAATGTCGTGTCACCTTTTAGGCAAACTTATCTTAAAATTTTTTTTTTTTTAAACATATGATCTTGATAAAATTATTCTAGCTAATTTATATATGGTTTCACACTTTTCCAATTGTAAATGTCTATTAAATGCATGTTTTATACTAGTTAGTATCCAATTACTAAAAAATTATAATTATTTCATAAAACTGATGTTTCAATAGCTCTTACTATTTATTTTGTTATTTTTTTAATAACATATAAACACCATTTTATAGAGCTCAAAGTCAAGAATATTCTCATATAGAGTTCATAGTGTTTTAATTAGATATAGTATATTGTAATTAAAAATTCTACAAGTACGTATTTTAACACTCAAGAAAATGTCAATTTTGAGAAAGAAAGAAAATATTCAATAATATTAAAAAAAATTAAAAAATTATATGACATTCTAGAGAAGAGAGTCCTCTTCTAGAATATATAATTTTTCTTTTGGTTGGAATATGTTTATTTTGAAAAATGTGGTGGGAGATGAAAACTATCGATTTGAATAAGTTGAAATTTGAATCATTATAAAAGAGAAAACGTAGGTCTAAAGCCCATTTTTATTTTTGATTGTTCTAGCTACATATATTATCGATAACATAATCTAAGATCAAAGGAAAATAAGTTTATTTCCATATAGTTTTATGGTAGGAACTAGACCCCTAATTTCCAGTGCTTTTCAGCAACTAAAATTTATCTTTAAGAAATAGGAAAATATATAATTTCTTATTCCAAATAATTATTAAAAATTATAATCCTCAAATTCATCAATTTCTACACATTTCATTAGTTTACTTCGTTTTAAAATTATAAATAATAATATTAGTTTTATGTCCTTAAATGTGAACAACTACACTTTTGTTAACCTTTTCCTTTGTAAAAGGGTGACACAGGTTTGTGCTTTCACCTTTAAAAAATGTAAAGAAGACCATCACTGTGCTTAAGGTAGCAACAATACACACTGTCCTCTGCTTTTTACAAGCATTAGATGTTACATCCCAATTTTTGACCTAATTTTAATTTTGCTCATAGTCATTAGATTGAACACATTTTTCTTTCATAATCATGTGAAGTAGGTAGTTATTTATATTCATTGTATTAATTGTTAATGAAGATGGTTGTTATCCATTATTTGTCATGTGATGTTTAGCAGTTGCTTGATTTTGGAATTATGGTTAATAATTAAATTCTTTTAAATGTTATATGAAAATAATTATAGAACTTGTTATTATCGTGGATCTATTGCACGGGTGATTGCAGGAGAAGATGAAGGGGGGAAGCATTTGTAAATGGGATCAACGAAATGGGATACTAGCTTAGTCCAGTCATCGGGATTGATAGGTATGACCTTAAATTTCCTTGGTAAGGACCTAGCAACTTGAACTCCAGGATACAACTGAAGAACCCACATGAGCTATTAAATAAACAATTTAAAACATAAAATAATTTAATTAAAATATAATACGTACCTCAAAGGATTTTGAATGATCTTTCACCATATTAAATAAATAATAAATCATGTTTGCTCTATTATTAAAATTTTTTTGTTACATATTGCTAAACGAGATCAATAGAATGGGATACTAGCTTAGTCCAGTCATCAGGATTGATAGGTATGACTTTAAATTGCCTTGGTAGGGACCTAGCAACTTGAACTTCAAGATACAATTGAAGGACCCACATGACCTACTAAGTAAACAATTTAAAACATAAAATAATTTAATTAAAATATAATACGTACCTAAAAGGATTTTGAATGATTTTTCACCATATTAAATAATCTGGTCCTTTAATCTAAAATTTATAGTAGTCATTGCGAAAATGTGTCTCCTCCTACTTAAGGCATCAACCACTTTGTTTTCCTTGCCTTTGATGTAACTTATGTCAAATTCATAGTTTGCTAAGAATTCTAGCCATCTTCTTTGTCTAGCATTAATATTTGGTTGAATAAAAATATATTTTAGGCCATGATGGTCAGATCATAGATCAAAAGGTTTTCCAATCAATTAATGTATCCACATTTGAAGAGCATGAACAATAGCTGCTAATTCTAGATCATGAGGGGCGTAATTTTGCTCATAATTCTTCAATTTCCTAGATTCATATGCAATTACCTGCTCATCCTGCATTAGCACACCTTCTACTCCTTCTCCTAATGCATTAGTTATAACAAAAAATTTATTTTGTGGGTTAGGTACTCTTAATATGGGTGTTGTGGTTAACTTTTCCTTCAAGCATTCAAAAACTGATTGACATTTTTCTATCCATACAAACTTCCATCCCTTTCTGTGAAGTGATGTATTCGAGTAGGCTATCTTGGAGAAATTCCTACCAAACTTCCTATAGAACCATGCCAATTCCATGAAATTTCTAACTTCTATCACATTTTTAGGTATAGGCCATTCCTCAATTGCTTTGATTTTTGACGGATCTACAACTATTCCTTGAGTTGATATAATGTGACCTAAATACTAAATTTCCTTTTGATAAAAAGTGCACTTACATAATTTTTCATATAATTTATGTTCTCTTAACCTTTGTAAGAATTTTTCTAGATGTTCTTGGTGTTTTTCCTCATTCTTTGAATAGATTAGAATATCATCTATAAAGACTAGTACAAACTTATCTAGGCAATCTTTATGTAGCTCTTTTTAAAATGCAACCCTTTTTTTTTATAGATTAGTACAAAGTTTTTAAAATGCAACCCTTTTTTATGTAAGAACTTTTGGGTTTCAGGATCCTTGTAAAATTTATTTTTCTTAATCAAAAAATTATCTAGGCAATCTTGGAATATGCTATTCATTAAGTTCATAAAATTTGCTAGAGCATTGGTTAACTCGAAGGGTAACATTCTGAATTCATAATGCCCATATCTGGTTTTACATGTAGTTTTGTTAATATCTTCATCCTTAATACGAAGCTGGTGATATCCTGACCTTAAATCAAATTTTAAAAATATTGTTGCACCTTTAATTTGATTAAAGAGGTAATCAATTCTAAGAAGTGGATACTAATTCTTGATAGTAACCTTTTTGAGCATTCTATAATCTATGCATAATCTCATGGTTCCATCCTTCTTCCTAACAAATAGTACTAGGGCTCCCCATGGTGATACATTGGGCCAAATTAGTTTCTTATTTAAAATATCTTGTAATTGTATTTGCAAATCCATTAATTCAGTGGTGGTCATTTGATATGGTGCCTGAGAAATGGGTTATACTCCTGGTAACAAATCTATGGTAAAATCAAAGACTCGAGATGGAGGTAGATCAGGAAGTTCTTTAAGAAACACATCTTGATAATTCTTTAGGTAGGGATATTTCTCTTCAAAAGATTCCTTAAAATTTTCTCTAATTTCCCAATCTTAAAAAATGTAGTCATCTCCATTTGTGGTGTTTATAGGATTTCTCATATATTCAACTCTTACTGCAAAAATATCGTAGCCTTTTCTTCCACTTTCCTTAAGTTGCATGGAAGATATCTGTTTTGATTTAATTTCATATTTAATCCCTATAATGCTTACAGGTTTGCCTTGGTCATCCAAACAATCTATAGTTTTAGCAAGACAATCCACCTTGGCCTTATGCTCACTAAGCCAATTAATGCCTATAATAATGTCATAAGATCCAAGAGGTGCTACATACAAATTCATTCCAGTGGAGAAATTTGAAAAGTCAACCCGAGCCTCAAAAAACATTACTCTACCTTAGCCCTTGACTGGTTTGCATACTCGACTGTCCATGGTTTTTCCATAATACTAGATCTCTTTGGAAATCTACTTAATAGTTTAGGTGATATAAAACATTCAGAAGCTCCAGTATTAATTAAAATAGAGACAGGGTTCTTGTAGAACTTACTTGGAGTTTCAATCAGGCCTATTTCTTGTTCTGCTTGTCTGTTGTCAAGGGCTACATGGATTCTTTGCTGATAAACATGCTGCTATTGTGGAAGAGGTGGCCGGAGAGGATGATTAGTGTTGGGCTTGATGAGGCATTTATTAGCATAATGATCTCCCCCACAATTGTAACATCCTGAAGGTGGCCCCTTATTTTCATTTCTCTTAGTATCTTTACTTGTACTGAAATTACTTTTAAAATCCTTGATTTCATTTTCTTTTGATTCTGGCTTGCTAAACTTATAATCCTTAAATTATAATACTAAGTTTCTAGATTAGATTGTGTAAAGACTTTTATCATCAACGTTTTGACTTCTTGCTCTCTCATCCTGATGATGGATCACGTAGTGTGATTCAAAATGTTGATGATAAAAATCTTTACACAATCTAATCCAAAAACTTAGTATTATAACTTTCATGGATTGTGGAAATCTGATCACATTAGTTCTTAAATTATTTTTCTAAGATTTGGTATCTATACTTTCTGTATTCCAATTTGTTTTCCTTTTATTATCTTGAATGGAGACATCTCTTTTGATTTTATATTCTTGTCGGACAACCTTCTCTAAAGCTTCTTCTGTGGTTTGAGGAGTGAGAACATTAACTACTCCTATTCTATTATTCAGACCCATGATGAATTTTCTCACTTTTAGATTTCTATCTTGTTGATATGGTGGTACATACTTCAGTAGTCAGGTAAATTTCTCCTAGTACTTGTGTACAGTCATGTCTCTTTGCTTCAGTTTTTGAAAATCTAACAATTTTTTGTCATAAAAGGTTTTGGGTAACCAATGATTCCTAAAAATAGTTACAAATTTTTCTTAGGTAATTTCAGTAGTTTTAATGTTTTGCTCAACCTTGGTGTTTCCCCACCATGTAGCAACCTCTCCAACATAGTCCAATATATTCCCCAAACTACTTTTGAGGTTTTTGAAAAGTTCTTAATTTCAAAGTACTGTTTCATTTCAGTTAAGTAGGTCTCTGCATCCTCTCCAGATTCATAACCAACAAATTTGGTGGTTTAATTTTCTTAATATCTGTGGATAGATCACTCACTATATCTTATTTCTTTTGTTTTTCAGTTTGAGTGGGTGAAGCTTGTGAGGTTCTCTTGTTGTGTTCAGAGACTTCTGTCTCTATTTTGAGAGGAGGCAAGGGTTGCATTTCCTCTTGGTTTTGCCTCATTTGGGCTGCCATCTCATTCATTCTTTTTTCCATATTATCCAGCTTTAGTTATATTTCTTACAAAATCTAAAGTAATAAATCAATGGATGATTGTGTATTTTCATGGACCATGTCATGACCTGCAACGTTCTCATCATTGCTCATTTTGTTTATTTACTGGTTTAACCTAGAAATTTACAAAATTTTGTGTCAATTTATTGTATACATATTTTAAAGTGTGCCTAAAACAAATTAAAAGAGTTTTGCGAGTGAATATAACACACGAATAAACCAATTTATTTAATTAACTTTAATACTTTTGTTGTTGCATTTATGACAACCTTATTTTAAAAAATTCCTTTACTGAGGATGTTTACATTATGGAATCTAAATTTTTCTTTTCAACATTCAATTCTAATTTAGATTTGTACATATCTTGCACCATCCAGGATCTGTGAAAATGCAGAAGAGAGTTGCCTTGATGAGCGTTCCAATTTTGAAAAGTTTATTTCTATATGTTTCTTTACTAGCAAGAGTCAACCTGACTCTTTCCTTCTTCATTCATTGAAAGGCTTGGTTCAGAGTTTCATTCCTGGGGCATAGAGAAGCAAGTGTAATTGAAGTTTGGCATGTTTTTGATTAAGTACAAGAAGATGGGATGTCATGCCTTCTTGCGATGTGTTTCACGTACTTGCATCTTGTACATTTATTCTAAAAACTTTCATGTTTATTAGTAAGTAGTGTGCCCTAGGTTTAGTGTCAAACCTAGTGCTCTAATACCATATGTAACAAACGGTTTTTCATAACAAAACAAAGACAATTATAGAGAGTTTTTCCCAAGAAATTATTGAACAAATAACTGAATTCCTTTTCATGGACATTAACTGTTTTAACTACTAACACTTAATTGAAATAACTGTATCAATGATCAATTTAACTGAATTTAACTCTAACTATATTATTGATTAACTAAAATAATTGTATCAATGATCATCTGTAATAACTGGAATACTGATTAACTATCTTTTTCTACATACAAGGAAAGTAAATGCTTAACATGAAAAGAAGAAAATAAAATAATATTATGGTGTCACCTTATTTTATATCTATGTGTACATACATAGGTATATATTATAATAATATGGTGAAAGATCATACAAAATCTTTTGAGCTACATATTATATTTTAATTAAATTATTTTATATTTTAAATTGTTTATTTAATAGCTCATGCGGGTCCTTCAGTTGTATCTTGAAGTTCAAGTCGCTAGATCCTTACCAAGGCAATTTAAGGTCATACCTGTTAATCGTGATGACTGGCAAGGCAATTTAAGGTCATACCTGTCAATCGTGATGACTGGACTAAGCTAGTATCCCATTCTATTGATCCCATTTAGCAATGCTTGCCCCCTTCATCTTCTCTTGCAATCACCCGTGCAATACTTCCATGATAATAACAAATTCCATAATAATTTTCACATAAACATTTAAAAGAATCTAATTATTAACCATAATTCCAAAATCAAGCAACTGCTAAACATCACATGACAAATAATGGATAATGATCATCTTCATTAACAGTTAATACAATAGATATAAATAGCTACCTACTTCACATGATTATGAAAGAAAAATCCGTTCAATCTAACGACTATGAGCAAAATTAAAATTAGGTCAAGCCAATAGTGGCATGTTCTGATGGTTAAGTTGTTGTGTTGTTATCCTTGCCATCAAGGTTCAAATCTCATGGGGATGAGGTCCCCCGTTTGTGGCCTCACTGGTTCATAGCTCCAGGTCAAAGCGTTTACCCCTCTTGAAAATAAAATTAGGTCAAAATTTGGAATGTAACATTAGAAGTGGGGAGAGATGACAGTGTTGAATGGTTTTGTGAAACATCTTATACCAACTATTAAATTATATAAATAAAATAGAGGGACAAATCAATTATAGTGCGTATTTCTTAGATTTCTAAATTAATAAAATAATTTTTTGAAGAATAGTTTAAATTAAAATTTTAGAAATCAAAATAATAATAAATTTCTCTATCTTGAAACCAAATTTGAATGTGTCAATATAAGTATTATTGTTTATAAAGTTTTCAAAAAATAAATAAATCAAAGCCTCAGTGAAACAAAACAAATCCCAAATGACTCCAATGAAAATCAAATAAATGTAAGTTTGAATGCATATAAAATAAAATAAAATAAAGTAGTTGTTCTTTGCCCAACACAAAAGTGAGTATCTAAACATGATTTATTTTGATTTGGTTATGATGGTTAGCTTAGAGCACAAGTTCAATTTGGAAGAGTATGTTTTGCACTTTCAGTGAACAAACCTAATAATAATTCCAAAGACCTAATTTTATTAAAGAGAACTGAAAAAAATCCAAGCTACTAATTACAGGAACTAAAACTTCAATTCTATCTTTCACGAACTTAAAAATATATAAGATTGTTTATGAATGAAAGCTGAAATGAGAAGTTTAAATACGAACTTAAAAATATATAAGATTGTTTATGAATGAAAGCTGAAATGAGAAGTTTAAGTAAGCCAACACGATGAATGAAAGCCAATATAACTATTGGAAGAGTGGGGGCAGCCACGTTTACATTCCATTATCCGCTTTAGAAGGAAGGTAAAAAATTATGGTCATTGTTCCCAAAAAAGTGTGTATAAGACCCCAAAGGTCTTATCTAATAAGAGAAAAGAAAATTATATATAAAAATTGATAAACTTAAAAAATGAGCATGTAAACATTAGTATAACTATAAATAACTTATATATAATAGATTTAGTTGTTTGTTATTGGTTAAAAAATATCAAATAATAAAGAGTTACAATGGTAGTTGCCTACCGGCAAGTATTCATAATCTTCTATTCAAAACTTGAAGATTCAATTATATTTTCATTATAATCAAATTTCTGATACTACAATACATCAATAGGAATTTGCTTCTCCGGTATTTTAAGTAGGCTGCTATTCTTTGAATATGTCTTTTTTTATTGTGAAAGAGAGAATGCCCTTTTAAAGACTCGACCTTGGGTACTTGTAAAAAAAATGCAAATAGTTTGTGATATTAATAAAAACTAACAATTGCCTTGTATCAATTAAATTTTTTTTTTTAAATTTGAAAAAAACCAAATAAATATTCAATCCATAAATTGAATAAAAATCAAAAGTTTTTAAAAGAAAACTACAAATTACAAACTTTGTAACTATAAAACACAAACCATAAACATAGAACATATGCAATCTTCCTATTGGGAATGAATTGGACCGCTTAAACACTGTACACTAAACTTATTGGGAATGAACTGGACCGCTTAAACACCGTACACTAAACTTAATTTCAAAACTAGAAGTGTTAAATAGTCAAAGGGCAACAAATTAATTAAAAAAACAATTTCTCATAAACAAAAAAATTAATTAATGACAATATTTTCAATTACTAAGGACAGCTAGTTATTTAGCAAAAACTTATTAAAAACCAGTTATATTATGGTAAAAAGTTAATTTTATATTTAAATAGAATCTGAAACTTGAAATCTACATAATATATGGAAATGGGTAACTCGGTATTGTAGGCAACAAACAAATTGTGATCTAATGAGATTGGGTGATCCAATAACTACTTTTCATTGTTCATAAATTTAGTAGGTTGGAAATGAAGGCACGTAGATTTATAATTTTGACAATAAAACAACAATTGGTTCCATTCATACCATTCAATTGCAATTATTTGTAAAGCTGAAATATTATATTAAGATTTCAAAACAACATCTGTCAAATGCAATTAAGCGTGGCAGAAGTATTTGGTAATGTGTATTCATAGTTCTGCAAATATCTATAATTAAGAAGCACCATGTGTGTCTCTACACATCTTGGTTTCCTGCTCTATAAGAGCTTGAGATGGTTTGAGAAGTTGAGTGAGTTGTAATGTTTCTTAAAATGAAGCTTAACTTCATTGGAGTGTTTTCTTTTCTTTTTCCTTTCATGTGAGGATCTAATTAAAAACACAAGGTAAGGTTTTATTAAGTATTTATGCAATGAATTTACTAATGAATTTATTAAGTCTTATTTATAGCCACTATTTTTTCCATTGATTCTTTTAAATCTTTTTATATACCTAATTTGAAATATTATGTGTTTATTCTTTTTGGACTCTTAAAATCTTTATATTTGAAAAATAAATTAACAATTATAAATAATTTTCATATTACACATTGTAAATATTTATGTTTAAAATGTAAACTATTATTATAACCAAATAAAAATTCAATTCCATATAACCATCATATATAAACTATTATTATTACTAAAATTAACAAAATGAACAATAAAAAATCAATAAAAAAGTGAAATTATCAATACCTGTTTAGTTTTAATTATAAAATTAATTATAAATTTAAATGATAATTTTAAAAGTAATTATATATTCATTATAATTTATTTTTTAGATATAAATATTTAATAATCTAATAACATGCAAATATTAAGATATATTATATACCAAATAATTTTTGATATAATTGACATTTAAGGGTGCTATTTAATTTTAAAGATTTTATAATGTTTCTAATTTAAAAAATTTGAATCTTATTTAAAAAATACAATTAAAATTACCATAGTTAGTAATATCTATATTACAAAAATTGAGCTACCATTTTGAATTCACTAATTTGTATGGAGATTGTTAACATATTACTTTTTAATTAGTCATATTATACCTATATTTTATCCAATATTGATCAAAATACATGAACTCAAAATTATAATAAAATTTTCAAATAAAAAAATAAAAAAAAATTTCTTACACATAAATTAAATTAAAATTATATCTATTATTTTATTGAAGGCAAGCACTTAGCCACTATGTCTCCCTTGTTATTTTTGTGAGAAAGTTATCTATGCCACTTAAATAATTGACAATAACTGACCATGACCAATGTGAAACGTAGAAATTTATTTTTAGAATATTGAGATCTATAAATTTAATATATCTTATGAGTGTATTTTAATTTTGTTTATATGAGTGGATACTGTACAGTTTACTGTTTCTCTTTGTGCCCCATGCCTAACTATACATAATTTAGACAGAGAGATGAATTTCTCTATACATAATTTAGATAGAGAGATGAATTTATCATACTGTAAAGATAGATAAGAAAATAGGATATCTAAGAGAGATGAATGTCTCATATTGTAAAGATAGATAAGAAATAGGATATCTGAGAACACGAGATATTGAAATAAAGATCAATCCAAACATAGTATTCTTGGACCGAGTTAGAATTGCATCTTTGAGGACTTCTCCACAACTAACCAAGAACGGAAGTAAGAGTCAATGAATATCTAGATTTAAATATAAATATGAACGTGCATATTTATATTTAAATCTAGATATTCACTGATCATACTTGTTTTTCCAAATGTCTTTTGTAATATAAGTTGAAATATTTTTAAGGCTATCAATATTGATTCTAGTATTTTCAATAGTCACTATTAGAATGTTGAATCTCCTTTAGCATCGTTGTAACAATGGAGTCAGAATCCATAAAAGATCTCATGCACCTAGCAGTATCACTCACAAATGTCTCACGTGAAATTTTGGCCATGGTCCACGGTCATCTAATATTGTGAATATCACCTACAAGCAAAGAGGTTAGATCCATACACATTAGGTGAAGATGTGCACAAGTGGGATAAAGAACTAGTAGCCATTAGGATAAAGAACTAGTAGCCATCACGATACAGAACAGGTAGCCACTGATGAGGATACCGTAAAATTGGTATAGGTATTTTTATTACTTCACTGTTTAAAACAATAAAAAAAAATTCAAGTTATATCTTTTTCAAACAAAGAAACAAAATTCAAGTTATATAATGCTCTAAATTTTAAATATTGATAAATGATGGAGTAAGTATTTAAAAGAAATACCATTATACTTAACAAGTACTTATCGTTAGTTTTAGTATAAATTTAGTTTTCATTTAATAAATTTATTATAGTACATAGAATATTTAAATTAATAAAAATATTATATAGTATTTTTATAATAATAATATATATAATAATTTTCTTTAAAAATTGTATAATATAAGTATATATAATATTTTTAATTAAATGAAAAAAGTTTATTTGTAAAATATAATATTAAAAATATAATATGAAAAATTCTAAAAAGTATCAAAGTGTATGTTTTACAATTCGAGTTAAAATGATGTAATTCACATAATAAAAAATATAACTCTCCATGAAATTTGGTCTATATAAGAGTTAAAATTATTCATCCAGTCAAATCATAGAAAAATATTTTATAGACTATGTTTTGGCTATTTTGATTTGATAGGCTTACTATGTTTTGATTGTTTTGATTCCATCCACATTACAGTCGAGGCCAACCAAATGAGAAAAATTAAAACATATCCCATTTGAATGCTAACTAAACTATTGTCACAGGGTTGAGGGAGGGTCACTACCTTTAAAGTGGCCTCATTTTTGCCATAGAATATTAAGGTATTCCATACGATCACTAAGCCCTATAGTTCTGTAGGGCCATGCATTATAAAAATCACTATTTATTTTCATTAGATATATAGGTAGGTTAACTTGAATAATGTTTCTATCTGACTTATTTATTTGGCTATTCTTAATATCACATACTGTAAAGGAAAAATTTAACTTAAAAAGTAAGTCAATTTTAACAATTTAACACTTTTAACCTAGGAACCAAGCTTAGTATATGATATTTAAACAATCCTTGTACTCACTATTCATACAATGCAATGATGCACCCATTGATCCTATAGATACCATGGTTTGTACTCCTCCCATTAGTGTCCTAGCCTTTGTTATTCATTACTAGTGAACTGTTAAATAGGAAAAATAATTACATTTGAATATGTTGTAGGAAATTAAAGTTGAGACAAGAATAAAGCATGCACAGATGGGAATGAGCTAATGCCACAATATACTCCTTGCAACTGCCAATCTGCTTGTGGAAATGGATGTTCTTGTTTAAAGAAAGGAACAAGCTATGAAAAGTATTGTGGGTAAGATGAATATAATTATGTTTTTTAGGTTAATTTTGTTGTTGAATCCAGTGTTCATGAGATTATGTATATGGGGTTTTTTTTGAATTAAATATTGGGCATTCCTTCTTACACATTCACAATGTTGGATTTGCAAATGTTCAAAAAATTGCAAAAATTGATTCAGAGGGTGTCATTGTGTGAAGAACTAGTGTTTGAATCGCTGTTGTCCATGCTTTGTAGGTGATCATGAATGTGATCTAGATATTTGTCAAAGTTGTTGGTTCAAGTAATTTTCTATTTCCTTATGTATTTTTCTTTCCATTTTCTTTTAGTCTGATTAGTCTCTTGTGATAATACTCATTTACACTAATAGTTTATATCTCTAGTGTAATACATCCATTTGTTTGTCATCTTGATTGTTGTGGAATGAATGGATGTTTTTTTTCAAAGCTTCCACATCTTTTATCTCTCATTTTCCATCTAATTTAAATGTTAGGAAGTTAAAAAGGCATATTTTCACCATGTTATCTTTGAGTTTTGTAATTTTTTGTGAAACTTAGGTGACCTTGGGCTTCTTGTAGTCTATGTGCTTTTGAATTAAGTAGTAGACAAACAACACTTTAGATACACATTAATAGAATATTAACATCTGAAAGAACAAAGTAGACAGTAACCCACTGCAATTTACCTCTATCAAAAACCATAATAAAGAAATTACTAAACATTATAGTTGCAACAGGTTATCTATTAAATGGATTGTGTATGCTATTTTTATAAGTGAAATCTGTATACTACCGGGTCGTCAATTACGATTGTAATTCTTATTCATTTAAGCAGTTGAATTTTATACATTCTTTACTTTTCATTTTTATTATTTATATATATTTATTTGAGTTTATGTAGATTAGCAATAATCAAATAATTATATAGGTAAAGTCTAAGACTAAATGTTGTCAAGCTTAAATTAAAATGTTTTTATTTATAGTTTTATGGTCGTGAAATTAGACTTCTTGATGTTACTATGCCATCTCTCTTGATATCATTAATAAAATTTTGATTTATCTCATTTTTAATTATATATATTTTTCTTACACTTTTCTTTTTAATTTCAGTTATGGAGATGGATCATTAGGTTATTATCCAAATGAAGGCAGTTCTTATGAATGTAAAAATATGAGAATTCTACTATTTAAGAAGTGTCAAGTAAGAATTCTTTTTATTATATTGAATGTGCTTAATTTATTAGTATATCATTATTCAAAATCTAATAGTAATTTATCATGTTGTTGTTACAGTTTATAGAATTTTAGTTTGTTGTCTGTTTGATTTGTGTTGAATATGAAGATTTCACACAAGAATTATTATTCTATGTATTGTCTTGTCAATATAAACTAGTATTGCAGGGATTTCATCTTTACAAAATTCAGATAGTAGTGAACTTACTTTAAACAATGTATTTTTGGCTTTCATATATGTATTATATCATGCAATAATATTATTATGTCTATGTTATAATACCAAGTCCAACATAATGTAATAAATTATAAAAGACTCAATCCAATACTTTAAGTATTGGCAATCTTACATTTTATTATCTTCAACAATATTTAAATCTAATTTAATTTTAAGAATGAAAAGATTGAATAATATTATGAAAATTATTTTAATTAATTCTAGTAGACACATTGGAGCTTCTCTTTATAATTACAACTCATATTATGTACATTATGACATACTAAAATAATATCCTATTTTCAAAAAAATTTATCCCTAATTACTGTTCATCATCCCATTCAACACGCACCCAATACCCAATTCACCTATTTTCTTCTATAAACCCTCGTATTCCATCAAAATCCTTCCCACAATAAATGTAATATATTTCTTTAATTTTTAAGGGTAAGATGAAATGATGCTTCATTTTAATTTTTTAATCAATTCTAACATTTGAAGTGATAATTTAGTTTATTAACACTTATCATTTTACTATTCATAGGATTGCTATGGCTCTCTCAATTAAAAAAAAAAAAGATTGTCTCAACTTTGCTAAATTGTGTCCATATGCACATACACACAATAATGACATCATCCATTTTTGTAATTCAAGCTATGAATAAAGACATGTAACTAGATTCTATTAATGTATGAAGGTGCTAACGTGATTAAACTATTGCCAATGTCTTATATGGTATGAAGGTGCTGCTTGGGAGGTCTAATGTCTCTGGATAGGGGGTTTTCACCAAAGGTGATTTTAGTTTCAATTTACTCAATGTACAATGTGTACCAAATTTATTTGTAAGCTATTAAATTTAAATGGGTTATCAGAAAAATGTGAAAAAAATGAGTACATTGGAGAGTATATAGGGGAATTGATTTCACATAGAGAAGCTGAAAAGGGAGGAAAAAATAATGAGTAAGAAAATTCTTCATCTCTCTTTGACTTGAATTAAAGGTAACTTATAACCATTTAAATCCCTAATAACTGGTTACTCTTTTGTACATTTGGAATCTAAATTTGGGCTATAATTGACAATTGTAGGTATTGGGAAACTACAGAATGTGCTTGATGCCCATCAGATGGGCAAAAAAACGAGTTTCTTAAATAATTCAAGCACACGTAATTTCTATGCAAAGGTAGGTATCTACTTACAAATGCATGAAATATAGACCAGTTTATATTTGTCTTAGATAGATAATTTGACATATGGTGAGTTCATTGACAGGTAATGATGGTTTGTGGTGATCATAGAATTAGTATTTATACAAAGAGAAACATTCAAGCAATGAGGTAATATTTATGTAGAGAGAAACATTCAAGTAGGTGAGGAGCTCTTTGTTGATTACAAATAAGTCACACACAATACCAAAGTGGATGAAGCAAAGGGAACAACTAGCATGTAAAAAAGAACTCTTTGAAAAGTGTAATGCATCAGCTAAAAGAAAATGATGAAATTGAATTATTTTGTACAAACATTTGAAGAGGGGAAGGATGAAGACTAATGAGACTTATATTGTAACTACCATGTGTGATATCTAAACAATATTTTCCTAGATTTATTGAAAAGGGTAAATAGTTTAGTAGTCATTTGGATCCTTTGACGGAGAGTGTAAATAATATGATATGGTGAATCTAAATTATTTTTATATATATTTTGGTTTTAAACATTCTTAAAAGTGAATGCTAATATGAACTCTAAGGGCATGTTTGACTGCTAGAATATGAATAGAAAATTTGGAATATGTTTTTTATTTTTCTGTTTGGTTCATAAGGAATAGGAATACATGTTCCCATTTTGCCTCTAAAATGATCTTATACCCATTACACAAAATAGTTTTTATTGGAATAGTCATTCCTATTCCCAATAAGCATTCCTATTCTTCATTCCTATGCTTGCAACCAAACAGGTGCTAAGAGAATTTAGATACACATTATAACTATTCTATTTTATATCTAAAAATTATTTTTACGTGGTAAAAAAAACTTGTTTTGATTTTGATTTTTAAATAAATGATTTAAATTTTTTTTTTATCAATAGGTATTTTACAATGGGAAATGGTGGAGTACAATGGTGTGAGTGTGCTAATGTTAACTTTTATCTTTTTAGGTTGAATTTGATAACCTTAACACATCAAATTTTTAAATATTATTATATTAAACACAATATGCTTTTAAAAATAATTTAATAAAAACCATTAAAATTATAATATTTGGAGATATAAATCATTAATTTTTTAAAGAAATCAAAATAAAAAAGAAAAGAAAAATAAAGGAAATATAAATAGTTATGGGAGTAGTAAATTAAATTTTAACAATTTTATAGATAGATTTATTTAAGAAATCTATACTAGCTTATACAATTTATAATTCTTTAGAGCTTTTTATAGACGTCTTTGGAGTAGCATATCATAAATTTGAATATTTTCTACATACATACATACATATACATATACATATACATATGTATGTGTGTGTGTATATATATACATACATGTATGTATGTATATATATATATATATACACATGTATGTATGTATATATATATATATATATATATATATATATATGTACATACATGTATGTATATATATATATACATACATACATGTATATATGTATATATATATATATAGATATATATATATATATATGTATATATATGTGTATATATATATGTATAGATATATGTATGTATGTATATATATACATTATGTATGTATATATATATGTATATATATATATATATATACATATATATATATACATACATACATATATACAGACATACATACATATATCTATACATATATATATACATACATATATATATATACATATGTATATATATATGTATATATACATATATATATATATGTATATATATACATATGTATATGTATATGTATACATATGTATATATATATGTATACATATGTATATATATATGTATATATATACATATATATACATATATGTACATATGTACATATGTACATATGTATACATATGTACATATGTACATATACATACATACATACATATATATATATATATATATATATCTATATATATATGTATATGTATGTATGTATGTATGTATTGAAGAAGAGAACGAAAACTTCTTCACTTATAAACTATTCAATACATATTATAAATATTTCATTTGATATCTATATATAACTTCTTTTGTTTTTCATTGAACACAAGGAAAACCAAGTTTCAATTGTACAATTTATTGGACTTTTGGAGTCTCACATGAAGATTTTTTTGGCATTATTTTTTAGTTCTTTATAGGGCTTTCCAAAGATGTTTGAAATTTTGAATTATTTAATTTTTTAAATCTAAAATAAATTGGTCATGATGTAAGCAAGTTAATTTATAGAGTTATTATTTATTTAATTTTATTATAAATTAGTATATGCTTAATAAGAAAATGATACATAATTGAGAAATATCTTTTTATTAATTTTAAGGCAAAATATACAATTATATTTTATTAAATTTTAAATCATAAAAATTCTATCCATATTTTTTATGACATCTTTGGTTTATTTTGAATCAAGTTAATCCTAGATTCTCTTATCAACTTATAAGATGCACATTTCTTAGAGAATTTGGTTGATGTCAAACACTCCAACCCCTTTCATCACTAATTCCTCAATTTATTTATTCTTGAAACTAATTTTTTAGAAATAATATTAGACACCTATAGTCATATAGTTTACCCAAGTCACTTGTAATGCCACATATACAATATTAGTTATTAAAATTTGAAGTTCAAATTAATACCTTTTCAACCATTTTACTAGCCATTGAAACATAAAATAGTACATATTTGATTGATTTATGTGTTGGTTTATTATTTAATTAAGCAAAAGAAGGGTTTGAGGGAACTAAAAACCCTATTTACAAAGAGATTACATCACATAAAGAATTAAAGACCCCTAGAAAGAAACAAACCAAAAATAGACCCAACTTATCAACAAAGAGCCACCAAAGGGCTAATGGACCATCAACAAAATATCAATAGTGGGCTAAAATAAAGGACCAAATAATTAAACCATAGAATTCAAGGTCCCAATGACCTATTTCTTACTTGACTCATCTTCTAGACCACATTCTTTAGCTCCAAAGTCTCCTCCGGACTAGATTGAGCCTTCTTCCTAGTACTATCTCTAGTTCTTCTTTCTAGGCCAGCAATCAACACAAAACTTTCCTCCATTTCATTCTCAACATTAACAACAACATTATCTCTAATTCTTCTTTTTAGGCCAGCAATCAACCCAAAACTTTCCTCCATATCATGCTCAACATTAACAATAGCATTAGACTAAAGAGATTTCTCCAACTTAGCCATCATGGTTTTTATGCTATCGTTTGAATTCTTAGTTTAGATTCTTGTGAGATTCATGCACGACCTTCTTCAAAGTATAGTTAGTCCTGTGTGCCCTATAGCTAAGATCCTCCATCTTCCCTCCATACATCAACCAGTTCTTCATAATCTTGTGCAAAATCTAGAAACCTCTTCTTCTCCTTTAAAATTTGCATAGAACTAACATAAGGAGGAGATAGGGAGTTAAAAATTTTCTTTTGCAGATCCTCAACATTAGTGGAAAGAGCATGAAACTTCAAATTTAGGGCCTTCATTTCATGGAATGAGATGGAAGGAATAGAGAGCACCCTCTTTCATAGTTTGTTAAACCTAATGGTAATTTCTTCTTTTGTAACTTCAAAATAACTCAACAAAATACAAATAGAGGAGGATCTAAAGTTCTTATTCTGATCATCTTTAGACTCCTCGAAATGGGTCTATGAAATGAAAAACATCATGATCAACCCCACCCTCATTATCCTCCAACAAAGGAACCTTGCCTTTACCTATGTCATCAATGCCTATCTTGGACATAGAGGAACCTATACCCTCCTTATTCTTTATTAGTTTTATCTTTTTTTACAGGTGGAGAAGGAGTGACATCTTAGGAACTAGCATCTTGGCTAGCCTGCAAACTCTCATCTTAAGTCTCCATCCCCCTATCTTCCTATTCAAGCCTATGCTTAGACAACCCCTTGTTAGTCAAAGAAACATAAACCCTTTTATTAAGAGGAGGAGGGAGCTCCTTCAAATCATCTTAAGTCTCTGTCTGATGATTTTCCTAAGCATCCTTGACCTTTGAAGAACCCATTTTAGAGGACTAATTGAATTGCATTTTCTTACTAGAAGGATCGATGATCACGTCCTCCTCACCCTAGTGTCCTCCCTATCCCTTCATCAAAATTTTCACTCCCAATAGTCCTCTTTTCCTATTTGATTCTAGAATGGGGCGTGGTCACCCAAATATATTCACATATAAGAAGAATAAGGGCCTTAGTGAAAAACTTACATGTTATTGTTATGCTTCTAGATTTTAACACTTGACTTAAAGGTTGACATCAAGTAAAAAGAGAAAGAAATAAAACCTCTAAGACTAAAATAATTCAACATAATGAAATGATACCAAATAATCTTAGTGTATTTTTATCTAGAGTAAATTACTTCATGATGGGATTAAGTAATTCCCTCCATATTTTCTCAATTTTCTTAAATTAATCAGTAGAAGATTTACCTTTCTCTAGAAACTTCCTCTCCTAGTTTGAATTGGAAAATCTAATAATCACACTCTCATAGGTCTTCATGTCCTTATAAAATTTCATCCCCTTCATCAAAAGACTAGTAACCTTAGCAAAAACCATAACCAAATTTTGAATAGGTATGACCATTGGTAAATAAATTGCATTTACTGAGAAACTTTTGCAAAATAGTTGCTTGACAATATTTTAGCAACTAAGGTGGAAGATTAATCCAAACTTGATTTTGTATATCTTCTTACATGCTCTTCATTTTGATAGCTCATTTGCCATGGAACCTTATCATTTAAAGGTATGTTTCTCTCCTCACTATTATATTTTACATCTCTTTTTTAGTCTATAATTTGTTTTAAGTTTTTAATGAATCTAACCACCCAATATTTCTACTATTAATGCAGAGAATTTCCTAAAGGGGCCTCTATATCTCTTGTCTTCTTTGCATCACTCCTTATTTCATTCTAGAGATTTTATTTCTCATATTTGAGGTATCTATAGGTTAGTTTGTTGTAGAGTTTTATCTAGCATACATTTCTTGAAAAGACATTTAAACTTTTTCTTGAAAACATGAATAAAAACTATATTTGTTTACTTGATTGTATATTTTTGTGATGGATCTAGCTTAAATATTTTCCTTCAATTCATATATTATATTTCACAATAGATCAAAAGGGATTTATAATTTTGTTTCAAATATTATGTACATCTTTTTCAAGTTTGATATTTCTCTTTTGCCTGGCTCACAGTCCTCCAATAATTTTTCAAAACCACATGTTGACCAGTTAGAGTTTGAGGCTTCTAGTCAATCAATTATTTTCATCCATTGTTTGTGCACCTAGAATCAAAGGTATGTAACTTTATCACTTGTAACTATAATTCAAATACACTACAAATGAGCAATCTAGTTACTTAGATATTCACCCAATGATATTGTATTTTTTAAATCAACTTACATATTCTCCTATAAGTCTTAAGAAATGTTTTTGTTCTTATAAAACAATATTACATATGTTTCTTTACTTGACACAATGCTAGAAATGAAATAGATGTATAGTATGAGATAATACCTTGGAAATTTATATGGAAAGAAACTATTTCAATAACATCACCTTAACATTATGCTTATGTTAGAAACCCATTGTGGAAGAAAACGTCCACAAGTAAATTTAGTAGGTATGGTTCAAACTCTACAATGGCTTTTTATAGAGAAAGAAAACTTAAAAGTATGCCAATGAAAACATACAATAAAGTAAAATATGAATGTTTCTCCATAGACCCAAGCTCAATCTTTTGTTGTGAACTAATTTTCTTTCCACATTCCAAAACTCTCATAACAATTAATAGGGGAAGATTTTTTTATGTATTTTTATGGCACAATTATAGTAAGTTAGATGAGTAGCATATTTTAAGCATGAGAAAAGGACTTGCTTCAAAGGTTCTTTGCAACATTTGGCAACTGATTAGTTAATGCATTAGATTTCTCTCAAGCAACTATTTACATACCCCATTGTAGTTGGTAATTTAACACACATGCTATTATGTCTCAAGGAAATATTGTTATGTATTGCTATAACATCCACCTACCCTTGTCATAATCATAATAGCAAAACCTTTTTTGTATAACTAAAACATCATTAACATGGACCTCCTTTTCTATGACAAAAATGTTAATAAATCCATACTGTGCTTTCATATTTCATATTTTTTAAATTTTCTTTCAACTTGGAGATCACGCCAGTGCTCTTTGTTTGAAGCTCGATGAATTGTCAATAGTATAATCATGTCAAGGAAATAATGTCAGAATTGACAATCTTCATATTGGTTCCAGACAATGTAGGAGGCGACCCTAGTTCAATATCAAGGATCAATAGTGGTCTTTCTTAGGTGATTTTCTTCCACTAGAGTACACACACACACACATGGTACTTTTGAGGAAGCAAGTTGGGGATAATTGAAACCACAACCCCATAAGCATGGATGACATGCATAGCTAAAAACTAACACATATTTGCATGTCTATTAGATATGTCTATAAGTTTTTTAAGTTATATAGACAGTTTTAGATGTCAGAATTATGAGTCCTATTGGTGAGGGATGCCCACAACAAGAAAGACAATTGAAACAACTAAAATACTAAAATACTTAGCTAAGAACTCACGTGTTAGATCTCAATCTTTAAATTCCCACCATCAATAAATTTATGAATTTCCTCAACATATACAACCTTTACATGTGAATACAAGAGTTGATCATAGAAGGTATATGCGTAGGTGCTCAACATGAAATATTTGTCAAAGCATTGTTGGGAGATGGCCTAGCCACAAATGCACTAGTGATATCCAAATATTACAAAATCATCACTAGTACATTTAGGGTTGGGTTAAGCTCCCAACAATGCTTTGGTAAAGATGCATGCTCCTCACCTATACATATACCTTCTTTGGGAAACTCTTATATGAATAGGTAAAGAGTATATATGTCGAGGAAATTCAGAAAGTTACTGGGGGTGGAAACTCAAAGATGGAGAGCTAACAAGGGAGTTCATAGTTATTTTGATTAGAAGTCTTCTAGTGCTCTAGTTGTTTTCAATTTATTTCTTTGAGTGTATCCCTCACCTATAATGGTCATAATTATGATGTCTATGATGATTTATAACCTAAAAAACCTATGAACCTCTAATAGGAGTACAAATGTGCATTGGAAATTATGTTTTTTTAGCTCCACATATTGTCCATGCATATGGATTGTGGTTTTATTTCCCCCTTCTTGCTTCCTCAAAAGTACCATGCTTAGGTCATTGGACTTTTGACACTATAAGAATAATTTTTGACACAATAACTGACCAAGATTCCATACTCATGATGACATGATTTTTGGTTATTCGATATAAGAATACGAAGCAACTATCCCCAAAATTAATTTCCATGTTATTTTTTGATAGTCAAGTTGTCTACATTGAGATGAAATAAAGTTCCTGAAGAATTCTTCTCTATGTCAAAACGCTGACATTAATGGCTACCATCGCAATTATCGACGACAACTTGGCAATGACTATTTTTGTTAGGTGACAGACAATATTTTGTCATTTGATTTGACAAATTGATGTTAGAAATTAATTTCAAAAGTAGTAGTGAGAGTCTTGTTGAGTGATGAGAATGAACCTAAACAAAAAAGGATCTTGTTTAGCACTAGGTGAAAGTGTGCGGATAAGTTTTGTGATGTGATTGTGGATAGTGAGAGAACTTACAATTTTGTTTAAGAAAAGATGGTCACAAAGTTAAAGCTCAAGAGAGAGAGAGAGTGACATCCACATCCTTAACAAATTCGATAAGTGCAAGATGACCACAAGGTCTTGGTCAATGAATAATCCTTGGTAAAATTAATGATTGGGAGCTACCACGATGAAGTACTATATGAAATCATGCCCATAGATGCATTTCATATGTTGTTGGGAAGGCTATGATAATTTTACAGACATGTTTTACATGATGGTCATGTGAATACCTACTCCCTAAAAAAGGATGGAGTGAGACATAAGTTGAAGTCATTGAAGTACATAGAAGAAAAGGTATGTAGTCATGCTACAATATGTTTAGTTGATGGAATAGAATTCCTAGAAGGTATGAGGTGTGAGCATATATGTTTTTTTAACTCCAAAAGATGGTAAATAACAAGTAGAAGATGTACTTCTAGAAGATGAAAATTTGTTGAGTAAGTTTTAGGATATTGTATCTAATTATGTACGTGATGGATTACCACCAATAAGGAAGATTAGTAATTGGATGGACTTGATTTTAGGAGCTAGTTTTCCAAATGAGGCAAAACATAGAATGAAACCAATAGAGAGTGAAGATTTGAACATGCAAGTATGAGTTAAAGAAAAAGGGATTGATTCAAGAGAGTCTAAGCTCATGTGATATACCAATAGTATTAGCACTAGAGAAGAATGGATAATGAAAGATTTGTACAAATTCTAGGGCTATCAATAAGATCACAATTAGGTATAGATTTCTCTTGCCAAGGATATATGATATTACATAACATTTGAGTGGGGATGTGTATTCACAGAGACATATATAAAGAGTGGATATCATCAAATTTAGATTAGAGAAGGATATCAATGGAAGACATCCTTTGAGACAAAAGAATGGTTTTATGAGTGGTAAGTCATGCCTTTTGGGATAACCTAAAAACCAAAAACTATCATGCGGCTCATAAATGAGTTACTAAAATACTTTTTGTATAAGTTTGTCATTATTTACCTAGATGATATTTTGCTTTTCAGTAAGAATTTGGAGGAGCATATAATGCATATTTGTAGCATATTTGAGAATTTAAGGGAAGATAAACTACTAATTAATTTAAAGAGATGTAGGTTTGTAAAGAAAGCGTTAGTATGCCTAGGATCAACAAAAGGTTTAAAAATAGATCCAAAGAAAGTGAATCCTATTCTCAAAAGGCCTACTCTAAGGAGTGCTATTGAGGTAATATATTTTCATGGTTTGGATAGATTTTAGAGAAAGTTTATCAAGATTTTTAGCAATGTTTGTGGACCCTTGACTAAAACAATGAGAGAGGATTAGAAGGAGTTTAAGTGGACTACAAGAGTGGATAAGAGTTTTGAATTATTTAATCAAAAAGTTATAGAACACCTATTTTAGCACTTCCGAATTTTAATAAGGTGTTACAAGTATACTATGATGCTAGTGGTACTACAATATGATTTTCTTGAGCCAAGAAGGTAGACTTGTTGCTTATTTTAGTGAGAAGTTAAATGATGCCAAAATAAAGTATTATGTTTTTGATCAGTAATTTTATGCTAAAGTTTAGGCATTGAAGAAGTGGAGACACTCTCTTCTTCCTAAGGAGTTTGTTTTGTATAATGATTATCAAGCTTTGCAATATTTGAATAGTCAATGAAATATAAATTTTGTTTTAGCATTTGATTGTATATATTTCTTTATTAAAAAAAAAATGCAATCAAATATAGAAACAAAATTTACATTTTGAATAGATTGTGGAAATATGATAAGATTAATAGTCAACAAATGTTGAATCAAAAGCATTTGAAATGGGTTATGTTTTTGCAGATTTACACATTTTTTTTGGAACACAAGAGAAAGAAGTCTAACAAGGTTGCAAATGCTTTTAGTAAGAGACAAATTTTGTTGACAAAGATGCAAAATGAGGTTCTCAGGTTCAAGGAACTCAAGAGTTTGTACCCAAAGGATCCTAATTTTAGTGAATCTTGGAAAGATTGTACAAAACATGTTACTCTAGATAGAACCAAGTGGTTGGATTTCATCATCCAAGATGGTATTCTATTTAGAGGAAGTCAACTGTGCATTCCAAGGATTTCTATGAGGGAGAATATCATCAAGAAGAAGCATAATGGAGGGTTGGATGAAATTTTGATCAATATAAAACCATTTCTTTGGTTAGTGAGAATTATTGCTGGCCACAATTACAAAAAGATGCAAATAAGTTGGTATAGAGTTGTAGAGTATGTCACATGGAAAAGGGAGAAAAATAGAATATGGGGTTTCACTAGCCATTATAAGTACTAGAGAAGCCACGAGGGGATGCCAGTATGGATTTTTTTCTTGGTTTACCAAGGACTCAATGAGGGTATGGTTCAATTTTTGTAGTGGTTGACAAGATTTCAAAGATGCCACATTTCATTCCCTACAAGAAGACCAATGATGTTGCTCATGTGGAAGAATGATTTTTCAGAGAAGTGGTGAGACTACATGGTCTACCAAAGAGATTATTTTGAAATTGAGACACTAAGTTTGTTGGGTAATTTTGGTGCAAATAGTGGAAGAAGTTAAGGAAAAATTTGAAGTTCATCTCATCGCATCATACATAGACTAATGGGAAAACATATGTGGTGAATGGGAGCTTGGGAAATTCCTTGAGATGTTTAATTTAGTATTGGTATATGGGATGGGATTTTATTTTACCATAGATAAAAATTTAATATGATAATTTTTAGATAGTGCATAGAAGTAGTCCCATAAATTCTTCTTAATTGAGGAAGTTGGACAAATGAAGATAAGTAGTGTTGAAGATGAGGGTTTTTCATAGCACTCGAAGACCATCCATGAGGAGGTGAGGAAGCACATTACCGAGATGAATACATAGTACAAGGCTAAGGTAGAGGAGAAAAGGAGACATAAGGAAATTTAGGTTGGAGATGAAGTCATGGTTTTTTTGAGGAAGAAGCGATTTCTAAGGGGAACATATAATAAGTTAAGAATGAAGAAGTTTGGACTACGTAAAAATGAAGAAGTTTGAACCATATAAAATATTGAAGAAGCATGATTTAGGAAATGCCTATGAAGTAGAGTTTCTTGATGAATTGAATATTTTACCAATATTTAACATTCAGATCTAACAAAGTATAATGAAGGGGGTGTTGAAGATGAGGTTGCAAAAGCATAGTAGAGTATTTTGGCAACTACTTCAACTACAAAAGAGATTAAAAATATACTAGTTAGTCATGTTGGAAGAAACAAAAGGAACAAAATATATGAAGAATATCTTGTCAAATGGAAAGGACAACCTATATAGATTCATCATGGATGAAAAGGAGGAGGTTAACTGTCTTATTTTCCCTTTGAACACCTGAGATGTGATAAGGTCAATTCTCAAATCACCCTGAGTGATTGATGAAGGAGCATCGTGAGCGTAAAGGAAATCTCCCATCACCCAAAACTAATTTTATTTATATCTTTTTCAATAAGGGTTATTTCACTGTAAAGTTTCTATGTGTGTAAACTTACTATTTTTCATAAGTTGGTGATACGAGCTCAGAATATTCTTATTTCACAGCTAGAGTTTCTTCTTAGATATATCATCTGGCCAATTGAGCTTCGTTGCAATATCATATGTATTGGTGAAGTTTTTGAGTCCATCTTTGGTAAAATAATATTTGAACTCAAATTTGAAGGCCTAAGAGGCTTTGAAATGAGGTTTCCCTTAGGCGATGATGCTTACATCATTAGGGATATGTAGATTAGGATATGCAATTTCCAAAAATTAGTTACAATAGACAATCAAAGTTATGATTAAAAAGTTATGGTCTTCAGAAGTTGAGATACCTAAAATTATAATTTAAAAATTATTTTGAGATGATTCTAATGTAATAAATTTTAAAAATAAAATAATTTAAGGTTTGTCAGCCTTAAGGGTTAGGGATAAATTCTAGAACCTTCCAAGTAGTAGAAAATTTCCTATATGAGGAAGGCTCATAAGGTTTTCTAGAGTAGTTTTGTGTGGCTATTGGTGGCTCTATGTTATAGAATATTGTAAAAAAAATAACCACATGAATTCACTTGTTGTATTTCTAAAATTCATAATTCCATACTTTTCAAGAAAATAAGAAGCCCATTTTATATGGCTCCATGTGTTTGAGGTACTAAGGTGAGAACCCTTTATCATTAATGGTAATTAGAGTGTGGACTATAGTAGACCATAGGTGAAGGATGACCATCAATAGGTCTTGGAATGTGAGGGTTTTTTTTTGGGTAGGGGACCTAGGAGTTGATCCATTTGGTGAAGTTTGAAGGTGTTGTTACGAAAAAAAGGGAATATAGAGTTTCCTAAGGAGATTGGGTTGGGTCCACTAGGCTCTGCATCAATCATTCAACTTATGGGTTTAAACAAGAGAAGTGTGGGGATGAGGTCCTCATTTTTTTACTCACACTTGATAGCTCTAGGTAGATATTTCATGTGGATCCAAAGGACACCTCATGCCAAAATCTTTGGTCACATTAAAAAGTTTAGCTCGTATTTTTTTTAAAGAGTGTAGTTAAGGATTGCTTGAATTTCTTAACCCATACATCACACACCTTTTATATCTAACACCTTATAAAAATGTAGGAGAATTTAATAGAAATAGAAGGAAGGAACAATTTGTTTTATTCAAAAAATCACATAAGAGATGGATTATATGCTAGGAATTAGCCTTAAAACAACACACTAGTGTTGAATCTCTTTAGTTTTGTTGTCTATTAGTTTCAAACACTTAGTCATATAGAAGGCAGAGTTGGTCAATCATCACTGTGATCGAGTCACTCTATATAGTCTAAGTTATGTATTGGTTAGACTGGTAGATAATCTAATATATGTCGAGCTCAATAGGAGTCGTGCAAGTCTATGGTTGTTGATTATCCCTATGGAAGTTGAGTTATCAAGTGTACAGTGAATGCTAAGTCAAGTAGAGTGAGTATGTTCTGAGTCATATAGAGGAATTCGAGATATTAGAGGTTGAGTGTCAACAAGTAGAATAGTTATGACCGAGCATCAGGAACCATATGTGTCAAGTAACACTATTTGAACAATAATATTTGGAATGGAACAAAATATGAGGTAAACCATTTTTGACTGACATGAAGATAACATTTAATCATTGTAGAGTTTTTTGCAGAGTTTGTTTCATGTTTTGGAAAGGATCAATGATCCCTATGTAGAAGAGTTAGCCAATCAAATTAAAAGGAAATAAGAGAAGCATCTAGATCATTGATTATGTTCTAGAAAAATCTATAGATGGCTATTTAAGGGAAGATCCAAACTTGATTCTGTGATATGTGAAGTATAGTGAATGTGTATGCAAAGGGATTGTGTTTTGGATGTTGCAAGCGAAGTTTTTGAAAAATAGAGGATAGTGACCGAGAGAAGCAGTGAAGAGTAGAGAAGAGATATATCAGATGGAAGTCAAATCAGAGAGTGGAAAGAGAAGATTCATAATCAATATTGTAAGTGCAAATCAAAGGATCTAGTACTGATACATTCTAGCAATTGGATTAGGGTAAATCTCTTAACAGAGTGGTCCCAACAGGTCTAGTTAAATCTTTTAATAGAGTGCTTACTTCATTGTAAGTTTTAAATCCTTTAATCAAGGTAGACCTAATAGTCTTGTGGAGCTCCTAACATGGTAGACCCCTCATATGGTAGATCATTAGAAGTGATCACAATTGTAGCCTTAATAGATAAACTTTGTTACTGGAGTAGTAAAGATTTGTAGGCATCATACCCACCATAGTTTTACCTTCACCTTGGAGGATTTATGGGTAACCAAATCTTTTGTGTTATGTGTTTACATTTATGCTTATGGATGTTATGAATAATTAAATCTATTTCAGCATTACAAGTTTAAGGTTATATTGTTCATGATCTATATATGAGATGGATTAGTGGTGGATGCAGTTAATTTGTTGTTTTCTTTAAAGGATAAAAGTTTTAGTGATCCTAATTCACCCCCGTCCTCTCTTAGTATCTCACTTTCCTAATAAACTTCCAACAACTAGATCATACAATCTCACTCTAACCTCTAGTTACTTCATTTACAACCTTTTATTTCATTCTTGATTGCTATATCTATCCTCAACCCATATTGCACTTCTTTAGAAACAAAGTATGCTCAATTATTACATGAGTAAAGACTAGGTGATAGTATTTGGAAAACCCAATCTTAAATATGTTCCTCATTGGCAAAGCTTGAAAGTGAAAGAATTGTCTTGTTAAGAATGCATGCACATTTTGGTAGCATGTATCATTTTTATTTTCAATGGACCATGTTTATAAAAATTTAGAGTGGCTTCATAAGTTACTCATCTTGAAATAATCTTAGTAACCTTAAAACCACCTTAAGAATTGTGCACATTTTTAATAATCATAACATTGTTTTGACAAGTTACCATTATATAGTAGATAACTTGGTATTGGTCAAATTAACTCATCAAGTGGAAATAAACATGTGGCAATTAAGAATACCTAAAAATAGAATGAAATAGTCTAGACACATGATAAATTCCATGGTCTCAACTATAACTAGTGACAACTAGTTTTGGAATTTTTGATGAACCAATGGTGTTTGTTTTGATTACGTAAATTTTTTTTTTAAAGGACCTAAAACCTTGTATAGAGTATCATAGAAACAAGAGAAAAGAAGCTCAAACAAAAAAAGGCCTCATAGCCAAAAGAGAATAGACAAATTAAGCCAAAAACAAGAGGCCAAGACACAACTATGCATGAAAAGACAACAAAAGAAAAGCAAAAAGATAGCCTCAGGATAGCTACAGAGTCTTCAGAAGGTTTATTGCTTGGTCTACCAGGATGTTCATATTAACTACAAATGCTTTCATGTCATCCAACTTTTTTGCTTCCACACCTTTGTTCTTCTTGGAATTAGCCCTTGTGCACTTGCTTGGGCCCTAGTCCTCTTTCGTAGCATTAGAGTCTTAGGTTTTGCTCTGTTCCAAATTCTTCAATAGGGTGTTAAAATTGCCAATCACAGTCTTCAATACATTGTAGTTCTGATCTGCTAATTTCTTAACCATTTTTCCAAATTACCAACTCTAGTATCCAACCCATCCATCCTTTTTGAAAGTCTTTGCCCAACTGATCTAAATTTATGTTCTTGGCTTCAAGTGGTGGCACATGCTTCATAAAATTCTTTACTTCTTCTGCATTTCCAATAACCTCACAAAGTTTGTTTATGTACTAACCCAGTGTTCTCTCCCTCCTTGTCGTCTTGCTGAGTTGATCCAAATCCCTTGATATGTCTTGCATTTTTTTCTTTAGGGTACCAATATCCTTTATCATTATCCATGAGTTCCATAAGATTCCCTTTAGAAACACCCGATCATCCTCATCTTTATTACTCTCAAGGAAATCCTTGTGCTCCCCCTGTTTGTTTCTATCCAACTCTATCTCCTTGAGATCTCTATCGATATCCACATCCTAAGAAAACACTTTTTTCCTTTTTCTTTTCACCCTCTTAATTAAGAGTTCATCATTAGAAGGGATGAAATATCTTTCAACATTCTTCCCCTTGTTTCCTGTAGCCTTGTCCAAAGTTCCTCTCTTCTCAATACCCTTTTTATGCCCCTCCTCAGAATCACTATCTTGTTCTGATTCCATCTCCTTTTTCTTCCTTTTCTTCCTAAATGAGCTCCTAGGATCACCTTTCTTTCTCTTCTTTATTTTAGTCTTATCCATTTCACCCTCTATATCCTCATCAAATTCCTCCTCAATTTCACTTCCCTCTGTCTCACAATCTAAAGATTTCTTTCTTTGCCGGGGCCTATCCACCTTTTCAGATTTTAGAAGGTTCATTATTAAAACCATTAACCCCTCATGACAGGCATGATCACCATCAGGATCATTTTGAATGGCTAGAATAGAATTACCCAAAGATTGTCTGAGGTAAAGGGGTAAATTTATCCTAACCCTATGCCTAAAATGGTTAACCAACATGAAATGGTATCCATATATCTTAGTAAAGTGGCCATCTAGAGCAAGATACTCTATCACCACAAACATAACAAATCTCCAGGGGCAAGAAATGGAGCTAGGGCTAAAGTAAGAATTATCAATTTTTACCAGCCTATTGCGTTCCTTGGTCGAGTCTGCAAACTCTTCAACCGCTCGATCTAAAAGCTTCCTGTCCTAGTAGAAGTTAATACCCTCCATGTCAAGCCCCGTAGCTTCATCAATGATGTCCTCAGAAACCTCCATCCTCTGATTCCCCACTAGGGTACTCCCATCTTTCCATGTTTTGATAAATTATCGAGTAATGGCAGGGTTACTACCTTTCAATTCTCCATATAGCTTGCAAAATTCCCTTGCTTCAATATGTCTGAAATCTCACTTTTCTTCTTCCACTCTTTATAGCTTGCCAGTTGACTTCTCTTTCTCCTTCCTCCCATCTTTTTTACACTAAAATAATGGCTCTCACTTCTCAAAAACACCCTTTGTAAAAGAAGACCAGAGTCAAAATCATAGCCAAGGATTTTAGTGGGAAAAAAGACCCACAATCCATGTGCTATTGAATGATAATACACTATTCTTCTCATAACAACCTGTCACTTCTCAATCCTACCCATATCATTATTACTCCTTGGTGGCATATTCATCATTAATAAAATAATTTTGTTTACTTCTATCTTTGTCATGCTCAATCAATAAAAGCCCCTCGATAGGGACGATATCATTTTGATTCCAAATTAGCTTTTCATCACTCATGCATGCCACATTATCCACCCAATCAGCAACTTGATTGGTTTCTCTATAGTTGTGAGTGACAACACAATTTTCAAAGGAATTGATAAGATCAATGGCCTTGCCTATAATATTATTAATAGTCCAAGAAGGATTAGTAACTTTATTAAGACAATTAATTATATTAAGGGAATCCCCCTCAAGCTAGATATTCTTCAAATTCAAACTTTTTGCATGGCTAAGACCATAGAGGGCCGCACTTGCTTCTACCACATGGTTAGTTTGAACCCCAATAGGAATTGCCATTCCACTCACTCTATCCCCATTCATATTCCTAATGATGATACCACAACCTGCGATTCCTGGGTTGCCCTTTGAGGCCCCATCAAAGTTAATCTTATACCAATACTTTGAAGGACAATCCCATCTTGCTAGATCCCTAAGGTTAGGACAATTTTGCATAAAACTAAGACCATTCATATTCCAATTCTGAACCACTAATTCTTCCCAAGCATTCTTAGGCTAGTGCCCTTTTTCGCATGATCTGATATTCTCAGTCACCATATTCTTAATCTTACAGAACAACTGACCTGGATTAGTTTCCTTACCCCTAAACACCCTATCATTTCGTTCCTTTCAAATGCCCCAGCAAAGGAACATGAGTAAAAAATCACACAACCTCATAACTAAAGTATTAGTAAAGGGAGACTTCCAACCATTGAAAAAATCTTGAATTGTAAGGGGGCAAACACAATTAATATTCAACAATCCACAAACCTTTTCCCATAATATTCTAGTATAAGAACAATGAATAGTTAAATGATTAATCAATTCATTAGTTTCCTTAGATAACATCTGTTGACAATGTTAAACCCTCTCTTCAACAAATTGTCAATAGTCAAAATTTTATCTTGCAAAAGAATCCAAAAATATATATTAACTTTACGAGTCATACCTTTAAACCAAGCTTTGGCCTAACAAGGCTCTTGATGTTCTTCAAAAGCATTAGTATACACTGAAGACACAAAAAATAACCCAGTAGGATTATATTTCCATATTAGAGCATCCTCCTCTTGGCTCAAAAAGACAACATTCATAATCTTGTTGAGATCATTAAGATTTTTATCCACTCGATTGAGATTTACCCAATTATTCTCCTCCCAATAGTTTTCGACACAAAATTGGAAGAGATTTTTGCACTGCTCCATAAATCCATTTCATCTTTGATTAGAATTGAGGGGATGATCAATAATCAAATATCGTCCCAAAAAAAAATAGTCCTCCCATTTCCCACCTTCCATCTGACCCCTTTATTAATAATCAACTTATTCTTTTGAGCATGTTTCCAAATTATTGAATCCCCTTGTAAAGTCTCATTGTTAAGGAAGATATTAAGATCTTGATTCTCCCTATTATATTTGTCATTCCAAATATTGTGCCATTCTCCTTCCTATTTATGCCATCTCCATATCAATTTGGCTAGCAAAGAATCATTCATAGAAGCAACTCTTCTAATCCCAATGCCACCTTTATTGAAAGGCATGCAAACTTTCTCCCATGCAATCAAGGCCAATCCTTTCTTTTTTTCCATACCTGTCCATAAGAAAAGCTTCTAAATTTTTTCAATTGCCAAAGAAAATTTTGTAGGGATCTTAAAAATACTCAAAGCATACAGTGAAACATTCTATAAGGTAGATTTGAGAACAATAACCTTACCAACCTGACTGAGGAAGGACGCTTTCCATGCAGTTAACTTCAAATGGATTTTATCAATCAACGAATTCCAAAATATCTTAGGTGGTTCCAGACAAAGGGGTAAACCTAGATAAGATCTTGGTAAAGTATCAATCTCACAACCAATAATTCTTTCAATTTTATTTTGCTTATTATCATTAACATTAATGAAATACATCACACTTTTATTCCAGTTGATAATTTGACTAGAAGCTTACCCATAATCCTCAAGACCTTTCTTGATATTTCTTGCATTCCTAACCAAAGCTTCTCCCATCATTATAGAATCATCCAAAAATTGTTGATGAGAACAAGTCAGTTCTTTAAATGAAGGTTTGAGCCCAACAAAATCCCCAACAGACACCATTTTCTCCACAAATCTACCTAAGCATTCAGCCATGAGGATGAAGAGGATAGGTGAAAGTGGATCCCCTTGCCTCAAACCATGAGAAGCCTAGAAAAAAGGAGTTGGAGAACCATTAGCCATAACAAAGAAGGTGGTAGAAGAAACCAACATAAAAACCAACTCCCTAAATCTCTTATTAAACCCAAAAGCTTTCAACCCTCTTTGTAAAAAGCCCAATCCACCCTTTCATAAGCTTTAGATAAATCAAGTTTAAGAAGGAACCCCTCTTTCTTGGACATGGTAAGGGAATGAATATTCTCATGCACCGAGATGATAGAATCCAAAATCTGCCTGCCAGGAACAAAACCATTTTGCTGTCTGGAAATCACATTAGGAAGAAAAGATAGAATTATGAGAGTTAGCACTTTAGATATAACTTTATAAAAAGAGTTACAAAGATCGATTGCTCTAAACTTATCCATACAATTAGCACCAGGCTTTTTAGGAATTAAAGAAAGGAAAGTACCATTCAACTCCTTGAGAATTTTTCTAGATCCAAAAAAATTCTTAACCCCATTACAAACACCATCTTGGATATACACCCATATTTATGGGGAAAAAAAGACTTGTTCTCCATCAAAGGAGAAGACAACCTTGGTAATTTCATCATTAGACGAAATAATAATAAGGAATTTATTTTGATCCTCTAAAATACATTTTGGGATGCAGTCCAAAAACTTTTTCTGCTTATCCTTATCTAGATTAGGATCACCTTTCAGAAGATTACTAAAAAAAACCTTGGCTTCCCTTTTTATAATCTCCTCATCCTCAGTGGGAACCCCATTAGCAATAAGTTTGGAAATTTTATTGGTCATTCTATGCTTCAAGGTAGTCATGTGAAAGTACTTAGTATTTTGATCTCCTTCCTTCAAAAAGATTTTTCTAGACTACTGTCTCCAATACATCTCCTCCTTAGTGATAATATCATGCACCTCAGTTAATTTGACACTTTCCTCTTCCCTGGATACAATCCCATAACCATCAACCTGAATACTATCCTGGATCTCTTTAAGTTCCTCAATAACCTTCCTTTTATTGTCAAAATATTCCCAAAGGTATCCTTATTCCATCTTTTGATGTTCCTTTAACATTTTTCAACTTATTTGCAACTTTGAACATGGAAGTACCCTCCACTTGAATGCTCCACCATTCCTTAACAAGGTTTTCCAATCCTCGATGAAGGGTCCACATTTTTTCAAACCTAAAGGGATAATCCTTCTAAAAAGTTAAAGGATTAGCCCCAAGGAAAATGGGGTAGTGATCTTATCCAACTCGAGCCTAAGCAGAAATAGAACATTTATACTTTAAAAACTAGTCACTATTAATAAGGGCTCAATCCAATCTAACTTGGATGAGGTCCTTCCCATATCTTCTATTGGTCCAAGTATAATCAACCCCATGCAGATCCAAATCATGCAAGAGATGATTATCAATAAAATTCATCAAATCCAATCTGTTATCCAAGCTAGTCTGACTTCCTCCCATCTTCTCATTTTATTTCAATGAAGTATTAAAGTCCCCCATAATAACCCAATTTTCATCCACAGAATTCTTTGTCTAATTGGTAATAGCTTCCCATAGTGCTTTCCTACCCCATTTGGAACTGGGAGCGTAAACATTAGTGAGCACCAAAGCAGAGCCATCCTTAAGATTGGTAAATATAATATTCATCATATTTCTATTTTGAGAGATAAGCTCCCCATTAATACATTTGTCATTCCAATAAACTGCCATACCACCTAAGGCTCCATCAAAATCATTCCCAATAATCTTACCTCCCCAAAAAACTAAAAGACCTTCAACTTTATCCTTTTCCATTTTTGTTTCTTGGATAAGAACAATATCTGGTTTGTTATCACTAATCATATTTTTCATTATATCTTGCTTGTGAGGATTATTTAATCCTTTGATATTCCATGATATAAACTTCATTTCTTATGAAAAGATTTTGAATCTAAGGTAGTCCTCTAACTACCATCTACTATACTCCTATTAGTCTCCACTATTCTTCTTTGCACATTGAAGGGTCTTCCTACAAAAGAAAGGAGAAAGACCAACATCTCTATCTTTGATACCTTTACCAGACGATGTAGAAGGTACACAACAATCACTAGCCTTATTGCTCTTAAAGTCACCTTTTTTAAAGCCTTTTCCAGATGGTGTGCTGGGGATATCTCCATTCTTATTGCTCCTAGTTTTTAACAGAGCATTCTCTTTATTCTTTTTAGAAGATAAAACCTCCAATTTTTTTTTTTGATTTATAAGTTTTTTTAGCCCCCACTTTCTTCCATTCAGAATTAGAGTCATCAGCCTCTCCCTACAAAGCTTTAGTGATTTCCTCAGCATCCCCCCACTTTTGATTACTCTCTATGGCTGTAACATCTGAAAGAGGTCTAACCAGACTTTGAGTTTCCTTTCTAACAATGATGCAGTCCTGTTCCTCATGAGATTCAGAAACATCTTCAATAATATCTTTAATTTGAATCTCCCCTTCTACTTCTTCATCCCCTTTATTTCGACTATCCATACCTCTTTCCTATGCCAAAGGTACCTGTTCCTAGTTCTCCACTTTGACATTCTCTTTTAGCTAAGTTGACTCCACCTGTTCAGAGTCATTAACCCCCACAGTTCCCTTCTGAAAACCACTCACCTCTTGAGTATTTCCTTCCTTACAACCACTTGTCCTAGCTTCAACCTGATCAATCAATCCTTTACGAACCCAAATTTTTAAAAACTTTTTGGGAGCTCCATTCAAAGATGGGCATTTTTTCGTCCAATGACTAGATTTTTTCTAATGAAAATAGGCAAAGGGGATTGATTCCTACTCTATTTTCTGCTTCCAAATTTCTAGTTTAGATTTTAGAGAAATAACCTTTGGCATATCCATACCTTGAAGAACTCCCACACAAATTCTAGCATAGGTCAATCTTCTTCTAGACACAATAATTGGGTCCATAGAAAGAAGTTCACCAAAAGTATTAGCAATACCTTGAAACACATCCTCCACCCAAAACTCTAGAGGTAACCCTGTTAGTCTAATCCATATTGCTGCTTGAATTGTAGATTCATCATGAGAATTCATATTTGGTGCCCATTTTTGCAGAATCAAGGTATGTTTATCCACAACCCAGGGACCATTGCATATAATCTCTCGCTTGTCTTCTTCACAAGAAAAACTAAAAGATAGGCAACCTTTTGCCATAGTAGCGATGTCAACCTGGCCTTTTAGAATCCATTTCCTTCGAACAAAGGCACAAACAACCTCAATTTTGTGCCTTTGTTTGAAGGAAATGGGTTCTAAAAGGCTAGGTTGACATCACTGCTATGGCGAAAGGTTGCCTATTTTTTAGTTTTTTCTTGTCAAGAAGATTAATATTGAGGTTGTTTGTGCCTTCTTTTCGAAGGAAATGGGTTCTAAAAGGCCAAGTTGACATCACTGCTATGACGAAAGGTTGCCTATCTTTTAGTTTTTCCTATGAAGAAGATAAATGAGAGATTTTATGTAGTGGTCCTTGGATTGTGGGTAAACATACCTTGATTATGCAAAAATGGACACCAAATATGAACTCTCATGATGACTTTAGGATTCAAGCACCAGTATGGATTAGATTGACATGGTTACCTCTAGAGTTTTGGGTGGAGTTAAAATTATGGAACTTTTATTTTAGGTCATTCCATAATATTGTGTCCCATATTCTAAATAAGAAAGACACCCAAAATCATTATTCTTTACCATTTTTTATATATGCCAACTATAGGGAATATATAATAAAAAACTTAAGGATGATGTACAAACCAATGACTTATAATATTATTATATAGAACCACGTTTTAAATATTTTAATTTAATTCTTATATTATTTTTAAAAATTTCAACCAATCTTTCTAGCATTATTCGATAATAAAGGCGATGTTCAAGCTTATAATATGAACTTAAATAAAGTTTTCAAAATATTTGAATCTCAAACCAAATCAAAAAAGAAAGAGAGAACCATAAACTAGAAAAAACTAAATTTATGCTGAGAAACCCAAAAAACTCTATTGCATAAAGAGAGCCAATTATATTACTAATCCCATGAGATATTGCAAAAAATATAATTTTTGAAATATATCTATAAACCCAACACCTCACCACCACCACAACTAAACACAACTTGATAAAAATTACTAGAGCTTCAAGTCCCCCTTTTACAAAAGCTTTTTGGAGTGAATTCTATTGTGGTATCACAATAAAAAAGTAACATAATCAGTTGGAAAATATCATGTATACTTACTTCAAATCATGCATACAACCAAAATAGCCTCTTATAGACTGACAAATGCTCTTCGAGTTGTCATAAGACATCTCACCAATTTCAGTGTATATGGACCAAGTTAATAACTCATGGATATATGTCATACCCATCATATACATACATTTAGAACAACTTACATGTGTCCAAATACATAAAGGTAGAAGATTTCAAAGGAGATTCTTAGTTATTTTTTCATTTTCCTAAAAGTCCAAAACAACAATTATAACTTAATTGTCACATAGCCTCTTTGCATCGTTGGATAAATGATTTTACCTATTATAGGTAAACTAAAAATGACACTAGGTGAAAATATAATTTGAAGTTTTACAAGTTTGACCACATCAAAATCTTAACACATTATTCTAATGAATCAGACAACTTTCATTAAAGATTTAGAACCTACATTTTTTTTCAAATTATAAATATTAACTTGAATATGTGTGTACTATACATACATACATACATACATACATACATACATACATACATACATACATATATATATATATATATATATATATATATATATATATATATATATATATATATATATATATATATATATATATATATATATATATATATATATATATATTCTAACAATACTATTTTTCCTAGTGCCTTAAGTAGTAGTCATTAGCTTGTCATATCAACCTAACTTCATTATCACATGTGTTGTTTCTATTGTTGGTTAAATGATTTCACACATTATGGGTAATTAAAAATAACATTAGGGGAATACATAATCTAAGATTTTACAAGTTTGACAACATCGAAATTCTAACACAATTTCTGGATGAGAAAAACTTTCACTAAATATTATAAAACTTTCTTTTCAAATTTGAAAATATTGATCCGAATATATAGTATACATATAATAAATTTATTATAAAATTAATTTTTAATTTTTAATTTTTAATTTTTTTTAATACTAAAAATCAAACTTTATGATCCTATAGCACATATCATTTTTCGTTTTCGTTAAATGATATCTATTCAAAGTGTAGTATATTTTATAAAATTTTCTAACAATATTAATTTTCCCAGTTCCTTGAATAGTAGTCATTAGCTCATCATATCAACTTAAATTTAATAAAAAATAAAAAATGATGTGATATTAAACTAAACACAAAATGTTATCATTTTTGGAAAGCTAGTACTAAAGGCTACATACTTACAAAATTGTATTTTTTAAGTATTTCATTAGGTTTTCCAAAAGGCAAAATGAAATTTTACTATTTGTCAATATTATGATAGATGCTAAGGAAACTCTTATGTCATGTTTTCATATATAAATATATCACTTCTTGTTATGTTAAACTACCAAATTATATAGTAAATGATATTAGAACAATGAATGTACATTGAAGTGTGTATGAAGATAGGTGAAGGCTAAGGGGATGAACTTAACTGCACATAGGACTATGTCATGTTTTTATATATAACTTATCACTTATTTCTACGTTAAATGATCACAATACTATATAGTAAAGATTATAAATTTATATATTTCATCATTACATAATATAACTACATGAAATGAACAATGGTAGATTTATAAAACTATATTTCTTTTTGTAGAAAACATACTTTTATAGATCATTTTGTAATTACAACTTTGCATATTATGTTATGATATCAAAACGATTATAATTGAAGCTTCTAATAGAATAATACCCCAAATTAAAATATTTGTGTACTTGTAATCAAAGAGAAATTTAGTGTTAAAAAAATATTATGAGAATACAATACATTATTCTGATTAGAAGCTGGTAAGTTTAACTTGAAATTATATTCATTCTCAAGTATAATAATAGAATCTTAGAGATGATATATATCGACATTGAAACCTACAAAATATTGATTAATGAACCTATTTAATTTTGTAGAGGAAATATACCAGCCCTATTATTAATTCATAAATTTTAAACATAAGCTATTAAACATGAAATTCATTAATGAGTAAGGTTGATTAATCTAAATTGGCATAGATTATAGAGTATGTTGTAACAATTGGCATTTGGTAATTACAACCTTGCATATTATGTTATGATATCGAAATAATTATAATTGAATCTTTTAATAGAGTAATACACCCAATCCAAGTATTTGTGTACTTGCAATCAAAGAGAACTTTAGTCTTAAAAAACAGTTACAAAAAATATAATGCATTGTTTTGATTAGAAGTTGACATGTCCATCTTGAAAGTATATCCATTCTCAATAATTATTACACGATCTTAAAGATGATATATATCGATATTGGAACCTAAATGATGTTAACTAATGAATTCAATTCATATCTTAGAGAAAATAGACTAGCCTTGTAATTCATTCATAAAATTTAAACATAAGTTACTAAACTTGGAATCAATTAACGAGTTAGGTTAATTAATGTAAATCAACATAGATGATGGATAAGGTTTAAGTTTAGAGAATGCATTGGGACATCAAACTTATGTGAATGGCTATAATGAAAACTGTTTAAAAATAAATGGATAAGATGAATGTTAGGTTAACTTTGGGGAGTGCCTAGGTTAAATAAATTTACACAATGCTTAGTTAGACATGTGAAGGGGACAAAGTGGAACAATTGATATATAGTTATAAATTTAGATTATCATGTATTTGAACAAGTTAGAGGGGTATGATTACAAGGGATAAAGGTGAATGAGAAATCAATTGATGAATAATATATTTAACAAATTAATAAATTGGATCTAATGAAGAGAAAAATAATTAAATAAATAATAATATTTATTTAATTAAAGATTAGTACCAAATGGGGTAAAGTATGGAATTAATTAATTAAATATTTATATTTATATTTTTAATTAAATATGTATTATTATTTATTTAATCGAGGACTTATGATAGGCTAGAATTAGGTGTGCTTAAATATGAACAATTTTAGACATCTACAGATATTATTTATACATGGGAAGTGTTCGACTTTCTTAAAAATAGTTAGATCCCTATGATAATCTAGAATTTGAAAAACTTGGGAATAATGGATGATACGTTGATTGATATTTCTAATGTACTCTATGATCTTGAGATGTTGATAGACTCGAGAAATGTGTATAGCTAATGTTTCATGTTATTTATATTAAAATAAGCCAAAATGGGAGGGTTGACCAAATAGTACAACAAGAGGCAGAGCCTCTATCAATAAATACATAACAAAAATAAATAAAAACACATCAATATGTTCCCTTTTCTAATATATAAAACTCCACCATACTAATCACATGCAACAAGTTTAACAAACTATTAACTATGAAACTAAAGTATAATGAGAGAATCTCATAGTTTATCTTACCTCAACTACTCCTACCACTAAGAGAGATCGTAATCACCATAGAGTATAAAATTTTCAATACCACACAAGACAATACATAACAAAACACAAAATAAAAAGACCTAGAGTCTCATCTCCCATTGCATTTGGATGAAAATGGTTTAGACAACAACACCCTCAACCAATCATTAGCCATAAATAGTGGTTTGGAGCTGCTCTTATCACCTTCACTCAAGCCTTTCTTGCTATCTTTCTAGAGAAGTTGCAACATAGTAGCAACACAGTGCATCATCTTGATGGAAAAATTAGCAAGAATCTTGAAACTCTCGTCTTTAATTTAGAAACCATACTATTCAAAATTCTACTTCCTTTTAAGACACTTGGGCTCTTCAACCAAGGGGTCATAGTCCTAACAATTAAAATTAGCTTTTTTAGTTGGCTCATTCTGCACAGAAGGGGGTTAGAGAAACATTATTTTATTTCCTTTGAAGTGAGGGGATGAAGTAGAAGTATCTTTGGTCATTAGGTTGAGGGGGGAACTAGTAGTCATGGGGGAGGTGTCTTAAGGTTTTTGATCCCATTCTTAATACTAAGTTCCATCTCATCCATTTTAAAGTTCCCTAACACATGAGTCATATCTCTATTGTTGATAGTAAATTTAACCTTTGGGATGGTTTTATCTCTCAGACTCTAAAAGCTCTTCCTTTTCTTCCACATAATTTCTCCTAGTAATTTTCTATTTTTGCCTTGATTTACTCCCTTGATTTTCTCACTCTCTTTGCCTCGCCCACATTAAAGTTTTGTATGTCATTTGTTTCTTCCTAGAGTTAGAAGCAATCTTGTGGGAGCGTCTGTGCTCACCTCCAAGCTCCACATATAATTACTAAGATCGATTGGAGGTTCAAATTTTAGCTTATTCTTGGAGGCAATATGAGCTTGGGCTTTCTTTTTTTCCTTTCCATTAACATAAGGGGTAGCAGCATGTGACACTTAAGGGGTAGGGTTAGTCGAACACTCAATAGAGGTTTAGTAGCAGGAGTGATATTAACAACATGGGCTTATTGAAGGACAACAATGTTTTGAAACTTTTGTGTGGTTTTGTACCACTTATAGCCAAAATATTATTTTTATTTAGTTTGTTTTGCACTCATAGACCTTTATAGGCCTTTTGGTCCTTATTAGACCATAAAGATTACATATTTGAACTTCTAGAACTAAGACTAAATGAAGTCTCTCTTCTAATTGTCATTATAGAAAAATGAGTTTAAATTAATTCCCTTGAACTATTCCACTGATCTCTCTACCAACCCCTTAGTATCTCATTCACAATAAATCACAATAAATCACCAATTTATAACCGATATATCATTACTTTAGATAATACCTAGCCAAACTTTAAAAACCAATATACATATTCGAATAGAATTCATGGTGAAGAATGACAACTCTCCATTGATTTCGGAAAGAATTTTTCCCCCAATCCGAAACTGCTTAGAGGATTGAAAAAAGTGGTTTGGCCTTCGATTACCATCCTTTATTCCTTGTGTTTACGCCCTATTTTTCCAAGAGTAAAATTTTCTTATTCCAGTTACTTTGTTCATATTGATTTAATTTATAAGGTTTATCAAAAATGTTCTCAACATCCTGAGTGATGAATACCACTTGTTCCAGATTTCCAAGACTATTCTCAAGTTGTTCCGAATGAATAATTTAATTTATCGTAAAAAAGTTTTTCCATCCCTAGAAATGCAAACAAAGTGTTAATTCTTATTTCAAAATGGTATTTGAGACCATCTCAATGTGGCTCCATATCTTAGGACTTTTCAAAGGGGAAAAACAACTAAATGGTACATTCACGAGATATGAACTATCAATCTTTGGAATTTAACTTTGATATAATTTAGAGAGTAAATTTTGTAAATGTAACAAAGTTAAGGTAGATAGATATTTGGTTTTCTTAAGATATGGACACTTTTCTTTTTTCTCTTGAGAGGTTTCCAATTTAAATGGACAATGTAATGTGATTTTAGTTTGTTTTTAAGCATTGAGTATATCAAGCCTCATTGGTTACCTATTAATAGATCTATCTCCTCGCTTAAATATTTTAACAAAATGGGAGTGAATTTAATTTTTTTAAAAATCAATATTGCCTAATAAAATATAAAATTTGAATAATGAAATAAGGATTTTTTAAGTTGAGATTTAAGTAATAATTATGTAATGTAAGATACTTCAAATTTATTCATGAGTGTTTAGAATATTTAATTAGTTTACTAGTATAATTACATAAGTAAGCATATCTACAGGGAAAAAATCCAAAGAACCTAGGAAGAGGAGATCATGTTAAGGGGGGTTCCAACAGGCTTTCGAAAAAGTCCACACATCGACATACACCTCTCTGTCGGTATAATTAGAATAATGTAGATAGAATAGTTATTAGCTAAAGTCTTAGCAAGAAGGTCAATGATGGTTTAAGGGTTTTTTTCATCAATGACAAAGGGGGCTATTTTTGGATCTACAAGTATGATTGGCACAAAGATTGTAGAAAGGTAATGCTAACACTTAGCATACTGATGTGTTATCATTTATTTGAAACTAGTCGAGGATGATCAAAGAGTTGCAAAATAGAAGGTGTAACCACCTATAGAAAAGTGTACTAGCTAACATATGTTTAGTGACTATGACAAAGTCATGACAGGAAAACATGCAAAGAAAATGAGTAAACAAAGGATTAAAGACAAAGGGTCACTAGAGGTGTGACGAGACATAAGGACAATCAGAAAAAGTGATGTAACAAGCTTACATTCAAAAGTAGTAGAAAGAAAGAAGGATAGAGGCTATACATTTACTCACAAAGAGACTGGCAAGTATACTAGCCTAGATCCCTACTAGTATATGTCATGAGTTTTCTGTGAACAACTCAAGTATGCAATGCAAAATTTAGATAATTTAACTTTGAGCAAGATTTTGTTTTCAATAATGACACTTGCACATTGCAGCATGCATAAGGACACTTAGAATTCATTATTTAAGTAGGGGTTGTTGAAGTTGTTACTTATATGGAGTGTCCAAGCTAGTGAAGGAGATCACAAAACTATAGAGAAGAGAGACAAATAATAGATTGGTTGTTAAGAAGAACAAGGAATAAATGAACTAGGGAAATTCACAAGACATGCAATAGAAAGGAGGGATATGAATGCATCTTCAGGGAAATGTTACAAAGATCTACAAGGAAAGATAGTGCTATTCTTAGATCATCCACTTAGATTTATTTCTCACCAGTGCATCTATTTGTAAGCTCTTAATAGGGAAAGCTTTACTACTAAGCTTTTTAAATCCTCTTAGAAGGTGTGTCATAGAAGGAGCATTTGTAAATCCTCTAACTAGGTAGGTTTCTCAAGATTTTTTAATCCTTACAGGCTATGAACATTCCTAATAAGATGTGTTCTTAGAAGGAAGGGTTTGTTGAGATAATGGGTGTTGCACACATTGCATAATATTGTTATATTATTTTATTTTATTTTATTATGTAATGTTGCACCTAGATGGACACGCAACATGAAAGATTCCCATGGGATATACTTGATGAGTTGTATTGTAACATTGTGATAATATTTCATGTAATTATTTAATATTGGGGAAAAGAATTAAAATTTTAATATTAAATGTGGGGTCAATGGGTTAGGTAGCACATAGTTTATGTAATACCACTTGGTGGTTTTGTGGGACTTGCTACTATATAAGTAGCCACAAGCGTAGTTGTTGGTGTGGGAAGAAAGAAGGGAAAAAAGGCAAGAGTCGAGCGGGACAAGGCTTGATAGGTTAGCCAAAGGAGCATTTGTGAAGGTTGGAAGCATGGCATGGGATGTGTGGATTCATGCTTGTTCACATGGATTGCTTGGTAGTGGCTATGGTTTTGAAGACTTCCACTATTGTATTGAAATGGTATTTTTGTTGAATAATACATGGTGATGGATGCTTTTGGAGGCTGAGTTTTTCCCTCAATGAGGGTTTCCCAGTTTATATCTTGTGTCACATTTTTGTGGGTATGTTGTCTATTTTCTTGCTGCTGAATTTTTAATTATGTATTTATTTCAAATCTATTATGGGTTATGTGGAAACAATTATGTTCTTTGTTGCAAGATTCCTTACAAGTGGTATCAGAGCTATGGTTTTATTATTGTAACCCTAGATGTAGTCCATGGGAATGCATAAAAGGATAAAAGAAAGGGCAATATATATGAGTTGTTAATTACAGATCTGAGGGTTTTGGTTTTTTGTTATGATGGGATGTTGGTAGATTTCGAGCATGTGAAATTGTTGGACAAAAGGGATTTTCGAATGTTTCATTTAAATGAGGGTTTTAGAGGGAGCTTGTAGAAATGACCTATTGGGTAGAAACAGACCTCACCATTGGATCTAGATGGATGTTTCCATAAATTTTGATATATAATATGCCCTAGTTTGGCCATATTCAGAGGAAATGAAAGAGTTTTTTTTAGTTTTAGCCCATGATGGCCATCAAATTTAATCCTATTGAGATTTTTGTCACAAAAAAAAATCGCAATAAAAATGGTAAAAAGACTGTCTTAGTAAAATGGTCATAACTTTCTCTCAGGAAATCGGATTTCAAACTTCTTACAAGCATTGGAAAGCTAATTTAGAGCACTACAACTTGGTGTAGGTTTGGTTTTGTGATTTTGACTACTCTTTTAATAAAGTATTAAATCTCATTCTTTGTCCACATCCGGTCACATATCTTCTCCTACTAATCAAGAACTTGTTTTTCCTAAGCTTCTTTGTGCTAAGGTGATTAATAGGCCTAAACATACAAAGAAACATGGTAAAAAACTTATGAATCTTCTGTTTTTCATGTATCACCATTATAATGACCACTCTACTAATTATTGTCAAGCATTACATCACAAGATCCAAACACTCATTAATAATGTGGCTATTCACATATCTCCTTATAACAAGCTCTCTTCATCTTTTAATTTCTTTAAATAACATTTAAGTCCCTATTATGTTTCTCCACGGCATAAACATTGTTGAGCTTCTTTCTAAGGGCTTACTGTCATACATGGTTTGGCTTGTGAGATAATAGGTTTGTTTCCTTCTTTTTCACTTTCTTATGGATCCACTATTTACTTCGGTTGAGTGTTATTTTTTTATCATGTTACCTCCAATCTTATATTATCAGCAAGTGGGTTTTCATGGTAGATAGATCATCACTTACCTTGGAGACTCATGCTAGTGTATCCTCTTTTTCAAAGATTTCCTTTTTTTACTTCTTTCATGGTGTTTCTAAATTATACCCTTCCATGACCTCATAGGAGCTTTTACCTCTTTGGCTTGGACTAGGTGTTGGTTGTGGATGCTATCTTGATGCTTAAATTGATTTATCCTTCTTCTTCACTTCCTTAAGATGAAAAAGTAAGCAGTTATTTTTCCATCTTAGGAGGGGTGGGGGGGGGGGGGGGGGATACATGGTCCCCTTATCCTTTTCATATGTTATTATTTTTGAAGCACACCATATATAGTACACTAGCATGACACAACTTGCTAGGGCCAACTACTCTCTCTTTTTATACGTGTCTTGGATTGGTTGACTAGCATGCCACACACACTTGCTAGACCACTTGACCTATCCAAGTGCATACACAAACCATTCTCATAATATAAGAGTACTATATCATGAGAGTCTAAAGCAAATTCGTAGGATTGACCATCGGACACACACATCCATTAGACCATTCAATCCTATCCCATTTTGTGTGATTCACAATAAGGAACACAAACATTACTGGGAAAGAGGACCACACTCCCTTCTCTCTCTTTATTTCTTTATAGTGGCATATCCCTTATTGTGATTTTGGGATATGATGAAGACTAATGTTCCTTAGGGTAAAATACAGATTCTGAGTATGGCTTAGAGTACTTTAGCCTTTCTGGCTTGGTATGATTTATGGGTTATCTTTAAATCTATGCATTGTTCTCCTAAGTTGTGATAACATTGTATTTTTCTTTTGATCTACTCTACCATGTGTTTGAGGCAACTAATATGCTCACTAAAGTGGGGGATAAATGTATTGTCTTAAAAGGGACACACTTTCCTTTTAAGACATTTTAGTTCCCTCTTCATAATTGCCTCTTCGGACAATGGATATGCATGTGCTCAATCTCCATTTTCTCCAATCTTCTTCCCCTTTCCACCCTTATCTTTCTGGTACCCACCCCTTCTTCCTGTGGCACTTGGGACTTGACCTCCAGGACTAGGTCGACTTAGGTCGACCCAAGTTAACCTAGTCCTCCCAGGTCGACGTAGTTCCTGACAGTTCTGGAGCTCGGGGTTGGAAAGGCCTTGGGGGTTTAATTATTTTTTAACCATTATCTAGTTAGTCCATATTGTTTTCTCGCCTGAAAACTCATATATAAGGAGACTAAGAGGCTTCATTTCACATCTCATCTAATCAATTTGATCTTGTTCATTCACGAACTCATTCTCTTTCTCTCAAGTTAAGATTTTTTCCTTTTGCATTCAAGGAATTTAGGTATTTAAGTTTTTCAAGCATTCAAGCAAGGAGATTTCTATCTAGCATTGAAGGATCCTTTGTGAGCATTTCCTCTTCAAGATCTAGCTTATTATTGGCTATCAAGGGAGAATATCTACACTAAAGCATTCATCTTCTTCATTGATGCACTTTTATATCCATGACACCATTATGGAATTGTGGTAGATTTGTTGCAAAGAGTGGAGATACCCAAAATTCCTAATTCAAGATCAACATTTTTATTTACATACATACAAGCAAGATGAATCCTCAAATTTATCTTGTCTTTTAGTCATTTACATTTACATTACTCGATTATGGTTAATTCCTTAACCTAGTGCTTGACCAAGGCAAGCCCTCATCAAACCCCAACCCCCAAACCTTTCTTTTTTATGTTGATTTGCAAGTTGGGAATGAAAATGATTACAAATCTAGAACCTATTGTTCACAAGCTTTCTAGAGTCATCGATTAAAAATTGTTGGACTATGTCAACTTGGTCGTAAAATATCTTCCCAAGTCCACCTAGTCCTCCAATCTCAAATTTCGAGGAGATTTTTGGGTTTTGTTCCTTTCATCATTTCATTCCAAAATCTGTGGATGGATATTTAGATACTATTAACATCTCTGAGTTTTGGAGAAAAAATACATCTTCCTCTACACATTTCAAGGTGATTCATTTATATTATATTTCCTTTCATATCTTTAACCTAGATTTGCATCTTAATTGGGCTAATTGTCTTTACATATCATCTAGATTTACATTGTTTAAACAATTAGTTCAATTTCACATTCATATTATCCTATTAAGGGCCAAAGAGAGTACATTTCCTTGTATTGCATTCATCTTCATAATTTGATTTAGTATTAGCTCCCTTCTTCCTCTGGGTTCTAGCTAATATAATTTGGATCATACATGGAATCATATTTGAAAATTCCCCTCTTTCCCTCACCCACATATTTGAATGGCTTAGTGACCCCATAAAGTGAAAGTCTACATCTTATTAAAGTGCTTCTATTTTACCACTAATTAGGTACAATCAATGGTGTATCAAGACCCACATTTTGACTACTATCCTTAACAACTTGATAGATTTTGTAATTTTGAACAAACTTCTTTACATCCTTATAAATTTGTGGCCAATAATACCTCTCATTTACCAAACCTATTATCTTATCAATACCAAAGTATCTTGCAACTCCTCCACTATGTTTCACCTTAATCAAACTATCCCCCATTGATCATCTAGCTATGCATAAGTAAACTCTTTTAAACAACATACCATCTTGAATGAAATAATCAACCAGATGCTTCATTCCACTATAACTAGTTCCTTACAAGCCTTCAATACTTCTGCGAAATTAGGACAAGTCTCATATAATGTTTTCATTCATCAAATCAAAGCACTTTTATTTTCATTTCTATTAGCAAATTCCTTCTTCTACTTCATGCATCAACTACTCTATTTGACTATCCAATCATATGTTTCAACACATAATAGAATTTCTAGGGTTTCTCCCTTGATAAAGACCTAGAAAAGGAGCCAAAAATTCAAGAATACACCATGAAGATAGGCGGTAGTGGGATTGTTGTCGATGGAGGAGGGGAGAAGAAAACATTCAAGGATGCATTTCTTTCTTTTTGGGCCCTTCTAAAAGGTGCTAACTTCATGGTAAGCACTTTTCGAGAGGTCTTTTTGGTAGACAACAATGGTGGAAGACAAGGTAACGGACCTTCTATCATTAAATTGGTTGTTAAGCCCAATTTATAGATAACTAAAGCTATCAATTCTGAGAAATCTAGGTTAAATGATATCATTTTTTTTCTAGCGGCTCAAGAAATAGCTAAGGTTTCAAATTGCAAGTACGTGAATAATTGGTCGGTCAATGTATGGTCCAAGAGGCTATGGTTTCATTATACTTGTATGTAAAATGATTCAAAGGGAAGTATTCCTTATCTTTTTCAATAAACCTAATAACCAAAAGGAAGTTGTCAAAAAATAATTTTGAAACATTGGTTCTTGCATCTTTATGCCATTTCATGGTCAATTAATGCTAATAAAGATGATATTCTCACTCTTTCAAGCCCTAGATGGGGGATTATGAAGGATATCCCCCGATTTCTATGAAAATTTCTTCCTAGAGCTTGTCAAACTATTGGGAGGGTTATTATTATGGAAGATTTGAATACCCCTTTCCTAAACATGGATATAAAGATTCAATTGGTAGTTAACCCAGGGATTGATATCCTTGACTATTTGTAGGTTGATTTAGAATCAAAAATATATTTTTTCCCCTATCAAATTCCTTAAATCGATTAATGCTTTCTTCTTGTGTCACAAGGAAGGGAATCACATAAGAAATTGTTCGATTTTGATTAAGCACAAAACTCCTCCTAAACATACTAAAGAGGGTTCCAAAATTACAAACCCTAAGGATAGTCCTCAAAATGGAGGCTCTATTTTGAGGTCTAAATTAAAGGCAAATAAATCCTTTGAAAATACGGCTATAGATATATCTCCCCTAGTGAAAGTTGTTCATAATCTAACCTAAGAAAAAAAAACTTTATGTAAATGAGGACTCGAGAGGCTCTTCCCCCTAAAAACATTTTCTTATAGAAAATAACACCCATGAATCCCCCCATTATGTTATTCTTGATGCCCAACCCTCTCACAAATTCTTGATTGTATTAAAAATTTCTATTAATAGGATCAACAAGATCTCTACTCCCAAGAATGATCATATCTCCTCCTTTTTCCTTGCTATTGGAAATAACGTAAATTCTAAGGCTAGACCTAAACATGGAATGGAGAATCATAAGGCCACCCCTCCCTACCTTGGAGTTTTCTTCAATAAGAAAAATACTCCCACTAACAACTGTAATGGTAAGTTTAGAACTAAATTTTGGGAGGATGCTCATGCCCCTCTACCTAACTCTATAGATGTTGATGCAGATGAAATTGATGCCCTTGACAACATTAGGGATGCAGTTCTATAGAGATTCACATCTCGATTACTCTGTTTTACTCATTCACACCTGGATTTTGGGTGGAGATTTTAATATGGTTGAAATATCTCAAGAAAAATAAAGGGGGCAATAGGTTTCAATGGAAGGGTGATAAGCATTTCTTTTGGCATGAGATGATCAACAAACTGAATAATGCAAACCCTTTTAGGAGTAGGAGGATAATCAAGGCATTTGGTTTACTTGGTGTAACTTCCAAAATGGTGGTAAGATGGATGGATTTTATGCCAATAAATTAGTATTAATATTTATAATAGATTGGGGGAGGGGGGGGGGGTAGTTAGGATCAATCCCCTACTCCCTCTTAGATTATCACCCCTTTATCATTAATATCTTCATTGAGTCATCCACAAGTGAGGTTGTGTCACAAAAGGAATCTTTTGTCCTCAATATCAAGCTTTTGGAAGTTGATGTCATTAGAGAAGTTGCCCACATCATTAATCAATTTAATACTTGGTCATGTACCCATGTTAACTTTGATAAGTAGGAGATATTTTCCATATAAAGTTAAATTATCATATTGCTATCAAGATTCAACTGTATATTTTTTTAGTCAAACTCATTGACCCATGCTTCATGAGGAGTGGTTTTCACAAACTCATCTCTCATGTGAGTGAATGGAACGCGTAGCACTCATTGGATCTAGGTGATGCTCATAGAGGTGAAGCACTAAGACTTCCTGGGAAGTCACCCATCCTAGTACTAACATGGTTCAATGAGTTTGACTCAAAAACTACACAGTTGAATCCTAGTAGCAATATCACAATTTGACTTGTTGTGGAAAATATCTTCTACTTATCAATTGATGCTATTAAGGGGCTCTCTAATGAATGGTTCATAAGGCACAACACTTGGTGAAGGTTTTACAAATAGTTTTTCAAGCAGAGTGGGCTTACCTTGGAGGAAACTTTTTGGTTAAGCATGCTCAAGCTGGAGTAGTATTGGGATGGGTGACCTCCCAGGAAGTCCCAATGCTTCACCTTTATGAGAAGCACCTAAATCCAATGAGTACTAAGTATTCCATTCATTCTCATCAAAGATGGGTTCATGCAAACCACTACTCATGAAACATGGGTCAATGAGTTTGAATAAAAAACCATACAGTTGAATAATGATAGGAATATCACAATATTTTAGCTTTTTTGATAAGTGGGTCCAAATAAATGTAAGTTGGAGGTCACTTTTTCAAGACTGTGGGTAAGAAATTAGCCAAGATGCAAAAGCTAAAGAGCTAGAACTGCATAACAAAATGATGGTGACAAAAGATTGTGTTCAAAATAATCCCCATAACCAACATGCAATAGAAGCATTTGCATTTTCCAAAGGGTCTCTAAGAAGGATCCAAAATATCAAGATTTAGGGGGCTAAGGTTAGAGCTCGAGCCAATTGGATGTTTCATGGAGACCAAGGTTCAAAGCTTTTGTTTCCACTCCTAAGAAGTAAACATGAAAAGGAGAGGACATACAATATCTAAGAAGGGGGATCTAATCTCACAAATCAAGAAGATATTCTCCATGTCTTCTCCCAATTTTACTCTCATTCATTCTCTTGTAGAAGAGGGGGATATGAATATGGATATTTTTAGAGAAAAATTAAAAAGATCATTCCTAAAAAGGTAGGAGAGGGGAATGTTATTATCCTATCCAAGGATATTACCTGTGAAGACATCATTTTGGCCATTAGAGCGTTAAGAAGTGACAAGGCCATTGGGCTAGACGAGCTTCTTGTTGAATTTTGTAAGTGTAACATTGGATAGATTGAGAAGAAACTATGCTAGCTGTATACTTAGGCAATCTCAAAAGAACTCGTGGAAAAGACATCACTATTAAAGTTATTAAAATTATCCCCAAAGATGGAGATAAAACTTATTAAAAAATGGAGGTCCATTACTCTCCTTAATCTTTTCCATAAGATATTAGTGAAGATTTTTCCTGAATGGCTTGAAGACTTACTTCCTAAGATCATTACTCTTGCCCAAAACAAGGTGTTTACTTGAAATTTTTCTCACATGTTGGGAGTCTCTAGGTTGAGCTAAAGTCTCAGGGAAACATGTAAGTATGATATTGATAGACTTTGAGAAGGCTTGTGATAGAATTGAATGAGGTTGTATCTAGTTAATGATGGAATGTCTAGGATTTCTCGATCAATTTTAGAAGATGATCAAGGTATTAATTGTAGATGCTAATGCTCGAGTGGAAGTTAATGTTTGTAAGTGAGAAGGCATTATCTTATCTAGAAGAGAGGGTTGTCCTTTAACACCACCCTATTTGTTTGTATTGCAATTATCCTTTTTAATGTACTAAGGGATAATGCTCTCTCCAAGTGTAAAGGCATAACCCTTCCTATGAGGGTGAGCTCGACAATGTTCAATTTGCCGATGATACAACAATTATGGTTGAATGTAGTGAAGAAAATATAGAGAATCTTATTAGAAAATTAGAGTTTATTATAAAGCCACTGGTAGCAAAATCTCACCACCTAAGTCCATAATGTTGGTGACTCCCCACCTGACTGGTTCAATAACAACCATATTGCCTAGGGAAGGAATGGGGGATCCCAATCACTAGGTTTGATATCTAGGCATACCATTTGCAGTTTCTCTATACTTAAATAATATGTAGGAATGTATTAGATGTAAGAATGACAAAAACCTAACTAAATGGGATAACCACCACCTCTCTTTAGTTGGGAGAGTTTAGGTTTGTCACAAAATTATCCCTGCAAATAATATATAATATGCCTCAACCTAATAGTTCTCTCAATATTAATTTAATCACATTTAGAAAATGATTAGATTATCTATGGTTAGATGGTGAAGGTAAAAACAAAAGATATCAAGTGAAATGACAGTTGTGCTCTTTGAATAAACATACAGGAGACTAGGTCTTAAAGACCTTAGAAAACTAAGGCATCTCTTTAGCATCTAAATGGGTTTTCAAGGCTCTTCATAGACATGGACCTTGGAGAGTCCAATTAGACATAACATCTCAAGAACCTCTCCGTATAAATAAGCTTCTTGGGAAATTTGTATTTACTAGATCTAACTATTGGAGCCTTCCCTATTAAAGTATGTGAGTCTAATGTATCTACAACTATTTGAAAAGGATTGGGCCAGGTAATAATCTACTTCTCTCATAATTAGGTGACTTTAGTAAACAATATTTTCTTAGGGAAATGTCTATTTGGTAGAGCCTCTTTCACATGAAAAATCCCTTGCACAAATTCAAGGATGTTTGCCTAAAAGCTAGGCAAAAAAAAGGTAATAGTTACATTAGATGTTTGTACAATGTCATCCAAGATGGATACTTGATTGGGTGGGAAGAACTAGAACATCAGACCCATATCCCCCAATCCTAGTGGAGAACTTACTTTGTCCTCAAGGAAGCCTATAATGCACTTTACCTTCCTAGGCAATATATGTTTCATGATATTTGTTATTTATCATTCAAGTGGCCTAATGACACAACCCTTTCCAAGGTTAAAACTAAATATATCTACTCCCTTTTACCATACAATAATGACATTTTCATTTATTGTAGCTCTTGTTGGGAGGACGATCAAGACCTTGAATGGTGGAGAAGACAATTAGAGTCCATTTGGTATAGATTGGTGGAACTGAAGAAAAATGCTTCTTGTGAAGGTTACTATAAAACAACCAAATGGAGATTTCAATATCTCTATGTAAAGTTCCTAAAATTTTGAAGCATCTATTTTTTGAATGAATATTTGCTAAAGAATAATGGAACGTTTGCAGACTTTCTATTTCAATGGTAATATCAATATTTTTGAATTGTTTGTTGGTCACGTCCCAAGCATTAGGAAATCATGTAATATATTTTTATCTCATCTTTCCATGAAAATACTTTTGAATTTTGGAAATATAAGAATGACAACTTATTTAATGGTAGCTTTAGGGCTCTCACTGGGTCTCGAAGGATACCAGTTATGTATAACATTGAAATGTGGGTATCTGTCACAATCAGGTCAAACAAGAAGAAAGTTGAAGACTTCTATAATATGGTATGATTAGATTGGGAAGATTGGAGATATTCAATGGGCATACTAGGGTCTGACACTTAGAGGAGAGATCTTAGATCAAAATAACATTAGAGAACTTCATGGAAGAATTGAACAATCTCTGAGAAAGACAAAATAAGGAAGTCAAGGAGCCTATGGAGGCCATCCCCTTTACTGTTGTCCTACCAATCTCTACCTAGGTACCGGTAGCTAAAAGGATAGTGAACCCATATGCTAAGATGGTGTAGGAAGATAAGATCATTAGATGGATGATCACCTTGGATTGGTGATTTGGGTGGATAGGAAAGACAATGAATAACAACTTATCATGTTCTTTGATATCTTTTTGATATCCTTATATATGTACAACAACGTTGAAGGCAACAAGTGCACTTTTAGATATCTTTTTTTATTATATATATAGATTTCTACATATATTGATCACGGTCAGGTTTTTTGTATTGTCCTATGACGAGATGATAAATAGATGATTACGTATTATTGAGCACTTTATATCTAATAAAAAAACTAGTTTGTGTCTAGTTGTTCCCTATTGTACCTGACTTAGTTGGAACAAGCATTTATGTGTGTGTTGTAAGTGGCTAGATCACATATATATTCATTTTGGCTTACTATTGAAGAGAAGTATATGGAGACATGAACACACTACATAATGAAAATGTACATTGATGTTGGTAAGTAGATGTATAGTCTTTCAAATTTGTTATTTTTACGAAGAGATTATGAGAATCGTGTAGGTCGTGGTACAACTCTTTAAAGTTTAGATAGGAGAATCATGTTATGTAGTGATTAGATAAAAGTTAGTAGATAAATCAAGGAGGCAACCTAACATCTAATAGGAAACTACAAGTAATATATGTTTTTTACAATCTTATATGTTTATGGAAATCCTGGCTCTTATTGGAAATTTTTTAGCCTAGCCTGGCTGTGTGCTTTTTTCAAACAATGAAGTTGAGATTTGGCAATGCTTATAAACACCTAATTTTTAAGTGCATTTGAGGTTGTTTTAAAAGTGGAAAGTAACATTTAGTTCTGAGGTGCATTTCATGTTACATTATGACTTATAAAATTGCACCTTACACAATATTTTCAACTACTTTATTTTATTGTACATCATTGTTTACGAAATGGAAGATCAATAAAGTCTCCTTCCATATTAGAAATTGAATAATTTCCTTGTTGAGCTCTCCTTGTTGTAATCCTTTCTGTCTTAATAAATTTTTACCCCTCTTTTTTCCATATCCCTCTTCTTGGCTTTGGAAGCTACATCGGCAAGGATTTCTTAATTAACATGTTTCTTTGTTGAATTACCCTCAAATTAATAAAAAATCTTCTTCTTCTTTTCTTATCTTAAAATTGAAATGGCATGCCACTTCAATCACAACTTCTATCCCTAAATATTTATATAATTTATTATTTGGCATTGCTTACCATATATCTTAAGTGTGTCAATTCACACATCATACCTTTCATCTTGTTTAATGCCTTGCTTGACTATGGAGAACAAATTGAATTAAAAACTTTTAATTATTGTTATAAGCATTTACTAAATTTAAATATAATTTTTGGGGCGACCTATTTAGAGCATCAAACCTTTCATCTTGTTTAATGCCTTGCTTGGCCATGGAAAACAAATTAAATAAAAAACTCTTAATTATTGTTATAAATATTTAATAAATTTAAATATAATTTTTGGGGCGACCTATTTAAAGCAATGACTGAAACATTTTGCTGGTGAGATTGCCACCAAGGTTCAAATCTTCGTTAAGCCATTGTGCTTGTAGACTTTGTCTATACAAATTATCTAAACAAAAATAATATATAATATGTACTAACTAAACCATTGACCATGATTTTAATTTTTATCTTAAAAATAAGTCTATTTGATACTTGGTCTTTAATATCCAAATCTTTGACATTTTCAAACAATGATCTTTTTATTTTAGAGTATGTATACTTTTCTGAAAGACTTTAGCCTCTACTCTATCAAAATACAAGCAACACATCTTTATCGCCCGAAGATAGTTCATTCATTTCCAATTGCATTATCATCTTGATTTAACTTTACTCGATTATAAACATGGAGTTTATTTAATGTATAATAATCGCTTCATTTCCTGGTCCATTCCCTCCCATAATCCAAAATATCCAGTGCAATTCCATTACTTGGATATGTATTTAGTATCCACAATGATTTGAAGGGTTCTGATGCTTTCAAATTTAATCACAATAGCCAAAAATGTGGTCAGCAAGTTGCATATAATTTCTTGAAATTGTCTACTTTTGTTGAGTAGTTATGTAGCTCTTACATAACTGCCAATAATAGTTTAAGTTGATAAAGCTCCAGGCATAATAAATGCATGGTCATTTGAATAACAAGCACAAACAATGCTGAGGCCTTCAGGTCCTCAATTTGATCGTCAATCCTATCTATCATGAAAATTCGTCTCGATGGTTATTCATCTAAAGTTGCAATTTAAACACTAAGACATATCTTTTCTAAATATGTCTGTATATTAAAATTATGTTATATATATTTTAGATGGTTTATCCAAAATTTCTTCTATCTGATGGTCTTTCTAAAATTTAATTGTATTTTATGCAATGTACTCTGGGGACACGTCCCCCCCATTCTGAGCGTTCTTGAAACAGAGATGTCTCCAGAATGGAGGGATGATGTTCCCAAGTCCCCAGTGGTGCCCATCAATTTTGCCACTAGCCATTGAGAACGTGAGAATATCTTGCCATTCCTAGGAAGCTGGGGGCACCTATGCCTGGACGTCCCCCATGGCAGCAACTTTCAACTCGTGTTTAAAATAATATTTTTAAAATTATTTCTTTGGTTCTATTCGGCATCATGCTACTTCTTGTAATCATCTTTACGATCAAATACTTTTGATTCATTTCATATTATAGAAATCTTCCATTTGCCAATTCAACAATTTAAAATCTTATGTACTATTACTATTGAGTATTCTAATTTTTAATTAAGAATTCAATATTGAAAACTTCAATGTTTAATGTTCAAGTATTTAATATTTAGTAATTGGTATTTGCAATCTTATACATCTTTTCATAACTAATAATTTAAATACCATTTGTATAGTATATAGTGTATACATTTACACCCTCCCGGCTGCAGCAGCACCCTGCCATCCCCAAATTGAGGTCTGTTTCCCTTTATCCCTCGTCCTGGAAACCTGTCCCACACTTGATCTGGTGTTCCCTTGTCCTCGACGGTGGTGTAACGATGATTTTATGGCAAAATTTCTTGAAGGTGTCCAGACAACCATCCGTTTTAGGCCCCTACTGAAGAACAAGAATTTCAAAGATTTCCACAATCCATATGAATGCAAGATAGTTTTTCATACAATAGTGTAAGAATTTTTTATCATCAATATTTCGGGTGTGATCTAAAACATTGACGATAAAAGAACTCTTACACAATCGAACAAGAATTTGTAAAGGTAATCTGTTTTTTAGCCTATACAGCTATCCTGTTATAGATTACAAACATTTATACTAGCCAAAAAAAACAAAACTTTTGTAGGACTACTTAAGATATTCTGCTAGTTCTTAAATGTCTACTCGACTGAAAACTATATTGCAACTGATTTGACTATATAAAATTCAAACCCAAATACATTTCAAGAAGCCAATTAAGTATGCCTTCCATGACTTTGATTCAGTTCAATTTGTTATACAAATGATAACCACTCAACCAATTTAATATTTTTTACAGTTCCGATTCCCAATTTTCGCACTTGCTAAAAGTCAAAATCCATAGCTAATATATGAAATGAATTGATGAGACAAATGCAGGGCAATAAAGGGATCACACATGAAATCCCAAAAACTTCCACTTCTTTGTTCTTATCCAAATTAACTTCCGATCTCATGAAATGATAGTTAGCTCCAAAAAGATAAGAGGCCTCTCATTCTGCATATTACTCTTGATAAATTACTACAGTAAGTAAACTGCCTGAATATGGAAGTTACTTTCTAGCATTTATGACAGGAAAACACGTCCATCTTAACAGATTACTCTGAAACTTAGTGCCTGTGTTAATCTGGTTGAGCTTTTGAATTAAAACGATTTATTGTCTGCAGGTGCCTCTTCAACAATGCTAACTCATGGTGGATGCTTTTGAAACGAGCTTCCATCATTGACACTTCTTCCTCTAGATAGTAAATACGTCGTTCTAACCAAGTTGCCACTTCCATAATATTAGACTTTTGCAGACTTTGCCCTGTGTATTCAGAAGGTTTTTGGCTAATTGAAGTAACATATTGAGCAGTTGGATATCTAGACAGCATTATTATGATTGCAATCTGTTCCCATAAAAAAAGGTCACATTAGTGAACGCAGGAGAGAAGAGAAGGGATGATGCCCCTCCTAGTTTATAATAAACTTTACTACGTTACATAGACTATTCCTCAGAAATCCATTTAATATCCCCAAAAGTTTAAACTATCTAAAACTCAACTTCAAGTGGCACTAAACATCTTTTACAAGCTTAAAATTCTGAAACTAAAAAGTATTGAAGCAAATATGCATTTATGCATTGAGAGGCAAATCAAACAACATTTTTCAAAATTTTACAAGAGTGAATTAAAACAATAGTTTAAAACAAAAAAAACTTCGAACTTTTAAGGCACAGTCAACGTTATTTAATACCAAGAACAACAATTATCAGATTTGAAGGACACATTTTATAAGGAACACTGCCTAAGACAGCTCCAAAATCTTGACAACAATTCTTAAAATGACAAATATAAATGAGAATTACATTTTGTTAGATAGAGGCGATTAGGATACCGGTTGGCAATGGTCTTTAACTTTACACAGCCCAACAAGTTTTCTGGTTGACATGGATTGAACTTGCACCTTGCAAGCTCTAATTTTTAAAGTTTGGAGTTAGTATTGTATATTTGCTGGATAAGACACAGCAGTATTTATTTGAGAATGTAAAGCATATATCAAACAAATTTAAAACATGTCTACTACGATATTATCACTTGTGATAGAATCTTGTGTTTCGTGATTTTAATAACTAAGAACATCTAAAGCAGAAAAAAAATTATTGTTCAGCATTTTACATAATTAATCTGTAATAAGCCTGATTTAGAGGCTGGTCGGCAAGCCTAACATGTAAGTGTTTGATAACAACTGGTGTATTTTGCTAAGTTTTATATTAAAAAAATAATAATTCATTATTATAAATAAATGATATTTTTTAAGCCGAGAGGCTTTCTATAGCGGAAGCATTCATCAATGTAAACTTTTCTACTTTAAAAAAAAATTGACATTCATTTGTGTCATATATTTTATAATTATTTTTACATCTGTTCATTGCAAGTGTAACTGATAATAATGCATGCAATCAAAATGTAATAGCAAGGATTAAAGAGTCACCTGCTGCAAACAATAACCCCCGCGCTTTAAGAATTTTTATTAATATTTAATGAGAATGGAGGAGAGTGGATGGAGTAGTAGATTAAGTTTATTCATAACCAGTCCCTCTGAAAAAGACGACTGGAGAGTATTATTCAGCTCTGCAACAGATTTCATTGCATATTTTGGGCAAAGATATCCTTGTCGAGGCACCTATTGTCATAAATTATCTCAGTACAACAACACCTGAGAAGGATATCTCTCGGCTTATATATATATAAGCTAGTAATAACTTCGCTGAAAATGGCAAGAGGCCAACTAGTTTGATTCTGGGTGGTTCCCCTTTTGTGGCCAACTTAGTCAGAACAAGTAATTATGTGTGTGCTGTAGGTGGCTAGATCAAAATCTCGAGTCTACAGGTCAGTTCAGTCCAAGACCTTTAGAAGGCTGTAGACAGCTTATCCTCTCTGTGCATCCCAGGTGGCAGCAGGTATAAATGTATTGAAACTCATTTGGGTGCAACAGCTTTATCAAATTATATATACGGGGCATGTTTATCAGGGGGTATCATCGCAAGGTAAGATCTATAAGCACATTGATATCTTGTGTGGATTCTATCCAGGCACAGACCTTGGGTTTGGGAAAAACTCACAATAGCGTTGATTCTTCCAAAAGCACAGTGTATTTCACATACCTGTTCATGCTTGCACCTTAAAACACAAGCTTTCAATACAGATCCATCCTGACAGTGACAAGAAAGCATGATGCGAGGAAACAGTATGAATTCAAATTGCATGTATCATGTTGAGTTTTTGAGTTGTGATTCTGTATGATGGATGCATTGTTTGAAAACAACCAGATATATTCTATTGCAAGATTCTCATCTGCATCAAGATGGCCTCATGTGTAAAGGAATCTAATTACTTTCCTGTGGGTAAACATTCTGAAATTTTTGGTTTACTAAGTTGATATCTTAATCTTGAAATTAGCTTTAGAGGTTGCAATTTTATCACTGTCAGATTTTCCATTATTCCCTGCCTGGTATATTTCAGTGCTATCAGAATTTAGCATCCTGCCAACCTGAGGGTGACTAATGATTGATAGGGCCTACCATTACCAACAGTGTGAACAAGGATGCTGCCACGGGTGACGAGGAAGATGATAAATCTCAGGTATTTATCAGGGATGTTGTCCCTAATTTTAGATTTGAAAAAAGATAACCTATCAAAATTTTAATGCAAGTCTCTAAACACATTTTGCGAGGCATCTCTCCATCTCCTAGGAATCCATTGCAAATCCAAGTCCCTCGCCTCTCTTTATCTCAAGTTTTGTTGTCTAAAGTTGGTTTTTTCTTCAATTTCGGGGTTCACAGATTGTATTGCAAGTTTGTTATCTATGTCGGATCTCTGGCCTGTAATTGCAAGTAATTGTTATTACAAGTTACAAGCTTGAATTACTTGCACTTGAAATAGCCTTCTTAAAACCCGATTTTGACTTGGTATTTTATCATTATGTTTATGTTTTGTTTTAATGTATTTTGACTTAGTATTTAATGTTAAGTTGATCCTTTTAAATGAAATCAGATCTTTTTATGGTCAATGCAAGTAAATGTTATGTCAGATTTATAATTTGTAAGTTTGCTTACAAAACTCAACATTACAACTAACTTATATTACACCTTGCAATGATGGGTCCAAAACCCGAAATTACAACCTACAATGAAGGGTCCAAGACCTAAAATTACCACTAGCTACTCATTCACATGAAAAGGAATTGACAATAAATAACTAACTACTAATTAGTAATTGCATTGACATGAAAAGATCTTAACTATCAATTGAAAAAATTAAACTACCTTTTTGATGAACTAATACGATTGATCAGAATAGATTAACTAAATATACTACACAGCATATGTAAAATACTAATTTCTAACTGCACTCCTACCTAACATTACATATGAATAGGAGTGCAATTGCATAAAATATAATGTTGAAACTGAGATAAAGAAGCAACCGAAAGAAATAAAAGACTACTAACGAGGTTTAGATCACACCAAATCAAGAGAAGTAGAAACTGGTCTGCACTGTGCAAGTCTAGGCATTTGGAGGAGAGGAAAAGCATTGACAGAGGCTTAACCTCCCAACCACGGACCTAGTGCAAGAATGGCCCTCCCCCGCACGAGATAAGGCATGTGTACACCATCTCATCCTGCCACTTGAGAACATGGTGTTATTGTCAACTATATAGCTAGCTAGATTGCAAGTACCTCCCAACAGTCTATCCATCCGACTATGAGTTATCCTGACATTTGGTGATCATAGCAGCATCATTCACCAATAAACCTACCCTGGCTAGAGGTTTTCCAAAGGACACTATGTGCCCGATCACTGACCGCTCACCTTGACAATCCTAACTAATACCCAGTTCCCAGTATGAGCTGACTTTATTACTGATTTCAATTTTTCTTTAATTCTACATAGTTCTGAGACATCTTTCTATCTGTCCAGTTTTATCAAACTGTTCATTTCATATGGACTACACCACTCATCTCAGCCATTCTTGGCTATTCTTGATGATCTATGGTGTTTTTCCAGCTTGCATTATAAAATATTCAGTTATGTAAACGAATTTCTTATTGCATCCATAATTCAGAAAAAAAGAAAAGACTATGATTTCTATGTGGCCAGATTTACTTATGGACATCACTATATTTTGGAGGTAATATCGACAGATTCTTCTTGACACAGATAAATAAGTTTTCAGAAATAAAATATTATATACCAAAGGCCTTTATCAACATATGGAGCTCTTGGCACGACTGGTATAATAGTCCCATTCCAATTCAAATAAACTTTTCATATTGCAAATCCAGGCCCAATAAGACCATCTTGTGTAAGCTATGAATAATAATCTATTGTCCATTATTGTGTAAATAAAATAAACAAACTCAAGGAAAAATGACCTGATAAAAGGGGCTTTGGATTGTAGATCGCTTGCTTTAATCGTTGATCAATGAACTCCAATGAAATTCTTAGCTGGTATCACAATTCTATGTTTGCCAAGTATGATGGTAGATTTTGAATGATCAGCAACTAGTAAATATAAAGAAGAATGATCGGCCAACATAGGAAAAAATGAGCAAAAAGATGGAGTTGTGTTTGCATGAAGAACAAGGTGGCGGAGACGTGTCTATATGTTAACTGTCTTGGCCAGTGGAATGACAATATAGGAAGAAATATAAAAGGTTGAAACAACAAAAAGAGTTATAAGAGGTCGATAGGCTTTACATGAGATAAATTAAATTTGATATGGGAATTAAATCTTTACCCATCCTATTACATAAATAATAGTCATGCCATTTATGTGTACTTCTACGCATATATAGATATATGTATATATACACACATTATAATAAAAATATAATTATACACACATATATATTTATATATCTTAATAGGTACAAATATACATAAATACCATGCATATTACTTATATAATATAATACATCCGACATCAAATAATGCAGGGTGTACATATTCCAATTTAAAAGGTAGCAATTTTATTGCATTTATTATTTATAGAAATATATATACATATCCTTTTAAATTAGATGACCTAGTTAGCTCACTGTGGAAACTTGGTATTACTTAGTCTGTCCTAGTTTGCTTTTCCCTAGCCAAGGTGGTTTAGACAAATACTTGAGAAGCTCGGTGGCAGGTTGGTGTTTGTGCCCTAATCCTTCTCTGTCAATGCCTTCCCCCCTTCATTGCACCTTTGTGAAGAAAATAACGTAGTAAAAGTACATCTCCAATGAATTCTACTGCAAATGATTTAACCATAACAAATAACCAACTTAACCAACCATTTCCAATTTGCATGAAATCATAATGAATAACCAAATTTAACCAAACATTTCCAATTCACATGAAATCTCAACGGCTATAAGTTATTTTCAAATGTTTTTAAATTAACATAAAATATGAGATGCAAAATATCCTCCACTTGTGTTTCATTGCCCTCAATGAACATTTACAAATAAGTATATAAAAATAAATAAAAATTTACATAAGAGTTGTCATAATGTCTCTGAATCCTCAATTTAGAACTCAAAATAATAATATCGTAACAAAGTTCATAATTTCAAAAAAGATGGGGAAATTTCTGGAAGATTTCATCGTAATCTTTCCAAGTAGCATTTTCTTCAGCATATTGGTCCCATTGCATTGGGTTATAAGCCAATTTCGTAACCACAACTTACGCATCTCAAGTATTTTGAGGGGTTCTATTACCACCATCCCTAGATCTTGAACCTGCAAGAAATTCCTTTCAATGATATGCTCAACATTGGCTATATATTTCTTAAGGCAAGACACATGAAGCACATTATGCATCCGGGCAGGGGCTAGAGGTATAGCGATTTTGTAGACTACAGTGTTTACAACTTCCAACACCTCAAAGGCTCCCACATATCTTGGGGCTAGCTTGGCATTTCTACCAAATTTGATAGCAATTTTTTGTGGTTTAACCTTTAGGAGAAATTTTTCCCCACCTCGAATTCTCTAGGAGTTCTTTTAGCATCTGTATAGCTCTTCTGGAAATCATTGGCCTCCTTCAATCTTTGACGGATTTCAACTACCTGCTCTTCCATTTCTAAGAGCATTTCAAGACCAACAATTATATGATCCTCAATCCTGTTCCAACTTACAGGGGTTCTACATTTTCGTCTATACAAGGCCTCAAATGGTGCCATCTTTATAGCAGACTAATATGAGTTATTATAAGAAAACTCTACTACAGAGAGAATGCACCCTAAGTACTGAATTTCCTTTTAATAGGAGCATTTAGACAATTTCCCAAACAACTTATGCTCACGCAACCTTTGAAGAACTATTTCCAAATGCTCTTGGTGCTCTTCCTCATTCCAAGAATAAGGATATCATCAATTAAGACCACGACAATTTTATCTAAACAATCCCTGAACACACTATTCATAAGATTCATAAATGTTGTACGGGCACTGGTTCTCCGAAGGGTAAGACTATGAATTCATAATTCCCATAATGGGTTCTAAATGTTGATGAGTATCTTCGTCTTTAATCCTGAGTTGGTGATAACTTGATCTAAGGTCAATCTTAGAAAAATACCGTTGCTCCTCTCATTTGATCAAACAGAGCATCAATTCAGGGAAGTGGATATCTATTTTTTATGCTGACCTTGTTAAGCATTTTATAATCTATACATAACCCATGGTTCCATCCTTTCTAACAAACAATGCTGGTGGTCCCCAAGGTGAGACACTAGGGTAGATAAGTTTCTTATCCAATAATATTTACACTGAGCTTGTAATTCCATCAATTTTGTGGTAGTCATTATATAAGGCGCTATGAATATGGGTTCTACTCCAAGCACAAATCTATGGTAAAATCGAATACCCTAGAAGGAGGTAGTCTAGGTGACTCCCCCGAGAACACATCTTGATAATTCTTAAGGTAAGGATACCAATCTGCAAAAGATTCCTTCTTTTCCTCTCTAGTTTCCCCATCCTCTAAAATGCAATCCTCTTGATAAACCTTTTCTTGGATCTAATTTCTATCTTCTCTTCTTCTACATAAATCTCACACCGTTTTCTTCTACATCTCTTAAGTTGCATGGTTGATATTTGATGAATTTTAACTTCATGTGGTATTCCTTGAATAACCACAAGTTTTCCACTGTCACCTAAGCATTCCACTGTTTTTGCAAGACAGTCCACTTTTGCCCTATTTTCGCTAGTCCAATTGATTCCCATAATAATATCATAAGAACGCATAGGTGCTACATACAAGTTAACCTCAGTTGAAAAGGTTGGAAAGCCTACTTGAGCCTCAAATAAACATTGATCTACTCGAGCCTTTGACACGTTTGCATACTCAACAATCCAAGGGTTTTCCATGTATCCAATTCTTTTTGGAAACCTACTTAACAACTTTGGAGATATAAAACACTCAGTGGCTCTAGTATCAATTAATATAGAAATAGGGTTCCCATATATCTTACCCAGAGTTTCTAGAGGACCCATCTGATGCTCCGCTTGACAATTATCCACTCTTGCATGGATCCTCTATGGAAAAATGGTTTCCTGAGGTGGTAATGGAGGACGTGCTTGCTGATTAGATGCACCCTTAGTAGGACACTGATTGGCATAATGATCTCTGTCACAAATAAAGAAAACTCTTGCTGGCCCTTTCTTTTCATTTCCCTTCCTGTTATTATTATTGTTGAAATTGTCCTTAAAATCCTTACTATTGTTCTCCTTGAACTCGAGTTTGTTGACCTTGAAATTCTTAAAATTCTTTTTGTGAGTTCCTTGCTTATAAGAACTCCAATTTTCCTTCCTTTTGTTGTCTCAGATAGAATCATCCTTTTCCAAATTTTGTTCTTACTTGATAACTCTTATGAGCCTCCTCCACGGTTCGGGTTTTAGTACATCCAGGGCTCCCCTAGTTTTGTTATTCAGCCCCACGACGAACTTCCTAACCTTGAAGTTTCCATCTTGTTGGCAAGCAAGGACATACTTCAGAGGTCAAGTGAACCTTTCCCAATATTCGTTCACCAACTAGTCCCCTTGTTTAACGTTTTGAAAATCTAACACTTTTTGATTGTAGAAGGATTGGGGTAACCACTTGTTTTTAAAGATCACGACAAATTTGTCCCGAGTAATATCGGTGGTCTTAAGATTCAACTCCATTTTACCTTTTTCCCACCAAGTAAGCAGCTTCTCCAATAAGTTGATAGATTCCCCAAACAAATTTTGAGGTTTTAGAAAAGCTCTTAATTTCAAAAAAAAATTCCATCTCGGTTAACCATGTCTCAGCATAATCCCTAGACTCTAATCTTGAAAAATACGGAGGTTTCATTTTCTTTATGTCAGTGGATAATTAACTGGCTATCTGTTTCTTCTTTTGAATCTCCAACTGAGTTGGTATTGGCCTATTCCTTTGCTTGCTATGAGCAGATGGTTCTACTTCAGTTTTGGGAAGGGCAGAGGATTGGGTGTCTTCGTGTCCTTGCCCAAGTTGATTTACTAAATCATTCATTCTTTGTTCCATTTGCTCCATTCAAGTTTGGGTATCAAGTAGTACTTGAGCAAGTTGGTCCATAGAACCTTTCCTTGGATATCTCATTCGGCGCTCAATTATTGTTTTTATTGTTTTCCATTGCTTTTGAAAAAGTTTTCTAGAAATAAAGTTGGTTTCATCCATCAGTTTTCTTTTTAAATTGGTTGCTAAAGAAGTAAAATGAAGAGGTGAATAAACAATATCATTTGCTCTCAACACTTTATTGATTTCCATTTTTAAAAAACAATGGATTTATGTTGTGACTACAACTATATTCATTACAAGATTTACCCACTACTGTGAGTACAAAATTTTCAAACATTGTTCTTCAAGGCAATCAGACATCCTATCCCTGGCTCTTCTATTTGTTCCCTTCCTTGGGCTCATTCTGCCCAATACAAGGTACATAATACATCGTAAGTGGATCAATTTCCTTCGAATTGCAAACTTGGATAATTTTGTTTCTCATGATTGCCTTCCTAGCAATAGTCCTTTTGACTCTATTTTTTAAAATCCTGATTAAGGCATGGGCTAATGTTTCATCATCTCTAGTCATGGAAAAGAATGCATAATCATATTTAGACACGTTCTTGAGTATAAAGACATGAACCGGGTGATGGGGTTTCCTTCGAGGCATCATTCGAGTTCTGATCCTGCTCTCATTTAAACACTTTTGTTTTAGTTTTAAGTCAATGGTGAACCCAAGGTTTACTGTCAAACCTAGAGCTTTGATACCATATGTAACAACTGAATTTCTGAAGACTAAAAACCAGTGAGATACTCTTTATTTTATCAAACAAAAGTAAAAATAGCTACCCATTCACATGAAAAGGAATTAATGGAAAATAATTAAATGCTAAATTGTAATTGCATTCTCATGAAGAGATCCTAACTATCAATTGAAACAATTAGACGACCTTTTTATGAACTAATAAGATCGGTCAAAATAGATTAACTAACTATGCTATTTATGATATGTAAAATACTAAAAATTAATTGCAACCCTAACTACCATTTCATATGAATAGGAATGTAGTTGCATAAAATATAATGTTGAAACTAAGATAAAGATGCAACTTAAAGAAAATAATGGATTAGTAACAAAGTTTAGATCACACCACATCAAGAGAAGTAGAAACCGATTTGCATTATGCAAGTCTAGCCATTTGGAGGAGAGGTAAAGCATAGACATAGGCTTAACCTCCCAACCACAAACCTAGTGTAATCACCACTCGTTCTCTACTAAGAATGGCCCTACCCTACACGGGATAAGGCACATGTACACCATCTCATCCTGCCACTTGAGCAACTTGGTCCTAGAGTTGTCAACTACACAACCGGCTAGATTGCTTCTAACTTCCAATTGTCTATCCATCCGACTATGAGTTATCCTGACCATTGGTGCTCATAGTAGCATCATTCGCCACTAAACCTACCCTAGCTAAGGACTTCAAAAGAACACTATGTGCCTGATCACCCACCGCTTGAATTGACAACCCTAACTAATACTTAGTTCCCACTATGAGCTAACTAAATTTACTGATTTGAATTATTCATAAATTCTTCATAGTTCTGATACATCTTTCTATCTTAATATTCAATTATGTAAAGGAATTTCTTACTGTATCCATAATTCATAAAAGAAAAAAGAAAGACTATGTTTTTTGTGTGGCCAAATTTACTTTCCACCACAGATAAGCTTCCATAAATCTTAGGGATAACATCACTATACCTTTGGAAGTATAGATGGCATGATCAACCAATTATTCTTGATACAAATAAATAAGTTTTCAGAAATAATACATAATATAGCAGAGGTCTTTATCAGCCTATGGTGCTCTGGGCATGACTGGTGATATAGTCCCATTCTAGTTCATACAGACTTTTCATATTGCAACTCAAGGTCTGAGGGGACCATCTTGTGTAGATCACTTGCTTCGAATTGTAGATAACTTGCTTTAATCATTGATCAATGAACTCCAACAAAATGCTTAGCTGGTATCATAGTTCTACATTTGCTAATTGAATATGATAATATATTTTGAATGAATCATAGAATTGCAGATTCGGCAAAAATAATGAATGGGCTGCAAGAAGCCCATGATCAACTCTGATGGTAAATATAAAGAAGAATGATCGGCCAACACAAGAAAGAATGAGCAAAAAGATGTTGTGTTTGCATGAAGAACAAGATGGCGGAGACGTGTCTATATGTTACTATCTTGGCTGATGGAACAACAATATAGGGAAAAATATAAAAGGTCGAAATAACAAAAAGAATTATAAGAGGTTGATGGGCTTTTCATGAGTTAAATTAAATTTGATAGGGGGATTAAATCTTTACCCATACTATTATATTTGTTGGTGTAAATACGTATTTACTATTTACACTTACTTAAGTTTACTTAGGTTAATGCATTATTTTAATATTAATTTATTTAGTCACCTAGGAGTATGTGCACTCTTGTGAGTTGTCATGTTGACAACACAGGAGTTCGCACCTCATTTATGCGCATGGTGTCTACAACATAGGAGTGAGCACTTTATTTGAGCACATGGTGTCTACAACATCTCCACTTGAGATACACCTTGTCATTCTTATCCTCTCATCTATAATGAAGGATAAGACCTATGCTTAGTTGTCATGCTTATCTCCTAGAACCTTCTAGAGACATTCTAGATGTATCTTAGAGGCCTTTATATATAGGCACTCCTAGTGTACTTTCATATCAATCATATATTGAATGAATATATCGTCATTCTGATCATACTCTCTTTTGTCTATTGTTGTGCTTGTACTTGAGTTCCTTGGTCTTGGGTGAATTTTTCCCTAAGGAAAATTCTTACATGGTATCAGAGCTTGGGGAGATTCTCTTCACATAGCCGTTTGAGACCATTCTTGCTTCAGCACCTCGACCCAGATCCGAAGTATCGTAGTCATTGAGAGTTTCTAGAGCTAGAACAGACCTTGCCATTGCATCCGGAACGTTGATTCGGTGCAAATCGGCTATAAATTTGGCTACCCTAGGCCTTGTACTTTCATAGGATATGAAGATGGTGCTAAGGTATACAAACTTATGGATCCAGAGACTCATGAGCTTTTTGTGGAGAAGGATGTACACTTTGAGGAAAGTTCACCCAGCTTATCCTCTACTCCTCTCCACACCTCATACACTGTGGAAACTGATAGTGACACCAGCGATAGTGCTTCAACAGATTTAGATACATGGGGTTCTATCAATAGTTGCAGCAAGAGGTCACGGCATTAGTATAGTCCACACGCATATATTGCCACAGTGATAGGTCTAGCACAACAAGGTACATCTTGTCTTTCAGCTCCAACAACAAGGGATGACTACATGGCACACATTTCAGGTTTGTTCGTGGAGTCACACACCGAAGACTTGGGAGACAGCCTTGATGATTTACATCTTCTCTTTGATGAAGATGATCCTTCTATAGTTGTTGCGAGGGCTCACTTTGACCCTCATGTCCATTCTCTACATGATCGATCTTCACAGGTTGGCGTGATTGTGGATTCTTATGAACAGCAATTGGAGGAGGTCTCTTTACCAGTTGAGGAGATAGATGGCTCATTGGGATAGGTTATACAGACATCCTTGCCAGATCTGCATTCATTCTTTTCAGCACAACTAGAAAGGGCGACCATCAATATTGATATAGGGACATTCGAGTAGGTTTTAGGGCCACCATACATCTTCAGGATTGTACCTTTGCCTTTGTTTCTTCCAAAGGGGAGGAACATCATTCAACATTCTTGGACCAGCTTCTTCCTTGGAGCAACAATCACTAGTCGGCATTCTTCATTGGGGGTGGGGGTCTACCTTGTTTTTCTTCCTCTTCTTTCTTATGAGGGGGACTTTTTCCTCTTACGAGGTCTTGTTCTTCTCATTCTTCACTATTGTATATACTTGATGTATGTCGTAATGGGGGGGTTTTGATTACTCCATCCATACATGCATCTAGTCTTTTCATCTCTCTTTTTGGAGGAGGGTTTTTCCCATGAGGTTTTCCCTCTTTCTCCACTTTATGAGAGATTGCATTTTCATTATGTACATGGGTAGCTAACATGGCCTAGTAGTCGGGACCCATTATGCATTTCATCCTAGTTTTTCGTAAGCTTAAGGGCATTCCCCTAAGTTGCACTTAAGGGGGGGTGTTGGTGTAAATACATATTTACTATTTACACTTACTTAAGTTTACTTAGGTTAATGCATTATTTTATTATATTGCATTATTTTAATATTAATTTATTTAGTCACCTAGGAGTATGTGCACTCTTGTGAATTGTCATGTTGACAATACAGGAGTTCGCACCTAATTTATGCACATGGTAGGAGTAAGCACTTTATTTGAACACATGGTGGCTACAACATCTCCACTTGAGATACACCTTGTCATTCTTATCCTCTCATCTATAATGAAGGATAAGACCTGTGCTTAGTTGTCATGCTTATCTTATCTCCTAGCACCTTCTAGAGACATTCTAGATGCATCTTAGAGACCTTTATATACAGGCACTCCTAGTGTACTTTCATATCAATTCATATCAATCATCTATTAGATGAATATATCATCATTTTGATTATACTCTCTTTGGTCTACTGTTGTGCTTGTGCTTGAGTTCCTTGGTCTTGGGTGAATTTTGCCCTAAAGCAAATTCTTACAATATTTATTATAGACATACTATTTACGTGTACTTGTATGCATTGTATTTATATACACGTTAAAATAACAATATAAGTATACCCACATATATATTTATATATTTTAATACGTACAAATATACATAAATACCTTGGGTATTACTTATATAATATAATACATCTGACACAGAGGAGTCATAAGAAAGAAATTGACCTAGCCTTGGAATTACAAGAAATCTCAAACTGAGACATTGAAGAATATGAGGGTTTTGTGCAAGCAATGAAGGAGACGATAAGGAAGCTAGAAGGAAAATACCAAAAACTAAAAAGTGAGAACAGGGCTTTATGGTAATATCCAAACAACTAATCTCATGTAGTGAGGGAAGAAAGCCAAGCCTTTTTTTGTCCAAGATGATAAAGTAGACGAGCATTCAATATCCTTATTTGATAACATCAAGGAGTCTTTATACAAAGTTGTTTGCAATTCATTTGAGGATAATCAAATGTACTTACCAAATAGTACATCTACCAAACAGACAATGTAATACAATACAAAATATTGTCACACTAACATCCCCCACCTTATTATATTTATCTTTAAAAAATAAAACTCACCTTGCCCTAAGGACTCCCCCTCGAGGGTTACATAAGGAAACATGTTGATTACATAATATAAATACATTTTTGAGAAAGTTTTCTTCTAAAGTAACAAAACCTTGAATCAAGAAAGGCTCCATCAAGTTGTTTCTTGACCCTCAAAAAGGTGTGGCTTCGTGTTGTGTTCTTAGTCTCTCAACCCTGAACTATAAAATCACAATCTTGAATTGTTCAACAATTATCCCTAAGAGATGCAACAAAACTCTATCATTATCTATTGACCGCAAAAGGGTATAATTCTCGATCATATATTCTTAAGCTCGCTTGACAATAATCCATATTAAGCGCAATACCAAATCCAAACCTATCTCCAAAATGAGTCTTTACAAGCCATGCATTCTTCAAATTTGCTAGCATTAGAAAGCAACCTAAAATAGAAAACCCAAAAAATGCTTCTCATGCCAAACACTGTCTCAAAGAGAGAAGATGACTTGAGATGATGGAAGTTCCTCCATCCTCTAATGCTGACAACCTCTAGATGTGAAGGTTCAAAGTACAAAATTGTCATTAATAGGAGAATGCAAATCATTATTGAACTCTCCATCATTTGAAATATCCTCATCTTCAATGCAAGTAAGATTGTCTTTATCAGATTGTTCTTTCAATTTTCCCTTAGGAATATCACTAGCTCTAGTTCTAAAAACCCATGTTGTGTGACCCATTTTCTTATAACTAAAAACATATCCTTTTTGTTTTTATATGACAAGTCAATCATAGTTCAACCACAAATCTTTATCCATTCTTCTTTTCTATGCATTTCCAATTTTTTCTCTTTTTATGGTTTTTTTCTTTTGTGTGTGTGTGTCAGAAGAGCCCATTTAGAATTACGACTCAAGTCCACACCATTAAACTGCAGAATCTTATCTTACAATGCCAAAGAACCCAAGACTATATTGAAGCATCCAATTTTCTGATCTTTCACTTCCCTTCAATCTTTCTATGGTTGCAAAATTGCGTGCCTTCGATGGTGGTTACTGCCTTTGTGTTTTCTCTAAATTGAATACATAGAATTATGCATCAAAGGCTTGAATGGACCTATATAGCATGTCCTAATTTGGATCACAGTATAAACAAAAGCACTCCTTATTGCACCAGTGATAGTTTGAGGAATATATTGCTCTTTTTATAGTGATTGTTGAGAACCTCGTCTAGTGTAGGAGGCTCCTACTATTGTCAGGATGAGCCCATTTATTGTTAGATAACTGAGTTAGCCGATTCTCTCTACCAAATGGCACCAAATTTTTGTGAGTCATCTCGTTTTCTCAAGTTTAGTACCTTGCTTCAAACAAATTCTTTACAAACCTCTACACCTCAAGAATGAGAATAATCTAGAAATCAATTCTCATAGTGCCTCTACACCTCTCATCATCGTTCACTCCTCACACTAGCGCTGGCCAATACTGTCAATAATGCTCAGGAGAATTTGGTGATACGGATCTACTAGACAAGGGACTTTAAAACTGCTATGATACCAAATGTCAAAGATAATAAAGCAGATGAACATTCAATAACATCGAGTCTTTATACAATGTATCTATAGTCCATTTGTGGAAGTAGTGATCGAATGGTGGTTATAACAAAGAAACAATGTAATATGATACAAATTATAGTTACACCAACATTTGTTCCTCTTATAGTTCTTCTAGTTGAGCCAAAGGAGGTATTGAGAGAATAATATAGCTTTCTCAAAGTGCAAAAGCTGTGAGAAGGCATCTAAAGAGAAGTATACTAATTTCCAGAAGACTTGCTGCAGATATACAAAAGGGCATTAACCATCCTCTCCAAAATACAATGCATAGATGAAGTCACGAGATGATAAGCATGTTTATCAAGATGAACATCTCACACATGCAAAGCTTAAATGGAAACTCCTAGGAAAATGTTGGTTGATGGTGGAGTAATAAGGGAAGGAGAAGCATATGACATAGCTCGTTGGTACAATGTCACAATCATGGAAAAGGAGATGTTTGAGCATTTCAATGAGGAATCCACTCGGTTGAGAAAGGTTGTCAGAAATGAATTAGCAAGGAACCTCCAACACAATTGCAGCCTTGTTACTGCTGAGACAGACCGAGAAGGATCTAACTATAGACAACCTCTGTAGTAAATTGGAGGGGTTCATTCAATTAAATTTTTCACGAACGATGACTTTGGGAACTTTTCCATATTTTCAAACATCATGCATATGACTCGCAACTCATTGTTGAATTGGGAGAACAGTTTAAACAAGTGTGCACAAGAGATAAAATTGTTAAAGTGTTGCTTCGGTAGAAGTGAAGTATAAATTACATTAAGTATATGAATTTGTGATTCTCTCATATATATACACTTAATCATTCTTATGTATTTCTGATGTTATTCCTATACTTAAAAATATTTGTATATCTCAGAAGTTTTAATATATATATATGACCCTTTAAAGACTCTCGAATTTCTCCATGTATATTGGGCTTGAAATGCAAACTGACGGCTAGTTAAGGTTTGACTAGTATTATGGTCCATGTAGGGACATGACCCTACGTGGCCATTGGCCACGTAGAGTCATGTTCCTACGGGGGCATGAACTCTTTCTTCTATGTATAAACAAGATCACCACTGAGAAGGTCATCAATCAACTTGGCAATGTACTGTTCTCCAGCAGCGGTCTATACATAGTTGCAGTATTATCTATATTAATACTTTTTTGAATCCATCTTGGGAGAAAGTGTATATATATATATATATTCAGTCTGCTAAATCACAACTGAATTATATATATCAGATCTGAATTATTAGTGATTGGGAATACACTACTGTTCTCTATCAGGGATCCAACTACATTTATATGGTATCAGAGCCAAACTGATAGAGAATCACAGTCAGCCTTATACAGATTTAAATCTAGTAAATTATCTTCAATCTGAAACTATGGTAAATCATGTAAGATTAGAAGACACACTTGAAGGGGCCTTGAACTTTGCATCATGGAAAATACAAGTAATGATCATTCTTCGAGAAATGGAATTAGAAGAATACATGGAGGAAGATAAGTCTATGTCCGAGAATGGTCTAGACAAAACACTCTGGAAAAGACATAATAATAAAGCTATGAAGTTCATTATAGATTCCGTCAGAGATCACATTCTCCGATCACTATCAAGCCTAAAAACAGCCTATGACATGTTCACCACTATTAAGAATACATTTGAAATTAATAATACCAGTAGACTATTGACATTGATGCAACAACTACTATACATCAAAATGAACAATGAAGAGTCTATTACATCTTATTTTTTAAGAATCTCAGAGTTAAAAAATCAACTTGCAACTATCGGAAATCAAGTGGATGACAAAGAACTTTGTATCATAGCACTAAAAGGATTACCCTTATCTTGGGAAACTTTTATTCGTGAACTAAGCTCTCGACCTGAACTTCCAAAACTTGAGCAACTCAAAAACAAATGTACTCAAGAAGAGTAAAGATTAATTTCAAGAGGAATCAGTCCAAATCAAGCCCTTCAAGCCAATACCAACAATAAGGCAAAGAAAGGTAAATTTAAATGAAAAAGAAAGGAATTTAACGAAACATGCAAAAAAGAGATTGGTCAAAAGTACAATGCTTCAAATGTGACAAATTTGATCATACTCATAACGTTTTTCCAAAATGGAAGAAAATTCAAGCCACTCTAGCAGAAGTCAAAGATGAAAAGGATGAAAACCTTGCATTTTATTTAGCCCTCTCAATTGAACTCAACTCCAACAAAAATACATGGATAATAGACAGTGGAGCATCTCGTCATATAACAGGTTTTAAAGACAAATTCAAAATTTTTGAAGGATACTCCTCTGAAGAATTGACTATTGGGGATAATTATACATATCCGGTAAAAGGAATTGGATCATGTTCAATACAATTGAAAACATGGTAACACTTCAACTAAAGAATGTTTTGTTTGTACCTGGCATAAAAAGAAACTTGGTCTCAATCTCTGGCATTACAGACCAAGGGTATCAAATAACATTCCAAGAGGATAAAGTACTATCATGACCCAAGAACTCCAACATTAAGAATGTAATCACCATTAGGTTCGGAGATGGAAGTTTGTACAAACTCTGTAACCATCAAAATCTAGCTCTAAATCATGAAATATCAAATACTAATGAAATCTGGCATAGAAGACTGGGACATCTCCATTTCCGTGCCTTACCTAGTTTAAAACCTGATCATTCTGGAACTTGCAAAGGATGTGCTTTAGTTAAAAACAAAGAAGGTTCATTTCCTAAAAGTAAACACAAATCCAAATCCGTACTCGAACTCATTCACACTGACTTGTGTGTTCCAATGTTTGTACCTTCCCTAAGTGGATGTCTATACTATGTAATTTTTGAAGATGACTTCCCTAGGAAAACTTGAATTTACTTTCTTAAGCTTAAAGAATCAACTGAAGTGTATATCCAAATTCAAAGAGTTTAAAGCCCTAGTTGAAAACCAAACTAGAAAGAAAATCAAAATTTTAAGATTTGACAATGGGGGTGAATACATTTCGGAAAACTTTAATGATTTATGCATCTCTATTGGAATTAAGAGGGAGCTTTTTGTACCATATAATCTTCAACAGAATGGAGTCGCAGAAAAGAAAAACAGATCTATTATAGAATCTGCCGAAGTCATTATGCATGATCAAAACCTCCACGTCTCATGCATGATCCAAAATAGATGCCCTCATTCAATATTAGAAAACATTACTTTTGAAGAAGTATTCACAAGAAAAAAGCTAGACTTAAGTCATCTAAGAATCTTTGGATGTCCTATATACATTCATATTCCCAAGGAAAAGAGAACTAAACTAGAATCGTCAGAGAAGAAAGGCATATTTCTAGGATACAGGATTTATGTCCCTTGACAAAGAACCATTGAAATCAGCAGAGATGTAAAATTTGAAGAAGACATTGCTTTTAATGTCTCAAGAAACATTGATGAATCATACACAGAACCAACTACCAAATTAGATGAAAATCCCACATTAGAGAATCAGAGGGAGAGCGATTTTGGAAGTCTTGAACTTCCAAGTTCTAATATAGAAAGTACTTAAAACCATAACATTAAAAAGAGGGCACTTTGGGCAAGAAAAATGATAAGAGGAAAATCAAGTAGAACTTGATGAAGTATTAAGAGAAAACAAGAGAACAAAGAGCCTTTCGTGTTATGATGCACAAATATCCGAACTCATCAAAACAGAACCTACAAGTGTTGAGGAAGCATTATCATGTCAACCTTGGAAAGATGCGATGATTAAAGAATATCAATCCATTTTAAAAAATGATATATGGGATCTTGTATCCAAACCTAAAGATAAATCAGTTTTCTCCTCTAAATGGTTATTCAAAATTAAGCATGCACCAGATGGTAATATTGAAAAATACAAAGCCAGATTTGTAGCTCACGGATTTTCACAAAAAGAAGGAATAGATTATGAAGAGAATTTTGCTCTGGATGCTCGTTACACTTCTGTCAGAACCATCTTAACCATTGCACATCCAAAGGGTGGAAGATACATCAAATGGATGTTAGAACTGCATTCCTAAACAGCGTAATTGAAGAAGTATACATAGAACAACTAGAAAGATTTATCAGCCATGACAAAAATTCTTATGTATGTAAACTGAAGAAAGCACTATATGGTCTTACACAAGCTCCCAGGGCATGGTACGAAAGGATAGACAGCTACCTTTCAAAATTATATTATTCCAAAAATGAAGCTGATCCTACTATATATTTCAAAATAGTTGATGGTGATATTATTATTCTTGTATTGTATGTTGATGATTTACAAATAATAGGTGAAGAACATCTTAAGGCAAAAGGCAAATAGGATCTGACAGCAGAATTTGACATGAAAGATGTAGGACTTCTTCATTACTTTCTAGGCCTAGAAGTATGGAAAAAGAAGAACTACATCTTTCTAAATCAAGGAAAATAGATTGTTGACATTCTAACTAAGTTTGGGATGATGGACTGCAAACCCTTAACTACTCCTATGGAAGCAAATATCTGAAAGGCCCTCTCACATTGGAGATCGTAGACAAGATGGTGCACATAGTTTAAAGATTTCAGACCACCCAATTTATATGGAATAGGCAATATAAACTGGGAGAGTATATATATTCCTGAGTGCAGTCATGTTTAATTGAGTAAAAGCATTAGCCATGGGTATTGAAGACGAAGGCAAACATGCATCCAATAGCTTGATAGAGTTTGTATCCAGGGTATAAAACTTATCCGTATACCCAACTATCTCAATCTCAGGTAGTTGCAGCTAGTGAATCAGGTGTGTCGACCTGCTAATAGATAACAAAGGTTGTCAGACAGATTTAAGGACTGTAAATGATGCATGCTGATTGCTGATTATTGACCACGGATAAAAGCCTTAAAACCTGCAATACTTGAAGCAAAGTGTAGTCTTACCGTTGTGGCTGAACAGAAAACTTTGAAGATTATCATCTCTGTCAGATCATTGTTATGTAATATTTGTGATTTCAATCAAATTGTATGGTGAATTAAGTTATGGATATCCAAAAATCTAAACTGATTTTAAACTTTAAGCATAAAATTGCAACAAACCCTTGCAATCATTCAAAAACATCACTGAGACCTCCAAAATTGCTGAACCAGACTGACACAATTGCAACCCATTACTCTTCCATCTAGTCCATTACGGTTGATTAAAAGAGTCATTTTTGGTGTTGGTTTTGGAACAACATTAATTTAGAAGTAACCTGTGGCACCTTAAACAGACCTAGGTTAAACAAATTCATTTGTTTGGGTGCAGAACAACAGCTATAACACTTCCTTTTTGTTCCAACAATTTCTCCTTAAGTTTTAGTTCATAATTAGCTTCAGATTTGTTAAGGTTGTAGCTTCTGTCGGATTGATTTTATCATGAGATACCTTGTTGATGGTAAATCATCTTTAAGATAAATATCTTATATATATAATATATATTATATATATTATACATTATATATTATTATATATTATATAAAAATATATTATATTGTTATAAATAATATAATAACATATTACACATATGATTAACATATTAATATTACATATATGCTTAAAGATGAGTTACATATATGTGTTAAATTCTAGGATCGTTTCTGCAAATGTAGAATCATAGCCATTGTTATTGATGATCTCCAAATGCAGATTTGGATCTCATATAAATATGAGAGGAGACATGTCTTTATGGTGTAAATATCATTTTTAAAAAATATTATATTAACATGAATAATAATAATATGTATCATTAACATGGATAAGTATATATAGGAAATTATGATTACCAATAACAATAATGTATATCAGATCGAATCAATCCAATTGAAGCTACAACTTTAACACTCCCTCTTAGTTAGGGAGGATTGATATAGAACAAATTATGCTCTCAAGTATATGAAAAGATATCATCTCACCTATAAAAAATTTCATAACTTTAATATAAGCTTAAAGAACACCTTAAGTGTGGCCTATAATAGTAACTATGTCATGGAGTCCACAAGATCCGGCCCAAAGAACCATAACAAGTTGGTTATCATGGTGTCCAGCTAAATCTGGCCCAAAGAACCATGAGTTGGTTATCATGGTGTTCGGAAAAATCCGGCCCAAAGAACCATGATAACAGGTCTACCATTTATAAGATTGCCACCTTACAATGGTTACCTTTTTTCTATTCGTTATCATGACTTCCAACACTCTGGAACAACACTTTAATGAAGTTTGTCATGATAACAGGTCTACCATTTATAAGATTGTCATCTTACAATGATTAGCTTTTGATTATATATGTCAATGAAAGATCGTCAACTTTCATTACATATCATATGTGAAATAGTAACCACCATGAACCCAATCAGAGGGTGGTACAAAGGCTTTCACCTTAATTTTCTCTCACAAAGAAGAATGCATAACAAGGAGTTTCACTCAGAACTAGTGATGTTTAACCGTAGAGACATGTCTCTTCATGAGACATGTCTCCTCCTCTCATATTTATGAGTCCTCAAATCTGCTTTTGGAAAATCATCAATAACAGTGGCTACAATTCTACATTTGCAGAAATGATCCTAGAAATTAACAAGATTATGCTAACCTTTCATGGTATACGATTACTTTATGTTTTTCACTTAGAGGACACCTTACTCTAATGTTGTTCATTAAGGAGACACAATTTCATTCTATTGTTTCTGGCTGTGCTTGAATTAATTGTACAACCATTCAAAGTTCAATTATTCTATCAAAGAAATCCATGATTTTAAATTGGACTATTTACTGTCAATGTTAGAATTTTCAAAGATCTTGGATGGTTCACTTCCGAATCTCTTCTCTTTCTTATAAACATCCTTCTTAGTGTATCCAATGGATTCTTCTCTCATTTTCAGTACGTTTTCCACCTTAAATGACATGTATATAGAGTTCCACTTGCATTCAACCAGTTGGCTTGATTGATTCTATGATTCAGTTTAATTGTAAACTGGGTGGCTACTCCCAAATATTTTTCAAGTAATTCATTGTCCTCATTCTAATCTACGTATGCTCTCACCTTGCACACCTCAGGAACTTGGTTGTTGGAAAGAGATAATCTGCACAAATGCAAAGAAAATTCAAAACTTGGATGTAACTTTTAAGCCAACAGACTTGGGGGTTATTATTGCATCAACTAATTGGTTTGTATTTTCAGCTAGTAGGGAAATGTTGTGGTGTTGGATTAAATTGTCTTGATTCAACTTGTACAATCTAAAAATGAAAAAACTTGTTTGTGATAAATAACTTTTACAAGTTTATGCTAATATCCAAGGTAATAAGGTAGGGTGGAAATATATTTTTCTTTATCTCGCTATTTCAAAAACCCTAAGAAAAATTGCACAAAGTATAAAAAATTGTAAATCTTTTCTATAGCTTAGTGTAGGGTTCGTATTAATTTCAGTGTGCTTCTCATTGTAATTTGAAGAGATGCTTATCCCACTGTTTGCTTCAATTTGAGTTGTTTATAAAAGAAACGAGAGAGAGAGAGAGGGAGAGATATTTCCACTTTCAAGATTGGAAAAATACACACTAGTGAAAATAGTGTTCAAATACATATTAATGAAAACAGTGATACTAAGATATCAAAAATGTCTCATATCTCAATTTCAAAACAAAATCACTTCTAAAGCATTGAAAGGAAATGAACAACAAAATTGAAATTCATAGGATGGAAGACAAATTCTGGGTATTAAATACCTGTGTAACAGCAAATATAGCTATTAAAATCAGAGCCAAAACTAAACTGAACTGTCCTCCAGGTTTCCAGTGCAATGTCAGAGTAGTATACACATTTGATAGCAGTGGTGACGATCTGTAGCTAAAAGTTTTGGTCAGCAAAGTTTCCATGGTCCTTTGTGCATTACTCAATTTGAAATTTGAGTCTTCTGATGACTCTGCTTCAGGCTTGCCAAAATGCTGTCTAGTTGTAGCATCTTCTGCTATATTACAAGCTTTTGAAATCGTATCATCTCTTTGTCTGTGCTCTGGAATCGCTGATAGTCCATTTCCTTCTTTAAAAACAATAGTGATCAGTAAGAATAACATTAAACTTGTACCACTTTTATTTCAATGCAAATGTGATAAATAATTGGATTCTATACCATCTGCACTGAGCACAACTCTTGGGGAGTCTGGACTATTTGGTATGGATGTAACAGGAAGCTCACAATTCATTGTTTTGACACTCTGCTCTTTAACTTGTTGCAGGAGAGAATGAGCCTACAATAAAACAGACCATACTGAGTACAGAATTACAGTGGTTTTTCACGATAATAAAATTAATTGAATTGAATATGGAGGTACTGCAAGACTTATAGACGTTGGTAATCATACCTCATGTATCCAAGAGGCATAAGCTTCCTTGCATTCTTCACATGTACCTTGCTCAATTTTTCCTGCGTGGTACCAAAATACCACACAATGATTAGCTACAGAAGCAACTTTACATGATATTTAACAATGAATCAAATGCAATACAGTTCATCTTTTAAATTATAAAGATTGATGAAAAGCGTGATGAAAGACGGATAAATCCGACAAGTGCTTGATCCAGGTTTAAACTTGCTATTGCAAATTGATGCATTATAGAACTTCAATTTTTAAAATCTTATTTTTATGTAACTATGATAAATTGAAAAATACATTACTTTTATTTAAGAAGTTTCAAAAAACAAAACTGCAAATTTTATATCAACATTTTGTATCACCCTTTGTGATCAACCATTACAATGAGAATGAATAATATAAGAATTGCTTAAAAACTCATAAAAGTTGCATTTTTCTTTTGCTTAAAAAAGTTGAAGCATATTTCGAAAAGAAATTATAAATTTTTGAAAAAAAAAATTAATATTGCTCTTATACGATGTTGGTCAAATAATGAATGGTTTAAAAATAATTAAAAAGCCTTGTAAACTTTTCAACGTGACAGGTGATGCTCACACGACATGCCCTTGGCTGCACGTGAAATGCTTTTGACCTAGATCTATGAGCCAGTGAGGCCACAAATGGGAACCTTGTTACAAAGTTAAGGCCCGAACCCAAAAGCACATTGGATCAACAAAGGCATAAACCCACAATCACACTAGCCTAGTGAAGGTTTGAACCAGGGTGGGGACAACAAAAACACCACCATTTAACCAACACACTAAGTGGTGAACCCCAAAATAATGAATCAATTAATTAGATGATCAAATGATCATTTATAGTTGTACAAAGACTATATTACTATTATGAAACAATCATAAAATTAGAAACTATCTAATATTTCTAGAATCTACAATACTAACCATTAAATAAGAAAAAATAAAAATAGCATAATATTATTTTGTGGCACATGCCATGTGTAGTCTGTTAATTGCAAAGTGCAATGTATGGAATCATGGATATTTTGAACCTCATTCTGGGCATTGGTCGATTATGGACATTCATTTGGATCCTGCTAGCAGATGGATTATATACAATATGAAAATCTTTCACTACCTTAGAGAATTGCACTCTATGGCATTTTGTGGCCTTGGTTAAATAGAAAGTAATCCCATGAGGAATTTGTCTGTCTAAGCATTATCCATTGTTATCATTGCACTTAGGTATTAGATGTAGATTAGATTTCTCTAAGCCTTTATCCTTTTTATCGTTTCATTTAAGTTAAAATCAGTTTAGCACTCTAGTGTCTCGATTGGTTTAAGCAAAAAAAATTGATAAAATCCAAGAGAAAATACATAAGTTCCCTTGTGATTACCAACAATATCACATCATTTCACTTTCTCTCTCTATCTAAAAGTTACATGTTCGCATTACAAAAGTTCAGGTTGCCTTAATCGATCACTTTGTTTAGCATTTGAGGTTTCTTTGTTCAGGAGAGAATAGAATACATAGTATTTTATTGTGTTTGGGAGTGTCATAAAACACACATCAATGGTTTCCTTGCATACATAGCTTGATCCTATCATTATATATAAAGCTCCTATTGAGGATGTTACAGCTACAACATCCACTTTCAACATACCATTTAAGTGGTAAAAATTTTTAAAGGCTCTTTTCATATAAAAATTTATGATTCATAATTTTTATTAATATTGAAACTTGAAGCTCATATTTTTTTAAAGGTTGAACTTGCTTCTTGATCTATGATATATATTAAACTCTAATTTCTATTTATAAGATGGAAACCGATAACATGTTCTACAAATTAAGTAATGAGTGTTTTATGAATTTTTTTTTTAAATTACAAAGTTTTTCCTCAATTTTTTGCCAACTCCTAGGTTTTTAAAAATTATAGGGCTTGCCAAGTAATTGCTGAATACAATTTTTATAATTATGATTCCTACCATTGGTTATTGATAGATTTGTCACTCCATTTGTTTCCTTCTCCTTTTCATCCTTGCTGAAATAATGGCCCCTTTGTTATTCAGTCTCTTTTCCTCCCCATTTCTCATACGTCCGTTCTTCCAAATTTTGTAGCTATATCATTCATCTTCAGGCATGACCCTTAATCTTGGGATCTGCCGTTGATATTTTTTCTCTTTTTGTGTCATCACTGGTCCTCACTTCCCCTAATCGACCTTTTATCTCATCAGTGTTACAGACCCCCCCAATCATTTGACCTTTCTCTCCTAATGTTTACTAAGTATCGTTCTTCACATTTTAAAATAGTTTAACTTGTTATTGGTTTCCAGTAATTCTTTTATCATTTTCTCAATTTAATTATGGATCATGTAAGTATGATCCCAAACATTGATACTAAAATGTGTGCACTTAATTACTTACATCTAAAAGCTGTGTCAAATAAATTTATTGATAAAAAATCTTGTGTTCATCAATGTATTACTTCATGTGTATAATTATCATTATGGTCTGTTTGCACTTGAACAAAATGATCTACAACTTCCTTTGCCTATATATGATGTGCTAAAAAAACATATTTCACGCCACTCAATTGAACAATTCCCTTCTCACCATTTTTGGCCGTTGTGCTCTGACATATTAACGAGAAAAAAATTACCTTTCCATAACGTTTTCTTTGAAAATGCAACATTAACAAAGATCCTGAGTACGCACTGAACATTGTTTTCATCAGATGTTCTTTCCACATCCCATAGGCCCTGAATGTTGGCATCACATCAAACATATAAAGTCATAAATATAATAATAAATATTACCAAAAACTTTGCAAGAAAGATTGGAAACACATATCATACTGTGTGAATCAATCAATCACATGATCATGGTATAAAATCTGAAATAAGACTTGTATTTACATTTCCAAACATGATATCTAAGCATTGAAGAACATTAACATGATATAAATTATCTCCCAAGTCACAAGTGATGATGAATCAGTGTTAGAATATGTATGTCAATTATCAATTTGTTAGGAACTATATTACGTATTAAGGTGTTTTGTCTAAATTATTGAAGAGTCTCAAGTTACAGTATCAGAATGCAATAATGTAGTATAGGAATTTACTTGTACATTATGGAATCCAAAAGCTGATTGAAGAGTTTAGCCAAAAGCTTGTTAAGTACTCCCCAAGTCCGAAACTGTGAACTGTGGTTACAGTAATCCTACTTACAACTGGATACTTGCAGGTAAAGTGATTTCTATTCTGTAAAACATGTACATTGATGAACAGTTGCAATGAGAAGTCTAGAGACTTAAATGATGTAAAACCACATCAAAATTCTTTTAATAGGTGCTTCATGTAAGGCGTTGAAAGTGTTAATTATTCGCATTGGAGATTAGATTAAAATTTCTGTATAATAATGTGAAAGATGGGCACATTAATTGGCAACCATAATCAAAGCTAAACTTACATAATACCAAAGTAACCCGGGGACACGTCTCACCCTGAAAACCCCCCAAATCTTAGAGAGGGGGATGCACCGGGGGCGGGGGGACGCTGTTCCGGTGTCTCCAGCGGCATTACCAAGTGGTCCTCAACCCCAAGGAGACAGGGAGACATCTTGGCATCTCCTGAGGGGCTAGGGGATGGGGGCGCATCCCTCAACCCCTCCAAGGAATGGCCGGACTCCCTCCATCTCAGCCAAAAAGAAAAACATAATATTAAAATAAAAACCTTTTCTATTGATTCTTAGGGGTCATTTTTTGACCTTAAGACATGGGCTAATAAAATGTTTTATATTGCTTGCATTTACTATATGGCTTCATTTGCATTCATTTTAGGTTTGTTATTGTTTGCAACAGCAGCAAGAAGAAGAGTGAAGAGTTGAGAAAAAGGGTGCTTGTGAGGGTGAAAAGAATGATTACAAGCATAGTTTAAAAACTCGGTATTGGCAATATCTCGGCCGGCCCAAAATTTTTAGAAAACTTGGAATCGGCAAAAGCTCAGTGAAAAATTCGGCAATAAATCGACACTTTTATCAAACATTTGAAAATATAAAATTTCTTAAAATATTCTTGAAACTACTACTTCTGAATACATCTTAAGTTCAAATTTCAATAAAGGGTCCTTTAACTCTACCACAACCAGTCATCTTGTAGACTTAGAGAACCTAATATAAAATAGAAGATGTATAGTTAGAAAGCATACATTATCAATTTAAAATTCAACTACTAAACTATAAATCTTTTAAAAGTACACTTGAACATAATACTGTTATATATAAATTATAAAATAGCATTATTGTAAATACTAAATTTACTAAAAGTAAATACTGTTACATAAATTCCAATAAAACAGTAAATTTAATTATAGAATCCAGACTACAGTAAGTTCATATTTAACAGTTAAATTATATTTAATTTGTTAAATACTGATGGATAACAGTAACGTAAATTATAAAATATAAATTGAGAAAAAAACAGTAATACAGTATTACAGTCAATTAATTTTACTGTATTTTATTATAAATTATTTTTTAAAAATTATTTTAGCATTTAGTTTTTACAAAATAAGTAAGTTTTAAATAGTTTTTTAACTTTTTAATATTTATCAATAAATCATATATCAAATCGATATGCTGGGCAGCTGAGGAATGTCATCTGGTCGTCATTGCCTGTAGTCTAAAACTTCTACTATCCCCATCTCATGCAAAACAAAAAACGTTACTCTAAAACTGCAAATGACAATTTCTACCGTGGGCACATCCACATTTTTAAACATTAAAACTACAGAGGGAAAGGTTGTCAATGGTATTTGACCATTTTTTTTTGTTTTTTTGTGCGATATTAACTTTAAAAATCGTTGTGATTTATTTAACATACCGTTGCCGGTATATGCAGCAATATAATCATTGTCGGGATTGATCCACAATATTTCGCGATTCTGGCGATACTTCGCTGAGTTTTGAAACTATGATTACAAGGCAAAAAGGAGAGACAAGGAACAAGAAGAAGAGGAGGTAGAAGATTCTTCACCTTATTGTAGAGATTTTCAAGCAAAAAGGTAGGGTTTCTCACTAATTTTTCATTGTTCTTAGTTTTATATTTCTAGTTATTTCTTTTTGTTATAGTTATTTGAATTTCATTTGTAGATTGAAGTAGATTCTTGTTGTTTCAATCATAAATTGTTATTGCTTAAATTTTGACTTAAAATCTTGTTATTTTAGAGAAAGGCATAGGCTGAAACCATGTATTTATTGTTTTTTTCATTTGGTGAAATGCAATGTCAAAATGAGCTCCCATAGTCATGAAACAAGTGGCAGTGATGATGAGATGGAATTGAAAACTCATTCTCATAGTGTTAATAGCCAAGAATATGTTCCTGAGGCTGAGCATAATGATAAGAGCAATGAGGAGGATTAGCAAACTTAATCTCAATCCACACATAATTGGCCACCTAGTCCACCATCTACTAATTACCCCTCTACACTTTTGACAAAGTGGGTTAGGGGTAAATATGACTCTAAATCACCTCTTAAGCAGTTTGCAACAAGGATAGATGCTCCAACACAAGCAGGTGATGTGGCACAAGGAAGTGGAAATGCAACATATTTGGTACAGAATGGTTTGGTAGCATCAGTAGAGTGAATGTACACTTCCTCTTTTTTGGACAAGAAAAGGTTTGGGAGCATGTGAGTTTTTGAGCCGCAATAAAAATTTGCATTATAGAACTGAATTCAGCAAGCTTTGGGGCATTCCAAATTACATGTGGATTGAGATGCCTACTACAAATTCTAACGATTCAGCAATCACATGAGCAGCAATTACAAGGGAAGCAATGTGTCTTTTCTCCTAGATTGCAGCCAAGAGCATCATCATTTACAGAGGCAGCCTCAGAACCTTTTTCCACTTTGAGTGCTATAGCTTAAGTAGGACACGCAAGGGGAAACAGAAGGTGACAACTAAAAGTAACCCCATAGCAGACTCATTTAATGTACGCATGAAAGAGGAGATAGAGGAATCCATTGGTCGATTCTTTTTTACCAATGTAGTCATGAAACAAGTGGTAGTGATGATGAGATGAAATTGAAAACTCATTCTCATAGTGATAATAGCCAAGAATATGTACCTAAGGCTGAGCGTAATGATAAGAGCAATGGGGAGGATGAGCAAACTGAATCTCAATCCACACATAATTGGCCACCTAGTCCACCATCTATTAATTACCCCTCTACACTTTTGACAAAGTGGGTTAGCAGTAAATATGACCCAAAATCAACTCTTAGGCAGTTTGCAACGAGCATAGATACTCCAACACAAGCAGGTGCTGGCACAACGAAGTGGAAATGCAACATATTTGGTACATAATGGTTTGGTAGCATCACTAGAGTGAATGCACACTTCCTTTTGGACAGGAAAAGGTGTGGGAGCATGTGAGTTTTTGAGCCACAGTAAAAATTTGCATTATAGAATTGAATTCAGCAAGCTTTGGGGCATTCCAGATTACTTAAGGATTGAAATGCCTACTACCTTATCTGGTAGGCGACAAATTTTGTCTATTCAGCAATCACATGAGCAGCAATTACAAGGGAAGCAATGTGTTTTTTCTCCTAGATTGCAACTAAGAGCATCATCATTTATACAAGCAGCCTCTAAACCTTCTTCCACTTTGAGTGCTATAGCTGAAGTAGGACGCGCAAGGGGAACGGAAGGTGACAACTAAAAGTAACCCCATAGCAGATTTATTCATTGTCCGAATGACAAAGGAGACAGAGGAATCCATTGCTCGATTCTTTTTTTCCAATGTCGTACCACTTCATATGACTCGATCTACTTATTATAAGGAGATGTTGCAAAAGGTTGCAAAGGGCAAAGGACCATCATTAGTGCCACTGGGTGAGCACAAATTGAGGACCACAATCTTGGATAATGGGTATGCCAAGATCGATCAAATGATGGAGACCATGAGGGTAGTTTGGGAGGACTCACAATGTAGCATTATCATGGATGGGTGGACAGACATTAGGAACCGTCCACTCATCAATATCATAGTTACATGCTCAAATGGCCCATTCTTCCTCAGGGCTGTTCATTGTGTAGGGCATCGAATGGATGTTGATTTTCAGCTTGACGTCCACTAGATAGCTATAGAGGACATTGGGCCACAAAATGTGGTCCAAGTGGTGCCTGATGCAGCACCAGTGTGTAGAGTGGCAGAGAGGCTTATTAGGGCAGAGCATATAGACATATTTGGTGGACTCCATGTCGTTTGCATGCCATGAACAATGCCCTCAAGGACATGGGCTAGATTGGCTGGATTAAGGGAGTAGTCAACAATGCTAGAGATGTGCAGATGTATATCTCCAACCACCACACTTCACATGCACTCTTTAAGAGCTTCGCAAAGGAATTCCTTAATCTAGTGAGACCAGATATGCATCCTACTTCATTCTTTTAGAGAGAATACTTGAGTTGCAGGAACCATTACAACTCATGGTTATGACTAATGAATGTAAGAGGTGGAATGGGTCCAAGATAGAGCAAGGAAGGAGGGTGAAGGAGATAGTCAAGAGTGAAATATTTTGGAGCATAGTTCAAATTCTCACCACTATATCATTTTCTTTGGAGAAATTCGTAGCGGCAAGAAAACTTGAGTTTTTATCACCATTCTGATCGAACGAGATTTGGGTTTTATCGCCGTGAGAAGTTAGCAATTTCTCGGTGCTACATTGCCATTTCTTGGCAATAACTAAGGCAATTCTCGCACTCACCGTGCCAGTAAAAATCCACGCATAGGCCCAACGTTTCATTGTTTATTTTGTTGTGTTCAACTTCTTGGGTGGAGAAGGATTTTGGAGAAGCTCCTAAGTGTTTGGCATTGATTTAAAACGATTTCCAGTGGATTAGGAGTGGATCTAAAGCAGATTCGAAGCTCTTTCCAAGCAAATCCAGATTCACAAGTAAGTTTCTTAATTTTTTGTTCTTTCGAGTTAAAATTCGTTTTGTCTTCCCATACTTGCATACCTTTCATCTAACTTAATTAAGACTCTAGGAATACCATTGTAATGTTCTCTAATACGTTTTGGAGTGTACTGACAAAGATCTAACACCATGTTTTTGCAATTTTCCAAAAAAAAAAATCTCAATAATTTCATAGCCTAATACAATTTTTGTTTTATTCTATGATTTTCCAGCATGTGTTTAAGCTTATTTGAAGTTTTAATCTAATATAGTTTGTTCCTAAATATGTTTATTAAATTTCTAAATTTGTGGCTTATTTTGTATGTGTAGGTTAATTTTACATTAAATGGCAAATATGGCTTCGTCTACAACTAGGTCAACTGCAACATCTCCCAATGGCCTCATAGCATGTCCATCTGAATTCATAGGCATGCGCTCTAAAGGGGCTAGAGACTTTGCATGGAAATATACCTTTGAAGGAATGGAGTATAATAGTGTCATATGCATGAAATGTAAAAAAAATTTCATGGAGGCATATCTCATTTGAAGTACGACCTTGCTGGTGTAGAAATGCATGACACATGGATTTGTAATGCAACAACAAAGGAAATAAAAAGAGAAATGATTGCTTTGCTCAGTGCCCAAGAAGAGAAGAAATTGAAAAGGTAAATGGCGAAATTGGCCATGATGGCATCCATTTACAAATCACAAGGTATGTTTCCTTTTAAGAATCGTTTACTATTTTCTAATCATGAGTAATGAATGTATTAAAACAATTATCATGATTCATAATGAAATGATGTGGATTGTGTCCATGTATCCCAGCCACCTTTGATGAAGAAGAAGATGCACTTAAGGGGATAGTGGGCTCTTTTTGTGGCCCACACATCTGCACAAGGGTCGAACCTACTTGTGGCAGGCCCTCAAGCTCAGCTTCTACATCTACTAGTTCTAGTAGACCACAAAACTCTTTTATTGATGGTTATTTTGTGCATAGAAACACACCTTGAGCACAACCATCATTGGAGGGTACTGGATGGAACCGTGATGTGCATGAGCAACTTGACATTCAATGTGCTCATTTTTGGTTTATTAACAACCTCTCATTCAATGTTGCAGCAAGTCCATATCTTCTAAAATTTGTGACCATTTGTACGGTAACGGGAGAGGGCTACAAGCCACCTACCCCTGTAACCTTGAGTGGGATGTTAGCTTACTTGTTTTAAACTTTAATACTTTTATAATTTTACAATTTACTTTTTTTTGTTGAAAGTAATTTTTTTTTAATCAAAGTTGTGTACTTAATCTCATTTTTTATTTTGTGCTTGTAGATTGCTGAAAGATGTTATTTCTAAGGGTAAAGATGTTGTTGAAGAGAAAAAGTTACAACGGAAACAGCATGGCTGCACCATACTTTGAGATGGATGGACGGATGGACGAAACCATACCATCAACTTTTTGGTTTTTTGCAAGGATCAAGTAGTCTTTGTTAAATCCTTGGATGCCTCGAACAAGATAAAGACGGCTGAGACTTTGGCTGTAATGCTAGAGAATGTTGCGATGGAGGTTGGGGCTGAAAATGTAGTGCAAATCATAACCAACAATGCAGCAGCATATGTGGCAATGGGTAGGATCTTACAAGAAAAGCATCACACTCTTTTGGTCTCCTTGTGCAATGCATGTTATTGACCTTCTTTTGGAGGATATAGGGAAATTGGATTGGGTGAAACCGGTTGTAGAGGACAAGGAAGATAAAAAAATATATCTACAATCAACCTTGGGTCCTTCGCTTGATGAGAGACTTTACCAAAGACAAGGAGTTGGTTAGACCCTTGGTCACAAGATTTGCAACAATTTTTTTAACATTGCAAAGTGTTCTTCATATGAATCCTTTGAGGCAAATGTTTGTGTGTCCAAAATGGCTACAGTCAAATTATTAAAAGAAGGTCGATGGACAGAGTGTTGCACACATTGTCTTTGACATTTAATTTTTTGATCGAGCTACAAAAATTGTGAAGGTAACTTGGAAACTTCAAAAGTTGAATATCTATTTTTTTGTACTTATTAATCAAGTCTTTCATTATTAATTTATAACACTACTCTCTGATTAATAATCGTTTTCTATGTTTCAATTGTAGATGGTGAAGCCCTTGGGTAGAGTTCTTCGCTTGGTAGATGGGAAACAAACCCCAATGGGGTCCCTTTATGAGCCCATGGATAGGACCAAAGAGGCTGTAAGAAATAAGTAAAGAGGGGGTAGCATAAAATTTCAAACCATATGGGATATTATTAATAGGGGAAGCAATCTACTCCACCAACTCATTCATGCAACGAGGTATTTCCTCAACCCTTGCTACCAATTCTCTCCATCATATGCAAATCCCAATAGAGAGGTCATGGAGGGCTTCATTGAATGCATGCAGAGGATGGTACCTGACATTGTCGTGAGAGACCTCATTGTGGCCAAGATGGAAGTGTATCAAAATGCAACGGGCAAACTATTCTCCTCGGCCTTGGCAAAGAGGCAGACAAACTCAAACCCCAGGTACAATATTTGGAGTCTTTCACATGCATGATAAGTAGATAAATACTAAGCTACAAAAACTTGAACTCAGCTTTCTTTCTAACTCTTAAATATTTAGCTTGAACATGCTTGGTGGTGAAATTGGGGTAGAAATGTGCCAAATCTGCAAAAACTTGCTCTTCGCATCTTATGTCAGCTATGTAGCTCATCCAATTGTGAGAGTGTTTACAGTTTCCCACACTGTGGGAGAAAAAGAAGCCATGGGAGAAGTTTCCCATGCCGTGGGAGAAAAAGAAGCCACCGAAGAAGTTTCACACACCGTGGGAGAAGTTTCCCATGCCACAAGAAAAAAAAAGCCGTGGGAGAAGTTTCCCATGCCGCGGGAGATGAAGACCTCCACGGAAATACAGAATCGCTGCGGGAACCATAGGTGGCCACGGAAAATAAGACCCCCGTGGGGTGTCTGTGTGCATCCTCCTTCCCCACGACGTATGCTCCGCCGTAGACTCCACTTTTCCCGCGGGTTATTTTGAAGATTCTCAACGCCATAAGGCTCAGCTCGCAGACCGCTTAAGATTTCATTCCCGCTGGTTGTTTTATCTTCCGTAGGTCGACTATTCCCTTTCAGTCCCGCGGGCTTTGGAGGACATTCTCGCCGAGCACCAGCATTCTATTCTCCACGACTTAACCCTTCTTTCCGTAGGCGTTGTCTTTTAGCCGCAACTTGTCTTTTGTTCCGGCGGCGTCTCTTACTCCCATAGGGTTATACTTTAAAGCAACAGGTGATTGCGGCACTTGCAGCAGAGAGAGACCAAGAAGGGTGACAAGAGGTTTTCTTTAAAAAAAATAAAAAAATAAAGAGTTGTCCCGTGGACAACTGTCTCGTGGGAGAAAACGAAGCCGTGGGAGAAAAAAAGAAGCTGTGGGAGAAGTTTCCCAAGCCGTAGGAGAAAAAGAAGCCATGGGAGAAGTTTCCCATGCTGCGGAATAAGTTGGAGAAAAAGAAGCCGTGGGAGAAGTTTCCCACGCCGTGGGAGAAAAAGATGTCACGGGAGAAAAAGAAGTCGTGGGAGAAGTTTTCCATGTCGTGGGAGAAAATGAAGCCGTGGGAGAAGTTTCCCACACCGCGGGAAAAAAAGAAGCCGTGGGAGAAGTTTCCCATGCCGTGGAAGAAAAAGACACCGTGGGAGAAAAAGAAGCTGTGGGAGAAGTTTCCCACGCCGTGGGAGAAATAGAATTCTTAAGGTAAGAAAGGGATATTTCCAGGAAGTTCTGGATAGCTAAGTGGGAATTAGCAAAGCGGAAATTTTCAAAACCTTTGCCACAAAAGACAACAAAGAAAAGGAGAAAGACAAATTATCGCAATGCCCCCTAGACCCTGGTGCGGTTATCAATCATGGGAAGTGTGACCGGTTGATGAGACCTGGAGCTACTGCAGGCATAGTGTGCAAGAGGTGGAGAGAGCACTGGAGCAAGCCTTTTGAGAGGGATGTTACACTTTGAGGCATTTGGAGTAAGTGTTGGATGTGAAGCTGTTTTGGTGGATGCATAGAGAGCTCGAGAGGAGCTGATCATCCAGTTGAAGATAGTACGATGACACTTGGCTCAGGGTACCCAGAAGTTGGAAGCAGAGAAAGCAGCAACAGGTGGCTATCAAGGTCAGCTTGACTAAGGAGACAATACTGTGTTGGCAAAGGCTACAGATGCATCGTGAGTTGGAGACCAGTTTGGTGCATGCACGGGATGAATGTGAAAGTGATGTGACAAAAACAAATCTATCTTGTTGTAGTTAGTCAATTAATGTATTTTGTTTGTTAATTTGTCTCAGATATTTTGTAATTGTCATCCGAAGACAAATTTTCTTTTGGGGGGATGATGTCATCAATAGAAACTGTGTAGCCAACGGGCTCATGTCGTCGGTAAAGATTTTGTAGCCAACAGGTAGATTAGTATTGTTATGTAGCCGATGGACTCCTTCAGGAAGGTTCGGCGAGAAGTATTTATACCCTGTCTGGGAACATTGTAAATCATCTTATGCTTTGTATGTAATCTCTTGGATATGCGAATAAAGGAGTACTGTTGTTGCTGTTCTTGTTCATTGTTTGTGTGCGTTAATCAATTAATCTATGCGGTAAACATTTACAGTATTTGGTAAATAGTTTAATGCATACAAACAATAGACAAGAACATGTAACACAATAGTACTCCTTTTATTATTCGCATATATGCCGAAGAGATTACATAGTGCTTCCAATGATGATTACAACCATGATCCAAAGTCCATTCCGGATGGTGTACATATACCATTTCGAAGGGGTGACTCAACCGTCACGCGTCCTTTCGGATGCTAATCTACCTGTTGGCTATTTTATAACTTTGTCGACATCATCCCCCCCAAAAAAAAAAGTCGTCTCTGGAAGACAATTACAAAATATCCACCCGTGTCGTTTTCTCTACTTCCAACTCCTGGGTGCACTGAACCAAGTGTCGCTGTACTGCCTTCAACTGGATGATCAACTCCTCCCAAGCTCTCTATGCATCCACCAAGATAGCTTCATGTCCAACACCTACTCCAAGTGCCTCAAAGCATATCACCCCTCTCGAAAGGCTTGCTTTGTTGTTCTCTCCACCTCTAGTACATAGACACTCCACACTTGCAGTAGCTCCAGGTCTCATCAACTGGTCACACTTCCCACAACTAATAACTGAATTGACTGGGGTCCAATAGGGTTGAGGGGCAACGCCCCCGCCGCCAAGACCAAATTAGCACTCTCAAAGTCACACAAATTCCATGGAATACACTATTTTTGTGATTTTCTTCCGATTCCACACTCTTTCTAGCAACTGCTTATGTTTTACTACCTGTTTATGTCTTTCCCTTCCCTTCGGTATCATACATTATTCATTCTGAACATTTTTTATTTGTCGTCATTTTTTTTTTGGAACACTTCCTGTCCCCTTCTTTCAATCACCTCTACCCCCATTTTAATAATGGTCGTTCTATCTTTTGCAACCCTTTGACTGATTGTATGGCAATGCCTCCTTCATCCACCAATCCTGCAAGGGCTGTACAGCCAGTTCTTTCAGCTCCTGGGCATACGATCAAAACTTCTCTTTCTTGGCCGTACGACTTTTGCACTTTTCACTTTTATGTATGTTGATGATGTACGGTGCTTGATGTTTTCTTTCCTTGAGCCATACGGTCGTACGGAATATCTTCATACGGCCGCTTCCATCTCTTTCTATTGTTTTAATTGCTCCTTCATACGACGTACAGTACTTTCTTCCTCCCAATAATGCTCTTATCTATCCGTAAGGCCCTATGTTTATCTTCTGCCACACAATAGGCCGTACGGTGCTATCTCCTTCATAGACAATGCATGTGTCTATACGGCAGCCTCTTCTGGTTGTCCGTACGGTTACCTTGTTTGATCATACAGTGTTGTTTGGCAATGTGTATCCCCCTCTGTGGCCGTACAATTTTGTTCATATATCGTACAGTGATGGTGTACTCCTATTTGTCCGGTACCATATGGTACCCTAGCTGGTTCGTATAGTCCTTTCCTGAATCTATGCGGTTGCTTTGTCTAGGTCGTACAATACTTCCTTGCCTACTTCCAGAAGGTCGTACAGTGGTAGCTCCTTGTCCGTACGGAGCCTCCAATCTATACAATATTTTTCCCTTGTCGTATGGTGCACCTCCAGGTCTCTTCCTACAAATTTCCAGCTATATGGTGTATTCTTCTCTTCTCCACATGGGTCAAAGCTCTCTCTTCTCCCACCAGTATGTTTTCTAGTTCAATATCTCTGAGGTTCATGGTTTGTACTGTGGCCTCTTTATATTTTATCGGCTTATCTTCACTGAACGTATGGGCTGGTGTTTCATCCACCTACGCTTCTCCTTCCTTTAGTTCACTATATTCCTCCGAAACTCGTTTCTTCCTTTTTCTTCTTCGACGCCCAACATGTTGTAGTTCGAGAAGAGTTCGCAATCCTCTATCTACCAATGAAATAGTTTGTTCATCGAATCTAGATCGTCCTCATTCGACCCTTCTACCAATCTCAATACTCCCTCTTCATCAAGTTTCATTCTCTTCTTCCCCTCGTCATCCCCTCCACCTTCGCCTTCAGAATCCAACGACACTGCCTCCTCACCTACCATTTGTGTGTGCAGGTCAATTATGAATCTTCTGCCTCCGCGCTCCATTGATAGGATATTCTTCTTTCAGTCATGCTTAACCCTTGCTTGTACAAGCCATCCTCGGCCCAGAATGGCTTCACATCCTCTCCTCTTCAGCGGGATGATGATGAAGTCGAGTAGGAACGACTGTGTTCCAATAGTCACTGGTTGTGTCATCACGATCCCGAGAGGTTTAATATAGTGTCGGTTCGTTGTTAGTAATTGGAACATAGGTGGCCACAACGTCGGCTGTCTCAACTTCTTCCAAGTATCTTCTGGTAGGACGTTTACCCAAGAACCTTCATCCACAATTGTGTTTGAAAGGACCGTTCCTAAAATACCCATCTCTACGACCGCTGGATGCCGTCCGGATGTGAGGGCTAGCAACATTGGGTCTGCTACACTTGCTCCGCTTTCCTTTTCCCTTCCTTGTTCTCTTGGTAGTTTAGTAGTTGAGGCTATGTTTGTGAGTGTTGTCCATAGTTGAGGCATTGTGAGGATCAGATCATTTAACTTGACTGGTATTTCAGTTTGCAATATCTGCCTTATGATGTTTTGTTCTGTGTAGTTCCTCGTTGAGGTACTGGTAGTGTCCTTCAATTGTGATTTCTTTGCTTGCGTTGCTTTCTCAATTTTTGCCCACACTTCTTCCAATCTCTTTTTTTCTTCCGTCGAGTTGGGGTACAGTTTTGCTTGTTTATGGGTGATTGCCAAAACTTCTTCGTCCGTGCCGATGTTGATCAAATCCACTTCTAATTTTGGGCACTTGGCATCTTCATGATCTCCAGGACCGCACCATCTGCATAACAACTTTAGTGTGTTTGTTGATGTACAGTTCCGTGCAAAGTGGCCCCACAAATTGCATGCTCGGCATTGAACCATCGAACGAGCGTTTGCATCATATTGAATTCAGCTGCAGCTCCCATTATTATTGTTGGTATTGTTGTTTTGCCCTTTTCTATTATTTTTGTACCCACCTGAAGTAGCACCATCATGGCTTGTGTTTCCACTCCCTCCTGACACTGTGTGAGGAGCACTTGTTGATGCCCTCTTGTTTTCATATTGAAGGGGCATTCTTTTGTGGAATATCCCATAATTTGACAGATATCACAGAATTGGTTTTTCGAGCAAGATCCCTTCGTGTAACCTTCTGTCTTGCATTCTGTGCACCATAGTTCGTTTCCCTTCATCTCTTTCTGCACATTCTTATATCTCTTCATCATTCTGATCATATCTTTTTGGAGAGCTCGGACCTTCTTACTGTCATTTTCGTCACCACTGCTATCTTCTTCCAAAGACGAGTCATCTGAGTCGAATGAGCTACTTTTCTTCTTCTTTTTCATTTTCCGTTCATTCTCTAAATCCATTGCCCAATTGTATGCTTCGGTATATGATGATGGTGGTACAATCTTCATTTTCTTCCTTGACTCTGGGCATAGTCCTTCAATGAACCATCTCTTTTTCAGCCCATCTGCCAACTTACTTTCCATTTTATTTATTAATTCTTTTAGTTTTTCAGCATATACACGGACTGTTTCATTTTTCCCTTGCTTTGTGGTGTATATTTCTACTACACTCTCATTATTGTCTCGCAGCAATTGAAACTCGGTGATAAACTCCTTTTTAATTGTTGCATAGGAAGTTAATTTTTGGGGATCGGCGTCAACAAACCAATCAATTGCTACACCCCTCAGGGTTGCTAGAAATTGTCGAACCCACTCATCTGTGTCGGTTACACCATTCGTCATCCAAATTGTTTCGCATGTCTTACAGTATCTAATTGGATCGATGGTTCCATCACCATCAAACTTTGGCAATTTTTCTTTTGGTCCAGCCATTACTATTCAAGTTTGGGGTACTTGTTGTGTACCTGCGTTGTTTTGCACACCCGCACTATTTTGGACAGTCGTCCTATTTCCCACAGCCATGTTATTTGGTGAAGAAGGGTCTTGTTAAGCGAAGTTGTCTGTTTCGGAAGTGTATCACAGACGAAGAGTTTACTCCACACTTGTGCTCCCTTGGCACTCTGAGCCGTACAAGTTAATCTCTTCCATCTAGATTCTCTTCCCTCGGCATATACAGGCTAAGAAATTCCTCCCTTGTTTCTTCCACCAAATCCAACCACTATCAAGTCTCTTCCAACAACTCCTCTGTGCTTCCGTGTCCGTCAGCAATCTGCTGAAACCTCCGTCCATGTTCAGCCTGTTGTGCCAAAATTAAATTCCCTTGTGCAGTGCATATTTCATCTTTTTCCTTTATCTTATTCCTATCCTTATTAAGCTGATTTGGCATTAGTCTTCATTCCTCTTCCTTTGTTCCAAGTCCATTAGGCAATGACACCAAATGTTTATCATTTAGGGTAAATAGTTTAATGCATACAGACAATAGACAAGAACATGTAACAGAGCAGTACTCCTTTTATTATTTGCATATATGTTGAAGAGATTACATAGTGTTTCCAATGATGATTACAACCATGATCCAAAGTCCATTCCAAATGGTGTACATATACCATTCCGAAGGGGTGATTCAACTGTCACGCGTCCTTTCGAATGCTAATCTACCCATTGGCTATTTTATAACTTTACCGACAACAAAGTGTAATTGGAGCTTGTTCAAATCCATTCACACAAAGAAGAGGAACAAGTTGGCACAAAAACACCTAAATGGCCTTGTCTTTGTGCATTATAACCTCAAGTTGCGCATAAGAGAGGTAATGTCATCAGCAACTCAACCACTTGATCTGGATGACATAGATCCTTTTGGTAATTGGACAGCACAGGAGCAGCCTTCATTGTTTAGCAAGGACGACATATATGAGTTGGAGAGGCAGGCTATGGAGAAGGAGGGTTTTGTAGCGGGACTGGACGACATTCATGTGGATGGGAGTGAGAGTGGGGACACTTACAGTGAGCACAATGATAGTGATGAAGAGGAGTCATTGCCAGGGCCACCACTACCACAGAAAACTACTACGGCTAGAGCCGCTAGACCACCTCCCTCTCCTATAGTAGTTACTAGAACTACGTGTGTTTACCGTACAGGTAAAGAAGTCAACACATACAGACAATAATAGCAGAATAGCAGAATAATATTCGCAATAGTAAGTGAATCATGAATTACAATGATCCCGGACGGGATATAAATACTACTACCGAACCTTCCCGAAGGAGTCCGTCGGCCACAATTATTTTATCCGTTACAAATTACTTACCGCCGGACCGTCGGCTACAGAAACACCGCCGGACCGTCGGCTACAGAAACATCGCCGGACCGTCGGCTACAGAATACAAGATACCGTTGGAACCATCCAGTCGGCTAACACCATCCCCCCCAAAAAGAAAAGTCGTCTCCTGACGACTGACAAAATTAGGAGACAACTTACATACTACAGAAAGAACTAGAGAGAAGGGGGCGTCCCAGAAGTGGGTTGCTGGCAACGTAACTCATACACCTGCTCTGTCCTGATACGGAGATCTGTCTGGATCTGAGAGTTCACTTCGACGGCCTCCTTTAGAAGAAGTGTCGCGTCCATGGCCTGCGTCCTGGCTAACTGCATCTCATACTCAGCCGCATCCTTATCTCGAACCACTGCCTCCATACTTTGCTTAGCCAAGTCCTTCTCCTACACCGCGGCTGCCAAATCTGCCAGTAGTGCTGTCCGCTCTGTGGCCCATGCTGCCTGCTGGGCGGTCAAGTCGGTGGCTAGTTTCTGTCTAGCCTCAGTTTCAGCTGCCAATGACTGCTCTGCTGCGACTCTGTTCGCCTCCGCACGCTGACAACCGTAGTAAACATCTTTGTACAGTCCCACAATCTCATGCGCTAGTTTCATCATAGGAGTGTCAACGGGTCCCAATTCCGGCTCCATGGCCCAATCTGTCAGCATCTCCTCTGTCTCTGTTGCCGGCCAGCCCCTATCTATAAAGCAAGTCTCGAATCGCAACAGTAGCAACCATCGGCTGATCCTCCCTTGGATGACGGGTTTGTTAATCAGGTACAACAGGGCCTGGTGATCAACATAAAACACAAACGGTGTAGCAAGCAAATAATGGCGGAATTTTTGTACGGCATAAACCATTCCCAAAGCTTCTCTTTCAGTCGTGCTGTAGTTTTGCTCGGCCTTTGATAACAACCAGCTGGAAAAGTATATTGGATGATCCAATCCGTGATTACCAGTCTGTGCCAGGGTTGCGCCGATTGCATAATTAGAGGCATCCACATGAACATGAAATTCTTTATTCCAATCCGGATATGCCAGGATGGGTGCCGTAGCCAGTCGTACCTTTAGCCCTTCAAATGCCTCATCCTACTCTTTCTCCCATCTAAATGCTTCTTTCTTGCATGTGAGCTTATCTAACGGTTGGGATACCTTGACAAAGTTTTTAATAAATCTCCGGTAATACCCAATGTGTCCGAGAAAAGATTTTACCTCCGTGACATTAGTGGATGGCTGCATTTCTAGAATGACTCTCACTTTGTCGGGATCCGTCTTTAATCCTTCCTTACAGACAATGTGTCCGAGCAGTCTGCCATGTGGAACCATGAATCGGCACTTCTTGGGGTTCAATGCTAGCCGGGCTCTGCGACATCTCTCCATACATTCACCAAGTGCTGCCAGGTGTCCATCTTCTGCGCTGAATATTGTCCAATCATCCAAGAAGGCCTTGAAATTTCCCACAGACATCTTGTCGAAGATATGCAGCACAATCCGTTGGAATGTGGCCGGTGCATTACACAACCCAAAAGGCATCCGATTGTACGCATAGACTCCATCTTCAACAACAAATGTCGTCTTCAACTTATCTTCCTCCGCTATAGAAATCTAATTATATCCGGAAAACCCGTCCATGAACGAGTATATTTCATGTCCCGCGACCTCCTCCAGAATGCTATCTGTGAATGGAATTGGAAAAGGATCTTTGATTGTTACTGCATTCAGGCATCTGAAATCAACGCATATCCGAATCTGAATAGTATCCTTTTTTAAGGAAATGACTATTGGTGACACCCATTCGCTGGTCTGTACTTTGAAGATAATGCCAGCGTCCAGCATCTGGTTGATTTCCTCCGTAACGCGTGCAGCATAGTTCTTATTCATCCTGTAGGGTCGCTTCCGTACAGGGACAGCTCCATCCATCAGCGGAATGCGGTGCACACATAATTCCGGCGGTACTCCTTTGAGGTCCTTGTATGTCCATGCAAACACATCCTTGTAGTCCAGAAATATCTTAAATGCCGCGGCTTTGAGTACTGGATCCCAATTATCTCCCACTAGGATGTTCTTTGGTTCTGCCCCATCCCCTAGATTCATCGTTTGCAGTGTAGCTTCATTATACTTGATCGGCTCTCCTTCATCGAATGCATGAGCGGGTGTAATATGCAATGGTGATTCCCCCTCCCTAACTTCAGTAAACTCCTTCGGATATTCGTTCTCAATTGACAGAACATTACAACTCGAAAATAACTCATAGTCCTCCAGTTGCCAGTGGTATAAACCGTTGACGGAATCCAAGTTGTCATCCGTTATTCCCCCGTCCAATCGGAGAACGCCTTCTTGATCTGGTTCCATCCGTCGTCTCCCTCCATCCTCCTCGCCCTCAGAATCGGATGACAAGGCCTCTTCCCCTACCATTTGGGTATGCAAATCGATGACGAATCGACGGCCTTTACTTTCAAGGGATATAGTGTTCTTCTTCCAGTCGTGTCGGGCTCTTGCTTCTATAAGCCAACCGCGGCCTAGGATGGCATCATAACCTTTCTTTTTCAATGGAATTACTACGAAATCCATTAGAAACGGCTGAGTGCCAATGGTTACCGGCTGTGCCATGAGAATACCCAGTGGTTTAATACCATGTTGATCAGCGGTTAGGAGCTGAAAACTTGGAGGCCATAATGTTGGCTGTCCAAGTTTCCTCCAAGTTTCCTCTGGCAATACATTCACGCCGGACCCTCCGTCCACTATGGTGTCCGTGAGAACATGTCCAAGTATCCCCATTTCGACAACTGCAGGGTGCCATCCTGATGTCAGTGCCAACAACATCTGGTCTTCTCCTCCCGTAACAATTTCCTTTTCTTTCCGTCGACTTGGTTCTCCTGGTGGCTTCTCCTTCTCAAGGCTTGCTTCCCCTGTCATATTTGAAAAAGCAGATCGAAGTTGGGGCATGGTAAGAAGCAAATCACTTACCTTTACTTGCACCTCTGTTTGCAAAATTTGGCGTATTATGTTTTGTTCGGCGAAATTCCTTGCTGAGGTGGCGGCAGTGGTCGAAGGTGTTACTTCTTGAGATACTTTACCAACCTCTGCCCGTGTTGCCGCAAACTTCTTTTTTTCTTCGGCGGGGTCCGGATATCCTTTTGCTTGTTGCCGCGTAATGGCCAGAACTTCTTCTTCATTGGTTCCAACCGTGATTAAGTTCACTCCGGATTTTGGGCATTTTGAGTCATCATGGTCGCCGGGTCCGCACCATCGGCACAATAGGTGAGGTGTATTTGCTATTGGACATTCTCGCGCAAAATGCCCCCATAAGTTACATGCTCGGCACTGAATAATTGGTCGTCCGTTTGCATCATACTGAATTCGGCTTCTGCTCGTATTGGTGTTGTTATTGTTGTTATTATTCTGTCCACGGCGATTATTTCTGTATCCTCCAGATGTAGCGCCTGCGTTGGTGTTTCCGTTACCTCCTGACGGGGAAGCCTCCTGTGTGAGAAGCACCTGTGAAGATCCTCTTGTTTTCATGTTAAAGGGACAGTCCTTTGTCGAATGGCCCATGATCTGACAGATGTCACAGAATTGGTTCGTCGGACATGATCCCTTAGTATGACTGTCGGTCTTACATTCCGTGCACCACAGTTCACTACTTTTTGGCTCCTTCTGCATATTTTTAAACTCCATCATTCGAACCATATCCTTTTGTAAGGCACGAACCTTTTTGTTATTACCTTCGTCGTCACTGCTATCATCCTGAGTGGATTCATCATCATCAGAGTCAGAGGAGCTGGTTTTCTTCTTCTTTGTCTTCTGTGCACTGTCAAGGTCGAGGGCTCTGTTGTAAGCATCGGCATATGATGACGGTGGCACAATTTTCATTTTCCTCCGTAGTTTCAAGCGTAGGCCGTCCACAAACCACCTTTTCTGCAATCCGTCTGCTGGCTTGCTTTCCATTTTGTTTACTAAGTCTTTTAATCTCCTGGCATAGACGTGGACCGTTTCGTGCTTCCCTTGCTTGGTATTGAAAATTTCCGCTACGATTTCATTATCATCCCGCAAGAGTTTAAATTCCACCAAAAACTCCTTTTTAATGTTATCCCATGTATCCAGCTTCTGCGGATCCATATCCGAAAACCAATCAATCGCAACACCTCGTAGGGTTGCCGGAAATTGCCTGGCCCATTCGTCAGCATCTGTGATTCCATTTGCCCGCCAGATCGTCTCACATGTCTTACAATGTCGGAGAGGGTCGGCTGTACCATCGCCTTCAAATTTCGGTAATTTTTCTTTGGGTCCCGCCATAACTCTAGAGGTCTACACTCCTAGAGTGGTCGGCACTCCCACACCGGCAGTCTGTACTCCCACACCGGCAGTCTGCACTCCCACACCGGAGGTGTCGACAACTGCAACCCTTGGTGAAGACGGAGGATCCTCCGAAATTGTTTCCCGCGAAAGTCTATCCTGGACGAAGAGGTCACTCCACGCTCGTGCTCCGTCGGCACCACGAGCCGTGCGAGTTGATGCTCTCCCGTCTGAATTTTCTTCCCTCGGCGAACACAAATTCAAGAACTCCTCCCGTGCTTCTTCCACCAATTCCACCCGCTGCGGAGTCTCCTCCAACAATTCCTCCGCACTTCGGTTGCCGTCGGCAATCCTTTGAAATCTTCGTCGGCGTTCGGCTTGCTGTGCTAGAATTAAATTCTCTTGCACAATACGGATTCCATCTTTTCCCTTCGCCTTATTTTGATCCTTGTTAAGCTGATTTGGCATTAATCTTCATTCCTCCCACCTTCCAGATTCATAAGGCAATGGCGCCAAATGTTTACCGTACAGGTAAAGAAGTCAACACATACAGACAATAATAGCAGAATAGCAGAATAATATTCGCAATAGTAAGTGAATCATGAATTACAATGATCCCGGACGGGATATAAATACTACTGCCGAACCTTCCCGAAGGAGTCCGTCGGCCACAATTATTTTATCCGTTACAAACTATTTACCGCCGGACCGTCGGCTACAGAAACACCGCCGGACCGTCGGCTACAGAATGCAAAATACTGCTGGAACCATCCAGTCGGCTAACAACGTGGAAGGGGAAGATGAAGATGTAGACTAGTTTCATATTGAACTTGACATTTGTATTTGCTTATGTTTTTACAAATACATTTCGGTATTTGTAGTTTGCTTCAAAGTTCAAAGTCTCTGACTACATCGGCATTCCACATGAGGGTGTGATTTTGTTACTTACTGCATTTATATATATCTAGATCAGCTTGTTTGGTTTGTTTACTCATTTATTGACTCATTACATACATCTACTTTTTGATTTTTTGTAAAAAAATGAATTTTAATTAAATTTAAGTCATTTTTTAAATTCCCAATATTTTCTTGAGAAGTTGTCAATTTCTCTCCAATATTTGCCGAGAATTTTTTTGCCTCGCCAAGAAGTGGCAGAGAACGAGATTTTGAATTATGTTTTGGAATGATGCAAGATACATAGTCTCTATCATCACTCCAGTTTTCCAGGTCATCAGATATGGGGATGGGGATGTGCCTAGCCTTAGAGAAGTGTATGAGTGCATTGATTCTATAGTTGGCTAGATGAGGACGGCTATGTGAGAGATAGATCCCAATTTAGCATTCTACCACTCATCACAAATGGCACACCCTAAACACTCCCCTACATCCGGCCTATCATTCATTGCAGATGGGACAACCTAAACACTCCCCTACATATGGCTACTTATGCATTAAATCCGAAGTGGTACATGCCTAGGCCTAGCACAATCACACTGATCCAAGATGATGAGGTGATTCATATCATGCTACTAATTTTAATCACCTTCATGTTGAATATTGTTCTACATGTTAATACTTGAATCTTTTATTTGCCAATAATTTGAATTTTTTATTTTCTAGGTGAAGGAAGGGTTCTTTAAGTGCATTGGTAAGATTTTTAACTTTGAGACTGTTGGTAAGGTTTGCCTTGAGTGGATCAAATTTGTTACTCTTCGGGGTTATAGGGTTGCCACAAAGGCAGGCCTAAAAACTATGGCACAAAAGGATCCAATTTTACAGTGGACTTGTCATGGTTGTACATAGTGTCTTGTGTATGAATGATCACAGGGCACACGTGTACAAGGAGAGCCACACAACTTGATGGGATGTAGAGCCAGAGTAGCCATCACAAAATGATGATGATGAGGATACTACAGATGCACGGCTGGTTGGTGATCCTTTCGCAGTTCTTAACCTTGGAGAGTCTGATAATTTTGATGATGACGAGCTTGTTGCCCTTCCAAGGGATAATTAGAGGCCTCCTTCACCACAAATTAGGCCTTTCCCTTGGTATTTTAATTTTGATATATGAACATTTAACATTGAATATCATATTGAGTTGACATTATGTTGCATTTGCTCAAGGTAATCATCTTTAAAATGATTGATGAGATACTAATACTTTTGAGAATTTGATAGCTATGACTATTATTATTTGGCTTTGCTGATTCAAGTATATTAATTCTAATATTTATAGTTCAATGTTCAATCACAATGCAATTCTCAAGTATTTAAATTTTAGAAAATTAGAATTTTCAATTTTACATCTTTATTTCTTATATTGTCAATGTCATACATATTTTCATAACTAGCATATGGTAGATACAACAACACCCCCCCTCCCCCCCCATTTGTCCATCACCACCTTCCCAAATTGAGGCCCCTTTGTCCCCCCTACTCGAAAACTTGTCCCCCATACCGACGTCTCCTTGTCCCCCCAAGGTGGTGTAACTATGCATAATACATGCTCCAATGATGTCTTGTGCGAGTCACATAGACATGCATTGAATGCCAATAACCTTACACTGATTACCCTGACTCATTTCACTTCATGATGCATACAAAAGTATTATGACATCTCAAGCTTTTCAAAATAAATTTAGCGCCCTTTCTTATTTGTCGTAAAAAATTTAAAAGAGATTGGGACTCCTTGATCAGATGCTTATGTTTTTTTATCTGATCAACCATGTGTTCTTAATTAGCTATTTTTTGTCAGTGCTGGAACAAACTGTGCACATACAATTATTTTAAAATCAAACACATTTTACATGAGAGGATCATTCAAAAGCTAGTTAGACAAATTTTAAATGCACGTGTGTTTCACCAAGAATATCAACCATCAATTGTCTTCATCCTATATAGTTCATTCAACCATATAGATGAAGCCCTAATGGCCAACATAAACCACAATGATTTTCTAGTAAATCATGCCTCATTACCTCAGCTTTTGCTCTGATTGTGCTCAACACTTGAATCAGAGGCATTGTATCTTAACTTCACTTTACACAACAATCTACTTGTGAAAAGGATAGCACAGTCTAGATTATGATTATCATCCTAAACCATAGAAGTCCAATGACAAACTTTGAACATATGGAAACCTTTGTTGCAATTAGAAGATAGAATATTTAAATTTACTAATCTTGACTTGGGGCCTTCAAAAGATTTATGTTGCACTAGGCAAAGGGATCCGTTTCCTAGTTAGTCTATCCAATGTTCAAGAAAGGGTCAACATGAAGTAAGGATTTTATAGCCAAACACTTCTCCAAAATGGTTAAAAGGGAAGGTATGCTTGTAGTAACTAGATTCAATGTTTAAAATCTACATGTATGCCACCTTGTACCATTTCTTTCTACAAGTCAATACTGAAAATTTTTAAAACAATTTGTTGGGGCTTAGTTTAAAGGTACCACCAACTTCCAATGAACACTTGCTTACGTTTACAACTTCTTGCATAAATTAGATTTTCCTCTCTAACTATCAAGTTTCCTGGGGGATTCTCTTTGGCTCACTGTGTCTTCAGCATTGTGTAAAACAAAGAATGAAGTAATGAATTGGGCAAAAATAATATGTATTACCATGCTTTCAATAATTCTTATCGTCCTCCTTTGATTAATTCAAACTTCTCCCCTGAAACTTTATTACAACTGAAAACCCTATGGGGCACCAAAGTCAAAGACTACCTAGAGGAATTTGAATCAAATTGGGGGAAGGTATGGAAATGGAAATCAGTTTTAGAAACCGACATCAATCCAGAAGACAAGAAAAAATTGGAACTATTACTAAAAAACTGGACCATAGCTTGTAAAGACAAGGAGGATAAACTCATATGGGCAGTTTCAAAGGATGGAAACTATAAAGTTAGAGATGGATATAGGATAAAAACCAACTCACAGAAATGGGATGTCAACACCCTACCTTTGAACCTATGTTGGGACCCAGCAAATCTTCCTAAAGTAGGAAAGTTTCTCTGGGCAGCTATGCAAAAGAAAATACTTACAGAAGATAGGATTAGGAAAATGGGTTTTGAAGGACCACCTAGATGTCCTCTCTGTAAAGAAGAAGAAGAAAATGTAGATCACCTCTTATTCTCATGCAAATTCTCTCAGGAATGTTGGAGATGGATACAAAGGAAACTCAATTGGTCTTCCCCAATAACAGGACACTGGGAAGGTCATTTGATGGGATGGCCAAAAGAGGATCCTAAGAAAATATATGGAAAACTCTGGAATATATCACCGGCAATAGTCATGTGGGAAATTTGGAAAGAACATAATCGCCCAATTTTCTCAGAACAATATCTCTCAGAAACAGCTCTATTTTCAAAAATAGAAGTAGAATTTCGGAAGTCATGAATAGTGATCTTAGAAAGAGAGCTAGAGACGAGGGATCCTTCTCTGACTAGGATGCAGAAATTAAAAAGCTATGGCCACTATTAATAAATCCCCCATTAACTTATAAAAAGAAAGATGACCTTGCTAGACTTTCCTGCAAATGGGAGCCTCCCCCATCTGGGTGGAAGAAACTAAATTTGACGGGGCATCAAGAGGAAATCCTGAGAAAGCGGGAATAGGATGTATCATTAGAGACGAATCAGGGAATTTGATTACTAAAAGATCAAAATCTTTAGAAATAGTTTCCAATAATATGGCTGAACTAGTAGCAGTAGAAGAAGGAATTAATCTATGTATTAAATCAGACATTAAAAAACTTATAATAGAAGGGGACTCCCAAATCATTATTAATGCGCTTCGAAAAGGAAGCACACCAAACTGGGTGCTAAACTCTAAACTAGAAGCAATTATAAAGTCTCTTTCGGCATTTGAAGATATAAGATTTGCTCACATATTTAGAGAAGGCAATAGAGAGGACGATAAATTAGCAAATCTAGGAGCTGATGGTATTAATTCCCTAACTTTCAATCATTAAAATCCGCACAACAGGAAGGAACTAATCATACTCTTTCCAACTTCAATATTTAGTAAGATTTCACACGCATCAAACAGAGTACCTATTTACGGGAAATCCCTCACTACTGCCAGTATCTTTTCGATATAATGATCTTGAGAGGAGTTGTATTAATCATTCGCATGCCTTCCCATTATTAGGCATCTAGAAATTTTGACTCATCCGCATTAGCTATTTTAGGGGTTTTTGTCAATACATTCTCTCAGCATTTGAGTTTAGCTATAAACTTGGCGACGAAATAGGCTAGAAGAAATGGATTCGAACATCAGCGTGTTTCATGCTTATGAAAACCACACAATGGCTTTCTGTAGGCCAATAACACAAGAGCGATGGAACAGGATTTTGAGGCCCATAGATGACATGAGCCGTATAGCAGTTAGTCGAGCTTTAGGGGAAGGAGTATTCAATTATGACTACTCTTGGAGGACTAACAGTGACATAGTTGGGCTATCGGTAGGTTGTTTGGCTCGGGCAGGAATTGAAAAATGGGATATCATCAGGATCACCCACAATATTTTCGATCCTTGCTGGCTAGTGGGCTTGGAAATTGCTGTTGCAAACATTGACGCTTGGCTCCGCATTCCTCTCCCAGAAGCATACATGGAATTTGAGGTCAATAGTCAAGAATTGGAAAGAAGCCCAAGACGTCCTTGCATGGTTATTAGGGATAATATCAAGTTTTACAATGAATGGCCGCGTATGGAAACAAGCATAAATTTTCTGATGAGATGGAGGGGAATCATCGAAGACCAAGGAAGGGACTGGTTAACTGGCTATCGGAGGGCATACAATGCCTATATCCAACCAAATGTGGATTTCAACAACATGGAGGAAGTGGAATTCTGTCTTCCAAACTATGACAAAACCAGTAGGAGCAGATCAACATTTGAATTTCCCCCTGGTTCAACAGCTAGCTCTCTGCATGAAGCGTCAGAAATTATAATGGTACTCAAAAAGTAAGTAATCTCGTGGGTCAATATGAATACTATCATATATCAAATTTTGGCTTGTATCACCCGATTTTAAAACAGGGTGCCTCTATAGATAAGCCGTTACTGCTAGATCATCAAGCGAATATGCCTTATACTCTTTTATCATATGTATCTTTCATTTAAACGGGCTATAGGGGTTACTGTACAGACAAGCATATATTAATAGAATATATATTTAGCTACTACACAGCCTTTTGTATGTGGAGATGGCTTTTGCTTTGCATGTCTTTGTTTCAATAATAGGACAAATTTTAATGGATTTAAGTACTAAGCTTATGATTTGTTAATTTAGATTGTAATCCTCGCTATAGAATTTTTCGAAATCTTTAAAATTCTCAGATATTATAGATGGATTTTCAGTTTGCCTTTCCCTCGATTCTTGTTTAATTCAATTGGTGATACAACCTTCATCTAACTATGTAAGGAAATTAATCTTTAAAAAATTAAAGAACTTGGTTCACATATGTAATTTTATCTTTATTTCAAAATCTCTAACACTATAACATTAACTAAACAATTATAAAAAATTATTTAAGATAGACCTCTCAATTATGATAAAAATCTAATTAACAGTATAACAAACTGGGTTTATTAATAACTTTCCAATCTTAGCATGTAATTTATCCTAAATAAGAGGACCAAGTGGCTACTTATTATAATTGGTTTTGCTTTAAGATACATTTAACCCTTAACATTTGTTGATGTTGGTGAATGTAGACAGATGGTGATAATCCTCCCTCCAATCTGATTCCTCTTTGGAAGACATTTGTAAAAATCTGGAAATTTTGATGTAAGCACTGGGGTATGCCCCTTTAACTATTGTATAATATAGGACTAAGGTCCTGGGCAAGACAGGAGGTTTTCTTTCCCTGTTCTTTCCTACCTGTGCCCGTCAGAACGGGGATATACTTGTATATTTACTTAGTTATTAATAAAATGTATCAAGGCTTAGGCCGTTTACCGAGCAAAAAAAATATAATTCTTATCGTGTATTTGCTAAAAAATAAAAAAATTTAGTAATATTTTAATTTATAATGCATTCATTCTCTTCCTCTCATTGTTTATATGTATAAATAAAAATTAATACTATTTTTTTAATTTACAACTGATATATTTATTTTTTATTAAATAAGTAATATATTTTAATTTTAACAGATATGATTATAATTAATATATGTTTATGACTTTTATGCTTTTTTGTACAGATGTGCCCAACTCTCAAAAAATACTTGCCATATCCACGTACCCAATTCAGATTAAAACTACCATAAGAACAGTAACCAATCACAACAATAAATGTTAACCAACAAGAGCACCATTGTTTTGCATTTTATTGTGCTAGGAAATTTATGGTATGAATAATTTCAAAAGTTATCACCTCTAGGATTCGACACTAAATTCCATAGCTTCTAAAATGGCAACAAGAAATGCAAAACAATTAAATTATATCAGATATAACAAAAAGGATATGCTCTAAGAATGCAGAGAGAGAAATAATTTATGTTCTGGCTTAATGTCTTCCATTGTCCATACCTCAACACGAAAATAATCTCCATAAGGTATGTCATTCATCTGCTGTGATGTTTCGACCACCAAATGACTGATTCAAACAGGTATTGTTAGTACTTACATAAGATTTGTAATACACTAAAACAGTAGTCATATATTTAGACATCGATAAATTATTTATTTAGTTTGCATGGTAAACTCCAAAGAAAAGCAATCACCAAGCATTTTCCAGAATTAAAATTACAGAAGTTACATACCACAAAGACCATTAAGGACCCCATTATGGGCCATCAGACCATCTAGTGCATGTTGACACTTGCATGAGAACACAGCAGTTGATAAAAGTAATATAAAGTAAATAGATTTGACCAAAATCAGCACCTAAGGACTCCTACAAATCCTTCTGGAACTAGTAGAAGCATTTGAAATAACTGCAGATACTGTGGCCTATAAAGTTCAATAATTAATCATTATCTTCTTTTTTACCTGTAAACTGTTGAATAACTTGGTTTAAATGAAATCAGCAGAATTAGGGATAATAATTGACTAATATAAAATCATAATATCTCTATACTTAACATTCTTTAATATAACTGTTACTGGCTTCTTATCAAAAGAAAAAACCACATGCTATATTTGATAGATCAATTTGATAACATGGATATACCCCCATTTGAGTAATGACTAATGCACTGACTGAATTTTGTAATGATGGCCAAACAAGTCCACAGCAAGGAAATTTTTTTCAATCATCATCAATACACTCATACCATAGATATACATGTACAACTGTATGCACTTCACCATAACACCCTTTGCTCAAAGTATCAAGAATCCTCTCTCCTTTGTTAAATGGAATCGTATGGCTATATATGTATTTCACCATAGAAATATTATATCATGTGCAAGGATAGTGATTAATTGGACCTATGCAACAAGTAAGAATCAAAAACAATTTAAAATCAAGGCCTGTTTACAGACTTTTTGTGCTATTGAAAATAAAATACTTGCAATGTTCTGACTGCATCTTATATTCTAAGTATATAAAGGAGTGGTACAACTGTCTGCGCTACATAGGGGCAATTGTGAAATCTTATTTTTAAAGACCTACCAAACTGGTGTTTCCATATTTCTGGCACCCCAAGTGTCTCTTCTGCCACTTCCAACTGAAAGCTGATTCAAGTAATTGATATGTCCCACTTAAACACAATTATATTTTATTAACATATGCTTCCCACAAGCAATATTTATTTTTCCCTTTAAGGCTTCTTCAATCTATTAATAGCTTTATGGCCTTCTCCAAGGAACTATACACTCGTGATCATGTGCTGTAATTACGCACTGCAATTTTCATAATTCAAATGTCTCTCTAGCTTCACTTTCAATCTCTAAGGACCTTTCTGGTTACAGACCACCCTTCAGTAGGCCAATATACATACAAAGGTTTCTCAAGTGGTCTTAGCTACCACAAATTCACAATTGTATTTTTCTCTACAAGACATCAATCAACCCAGCTTCTTCTCAAGCAAAGTCCCTCAACTTCCAACAAATCTTGCAAATCCTTCCTTAGTTTGCAACAGTCTCTCTTAGCCTAAATCTTTGGTATATTCATAGGTTCAAACAGATCACTAAACATATCTGATACCTAGCAAAGAGCTCTACTTCTTGCAAATCTGACTCCCAACTGAATTAAGGCTTGGGCATTAGAACCGCAATAGAAATCTTGAATGTAATTTCCATTTAAAAGACAAAAATTTATGGAAATCTTAATTTAAAAATCTGAACGAAAAGTCTAATAAAAGTGAGAAAGAATCCTCACACTCTTCAATAAGAAATCTGTAAACAATCCTATCAGCTAATAAAAATTAGAAAGGTGATAAGAAATTAAGAATACTTTTTTAGAGCCCACTTCATATGATAACTCACACAAATTTGAACAGTGATTACTTCTTGTATAATAAGTAGAAGCTACCAGTTACCTGTTTTTGTACACCCGGAACCGTTGCACTTCTTGACAATGTGTGAACCTTGAACCTTAAAAAATAAAGAATAGAATTGATAAAATATTGAAACTAATTTAGTTATACCTAAAGCCACCAGTATACATTAGCTAATATGTCCTTACCAAAGTAAAATTTAACAGGGTGTCGAAACGAGGCATCACGAACATGTCCAAAATGTCTATCCTCATTCCATGGAGTACATTGAAAGTCTGGGACCACAAAAAAACTAAAGAGTTTAAAACACAGCTAGCATAATGACTTCAAATCATATATTAATATATCGTATTTCTCAGTCAGTTATAAATCTCTTTGCCTCCTATATATCACCATACTTGATTATTAAGGAAATAACAAAAAATTTGTTCACCTTCATCTCCACACTTTCTATGAAAATTTTGAGCAAAACCAGTAGCATCATTTGAAAAGAACAGCTGGAAAAACTCCTCCACATCAATCTGTGAATTACCATGAGATTCTTATGTCTATCAAGATTGACTTAATATGACACTTCAATTAAATTTCAATGCTCAGAAATGCAAGTCAGAATAGAATACCGAAAATTTCGATTCACCAACTATCTTGAATTGTTCAGGTACTGTAACACATTAATATTGAAAATGAGATTATGCAGATTAATTAAAGTGACTGAATGATCTTCGAAAGAAAGTTGATCTGGTAGTACTTCACAAACATTAAATTCTTTCATATTGAGTATTTAGAAGTGTTCAATTAATATATAAAATTTTATGAATAATGAAGATGCAATGCAAACAGACCCTTTGGAGCATCCACGTCTTCTACTTTCCATGAAGAAGTGCATGCATCTGAGGATACATTGTGAACAATGGAATCTTCTAATTTATTTGTCACTGGATTTTCTGAAATATTTTCATTGATTGAATTGCAGACTTCATCTTCAGCAACAATTTCATTAATGGACTCCTCTATTTCTAGGGGTGACTCCTCAATATCTCTGCAAATCAGATTCGTCAAAGAACTTAAAACTAGCATAACAAAAAAACAAGGAGAGGAGCAGACAAACTGCAGATAGACCTTCGGCCTCAACTAGATAGTTCTCCTGACTGTAACAAAACTCAATCAAGCCTGATCTCTACCTTCCTGCAAGGTTCACGTCAGGAAAAGTTATCAAAAGCGGGGTGTCACTTTCCTCCAGTTGACCGTTAGGTATTATAGAAGTATCCTGCAAAAAGTTGAAAATCTTGTTGAATTTAATTGAATACAAACAGCAAAGAAAAGGGACATTATTACATATCAATAATTTATTATTCCAGTCTTTAACCCTCCCAACAACAGTTCAAAGCCCATCTTCATAAATCACCTACAGGAAAGAAAAGTAACATGCTAGCTGAATGGACATGACGACAACCTGAGAGTTCAAAAATGTCTTTGCATGTTCACTATGTTGCATCCAGCCATCCACAATCAACCGATAAGCCTCATCTCGAGATAAAAATGAACCAAAAAAATGCTGCGAAATAGAGGGAAAATAATGAACACAATAAAGTGAGCCATTAGAAACATAATTAAATCACTAAATCTGCAGCAGTTGTTACAAAGATTTACCTTTTTCCCCCATGCTACAATCTCTATGGCATTAGGAAAGATTCCTGCTGTTCTTGCCTTCTCTACAGAAGTAATATCTCGAAGTGGGATTATTTTCTGCAGCACAATATCATCTCGGAACAATAGAATATTTAGCTCATCATTTATAGATATAATTTGGATTATAGAACACAGACTGTTATAAAGGACCATGATCTCACAACAACAAAAAAGTAATTTTAATTAATATTGTTGTTGTTTGATAAGATCATTTCCACTTAAAGAAGCTTCAATAACTAATTTATTGATGGAGCACTAGCCTACTGAAGTTAGAAACTCAAATTCATGCATCCATTTAGAATTCAAGAAATAAGTTGCACAATATTATACTGTTACCCTAAAAGAATTTGCTGAGCATATAATAAAGTATATCCAACCAAAATAAACAATTTACATAAATTCTAAATAGATGCAAATAATCAAAGGAACAACAAATTGCATGTCCAAGTCAAATGTATTTTTCTTATGCTACCAAGATCCTTTATTTAGTCCCGTATCTGCATACCAGTTCAGTTATGGTACCAATTCATCCTTGGGTACGGCTTGGACACTTGGGCTCAAAGAAAGACCCAAGGACACTTGAGTGCTCGCGCAGTACCTAGGTGAATGTAATGTCCCCAATATTTGGCCCTTCCTTGGTGACAAGCAGATGACCAGAGGTTGGCCAATCATTTGGTTTCCCTAGGCCAAAAGAGTGTGGAGACAATTCAATAGCAACAGCAATCTAATACCAATAGTATTCTGTCGCTCACATAGGTACCAATAGACACAGGAATTCAGGTATCCCTATGAGATTGGTATGCTAATCAGATTGGGGTATGGGACTGAATGAATAAGCAGACGGCTATATTATATAAAAATGCAATCACTGGAATTGTGGCTACAGAGACAGAGACACAGTGCACATTCTTATAATGGGGTTTTCCGGTAATTAGGGTTACTCGTGGATATCTCAAAAGAAGCATGTTTACCAGACAATAAATCATATAGCAAAGATCACATACACTAATGAGAATCTTTGGAAAACAAATAATATAGATATTAATTTCAGTTGGAAGCTGAAATGTAATGATAAAAGGTATATCTAGGGAATATACATGAAAAAAGAAATGTTGAAATAGACATTATCTTATACTTCTAATATATTGACGAGTAATCAGGATAAAAAATGACAAAACTCTGAAGATATTTGTTAATTATTTAATTATAGTTATGTGATAATTCAATACAGGCATAAGCTAACTCTCAAAATCTAAATATATAAATTCCTTTCATTCTAGTCCTTTAAGTCATGTCTGTATTCACTGTCCAAAAAGGATATATAGCATTATGTTTGAAGAGTGTACCTTTTTCTCATATCCAAATATATTGGAATAGAAACAAACATATCGCAAAAATAAATACATGTGACCCTGCAAAAGTACAAATAAAGAATAAATCTGTATGTTTTAAAATTCACTATGGTGTTTTACTCTCACTAAACTACATTATCTCAATAATTTGGTTTGAAACAACTCATATTTCATGAATAAAAGACATTAATATGAGATCTAACCAAGGTAAAACAATGGAAAATGTTTAGCTTCAAATAAAGGTACCAAACTCATTTCTGAACCAAAACAGATTTTATAATAACTTATGGAGGCAAAATAACTAAAAGCAAATGCACCTGAAGAAGTATATTTTTTTGAACTGCGCAGTTGAAATCCCTCACCAAAACCTGTAAATTCATGGCCAAAGTTCACCTATTAGTGAACGCTAGACTTATTCAAATAATTTAGTCAATAAGCTAAGAAAGTAGAAATACAATTTTGGAATCCTTTATGTTCCACAAACAGTCATCACAGAATAATTAGATTTCCATCAGTATAAAACATTCCACTTTTCTTAGAAGCGAAAACTGTCATATAGAGAGAGTTCTCATGTAATGTTCTTATAACTTTTAGGGCCCTTAGTGAACTGCCAGTTAATTATGGATGAATGTGGAAAGCTGATTGAAAGAAGCCAACATACTCAAAAATCTAAATCATGCACCTACTAACACCTCCAATACTCCAAAGCCCAACAGCCAAAGCCCCTCACAAGGAAAGGAAAGCAAGCCTTCTCCCACTTTCAAATCTCAGATAAATAAATATAGACGTACCCTTTCTAAAGAAGTTCTTCTCCATTTTATGTACCACTCCCAAAAATTGATTGAAAAGACATTTTTTCCTCCAAAAACGACATGGCTGCTAGATGAGCAAGTAGACCCCTCTGAAGATCCAACTTTCTATGCATAAAATGGACCAGAAATTGTGAACTATTGAAGATAATGCTTTAAAGATTTTCAGGTAAATATATTAGGACCAGAGGTCAAGGTTTCTCAAAAACAATGCTTCAATTTGCAGAAATCAGCTGCATATATTGCCCCACAAACCATAAAAAACTGGATACATGCTAGAAAACTTCTGGATCCATACATATATCAATGATGAGTAAGGCATATATCCTTTGTTTTGTCACGCAGAAGCAAGAAAAGGAGGGACCCCTGATTTCTGAAATGTTGCCACATTCATGAAGCCATGGACTTTACAATTCTATCATGTGAGGGATCTTCCAAACATTGATCTTATTTGGATAAGGCTTCTGATTCTCTCTACTGGATACTGATAAGAATTTACACTGCATAATATTAAAAGACCAATATGTGAACATAATCTTACTTTTGAGTTCACTGCAAAATCTGAAGTGCTGAATTAGACTGGGATATGTTCAACATTCATTGACTACATAAGCATTACTTATAATGACAGGTCTACCATGACTGTGGACATCTCAATAGAATGTGCCCTAGCCTTTCATCACATGAACAATATGAGGAAGAGTAAGTGAAGGAGAAGAAACCCAAAGATAAGAATTTATTGGAACCCAACATAAAATTTCTCCAAAGACCTCTCCACTACAAAATTCAGCTCAGATATAAAGTATCAGTAAACAAGCCATAGAAGATATAAAATTCCAACATGCAAATACATGGAAAATAAAGCTACCCTTCAAATGACATAAAGATGGATCTTTCTACCCTTTAAAACCAATTCTCAAATAGTATGTTCAATAAGTCCCTAACCTACCTCTACCGCCCTAGGAAAAAATGAAACAATTTACACCATAGAAGCAAAATAGCAGAGACTGTTAAGGAATAATGCATGCCTTCTGCAGCAGACAACAATTCCATCCAATGACTAGATCCAAAACCATCAAAAACAAACCAAAAGTTATCATTTAGCGAATTTCCAGAATGACCAAAAAGAGAAATTGCCAACACAAAACAGTATAGATCTGTTAAATAACTAACTGGATTCCAAGGACTGTCATCACAGATTTGGTATAGTAAAGGCTCTGGAAAAAATGAAGAGCAAATGCTTGCAATTCCATGGAATATCAGAGGTCTCAGCATGATAGATTTCATTTTAGATACATGATAATTTTGTTTATATTGCTGCACTTTCACAAAGATTTGCTCAAAATTGGAATTTGAAATCCATTTTGTCATATCATACAGAGTCGTGGACATCACAAATATTGACATTACAAATTGATGTTGAAATTTTCACCTGCTTCATAAAAAAATACCTTTGAACTTTGTTTTTAACAATGATTTGTATGAATACATAAAGCTAACAGTAAATTTCTGTTACAAAAGAGGAAAACTACTAGCGTCCATGATGCATTTACATTGCCCTGAATTTATGATTTCGATATTAGTAAAATGTGTATGACTTCTATACTGGTGACATGTATATCCATAAAAGATCATTTGATTATCATAGCCAAGGTTTGATTTAAAAATATTTGGTAAAAGAGAAAGTCTAGGTTTATAGCAGAAATATTGAACATACTGTATTTAAATGTGAACAAGTTATGCTTACAAAGTCAAGGAAAGAAGCCAAAGAAGATGCCTGTTTCTCAAAACATCCGAAGTCATTTAAAATTTATATTCTACACAACTCTTCTAAAATTCAAAATCCAGGAATCTGTGTGGTTAGACATGGGTTTGAAAAATTTTATTCTCAAAATGTTTCAGCATTCCTTTAGCACCATCAGAAAATATCATGCCCATTGCCCACAATGTTCAACAGAAACGCAATCTATTAGGATTTTGATTGTTAACAAAAGTGATGATGTACCAGTCACCTTTATCTTTCTTGATCAAGACTTCTTATCTGTTGAATAGTTCTTAGCTGAAATGGTGATTGGACATTGTGAGAAGAAATTCAAACCTTATCTAGCAAATGAGGAGCAAGAGGAAGAAGAGGATTTCATAGCAGAATTTTTTTTATAAAGAAAATGCATAATCTCAAGAGCTATGAATGACCCAGCTCCAAAATGACTACGCTGAAGCATTATCTGACAAATGAGGAGAATGAGGAAGAGTAGTTCTTAGCAGAATTTTTTATGGAAAAAATATCATATGTCAAGAGGAATGCATGACACAGCTCAAAAATGACTCCACTGAAGTACACACATCTACATATGTTCAATGAAGATGTCAAAACAGCACCCTTGGATGCAAATTCAGATCAATCTATTTAGATATAGTATGTTTCTTTAATGGTCATCTTAGTTTATTTAGGTAGTTTCTATTTCCAACATTTGTTTATGTTTATTTCTTTTAGAAACATCACAATGTAATTGCCCTTAAATTGTAAACTCGATTTTCATTATTAAATATCCAATCACCATTAGATGCAGTGTAACACAGGCCCTAGGGGACTAGGGGACCAAGGGATGGCGGGATGAGTTTCCAGGACGGGGGCACAAGGGGGTCCAATTTGGGGATGGCAGGGGGAAAGCTGCAAGGTGGCAGCGGGGAGGGGTGATGTATATACTATATACTATACATATAGTACTTGAAATGCTACTTACAAAAGATGTACAATAGAATAAGAAGAAGAACAGCAAACTTGCAAATGGAAAATACTAAATATTTTAACATTGAACAATGGATCGTTGCATATCAAATTAGAAATTAGAAATTAGAATACTAAATAAAAAATGTTGAAACGAAGAATGGAAGATTTCTATTATATCAAAAATATCATAAAGATAATTACATGAGTAGCATGATATCAAAACAAGTACAAAATGTCAAAATGTAATGAAGGGAGGCCTCTAGTCATCCCTCAAGGAAAACTCCTCACGCTGGAATTGTTGGACTCGAGATCAAGATCTACCAAACGAACACTAACCAACCCTGCATCTAAAGTTGTTGCATCCTCGTCAATCTGTATTGGCTCCTTTATCTCTACATCTCATCATTTGTTGGTGTAAGAAATGGTTTTTCATAACAAAACAAAGACGATCTATAAAGAGTTGTTTCCCAACAAATTGTTGAACAAATAACTGAATTCCTTTTCATGGGACATTAACTGCATTTAACTACCAACGATTAACTAAAATAACCATGTAATAACTATAATAACGATTAACTGAAAATAACTATATCAAAGATCAACTGAAATAACTATATCAATGATCAACTGTAATAACTAAAACAACGATTAACCAAAATAACTATATCAATGATCAACTATAATAACTAGAATAACAATTAACTATCTTTTTCTACATACAAGTAAAGTAAATGCTTAACATGAAAAGAAGAAGAACATACAAGTAATATCTGGTGAGTCTTTAGTTGGTTGTGCAAGCCTCGGCTTTCAGTAAGAGGAGAAGCATTGACTTAGGCTTAACCTCCCAACCTTGGACTATACTTATCCCTACACAATCTATTAAATTAGAAAGGCCCTCACCACCCCGAGACCGGCCTTGGGATACTTTTAGTCCAGCCACCTGAGCATTTTGGTGTTTAGAATGTACACAGTTATGGATGGACATGTCTAAATAACTGGCACCACTAACATCAAGTGATCAAAGATAGCAAACATGCCTTTAAACGACCTTGGCCAAGGTTTCCTGATGGGTTTGATGACCTGATTACCACCGCTCGACTTGACAATAGGGAAACAATATTATAGACAAGCATGAGCTATTAAATGAAATTAATTTAGGATTATTGTATCATGTCTGACTTTATTTCCATGTCTTTGCAGATTTCATCTCACCTATTCACCTTTCCATGGCTATACAGCCAGTGAGTCCTAGGTGCTTGGAAATTCAAAGCAATCAGCTGTATCCATTGATTCTCAACTAATTCATGAATATTATATGTTTTTGGCTTAAAGACTTGCAGAAATATCATTGATTCTGACTTCCAAATGGTATATTTAAATCATGATTTCATTACATCATAAATTACTCTTTCTTAAGAGGAACTAACCAATAATACTTATGATGAGTATAACTATAGTATATTGTTATGGTAATCAGATTTCAGTAACATTTGATAAAGAAAAATATTCAGCAATGCTTGGAACATGATTGACCACATAACCTGATATAATCTGGAAGATAGGAGTCTAGTTGGACGCTGTGATTCAACTGTTCCTCAAAATGATCTTCAGACACAAAAACCAATACAAAATATATCACAATTTCAGCAAGAAGATCAATACAAGGCAAAAAAGAGATTGGCAATAGACGTTGAAATATATCAAATGGTATTTGCAGAGGTATTGGGTGGTAGATGGAAGTCGGATGCTTGGAAAATATAGAAGTCGGGTGCTTGGAAATATGTGAGTTGGGTGCTTGAAAAAAAGTCTTCCGCCTCTCTCTCGACTTCTTAAATAAAAAGATAATGTGTTTCTTTGGCTTCCAAGAAACCGTAACATAAAAGAAATGTCTTGGCTCTTGAACACCCAATAAATATGCCTAGTGTTACAATCGGTTTCACGTAAGAAAAATGAAATAAAAAAGATGGAAAAAGATTTGAAGGTTATAAATAAAAAATAATTAAGGTTTATATCTATCTACATACACATGGATATAATTATGGGGTGACATCATACTATTATTAAAAAAATAATAATATTATAGTGTCATTTTATTCTTATATCTGTGTATGTACATAGGTATTTATTATAATTATGTGATGGAAAGGTCAATCAAATAATAGCTCATGTGGGTCCTTCAATTGCATCCTGAAGTTCAAGTCACTAGGTCCTTACCAAGGCAATCTAAGGTCATACTTGTCATCCTAATGATTGGACTAAGCTAATATCTCATTCTGTTGATCCCGTTTAGCAATGCTTCCCCCCTTCATCTTCTCCTACAATCACCTGTGCAACATTTCCATGATAATAATAAATTCCATAATAATTTTCATATTAACATTTAAAAGAATTTAATTACTAACCATAATTCCAAAATCAAGCAACTGTTAAACATCACAACAAATAATGGATAATAACCATCTTTATTAAACAGTTAATACAACAAGTATAAATAACTACCTACTTCACATGATTATGAAAGAAAAATCCGTTCACCCTAACGGCTATGAACAAATTTAAAATTAGGTCAAAATTTGGGATGTAACATACCCTCCCCCTTAAATTGTTCATCGTCCCTAATGAAGATCACAACAAAAACTTAAACAATATCTATTCAGATCATTTCAAGAAAGCAAAGGTTCAAGCTCTAGCCCTAGAGAAAAGATGAGGGTATTATTGAAAGATTTCGTGATAATCTTCCCAGGTGGCATTATCTTCTGCATATTGATCCCACTGGACCTTGCATTGAGTCACCTCTCGATTTTGTAAGTGTAGCTTACGCACCTCAAGTATTTTGAGTGGTTCTATTTCCACCACCCCTAGTTCTCGCACCTATAATACGTTCCAATCATTTATATGATTATTATGAGTAATGTATTTCTTAAGGTATGACACATGGAAGACTTCATGCATCCTTGCAAGGGCTGGTGGTAAGGCAATTCTGTAAGCTATTGGGTTCATAACTTTCAATATTTCGAAGGGTCCCACATACCTTGGGGCTAACTTAGCATTCTTACCAAACTTGATAGTACTCTTCTGAGGTTTTACTCTTAATAGTACCTTTTCTCCCACTAAAAATTCCCTAGGTGTTCTTTTTGCATCTGCATAACTTTTCTATCTGTCATTGGCTTCCTTCAATCTCTAACAAATTTGGATTATCTAATCTTCCATTTCATTAAGCATTTCAGGCCTAACAATAATTCTATCTTCCAATCGATTCCAGCTCACAGGAGTTTTACATTTGCGGCCATATAGAGCTTCAAAGGGGGTCATTTTGTAATGTCCCATTTTTAGCATTCATAGCATGATGTTGTCGTTAGCCTATTTCCCCACGGTCCTGTAGGCTAACCAGGACATTAAAGGGGCTTAGAAGCCATTTGGCCTAGATAGTTTCAGTTGCAAGTCTTTCTGAGGGGTTTTGAAGCAACTTTGGGCATACTTACTATTTATAGTAAGTCATCTTGGGCATGGGTGGACATCCAGTGGCAGCGGTATGTCGATGGTAATTGTTTAGAATCGGCAAGAAGACTTGTTTATCATTGATAAGATTTGTTTTACATTGATAAAGCTATTTTATAAAGTTAAATTTAAATATTTAACTTTATTAATGCATAGACTATAGTTTGTGGAAAATATTTAAATTAAAAGAGTCCCCTTTATTTTATAACACATTGGAGACATAAGTTACATAAAGGGAGTTATGTTTTATCCCACATTGATAAAACGAAGAATGGAGCTCTTGTGAGAACACTATAAAAGAAATGGAAGAGCTTCTTTTAAGCATGGTTGGAAATATCAAAGAAATTGGAGAATTTTCTGGAGGTTATGTCTCAATAGTTTGAAGGACGAAATCCCTTCAAGCTGAAAATCTTGACGCCATTGAAAGATATGGTCTTGAGATTCAACAGGGTAGCAATCCGAAAAAGCAGAAACGAAAAAGCAGTCCGAAAAAGCGGAACCGAAAAAGCAGGCGGAAAAAGCGGAATCGAAAAAGCAAGCGAAAAAAGTGGAACTGAAAAAGCAGGCGAAAAAAACGGAATCGAAAAAGCAAGCGGAAAAAGCGGAACCGGAAAAGCAGGCCGAAAAAGCAGTTCGAAAAAGTAAAGCAGAAGGGGCAGCATTGAAGGAAAATTATTACAGCCATCTACAACCAGGTTCCCTTGTTAGTATTGTTTTTTTTAGGGTATTATAAGTTTCAGCTGTAAGTGTGCATCATACCAGCATTGTCATTTTGGTAATCCATGTAAATGCCAAAATCTTGGCCATATTTCATGAGCATTGTATTAGAAATTTGATTGCAATCAAAAAGATAATAGTTGCTGGTGTCATTTAAGCAATTCTATCTCATTATTTATCAGCTAGATAGTTTGCATACCAACTGTTTGCAAAAATGTCAGTTGGCTGTAGGTGTTCTTTTCTCATGCTTAGATCATAATATATGCACTAAATATTGTCAAAATTAGGAGCACACTCATGTTAGGTCATTGTGTAGTTCATTGTAATCTTCTATCACTAGATTCTCATTGATGCAAATTGGAAAAAAGTCATTTAAAGCAAGCTGAAATATTATATCAGTCATATGTCCCTTGCATGTGAATTGTTTGACAAAATTCTTTGAGCCTTCAATCAGCATTTTTGAGAGCAGATTTGAGAAGGGTTATTACAGTGGTATCAGAGCTTGCTTGCAAAGTGTTTGACGAAATGTCAAACCACTGAAGTATAAAGTTTTTTGGTGTTTGAAGAAGTTATAACCTATTGGGGTTATTACACATTTTAATGGTGGATTGATAGGAATTGTTATCAAAAAATTCTACCAAGGGTAAAAATGTTTCCCACTAGTATTGCCAATCCATATAGTAAACTCTTAAAAGATCTTCTAATACCTGATTTACTCTTTCTGTTTGACCATCTATTTCGGGATGATAAGCTGAATTGATGTTTAATTTAGTCCCTAATGCTGAAAATAATGTTTGTCAAAATCTAGAAGTTATCCTAGCATCCCCATCTAAGATAATTTTCTCTAGAACTCCGTGCAATCTGAAAATTTCCTTTATGAATTTATGAGCAATTTCTGGTGCTCCATCGGTTACTTTTCCTGGTATAAAGTGAGCAACTTTTGTCAATCTATCTATTACTACCAAAATGGTGTTGTGTCTATTCCGTGTCATAAGTAATCCTTGTACAAAGTCCATGGAGATTATTTGTCATTTCCATTCTGGTACCTCATTTGGGTCCAAAAGACCAGCTGGGTATCGATGTTCTGCTTTTACTCTTTTGGCATTCTAGGCATCCTACCACAAATTTTGTTATCTCCCTTTTCATTCCTCTCCAAAAATATAGAGGTTTTATATCTGACAACATTTTAGTTACTCTAGGGTGTCCTAAATATGGAGTTGAATGAGATTCTTCCAAAATCATTCTCCAAAGTTCAGTTATAACAACGAATCTCTTTTGTGGGCCAAGTACTCTTGATATGGGTGTTGTGGTTAACTTTTCCTTAAAGCATTGAAAAGCATTGAAAAGCTGATTGACATTTTTCCGTCCATACAAACTTCCTTCTCTTTCTCTGAAGTAGGCTATCTTGGAGAAATTTCTGACAAATTTCCTATAAAACCTTGCCAATACCATAAAACTTTTGACTTTTGTCACATTTTTAGGTATAGGCTATTCCTTAATTGCTTTGATTTTTGACGGATCTACAACTATTCCCTAAGCTGATATAATGTGTCTTAGATACTGAATTTCCTTTTGATAGAAAGCGCACTTAAACAATTTTCCATATAATTTATGTTCTCTTAACCTTTGTAAGACTTTTTCCAAATGTTCTTGATGTTTTTCCTCATTCTTTGAATAGATTAGAATATCATCTATAAAGACCAGTACAAACTTATCTAGGCAATCTTGGAATATGCTATTCATTAAGTTCATAAAAGTTGTTGGAGCATTGGTTAACCCGAAAGGTAACACTATGGATTTATAATGCCCATACCTGGTTCTGAATGCAGTTTTGTGAATATCTTCATCTTTAATACGAAGCTGGTGATATCCTGACCTCAAATCAATCTTTAAAAATATTGTAGCACCTTTCATTTGATCAAAGAGGTCGTCAATTCTAGGAAGTGGGTGTTGGTTCTTGAAAGTAACCTTATTGAGCATTCTATAATCTATGCATAATCTCATAGTTCCATCCTTCTTCCTAACAAACAATATTGGGGCTCCCATGGTGATACACTGGACCAAATCAGTTTCTTGTTTAATTGTATTTGCAACTCCATTAATTTTGTGGTGGTCATTCAATATGGTTCCTGAGAAATGGGTTCTGCTCTTGGTAACAAATCTATGGTAAAATCAAAGACTCGGGATGGAGGTAGATCGAGGAGTTCTTTGGGAAACACATCCTGATAATTCTTTAGGTAGGGATATTTTTCTTGAAAAGATTCCTTTAATTTTTCTCTAATTTCCCCATCTTCAAAAATGTAGTCATCTCCATATGTGGTATTTATAGGATTTCTCATATCTTCAACTCTTACTGCAAAAATCTCGCAACCTTTTCTTCCACATTTCTTAAGTTGCATGGCAGATATTTGTTTTCATTTAATTTCATGTTTAATCCCTATATTGTTTGTAGGTTTGCCTTGGTCATCCAAACAATCTACAGTTTTAGGAAGACAATCCACCTTGGCCTTATGCTCACTGAGCCAATTAATGCCTATAATAATGTCGTAAGACCCAAGAGGTGCCACATACAGATTCAATTAAGTAGAGAAATTTGGAAAATCAACCCGAGCCTCAAACAGACATTGCTCTACCTTAGCCCTTGACTGTTTTGCATACTCGACTGTCTATGGTTTTGCCATAAAACTAGATCTCATTGGGAATCTACTTAATAGTTTAGGCAATATAAAACATTTAGAAGCTCCAATATCAGTTAAAATAGAGATAAGGGTTCCCGTAGATCTTACTGGGAGTTTCAATCAGGCCTATCTGTTGTTCTGCTTGTATATTATCAAGGGTTGTGTGGATCCTTTGTTGATAAACATGTTGTTGTTGTGGAAGAGGTGGTCGGTGCGACTCATTGGTGTTGGGTTTGACGGGGCATTTATTAGCATAATGATCTCTCCCACAATTGTAACATTCTAAAGGTGCCCCTTTCTTTTCATTGCTCTTATTATTCTTACTTGTACTAAAATTACTTTTAAAATCCTTGATTCAATTCCCTTTTGATTCTAGCTTGCTAAACTTATAATCCTTAAATTGTTTCTTCTGAGATCCAGTTACTGTACTTTCTGTATTCCAGTTTGTTTTCCTTTTATTATCCCAAATGGAGTCATCTCTCTTGATTTTATATTCTTGTCGGGCAGCCTTCTCTAAAGCTTCTTCCATGGTTCAAGGAATGAGAACATCAATTGCTCCTATTCTATTATTTAGACCCATAATTAATTTCCTCACTTTTAGATTCCTGTCTTGTTGATATGGTGGTACATACTTTAGTAATCGGGTAAATTTCTCTCAGTACTTGTGTACAGTCATATCTCCTTGCTTCAGGTGTTGGAAATACAGCAATTTTTTGTCATAAAAGGTTTGGGGTAACCAACGATTCCTAAAAATGGTTAAAAAAATTTCCCAGGTGATTTCAATGGTTTTAATGTTTTGCTCAACCTTGGTGTTTCCCTACCATGTAGCAGCTTCTGCAATAAAGTGGTATATTCCCCAAACCGCTTTTGAGGTTTCTGAAAAGTTTCTAATTTCAAAGTATTGTTCCATTTCAGTTAAACAAACCTCTAAATCCTCTGTGAATTCAGGACCAGCAAATTTGGGTGGTTTGATCTTCTTAATATCTGCGGACAGATCACTCACTATTTCTTGTTTCTTTTGTTTTTCAGTTTGAGTGGGTGAAGCTTGTGAGGTTCTCTCATTGTGTCAGAGACTTTTGTCTCTGTTCAGAGAGGAGGTGAGGATTGCATTTCCTCTTGGTTCTGCCCCATCTAAGCTGCCATCTCATTCATTCTTTTTTCCATATTATCCAACTTCTATTGCATTTCTTGCAAAATCTGAAGTAATAAATCAATGGATGATTGTGTGTTTTCATGGACCATGTCATGACCTGCAACGTTCTCATCGTTGCTCATTTTGTTTTTTAACTAGTTTAACCTGAAAATTTACAAAATTTTGTGTCAATTTATAGTATACATATTTTTAAGTGTGCCTACAACAAATTAAAAGAGTTTACGAGTGAATATAACACACGAATAAACCAAATTATTTAATTAACTTTAATACTTTTGCTGCTAAATTCATGGCAGCCTATTTACAAAAATTTCCTCTATTGAGGATGTTTACATCATGGAATCTAAATTTTGTTTCTCAGCATTCAGTTCTAATTCAGATTTGTACATATTTTGCACCATCTAGGATCTGTGGAAATGCAAAAGAGTTGCCCTGATGAGCGTTCCAGTTTTCAATTAGTTTGTTTCTATATGCTACTTTACTAGCGGGAGTCCACCTAACTTTTTCCTTCTTCATTTGTTGCAAGGCCTGGTTAAGAGTTTCATTGTCTTGGGGCATGGAGCAGCTAGTGTAGTCAAAGTTTCTTTAATGGTCATCTTAGTTTATCTAGGTAATTTCTATTTCCAACCTTTGTTTATGTTTATTTCTTTTAGAAACATCACAATGTTATTGCCCTTAAATTGTAAACTCAATTTTCAATATTAAATATCCAATCACCGATCGATGTAGTGTAACACAGGCCCTAGGGGACCAGGGGATGCCTGGACAAGTTTCCAGGACGGGGGCACAAGGGGGTCCAATTTGGGGATGGCGGGGGGAAAGCTGCAAGGTGGCAGCAGAGAGGGGTGATGTATATACTATATACTATACATATAGTACTGTTAGTACCTGATATGGACACGATTTTAAAACTTCAAGTGCAGAGTTCTTGAACCACCTCGAACTGAAGTTCAAAGTAGTTCAAAGCTATGTTCCACGGAGTTTCTGGGACGGGGACATTTTAGGGGATGGGGACGTGTTTCCGGTACGGGTACGGGTCGAAGCCAAAATTTAGGGGATGGGACATTAGGGGACGGCGATTAAAAACATAGGGGATTTTTTTTAATATAGAGACAAAATTCAAATATGTATATCATAACATTGATAAACCATTCACCATAGACATTTTAGAAGATAAATACATGGAATATTATCAAATGGCAAATACTAAGTGCTTCCATTATAACAATATCACATACATATATAGCAAAAATTAAAATGCCTAAAGGCTTCAAGTATCATGCTGAAATCAGAATGAAATAAAGAGAAGTCCAACTAAAATAGTTAGTAAATAGTAAATACCGAACGCAGTCTTGCCTCACTAAACACAATCTTTGCTCATTGCTGCTACTGCTCTTATGTTTTTTTCCTTCCTCTTAGCAAGTATGTTAAATCGAAAAATGAGTAGAAGAGTTAGTGTTTTAATGGACCAAATATGGGTTGCATATTGTTATTATGTCTTTAAGATGACTAGGGGCCACACGAACAACAAAAATTAGGAAAAAATGTTTTTTTGGGGATGGTTTGCCTTTACCAGATTGACTGGAAAAAAGGGGACGGCCAGCAGTTTCGGGGACGGATAGGGGACGGCAAAACTGTCCCCGATACTGCTGGCCGTCCCCAAGTTTTCTGCCCAAAAAAATTGGCCGTTTCGGGGACGTTTCTGAATTTTTCAAAAAAGGGACGTCGCAGGGTACGGCCAAAATTCGTACCCGCGTCCCCGTTTCGTACCCGGTACGGGTACTAAGGTACAGAAGCAGGGGACGCGTCCCCGTGGAGCATAGGTTCAAAGTGGTTCAAAACAGTTCAATTTGTTCATGTGGATTTAATGATCTATTCTGAAAGGTTAGCATGTATGATTCAGTAGCTTGGTCTCAGTGATTCATTTCCCAGTTCAGAATTGCAGTTTGCTAGTTCACAAACTTCAAAAAAAACCCTGGTTCAAAAGGTTCAGGGATGGAAATGCTGAAGCAAAGTCCAGAATCTATGTTCAGTCAAATACCCAGGTTCAAACCCGGTTCATAAAGCATGTTCAGATCAGCAGTTTAGAAGGTTCAATAAAATCAGTGTTTTGATACAAATGTATTCAGAGGATTGTGCCCAGAGTGCAGATTATTCTTTGAAAGTTTGTAGATTCAAAGTTTCAGATTATGATGATTTATAAGGTTTGGAGTTCGTCATCTTACAAGTAATCTGGAAGACCCAAGTAAGGCCGACTTCTTGATCCCAGTTAGAAGATTGTTGAAGTGGAATGAAACTTTATAGTCCTGTCATGGAATCTTGATGGATAAAATGAGAACTCAATTTTCCATTTGGGGTTATATTACTTTGATCAAGTTAAATAGCTTACTGGGAATCTGAAAATGAAGATTGAGCAGTACATACAATAAAGGCATCGACATTTCCAAGGGAACATGATGGTGCAGGTCTTCAAATGAGATGGCAAAACAACAATATCAATTCATGAAGGGAAAACTAGCATTCGGGAATCCTACACTGTCGTATATCCTTCCTTAATACAACTAGAAGGAGGTCTAACAGAAAAGGAAGATAAGAAATAAAGATCCAATCTGCATGGAAAAGGGCCTTGGCTCAGTCAGAATTTTCTCAAATAAGATATGCTGAAATCAAGATTCAGAGCTATTGGCAGGGTTGGCTGGCTGGAGAGTATTTTAAAAAACAGAAGGCAGCTGCTGTTGTGATTCAAAGTTGGTTTCAGGGACATCAATGTTGGAAGCAGTACATGTTATGTATAGAGGCCTTGATCAATATTCAGAGTGTTATCAGAGGAAGATTAGTGTTACAAGCTTATTCAAAATATAGAAATGCTGCATGTGTACTGTAACATGCTGTCCGAGTTTGGCTTTCAAGAAAAGCTGTTCAGAAACATGGTTATTGATCTGTTGGAGAGAAGCATAAATTCAATGAGTTTGCTATAGTAATACAGGCAGCTTTTAGAGGTTGGCGGGAAAGGCAAATATATAAGATGAAGCTTAGAGTGGCAAGGACCATCCAGGTCATTTTTCGAGGAGGTCAAGTTCAAAAAAATGCTATCACATGATATTTCAAACAAAGGACTGGGGCTTGGTGAAATGGATTATGAATCTAAGTATGCTCGACTGTTCCCCAAACTCACAAAGATAAATATGAGTATTGAAGCTGCAAGAACTATTCAGATACTATCGTGGTCATGCAACCCCTTTAGCATACACTAATAGAAGAGAAAATATATATTAACAATGCCAATGTTCCACAGGAATTGACTTGTGCACAGAATGGCACTCATTACATTACCCATGTTGAATATATTTCTAATTCTCATCAATCAGATGTGGCCAAGATCCTTGAATTAGAGAATACTGCACAGAGATTGCAAAGTTGGCGGAGGGGAGTTCTAGCACATAGATCACGCTCAGCTATTGTAATTCAGTCTCATTTTCATGGCTTGCACTGCAGGAAAGCCTTTTTGAATTATAAGTTGTGCGCTCTATTGATTCAAGCATGTTGGAGAAGCTACCTTGTAAGGAAGAACCAAATTGATATAAGTCAACAAATTTCAAACCTGCGGTTTCGAATTGAAAATTCTGCAGCTAATGTGGACAATAATTTGCGACTAGAAAACCATTTGACAATGGCACTCGAGGCATTTGACAAGGGCACTCGAGGCATTATTGAATCATAAAACTCTAAGTAGAATTCAAAGTTTAATCGTTTGCTTCAGCGTACTGCCATGGAAAATGATTAAGAAATGTATTAAAAAAAATAAAGCGTGTTCCCTGAAACGGAGTACAGATTCTTTTGTTTAGAATAATGAGTGCCTCGTTCAACAGAAAACATTGAAGACGCATGCCTGGTTTTACAAATGTTCGGGGAGACAGACTCTGAAACTAACTGTGGCCAGTATATGATGTAAAACACCATGTGACATGTTATGTTGTAGCGTAGAGATTGAACAATGACATCATCGAGTATGAAGCAATATATGATGGGTTTCCTGCCAGCAGTGAGAGTGCATATATGAACAACGTTGAATGAATGAAGCAGCGATAATAAATAGTAAAGATAGACACTACACCGAGGAAGCAACTTCAGTAAAAGAAATGACCAATGTTTCAAAGAAAGATTAATTCAAACTCAGTGGTATTATTCAGAATGGTTTATGGTTTTGAAAAAGAGCCATCGGGTTTTAAATAATAAACACTACAGCGGTAAAGTCACACAATGATCAGATTGATTGAAGGCAGGATTCAGTAGTAACAGATTATGGGACAATTGATGATCTTTGTGAGTTATGCATTGGCCAAGGGGCATCCCAAATGCAACTTAAGCCTCAAGAAAACATTAGGCTTATTTCATGCCCGACTAAACATTTTTGCAAGATCCTAAGTAGTGGACATCTGTCAGTCAAGTTTAATTCACATATATTTAGAGTCCAGCCAATAAAGGAGATGTAAAGACATAATATCATCAAATTATTCTAATGCCTCGGGAAGATAAAAGGATGGGTGGAGATAATTCCAAGAATCAGTTACCTAAACTGAACAGCCACCGACAACAGGGAAAGATAAATATATCTCAGCAAATGTGGAAAAGGGTTCGATCTTTTTTTCTCTCGGAGGCTGCAGACTGGGGGCTACAGCAAAGGGAGAAGTTTTCAGAGTTATGCCATTTTCTTGTGAAGGTTATAGGGGGCAAAGCAAGTTTCCATTTTCCTGTTCTGGACTATGTGTTAGCAATAGGAGAATTTTGATTTGTTACAGCTTTCTTTAATGGTGATTGTAATTGCAAATGCATAATAAGGTCTTTGCATCTTTTATGCTTTAGGGAAGGGAGACTTGAAAGTTGATTGTATGTCAAAACTTTGAGTTTGAGCGATCCTCTTTCCACTAATTGTGAACTTTGTGTCACTTTAGTTTTCTCTAAACTTGCTTTTACCATCATTGTTTCTTGTATACATTCTTTGTTTCTGCACTTTCTCAAGAAGATGAAAAACATATTTCTTGATTTCATCCTTTGTAGCATGTCGGGGTGAATGAACTTTGTGTCATTTACCATTTATTTTCTTGTAGTTGTTTGGTTTTCCCCCATCTACTTTGTGTTTACAAGTAGATGTTTGAAATCCTTTTGTGCTTTCTGGTTAAAAGCATCCGCAATCAATTCATTGTATATCTTGCACGGGGAGCTGTACCCAATAAAAATTCAGAGGAAGGTTATCAATCCAATGATAACCTGTCCAACTGTTGGTGCCGATTAATCCTCCCACTTGGGCATTCAGGGTTGTATTTGCACGCACTTTCTAGGAGGACAATTTGTTCACTAACAAGTACTTAAAATGTTGGTTATCAAAAGATGTATAATAGAATAAGAAGTAGAATAGCAGACTTGCAAATGGAAAATACTAAATATTTTAACATTGAACAACGGATCATTGCATATCAAATTAGAAATTAGAATACTAAATAAAAATGTCAAAATGAAGAATGGAAGATTTCTATTATATCAAAAATATCGTAAAGATAATTACATGAGTAGTATGATATCAAAACAAGTACAAAATGTCAAAATGTAATAAAGGGAGGCCTCTAGTCATCCCTCAAGGAAAACTCCTCACGTCGGAATTGTTGGACTCGAGATCAAGATCTACCAAATGAACACTAACCAACCCTACATCTAAAGTTGTTGCATCCTTGTCAATCTATACTGGCTCCTTTATCTCTACATCTCATCATTTGTTGGGTTCTCCTTGCATACACATGTCTTGGGGTCAATGATACAAAAGGAACTATGTACAACCACTAGCTTCTCCACTCTCCTAGAGGTAAGTATATTCCACTTTAGAGAGTGGATTAAGCTATAAGTAGACTAGTTCCTCTTTGCAACTAAAGAACTAGAAATTTGAGATAGCAGACAAATGACTAGTGTGGTAATTATTGCTCTTTGTACTCCATACATTTCCACCACAAAGTCGGGTTCTCCTATGCCATAATTTTCATATCCATCTTTGTCGCATTTGAATAACTCTTAAGAGTGGCAAATTTCATCCACTTAATGCAAATCTAGCCAATCGTATGATCATCAAACATCTTATCAATGCACATAAAGAACCTTGCATTCACCTTATCACCCACAATTGATGCAATTGTACCAAGCCTCAATGTGTAACACTTTAGATTCAACAGCCATGTACAAGGGAGTGTTCATCTTGTCTCATCTGCATTGAGTGATTGGTTGAATGTGCTTATAGTGAAATGTTAAATAGAGGTCAGTCTCTCACATAGCAGTTGTCATTCACTCAAGCATAGAAGCGATACACTCATGCACCTCTCCAAGGGTAGGTGCATCCCCATCACCATATCTGATCACCTAGAAAACTAGAGTAATGATAGAGACAATGTATTTATATTACTCTACAATTGATCACACGTCACTATCTCCTTCACCCTCTTCCCCTACTTTGTCTTCCCTCATCCCACCAATTCCACTCATTCATCATAACCATGTTTTGCAGTGCCTCTTGCACCTCAAGCATTCTTCTCAGGACAATATAATAGGATTCTTCTCATGACAATATAATAGGATGCGTATATGGTCTAAATTGATTTCAAGGACTCCTTCACATAAATCTTGAAGAGTACATGTGAAGTGTGGTAGTTGCACATAAACATCCACACATCTTTCACATTGTTGATCATAGTTCTAATCCAATCAATATTCCCCATGTCCTTGAGTGCAACGTTCATGGCATGCACACAACATGGAGTCCACCAAAAATATCTGAAGGCTCTCTCAACAAACTTCCCTGCAACTCTACACATGTGTTGCATCTGTCACTACTTGGACCACATTTTGTGGGCCAAATGCCTGAATAGTCTCCCTAAGGACCTCAAGCCAAAAATCAAAATCTTTGCAATGCCCTTAATAATCAATTGCCCTAAGAAAGTATGGACCCTTTGAACCTGTAACCATGATGTTGGTAAATGTACAATGCTGAAAGTCCATCCACCCATCCATAACCATGTAGCATCCAAAATTTATCCAACATTCCTTCATCTACTCCATCAAAACATTCATGTTGGCATAAATGTTATCCAAGATTGTGGTCAATTTGTGCTCACTTGGTGGCACATATGATGGTCCCCCATTTGCTACCATCAATATCATCTCCTTATAAAAAGTAGATCTTGTTACATGCAATGGGATGCCATTAGCAAAGAACTTGCCAATAGAATCATCAATTTGATCCTGCAATTGCACATTGAACAAATCAGCTATGGGTTACTTCGTGCCTTGCGTTTTCCCTACTGCACTCAAATGGATGAAGGTCCTAAGGCTAACCCTGACATCATTCCCACTCTCTGATGCAATGTATGAGTAGAAACATATTGTTGCCTTTTCATCTGCTGAATTGTCTAAACTTGTTGCCTAGTAGAACAAAGTAGTAGGCATTGCAATTGTGTCATCTTCGAGAACACCCCAAAGCTTGTTGAACCCAATTTGATACTTAAATTTTTGGGATCAAGCAAAAACTTACATAGACTCGCACCATGTACTTTTCAAAAGAGGAAGTGCACATTGAGTCTAGTGATGCTCCCAAACCATCTCATACTACAAATGTTGCATTTCCATTTTCTTGTGCCACCATCTAATGGGTTTGGGATTGTTGTTCTTGGTGCCAATTCTTTGAGAGGAGACTTGGGATCATAAGGATCACTAGCAAACTATGTAAAAATTTCGGAGGAGCAATCCATATAAGCTGGTCCACTAGCCATGGAACTAGTTTAGGCACCTGGATCAGCCCTGTGTTCACTCTCCTCAGGCTCAACCTCATATTTTGATTGACTTCGACACTTAGACTAAATTTCCATCTCATTTCCACTCATATCATGACTATGAGATCTCATCGTGAAACTGCATTTCACAAAATGAAAATAAATTTTGTAGGTAACTAGTTTCAGCCAGCTTTGAAGATTAAAATTTTTTTAAAAGAGTCTAAAACAAAATTTAAAATTTATGCATGTTGAGGGTAAAATGAAGAATCATCATATATTCTTCGTTTTGCCCTCAAGATTCATGATAATACATTAATTAAAATTCTTATTTGGAGCCTGAAACAATAAAAATGAAAAAAACATAAAAAGAAAACTAAGAAATTTTAGAACGTAAAACAAAAATGAAAAAACATGGTAAACAAAATTACAATGAACAATCACCACTCAACATTTTGAATTTTTAAAACAATTTGAAATTTAGAAAGAAAAAACAAATAAATAAAACAGAGGCCTACCCTTATGCTTGATGAATCTCTATAAAAGAAGGTGTATAATCCTCCTCTTCTTCTTGCTCCTTTTTCATTTGCACTCACTTCTTTCACTCCTTTTTTCCTTTAAACTCTTTTCTATCAATTGTAGAAAACAATGAGAAATGCAAATGTGAGAAATAAATGAAGCTTGGAGAAAAAAAAGTAGTTTGGAATGGCCAAGGTGGGGACCTTGCTCGTTTAGTGTCACAAGGGGGAGGATGTTTGGGCGTCCCCCTGCTGTCCATGAACTTTTGTGCATCCCCCTGCGTCAGCGATGTGTGGGTGGCAAAAAGGTGATCGTGGAGGAACATGGACATGTCCCTATGCTTCATTGATTAAATGGTATCAAAATGACTCAATGGGATTCCCAGAATTTGGCAAATTTTCTTTTAAAAAATCATAGCCTCTTCTTATCTAGAAATTTTTGCTAAAATTTTCTTTTTATATTTTTTGACAAACAAACAATCTCCCACTTCAAGATTGATATTGTAACAACACCGCTACCCCAAAAGCTCCCACTGGATTGACACATCTGGACTTGATTGTTTCTCATTTTCACTATGATCAAATGTAAGACCAATAGAAACTAAGCAAAAAATTAGTTTCTCTCGAGTTACTCATTGCCTTGCTCAATGTATCTATAGAATCTTGCTAGCATGTACCTGCTCAACTTTAACCATCTGTCCTCTAAAATTGAGGGTATGAAATGATACTGAAGCTGGATGTGTGAGCCTTACAATGAAGGGCTAAGTTCTTTGCATGATGAATCACACTCTAATTGTCACAGAACAACTTGCTATTCTCTTGTGCCTTGCTCAATTCCTCCATAAACCTTTGTAACCAGATCATCTCCTCATTAGCCTATGTAGAAGCAACATATTTTTCTTATGTTATTGAGAGTGCTACAACCTTTTTCAATCTGGAAATGCAACTGACTGTTGTGCAGCCTACAATAAAAACACACCCTATAATGCTCCTCCATCAATATCCCCTGCTAAATCTGAATCAACATAGCTTTGTAAAGTGGAAAAAGAACATCCAAAACATAAGGACTGAGTTGGTGTACCTCTCAGATACCTAGGAGTCCACTTTAGAGCATTCTAATGCTCTTTATACTGACTCACAACTCCCATTGCATGTGCAATATTTGGCCTTGTACACACCATGGCATACATCAAGCTGCCAACTGCTGAAAAGCATTGAATCTTAGGCAATTATCAAGCTGCCAACTGTGGGAAAAAAGATAATTGGTGTGGGTCTCAATGGTTGCTGCTTGAGGAAATCTGGAGGTGTATGGCAAGTTTTGGGCTCTGGCCGTGTGGATTGGAGGTTTCATAATCGAGGTGCAGTCTTGTATTGATGGATGTTCCCACTGTGGCATCTGCAGCAATGAGTATTATTCTAGATGCTCAAAATGAAATGTCCTTGCTGGAATTGTGGTCAGAACTGAAATCCATTTATTATCTATCTCTATAATAAGCTCTTAGAGAAGTTTTATATATGAAAATTTCCTTATTATAAACTATTTCATTTGGTGCAAATATTTCTCGTTAAAGAATGCCAAAACAGTTTATAAATGTCAATGACAAAAATCACTGCAATACAATTCCAGCGAAACAAGCGGCATAATCTTTGCAAATCAGAATGCACACAAAATGTTTGTTAAAATGCTTCCTTGTTTAACATTGTAAAAGGGTTCAAAATTTTGGTAAAGGAGTTGAACCGGGTTATTACAATCAGGAAAATTCAACATCTACATAAGGCTTAGAAAGGATAGGTTCGCTCAAGAAACAGATAGAGTTCCTTCAAATCAATCAAGGTTTCTAGACAGAGTGGCTGAAGTACTTCAAGAAAAAACTGAGCTCAACTGAATGTTATTCCACCTTCCAATTTTGTATCAATTATCCTTCAAGCATGAAATGCATTATGTTGGGGAGTCCTGATTCACTAATATTGAGCAATTTGTACACAATGCTTATATTACATATTTCATATGTTTGACAGATCAATCTAACACAATTCCCTTGCTTCGCTCAGCTAATGTACTAAAACTCTTTATCTACAAAAAAGAAATGTTTCAAACACATACCTCCTCTGGTGGAAGATGGAATAATTGTCGATACTCTTCACTTCTAGATGAAGGCTGTTAAGAAGCAAAAGTTTCAATTACATTACAAAGTACACATATATAACAGAAACAGAAACAAAATAAAAATTAGCTGAACATACATTGAATAAATTCGTTCTCCAAAAGTATTCAAACACATCTATGACGCAGACTATCCTTCAATAGCAGTTTTGCAATGCATAGAATACTAATTTAAATTAATTCATTTGAGCATGGGGCGGGACAGATTACCTTGAAGTCACTAGAACAAGTGGATAAGAATTTCAAAAATTTTAAGCTGGCATCAAACCTGAATCGTCAATTGGTTTGTCCCTCTCTATTTCATGTCACACTGCTCAAAAGGATGAAGATAACAAACAGCCTGCTCTCTTACCAGCTGGAAATGGCCAGGATATGATAAATATGGCACCTTCCTTCACTCAGCTCCCTTTGAACACAAACAAAATCTAACGGCAAAAAGTTTTTGAGTTTGGATAGCACACAACAGAAATTGTAGCTAAGGCATAAGCAGTGAGTATGATTAGATGTATCCTTTCTAGTGATTATGATATTTACAAAAGTTCACAACATAGAGATATGCTTTAAGAAAACTCTGATTTAAAAAATCAAACGTCAATTCAGATTGTATTAACTTTTTGACTCCCAAGGGGTATTTCCTTGAGTATTTATTTTCTGTCTGGGAACTAGAAAATCATTCTGTTGCCCAATTATAAATAATATCAGGAGCTGTTGGTGATATCTAACTTCGTAAAAAATCTATTTCCAATACTATTTAATATTCTGGTTCATATCAGCCATTTGTAACTGATACAGAAAGGATTTATAATGTTCATGATCAGTGTACACAGAAATTGTAACTTTCAGAGAACAGAATACAAAATTCCTACATAAGAATATGTAAGAGTTGTTCAGAACTAGAAAGAAACTTAAGACACTAACCTTAATGATCAAGTATGAAACTAACAAGGAATTGAGAGCTGGGAAAATGTGGTCTTCAAATTTATAGGTGAGCCTTGTAACTACAAAGCTAAGTTACCAGAGTCTCTCCTGGACCTAGGAATTCCTGGTTCAATTCTCTCAAAAGTCTGCTGCAGAGACCAAATTTTGCTGGGAATTCTCTGAGAGGAACCCTAGTAGAATTCAGATGACTTTTGGGCGACTTTGTTTCTAGCAGAGGAACCTGGACAGAATTTAGGAGAATTGGTCGAAATACACCCTTTTGTTTACCTTTTCAAAAAGTTTTTTTTGCCAAATTAGACTCAAATTACTAATCATATTTAATTTGAATTCAATGCTACTTGAGAAGAGGAATCAAGATGTATATAAGTGTCACGTATCTATTATTTTGAATGTATGTAATACCATTACTCGTGCATATAGCCTAACATGTCTAGAAAATAATGGATTGAACAAAATCAAAAGAGATCTTTGCCATGGATAATTCTAGATCCAAAGCCTGCTTTCTTGGTTTAATCCAATCTGATCCAAAGCTGCTTTCTTTGAATCATCCAATATGATAGTTAATGTGTGAAGCTTACAATGTGGCAAAAATTACAACCTCGACCTTAAATGGGCCTATACCATTGCTCTTTGTGCTTCTGATTTGAAATAGCAGAATGATGATGATTTACTTGATGGTTTTTTTATGATATTTGATCAATGATGACGGATTATTAATGTTGACATTATTGTTATTGAACTGAAACATTGATATAGTGGTGTATTTTGCTATGTTACTTTAATATTAGCATAGTGGTGTATGAACTTATTTGTTGTTGCACATATATATATATATATAGTATGGACAAACCCAAAACAAATCCGAACCCAACCCCAAAAAAATTTGAACGAATTTATTTATATATATATATATATATATATAGTATGGACAAACCCAAAACAAATCCGAACCCAACCCCAAAAAAATTTGAACAAATTTCGAACCCGAATCAGTAACCGAATCTGAACTGGCAACTTAGCTACAAAGCGATATTCCCACATGGGGCAAACTCCAAGAGGATAATATCCAACCCTCTAGATTTTTACACGATGTTTAATTAAAGTTGAATCAATTTGCTTTCTTATACTTTTAAAGTTATAAATCCAACTTTTTGTAATTATACCAATTAAGAAGATCAATTATCAAGATGCAAAAATGACTTAGACCAACTGTAATTAAAAACAACACTAGGAGGACAAATTTTGAAATAGTGAACAGACATATATACATCAAAAAAAAGAAAACGAAAAAAATTACATTAATATTAATGATTAACCAATTTAGGTTCCAAATTACCAATATCAACAATGGGCTGAAGGAATTAGATGATCAATTTAGTTGACCTAAAGGTCCAATATAATGCCCAATGCCTTAACAGAGCCTCCCTCAAGGAAAAGAGCCAATAACCACTAATCCAAGTAGTATAGAGAAGGGACAGTGAGCCATGAAAGTCTTTATACAAGTAATGATATCTCCCTGGTATCTCATTGTATGTACAGCATTTGAAAATAACGTGCTCCTCTACATAGCAGAGCAAAGTAGACAATGAGTCCCATATGTTCTAAGAAACCATTGACACCAGTTTGCTTTTCCTTTTTATCTGAGAATTTCCAAGATAACACTGCAAGATTTGTCAAAAACAAGAAACCAATTTAGCTGGGTGTGTTGATAATGGTAGGAGAATGTTTCAAATCTGATTTGTGTATGAAAACCTTCGTTATGAAGTATGTACATGTGAGTCTATTGAACGTTTACCTATGTTCCGTGGCATTTCAAGAAAGGCATTGGAGGGATGGCAGGGAACACATTTTGGGGATGGCAATTCAGTTGTCATTATTCGGAGATGCCAGGGGCACAGCAACATACATAAATACAGAAATGTGTGTGTATTTATATATATCTATAAAATGCATGCACACACACACACACACACACACACACACAGACATACACACACACACACACATTTGAATATAAACATATATGGGTGTGTATACAAATACATCTATACACATTCACAAGATTTGAGTTCAAGTTAGTCTCCAAGACACTATCACATCAGTGCAGCAACATGGACAAAAACTAAACAAGTGCAATAGATTTTTTGTGTCATTCTTGCCTAAGATTGTCCATGCGAGTTAATGTTTGTTGATCACTGCATGTCGGACAGCATGTGTCTCTGCAGTGCTTTATTTTTCTACTGTTAGACAAGTTGTTTTGGTGATTTCTGTTGATATGCTTGATGTTCAAGGTGGTATTTCTAGCTAGTATTATAATAGGTTTATCATGATCAAGGACATTATAGTTATACAATGGTGTTGCCAATCAATTTTGCCTTTTAAGTAACCCTTGAGGTCCATGTTATTCAACTGATAGGTAATCATTTGAACGAAACCAGTCTGTTTTAAAGATTAAGCAGAAATAAATGGATTTTGCTTGTGTAAGATTTGTAATAGTGATTGGCTTAGGTGTTATCAGCTAGCTCGGTCCATAAGTTGTCGTCATATGATTGACTAACTCATCCTTATTTTCAATAGACTTGGACCTAGCAGCAGTTATCAACATGTTTATATTTTGCTCTATTGGTTCTTTGTTTGAAATCCCAATGGGCTAAGGGGCAGAAATCAAGTTACTAGTGTCAAATGTAGTAGGAGGAAATGGGGATACATGACTAACCTTACTTAGATATAGGGTAGTGTGGACTGCCTTTATACAGATGTCCTGCTGAAGATTAAGCTAAAATAAAACCCAAACAGTCAATTAGATCTACATGGTAATATGAACATTGCTGATTAATACCAAATTATTTCTTGTAGGACTGTTGGTCAGAGTTTCGATACTAGTTAGAACCTTCTTTAATCTTTCAAGACTAGAAAGACTCAATATCAAATATACATGATACAATTTTCCTGCAGCTAGAGTTGACAAGTTACTCATCTCTTTGTTTGTCCTATACCTTCTGGCATTACTGAATTTCAGCTTGTGGAATCAATCATGATGCATGTGTGAAACCTATATTGTATTATGTATATATGTTCAAAAATCTATTTTTGTATGAATTGTGTTTAGATCATGATATTTATTCATGGGCTAGTTGTTTAGGAAATTAGATGGAATGGTGAGGTTTATGGGGACCTCATCCAATCCATTCAAATTCCTCAAACGACTACTCAGAAATAGAGTAATCACATTGGTTATAATCTTCTTTCCACCTATTCTCAAAAATAATCAAAATGAATGACAAGGCTTATGGAAACAATGTATGATCCTTCCACCTTTTAAAGGTTGTGACCCTAGCGCATGCAGCATGGAGAACAGTATGAAAATATGCCAGAATCATACAGCATTTCTAAATAGAGATGTGGAGGTCCTACCATGTTGTATTTACTTACTTATTGTGCTTCAATTTTAAAACCATGCAATTATTTCTTGTCTTGTGAGTACTCACAAATTGAAACTACTCTGTAATAAGCATCCCCAAAAAAATGAAATTTTCAAATAAAGAAAAGCTACAATTCAATGCCCTCAGCACTCACCAATGAAGTTGGGTAACCCATTCAGACCCATGGCTGCATGTAGTGTCCTCGTGTTCATTTCTAAAGCCTACATGCACATTATCCTATTAATTTTTGATCTATCCTACAACCTGTTGGCTAAACAATTTGCACGTCACTGACTACAACTTACAAAATTGTGACTTTAGGCAATATTTCATGAGATTTCTCTCTCCTCTCAGCAATGGGGGAGGCTCCCTTCTTACCATAGGTGGCTTCAATAGGAACTTAATTGAAATTACAAAAAGGATGGTTCTCTTGATCAATTCCTCTTTTTTCAGGAATGATTTGCATACAACTTCCAACTTAACAAAAAGTGCCTTATTGCTACAACAGTACTAGTAACCCTGGAATTAACATAAGCACAGCACCAGGGACAGCAGTTTACTTTTTATATTTTGTGAAACAAAAAAAGGAACCCAAAGTCTCCTACATTTGTCTCGGATGAAGACTCAAGCAGAATAACCATACGGCACAAAGTTTGTTACTAAATAATCTCAAATTCAATAAAAACACTTAAACTCCAAAGTCTTCAACTCTAAGTCATTACAGCCACTACTATCTATTACAATACGTCCTCATGCAGCACAAAGTCTTCAAAAATTCAAATTGGTTCTGAATGCAATAAGCAGCTCAAAGTCTGCACGATTAAATTCAAATCCCTCTTGATCAAAGCTCCAAAACTCACAATCAATATCCAGAAAATGTTGTCACAGAACACTTTGAATCAACACAAAGTTTGAAGGCAAGTTGCCTCTTTTATTGATAGCAATTTAGATTTACATCCAAGCACAAAGTCTTAGAGTGCACATATAAACTAACAGAATTTTCTTGCCTTGCCAAGAGATGATTATTTACAATGAGGTCTCTCCTTTATATAGGAAAAAGAAAGGCGGAGGAAAAAGGGGAAATCCTCAACCACCTTGACTTATTCTCTAACAATCTTCTAACCAACTAATTTTACATATTCAAAGTTGCATGCCTAATACGATTGCAACTTGATTTTTACATGTTGCAACTTTGCACGTGATACTATCACATGCAATTACATCATGTTTTTCTATCACATGTAATATGTCAATTACAAATTACAAATACATAATGAAAATATTTGTGTCTTACAAGACACAAATTCTATTACATCAAGTTTTATTGGTCTCCATGCTGCCACAAGACACTCGATCTTTTACGATTGTTGTGTTTGGGTTTTGTAGAGGCATCTCGAACTGGAATATGAATTTGCATCCTTGATTCTTCTGTTGAGTATTCATTGACCTCTTGAAAACACACTATGCTTGTAATAATTCTTTCACCTCCTTGTCGGCTCCATCATGTGATCATGCTTGTTTCATGTCCTTTGCATGCATAAAACCTACTCTTTAAATGGGGAAAAAACTTAGAAGTGGGGTTGTTTTGGGAGAATTACATATGGAGTACGTCTGGAATCTTTTGGGACAATGAATGGGTAAATGCGTTTAAGCTCAAAATATGTGCCTGTATGGTGGGAAAACCCAAAATCAAGTTTTTGGTAGTCAAAAGCATGTGTGAGCCAGAAGCTTTAAGTTATGCAAATGAAGGACAAATGTGTAGCGATTGGGTAATATATGAGAGGCATAGTGCATTTTTAGAAATGTTGTTCAAGATATTTCATCCAGGAAGCATGTGGAAAATAGTTTGAACCATAGGGTAGCCATATGGAGGTTATGAAATGCATGATGGTGGGATTTATATTTGCATTCATGTGAGGAGAAAAGAAGAACTTGTCTTTCCTTGGAACAGGAGTTTACCCCAACCGCATATGCAAGTAAATGAAACCTTGCATATGCAACTTAGAGAAGTAGACGGAAGAATAGGAGTAGCAAACTATATACAAAACCAATGTCAATCTAAAAGTACAAATGAAAAGATTTGCAACAGCACTTCAACAAAAACAAATATATACACTTCGCCTTAAGAAAAACTTACCAAGAACAAAGGAATAAGTCTTTTCCAAATCTTTGAAATTTTTGAAAACATTTAACAAATCCAAGAGATTTCAGATTTAGATTTGTTAAAGAAAGTAACACTTATATAGATTTCAAAATTCAATCCTCATGAATGGTCAAGGTTCAAATTTAGACAAGTGTTGATGGTTTGAAAGATAAAATGCACAAAATAATGGAAAAACCTTTGATGAAATCAGAGCAATATGCAAATGCATTTTAAAATGGCATCTAGGGGATCATTTTTAGCTTGAAAATGATGAAGAACAAGCTGGCAATAAAAGTACATACCCTAAACTCCTCCTTGGAAGGATTCAAATGCATAAAATGCTTACAAATGAACCGTTTTTGGCAGAAAACGTGCCCTAGACGGGTTGTTTTTGACCAAAAGTATGTGCTTAATAAAGTGCTTTCATTCCCAAAAATGCCACCTCATAAAATGCCCAAAAACGCCTTCAATTTGAGTTCAAATTTTAGTGAAAAAATGTGCCAAAGGGTTCCCAATACTTGGACACACATTTAGATAGCATTTGCATATGAAAATGATGCACAATGACTCTAAATCCATGCTGAAAATGAAAAACGTGGTTTCTTTAGCAAAATGCATGCAATAATCAATATGCTTCCCTTCAATAAATCACCACTAAGGCTTTTATAGAGGAAACGCATTTTTTAAAAGCAGACGCGTGTATTAAAAACGTGCAATGTGACATCAAATCGCCACCAAGCATTAGTTGGAGCAAATGCAATTCATAACACATTTTTAAGAGGCATTAGCATATGGACATAACATGCTTTCACTTATAAAATTGCCACCGAGGAGACTTTGGTAGAAACTTAGTGAAAAATGCTCTTTTGGAAGTCACTTACATGTTTGGAAATACATGTAATGGCTTAGAAAATCGCCACCATGCCTTAAATGCACTTTTATGACTAAAAAACATGTTTTTTAAAATACATGCAATTAGACCAAAACAAAGATGGAAAATAAAATCCACTTTAAATATTAAATATAATTTTATTTCATGCTAATACCAATAAAAAGCCCACTTTTATGAGGTTTTCAAATTGAGATTTGCAATTGTCCTAAAAAACCCCACTTCTTCCTTTATAACTTGACTTGAGTTAGACAACTCCAATTTTGACTTGAGTTAGCTCGAAACGAGCGAAATTCCAAGGGCTATTCACCAAAGGCAAAACAAGACTAAAAACTAGTTAGAACACAAAGAAAAACAAAGAAAGAAAGTGAAAGTTTACCAAAATTTGAGAATTTTAGTTAGAGAAGAAAAACTCTTACTAGCAAACAATTTGGGATTCAACTCGATGGAAACCTTCAAAAGAACACATACATAAAGGCTTTATATCGTACAATTCAAGGATAACAAATTGTCTCTATGATAATTTTGTTACAAGCTAGGGTTGTTGTTGCACCAAAAGATCAACCTGTAAATGCTCGATACAACCACCAAACTTATAGAACACAGGAGACGGTTAAGCCATGTCACGAATCTTGAAGGGGAACATTGGCGGTTAGTCCAACAATCCCCCCCTAAGCGTTACCCAAGGAGATTCAAACCTGTGACCAAACTCTGATACCGCTTGTTATAAGCTAAGGCTGTTGTTGCACCAAAAGATCAACCAGTTAATGCTCGACAGATCCACTAGACTTATAGAACACAAGAGGCGGTTAAGCCATGTCACGAATCTCAAAGGGGAACGTTGGCAGTTAGTCCAACAACTTTATCGATGCATTAAAACTAAGAGGATGCACCTACAAATGCATAAGAAAATTGCATAGGTTTGCAATAATTTTGTGAAGCCAAAATTGAGGACAAAACAACCAAGAGAGACTAATAATAATTCATAAAATTAACCTATCATGAATACAAATATTGAGATTAATACTGAAAATGTACACTATGTTCCTTTAGCTCTCTCATCTTGATAATGGATCACAGAGTGTGATCCAAAACGTTGATGCAAAAAAATTGGAACACAATCTGCCCAAAAAATACAGCAAAGAATTTTAATGGCTTGTGGAAACCTAATATCAACAATGTACACTATTTCCAGTGATATAACAAAAATTCATGATCCACATTCAAAAGTATAATCATAGAATACTTATCTCTTTGTAGTTTAATCTTCCTCGAGAAGGATCTCAGCACGCACACAAATATGGAACAATACACAATAATCTCTTTTAATAATATCGAAAAATAAACGCAGATCAGCATTCATCTAATGATCAAAAACACAAACTGCTATCTAGAAACAATTAATCACATATGTATTTGCCAATGAAGAAAATTATTGTTGTCTCTACATATAGACTGTGAATATAGATGAATCCCAATAATGAGAACTTCTACACAATATTACTAATGCTATAAAAATACCTCACACATGCACAAAACTTCAGTGCACATAACAAATACACATATGGAACACACAAAAGAGATTTTGTCTTTCAAATATTCCCTCTACAACCAACACAATGCTCATGGCATCAACAGAGATATATTTTACTACCAAAAATCTGATACCACCACCAAACATAGATTATGCATGATAATACACAAACTGCTATTAATGCTCAGGAACTACATAACATCATTAATCCAGACAACAAAATAATGCTTAAGGCGAAGAGTCTTGATACTAGCTCAATCGGCAGCCATTACAAAGAGACGTGAATGTTGAGATGGAAGCGACCATACCATAAGCATTGTCGACAACAATAAAAAACCGATGAAATGTAAAAAATGAGCAGCTATAGGTGATGTGAAAATCATAAAGTCACAATGAAGCCAGAACATGAAGACAAAAGGAGAGAAGAAAGAGCAAGGAACCAAGTAAGTAAATATGAAGAACAGTGAACTAATGTAGCTCAATTACAGAAGAGACAAAAGAGGATAAAATTGAAAGGCTTCTCATCAGAAATATCACACTACAACTTCAAAACACAAAGGATTATAATAGCAATAGACCGCATCTGAAAATTGCCTTAATGTATCCAACAACACTAACAATACTAGATGAAGATCTGTATTGCAGCTACTTAATTCAACACATAAGGATTGCCTACAAAATACTTATAAAATCTGCAACAGATACACGAACTAGTGAACAAGAGAAACTCTCTTATTTGTTGTAATCTAACCTGCTCTGATACCATGTTAAAGTTATGCTCAGAAATAAAGATGAACAGCAATAAACAAAATGAAGAACAGTAAGACACATAAAGATGCAATAATTTGTCCTAGGAAAACCCTCCAACTTGAGGGGAAAACCCAGCCACACCAAAAAAATATCTCTTGAAATTAAATATTAAAGGTCCGAGTACCATACTTTCAACTAAACACACACTCATCACACAAAGTAATCATATATATCTTAATTTGAGAGACTCTTCATAACTGAAAGTATCATCATCTTTCAAATGTGACTCTCTTCATATTCCCAAGTGCATGTCACGTGTCTCTTCATATAATAACAGGTCAGATATTTAGGGTGAGACAGCACACCTTGAATGCCATGTCGTACTCACTTGGTAGAAGAAAGATACAAACGAACATGACAGAAATATCACCATAAATCTCTTCTGCTGACACAATACAGTGGCATTATCTCAATTTCAAGAAATCATATGGCAATATCAAAGGTAAATATCTTTATCACAGCTATAGTCTTCAACACCTATCCTCGCCGTTTATAGTTTTCCTACATGTATGCCAACAATTTTTGTTGCGAAGGTTAGACTGAAATATTTATATTCCGATAGTGCTTCAAAAGACTCGCACTTTAACTAAAGATTGAACAGTTATTTTTCTTTCAAGGCAGAAAATGAGTACTTTGGTTTTGTCAATGTTTACCTACAAGCCTGAATCTTTGCAAAATAGTACTAAAGCCTGTAATGTCCCCATTTTTTTAGCAACTCAGTGGAGTTCTTAGCCTTTACGTTCTCCAAAGGCCAAGTGGAGAAATAAGAAATTGATTAAATTAATTTATTAAAAAGTTATTAAATAAATTAAAATTAAAAGGTGACTTCATATTTAATTAGTTTAATTAATTATTGTATTGCAAGAAGAAGCTTCTAGACAGTGCATTAATTTTCTAGGAGCACAATTAATTATTGTATTGCAAGGGAGGAGTTTCTAGAGAGTGCATTAATTATTGGAAGGGGGAAGCTTCTAGTAAATGCAATTAATTAATATTTTATTTCCTTCTAGAAGGGTGAAGGAAAAGTATAAATAGAGGTGGGAGCTTCATTGTTTAGCATCGGATTATTGTGAATTGCATTTGATAAAAGATTGGAGGTGTGAGTTATAAATTTGTTCTTGGCATTAGAGGACATCTATCCTCTCTTGTGACATTCGAGACGTCATTCCCTTGGGATTTGGCCTTTGGAATTCATTGCTATGTATTTGATTTTATTAGTTTGAGGACTAATATTATTTCAGCAGCGGTTCAATCTTCAGTTTGCATAAATTCCTTCTCGTTCATGTTATGTGGTTTTAAATCTATGCAAAGACATTAAAATCTCTTTTAACAGTTGGTTCAGTTCTTGGGCATTTCCAGGGTGCCCATTACAGTGGTATCAGAGCTATAGGTCTTGCCATCCCATGGAGGTCTTATAGGGAATTTGGAACAGCCGGATAAAGAGAAAAATGTTTGACAAAATGCTCAGACAATTATTGGGTACATTGGAGGCGGGGCAGCATTTGCAACAGGAGCAAAATAGGCGAATGGATATGATGTTGCAGCTTATGGCTAGACAGATAGGCATCAATATTGACGATTTGTATGTTGCTCCAGTGCAGGAGGTAGTTGATTCCTCAGGTAGGATCGAGACGCGTATAGAGCCACCCAACGGAGTCAATAAATGTGGGTTTACGCTCTAGTATTCTTGATTTGCAATCTGGTGTTGAGTCATGTGTGCAGAGTTAGGAGTCCACATATGAGGCTTTGTCAGGGGATGGCGATGCAGCAATAGTGGGATAAGGAGAATGCGAGGATACTATCATATCAACAACCACTTCTATGTTAGTTGAACCATCCAACGAGGAGTTTAGTAGTATGCATGCAGTTGTTGATGTGTGTTCTAATGATGGCGCACATGTTGATGATTATGCATTTTCATCAACTACAGATTGGGTTCAGTTTTTTGTTGCGGCAATTAGTGTTGTTCCTATGTCCATATCTTTTGATGTGGCTACACCTATTGTTGAAACAGTTGGCATGAGTGCATATGGTTCGCCTATAGCTACATCTTTTTCAATGCATGTTGGTGATGATCAGGATTCCAGTCCAATATATATTATGGGGGTGGATATAGGGAAGAAGAGGTTTCATAGATCTTCTATGGAGTTGCCTTCTAGTGACATTTTGACTTCTACATTGTTAGAGTAAATAATTAATTTACTAATTATTTATTCTATTACTTAAGCTTACTTAGGTAAATGCATTTATTTAATATTTTATATTTAATGCATGTAGTGGTTAGTTGTTGACAACACAGGAGTTTGTTCCCTTCTAGCATGTTCCATCTTTTGTGGATGTGTGCTGAGTTGTCAAGCTTATCTTCTACCACCTTCCAACTTGTTCTACAAGCTTCCTTGAGGTCTTTATAAGCGACCTCTCTCTCATTGTATTTTCATATCATAAAGCATTGTGCATATTGTAAATACATTTTCTTCTTGTGTTTGCACATATTGTCTCTCATGTCCGTTTAGGGTTTTTCCCTTGCTCCATGCTCTTCCTCTCCTTGGCTTCTCTTTGACAGGTTCTCGCATGTAAGTGATCTTGGGCGTCTTCGGAGTTGGCTTTCATCAACTCCAACATGGTATCAGAGCCTTCCTGCTGCTGCTTGGTTCAAGAATTTTGAAGCCGAGATTTGAAGTCACAAACCCTAGTTTGTTTGTGCATTTTTTCTTCAAATCAGGGGATCAGCGAATTTTCGGAGCACATTGGGGCCAAACGAACATCACCATTGGATCCAGAAAGCCGTTTGCAGTTAGGTTTCATATAAAACTTTTCGATTTTGGAGACAGAGCTCCAGGAGGCAAAAATTTTTAACCCTACAGGCTGCCGTATGGACTGTACGGTCATTTTCGGCGATTTTTTAAAAATATATATATAATTTATGTGCACCGCGCCGCCGGGCGACCACCTGCGCACCGCTCACCGACCACCGTAGCCGACTGAGCAGCCGTTGGGCAACCCCGGCCCGGCTGCCGCCAGCGGCCCACCCTGCCGCCACCTCCTCCCCGGCGGCAACGCCCTTTTTCGCCGCCCGGCCGGTGGTTCCGCCGTCAGTCTCTGCCTCCTACACTATCTCCAATCAACGTGCTCTGTCAGCGTTTTTTGCTGCGTCACCGGCTACAGCAATGCACAGTCAACAGGTCCGCCACGTCTACTTATTTGCCCAATCAGCAGCCAATTGCTGCGTGACACGTGGCAGGGCTGCCACGTGGCGACGTCAGCATGACGTCACTGCATCAACCAACCTTGCACATCTCCAAGGTCACTTTTGGACCTACTGTTGATTTTTTTGCCATAACTTGAGCATACGGAGGTATTTTTCCGATTCGAAAGAAGTGTCGAAAAGCTGGTTCCGAGACGGAGACATTGGTGCAGGTATTTTTAGGTTTTGATGCTTTTTCATTGCCCGTTTTTTCAGTTAAAATCTGTAGTTATGTTTTTTACTCCGGCAACCATATATTTTGCGTCCCATGCCTGTTTTTTGAAAACTTTATATTTTTGGAAAGCTGGTTTTGTCACCTTTTCAAAAATGTAGTTCTTTTTCTTGAATTTTTGGCCCATGCTCTTTCTATCATAGTTTTGGCATTTTTGCTATATGATGGATATTTTGAGTGTTTTAGGCCCGAGGATCGTTTTCTTGGCATGGTTTCCTTTGTTTTAGGTTGTACTTTCTTTTTTTGCAACTTGTTTTCAGTTTTGATCATTGTAGCTATCATTTTGAAGCACTTTTTTGTATCGCACTAAGATAAAGTGCCACTTTTGCATTCCGGAGTCATGAACGTTGTTTTGAGTCAGTTGTACATGCACTATTTTCATAAAGCACCATGGGGGGGATAGTTGTTTGCTGTTTTAGGCATTCTCCCTTTGTCAAGTGAGTGTCCCTTCCACGACATTAGCCCCATGCAGAGTCAGTTTGACCATGTCTTTATAGGTGTTTTGTACCTCTTTTCCTCTCTCGTCGTTCCTAGTTCGTCTGCAAGAGACTTTGGCCCACCTTCTCAGTTGTCTGTCATCACACCCTGTCTGCATTAAGGGGGGGTTATGCTGTTGTTCTAATGCATCCGTGGTTCGATGGTTTGTTAGTGTGAACTATGTATTCAGTGGTTGATCCTATATACAAGGCGATTGCAGTGGCTGGCTACCTATGCATTTCGGTGAGATGGATCATCTACCATATAGACATGCTCGGTTCGTGCCTTCTTCTTCCATGGAGGTTCTTCAGATCAGCAGTTTGACAGATTTGCGGCTTCTTCATGCTTCAGTGATGCTTCTTCATGATAATTCCTTGTTCCTATTTTAGGGGACATTTCCCTAGTTGGAGGCTTCTTCAATTCTTCACTAGGTTACCTCTTTTTGGGGGAGGGTTTTTCCCATGTGGTTTTCTCTCTTTCCCCGTTTACAGAGGTTGCATCTTTTGTTGCATTGTTCATGGGTACCTAACATGGCCTCGTTGCCGGGACCCATTCTGCATTGATCTTAGTTTTGTGAGCTTAAGGCATTTCCCTAAGTTGCACTTAAGAGGGGGTGTTAGAGTAAATAATTAATTTACTAATTACTTATTCTATTGCTTAAGCTTACTTAGGTAAATGCATTTATTTAATATTTTGTATTTAATGCATGTAGTGGTTAGTTGTTGACAACACGAGAGTTTGTTCCCTTCTAGCATGTTCCACCTTTTGTGGATGTGTGCTGAGTTGTCAAGCTTATCTTCTACCACCTTCTAGCTTGTTCTACAAGCTTCCTTGAGGTCTTTATAAGCGACCTCTCTCACATTGTATTTTCATATCATAAGGCATTGTGCATATTGTAAATACATTTTCTTCTTGTGTTTGCACATATTGTCTCTCATATCCATTTAGGGTTTTTCTCTTGCTCCATGCTCTTCCTCTCCTTGGCTTCTCTTTGACAGGTTCTCGTATGCAGGTGATCTTGGGCGTCTTCGGAGTTGGCTTTCATCAACTCCAACATACATCATCAGCACAAGTTTTGAGCGCTAGGTTGCAGGACATGTGGCTGGTCCTGATGATGCTAGTTTGCAGTTGGTTTAATGTCCACAGGGATGTCACATACTACTTCAATCGGGATCCAAGTGGAGGTTGGAGTTCACTGTGTTGCTGGATTGCTTGAGGACAAGCAATTTCAAGGAGGGCGGACTGTAATGTCTCCATCTTTTTAGCAACTCAGTGGAGTTCTTAGCCTTTACATTCTCCAAAGGCTAAGTGGAGAAATAAGAAATTGAGTAAATTAATTTCTTATAAAGTCATTAAATAAATTTAAATTAAAAGGTGACTTTATATTTAATTAATTTAAATAATTATTGTATTGCAAGGAGAAGCTTCTATACAGTGCATTAATTTTCTAAGAGCACAATTAATTATTGTGTTGCAAGGGAGGGGTTTCTAGAGAGTGCATTAATTATTGGAAGGGGGAAGCTTCTAGTAAATGCAATTAATTAATATTTTATTTCCTTCTAGAAGGGTGAAGGAAAAGTATAAATAGAGGTGGGAGCTTCATTGTTTAGCATTTGATTATGGTGAATTGCATTTGATAAGAGCTTGGAGGTGTGAGTTATAGAATTGTTCTTGGCATTAGAGGACGTCTATCCTCTCTTATGACATTCTAGACGTCATTCCGTTGGGGTTTGGCCTTTGGAATTCATTGCTATGTATTTGATTTTATTAGTTTGAGAACTAATATTATTTCAGCAGCTGTTCAATCTTCGGTTTGCACAAATTCCTTCTCGTTCATGTTATGTGATTTTAAATCTATGCAAAGACATTAAAATCTCTTTCAGCAGTTGGTTCAGTTCTTGGGCATTTCCAGGGTGCCCATTACAAAGCCTTTAAGCAAAATCTCAAGTTTTTTGTTGCCTTTGCAATTTAAGGATACCGTTTGCATACAAGAAGAGATTCAACAAACAGCTAGCCAAGAGGGATTCTCGACCACTCTCATTGTCTATCCAGTCTTCCAACATGTCAATTCATAACTCAAATAATGTGGACTACCAAAGGCAGCCATGTTTGACATTTGTGCAACTCTAAAGGCGCTCACTTTGACCTTGACTTGTTCACAGAGTCTATGAACTGTTGCCTCAAAGTAAACCTGGAACTGTAATGTGTTCCCTGGTTTGTGCAATACTTTTTCTTGAAATAAATGAAACAACAATAGGCTTCTTTTTATTCCAAAAATTTAAAAACAAGTGCCCAACCATGAGACAGTAGCTTATTGTTGACTGTTTTGTTCTAAAACCTTCTTGATCCTTAGCTCCCTTTCCTTCTTCCTTGGCCTAACTGCCAATCCAATGCTCCACCATCTTCATGAGGAGTTTTTAAAAGAGAGGAAACATGAGGATAGTTTACAAGTTTGAAGAATTGTTAAGTCCTTGTTTTTAAACAAAGAAATGACTAGACTAGTCATCCACTTTGCTAGAAATCAATTTTGACTGACCCCATCGAATATGTATTTGATGTATAATAGTAGGTTTTATGCTCCTTGTGGAAGATGTAAAGCAAAACAAACAAATAAAAAGTTCTCTTATCTCCATATTTAAAGCCCATAGACCAAACTGGTATGGTGACTACGTTGAGACCATAATAATCATCTATTTTTACAACTGCGTCCTTCGGCCAAGGAGTAAAGCTGCTCGATTTTACAATCAATTTTGTAGATTCTATTATTTTGTACAACTAGAAATCGACTCCTTAGTGAGCTATACTTTGGAACGTTCCCTATTCTAACCAAAAAACAATATGAAGTCATCTTTTAAATTTCAGCTTACCATCATAGTGAATCAAATGGTATGAACTGATATGGTAAAGCATTTGTACTTTCACAGTGGAGATTTGTGTTCAATACAAGTCGTGTCACATGTTAGTATGTAAAAAGGTTAACTGTTTAAATAGGGTAAAGTACCATATCCAAGTGTGGGTATGCTGAGCTCCAACAAACGAAAATCAATGCATGTCTTGGGTCTAAATGTTGAGCACTTGAATAACTATTAGATCTAATTGTCATTCCAGTATGTACAAACAGATGAGTAGTTTACGTTGGGAAACTACCACATCGAATAGAGGGTGTGGGAACTCTCCACAAAAGAAATTACAGCACTTTACCATTATAGTAGGCATGCTAATTTCATGTTCTTCTACAGTCTACATCTGAAGTACAATTCTATGCAATTGTGTACAGTATAATACAAGGGAAAATCTGCACTGCAATCCTTTATAATTACGAAGCTTTTAAATGAGACCGAAAATAAATTCGAAAAGTAAAGCAAAATAATTCCATTTTTGTAATTAGAAAAGGTAAAAGAAGGAATTCAAATTCCCCTGAAAACAATCGATTGCCTTGGCAGTTTGCATTAACTGTAAATAAATATGAAAAAAATTCAAAAAAAAATAAAAATTAAGGGTAAAAGAAGGAATTTCAATTCACCTGAGGATAATCGATTGCCTTAGGAGTTTGCGGTAATTGTAATGGCAGGGAGAGCTCGCCCCCCTCCAAAATTTCGCTCACAGGATCTTCATTCTCTCTAGTCACCACTTCCATGGAAGGAAGTTCTTCAGCTGGAGAGGAATTTGGGTTGTTGTTGAGAGGGGATTTGGGGTTGGCCAGTGAATCAATGGTCTCCATATTGCCTGCACCCTTTATATGCTATGGCACCTCAGCAATTCTATATGGGTTTGCCGTTTTTTTGTCAGAAAATCTTTCGGGCCATAATTTGGCAATGATTGTGATCTTTCGATCATTTAAATTGTTTTGCCGTTGCTCAGGGTGTCAACATTAGTGAAGCTTACTTTAGTTTATAATGCTTTCCATTTCGAGTTCGAGCCACAGTAGCATCTGATCTTGTTTCTTTTCAAATCTAGAAATGGAATTTAAGCGATTCTAACCTACCATTCTGTATGTAGATGTTTCGTCTCTTTTTTCTCAATCTATTAGAGGCGGCACATCAATCAATCGGATATCCTCAATTAGGCGTAGTAATGGGTAACGGTTACTTTGTTAATTATAGAAAAAAAAAATCTACAATTCTTTATAATCAATCTCTAAAACTCTACACAAAATTTTTATTAGTGAACAATTTAAAATAGTTATAATTAAAATGTATGTGAAGATAAATTTAATGTTTTTGATATAAAAGCAGCCAAAACTAGGGGTTGGCCCATTACAATAGTGGAAAATCCAACCAGCAACCAACAGACAACCACACACATCACCCTTAAAGATTTACATCAAAAACATAAGTAACAAAATAACGGTAATTGAAAGTACTAGGGATCCTCCTTAAAACCAGCAGAGTTTAACAATTTAACAAAAAGCATAGCCATACCTAAGTTCGACATAAAAAATGAAACCATCACCAAAGGATAGAGAGTGAAAATTAGCAGAGTACCAAAACACAATAGAAACCAAGAGGCCACTAATTGGCATCTATTTTCTTTCCTTTCCCAGCCAGGAGCACCTTGGCCCAGTCTTCAACAAGGAAGCCATAGAGAAGCTTTGAGTCCTCATTCCCCAGGCTCTCCTCCTCTAACGCATTAGCCAACAGTTGGAGAGTGGTGGCAGTCGCATGAGTAACATGAGTCACCTTAAATAAATTTAATGTTAATTCCACAATAAGGTTGGAATATTAATTTAAATTCCTTTCATATTGAATAATATTGTTTCAATTTATATGAATTATTTGTAATCATTTATTGAGACTTCTTCCTTCGTCTTATTTAAGATTTATATACTTTTTTTGTGCTCGTACATATATATTTATCAATAGAAAATGAAAGGTATATTTGTAGATTTGATAATTTATAATGGATTCACATAGATTTGAAGGTAAGATCTTGACATCTATTAATGAAACTTGAAGCATTATGCATCCTTTAGTTGACAGATCAGATTTATTATTCATGTACAATGTTTTTTTTGTGTAAAATGAGAGTTTTTCCTAGCTAGTTCAATATTTGTGTCCTATTCACACATGTTACATAAGTTTATTTAAGGTGCATATGGAACAATTATCACTTCATGCCTCAAATTATAAAATAAAAACATTTAATAAAAAATATATGTTATCCTAAGCCTCACTTGATTTATAGTCAATGGGTTTTCTTTGTAATCTCAATTCAATCTATTATAACCTATAATTTGCACATTTTAATAGAATAGCATTAATCTCTCATAATTGATTTATCTTGTCTTTTTATTATATAAGTTCTTTGATCTTGAGTGTGTACTATAGAGATGAAGAAATGGGAAATCAATGTGAACATGAACGAGAAACCACAAACCTTAGAAATACACCATGCTTCTTACTCTCAAAAAAACTAACGGAATATATAAATCCTATGTAATGAAATCAAATGAAGTAAACAATGACACCTTTCAAACAAGCATTAATGTTACCCCCATTACTCTTTTCGTCTTCTCATGTAAGTAGCATGATACTCTCGTAATCGTAGCACTATTGTCCCAAATGGTCACATGAAAGCTTGAAGTTTGTAGTTAGAAATGATCAATTATTAGAGGTTGTTTTTAATAGATTTGATAATATTAATCAATGGTGACCATCTAATTAGACAAACTAAATATGAATGGGTGAGAATTCATTAGAATAATCAATTAAGCCAATTATGAAGTTAATTGATTACACGATAAAGGTAGACATAATTGATTGGTCAATTAAGCTTAAAGTAAGTGGGACTTAACAAGCGGAATCGAAGACTGAATTATCATTTTAAATTTTTAAAATGATTTAACTATCTACATGAGAGGACAAAATTAATAAAATAGAAATTTTAAATTTTTAAGGCATTATTTTTAAAATAATGAATGACTAAATAAATTAAATAGTTTACTAGTTTATTAAATAGTATTTAGCTAATGTAGCCTATTAATCGCCTTTGAGGGTTAATCCTCTTACAGTGTCAGTGAAAAGATGCAGCGAAAACCACTAGATCCAAGGTAGATTAAAATCATTTTTGATGGTGCACCAAAAGGAAATCTAGGGTCTTTGGGAGTTGGTACAGTTGTTATAAGTGAGGATGGCAATTTCTTGGCGATGGTTACAAAAAGAGTGGCAGATGGAACTAACAAACATGTTGAATGCCTAGCAGCAATTGAAGCTTCTTTGCTCGTTCAAAAGCTTGGGGCCATAAGGTTCATTTGGAAGGGAATTCACAATTGGTAGTGAATGGTATTGCTAAAGGAGAGATGGAAGACTTGGTATCTAAACAAACATATTAGGCAGATTCAGTGCTTTTAGGAAAACATAAATGAATTTAGAATCTCGCATGTGTTGTGGGAGGCTAATGATGTTGCAGATAAATTATCAAAGATGGGTACAAATGCCCCATTTGAGGACAATTTTGAAGTCTTTGAAGATTTCAGGGATATTATCCCATCTAACCTCAATTTACTATGTCATTAAAGCTTGTGAATACACACCCCGTACTCAAGTGGAGGCAAAATTGACAAAGGATTTGTGTGGTGTTGTGTGTTTGGCATGTGTGAAGCTTTTAGGAAAGTCCAAGCAATGACGAAGTGCTCATTGGAAAGTGACCCTTCTCGAGGCTTCAGTGGATTGGCTTTGAATCTATCTATGTCTCTTTCCTTGCATCGATAAGAGCATAGCTATTAGGGTGATTAGCAGTGACTCAGCTTTACAATCATGGAGGTAAACTTCTCTCTGTGCACAACATGTCAAACACCTTCCTTTCAAGGTCAAATAATAGTGAAGCATCTGAGGAATACCTTCAAGATACATGATGAGTTTTTCAAGGATGCACTTGTATAGGCAAACATGTGAGTCAAGGATAAAACCCTAAGTTCGTCACATAGCCTACACAAACATATACATTTAAAGGGAGAAAATATAAGGAAAAGAATCCTTTTAATCCCAATTCTATATAACTAGTTCTAGAGAAATTAGTGCTAATAAAATAGGCAGGAGCACCAATCTAAACTAGGTTTAGGAAGAATAAGGGAAAGCTATTTTATTCCTTGAAAACCATTGAAGTATGTGTGTAATGAAAGCTAGATATATGTAGATCTATTGAAAATACAAAGGAGGAAAAGGACCACACCTTTGAAGTCTATTTTATGCTTGTTGTCCTAATCAAAATGAGGGGAAGTTTGTCAAATTCAGGCTTGAAACTATGTAATAAATGAAACCCAAAAATCTTTTGGTGAAATTTCAAGGGCAAAATGGATCGTCAAGGGTGCAATGTGCCCCTGATGAAAGGTGTGCGACATTGATTCTAATTTCATAATTTCAAAGGAAGTTGAAAAGGGTACTTTGATCTACAACTTGTTCATCAATTCAATATCTACAACCTACAAAAAAAAATGTTTTTTTGGTTGTTGATGGGGGGTTTGTCTTGGTCAAACCCCAATTTAGGAACTAACCTTAAATTGAAATAGCATGAATGTAAATTAGATGTACAAATCCACCTTACAAAAGTTGGATCTCTTTAATCGAATGCAATCAATGGATTTGGACCAAGAAGTTGAAGATTATTGGATATAGAAGATGCAACAAAGGATCTTGGATATATCAAAGAAGATCTTGATGATAAATCCTTCAATTATTGGAATCCTTGAATCCTTGATCTTCAATGGAGGAATTCTTGAATGAAGGCTATAAAGACTTAAGGGCTTGAAACTTGAACACTTGAAAGCTAGAGCATTTGAATGCTTGAGCACTTGAGAATGAGATGTTGTGATATGAAAAATGGAGCAAATGGAAGGGTTTGTACAGAGCTTGAATTAACTAACTCTTGTAGGCTAACTAACCTAGAAGTTAACAACCAAATATCCTGAAACACGATACTTGAAGAGGGAAGCCAAAATAAAGCTTCATTAGGGGCATAATACGCCCCTAATTAGCCCATCAAGTAGATTACACCCTTGATTGATCGAGATGCACTGCACCCTTGATGATCAAGTGCACAAACCCTTGAGGCTATCTTGAGGCTTCAAAATAGGTCTCGAGTTCCAAAAATCAGGTCTAGATTAAGAGGATATCTCATTTTGGTGCGAAGAGTAAATTCCAAATGGATTAAATGAAGAGAAGGGAGGACCTAGGGTAAATAGATCTTACCTTGACCTTATGACCATGAAAATAGGAGGTTTAAACAGGATCTATTGGGTTTTACCCCAATTCCACTTAGGAGGAAGGACAAAAGAGGGAAGAAGAGATGAAAGAGATAAAGAGATTAATCATCTTTCATTAAATAGGTGTTAAACCTTCATTAAATTTGGGTGCTTCCAATTTAAGATGGTACATTTAGCCCCCACTCTAGCGAGAGTATGGACTCGATCCAAACTTTGGGTAAAGTAGAGCACAAGGCATAGGATACTCTTATTAAAATATAGGAGAGAAAGAATTAAGCCACCAAGGGACTAAGACTTTTCTAACTCCCAAATCATAATGAGAGAGAGGTCGTTGACTGAAAAAAGAAAGTGATTATCTTGCCCAGTAGAGTGCCCACCTTACTATGAATCACTAAAAGAGATGTTACATAAGATGGTATTGAAATAGTCTAATGGGGTGGTAACCTAGTAGTCAACCCATTAGAAGACCTACCCATAGATCAACATTCTTTATATCACAAAGGTAAGGTTTAGTAACCTGATGTGTTACCCATGTATAACACTTAGCAAATTATTATGTGTTACCCATAGATGAGATTTAGCATATGTGCATGTAAAGGAAAGAGAGACCCAATGTCAACAATACTCACTTCTTGGATTGAATGTGTGCATAGATAATCTATTCTCTGTGCATAATCCATAAAAGGATTTGTAAAATATGTGCATTGAAAGAGGAGGATATGTTGACATTAAGTTAAGTTTTTTATTAGTGACAACACTTATTCAGATTTTATATGGCTACTAAGCTCATTGAATAGTCTACACTGTTTGCCATGTAATTCAGTAGCCACCAAGCTTTACAGTTCCTACCAAACATCCCAGTGGTTACTAAGTGAAATTAGGCAGTGTAAAGTCCAGCAGTTCAACCCGGGCAGTTCAATGGTTACCAAGCTTTGCAATTCAAACCGAGCTAGCAGTTCATGTGAAGTGAAGTCAGTGTTAACCAAGCTATGTGATGATCAATGTTTATCAAGTGTAGTCATGGTAAACGTGTAATTCAGTTTCTACCAAGTTACACAGTATCTACTGAGTCACCAGTGCAGATCAAGTTTGAAACTAATCTGAGATTATTAGTATGGACCGAGCTTCTACTTCTACCAAATGCATGACGACGTTGAATAGTGATAGTGGACATCATGTATCAAAACTTCACCAAGTTAGTCTTCAGAACCTGAGTGTCTTCATTTGAGCCGACTTTGTAATATTGGTGTTAACTTGTATATTGGCCAACTTTGTAGTTTTGTAAATTGGATTGATATATATGTGTAATGTATTGTATCATATCCAATATATATGAAGGAATGAATAAATGAACATATGTATGCATGTATGAAAAGTGAAAGTGAAGAATATGTAAGAAGCATGCGAATGTGAATCAGTGGCAAAGTGTATTGTAAGGCCATATCAGCAAAGGAGCAGCAGAGTCATATCTATCGCATATAGGTGATCAGTACTTCAAAGAATCTCTATCAGCAAATTATTTTTAAGTCAGAGATCTACTATTTCATTCTAATAGGTGAACCAATTCAAATCCTCTAACAAGGTATACTTAATAGTCTTTTGTCAAATCTCTTTATTGAGTGCATACTTCATTGTATGTTTGTAAATCCTCTAACAAGGTGGACCAAGTAGTCCTAATTGCTCTTAATATGGAAAATCATCATAAATGATCATTGTAATGATCATTGTAAGCCTTAATAGGCCAACTTTGTGTTGCAGTATTGAAGTTTTGTGGGTATCATCCCCACCCCAGTTTTACTTTCTATTTGGAAGGTTTCTGGGTCACCAAATTATTGTGTTCATGTGCCATGAATATTTACATTTTTAGTTTCTCATGCATGTAGTTGGATCTGATTTAATGAATTAAATGATTATTGGATTGTTGCAATTAAAATATAAATTTGATAAAGTTTTTGAGGTTACTGATTCATCCCTCCCCTCTCAGTAACCTAGCATAGTCTTGAATATTTTCAACAATTTGTATTAAAGCATTTGTGGTTCTCAAGATAAAGCTTGACAACTTGAGCAAAGATCAAGGACAATGGAGATATTTAGACTTGATAAGGCAATTAACAATGAAAAGCTAGATCTAGAAATGGTCATTTCACAACTAGAGAAAGCTAAGGAGCAACTTTCCCAATCCCTGAAAAGAAGGAAGGAACTTGCAAATCAAATGAATGATCATCAATACATTGAAGAGAAGATTGAAGACCTTTTCCCTTCAAGCAGCTCAGATAAAGAAAATGATACAATCAAAGAACTCTTAGAAAATAATGGTTCCCTACAAGAAGAAATAAGAATGCTCAAAAGAGAACAAGAAATTCAGTCTGTAAGGCTATGTGAAATCTTGGAACAAAGGAACAAGATGAAAGAAGAAATGGATGGAAGAAACAATGAGATCCAGAACCAATCCATTCAACATGAAGATCTTATAGATCAAATCTCCAATGCAAATGAAGAAATCATGAGTCAAAGACAAATCAATGAAAGATTAAGGAATGATATAAATTCAGAAAGACAAATCAATGAGAATAAGAAGTGAGCTGAGATCTGAAAAGCAAATCAGTGAAAGATTTAAAAATGACCTAAACATTGAAAAGCAAGTCAATGACAGAATGATGAAATCCTAAGCAGACATGAATCAACTGAATGAGAAAAATCTCTATAGACAAAAGGGTAAAGCAGGAATTGGATACAAAGAAGAAGGTGAATCCTCCAAACAAGGTGCTCAAAGGAATCAAAGACGTAGCTACAATCATTGTGTTAAGATAGGTCATACATCAAAAAAATGTTGGAGTAATGGTAAAGCAAAATTCAATGGTAAATATTACAATTTCAATCAGCATGGTCACAAGGCTAATGAATGTAAAGTGAAACCAAAATTTGAAGGCAAATGTCACAAATTCAAGAAACAAGGTCACAAGGCATCAAATTGCAAAATCGGGTATTTCAATCCAACATAACAAATTGTGAAATCAATATTTGGTTGGGACTATAACACTTGGTGTAGATTTCATTACTATGGAGAATATGGACACATTGGCATGAATTGTGGTAAACGTCACACAAGAAAGAGAGATACCACCATAAGATGTTTCACTTGTACAAAACTTGGTCATCTAGCCAAGAATTGTATGAATACAATTAGAATTGAGGATGAAAAGAAAGCTAAAGTAGACAACATCAGAAAGAAAATGAGGCAGTAATGGATTCCTAAATCCACCGAGGAAGCTAGTGCAAGCAATGATGGTCATGTCACTCAAGAAGTGGGTGACCACCATTTCCAACTAAGTTCTTAAGTAAGAACTGGAACTGCATTATCATGATCACATCTAAACAATTCCAAAATTGAAAGGAAGCAAAGATCCAAATCAGTATTCAAGATACAAAGGGATCACAAAAGATCAACATCAATTATAATCGAGTTACTTTGTCTACTGAGTAAGGTTGGGTCATGGACTCTATCGAGCAAGGTTGAGAGTAACTAGTCACACATGTTTGGTTGTTGAGTTATGAAGCATTCACTGAGTGATCCAAATAGATAGTGGATTACAGCCTGTCACGCATAATGATGTCATCATAGCTACTTTTGTACCGAGCATTAATGGCAAAGTTTTGTCAAAAGGCAGGATATCAAATTTATTTTCACTGAAAATTTTAAAGTGTTATTGCAATTAAGCGAATTGCAGAGCAATCAAACAATTTCGAGTCGAATTTGCAGTGAATTTTTTTAAAGTTTTCTATAACCTACTGAGTAGCCATGGCAACATCAAGCAATAGTAGCAAGGCAAAGAAAGGGTCAGAAATGTTGGTCAAAGGAGTCGAATGGAAACCACCAGATTTCAAACTTGTGCCAGCAATTACAGAAACCCTAGATATAAATGGAGCGCAATCATAGATTCCTCCTAAGGTACTACTCATTAACGATATTCGAACTCATTTTAAGTGTGCAATTCAAGAAATTGGAACCCTAGAGATGGATGATACCCTAGGTGAATTGATTGTTAATGGTGTTCTTAAACCTGAACATAAGCACTTCGAAGATAAGGCTTTAACCCACGTTCCCCACCTACCCCAAAGTTTCCAAATCAAATGGATTAGATACATCCTAAGCCAAGTTCACAATGGTCAGTTATGGCTTGAGCAACCAATCTTGATCACCAAGAAGATGATATATCACGTGAAGACCAAGCTTGAAGATGATTGAGACTATTATTAACTTAAAATATACTGCATTGGTAGCATAATTTGTATATTGTATGCATCTCAAGCTGGGGAAGCCTTTCCGAGTATTTTTAAATTTTGGTACTCCAAAGCTAAAACTACTAAAACCCTAGGTCAGGTAGAGTTAGAAAAGAAAATGCTAGCCGAGTGGAATGGCAGAGGTATACTAGTGTAACAGATGCAGAACTGAAATTTGACATACATGTGATAGTGCACAAGATCTACAGTTCTAGTCATCTAAATAGTATGTCATGTGAAGTAGTAGACTTGGCATTCAAGGTCATGAAGAACAATTTGTGATATGATCTTTCAGACTTGTTGTTGAAATAGTTTAACAAGAACATGGAAAGTAATAAGACATCCAAGAACAACCCTTGCAAATTTGTTTCATTGTTGACATGTCTATTTTTCTATGTTCAAAAGTTTTTCCCTTCAAAAGGTACAATCGTATGGAGAAAGGATGTGCCAATTTTGTATCAAATTAACAAGTATATTGCAAAAATGGGTGAGAATTTTGTCAACATAATGGATAATTACTTTGATGTCTTCAAAGAGAAAATGAATAACAAATTTAGGATTCCTAGGAAATTGGTTGAAAATTACAAAGACAATGTTTGTTTCATGGTAGATAGTGACAAAGTCTACATTTAGGCAGTAAATCCAAGAGTTGTGTGGGTAAAACCTCTTCCCTATGAGGTAAACATTGATGAAGCAAAAGACATAATTGAGGCCTTGATAAACAAACCTATTGATCCAAAGGTACCACACTTTGGAACATATGATGAGGCCAAGGCAACAATAGAACTTGAAATCAAGCTTCCACAAGCGGTTAACAAAGGCAAGAGGAGAATAGCAAAACTCAAATCCAACACACCTCTTATGTTGATCAAGGGTAAGGAAGAAGATGATGATGGTGTAGAGGATGAAGAAGAGTTAGAAAAGGAAGAAGAGCCAATAAAGAAGAAAGGCAAGGTGATCATCACCAAGCCACCCAAGCCATACACTGCAGTGTTTACCAGGAGATCTAGGAAGAAAGGTAGTGGAGTTGTGTTTAGCAAGCCTCCTCCCACCTTACAAGAAAAACTAAAACAACTGGAAGAAGGTGTAGGCATAACCAACTTCAAATTATTGAAGTATGAGACCAGGACAGAGGCTAAGAAGAAACAGATTGAAGAATTGGTGCTAACCAAGATGGGAAAATGGAAGTATTCCCCTGATCATATAGCCTCTAAGATCTTTAATGAGCTATTGGAGAAGTTGAAGCCAAGATGGGACTCAACTATGTAGACAAGAAAAGATATCTATGAACAAACCCTAAGGTAGTTGTTACTGAGCATTACCAATGCTGAGGTAAAAGAGTCTATGAAGAAAAATGAAGACAAGATGACTCTTAGATTCAATGCTTGTTTAATTTTGTTAAAGGATATAGAGCATCTAGTCAAGAATGCTACAAGTATGTGGAAGAATATTTATCACTTACATAAACAAAGTGACTTCCCAGTGGAATTCAAGGATGATGATAGTGATGATGAGGAAGAAGGAACATACTTTGAGACAATACAATTTGACAATAAAGAAGTTAAAGAAGATAAAGAGGAAGAAGCTACTAAGGAAGACAAAGAAGATGATGAGGAGATTGATCCTATGAAGATAGTAGCAGTAGTCATTGCCTCACTTCCTCATTCTTCAAGCAAATCAACAACTACATCAAGTTCGGAGACAGCTTCAACAAGTTTGATTGTGACCACACAAGTTTGATTATGACCACAATAGATACATCAAATGTCCAATCACTCTTCACTCCCTCACAGCTCAGCACATCACTAATGGAAGTGTCTACCACTTCATCTACCAAGCTGTAGCCTCCCTCTTCTTTAGTTCCTGAGTCAAAATCATCAACAGTGAGTATAGTTTTGAGTTCTACAATTTTGGATTCTATAGTTTTGTTTTCTACAACTTTGGATACTTCTGTAAGTATATCAGTTTTGGATTCAGTAAGCATACCAGTCAATATTCCATCTATTGGTACTATATCAATTTTCATAGCTAGTCCTGTTATCTCTACTATTGTTTCCATTCTGGATTCTAAGGCATTATGTACAAAGGAAGTTGAACCTAAGGCTCAATCAAGTACAAGACTTTTGAGTGGAAAGGAGATAGAAGAGGATATTGACCTAGATGAAGAGATTGAAATTCCAAAGTGGGATTTTGATAATGCCACTATAGATCAAATGCAAATAGCTAGTCAACTCCTCCAAAAGAAAGCAAAGCAGAAGAAATTGAGAGAGGAAAGAGATAGAGAATATAAAATCATAGAATGTGCTAAGAATATTTTGACTAAGGTGATAGGTGTTGAAGTATTAGAAGAAGTAGTCCAAAAGTTTAATGAGGACTCCAGTGGTCAAGACAAATTGATTGAGAAAGCAAAGAAGAAATTTGATAACAAAGTTCTTGAGCACATTGCTCAACAAATTGCCATCCAACAAGTGGAGATTTCCTCAATTTTGACCAATCTTAAAAATATTGCACAAAAGTAACATCACTTTTTGAAAAATTATTTAATGTTATCAAGTTCACAAAGGAATTAAATAGCAAAATAACAAAGATTGATGAAGATCCGAAGGCTAGTGCACAATAGTTGCAACTTGACCCAAGTTCAAGCTCTACACATCATATGAAAATCATATATGCAAGCAAAGTTGTTGAAAGAGGAAGTAAGGATCTAGTCTTCACTAATAGATATTTAGAATATGATCCTTCCCATCATGGACACAATGTAGAAGCACATTGTTTACTCAAAGATATTGGTCCATGACAACAATTTCTCAATTGCAGATCACATGATAGAACTCTCTACAGAAGTCCAAATTTCTCTACATACATGCAAAGTTTTGGAAGAAAATTGGGATAAGACTTTAGCACTCATACTTAAGGTACATTCTGAATTTCTTTCTTATATTGGTGTCTCTATGTAAATAAGTTTTGAATAAATCTTTGGCATTATTGTCAAAAAGGGAGAGAAATAATATGTATATATGAGAAACAATATGTACATTGTATGGGGGAGAATCATGAAAAAGAAAGGAAAGTATATTGTATATACTTACAAAGACAATTTTTGAAAAATCTCAAAAATAGTATACCATGCCTAGCCAATATCACACTGTGATGTATATAACTTTTGGCTAATAAGTGTTTTTGTCACTAATGCCAAAGGGGGAGATTGTTGACATTAAGTCAAGTTTGTTATTAGTGACAACACTTATTCAGATTTTGTATGGCTACCAAGCTCATTGAACAGTCTACAGTGTTTTCCATATAATTCAATAGCCATCAAGCTTTATAGTTCCTACCAAGCATCCCAGTGGTTACCAAGTGAAATCAAGCAGTGTGAAGTCCAACAGTTCAACCTGAGCAATTCAATGGTTACGAAACTTCATAGTTAAAATTGAGCTAGCAGTTCATGTGAAGTGAAGTCAGTGTTAACTGAGTTATGTGATGATCAGTGTTTACTAAGTGTAGTCATGCTAAACGTGTAATTCAGTTTCTACCAAGTTACATAGTATCTATCGAGCCACCAGTGCAGACCGAGTTCGAGACTACTCTAAGATGATTAGTATGGACCAAGCTTCTACTTCTATTGAATGCATGATGATGTCAAGTAATGATATTGGACATTGTGTATCAGAACTTCACCAAGTCAGTCTTCAGAATCCAAGTGTCTTCATTTGAGCCAATTTGTAATATTGGTGTTAACTTGAATATTGGCCAACTTTTTAGTTTTATAAATTGGATTGATATATATATGCAATGTATTGTATCATATCCAATATATAAGAAGGAATGAATAAATGAATGTGTGTATGCATGTATGAAAAGTGAAAGTGAAGAATATGTAAGAAGCATGTGAATGTGAATCAGTAGCAAAGTGTATTGCAAGGCCATATCAGCAAAGGAGTAGCAGAGTCATATCTATCACATAAAGGTGATCAACACTTCAAAGAATCTCTATCAGCAAATTACTTGTAAGTCAGAGATCTATTGTTTCATTCTAATAGGTGAACCAGTTCAAATCCTCTAACAAGGTAGACTTAACAGTCTTTTGTCAAATCTCTTTACTGAGTGCATACTTCATTGTATGTTTGTAAATACTCTAACAAGGTGGACCTAGTAGTCCTTATTGCTCCTAAAAAGGTAGATCACCATAAGTGATTGTTGTAAGCCTTAACAGGCCAACTTTATGCTGCAATATTGAAGTTTTGTGGGTATCATCTCCACCCTAGTTTTACTTTCTATTTGGAAGGTTTCTAGGTCACCAAATTATTGTGTTCATGTGCAATGAATGTTTATGTTTTCAGTTTCTCATGCATGAAATTAGCTTTGATTTAATGAATTAAATGATTATTGGATTGTTGCAATTAAGATCTAAATTTGATAAAGTTTTTGAGGTTACTAATTCACCCCTCCCCTCTTAGTAACCTAGCATAGTCTTGAATATTTCCAACAGGATAAAGTAGTAATGCATAGATTTGATGCTAATTTAGGAAGCATAATAAGCAACCAGGGATAAAGTACCCCGAGCTAGACTCAGAATCCGTACTCACTACCCCATGATTATAATGCAAAAAATAAGCAGAGTGTATGCCCTCATGTTAAAGTTGTTGCTAGCACTTTAACAAGAGCAATAGCTTTAATGAAATATATGTGTAATCATCAAAGGATGTTTCCACTATGAGATTCCCCTAGAAGAAGACAAATCAAGGGAAATGCAAACATAATATGCAAGAGCACAAAGGTATCTACTAACTATGGAGCCAGTATGATCATATGATAACATACAAGTATTATATCGAGTATGAAATGGCATCCTCCCCCATAGAAAGTAAAAATACAACACAATGGAAGAAAGATACTTAGGAGTTATGAAGAAGAGTCTTTTTGGATCACTACCACAGATACCAAAAAGATTTGCTTAAATTTCATAAATCTAAGCAAACAACACAAGGATATGAGTACAGATAATAGAACATGTACAACATAGCATGGAACTATGGATAGAAGAAGTAAGGTACAAATAGAAGAATGTTACAACTCTTTGATTTCTTTATCACCTTGTGCTAACAAAAAACAATGGTCATTTAAATAAATCTAAAGACACATTTAGCAAACACAATATGGGGGAAGCACATAACAACAAGAAAACACATACAAAAATACTATGCTAGAGCACTCACTTCAAGCATCTTGCTCTCCTCCCTTCTCTCAGTTAGTAGTAATAAGAGAAGGTGGATAATTGGTAAGAGGAGTTATGTCCAACATAGTAGGAACAATATCTAAATCCAAAGGACTCTTAGGAGAGTCACTATTCTCAGGTGTAAATGTACGTGTAAGTTGCGTATAAAGCATGTTAGGTAAATCAACATCAATATCACTAATCTCATGCTCACCATCATCTCAAGTAACCTCTTCATCTATAATAATAACAATAGAATCCAAAATAGGAATATGCATATCATTAACTTACTCCATAGACATGGACAAGTGAGAAGCATTCATACAAGCTTTAGCATGAGATGTTGTTCTTCTGATATTCACGAGCGTGCTGTTTATCCTTAGTTTTATTAGAATTTTTTTGAGAAGATGAAGGAGCATCAACAACCATAGGTTCCTTACCTTTTGATGAAACAAGAGGAGGAACAACAGAAGGCTAAGATGTAGAAGGAGGAAATGTGCTAGGAGGAGCCATACTAGGAGAAGGATCTATACTAGTAGAATGACCACACTAGGAGGACTAGGAGATGCTAGTGGTGGTTGACCATTAGAAATAGAATAAACATAAGAAATAGATACAGAAGTTGTAGAGAAAAGACTATTAGAGTAAAAGCTTAATTTAATTTAATTTATTAAATTACCTTTACTCCCTTATTAAGATTTCTCTTTATGCACTTTGTATTTCCATTTTAATAATTAATTAATAATTATTAAATGTCATTTACCTCTTAGGGTTTCCCTTTTAGTTTTTTTGATCTCCTTCTATAAGGATTGATCTTTTGTAAGTATCTCTCATTCTTTCAATCTGATAATATAATTTGCATATTTTCAGAGCAAAACCCTCATCTCTTCTTTGCTTTTTCTTCTCTATGAAAGGTTCTTGCATGCAAGTGTTCTCCAGGTTTTGTGGATTTGTATTGCTCAAATCCTTCATGGTATCAGATTTTGACTTGTTGTAGCTTGTTCTTAGTTGGAGAAAAATAAGAACGAGGGTTTGACAAAATAAATCTGGTTGTTTTTGGGTATTTTCTATCAAAATAGGGGGGTCTCTAATTTTTTGAGCACTTTGAGGCCAAAAAAACCTCATGGTTGGATTCAAAAGCTATCAAAACCCTCATTTTCATATAAAATTTGTTGATTTTAGACAAAGTTGACTCGGGAGGCAAAAACGTGCATAACAGGGTCGGTCTCTACATGCGAATCGAGACAAATTTTTTAATTCAAAAAATCAATTCTTATTTTTGAAAAATACAACACATTTTAAATAAATGTGGCACAGTCACACTATCATCTGACCACTACAGCTCACGCGCCTCCAACCCACCACCTTCGTTGATTGTACGTCACGCGTTCCCCATCTAGTCTCCACCGCTAGCCTTGTAATCATATGGGGGGGGGGGGGAGGGGGGCGAGGGTGGAGGCCTAAGTTTCTAGCCCCTTTTCAATTTTTAAAAAGGGTTTGCATTTTTTTGTTTGATACGGAGGACCTGGCAACCTTTTTGCTCTAACTTGAGCATACGGGGATATTTTTTCAATTCGAAAGAAGCACCAAAAAGATGATCCAGAGACAAAGATGATGATGAAGGTATTTTTTGGATTTTTTCCCAGTTCATCACATGTTTATTTTCTTGAAGTCAAATAATGTCTTCTATCTTCTAGGGGCATAACTTGCTCGTTATTGCTCCATTTTTTTAATATAAAAGAAGCATCAGAAATCTCTTATATAGCACTTTTCAGATTATCTATCATTTCACTATTATTTATACTAGGTATTTGTGATACTCAACTAAAGTCTTTTTTTCCTCTATTATACACATTCCTTCTACAAGCTGGGGTTCAATTTTTTGCATTATGGGGAGTGTTTTTTCATTATTTTCTATTATAATATCAATATATCTGAAAACTTCAAAACACTTTCTTAAAACAATGTTCGAGACCTCTTCTTGTCTAGTACTTCTAAACCCACACAACTATCACACATGGAGATGCAATATGCAATAGATTCTTCATTCAAAAGGTTTGTGGTCTTGTTTAGATACAATGCAACCAGTATTTCAAAGTCAATATTAGACTTTGCAGCACAAGATTAAGATGGATGAAGCCATGAGTCTAATTTCTTTGATGTTCTAGACAACTTGTAGTTTCATCTTGATGAGTATTTCAATCCTCAATAAATGTGGGACAAGTTAAATGACTTGGTTGGTACCATCAATGAGTTCAAAGCACTTTAGATTAAGGAAAAGTTTACCTCTCTTGTACCAAATTATTTTCCTTCCATTGAGGACTTCTTGATGAAGTTCAAACAATAGAGATCTTTATTCCAGGGTTGTGGGAAAACCAAGACCGATACTAAGCGCATTTACCTAATTCTTTATAAGCTTCATGGAAAGATTTAGATTTTTTCTTCTACCCTCTATTCCACCAAAGATGCTTTGGGTAATAGATTTACCATGCCATCCTTTGAGGTTTTTTGTGATCATTTGACTTGAGAGCAAGCTAAACTTTTTCATTTGGATTCTTTCAAGGGCTTAGAGACTTATGCATTAGTAGCTCAGTCATCTTCTGGGATGAAGGAGAACAAATAGAAGTCACATCCTATAGAATCTCAGATTGATTCTAGCCCTCACAGTTTGTTAGAGCCACCTCCTCCTAAGGGGGGTAAACCAAAGTCAGAAAGAATGAAGTGTGCTTATTGTAATAAGCCCACTCATGACAAGTCACATTGCTATGAGAAGAAGTTAGATGCCTATGCCAAATAGATTTCAGATTTGACAACTCTCCTTCACAAGAGAAACATTGATATTCTTCCTACTTCTCACAGATCTACTTCATCATCATCATCATTTTAGTCAAATGATAAAGATGTAGGAAAGGATCATGCACTATGTATTACTACTACTCCGCACTCTTCTAGATGGTTATTGGATTTAGGTACTTCACACCATATGGCATCTTCTCGATATTTGTTCTCTTCTTTGAGGCTTCTCCTACTCCACACATTTTGATGGAGAGCAACACTATTATGACTATATGTGGGAAAGGCTCTATTGGCATTGATGATGGTACATTTCATGATGTAATTTTTTTTCCATCTTTATTCTCTAACCTTCTCCCTATCTATTAGATTACACAGAGTGGGACAGGGAGAAAAATTGAGTTTGCACAAGATTCAATGCACATCAGAGAAAGTGAGACATGTAATATTCTTTCTACAAGGACTATTGCTCATTCTTCGCACTTATACTCTTTCTCTCATTTTGGTCCACCATATCCACCATCAAAGACTCACTCTCCTTCCTCATGAGAGACTACTAAGGTGAAGTCAAGTACTTGAACATATGTGTTGTTTCTGAGACCAGTTTTGTGACTTCTACACCTCCAACTCCTTTTCAAATTTCATCTATTGTACATGATTACTCTTCAGCATTGCCTGCCATTGTAGCTCTAGTCATTGAGCCACCTACTATAGTCATTCAAGGATATATCAAAGGACACACATCTCCTCTTAGATGACAAATTCAACACACTTGTTATCCCACCTCCATTGGAGATTGCATTTTAGGATTCTCATGCATTCTCATTTGAGCATCAACTATGACTTCTAGCTTCACCTTACATTCAATGGTTTTACCTTCCTTGTCCATTGCCTTTTTTTTTTTTCAAATCGGAGCCACATTGGTGTGTTCATCAACACAAGAGTTATACCATTCTAGGGAGCTATGGAGTCTTAAGCCTCTATTATGGGGGGTTTCATTGTACTTATGGTATTTAGAGAGTCTCTTGAGACATATCATTTGTACTTTTTTTCTTTCTATCTCTTTTTGGAGTAGGCTTTTTCCCATGTGGTTTTCCATGTTTCTCCATTTCATAGATATTTGGTTGTGATTGGGTACCTCATTACGCCTTGTTGTTGAGACCCAAGTTTGCTTTCAAAACTGCATTATGGTTTCCTTGTTTATAGTTGTACTGTTGCTCATCTTAAGGTTGCTATAAGAGTAAAAGGTTAATTCAATTTCATTTATTAGATTACCTTTACTCCCTGCTTAAGATTTCCCTTTATGCACTTTGCATTTCCATTTTAATAATTAATTAGTAATTATTAAATGTTATTTACCTCTTAGGGTTTCCCTTTTAGGTTTTTTGATCTCCTTCTAAAAGGATTGATCTTTTGTAAATATCTCTCATTCTTCAAGTCTGATAATATAATCCACATATTTTTCAAAGAAAAACCATTACCTCTTCTTTTCTTTTTCTTCTCTGTGATAGGTTCTTGCATGCAACTATTCTTTGGGTTTTTTGGATTTGTATTCCTCAAATCCTTCAAATACTTAACAATATTTCATCATTTATATTCTTGATATGAATGGAACATAAAGTCTAGACGAGTAGGAGGAGTAGAAGGAAGAGAAGATCAAAAGAAATCAAGAGTAGCACAATTTTGAGGTCTAGAAGGATGATAAAGGCTATGATTGATCATCATAATCTCACCATCAAAAGGAAATTTAATACATTAATGAATAGGAGAAGCAATAGCTTGCATGACAATCAAACAAGGTAAACCAAGCTTCACTTGGAACTAATTAGAAGTAGTAATGAAAATAAAGGTACTATTCATGACTTTACCATAGAGCTCAATAGGAAAAGAGATTAAACCTTGCAAAGGATATAAGAAACCATTACAAGTCTGAATCCAAGTATTAATTGAGTCATAGAAATCATAATATTTCCTCTTATTATAAAGATGTTCCTTGGTGATGATATTAACCATAGAAGTAGGATCAACAAGACACCCGTAAGAAGGATATTTAGCAATCCAAGTAGAAATATAGAGAGGATCATCCTAAGCTTTAAAATTATCAACATCAATGAATGAGATAGTAAGGGCTCTAGTATTCTTATGATTTAGTTTAGTTTTAGGTTGAGCAGTAGATGTAGAAGGAATGTCTTCCTTAAGTGGATGTGGAGGTTGAACTATATGTTCCACAACATTAATAGTATTGTCATTCTCTCAGCATGATGTATTATAAGAAACATTCACTTTATGAGGAGTAGAAGAAGGATGTTGAACAATAGTATTAGTAGTGTGGTGAGGTAGAGGATTAGTGTAGATTTGGAGGTGCTATAGATTTGTTCCCATTATCTTGACCCTTAGTAGATAAGGCATTAGCATCAATCAAATCCTAAATCTTGTGTTTCAAAGAATAATAGGTCTTAGTATCATGTCCAGGTTGGTGATGGAATTGGAAAAATTCTTGAGGATTAAAATGTGGACTTGATGTAGTAGATGGAAAAAGAGGCTTAACAGGAGGAAGTGTAATCATATCAGCACTAACCAACCTAGTCATGATAGAATGTATAGACTTAGAAAGAGGAGTAAACTTACGATTCATCCAAAAAATAAAGAAAGAAGTAATGACACTCTGAGATGCAACAACTACTTGATCATCTATTGTATTCATGGTTTTATTGATCTTGATGTAATTGTTAGGTTTGTGGAATTTGTTAGGATTAGATGTGATGTCACTCTTATCAATAGGTACATGAGTGATTAGAGTGATGCTCTCAATCTGACTCACTTGTAATTGATAATGATGAGGCACTACACAAATTTATAAAAAAGAGGTAAACTTAGTAAGCAAAATCTTATCTTGAATGCCTTTTTGTAAGTTTGCAATAAACATATGTTGAATATCAATAGCAGGCACATGATAATAAATCTGAGCATGCAAATGCTTAAATCTACCAATAAAATTAGTCACTTTCTCTTTAGGACCTTGTTTACAATGCATCAAATTAGTCAGAGAAATGGAAGGACCAATATTGTTGTGAAATTGTTGTATGGAGGCATTAGCAATTTTATGAAAATAATCAATAGAACAAGGAGGAAAATGATAATACCATTGCAAAGCTTTGTTATAGAAAGTGTGAGCAAACAACTTAGCTAAAATCTTATGGTCATGAGCATAGTCATACATAGAACTTTGAAAGTCATAAGATGTGTCACAGGATCATCTTTACCATTGTAAGTGATAAGGCAAGGCATATCAACTTGTAAAGGAGCATCAATATGGATAATGTCAAAAGATAAACGACTACCCATATCACATGTAGGAACATTAAACTTAGATTGAGTGAAGGAAGAAAATTATTATTGCAAAGAAAACATTGTCTGAGAAAGACTAAGGATAGTGGAATTATTAGAAGCAATAGATGGAACAAGCACATTCAACACATTAGGAAAAATGTATGAATTATATAGAATGGAAGAAACTACACGTGGAACACTCAAAACCACAGTAGGAGGATTATGATAAATGAAAGGAACATTATTATATGAAGGATGTAGAGTTGACAATAAAGCAGACAGAACACTCATAGGTAAATAAGGGACATGAAGACTACTAAGAGGATTAGATACCTGAAAGGAAGTAGTCATAAAAGGAGGTACATAAGTGGAAATGTTGGAGATAGGCAAAAAAATAGGCAAAACAAGCTCAAGAGTAGAAAAAGGAGGAGCCATCCCTGCTTCAGAAGAAACTTAATTCAAAGGCTTAACACTAGTATGGACAAGGTGATTAAGACCACACAAAACATTAACAACATGTTCATCATTACAAATCATTTTTTTAAGAGCATCAAAAGCAAAAATAATCTAAGTACTATTACTTTCTTATAAAATCCAATCATGCATTTTATCGATCTTAGTAGCAAGCTTATCAACTTGTTCAAGAGGAACTCTTAAAGCATCATCCTCATTATGAGATGAGTAGGAATAGTCATGCTCCATAGAAGGATTAGGATCATGAGAAACCATAGGTTCACTAAGATTTCTAAGAAGAGGAGAAGAGGAATCTATATCAAGAAGAGCCAAAGTTTATGACTTCTCCTAATGGGAATGGTATAAGTAGGACTAAAGATAGTAAAGCTCATACACCAAAAATGATAAGAAGACACTAAGAGATCTAACCTTATGATATGAACTCCTAACCAATGTAATGTAAAGAAAGATATAAATCTTGCAAAGAGACATCAAAAGATAAAGAGCTAACTTTAAATGAAAAAATATAACACCAACATAGAAGTGGAAATCATAAGTTGGGTTCACCAATAAATATACAGGCATAAATGTGAGTCAAGGATAAAACCCTAAGTTCATCACATAACCTACACAAACATATACATATAAAGGGAGAGAAGACAAGAAAAATATTCCTTGCAATCCCAATTCTAGAGAACTAGGTCTAGCGAAATTAGTGCTAACCAAATAAGTGAGGAGAACCAATGCAAACTAGGTCTAGGAAGAATATTGGAAAGATATCGAATTCCTTAAAAAAACCTTAAAGTATGTCTGCAATGAAAGCTATATATATGTAGATATGCTAGAAAGACAAAGGAGGAAAGGGAACACCTCTTGGAAGATTCTCTTTTGCTTGTTCTTTTGATCAAAGTGAGTGGAAATTATCTGATTTGGACTTGAAACTATGTAACAAATGAAACCCAAAAATCATTCGGCGAACTATCAGGGGAAAACTAGATTTTTAGGGGCAAAATGGGTCATCAGGGGTGTAGTACAGCCTTGATGAAAGCTATGCGATGCTATTTTTGATTTCTTAGTTCAAAGAAAGTTGAAAAGGGTACTCCAATATACAAAATGTTCATAGATTTGATATTTGCAACCTACAATTTTTTATATTTAAAAAAAAAAAAAAAAGATTTTTGATTGAACCCCAGTTTAACAGTTAACCTTGAATTGAAATAACATGAATGTAAAGTAAATGTATAAATTCACCTTATAAAATCTAGATCTCTTAAATCGAATGCCATGTGCTTACTTCACCAACAAATTTGGACCAAGAAGATGAGGATGAATAGATGTGGAAGATGCGACAAAGGATCTTGGATATACTAAAGAAGATCTTGAGGATAAAATCCTTTGATTGCTTGAATCCTTGATCTTCAATGGAGGAATGCTTGAATGAATGCTTAAATAGGCTTGAAACTTGAACAATTGAAATCTAAAGCTTGTGAATGCTTGAGCACTTGAGAATGGGATGTTGAGATATGAAAAATGAAGCAAATGGAAGAGTGTATATAAAGCTCAAAATTAACTAACTTTTGTAGGCCAATTAACCTAGAAGTTAACACCCAAACATCCTGGAACATGGGACCCAAAGAGGGAAGCCAAAATAGGGCTTCATGAAGGGCACATTGTGCCCCTGATTGTCCCATCAAGGGTAGACTCTTCCCCTAATGATTAGGTGGACAAACCCTTGGGGTTGTCTAGGTGCTCCAAAACAAGTCTTAGGATCCAAAAATCAGGTCCAAATTATGAGGAAATTTTGTTTCGATGTGAGGAGTAGATTCCAAGTGGACTAAATGAAGGGAAGGGAGGACCTAGTGGAAATAGATCCTACCTTGAGCTTATCACCATGAAAATTGAATCCTTAAAGAGGATCTATTAATTTTTAACCCAATTCCACCTTGGAGGAAGGACAAAAAAGGGAAGAAGAGATGAAAGAGATTGATGATCTCACATTAAAATAGGTGCTAAACTTTCGTTAAATTGGGGTGCTTCCAATTTAAGATAGTACAATGTTGAATTTGATCTTTGGAGAGGACTACTTGGTTTTTTATGGGAGACCTAGGTAAAATCTCTACATATCTTCTTTGTTTTTGGCATTAACCTTAATGGTTGTAGAATCCAAGCCCAAAATTTTGACATGGTAAAAGAATGTTTGGATTTTAAATAGGTGTGGGCCTTGAGGATATCATGAATAAGGTTGAAATTGGGGTTGGATTACACATAGGGAAACACATGTGGAGACTAATTGGTGGTGGTTCAAGCAAGTTGTAGCTCCTATTGGTTTGGTATTTTACTACTCTAGTAGAGGCTCACTTATTTGTAACTCATATGAGATTGTGCAAGTTGGTGTTTTTACTTAAGTCTTGAGCACATGTCCATGCCTTGGCAAGTGAAGGAGCTCTAAGGAAGCAAAAAATGGCTCCAGCAAAGTCTTCAACAGTGATTGTTGAGGATAATTGCCTGTTGGTTCGAAGGTGAATCCTAATGAAACATAGAAGGGTGAGAACGAAGGGTGATGGTGGATCTAGCTTATGTTCTACTAGTGTGGTTAGGGGAGTTAATATATTGTTGTTGGTTGAACGTGAAATGCATGATAATGTTATGACAAGGAGGAGCGGTAGCTCTACTTATGGTTTGAGGGAGATGAGGGAATCCCCAACTTCACCCACAAGGAGGCTATTGGCTAGTTCAAGTAAATTTGATGTTGGCTCGTTCTGTATTTTTGTATAGGGGAGTAGTTTTTCATTTCATGGTGGTATACTTGTATAAAATCCTTAGTGAAGTTAGGGATGAGTAGTAATATTAGGTGGTATGGTGGATTGCCATGGATACAAATGGACCACAACAGACTTTTGCATTACTGACAAAAAAAAAGCTAGTGTACATGATAGAAAGAATTACAAAAAGAATTCAATTAATTAACTAATACATTTGATGAGAAAATAATTATTTAAAAAAAAAGTTATTTATGTGTACAAGAATATATTTAATAAAAATTAAATAAATTATTTATTTAGTTTGAGTAGAAATGTATGTATTAGTTGATTTGTGTGCATAAGACAAGATTTGGAAAAAGAAATAAACAACTTATTTATTAAATTTGTGTGTGTGAGAGAAATATTTTTATTATTAGAAGAAGAAATGTATGTACAAATAGAATAATTAAATAAATTTAAATAAACTTTTATTTAATTATCAAAGATAATGCAAACTAATGAAATAATTTAACCAATTACTTGGTTGAAAGAAACTACACTAAAATAATTAATTAAATAATTAAAGTTAGCTGATTAGTATGAAAAAAGAAATAGAATTGAATAATAAAATAATAAAATAAATGTATAATTAATTAATTAAAATTGTTTAATTAATTTTAGATGAATTGGAATAATTAAATGATTCAAATTTACTAAGTTCTAAATGTGAAGTTAACATTGGACAATTTTCAATGTCCACAACTACAATATTCAACCAAATTTTATATAGTATAGAGCTTTTTATACCAACTTATGTTCATGATATTAGAGCTTATGTATTGTTTTCCAGTAGTATTCATATATATATTTAGGTTGCAAATCTTGGTGGATCTTGAAATGTTGACTATGATCGTTTGATTTGTTGAATGATGATTTGCAAATATAGAAAAAAGAAAATTGATAGAAATGCTAGATTTGGGAGGATTTCTCTATGTCTTTATATTGTAAGTTTACTTTGGGTCTTGTTGGAGCACATTTGATCTCATAGTTGAATTCAACGTATTAAAAAAAAGGTGTTATCTTTTGTTTCATCCAAATAAAACACGTGAGGTCAATCTACAAGGGATTGAATTTTGAAGGTGTTTGATAGATCTAGAAATGTGTTATGCCTCTAAACCTACAGTGTGTATTGTCTTATGAGTAGTTAGCTTGTAGTAGTCTTAACTCTTAAATAAGATATGCATGACAATTTTTATAATCACATATATGTATTTAGATAATCTAAAGAGCTATATTTAAGTATCTAAGTCATCCCATGAGATTCTCAAGGCTTAAGCATAGTTTATAGTAGAGGTATATGTTAGGTATTATCACAATTTTGAGTATTGAGCTATTGTTCAAGAATATTGGAGGTATCCCCCTCAAGTGGATCAGGAGGTTGTCCTCTCAATGTGACATATTATTCTCAAGTATTTTTAGCATTTCCTTTTATATTCCTCTCATGTAATTTATTTCATACTAAGTGGTATTATATCATGATCTCTCTTTTTTAATAGGTAAGAGGTCGAAGCCAAGATTAATAATTATTATTTGTTAAGCTCAAGTAGGTTTGAACCGAAGACCTCCCATATAAGAGGCTCACAATTTATCATTGTGTTGTAGGCTCTTGCCTCATGATCTTGGCATTATGGAGGCAAGTAATTTTTTCAAATTTGAAGATCATTTTGTAAATTACATGTATTTCAAATTAGAATGATTGTTTTTCTAATTTTGGATGGTACTATAACAACATATTGAAGCATATTTCATCCATATTTTAGAGTAATTAAAGTAAAACTAAGCAATTTATTATAGAATTAGGTTTTCTACTTAATTTTTTGTGAATATTATATCTCCCAAATCTAAGTAATCACTTCTTGAATTGAAAAGGGTTTTTAGGATCTTATTGAAGAGACTATAATACAAAGGTTAGGAGAATTGGAGTTCAAATAAGTTACCTAGTAGAAAATGGATTTCCTAATAATTTCACTCTCCTAGTTGAAAAACAACTAATTTCTTGGATTTTTTTTCTATAATGTGATATCAAGACTTTGGTAATTTTTTTTAAAATATATCTTTTTTATTTTATTTGTGTAATTTACTACAAAATCATTTTGTTTGAACTTCTCACAACAAAATGTATCAAAAGAAGAAGAAAAGGAAAATAGAACAAGAAGAAGTAGAAATAGATATAAAGAACAAGAAAAGTTCAAGAAAGAAGAAAATAAAAAGAAAAGAGAAAGAGAAAGAGAAAGAACAAGAGTGATAGAGAGACAAGAGCAAGAGTTGTTAGGAAATGGTATCTCAACTATACATTTATTTAAGGTTACTATTTATAGCAAGTATTTAAGTATTCTTTTTTCTAAAATTTTATCTAGAGCTTTGGATGGGTTATATAAGGATGTCAATAAATTATTGTTGTAAGATCGTGCCTAGATTTGAAGATATTAAAGTTTTCAAATTTTGAATTTGTTAAAGAAATTTTACAAAGTCAATTTTGAAGCTCTCGGAGGTTTCCAAATTGTGAAAAGGTGTATATAAATAGATTAGAGGGTTATAGCGTAATAGAGTATACTGTGATATTTTAGACACTTCAAACATAATCAAACACCTACTTTAAAAGTTATGACACATTGAAGTTGTGTCTATTGGAATAGGAATGCAAAAATGTGGTTAACACATAAATTCTTTGTAAAGAGTTACTCTTCTTGATGTATGTTTTAACACATCATTTGTCATTTTTGATTGGAGATAGATGGGTCTTGCCTTTCAAGTAGTTTTTAAACCATGGTTTTGAAATGTTTTTTTATCATTTTATGTATTATATATCCCATATATTAAGTGTTTGAGATAAAGGTTTTGCGTAAAAGTATAATAGTTTTTGAGATACCTCTAAATCTCTAGTTGGTGAAATATGTGTGAAAGTCTTTCTTTGCAAGTGTGTTATGATCTATTTTTCATTCTAAGTAAGTATTGGACAACTATAAGGTGTAGGGTTTTCTATCAAAAGGGTGTTTGCTATTAATATCAATGTGTTATGATATACGTGTTATTTATGTTTATTTTTATAAAGTTTTTATAACTATTGTGAAGATGTGAGAAAAGCATTATGTAACCCTTATCTAAGAATTAGTGTGGGAAGTTGTTCCACTAATTATTTCCTTCCAAGAACAAGAACAAGAGAAAGAGAAAGGATAAGGACAAGATGAACAAGAAGTAAAAGAAGAAGATAAATCATAAGAAAATAAAAGACAAATACAAATATTAAAAAAAGTTACTTTTGGGGAAAATGTTTTTCAAAAGAGGGAGGAGATTATATGCTCCTATCCCTATAACCTATATGGTTTTATGAAAAGCCTACTTGTGGCTACCTCGATTCTTTAATAAGTTACTCTAGTGCCTAAAAGATATGCCCATTCTTTTATATTTTGACAAAAGTGACACAATGTTTTTCTTAGGAGTTTTACCACCTTACATCATATCTTCTTCTTTTATTCGCATAATTTTTAGGACTCTTTTTATTATAGTCATTGGCATTACTTCTATCAATTTGATGATTAAAGATGTGTCAGGTTCTTTGTTTTATAACTAAATGAGGAGGAAGATATCCATAAATCTCAAGGAAATCTACTTATTCATGGAAGGTGTAAAGAAAAATGCAAGAAGAATGAGAAGTATAATAATTCCAGATCTAGAAGAGATCCAAGTCATGTGAAAAGTCTAACGTTATTTGTTGGAATCATAGTAAGCCTAGACAAATCCGCAGGGACTGCATAAAAGAAAAGTAATAAATTTTATCTTATTTTATTTCTTAGTCTAAGGAGGAAGATTGGGATCCATTTGTTGCAGATTCAATTGCTCATGAATGATACATGGTTAATTGAATCAAATGAATCTTTTCATATCACCTCTAATGAATATGAAATATTTGATAGAGGTAAGACTCTAGAAGGATGGTAGTAAAATGTAGACTTTAGAAAGTGGCCTAGAATAAGTTGGATAAATGGGTCTTTCACAAGTAAAAACAATTGTGTAGTATAATCTATAAGTAACAAGGGTTGGTTATTGGACCAGGCCTAAGAAACAAAATACCCAATGGTTGGAGGTCTACTAGAAGGGGTCTGGTAGAAAACCTTAACTGACAGTATCTCACCTTTCCTCCAACCCCCAAATATTTCAAAGAAACCTAATGACCATGGGATTTCCACCTTATTAAAGTGAAGTACTTACTGAGTAACTTCAATGTATGATTCACATCCTTGCACCAATTGAGTAAAACTAATAGGTTGGCCTTCTAATAAGTGAAGGTTTCTAGTAAGGCAAGATCCTACAACAGAATGATAATTTCTGATCACCTCATCTGGGACGTCTTTGGTTTGATACTCAATATTAATACATAATAATAATTAATCTTTTTTTTTTTTAATATTGGGCTTCGACCCATTACCTATAAAAAAAGACATGAGGTGTCCAGTAAAGGCTTCAAGAACATTAACACATGTCAAGAATGTAGGGTTATAGGTGAAAACTTAGTAACTAAGCCCTTGAGTATTGATAACCCAAGTCTCAAAATACTAAGGAGCTCAAGTTCATTCCTTACACAATAGAATTAGATTGATCTCTAGCTTTAACCAACATGCTCCTTTATATAGCATGTTGATTTTCATACTTGATGTCAAACCCTAAGAAAAAGTACTCCTAGAAAGGCCTCTTACAAAAGGAGGAATGTTGTCATTTCTCTTTCACACAAGATGCAAAGAGGTAAGTGGAGAGGATACTTTCAATAAAAAACTTGTGTAGCACAAAATATGCAAGTGAATTAAATATGTAAGATAATCATTCATTAAAATTATGATGTGAACAAGTGTGAGATAATATAGAAACAAAGGAATGCAAGAAGTTGTGAGACTTGCAACCCAAAATATGTTCATTTTTTTGAGTACCTAAGTATATAAAAAATTAACCTATACCTAAAATTGACAAAATTTAGAATAGAAAAGTACATATGAGAAAGTCTTCTAATAAGACTGCTAGATTTGAACCTAAATTTGGATTCTGAAACTTGCAAAATCTAGAAAAGTGTGTATAGGTGGTTGTATAGTGGTTTACCTTAGCCAACCCCCTCCACCTCCACAAATAGTGGTTAAGAGATGTAGAAAGTGTAAAGTGCTCATATATCTAGATTGTATGTATAGAATGCAAAGGAGCTAGTAAAGTAAATATTAAGATCTAACCATAAAGATTAAAATCATAACATGAAAGTGCAATCAATATGTTCTTGAATGTATGTAAATTTGATCAAGTAAATATAAAGTAACAAGGCATAGACTGAAAAATAACAAGGAAATTATTCCAAGCCCCCAAGGACAAAAGTACTCCTATACATTTTTGCAATGCCTTTACAACTTCATGATGTAGAAAATGATGTCTTGAATTCTTTATTGAGATGTAGATACTTGATTAAAGTTCTTAAATAATCAACCATTTCTTTAGATGGATAACTCCAAACTAAGTGTTCCACCTTTCAATTGCTTGTTCTCAAATTGGAATGTTCATCTTGCTTGGTCATAATCCTTCATGTCAAAATAAAATAAATGATTCATTTTTATATTGATTTTAGACTCCAAATTTGTAAAGGTCATCCTTATTGGGTGAGAAAATGAAAACACCTTGCATTGGCCTAAAACCCACTGAAATTAAAGCCCTGAGGTATAGATAGAAAGTGGATTGACCTATATTGATATAGGTTAAAGGTGGTTTGAACTATACTTAAAAGGATTAGTTTTGAGGTGAAATTGGGAGGTTTAAGAAGTGTCAACTGGTTTAGGGAAAATTAGAAAAATGAGCAGGAAATTTGATCATAAATGTATCCAAATCTTGAAATTACAAGGATAGGACCCAAGTGGGAAATAAATTTTGTGATTGAGGAAAAATATAGAAGAACCCATATAAATTAGACCCTTCCTTGATATTTGCACAAGTTAGAGAGCTAAAAGTAGAGGAGGATGCATAGATATTAAATCCTAGAGGTAAATTGAATGAAATTGAATTAGATGTGAATTAAATGTAATTTTTAAGTGATATAATGTAAACATACTAAGGAGGGTACTAAAAAACCATTAAATGTAGAGCACACAAGTACTTACAATTAAAGAAGATATATTTAGCCCCCACTTTAGCAATATATAACACTACATATATCAGTAAGATAGAAATGGATATAACAAAGTCCACAACATGTAGATCCTACAAGAAACTGTTAGTAGCCACACCTTGAAAAAAAACATGTCAGTGATAATCATAAATCACCTAGGAATTACTAAGGAATACAGTGAAGTTCACAAGTAACTATGTGACCCCTATTGTGGCTTTCTATTTTAGGAAGGTGAAACATGGAATGATGTTTACTGCAATGAACTCTAAGTGCAAGGTGTTAACAAGGTGCAATTGTATTTCAAAATCATTAAAGATAAACTTGAAATAGTTCAAAGGAAATTAGGTAGCAAGGACATGAAATCATGATTCCAACTCCTATAATGGTGTGAAAATCATAGCTTCCTAGCTTAAGTTGTGATGATATGATTATAAGGAGGAACCAGTACAAAGAACTATTCACTAAAGTTAGATAGAAATAGAAAAAATATAACAAGCTTAAAAAGTGCATATAAACTAGTTATTATATTTTGAGAAGCTCATTTTTTATTCTTACCTTTGATGTTCTCTTGTAAAGAAGGAAGATGAGTTTGGGATAATCTGTTAAGGAAGGGGTTGTTGGAAGTCTAAATGGGAAACAAGATACTAAGAGGTGGGGGGGGGGGGAGTGAATCAAGATCTATAAAAAATTTCACTATTAAAAAAATTAACTATATTCACACCTAATCCATCTCATATCTTAGATCTCATACCATATGAACATAAACTTGTAATGCTGAAATGAAATCTAGGCATAACATCCATGAAAACATAAACTCATAACAAAAAGATTTTGGTAATGCCAAAACACTTCAAGATGAAGGTAAAACTAGGGTGGGGATGAAACCCACAAATCTTACTACTGCAACAACAAAGTTTGCCTACTAGGGCTACAATTTGATCATATCTATTGATCTACCCTATGATGGGTTTGCTCTATTAAAATCTTTTAAGATTGTTAGGTCTTACCTTGATTAAAGGATTTTACACTTGCAATGAAGTAAGGACTCTTTTAGGAGATTTAAATAGGTTTGTTAGAACCACTTTGTTAAGAGATTTTCCCTGACTCAATCTTTCAAAACTAATTTAATACCTAATCATTTTGTTTTCTCTAAAAGCTATTTACATATCTTCTCTCTTCAATATCTCAAACTAATCTCCTTATCTGGTATGCTATATTTTTTTTCACTTTTAGGTTGCTATGTTTGATCTCCTTTTAGACTTAGCCTTCCTTGTTCTATTCTTAGCTTGTTCACTCCTTCGCTTCACCATTCATCATGCAATACGATTTAGGGTTAGAATCCTTTCTTAAATAGATAATCACAAAAAGTTATAGATCTTAATCAATGATCTATATTTCATCCTTTTGTCATTTTACCCCTTTGATCTTCTGATTGTTTAATTTTCTTTTCTTGGGATTAATGTCTTTTGCCAAAATGTGTAATCTTCTCCGTAACTATCTCTACAATCTTTCAATGTTGTGTAGAAGTCAACTAAAATGATTTACCTAAGTATTTGTGCAATTACAAACTCATATGTCAAAACTAGTTTACTTGACAATTGAATGTTCTAACGCTTAGGTCGTAACTAACATTCATGTTGTCACTCGACTTCTATATGCTCAACATAAACTGAATCACTTGGTATTAACTAACTGTGCATATGCTTGGTCTCTTCTATTTTACTTAGCATGTATGCTGACTTAGTCTCTACTGGTGTGATTGACAACCTTTGACTTACTCAACATATGATAAAATATAAACAAGTCCTTTGTAGATTGACCTTCTCTAGATGGTTTAGTCACAGTGATGACCATCCAATGTTGCCTTGGAAATGACTAAGTGTTAGACACTAATAGTCAACTTGGGCTTAGAGATCAACATAAGCTATTAGAGCAAACAAGACTGGAGGTTCTATGGAGATTATTTATAGATGAGATACCTCTAGAGGTATATCTCTATCCTCATGTGTTTCCATATCTCTAGCATTCTTGTCCTTTCACTATAAGTGTAGGATGTTGATCATAGTTGTGTTACTATGTTGTTTCAAATTAGAATCCTAGGATTTCAACCCATACCCTAGAATTCAACCCATACGTAGGATGTCAACCTAAGAAATTCAACCTATACCAAGGAAGTTAACCTATGTAGTGCCTCTCCCATTTGATTTATGTAAGTCATCCTGAGGGGTGCAACCTTGATGATCTTGCCTTGTGAGCAATCATGATTGGGACCCATGAGTGGTCTATGCCCTTGGTGTGATTGAATTTATGTTATAGATTTAGTAGATTATTTATGCTTATGCTTGATTGATGAGATTATGGTTCAGGATTGTCAATGGATATTGTTAGATATATTATGACGTGCTTATGGTACAAATATTTACATCATTCTTGTAGTAAATTTTTATTATGGTGCAACCGAATGATTTAAATAGATTATTTTAATGAAATTGATTACATGATTTCATGCACTATTGCTTTGACTATACTATTATCATGTATCTACACTTGATCAAGTTGTTTATTATGCAGGACTTATATCCTTGATAGTGACACATGGAGTTAGTGATTTGACTATTCATAGTGAGCCAATGTTGTCCCTGTATGACTGACGTATCTGTGATAATTAAAAAATAAACCCTCCAGTTAAAAGGTATTATTTGGATTCATTATGCATTTGTAATTAGGCCCGTGATTGCGTCTATGCATTTAGGAATCTGTAGTGATTGCAAAAGTTGTTAAAATATTGTGATTTAATTATTTAAAAAGAATTTTATATTTGATTTAAATTAATTTCTTTCACTGACTAATTTGTTGTAGCTGAATTCTAAGCAATTAGAATTGGAAGTTTTATTTGGGTTAAGGGGAGCTAACTATATTATTTAATTTAAATAATCTAATTTATATGTCACTTTGTAAAAGTGCATATATTAGCTAAAAGTGAGTTTATTCTCACTTCTCACTTTTCAAATCTAGGATTTTGGAGCAAATCCTCTTGTGAGCATTTGGAAATTTGTTAGTAGGGTGAATTGTGCTTGTGGCATCATCATGAGAATAGGCTCACTGGATTCAGAGAGGGAAACTCTTGTATTGCCAAGTGTTTCATAGACTTTGGTGCCTCCATTATTTTATGGCATCAGTTCTCATTTCTACCCTATTGGTTGTGTGGTAGGGCTTTTCCATTTTAATAGTTTTTGTATGTTTCAGCTTTTGTTTTTTATTGCTTTAGAGTCAAAGGTTGAGAACTAGTGTTCCCTTCCATTTTTTATGTTTATTTAGCTCGGTTGGGCTGGTGAGAAATTTGGGGTTTGTAGCTTTGAAATTTGGAAGTTTTGAGTCGTTATGCTGGTCATTTTTTCATACAATATTGGAACTCAATTTTTATTTTATTTTTTAGAGTTTGGTAACCATTTAGGAAATAAGTTTTAATTTCATCAATTTTTGAGAAATTTTTACATCACCTCGTTTTGTGTGCCACATAGTTTTCTTGGGTATTTCTTGGCACTTATTTTTTCATGTATTTAAAATATATATTATATTTCCAATCCAACCATACTTTTACTGTACCATCATTGGGATTCATTTAGAATCCATACTCTTGGATCTAGGCTAGTTTAGTGAGTTCCTGATGCTTGGTGATTTGTTGCCTTATTGGGATTCATGTTGAATCCATACTCCCAAATATAGGTTGGTTGAGTGAGTTTTTTATTCTTGTATCATTTCTTACATTTCTCATATCCAACCCTTGCATTGGTATTACTTGATTATTTCGTGCAGTTGGTTGTGCCTGCACATAAGCACATGCATGTGCGTATGACGAGATCTTCCAAGACACAAACTCCTAAATATAGGTCAATTGAGGGATTGTTCATTTGGGGGTTGCATTGGGAACTTGCATTGCCTTTGGGCACACATTGTGTGATGAACATGGGTATGTGGGGTAGACGTGTGGAGTGGCTTCTCTCATGTACCCTAGTGTATATTCTGAAAATGTAGTGTGAAGAAGTTATAACAAGTGATAACTAAATTAATAAATGGATAAAAAATTTAATGATAACATAAGAGAACACTTGTGCAATTAATACAAGGGTGTGTGCATGCATGGCTAATATGAGGACATAGTGTGATGATTTCTTGAGGCATTCATTCTACACTAGTGTGATAGTTTCTCTAATGATTTGATCCACACTAGATACATCCTATGCTTCCTGATGCCAAGTGACTTACACTCCACTAGAGTCCCTACACATTTATCTTTAGTGGGTTTAAAAAATGACCTTATGTATTGTATTGTCTTATGTTGGTACCATACTTGATTGGTGTGTGTGTTACCCATGGAAAATTATCTTATGTGATTATGGTCAGGGCATTATCTCCATGAGCACGACGGGCTGGGCCTGTGGGTACCACATGGTTGGGAGGCATGGCTACCTATATCACTGTTGCTGATCAATGCACAAGGATAGTCTACTTCTAATTGAGGTTGGTGTTGGATGTTCACTTGGTACTTTGGTTTATCTAGAGTATATTTCCTTGTGATTTATGCTTTACCTTGGATGCATTTGAGATCATGTTTACATATTTTTTAGTATGTTGGTTGATGCATTCTTTTATCAAGATGTTGCATCTTATTGCTTAGTAGATATTTCTTATTATTGCTTTAGATTAGCAATGCTATTGGTGGATTAGAATGATAGATGTTTCTTGTTTTATGTGATGTTATTGGATGGTTTATTGATGAGAAAGATTTTATGAGGCAACTCCAAAGATCTTGTTGGGAAAATGAGAGTTCATACTTGGGTTATGGTTAGGATCTTCAAGGTTTCATGATGCCATTAAGGTTGGGAGGAAACAAGCATAATTGATTTTATTTGGTTGATCACATGTGTGTCCTTTCCTTTTCACTGTGATGTTTCCTTTGTTCATATTTTTCTTATGACGTTATGGTTTAGATAGATAGATGTTTTTACTTCTATGTTCTAGTATATTAAGTTGATTTGATCTGCTGGATATGCTTTTGAGTATTTATTCCTCAACTATGGTGGTTTTGATACTCCCCAGTTTGGAGGTTCTAACCCTACTTTTCCTTATGAGTCAATCAATTATCCTTGTAAGTATCTTGGGTGATTGTTTGCAAGTTTTGTATGATGTTTTCATTGTATCGTATTGTTCCTTTGTAGAGATACTGGACAAGTATCGTATTGGATCTTGAATATTATCGTATAATACTAGACAAGTATTGTATTGTTACCATGTAGATTATCATACAATGTTGGATGGGTATCATACCAACATTATGAAGTCTACGGTTTGGTAGTAGTAGGAAGTATCATACTAGGTCTATTGGAAGAGTTGTTTGACCAAATAGCAAGTACTTCTAGACTTTTTTGATGTGTTCTAAAAGGTAATTTGGATACCCTTGACCATTTATTTATGAAAGGTATAAAATAAACCATTTAAGTATGATTTTTTTCTTATACTTAAGATATATTTTATATATACAATGAATCTTTTTAGATAGATTCCATCTCTCCAGGAGTTAGGATAAAGATTCCAACTTTCTAAAGTTGACAAGATTTTAGACTTAGCCAAATTTAAGGGTTAAACATTTCACTTTCAACATGGTGTCTAGTATTTTATCAAATGGATTTTCCATAGAACTGAAGAGTTATAGAATAGGCTACAGGGTCTAGAAAGGAAGGAAGGGGATGATGGGCCTGACAGAATTAACATTTGGGAAACTAGGGTTATTGAGTTGGATAAGAAATTAGACAATATGGAGAGAACTCTTCATATTTTTTCTAACTAGAGCCTTAATATTACCAAAGGCTTAAATGTTAATATCAAACAAATGCAAGTGATGATGGAGGTTAACACAGGTGGGAAAGTTGACATAGACAATGAGAAAAATAGGGTTTCTAAAGAGGATGTCAACCCCTAGGATGAAAGCCCAAGCAATAAAGAGAGATCCAAAAAGAGGAAGAGGGAAAGGGAGGACAATCCTGATGACAAGCAGCTGATTATTGAAGTAGTAGAGACCATGGAAAAGTTAGAGCTCAAGACAACTGAGTTGGTCAAAGATACGGTACCCTAATCTATTCTCCTAGCTTTTCTATTTTTTCCCCTTGGTTTTTAGTTTGGTTGGGCTTGCCTACTCCTTTAGAGGTTGTTTTTTCTTAGGATTGGTTTGTGGCCTTCCTTGGCCTATTTTTGTTGTTGTTCTACTTTATGCTTTGGACTTCAATTCAGTCTTATTTTGTTTACTATGGGGTTTCAAGCACCTGTTAAAAATTATTTTACTTAATAAAAAAACATGGTGTCTAGTAGATGAGTGGTTGTAACTTGGAGCCATCATCTTGTACATGACTGTTTGAGGGCCTCTACTTACTATTCTTGATTATGATATGGTTAGTTGGAAATGGACATGTATGCTTAACCATGTTAGGAAATTTTTCCATGGGCTTAAAAAAAACATGTTCTTTGGGATTGATAGTTTAGTATTCCCCTCTAGGGATCTGTGGATACTATCTAGATCTCCTTTGAGTATTCTCATGATTCATGTGATCTTTGATTCTAAGTTAGCATTTAGTGCTTGAGGATCTTTGGAAGTGTTTGTAAGACTTCCAGTAATGTAGGTGAACATGTGAGTTTATCCATGTTCCCTATTTTATTATCTTGAATATATGTTTCATTCTTGCACTTAGTTACTTTGTGTTGTTGTTAAGTAACTTACCTTTTTTTTAAAATATTATTCAGTGCATGTTTTATCCTTGTGTTCCAAGGATCTTTGGGTGGGGCATTACAACCTATACCTAGGAGGTCAGCTTGCACCTGAGTATTTCTAATTTTTTCTATAGTTGATAGATCTAGATTAATCTAGACGATGTACTGATAAAATTTGGTTGGTGTGTGGTTGGAGGGCTAGTGATGCTTCAAGAACATTATTATTTGAGGATAATCTTGTTTATTAGGTCTCATTTCACATTGATACAAACATAGGATATTTAGTTACTAAGATATGTTAGACTATATTGTGTATACAATCTTCCCAAATTTTAATTTTACCATACCACATTGATGGCCTTGATGAAGAGATGGAATGAGGACATGTGTACATTCCATCTATCTTCTAGTGAGATGATAGTCACTCTAGATTATGTATACATGATTATGAGACTACTTGTTTGAGGATGGATGGTGAGGTTCCATAATTCAAGAGATGATATAGATGTGGATAAAGACTAGAAGAATTGTTATAGTCAAACTCATATTTATACCAATAGAGATCAACTTAAGTTTAAGGTCATAGTGCATTATATCTATAGTAGTGGATCCTAATATAAAGGCTACTATATTTTCTACAGCATTTACACATACACTATGAAGGATGGAGCAACACTAGGTAGTGTGTTCATGGGAGGAGTCTTGTAGCCCACCTCTAGGAGCTCAACAAATTTGTGAGATACAAGAGGTAGATCCTTGACATGTGCACACTATCATAGATCTAGATGTTTGAACACATCACATGTACTAGGCAAATAGGAAATCCAATAGACAAAGATGATACTATTCCAAAACCATTTTACTAGTCATTGATTAGGATGTGGGAGTTTAGAGATCTACTACATCAAAGGGTCACTTCAATTGGTTAATAAGAACCACAATCATATGGAGATCATACAGATGCATACCATCTTGTAGAGGTATTGATATAAATACGAGGTGTATGAAAGACATATATATTTAGAAGGGATTCACAACTACATAGTAATGTCTTATTCTTTTGATATAGTTCAATGTGGCAGTTTTAACTGATATAGACTCTTCTAGTACGAGTGACATTTTTATTTTTTCTCATGGATAAAGATACATAGAGAGGATTGGTATAATAACATGACCTAATATGGATGTTGTAGAGAAGATAGATTTAGAGGGAGACCGGGATACTGAGGTAGCTACTATAGCGAGTGATGCAAACGTCACTAGAGACTATCTTAGATACCTAAGTGTGGAGGGAATCAACCATCTTCCCAATAGACTACCCTACCATAGATCTAGGACCATTATTTAGAGAACCATGTGGAATAGCCAAGGATGAGGATGGTGATGATGACGATCAAGGAGAGGAGGAAAAAGAGTATGAGGAAGTGAGAGACATGTTGGAGGTAGAACCCATAAAAGATGACTATGGTGAAATAATGGAGGAGCTTAAAAACATAATAAAGTCTACCCCTCTATAAAGATAACCAGTAATAGCCTCTTTACAGATGACTAATATAAGAGATTTCATACATTGAGAGCATGGGGAGTCTAGTCAATCCATGCCCCCAACAACATCCTAGGGGAAATCCCTAATGTTTCCAACTATTATCTACCCCAAGTTGTCAAGAGGGGGATCCAAGTATAGATAGAAATAATTATTTGAGTTTAATATATATATATATATATATATATATATATGTATATATGTATGTATGTATGTATGTATGTATGTTATATTATTAATAGTATGCATTTTTCAGTTGGGGTTAAGGGGTGGAGACACATTGTGAGCGATGTCATGAGTGATATCACCATAGCATTTATGATAGCTTCATCATCCTAGGTTAAATATGAGCCATGTTGAGATCTTGGACGATAAAAGTATCTATTTACATTCATGTAGGTAGATCAATAGTTTTTGAGAGAAGGTAGAGACCAAATCAATCAATAATTAAGAGAGGCCTAGCATGACCTTCAAGAGATACAAGGGAGACAAAGTCAACACCCATCTAGGAGCTATACCCCAAAACCTTGACTTTCTATAGACCATTTGACACATTATGCCCATCTTCTTCTCATTGAAGACTTGAGAGATATGTGAGTCACTATCCTATGAAGGAGGAGTGCTATAATGTAGAGATGATGTATTTTTGAGACATATAGGGCACATTTTGCATAGTGTTGACTTTGTACCAAATATTTTGAGATATATGGATTGATGAGCTTTTTTTTATACTAACTTATCTCTATGATCGATCTTGTGTAACTAATAGCATAGAGACTAGGTGATACACAAGTGATATTTATGTACATGGAAGAACATTTAGCTTACCTAGATATAATAACTTAACATTAATCCATAACAAAATGTTGATGGAAAGAAAGTACGCAAGTATCCTCTAGGTAATATCCTAACCATGAATGGTTAAAATATGACACCATGTTAAATACCACTATATATATATATATATATATATATATTTGTAAATAATGAAGTGTGAAGTGCAATAACACAAAATGCTCTAAATATAATGAAAATACAAGCACATTCAAATATAAATTGTTAGATTGTGGTGACTGATCAGGAAAGTACTGTACATACTTCATAAATAGTGGGGTTCGGGGCATCGCCCCGAAAAATTTTTTTTTTGGAAGTAGCCGACATCGACATGGTAGCCGACATATTATGGCCGACATATGGCCGACATGTTATAACCCTAAAGCGGTTTAATACTTGTATAAAAAGGGCTTAGGGTTGGGTATTTTTTGATAGGTGGTGATACGAAATTGGTTCTTGCGGCGGTATTGAGCTGTAAGGGATTACGGATTGTAATCAGGTTGTAATCACTGGATTGTAATAAGATCGGACTTGCTGTTTGGTGGACGTAGCCCAGGGATTGGGTGAACCACGTTAAATCTTGGTGCTTTGTGTTCATTTCTGTGTGTTCTATTATTTTCTGTTATTGGTTATATTTGCATGTAATTTTATTTCTGTCCGTGGTTTATCCTAACAAGTGGTATCAGAGCCTAGTTGTTTCTCAGTTATCCTCTGCAGGAAAGTCTCACGGTTAAGTGGGAGTCTCACGGTTGAGTGGGAGCAATGGCAGATGATGGTAAGCTGAGGGTTGATAGGTTTAATGGGCAGAACTTCCAGTTATGGAAGATGCAAATGGAAGACTATTTATATCAGAAGGATTTGTGGAAGCCGTTGGAAGGAAAAGCCAAGAATCAGGGAACTATGTCAGAGGCTGAATGGGATCTTTTGGACAGGAAGGCACTTGGAAGCATTCGGTTATGCTTGGCACCATCGGTGGCATTTAATATTACAAAAGCAAAGACGACAGAAGATTTGATGAAAACCCTAGCGACACTGTATGAAAAGCCCTCCGCTTCAAATAAGGTATTTCTCATGAAGCGTTTATTTAATATGAAAATGGCAGAAGGTGGATCTGTTGCAGATCATTTAAATGACTTTAATACTATTACTAGTCAATTATCTTCTGTGGGTATCAATTTTGATGAAGAAATTAGGGCTCTCTTGATTTTGTGTTCTTTGCCTGAAAGCTGGAATGGCTTGGTAATGGCGGTGAGTAATTCTGTTCCTGGATCTAGTACCCTAAAATATGATGATGTGATCGGTGTTATTTTAAGTGAGGAAACTCGTAGAAAATCCTCAGGTGGATCTACATCAGGAAGTGCTTTAAATGCACAAAGCAGGGGCAGAACGACTGAAAGAGGAAGTAACTCTGGAAATCGTGGGAAATCAAGAGGAAAGTCAAAGGGGAGGAGGTCTCAATCAAGAGGACCAAATGATTGCTGGTACTGTGGGAAACCAGGGCACAAAAAGAAAGATTGCTGGACTCGAAAGAAAAATGAAGGAGATAAATCAGATGGAGACAAAGAGGCAAATGTGGTAAGTAATAAATCCGAAGAGGATGCTTTGCTTCTGTCTTTAGAGAGTGTTGATGATTCATGGGTTTTAGATTCTGGTGCTTCTTTTCATGCTACACCTCATAGAGGTTATTTCATTGATTATGTCCAAGGGGATTTTGGGCTTGTTTATTTGGGGGATAATGAACCCTGTCAGATTGTTGGAAAGGGAAAAATTAAGATTAAGTTGCAGAATGGGAATCATTGGCTACTACATGAGGTAAGACATGTTCCAAAACTAAGTAGAAATTTAATTTCAGCAGGGCAACTCGGTGATGAGGGTTGTGTAGTTACTTTTAATGATAAAAATTGGAAGGTTTCAAAAGGTTCCCTTGTAGTAGCAAGAGGTGTGAAAGTAGGCACCTTATATCTTTGTACAGGTCATATTGTTCCTTCTACTTTGATTGTTTCAGAGAAAAATGAATATTCAGGAACAATTACTGCAGATGAGCAGGGAGAACAAATAGCTGCTGTGGATTCTGATACAGCGCTGTGGCACAATAGACTTGGGCACATGAGTGAGAAAGGTATGAAAGTACTTCATTCAAGGAAAGTTTTACCAGGTCTAAAATGTGTGAATATGGATTTCTGTGAAAGTTGTGTGTATGGAAAACAAAAGAGAGTGAGTTTTGTAAAGACAGGGAAGGAAAACAAAAAGGAGAAATTAGAGCTTGTGCATACAGATGTATGGGGACCGGCTCAGGTATCTTCCCTTGGTGGCTCTCATTATTATGTTACATTTATTGATGATGCAACTAGAAAAGTATGGGTTTATTTCCTTAGACAGAAATCTGATGTATTTCAAACTTTTAAGAAATGGAAATGCTTGGTTGAAAATGAGACTGGTAAGAAACTAAAATGTCTCAGATCTGATAATGGTGGTGAGTATTGCAGTCATGAATTTGAAGATTATTGCTCCACTAATGGTATTCGTAGACAAAAAACTGTTCCAAGGACTCCACAGGAAAATGGAGTGGCTGAACGCATGAACAGGACTATAATGGAGCGCGCAAGGAGCATGAGGTTGCATGCTGGGTTGCCCTTACACATGTGGGCGGAGGCTGTCAATACTACAGTATATTTGATTAATAGAGGTCCCTCTACTCCTTTGGGCTGTGGTATTCCAGAGGAAGCATGGACTGGTAAGAAGGTGAGTTATTCTTTTCTCAAGACCTTCGGTTGTGAAGCTTTTGCTCATATAAACTCTGAAAATAGAACCAAGCTAGAAGCTAAATCAAAGAAATGTGTCTTTGTTGGATATGGCATTAATGAATTTGGTTATAGGCTTTGGGATTTTGAAAATCATAAAATTATAAGAAGTCGGGATGTCATATTCAATGAAAAAGTGTTGTACAAAGATCTGTTGCAGCAACATGAGAAGAAAGAAGATGATTATGTAGTGCTGGATGATACTCCAAAAGCTGATGTTCCAGCCATTCCTCATGATGTGCAACAACCGCAACAACAAATACCACATACACCAGTGAATGTTAGACGGTCAACAAGGCCAATTAGACCTCCACAAAGGTTTTCTCCCTCTTTATATTCTATTTTACTTACTGATGCTGGTGAACCTGAAAGTTATGATGAAGCTGTGCAGGTGGATACTAAGATTCAGTGGGAGTCTGCAATGAAAGATGAAATGGACTCTTTGCTGAAAAATAAGACATGGGATTTGTGCAAGTTGCCTGCAGGTAAAAAGGCTTTACAGAATAAATGGGTTTACAGGTTGAAAGAAGAGGAAGGAGGTAAGAAAAGATTTAAGGCCAGGTTAGTTGTAAAAGGATTTGCACAGAAAAAAGGAATTGATTTTGATGAAATATTTTCTCCTGTTGTTAAAATGACTTCTATTCGTACTGTTTTAAGTCTTGTGGCTACTGAAGATTTGCATTTAGAGCAGATGGATGTTAAAACAGCCTTTCTTCATGGTGATTTGGATGAAGAAATATATATGGCTCAGCCACAGGGTTTTGAGGTCAAAGGTAAGGAGAACTTAGTGTGCAAATTGAAGAAAAGTTTATATGGCCTGAAACAAGCACCTCGGCAATGGTATCTGAAATTTGACAGTTTTATGCATGAGCATGGATATAACAGGTGTCATTCAGATTACTGTGTTTATTTTAAGAGGTTGGATGATGATAGCTATATTATTTTATGTCTATATGTTGATGATATGCTTATAGCTGGGTCTAACATGGATCATATTAAGGGGCTGAAACGCCAATTAGCACATGCATTTGCTATGAAGGATTTGGGGGCAGCAAAACAAATCCTTGGTATGAAGATTTGCAGAGATAGGAAGAAAAAAACATTGACGCTATCTCAAGCTGATTATGTTGAGAAGGTGTTGCAACGTTTCTCTATGGAGAATGCTAAAGCTGTCAGCACACCTTTACCTGGTCATTTGAAATTGACTAAGGAGATGTGTCCCAAGACACAAGAAGAGGAGGATAAGATGTCCAAGGTACCCTATGCTTCAGCTGTAGGAAGTTTGATGTATGCTATCGAAAAATTTTTTTTTTGGAAGTAGCCGACATCGACATGGTAGCCGACATATTATGGCCGACATATGGCCGACATGTTATAACCCTAAAGCGGTTTAATACTTGTATAAAAAGGGCTTAGGGTTGGGTATTTTTTGATAGGTGGTGATACGAAATTGGTTCTTGCGGCGGTATTGAGCTGTAAGGGATTACGGATTGTAATCAGGTTGTAATCACTGGATTGTAATAAGATCGGACTTGCTGTTTGGTGGACGTAGCCCAGGGATTGGGTGAACCACGTTAAATCTTGGTGCTTTGTGTTCATTTCTGTGTGTTCTATTATTTTCTGTTATTGGTTATATTTGCATGTAATTTTATTTCTGTCCGTGGTTTATCCTAACAAGAAGTAGAGAGAGAGAGAGAGAGAGAGAGAGAGAGAGAGAGAGAGAGAGAGAGAGAGAGAGAGAGAGAGAGAGAGAGAGAGAGAGAGAGAGAGAGAGAGGATTTATAACATTTATAGGATCCATAGTGGCATACCAACCATATTAGCCAATTTATATTCACAAGAGCTATAAACTTTTGTGATGATATATGGACCAAGCCAATTAGGACTAAACTTTCCCTTTTCACCAAGTGCATCATTGATATTTTGTGGATTCTCATAACGAACCGAGTCTCCAAATGAAAATGAAGGTTTAATCACTTTATTGTTGTATTATTCCTCAATATATTTAGGATATGCTTTTATATGTTCAAGTGAATTAATGCAATGTTCATATAAAATTTTAAGTTATTGTAGATGTAGTTCTCTGGAAGTACCATTAAAGGAATATCTTAATGAGGGAAGCTCTAACTTTAAAGACATAATTTTTAGTGAATTTTTTTATACCTAAATTTCAAATATTCAAATGACTCCATGACCCTAGAAAATGTAACATAATAGTTGCAACAAACATATGGGAGGCCCAATTACACCAAACCTATATCTAAATTTTAGAGGTACAACTTCCTCATGTAAGATATGCAATGATTATAAAATCCATATGATTTTAACCAAAAAGAAAAGGAACAAATGATCATGTATGTAAAGAAAATAAACTATACTACTAGTGAAATAAATGATCAATACAAATGAAACAAAGTTCATATATAAGGCATTCCATAGTACGAACTAGGGAAGTAAACCTTGTAACACTGATAGACATGTTATTATAAAATAACATAACACATAACTTTGAAAATATTCTCAAAGTAACTCACAAAAAAGCATAGAAACAAAGACCCAAATAATGGCAGTGCAAGATTTTGGTATGCATTCATATCAAAAGCATAACCGAACATATTCTTTTACATAACAAATAAAAAAAACAAAATTATTTCTCTCTTCTCATATTCATTTTTCTCCTACTATTTAAAAATACATCCTTTATATAACACTAACTGCCTATTTCCATGATGGTAGTTACAAAAAGAAACTAGAAATGCTTCAAATTCCATTATCAAGAAAGGTAACAACTTATTTTCCATTTTGTTATGCTTCTTCATTTTCTCCATCTTCTTCTATGTCCACATGCAACAATTTGAGGAGGTCCACCATGAAGTTCAAAACTCTTCTTTCTTCTACCTTGGCTAGGATAAAACCAAAGTTTGCACAGTCCCCCCACCAACTAAAAAACATCACTTTCATATTGGGAGTGAGTAGTTCTCAAATACCATGTGGTAGTTAACATGTTGGAAATAATTTTTATTTGCTCCATTTTGGCCTCTCTAAGGTCATACCGAAGCATTGGTTTGGGCTATTCATTATTATATCCTTTTGAGAGAAGAATTCCTATCTTGGCACTTGAGGAATAATAGTTGGCATAGCTTGCAAGATGGTGATTAGTGAATAAGGTGGAAAATATACGAGCATGTACTTTATTTATGACATCTCAACCCAACTTATTAATGAGGGTGGTGCATGAGAGATTCAAATGCTATACTTTTTCATGAGAAGACTTGTTTTCACCAAGTTCAAAAAAAATCCCATTGGAGAGATTATGCCAGGATCACTTCATTTAATGCAAAAGTAGTATTATGATGACCACACCTTGAGAAACTCATCCTCAGATAGGTGCTTACACCTTGAAGCTTCAAGGCTTTAGTAATAAGTTATCAAGTTGTGAAAGTGGGCAACTGGGAAACAATGTCACTAGGTCACGGGAACACTAAAGCATTGAAAGCATATTTGCAGCTTGTAGGTTTTATGAAATTTACAATGAGGTGACATCATGGATTAGGATTTGGGGATACAACAAGTAAATGACATCAGACCCACAAAATGGTAATTTTAAAAGAGGGAGAGAGGGGTGCATGCACCATGGATAATAGTGGCTTTGAATGGGGATAATGATTGAAAAGAATGAAGAGAACCCTAAACTGAAAGGAAAAAAAATTAGTGTCTTATGTAATGGACATAGAGTCAGAGAAGGGAAGTATGACTAAAGGGAAAGGTAATAAAGCACATGACAGAAACCCAAAGAACACAATGAAAGGGTGTATATACAAAATTTATAGAGAGATAAAAAGAGAGAGTTACCCTCATGCAAAATCATTCACCAGTTGTGAGAAAAGTGACCCCTTCCTCCATTAGGGCAAATATTCATGTTGTTTATTCACTTTAGAGATCAATTTGATATCCTTTGAGTTGTCAGGTTAAACAATTTTTTTTGGAGGGCCTTTAATTGTCTACGTCCACTTTTTCCTACGAAAATGCAGCTCACAAATGAGCATGAATCAATCATTCCTCGGAGGAGAGAACTTCTTTCCTTAGATAAAATAGGCTCCTAAAAACATGAAATCTTACTAATTGCAACTAGGTTGATAAGATTATCTTGAGTAATTCCAAAAAAAAATTGGAGGAAGCTTTGGTTCTTATGGGTCTCAATTCACCTTTCAATATCAAGACTAACCATTGAAATGCATATGCTACTTTCTACAAACATGGGGTCAAATCTCTCAAAAGAAGGATCATGTTGACCACTTTTCCTATTCCCTAAATAGAAATGTTCCTAAAAAGAGAAATTCATTTCCTAAATCTTTTGGATCTCTTCTTACAACTCTTCCTTTTATTGGTATTCAAGAGAGAGGAAGAGTGACATGCATTTGATTTTTCTACATGACTATAGGAAACCTCTGCTAAGGACTTGGGGTTTTGAGGCTTGAGGTTCTTTACATAGTAGAGCCTTTGCTTTAGGCATTTTAGGAGTGAAGCAAATTGTAGTCTTTAGAAGGCTAAACCTTAAGTTTCTCGTCCTTAGTTATGCTCTCTTTAAAGATGTTCGAACAAGATTGAAGCACCTTATCATGAATACTACTAATTTATTCTAAACATTGGGAGGCATGTTTGTGAAAAATCCACTTAGGATTAGTGTGAATGGTAGTCTTGAGAATAGAGTCTCCAACCCAAAAAAGTAGTACTAGGGGGAAGTGGGAAAAGAATACAAAACAAAAGATATTATTTGATTCCCAGTAGAGTTGCCAAAAATCTATTGGTGAATGTTTTGTTACCTCAATTTTAAAAATGAAAATGACTCCAAAAACCCAATAAAATGAAATGGAACACTCATAATATGTAGATGGAAGAATCAATTACACCAAAACCATCTCTAAATTTTAGAGGTACAACTCCCTCATGTAATTGATGTAGTGAAATAAAAATATGCATGATTTTAACAAGAAAGTGAAGGGACAAAAATAAAATAAACTATACTACCACTGAAATAAATGAATAATACAAATGAAATAAAGTTCATTTATATAAGGCATTATGTAGTATGAATAATGGAAATAAACCTTGTAAAGCTCGTAGATGTTATTAAAAGATAACATAACACATAAATTTGAACATTATCTAAAAAAAATTAAAAAATAAAACATTAAAACAGAGGCATAAAGAATGGTAGCACAAAATTTCAATGTGCATTCATATGAAAAGAAGAAAAGAACATAGCCTTTTGCATAACAAATAAAAACCCAAAATTATACCTTAGTTATAATATTTATATTTTCCCACTACTATTTACAAAAGATATCCTTTATATATCACTAAATACCTATTTCCACAATGATGGTTACAAAAAGAAATTGGAAATGGTTCAACTTTCATTATCAAGAAAGGAAACAACTTATATACTATATAACTCCACTTCCACATTTTCCCCATCTTCTTCTTCCATGTTTGCATGCAACAGGTTGAGGAGGTTCACCATGAAGTTCATACCTCTTTCTTCTTCTACCTAGGTGAAGAGAAAACTAAATTTCACATTATCTCTTTCCCCCTTCAGGTGAAAAATATCACTTTCATATTGGGAATGACTGATTCTCAAATCCCAGGTAGTAGTGAACATGCTAGAAATAGTGTTAAATTGCTCCATATTGACCTTTGTAAGGTCAGGTTGAAGTATTGGTTTATTACATCCTTATGGGAGAGAAATTCCCATATTAGCATTGAAGAAATTGTAATGAAAGATTATGACCAAAGAACAAGGTGTCCAATAAATGGTTATGGACTTTATTTGTAACAACTCCAATTATCTTATTAATGAGGGTGGCACATGAGATATTTAAATACTATACTTTGTCACCTCACGATAAGACTTATTTTCATCAAGTTCAAAAAACATATCCCATTGGAGAGATTTTGCCAAGATCACTTCATTTAATGAAAAAGTAACATCGTGATAATTGGACATTTAGAAACTTGTCATTGGGTAGCACTTACTTCTCGAAGCTTCAAAGATTTAGTTAGAAGTTATCAACTTGTGAAAGTGGGCAATTGGAAGACAATGTCATCGAGTCACAAGAATATCAAAGCATTGAAAACATAGTCGTGACTTGCAGGTTTTATGGAACTTGTGATGAGGTGACATTATGGGTTAGGATTTGAAAGAGATAACAATTGAGTGACATTAGACCCACAAAATGGGAATTTTTTTTTTGGCTAATGATAATGATGTCAACATCGTAGTGTAAATTATAAGAAGATGTTTGAGTGGTAGTGTAGACACTTGCTTAATAAGACCACAAATCATGTAGGCTAACTATGTACGTTGTCTTTAGCATATTTATTAACCTTGCTAATAGTTTATTTAATAACATTGTTGGATGCTTTGACTTGATCATTAGATTGATGATATTGGTGAGTAGAAAAGCATTGTTTGATATTTTATTTTTCCAAAAACTTGGTTACTTCCTTAGTTTAAAAGGAGTACCATTATTAGATATTGTCGTCGATGGAATCCTAAATTAAGCAATGATGTTTTCAATATTGAAATTATAAATGATAGTTGTCATAGTAAAGAAAAGAGGAAGTGCTTCAACATATTTAGTGAAGTAATCAGTAGTAGTGAGAATATAAACATGTCCCTAAGAAGAGGGAGGTGGTATTTTGCCAATAAGATCCAAATCCACTAGCTAAAGGGACATGAATCTACCTAAGAGCACATTTCATGTGCAGGAACATGGATAAACCTATTATGATGTTGACATTGCGGGCATTTTTTGACAAGGGCAAAATAATATTATTCTATAGTTTGTGAGTAATGTGCCATGTAGAGGAGCTTGTTAACTAAGGAATTTCCACCTAAATGAACACCATAAGATCTTGAATGAGCTTCTTTTAAAGAAACATGAATCTCAATTTTATTTAGGCATTGAAGTAAAAGACCATCATAGGAGTGCCCATAGAGAATGTCAACTAGGATAATGTATCTTGTATCAAGTTTATGAATTTGAGATGTAGTATTCCTTATTGTTGATTCAAGAAAAGTAACATCTTGTAAGTTATGAAATATAAGTGAATATCATTCATCTTAATGTAGTCTAAAACAAAAAAAACCTCAATGCTAGAACTTTTAGAAATATCAAGAGCGATAATACTATGCACGGTGAATTTATAGAGTTCAACATTATCCTCTAAAGAGATGAGATGTGCTACACTTGTCATAACATCTACATGTTGATTATCTCTTTGAGTAATGAAGAGATGGAATGAGAGACAAAATTAGAAAGAAAACTTAAATTCAAATCATGACATGGTATGAATTCAATATTCTTTCTCTAATAGGTTCCATCTATTTGTTGCATAGTTAATGGGTAGTCACCAAAGTTGTTGAGCTTCTTAATATTGAGGGAAAACCAATTTTAATCTTCAATAAAGCCTTCATATTCTATAATATTATTAGTACAGGGGAAATTAAGATGACATAATAAAGGAATATGTTGGAAAAATGGTCAGTGCTCCCCTTGGGGTTCATGATAAGGGGTTGATCACCTCTAGTGGATTATATAAGTCTAGTGGTTGTATCAATCATTGACATGTCAAACTTTTGGTGCAACAACAACCACATTTGTAACATGTGGTATGATTAGAGCTTGGTCACATGTTTGAATCTTCTTGGGTAACTTTGAGGGGAAGATTATTGGAAAAATGATCAATACTCTCCTTAGGATTCATGAAAAGGGACTAGCTACCTCCTACAACTTCTATAAGTCTAGTGGTTGTATCATGCATTGACAAGTTGATCTTTTGGCACAATGACAACCAAAATTGCAACAAAATAGGCCTCTTTAAGGGAGATACAATAATAAAAATGATACCATATCCAATTCTACATCAAGACTCATCAAAGTAAAATCCCCAAGTGTAATCAATGTCAATTGGTAATATAAATTCACTGGGAAAAGAAATAGAATTTGAAGTTCAAGCAAAGGAAGGAGCTTGAGTGAGATGATCAATCAAGTCTTTCCCATTAAGAGGTTTTTTAAGGAATACAATTTAAGTCAAACTCACTTAGAAGCATAAGCCATTTAGCTAAATGTTATAGAAAGTCAATTTTAGAGAAATAATGTTTCAAAGGATCAAATTTGACAATGATATCAATTTCAAAATTAAGAAGATAATGTCAATTTTTTTGACAAACAAAAACCAAAGTAACACATTGATTTTATATTGTATTATATCATGTTTCATAATCCACCATTGGTCTACTGATTTAATAAATTGGTTTCTCTTTTCCATCCTCATTATGTTGAGCCAAAAGAGTGTTCAAAGCCTTTGAGGAAGCTAGAGTCTACAAGAAGAAAGGTTTATCATATTGAGCAAATTGTACGATAGGAGAATTAACAATACAGTATTTGAACTATTCATATAATTGTTTACACTCCTTATTCTAAGAGAAATTAGTATATTTCTTTAACAAGGAAGTGAAAGGAGTCATACGATGTGACAAGTTAGATAGAAACCTACAAATTGTGATTTTTTTTAATTACTGAGATGCTTTTACAAGGAATGGCTACCAATCATTTACTAGAAACAACAATGGAATAACAGTATCTTGGTGTCTAATGACAGTGAACTAGATGGATGTTAATTGGTGATGATGGAATGTAGCAAGAGGCTTCAATAGTGGTCATACAATATTAGAGATAGGGTCGTACAATTTTTGGGGAATATGGGAGGGATAGCCAGGAGGTCATACGCTAGTGGAAGGACGGAGGTCATACGATCAAAGGGGAAGTCGTACGGTGAAGGGGAGGGTGATGTATAGTGGTGATGGGTAGATAGGAGTGTGTGTCATATGGTAGTTTGTACATGAGCAATGGTGGATAGTTTGTATAGTGCAAAGATCAAATAGGTAGTCATACAGAAGCAACAATGATGCAAATTTATACATGGAATGTATTCGAAAGTTAAGTGGGTTACATAGTGTGTAATGTGTGCTAGAGGATAACTCAGAATGTAAGGATGATTAATAGATGCTCCTCAATTTGAGTAAAGATTTGAAATACTAGAACTACAACATGATTGTGTATGGATGGTACAGTGTCATGAGGGATGAAAAGTATTATAGGTTACTTTGCCAATGATTTGGGTCATGCTTAGAGTTATTAGTACAAGTGATTGCATTTTCTAGAGAAACCAAAAAATTCTAGTACAAATATTGAAAACCAAATCACAGGTTTATGCAGATATAAGTATTTGCCAACAAAGATAGTATGTGGAATTGCCAGTTTTGAGAAAAGTAATACAATAATCAAATAGGGTGAGGGTTGAATCTCACTAAAACTAGAAAATGAAGTAGGGAAGACCTTTCACTTCCAAAATGGTGAACAATAGAGAATCCCAATAGGAATTCACAGTACAAAGAAATAATCCAAATCACATATCTATGACTACCTAAATGTTGTGCTCAAATACTTGTCAGGAAAAACCTTCCAAGGGTGTACAAAGATAGCCAACAACCAAACTTACCTATGGAAATAATTAAATTATAAATGGATCTATTGATCAAATAAATAAGATTGACAAATGAGTGTCAACACACATAATCTTTTTCACTATACATGCCGAGTACACAATGGAAGCCGAGCTAGAATTTCTTTATGTGTCGAGTTACAGATAGTGCCGAGCAAACTTAGTTACTGCTGAGCACAACACATTACAGTATATGTTGAGCAAAGCAAAAATTCAACAGGTTTCGAGTGAAATAGTAATCCTATACGAGCCGAGAAATGTAGAAAACTAACAGGTGCCGAGTAACGCAGAAACTATAGTAGATGTCGAGCAATCTAGAATAGATGGTGTCGAGTATCAGTATTACTTCATGTGTTGAGTAATGCAAGATCAACATAAAATTTTGTGCAATCGCAAGCCAAGATGTAAAATGGTTATGCATGACTCATTGACAGGATAAAAAGATAAGATCAAATCCTCACAACCACCTATGCAATCCTCATGCAACCAATCAGAAAATTGGAAACTGCATGCAGCCAATAGGTGAATTTCAAGGGTTTGAGTGGGAACATTTTATCCAAGGATGCATAACAAACCACTAATCCTTATAAGGGAGTCTTGATGCCATTGAACAGAGAAGTGAGAAGTATGAAAAGAAGAAGGAAAAGTAGAGCCTGTTATTGCAGAACATTGGTGTCAAAGATTAAGAGGAAAGGACATCATTTACACATCTAGTTGATCAGAATAGAACAAGGAACACAATCAATAGATCAAATCTAGCAGAGATCAAGGGATAAAAGAGCAGATCAAGAGCCTAAGATCAACATTAGAGATTGCATTAGTTCAGGTGTATTATTCTAATACTCTCTCACAATTGTATTAAGAATTTGGAAATCCTATTGAGTTAGGTAGGTTTAACAGCCTTATGTAAATCCTTTAACAGGGTGGCATTCTAAGTTGAATGTTCTTAAAGTCCTCTAACAAGGCACACTCCTAACAGGGTGTAGAAATCCTTTAACAGGGTCACATTTAACAGTGTGTTGTAGCCTTTAACAGGGCAAACCATCAAAAGTGTTTGAAATCAATTGTTGTAGTAATTTTGTGGGTATCATCCCCACCCCAATTTTACCTTCTTATTCCTGGAGGGTTTCTAGGTCACCAAAATCTTTAGTGTTATGTGGTGATGCATGTTTGTTTCTCATGATTGTTTAATGTTTATATGCATGCATGTTAATTTTAGTTATATGTTATTAAGGGTTTAAAAGTGGTTAAAAGGCCAGTACTTATGATTCACCCCCCCCCCCCCCCCACCTCAGAAGCATTCTTCTATTAAGACATTCCAACAATTGGTATCAAATCCAAGTTCTCTTAAGAAGAAGCCTAATAGCTTGGAGGAAAAGATCTGAAGATGGAAGTTTTCAAACTTGGAAAGATCATTGAAAACTGGGTGATAGATGTGCATCTCGCTCTACACAAGGTAGAAGAAATCCTTAAAAAGAAGGAAGGAAATAGCTATAGCCGAAAAAGATATTCGCTAGAAGGAGATTGACACCACACAAGTATTTGCCAAAGGAGATTCCAAAGAATTTAATGCAACAATAGCAGAACTGATGGAGAAAAATAGAGTTCAAATAGAAGAGATAAGAACTCTTAAGATGAAGCATGAATCATAGGCCATGATGCTATGTGAAATCACTAAACAAAAGAAAAGAGCAGTTGAGGATAGAATCATGATGGAAGATGACAAAAGATATCTTGCAAACAGACTTGAAGAAAAATGTACTGAATTAACAAGGATCTCAAACATGCAAATGGATACACTTGCCCAAATGATGAACCTTCATCATGAACTCAATATGAAAGATATTGAGATCTCTACTTTAAAGATGTAGAATGAACAACTGCAAAATGAATTAAATAGAGAAAAAGAAATAGCAGAGAATCTCAACAAGTCAAGTGAAACTATCAAGTACTTTGAACAGTTGTTGAAATCCCCAAGGTCAACCCATGATACATCAGGACTTGGATACTCCAGCACTGAAGTTGGGAAATCATCAAAGAATGTTGAGCAAAGAAGTGACAAAGGTAAGGATTCTAAACCCACTTGTCATTACTGTAATAAAAAGGGGCATACTGCTAATGTTTGCAGGAGTAGAAGGATCAATAAGCCAAACACACCCAAAAGCAAGGGTTATTGTCACAAGTGCAACATGCAAGGACATATGACACAAGACTATAGGTCTAAAGTCATAAGGACGCAAAGATTTGATGGACATTGCCACAATTGCAAGAAGTATGGACATAGAGCCTTTGAGTGTAGATCAAAGCCTATGTGGACACCAAATCAGCATGTCAGAAGGGACACCTATGTACACCATTACAAATGGGACTACAATACAAGGCAAAGCTGTCACTATTGTCAAGAGTATGGACATATACCCCAGAATTGCATAAGAACACATTTCAAGGGGAACTATAAAAGATGGTTGAACCAAAATACTTGCTTCAATTTCTTGAAAACTAGACATGTTAGCAGGAATTGTCCAACAAAGGCCAAGGCACCCAAGACTAAAGTAAATAAGGGAAAATAAAAGGTTGATGTGGAACACATCAGAATAGACATGAAGAATACATGGTAGAAAAAGGATGGACCAAGTACATCCAATGGAAGGGTCACTTCACCCACGAGGTCAAGTGATCATATCTCATCCAACTAATTGCAAGATGAGCCTATGGGGCTGATACATATAAGGATGTATCATACATCAGCCCTAAACTGTTATGAAGCACTGCAAAGTATAAATTTGCATGAGATAAGATGCTAAGACAAAACTTGAATGATGATGTTGAGTTGTCTTTGGTTGTCGAGTAAAATTATAGTGGTGGCCAAGTTATTAACAAAGTCAATAGATGCCAAGTGTGAATAAGCTGCCGAGTGGATGTCAAGTTGAAAAACCTTTGGAAGCTGAGTGATAGGTGAAGGTACAAAAATGCATTAAATGCAAAGTTTTTGAGCCGCTTAAAAGTAAAAATTGATCCATTTTTAAGCCATTCAAACGCAGAGCGATTACCAGGAGCACGACTGAGCAATTTTTGAGTATTCAACCAGCGATTCAACATCTACCCAAGTGATTTAAGCGTTTAACTAGGTATTTCCTTCAAGTGCTAAGTTTTACAGTTCATGAAGTTTACTTTAAATGTCAAACCCTAGTTCGATAAATAATGGCATCTAGTTCAAAGATGACCCAAGGAAAAAAGAGCCATGAGATTCAACTTGTCAGTAACGAGGTTAAATAACCTGAGTTTAGGCCCATCCCAGAAGTTGCATATAAAAATGATCCCACTAGTGCCCTATCTACCATCCCTGAAAAAGTTGTTATGGTTCAGGATGTGCGAAAGTGTTATAATTGCAAAATAGGAGCCATAGGAGACTTGGAAATCTTTAATGCCTTTGACAAACTCTATGATAATGGAATATTGAAGGATGAATTTTAAATCATAGAGAAGAAGGATTTAACCAAAGCCCTAGTTTTTCCAATCATATTCAAAATTGAGTGGATACGCATAACACTTAGCAGAATCCATGATGGAGCATTCTGGTTAGAGCAAGGACTAGTTAAAATAACCAAGAAAATGGTTCGTAGGGTTACATGATTTCCAACCCTAGATCTGCCCAAGACCTTTGAAGTTTAGCTTAGGATCCTTCCCATCAAAATGGTCAATGAGTCTCTTAGTGAACTCGACATAAGAGGTTACTTGGTCATGTCCAAGAGTGACCACTCCATGATGCCACCACTCATGTGCCACTCCTTCGAGATGAAGTGCTACGAATTTGATTGCTTCCTCTTTGGGCATTAGATTGAGTTGGAAATAGGTGTATGCCTTCAAAACCCATGATTGTTGTGTGATAATAGCTCGAGATCCATCAAATGATGATAAGTTTACCTTTATGATCTTTCTCTTGAGATCATAATTAAAATAACCACGATTTTTCCTACTAGAATATCTCATTCTTAGATCAACATAGTCTCTCTAAGATATATCACCTTCCATATTTGCATTCTTCCAATCTTCTCAAAGTTTTTCTTTCATTTTCTAAAAAGTGGGTTCTCTTTCTTTGCATGGTGCTTCCGTCCTTGGAAGGAAGATGGGTATCAAGGGTCGCGAGCAAGAGGGTTGAAAGTTTTCCCTTCTAGAAATTGAGTCATCACTATGCCCATTTTGTTCTCTTATTGTCTTTCCCTCGCATAATTTATGTAATGTTTCTTGCATCAGCCTTTGGGTTTTATTGATTTGTATTTGGTTTCTATTAAGCTCTCTTAAAAAGTTCATGAGTTCTATCATAGGATCATGATGATATGCCATTCTATCAATAGGGTTATTTTGCCTTCTCCTTCGAGTGTAAACTTGCATTCACTTCCACAAGCTGGCAGAATCAAAAGCTCTGATACCACTATGATGTTTCATTTATTATTGACATGCTTTTACAAGGAATGACTACCAATCATTTACTCGAAACAACAATGGAATAATGGTATGCTGGTGTATAACAACAATGAACTAGATGGATGTTAACATGTAGCAAGAGGCTTCAATAGTGGTTGTATGGTATCAGAGATAGGGTCATATGATGTTTGGGAATATGGGAGGGACAGCTAGGAGGTTGTACAATAGTAGAAGGAGGGAGGTCATATGGTCAAAGGGCAGCCATATAGTGAAGGGTAGGGTGATGTATGGCGTTGATGCATAGATAGGAGTGTGTATCGTATGGTAGTTCGTACGGGAGCAATGGTGGATAGTCTATACAGTGGAGAGATCAAATAGGTAGGTTGTATAGTAGCAAAAATGATGCAAGTTTACACACAGAGTGTATTCAAAAGTTAAGTGGATCACATGGTGTGTGATGTGTGCTAGAGGACTGCTTGGAATGCAAGGATGATTAATGGATGCTCCACCTCAGTTTGAGAAACAATTTGAAATACTAGAACTATATAATGAGTGTGTACGAATGGTACAATGTCATAAGGGATGGAAGGTATTACTAGTTGCTTCACCAATGATTTGGGTCATGCTTAGAGTTATTAGTACAAGTGCTTGCATTCACTAGAGACACCAAACAATGCCAGAACAAATATCAAAAACTAAATCATAGATTTATGCAGATATAAGTATTTTCCAACAAAGATAGTGCGTGGAATTGCTAGTTCTAAGCAAAGTAATACAACAATAGAATAGGGTGAGGGTTGAATCCCACTGAAACCAGAAAGCCAAGTAGGCAAGGTCTTTCACTTTTGAAATGGTGAGTAACAGAGAATACCAACGTGAATTTGCAATACAAAGAAATAATCCAAATTGCATACCTACGACTACCTAAATGTCATGCTTAAATACCCATCGGGAAAAACCTTCCAACGGTGTACAAAGATAGTCGACAACCAAACTTACATATGGAAAAAATTAAATTAGAAATGGATCTGAGATATATTAAATCAATCGGCCCATTAACAAGGTTTAATTGAATACATTTATTTTATGACAAAGATATTACATAGATAATTTGTATTTTTATTTGTAAACTATGATTTGTGAAATATTTCAGGGAGGTGACATATTAACAATAACATCAATTTTGTTAGCACCCATCTTAGTACCTCTATTAGAGATGATAAATCAAAGAAGTTTTCCACTATCAACACCAATTTTTTTAAGGGGATTAAAGTACATTTAATATTCATTCAAAGATTTTTCCAAGGACATGCACATGATTCGTATGAGCAATGGACTTGGTGAGAATTTCATCAACATGATCTTTAAATATTTTATGAATGTAATCATGAAGAATAAGCATTACAAAAAATTGATATGTAACACATACATTCTTTAATATAAAAGGGATAACAACCCAACAAAAGGTTCCCAAATGTGTAATGAAAGTAGTTTTGTATTGATCTCAAAGAGAGATAAATATTTGATTATAGCTAGAAAAACCATTCATGAAAGAAATCCATAATCATAACAATGCTTGGGAGGGTGAATTCAACCTTCAAAGAATATTTCTTTTGGTCATGGAAATTAGAACACATCCCAATCTTATTATTACCCTTGGATACAACTATAATGTTTGAGATCCAAGGAGAATAATTGATAGGATGTATAAAGGCAATGTCAACCAAGTTTTCTATTTCAACTTCAACAAGAAGATTAATGCTAGGATTCATCTTGTGTGTCTTATGTTTTATAAGCTTAGTATTAGGAGTAGGAACAATGTTATGTGTGATACTCTTCAAATCAATACCAGGTATATCAAAATAAGCCTAAAAAAATATATTAGAAACTTCAAGAAGAAGATGAATAATCTCTTTTCATTCATCCTCATCTAAGAATGTTCTAATTTTTTAAAAAAATTTAAGGTCATTAGGATCCATTCACACAAAAATCATGTTAGTAATCAAGATGTACGTCCATGGATAAAGTTGGATTAGGGTTATGTTGATTTAGTCAATTTCTTTCCTGAAGTATTATTCAATATTCGAGAAATAAGACCGAATCATATTATGGTGAGAAGGAGGAAGATCATAGTATGCTCCTAAGATTTAAAATAAAACATCATCAATAATAAAGGTATCGAAAAAAAAGGTTCTTGATCAAAATCAATGAGACGATGATTTATAATTTTGAAGGTCCAATAAAAATATCACTAATATTTAGAGTGACAAGTGGTTGCTTGTAAGGACTAAATCCTAATCCATAAGAATGTTTAAGTGCTTCATTTTCTAAGGGTACTAGTACTCCTTGTTAAAAATTCCCACATCCATTTCAATTGAATTCATACTTTGCAAGTAAATGATAACCATGACCATATCGAGAAGTGATATTTGGAAGAGTTAATGGAGCTACGCAGGTCACCGTGTCATAATAATTAGGCTTGATAGTTTCATTGGTAGAATAAATAACAAAGTTTTTAATTAGTTCTACAAAAAGAGGAGTTTTAGTTATAGGATATTTATTATTTTCAACTGTAGGTTGCATAAATAGAAAGTATAAAACTTCATACTCTCTAATACAAGTTGGTGTGAAATCTAAGGATCCCAATCATCATTTGAAAGAGAATTGGGAGAAGGAAGATTGTCCTTGTGTTGATAATAAACTTTCAAATCAATGTCTATTTTTTATTCAATGGACATAAGACTATTACTTGATTCAGCATTAAAAAAATTGTTCAGTCTATCATCCGCTTTAAGAGTATACATCACATTGTTATGGATGACCTTGATTTTTTAGTGAAGATATGAAGGAACAACATGCATATTATGCAATCAAGGTCTATCCAAAACAATATTGTAATTAAGAGGTCCAAGTATTACATGAATTAAGTTTCTAGAATAACTAGACCAACCTTAATAGGTAATGTTGTGATACCCAATGTCTTATTAGAAATATTGGCAAGGCGAAAAATATGAATATTATCTAGTCTAAGAGTTGACATGTAAGCTTTGTTTCTTTGAGCATGACCATGCTAGAACCATTCAATATAGATCCATTATCAATTAAGGTCCTTAGAGTATGAATATCATTGATAAGGATAGCTACCATAAGGGAGTCATATTAATTTTGAACTTCTTTATAAAAAAATAATAATTATGAAGATAATTTGAGGAGGAATAGGTGTAGTGTGCATACATTCTATGAAGGAAACAATGTTGTCTTGGTTGGGTGGTGGAGTTGGAAGGGTAGTTAAATCTTTTTGTAGGGCTTCATGATATGTATAATATGTGTGAAGAAGTTATCACAAGGAAATCTTAGTTGGACTACTACATAATTGTCCAACCAAATTGCACTCCTTTCTAAGATTGGGAGATAAATAAGGTGCTAGAGGAAGCACAAGTTGAGGATGTGGTAAAGAAATAGGAACCATTACTAGGTTGAGGATTGTTTCTTGCACAATACGTGTACACCAATATGTTATTATTTGTAAATAACTCCAAAGGACTTCTAGGTTTCCATTTGAAAATTATAATATGCTTTTTGGGAGTTTAAATGAATCTTGAGGTATATCCTTTAGTTGTAATCACAAGAGAAGTGAAAGTTTAAAGATTGGATTGTTGATAACAACCTTTAACAATACATATAGGTTTGTTAAAATCTTGAGTAGAGGGGCTTGGGAGCTATCACAGGTTCAACATGGACAACTAATTTAGGTGTTTCAATGTTAAAAACATAATCACTCAAAGGAAGTGAGGAAAGCAATTTTCGTAGATGTTTAGTTGAAGATATGTAGAGGAAGATTCACTAGAGATGCAATTATGAGAGAACTTATCTTTCACAACCAAATAAGGGTTGTTAAGATCATTTCAACTAAAGGAATCAAAATACTCATGAACAATGAAGTCATGTGTATTGAAAGCAAACTAAATGGTAAACAAGATGCAATTTTTTTGGTATTTTTCAAATATAAATGATATGAAAAGAAGTAAAATAGAATTAATATTTTGGTTTATTTTTTCTTTTTATGATGCAAAAAAAAAAAAGAAAAAAGTTCTAACTAATGTGCAAATAAAAAAAAGTGAATATAATCACTAAATGGCCATTTTTTTGTTGTTTTTGATATATTTGAAATACATGCAGGATCTAACTAGCTATCACAAAAGGTGTATGCAACATGAAAGGTTCAAGTTCACCAAAATGTATACTATGAAATGGTAATCAACGATAGAGTTGCCACTTACTATAGACATTTGGAATCAAGAAACCCTTGCCTACTAGGGTAGCTCTAGAAAGTAGAACTAAGTATGATAGGGTAAAATAAAGAGATCTAAGCCTTATATGTTTGGATTTATATGTTGTGTTTAGTTCCAAATTGAGATTTTATATAGAGAGAGATTTTATATAGAGAGATGCACAAATCCTATCTATGAATGTAGGTACAAGAAATATAGGAATATATGGAGAGGGGAAGAATGTCTTGAAGGTTATTTTATTTCTATCAAAGTCCCAAAATATTTTGATTTCCAAACCAAGCAATCTACAACCTACTTGTAGACGCTTTAAATTGTCCTAAACACTATATTAATTTATTTAATATTTCTCTTGACATTATAATGGATTATTTATTAATTAATTATATTTGTCATATTCTTCTACTTATTTAATTAAATAGGTTCACTTTCCTAATGTATTTAAATTTAATTTAAATGCTTCAATCCCTAATGTGTTAAATTTATTTAATGGATGACCCTCCATAAATCCCCTTTTAAATAAATCTTATTTATTTAATCCCTCCATCTCATTAAATTCTCTAAGCCTATGATTAAATTAAATCCTATTTGATTTAGTTTTAAACCTACCTAAAACCTAGTCTACACTCATCACTTCCATCCTTCTAAGCTTACCCACTACTTAATCCCACTTATTTATCCTAAACACCTTACTAAACACCTTTTAGTTCCTAAGTGTGTGCTCACACATGTGAGGAATCCTCACACTTCCCACACCCCTTATACTTCTCACACCTCTTACACCTTTGTCCCCCACTCCTTCCTTCAATTTTGCTCACACATGTGTGAACAAACTTTGAATGTTGACCACTTGCATGACTTGCCTACATGTCTCCCTTGTGGCACCTATGTGGATGCCACATGGATGCCACCTCACCAAGGCCTCTCTCAAGCCTACAAATAGAGCCCTTGTCTCAAGCATTTTTCATCTCCCTCATATGCATTGTTATCATGCTAGTTTGGTATTAGAGCTTTTTAGTGATTTTCATAGTTGCATTGTTACTAATCTTTGGTAGTTGATAGATTTTCATTTCACTTGCATTGTTAGCATAGTTTATTTCTTGCATTCCACACTCATATCCATTTGAATGCTCTCAAGCATGGTTGCTTCCATAGCCATTATTTGAAGCATTCTTCATTCATCTTAGTGTAGGATCATTATCGTTTGCATTTTGCAACCTTTAGATTCAAATAGTTGTGTTTTGGGAGAGCACACCAACATCCATCCAATCTAAAACACACCAACAGGGCCTCTCATGGGTGCCTTTGTTGAGCTGTTTGAGGTTGCATGAGGACTTTGTTTTTGGGTTGCTTTAAGTTGCAAAACTCAAGCATAGCATTAGTTGTATTTGTTTTATTTTGAATACTTGATGTGTCTATTTCAACTAATGTGTGCTTGTTTACTCTTGTTCCCAACAAGTTAAGTTTTCTTGCATACATTTTGGCACGCCCGGTGGGACCCACATCCCTATTTTCCTTTCAAAAATTTGTCAAAAAATTGTAACTTTTTGCCAAAACCTAGACACTATCGTCTGTGTTAGACACACTATCGTCTATGTTCTATCATCTCCACTGATTAGCGTCTACACAAAATAACATTTACGCAAATCGGTGTCTCTACCTTACTGCTTTGAATCCACCTATTATGCATTAAAGTCTAGTTTGGCATCTGGACTATTTCCCTTGCATCTGCGTGGTGGGTGCATTTAAAATTTGCTATAAAAACTCAATTATCCTCTACATTGTATACTCTGTCATCTTCGTTGTGGGCATATTCCAAACTCACTATAAAACCCAATTGTCGTCTGTGTGGTATACTTTTTCATCTGCGGCTCATAGTTCTATCATCTACGATCCTTGTTTTGTCGTTTGTGTTGTGTGTTGAAGAGTTTTTTCGTATGCAAATTTTAGCGTCTACAAACCTGTTCTGTTGTCCACATCTAACAAAGTTCCCACATTTATACAAACCATACACCCTTGTACTTTTTCATTTGCGAATTTTAGCGTTTGTGTTTTCTATCGTCTGTGCATATCATCTGTCGTCTTCAATTTTTGGAAAATTTATTAAATTTGAAACACTTAATTCGCTGAATGGTTGCTTGGCAAGGATTTCTAACAATTGTGTATTGCAAGAAATAGACCTTGGAGGATTTAAAAAACTTATAGTTATTTTTATCACTTGGAAAATTTGTAGTGATTTTTATCACTTGAAGGATTAAAGGATTAATGAAATTGCAGGCAATAACCACTTGTCTTTGAATGTGTGTTGTAAGCTAATATCTAAAATCTAAACACACTCTTGAATGCTTTAAGGTGAAAAATTGCATCCAATATTGAATGCCTTAAGGGAAATTTACTCACATTTCATTGGATGTATGCTTAGATAACAAACACACTCTTGAATGCCATTAAGAAATGAACAAACTTTTCATTGGAATGCATGTTTAGGATAGTCAAACTCAATCTTGAATGCCTTAAGGAAATTGAGATGCTTTCATTGGAATGAATGTTTAGGATAACAAACACACTCTTGAATGTCATTAAGGAATGAACAAGCTTTTCATTGGAATGCATGTTTAGGATAGTCAAACTCAATCTTGAATGCCTTAAGGAAATTGACATGCTTTCATTGGAATGAATGTTTAGGATAGCAAACACACTCTTGAATGCCTAAGGTTAATGAAGCTTTCTATGAAACATTTGAATTTGGTGCTTAAAATGAATTCACTCAATCTTGAATGACTTAAGAGAATTGGTTCATTTTTAGAAATTTGCTTATATTCATGAGTGATTTACTTTTTGTTGACGAATCCACGCTTTTTATTTATGTTGATGACATTTTCAAGTTGGAAAGAGCGATGTATGCTTCAAACCGCATCTTCAAGAGTAGATTACGAAACTTAAAGCTTCATTGGGAAAGAACAAGTGTCTTTTAACTCCGAGGCCACTTACGTATTCTCTCCTCTCATGCCTTCGGGTGATCTTGAGTGCACAAGAAATAAGCGATCTTTTTTTTTTTTTTAAGAGATTTGCTTGGAAATTTCATCACCCCTTGGGATGACCTCAACTCTAGTGTTCTAGTAGAGTATAAGAATTGAGAGGTGAATCGAAAGACAACTCTCTTGGAAGTAAAATCTTGTCACTCTTGGCTAAGCCCCAAAGAACTTTATACATTTGAAAAGTGAAGGTGGAGATTTGGGTTACCATCTCCTCTCAGCTATGTGGCATTATTTTCTTTCATCTAAAAATTTGGGCCTCACATACCTTATGTATATCGAGGACGCCCTTTAAATAATCCTTGTACATCCTAGTGGTAGCCTTATTAGGATTGTTGGCGTGTTTTGCATGCCTGATTGTTTAAACATTCAAAACCAACACCAAACATCAAACAAGTGCAAAAATGAGTGAAATTGTGAGCTAAACTTTTAGTGAGTGAAATAGTGGTAAGTGGGTCCTCTTGACTCAGTTATTTTCAAGGAATTCTATATTTGGTCTAGCATTGGAAATTAGTTAAGTCTAGTTACAATTTGTGCTTGAAACTGGGTTTTGTTTTGTTCCTACCATGACCGACAAAGTCAAACCTAAGTAGGTGAAATTATCCAAACCATTTGTCTACAAGGAAAGGAAAAATCTAGCACATGGTGATAAACAATTCTGATACGCTATCAAAGATATCCAGAAAAAAGAGGGTAAACAAGACCATTATGATAGAATTGAGTACAACGCTAAACTTTGAAATTGGTCTACCTTCCTTGGAGTAAACCCAAGATTTTTGTTCCTAGTAAGAGAGGATTGAGTTAAATGTATAAGTGACCACCACACCTTCATTTTCCACATAAACAACATTTTTCCAAATTTATAGTCTTCCATTTACAAACCTCCTCTAGAGAATCTGATCATTTGAACCTAAAAACTTTGGCATAAGAACACCATTCGAGATCACAACGCTAGACCTTTTATCCACAAGAAAACATCTATCACTCATTTGGGATCACAAGTCCATCTCCAAATAGTGGGTAGTCAATTTGGTGTCCTATCTTGCCTAAAGATCACTTGACCATCTTTGGTAGGAGAAAGATACTTTTAGCCTATAATCACACTTTGTTTTCTAAATCAAGGTCTTTTTACATTTAGGTTGTTGGCCCCTTTCATCGTGTAAGGTTCCATAGTTCTCCCTCACATTCCTCTCTTTCTTCCATAGTCTTCCACTCATTGGTTTGGTCACTATTGTATGGTACATACACGATCTGGCAGATTCACATTTAATCCCATGTCTCGCTTGTTGGAATCATTAAAGAAAAAAGAGATGGAGAATCCTTTTCCTCCACACGCAACATCATTGGGGGGAACATTTCCCTCTAGTTCAAACTTTGGTATGCCTAGCTTAGTATCCACACAAGGACTAGAAGATCCTTTTTGTAACACAACTTTGGGTAGTTATGATAAAGAAGTGTACCAAGAGGAAGACCCTATTGACAACAACAACATCCCTAATGATGTCCAAACATTCCTTGCAAATCCATACAATGTCAAAATGATGGAAAGATCTATTAGGGCAAATAAGACTGAGATCTTCCTAAACTTGGTTAAAGATGGTGTTAATATCCCTACGAGTTTTGATGAGAGCACCTTGTTTAGACAGATTACAAAGGATGGTGCTCTCGTATTGTCAACTTCAAACACAAATCACACATCTAGCAAAGGAAAAGAACCCACAGTGACAACTAGTGCTATATCTACATCGAGTGGCACCGCACAACCGACATTCTAATTAAGTGTGGAACATATCCAACAAATCATTAGTGCCATACCCAACATTACTACGTATTCTAGTATTTCGCAATCCACCTTAATAGGTCCAATTTTAGGATGCTTAAACATTGGGCAAGTGTCTAATCAACAGATGGCAATTCCAATGCAACCAATGTATTCCTCTTATTCACAAATTCCAACGAGTATGGTGAAAACATTCGTGCCAATTCCAACAATTGCATATCAATACATTGGCCAAAGTGGAGTGCTTCCACTACCTCATAATACATTTGGAACTCCTTATAAATTGGGAGGTGGATTTATGAATTCCCAACAGTCACAAGTGCAACCAAACCAAGATCTAGCCCAACAGTTGCATGAACTTCGAAACTTGGTCCATGCCATGAACAACAAAGGGGTGAAAGATTTCTCTTTTGAGAAAGTTTGTCTGTTTCCATTTGATAGATCCATTAACATGATACCATTCCCACCAAACTTTGAGATTCCTAAATTCAACAAGTACATGGGAGAAACATGTCCTATCACACATCTCAAGGAATTCTTAGTTTTGTGTCAAGAAGTAGCCTATAGTGAGGATTATCTTAAGAGGCTCTTCACATGAAGTCTTGGAGGCCCCGCACTAGAGTGGCTAATGAACTTACCCAAGGGTTCCATTACCTCTTTCAATGATTTAACGGGGAAGTTTGTAGCACAATACTCTTACAACATTGAACATCATGCCTCACTAAGTGATTTGTGCAACATAAAACAAAGAAATGGTGAAATATTTGCCAACTTTCTACAAAGGTGGAGGCATCTTGCTAATCACATGCCATATAAAATTGAGGATTCCCACCTTGTGGATATATTTATCAAAAACTTGATACCAAAGATGTCATTTCACATGAAAATGGCTAGTCCTGAAGACTTTGCTACATTAGTCAAGAGAGGCAAGAGCATTGAAAATGGGCTTTTAGACAAAGGTGTCATTAAACATTATAGCTCATCATCCTCAAACAATGACATGAAAAAAAATAGAAAACCCAAATTCTGGTCCAAAAACAAAGGTGTCACAGATGATGATGTCACTAATGTTATAAGTGTACAAAACCTTCAAGGAGGAAACAACAACAACTCAAACCATGGCAATCAGCAATCTCATAATCAAACACAATTTTTTCCTCATAACAACAACAATGCCAGTAGCAATTACAACCATGACTATGATCACAATAGGAGTTCACTAACTTTCATGAACCCTTGGATGCCATATTCCAAAAACTAGTGGACCACAATTTGATGGTGTTTCCCAACACACGACCCTTTGATGAGAATCAACCCAAATCAAAATGGAATAGGGAAAATGGATATTTCAATTACCATTGCATCAAAGGACATGACACAAACAAGTTTATAAAACTCAAAGTCTTCATTCAAAATCTTGTCAATAATGGAGAAATTGAGGTAGGATGACCACCCTCTAAAAATGCTAAACTAAAGATATTTCAAAAGCCATTTCCTAACCACAACAATGACAATAACAACAATAGAAACAACATTATGAACAATGCAAATGGAGCTTCCACATCAAATGCATTACCCTATGACTATTCTACTAACCACATATCAGGGTTTGACTCCTTGTGTGGTAAAATAGAAACCAATGATATATGTGGTTTTGACTCTGTGTGTGGCCGCATTGAAGAGGTAGACACTCATGTGAATACCCTTGTCCTATAAGTAGTAGATTGTGATGCAACTACTTGACAAGGAAGAATCACTTTGCAAGCCGCTACTCCCAATCCCCCTAATCCATCAATTCCACATGCACTTGTTGTGCCATCCATTTCATAAAGGCTCGCTTCTCGCTATGATGTGTTATCCCAGTTAGGTAAGACTCCTACACAAATATCCATTCTAGAGCTCCTAACCACATCACCCATCCATAAAGAAATTTTGGAGACTGCTCTTTTAGAGTCTCGTGTTCCTGAAAACATTAATGCCTCCCAATTCACCACCATGATTGGAAACCTTGTCGCACAACAACACCTTGTCTTCATAGAAAAAGATTTCCAATGTCCTGATCCCCACCATAATTTGTCACTCCACATTAAAGTCCTTATATGACACAAGATAAAAAGAGTCCTTATAGAGAATGGACCCAGTTTGAACCTTTCTACATTGAAGATGATTCGTTTATTGGGACATCCAAAAGACCTCCTAGATGTCAATAAAAGGATAAAAATCAAAGCATATGATGAAAGAGAAAGAGAATCAAAAGGAGTTATCATATTACCACTAAAGGTTGGGCTAGCCATCATAAATATTGAATGCCATGTCCTAGACTTAGACCTACCATATAACATTTTGCTTGGTCACCCATGGACACACTCAAAGCAGTACCATCTACATACCATCAATGCTTGAAATTTCCTCACCAGGGAAGAGAGGTCACAATCCCAGGTGATCCTACACCTTTTGTCTTTTGTGAAAGATTGGAAAGTGTAACAACAAATTTTTGTCCAATCAATGAGTTTGCTAAGGTTATACCTAAACCTCTCACCATAATGGAATCACCTTCCACAATAGTACCAGAATTATCAAATAATGATTCCAATTCCCGCAAAGTAAAAGAAAAGGTGGAAGATACTAAGGTCAATACTATAAGGAAGAAGGTTACTTTTGCTGATTTAGGAATGGGAGAGTATAAGTTTGAAAATTCCTTGTGTGTTGGACAACTACCACTCTCCCCTCGTTCCTTTGGAAAAACTTCACAATTACCACCTTCTACAAATAAGGATACTATGCAAGTTAACAAAACAACATTTGAACATTGGGTTCACTTAGTGATGAACACATGGAATCTAATATCCTAGATTGGCTATATTTTGATGGAAAAGATGAACCTGTGGAATTCCCCAAGGATAAGTATGTTAAGGCCCCTCCCATTATCAAAAACATGGGATATCATGGTATTGGCCTTGGACCTAAAGAAGATGGAATCAAACAACCAGTTGAGGCTAATAGCTATCCTAAAGGATGTGGTTTGGGCTCCATTAAACCCAAGGTGTCCTTTACTAACAACTATTGTATGGTTGACCCTGATTTTGAGAATGAGGAGGAGGAATTCTTCGAAGCACCCTTCCAATACATTGAGGATGATCTAGATAACCATATCCGTGCCATTACCATAACCAACCTTTCATTCACCGACTTGCCTCTCACCAACCCTGACATGATAGATTGGGACCTTTAGGACACACCACCAACTCTTGATATCTGGAACTCTGACAAAGCAGTGATGGCACTCTTTGGCCTTAAGAATCTCCAAGATTACAAACATGAGATCGAATACAATGAGGAAGCCTACTTTGGAAGCCAAGTCAACTCTCTTAGTTGCAAAAGCAAAAAAGAAAATAAAAATGGAAAAATAGAAGAAACATTCTCTAGTGAAAATTCTTTTAGGGCACTTTTCAATGAAGAAAAAGATAAAATAAAGGACGCATCTTCTAGTGAAAACCTCCTAGAGGTGCCAGAAGAGGGAGACGTTGAATTTCCATTCAGATCTTTGCCACTAGAAAAGTCATCTATTTTGAATGAGGACACAATTCCAGTCAACTTGGGTATAGAGGATAATCCACAAATCACCTACATTGCAGCTACCTTAAGTCCTAAAGAACAAAAGGAAATGACTTAATTCTTGAAAAAGGGTAAAATCAATTTTGCATGGACATACAAAGACATGCTTGGTTGTGGATCACTTGACAGTAGATCCTAAGATTAAACTAGTAAAGCAAAAGTTGCACAAAATGCATCCTAAGGTAGCACTTTTAGTCAAAGTAGAATTGCAAAAAATGTTAGAGGAAAAGTTTATTCACCCTATTGATTATCCTAAGGGGGTCTCCAACATTGTTCTTGTAGGAAAAGCATTTGGGGGCATCTGTGGTTGTTCAAATTTTTGAGATTTAAATCTCGCATGTCCTAAGGATGATTTTCCACTTCCTAACATAGACATCATAGTGGATTTGACTGTTGGACATGAGATGTTGTCTTTGATGGATGGTTTCTCCGGTTACAACCAAATCAAAATTGCAGAAGAAGATCAACATAAAATGGCATTTACCACCCCATGGGGAACCTTTTGTTACCAAGTCGTGCCTTTTTCCTTGAAGAATGTCGATGCCACTTATCAATGCGCAATGACTACAATATTCCAAGTTCTTCTGCATGCTATAATGGAGGACTATGTTGATGATATTCTAGGAAAATTAAAGACATATGACTCGCACATTGATGTACTCACCACCATTTTTGAAAGGTTGGAGAAATATAAAGTGTGCCTAAATCCAAAGAAATGTGTTTTTGGGGTCAAATCAGGCAAGTTGTTAGGCTACATTGTGTCAAGAAGAGGTACTAAGGTAGATCCCACCAAAGTAAAAGCCATCATGGAAATGCCTCCACCTACCACATTGAAACAACTGCATAGTTTTCAGGGAAAGTTATAGTCCATTAGATGATTTGTGCCCAGTTAGCAGATAAGGTTCATCCACTTCAACATTTTCTTTGCAAAGACACTAAGTTTCAGTGAGATTGCCTATGTTAGAAAGCATATGAACAAATTAAGGCATACTTGGCTAATCCTCCAGTTCTAGTCCCTCCAATTGTAGGACGACCATTGATTCTATACATTTCAATCACTTCAACTGGCTTAGGTGCCCTTTTGGCACAACTAGATGAAAATGGTAATGAGAAAGCTATATACTATCTCAGTCAAACATTAGTTGGCTAGGAGTTGAAATATATTGCTATTGAGTGAGCTTGTTTGGCAATAGTCTTTTGTACACAGAAACTATGCCATTATATGCTTAATCATACTACACATCTCATTGCCAAAATAGATCCACTCAAATATTTGCTATTAAAAGCCTCCCTCACTAGTCGAGTTGCAAAATGGGTCTTGATTTTAAGTGAATTTGACATTGTTTATAAGGATCACAAGGCCATTAAGGGACAAGTAATTGCAGATCAGCTTGTTGAAACTCCTCTTCTAGGAGACCATCCCATAGCAGTAGACTTTCCAAATGATACAATTATAAATGTTACCGCTAGTACACACTAGAAGCTATTCTTTGATGGTTCGTTCACACAAAAGGGATCGAGGGCAGGAATTTTGTCTGTTACACTGCAAGGAGACCTCATTCCTAAGTCTTATAAAATTTCATTCCCTTTCAAAAACAATATAGTTGAGTATGAAGGATTAGTCACAGAGCTGCATGAATCTATTAGATGGAATATCAAAAACCTTCTTGTCTTTGGAGACTCACAACTGGTCATTAAACAAGTTAAAGATGAATACCACACAAAGGATGAAAAGTTGTTGCCATACCACATAATAGTTGAGGATCTTAAACAACACTTCTTAGAGATAGTCTTTCAGTAGATACCAAGCACTAATAACAAAGTAACAGATGCTATGGCTACCATTGCCTCCATGATTGCCATGCCTAAATATAGTCCTAAATGTGAGTTTCTTGTTTAGAATCTTTCTATTCTTGCTTATGAGAAAAATGATTCAAAGTTGCTATGTGAGATTGTCAGTCCCGAGTCTCCATGGTACACCGAAATTTTCATCTATCTACATCACAAAACCATTCCCTTAACCCTCACCTTGAATCAAAGTAAAACCTTCATCTGTCGCACTGCCTGCTATACTATCCTAGGTGATACACTTTTCTAAAAACACTTTGATGGAACCTTCCTCTAATGTCTCAGTTTAGATGAAGCCAGAACATTGTTAGAAGAGGTCCACCAAGGAATTTTTGGTGCCCATTCCAGTGGCCTTATGTTAGCAAAAAATCTTCTTAGAATGGGTTACTATTGGCCTACTATGGAAGAAAATGCCGATCATTTTATGAAGAGATGTGTTCCTTGTCAGTAGCATGGTGATTTGATACATGCCCCCGCCCAAGACCTTCAACCCACCATCACCCCATGGCCCTTTTTCCACTGGGGATTCAATCTTGTTGGTCAAGTATACCCAAATTCTGCAAATGGCCACAAGTATATTATTGCCACCACTGAGTACTTCACAAAGTGGGTTGAAGCTATCCCCTTAACCTACACCACCGAAAAACAAATTTTGAAGTTCATCTTGAACTACATTATCTATCATTTTGGTATACCTCAAGACATTATGACTGATAATGGAACATCTTTCAAAAATTAGGAAGTTGCCACACTGTGTAGGAAATTTGAAATCACTCAGCATTTTTCCACCAAATACTAACCCCAATGCAATGGCCAAGCTAAAGCTACCAATAAAATTATTTTGAAAATTCCAAAGAAAACTGTTGATGCACCTCCAAATTGCTCCTGCCTTTTGGGCCTACCATACCTCCATCTATACCCCCACAGGAGCCACTCAATTTTCCCTTGTTTATGGTTCTAAAGTTGTCTTGCCCATCAAAATTCAGCTCCCTTCCCTCACAATCTCTCCCAAGAATCTGATGTCCAAAGAAGAATACCGAGTTGCTCACTTGCAAGAGCTACAACTCCTCGATGAGAGATGCCTCAATGCCTTAAACCACCTCCGTGTGTATCAAAATCACCTTCAACTTTAGTATCACAAAAAAGTCAAGCCACGAGAATTTGAGGTGGGTGACTTAGTTTTGTAGCATAACATGAAGAATCTCCAAAACTGTGAAAAGAAAGGAAAATTTGAAGCTGATTGGCTTGGTCCATTTATCATTACAACTAAATATGGTTTTGGGGTATATCAAATTGCCACTCCAGAGGGAGATGCACTCCCTAAGCCAATAAATATCCAACATCTCAAGCAGTTCTATGCTTGAGTCTTGCAGTTCCTATACAATGTTGTTATAGTCCCACAAAAATACAAAAAAAATAAATTTTTTTTTGAAAAATCTTAAAAAAATCATAAAATGTTCTTGAAAAAAAGACTAAAAAGAAAATAAAAGTTCCTAAAAAAAGCATTTTGGTCCATTATCTATAAGGCTCATTTCACTTCACCCCATTCCACCATTTCATCTCCCTGTTTGTGTTAAAGTCCTATCTAGCTTACGCTTTTCATGCATCTAATAAAAAGACCTCTTGTCCGTGAAGCTTCACTTTACTCACATTTTTCAAAAGACTTCTAGTTTGTGAGGCATTTTTCCATTGAGTGTTTGTCCCAATCCCATTACACTGAGATTTTCCCACAACAGTGACTACAACAGAACTTAAACAAAATCACCTTTGAGACTTAATGATTCGAGAAGCTTGTTCTTTTCACAACTCTTGCCAATAAAAACTTTACAATAACCAATGTCAAACAAAACACACTTTCATAGGATGAATCCTTCCTATATGTGGCATTATGGCATTCACCTTTAGGCTTTAAGGTTCTTGGCAGTAACTGTGAACTGAATGACTACTTGGTCATGAGGTCTCTTTTTGGTTGATTTCATTTTGTGTGTTAGTGGAAGCCTTTTATCACTACTACATTTAACCTCATTTTTCTACCAAAATTTTTGACCATTAACTAAATAATTTTAGGTTGGTCGGAATGTTAAGGCAAGAAATTTCTTTTTTTGACCAACACGAGGCTTATACATTTTTAAAAAAAAACATTCCTCACTTTCACTTTGTGTTTCATGCACGTGGGTTTTTAGTGTTTTCATAAGGGTTTTGAAGAGAATGAGATTGGATACCAGACTTATCAAATTTGGGACCACTAGATGACTTCCAAATGTTGTTTCATGTGATGATCAAATCTACTACTTCCTTTAATGCTACCTTTTCTTTCACAAAATATGTTGATTGTGGGTTGGATCTTAATGCGCACGTACTTTTAGCACCTTAGCTGCTAGGTCATGGAAGAATTGGGACTGACGATCAATCGTTGATTTTATAATATTAATAAACAATTTGATTTGTTTTTATGATATCCTTTACCCTAACTTGAATTTTCTTCAAGCGTTTATGCTTTTCTTATGACAAAGGGATAGTGAATCTAGTGACTTCACCCCCTTCCTCTACCTACTGTTGGCATATCAAAAGGGTTTGAAGCCCAAGAAACATTGACAACCTTAAAAGATTACTAATGTATCATGTCTTTGACATTTCATTATATTTCCATGTTATATATTAATCAATTCACCAATAATCTGGGCAGGAAGCTTTTCTTGGTCAATTTCTTTCATGAGTAGAGCTTGCACTCTACTTCAATATGTTTTAAGAATTGGCTTAAAAAGTAGATTCACTGTGAATACTCCTAAGCCTACATTCATTTGAAATCTACAAGAACCAACTAAATATATCCATATAATCAAAATTTCCTTAAATGTTTCTATAGTCTTTTCAATAAATCCATTTTCTTCATAATCTACAAACATTGTAGTCGACAAGAATGCATCTAGCATTCTATCAAAAAGCTCACGTGCCTTGTCTATGCTTCTAGATTTTATATATATGTCTACATGAGCAGTTATAATTACAATATTTGACAACATCTTTGTATTCTTCATGCTTTGATGGATTTCCATACCCAATTTCAAATCTCTGAATTTTCTTAGGCATGAAGGATTCTAGAAAAGGTCACCAAGTCTATCTTTAAACCTTATTGCATTTCATTTTTTAAAGCTTTCTCATGAAACCCATTCTATGCATAACTTAAAATCATAACATTTTATAGAACCACATTTTGGGTAGGCATTCTAACAAATAGTTCAAATGCCTTATCTACCCTTCCCCATATGAGGGCAGTTGCAAGTACAACATCTCACAAGATGTCTTTGCTTTCATGGATATCCATAGCCTATTGTAGAGCTCCAAATTTGTGTACATGCTATAAGTACAGTGATAGATGTAAATTGATCAAGCTAGAGGCCTTCTTTTTGCATATGTTGAAATAGAGTGAATTCCTTGTGAGGACACCTTTGCCTTCTCTATGCTACTATAATCCAGTAAAAATCATTTATTTGGACTTATTTTCAATAATGTGTTGGTTAGATATTAGCACCAAGATGTTATGTATGAATCATAGACAGTTAAAGTTGAAATACATGTAAATAAGCTTATTACTGATATTCTTGTAGAAAATATAAATCTTATATTGATTTTAATGTTTGATTTTTTGCACTCGCCACTTGAGGAAATATCTCACTACAATTTATCTAAGTTACCAATTTCATTATGTGCACTTTTTTTGATGTCACCTTTTGAGGATATATTGCCTCTTATTCCTGTTGTAAATAACTTGTGCAATTTTTTCTTTTAAATGGGAGATTTTTTTTTGTCTTTGATTAGGATTTTTGTTTGGCGATTGTAGTGTGGAAGAGTGTGTTCGTTACTTGGAGACAACCAAAACATATGAGAACAAGCCAGCTGACAGTATTCTGGAGCATACTAACAACGACTATCTATCATGAGTATTCTTCATACCTCTATTGAATAAAAGTTGTGCATTGTTCATGTAGATTCAAAACTTAGAAATATTCATTTCTTTTAGGTAGGAATAATAAAGATAAAATAACTGAAAGAAGAAATAGATTTAGAAGAAACTCTTTAAATGAATATAAGACATTTGTGTTAGATTGTTTTGTATTTTGTCTAATTTGTATTGTATTTCTAAATGATCAATGGAAAAGCTTTCTTATATCTACATCCTTGAGTGAGGAGTGCCATTGTATGGGACATGTCTTGTGTCCCTTCATTTCCTTTGCTAATCACACATTTCTGTTACAAGTCTTCTAACAATAAGATCAGTTAGTATAAGATTTTTTAATAATGAAGATTATATCCCTTCATGATCATTTCTAGATGCACCTTTTCCTTGTTAGATTTGCATTCTTTCATTCAATAATTAATCAGCCTTTAGTTATTGATTATAATATTCTCCTTATTTGATGCCAATAGTAATAATCTCACTAGTCAGTGTGCATGAGCTAGTATAATAATATGTTCATTGGTTCAATAGATCTCAAAGTTTGTCATTTTTTCACTTAATCATTATCATAACATAATTATTGTTCCTCCATATTGGTATTGGTTATGAGTGTTGTATGCTTATTATTGCTCAGTCATATGTTGATTAATGTCCTCTTGATTATTTATATTTATTGATATAGCTTCTCCTGATTTTTGTATCATCCTATTACATAGTAATCATGGACCATCATTGGATATACATATGATCATTGATCAATTATTACTTGGTTTTTGGTCTTCATAGTAGCTATCATACTTATCAGCACTTGGGAACCAGAATACCCATTACAGATTCCTCATTTTCTATTTTGTATCACTCCATATTGATTTAGTAATTGGTTCATTAACCAAATCACTTCTTCTCATGATGTTGATGTGTATTGGCTACTCTTCAACTTCTTCCATGCATGATGAAGATTGATATCTTAGCTACTAGTGAAAATAGTTCTAAATGAAGATTTATCCATAGTTGTGATTCTCTAATATGAGTACTTTCCTTCATCTAGGAATGATTGCTCAATACTAGATGTCATGCTAAGGATCCTTTGCCATTTGATCATGGATAATCTTGTGATGGTTATTGCTTTACAATTTACATGATGACTAGTTTGAAGATGTCAGGCTAACTGTCCTTTTCAATGGTTTACCCATACAACATAGAGTGTTTGATGTTGATGAAAATGAAGATGTATAGAATGTTCACTATCCTTCTTGAAGGGGATCATCAAATGGAACTAACCCTTATTCTTCCTAATGTAATTAGGGAAACCATCTTATTTTTAAGACTTCACAGCTTTCCACATATTATTCTTCTACTAACATATATGTGTAGATACTTTTAATTATTCTAATTTCTACTACTATTGTTGTTTAAGGACTGCCACCCCTTGATCACAAACTGCACAATTGCTTTAGTATTATTGGTTTAAGTATGGGGACATCATAGACTCTGCAAGCCCAAGGTAGGTAACCCATTGTGATACATTGGTCAAAGTGCTTCTGCAGTTAAATCAGAGAATCAAGCAGATAGAAATATTCATATGTTATGATGAGGCTTGTGAAATTACAAGGACGATTGGTTCCCCTTGTGACTTTTATATGTGTGGTGAAAAGGTACAATAATTAAGGATAAATTACAACACTGAGATTTTCCATAGAAGCTATGTATGGGTTGAGAGGAATGTTTTAGAGATTGATTGGTGATTATTCATATAATAAATAGATATTTCAAGTGGTCTTATATTTCAAGTGGTCTTAAGCCTTTGGTTTTGTTTTGTTGACTTACAATGACATAGCCAATAAATGGCATATACAAATTGCATCCTACTAAACAATCCACTTGCAACACCTTTATTTCCCTTTTTATTCACAAATGATTAGTATTTTTCATTAGAAAATAATGCAGAATAATAATATAAACATAACAAATGTGTGTGAAGAAACTTGAAACTCTTAGCTACTCATTTCAAAGAAATAACAGATTACAAGACTAAAGACGTGGCAATTTTGCCTAGCTTGTATTCATATGATTTCAACAAGAAACAAAGTATTATAATAGAAGATGATACAGAGCAATGAGTGGAACTGGAAAGTGAACTAGTTTAGAATAAGGAGGATCAATCTAATTGCCTCTGGAGAACTAAAATGTGAGGTTTTCATAATAGACAGGAAAAGCAACATAAACATCTTGTGAGAGCTAAAATGAACTTGCTGGAAATGTATTTATCTTTTGATCATGTGATGCAATCAACCTTTATTCATGGACGATGCTACCATATTAACTTGGGGATTTGAAGCCTAAAATCATGCTCAGGAGATTGATATTTTGAAGATGTGTTTTTGTTTTTAATATGTTGATTGATCTTCTTTTGACCATGAAAGTAGCACAACCTTGGCTTCGTTTCCATAATTAAGGGTTGTCTCTTGCACCAAATTCATTTGGTCCCTTTTTGTTTTGGCTTCGTTGTGTCTAGGATTGGATCTTGGTTTCAGAGTTGGATTCTTGCTTAAAAAGCTCAATCATTTACCATTCGTTTTCAATTAGTGTTTCTCTCTAAGGATCTAATGTTGAACTTTTGCTGTGAAAGCCTATATATGAACTACATGAGCTCCTCCTTTCCTCTTCTTGGCAGTTGTAATGATTTTTATGCATCCATAAACAAAATCCACATCAACCTCTAATTGAAGACAACACAATTTATAGTTTAGAAACTATCATGTGTGTGCCTATTGCTTGATGAAGATAAATACTAACTTAATTCCTTTATTTTGTCATCTTCTATGTTGCATCTTCTCAGTGTGAAAACAAAGGTTGTGATGTGTTTGACCATGGTCAAACATGTAGATGGTAGGGTGGAAGGGAAAGTGAAGTATACTGGGAGGTGTCAAGTCTTATGTGTGAAAGGGAAAGCTTGTGGAGGTCTGTTGAAGGGGAGCTAAGAGATCCTGGAGCCTGGTCATGCCAATGCCTTTTTTGCATTGTCACACCAATAAATGCAGTGTAAGAGATGACACACCTAGGGAAGAATCTACCATCATAAAGTAGGATATATGCCTTATGGATGCTTGGAAATAGTACTTCATGGAACAATGCACATGACCACATTGAAAATCAATGTCCATAACAAAATCGGGGGTAAATATTCTGGAAACATAAGGAAAATGACTTATGCTCATCTAGATGGAGCTTCTCATTAATCTATTGGACATTGCCTATAATTTTTAAGATATTCTATTTTTTTTATAGTTCCAAGAAAATGAAATATCATCCCATCGTCGGATACTTTTCAAGGCACTTCTCAATATCTTCCAGTTTATATTCTGCATAGTGATGGAATAGATGAGCAATTGATGCTTCAAGGACCAAATTATTGAGTTTGCAATATGATATTATAACCTTTCCACTAATCTACCGAGTTTCTTAAATGGAGTGTGTAGGATGCCATTGACCTTGAGCTCCCAAATGACACTTTACTGCAAAATATAGCTCACTCTTGGATTATCATTTAAAATCTCTTTATTATCACCAAAATTGTTGTAGAAGTAAGGTTTGTTTGGTTTACTAGCTAAAAAATACACTAAATTTATGAGTAGCTTTATATAATCCTTCAAATGTTGCAATAGAAGTAGTAATATGGGGAGACTCTGTATTGCCATCCTTCTATATGCTTGTTACAAAGTTGGCTTGTTGTTGCCAATTCTACACCATTTCAAATAATCTAAATGCATACAATTATAGGCATAAGAGTCTCACAAAGAAAATGTATTTGGAATGTTGGCTTCATAATGCCAAGAATAGGAAAAATATGAAAACATGAAAATCAAACTGTTAGGTAAGGAAAGAGTTTGGCTCTAGAATAAGCTTTTTAAGAAAATGGTACTCATGTATTTATTTGATAACATTGTACTCATGTGTGATAATCATGTATTCAGTTGAAAACATTGTACTCAAACTTCTTCTATTTAATAAAAGAGATATTTTTTGGTGTGGCTGGGTTTTATCCCTCAAGATCGAGGGGTTTCTGGCAATGACTATTTGTCATCTATCGGTGCTGATGTATGTAACTTAATATCTTTCTGTTTTGATTTGTTTAATTTTGTAACAATATTAACTAGTTCCTATTGTATTCAAATTGGTGGAGGTTCTTACTGATCTTTGTATTCGAGTCGTGGCATGGGTGGTGGATACTTAGGTGGCAGTGGCTCATCCTATTATTAAATTGTAAGTATAATTGTCAAATTTTCTACTATAAAATTTGAGTCTCTGACAGTGAACTCTAATCTTTTATTTGTGAGAGCTTACTGGGGTTTGAGTAGTAGACTACAGAGTTGTCTTAGTATGATGTCTCCTTAACACATCTCTATGGCATACAAATATGTGATCATGAGATAATTATTGGTTTTTAGATTTGAGGGAAAGCCATGTCAGATCCTCTACTGTAATTCCCATGTTGCTACGAAACTTAAGTGGTTTAATCTAGACTAATTTTTGTTAAGTTTAGACTATCATTAGTAAAATCCTTAGCCCACTGCTTTGAAGATAAGTTCTTTCTTCAGAAATCAGGATATCGATTAATTTAAGGATTAAAGTGGGAAGGTAAAGGCTACACTACACATATTTGTTTAAAGGTTAATGCAACACTCTCTGCAAGGTTTCTTGTAAAGGAACTTAAGCTCCCAAGATAAAGTGAATGTCAAGAAACTTAGACAAAGATGAGCTGAACAAATAGATGGGGAATCTATTGATAAAATTTTAATGTGTTTGATTATGAGAGTTACCCTTGATTGATCAAAATTGGTCTGTGTGATGTATGTGTGGGTTTAAGTTGCTATATTTGAGTGCTCTAATATTTCAAAAGTATAATATGTAGGAACACAACTGTTTATGGAACCAATTCAATCATGGTGGATGATTGGAGAAATTTTTTCGTTGATCCAACAAAAGGTATGGCTTTGACTGAAGAAATTTTTATAGTGTGCTTGATGGAGGTCATCCTTGATTGATTTAGATTGTAGTTATTAAGGTAGTTGTGGGTTCACGTAGGATACAGGGATGACAAAGAAAACTGCCATTCATGTAGATAATATGGGCTATTTCTCCCAAGATCTTAGTTTTGTTAAGTTTGTGGATTGTGAATCATCCTTTTGATATTTTTGGGTTATGGCTAAAACAAAATTTAGGAGGAATTTGTGCAACTAGAGGGTGGGTGGGGTACAAGGGGATTTTCCTGTGATGCTAAACCTAAGACATCTAAGGTATATATGCCTACTTGGCTTAGTTGTGGCTTGTGCCTGTACACTTATGATACTATTCAATTAAGTTTTACAACTTTCATGGAATCATGTTTGTATAATTGTATTGTTTAAGGAATAGTGGTTGTGGATTTGTGGAGTTGTGATGTAGGCTAGTCCAATACTGAGATTCTTCTTTCAAATTTGAGTGTTGCATTATTATATAGTCAACTCAAAGCTTAACATGAAATTTAATTGATCCCATTTGACATGAATTGTGGTGGGATGGATATATTTTATTGTTATAGCCTGTCATATGTTCTATATTTTATCATTACAACCTACCAAATTTCTTGACCTCTTGATACTAGTCATCTACACAGGTATGCAATCAAATAGCAAAGCAATTGAAAAATATAAATGCAAGTCTTTGAAATTCATCCCATGCAATGCATTTGAAAGCAGGAAGAATCAAACTAGAGGAATATTGTAACTGCCTCTTGAACTGTGCCTAACTTCAGTGAGCTAGTTAAACCTAATCCTTTTCTATTACACCTCTCTGGGGATTAAATGTGCTTCTGTCTTTTTTTCAAAATAAAAGCTATATTATGTAAATTAGCTTTTACCTTCCCAAGATTTAATACTTATTACCAATAATGTTTGTTGAATGTGACTTTGTATTGATTTATGCTTGTATAGTGGCACACTATGGTTTAAATAGTATAACTCACCATCAGATTTTAATGGTTTCAATGGTTCCTATAGAGTATGCAAGTGAAAGGAATCAATGACTATTAGTTGATGCATTAATAACATTAGTCATTGCTATCAGGATTAGTCAAGGCATGTTGCTGATAGCACCTAAGTAACTTTCACCTTGTGACATCTCTTTGAGGCATTTTGCAAATAATTAAGATACATTGTCTATAACTCCACATTTTGCAAACATCTAGGCCTTCTAAAAATTATAGGATCATTTTAATTACATCTAAAAATATTAATAAACAATTTCCGTATGTGCAAATATAAACATTAACTACATGTCCAATTTATTTATAGATATATTTTCTTGTGAAGAAAGACCACACCTAACAATATGAACCTAGAACAAAATAATGAGACAATGGCTGCATTGTGGGCTCAGTTTTGAAGAAAACCTAATAAATGTTATTGTCCTTGCAAAAAGTGTAAGGGTTTAAAGAATTGAAGAATTCTAATCACAACAGCCTAGAGTCATTATAGGCAACATGGTCACATTGAAGGGAGCCACGATTTTTGTCCATTACTAAATGTGGATTTCCCATTGGAGGAACATGGAGGTGCAAATATCCAAGCTAAGGATAACACTCCCATGGAAGAAGATGATAATGTGCCAGAGGACATGTTTGAAGAAGATGGTATTGGGGGAGGTGATGAAGAGGCTCACAATGATGGTACTAGCGAGTTTGATAATGATGATGAAGATGGTCTTGATATACCTTTACTTCAGAAGGCACACGAGCCCTTATATGAAGGCTCCTAAACAACTCTACTCTCGGCTATAGTGTTGTTGGTGAACTTAAAGGTTATGAATGGTATATCTAATGTAGCAATGTCATGTATGCTAAGGTATGCCATTTTTGTCATCTTCAATGTTAGCATCCAATTACTATTCATTATATTAACAATGCATATTTGTTGTTGTAGGTTGATTAGTGAGTTTTTCTTACCACCATCAAACATTTTGCCTCATTAGTACCAAAAATTATCTAACATTATGAATCATATTGGAATGAAGTATCAGACAATACATGCATGTCCCAATGATCACATTCTATATCATAAACAACATGAATTTGCAACATAATGGCCTAATTGTCATATTAGTAGATATCGATCAAATCAAATAACAAAAAAGGTGCCTCACAAGGTTCTTTGATAAATTTCCATTATTCCATGTCTTCAACGATTATTCAAGTGCGCTAGCTTGGTACAATTTATGGATTACCATGCACGCAATAGAAGTCAAGATGACATTATGTGAATGCCTATTGATGGTTCTGCATTTAAAGAGATAGAAGAAACATGGTCACACTTTAAAGAAGAACCTTGTAATTTGAAGCTTTCATTGGTAGCGGATGGTGTCAATGCATATGGAGATATGAGATTTGTTTACTCAGTGTGGCCTATTTTTGTTATTAACAATAACATTCCTCCTTGGATTTCCATAAAGTGGGAGCACATAATGTTGTCAATGATTGTGCTAGGTATTTTTTCATTTTATAGTTATCTAAATTAATTTATAAATAGTGCATGAAAATGGTCATAATAATTATGTAATGTTTATGTTCATTCAATTACTAGGTAAGTACCAAGTCAAAGATATGAATGTGTATATTGAGCCCCTAATTGACGATTTGTTGGTGTTATGAAATGGCGTCACTATGTATGACATCTCTAGACTGATAGGACATCGACAATTTCAATTCCATGCAATGCTTGTATGGACAATACATGATGCCCCTAGGCTAACTCATTTTTCTGGTATGCTATATTGTTAAAATCACATATTTTTGGTCTATTATAGTGCTTACACATCACTTTCGTATGCTTAATTTATTCATGATAATTGTACATGATCCAATTGTACATGATCTTTTAGGTCTTCAGACAAAGGGAAAATTTGCATGTCCAGTTTGTGGTCCGAAGATGAAATCTCATCATTCTAAAAGTTTAGGAAAGTAGGTGTTTGATGAGTTTTGGCACTTTCTCCATAATAATCATAGGTATTGAATTATCAAAAAACATCTTTTCAATGGGAAAAAAGAGACATCATCAAGGCCACAAAAAATGACACCTCATCTATGGAAGTTGGAATACGATCAACTAAATTGTCGAGGTAATGTTCAATTTGTCATCCGAAGTTTAAAATTTGTATTTTGATATTGTCTTATATTTACTAATGCTGTAATTGATGCTTGTGAAGGTCATCAAGGCATCAATGACCAACTTCCTAGAGGAATGAAAAGTTATCCTACTCAATTTAGTAGGTTATCATACTACAAGGATCTCTCAATCGTGCATTTGTTTGATGTTATGTATATTGGAAAGAATGTAACAGAGACACTATGAAATTTTTTGGATGGAAGGTGTGATAGCGAACAAATTGCCAAAATTTGTACTTACATTCATGAATCCAATCATGCACTAAAATATTTCATTAAATCAAATAGCAATGGAGATCGCATACATACAAGTGACCTTCCTTGGTTATTAACAGAGCAACAAAGTGATGCATTAAAAAGAAGTCATAAAAAAAAGCAAAATTTTTAACAATATTTGATGCAAATATAAGCACTCTTCTATCATAGAAAGGTGATTTTGGACTAGGGTTGAAAACACATGATTGGCATACCTTTGTCAAGGTAAGTCATGTTCTCTGTTTACAGTATATTTGTAAAATTGAATTTACTATCTATTGCATTATTTAATAATATATTGAAATGATATTTTTTTATGATTGCAATACGTCCTACCTCTATACCTTCCACACCAGTTTGACAATAGTATTAAACAAGTTATATATGATCTTGGAAAATACATGAGGTTAGAAGTGTTTTTTCTTAGATTTGTAGCTTTTTATTTGAAATATATTGTATAATTTTATTTGAAATCTCGTTTATGTATTTTTGCGTGTTGAATCTCTTTTAGGTGGTTATCATCTAAAGAAATTGATAAAAAAGATATAAAATATTGGAAGAGAAAAATTCCACAGCTTATGTGTGAAATGCAAAAGTGTTTACCTCCAACCTTTTTCATTGCTCAAGAACACTACCTCATACATCAAGTTGAGGAGATTGAATTGTGTGGACCTATACAAATTAGGTCAATATGGATAGTTGAGAGGCATTTGAAATTTATGAATGGCTTGGTTCGAGAAAGAGCACATCTTGAGGGTTCTATGATAGAGGGATATATGGTATACCAGACCATGGTGTACATTAGTGAATATCTTCCAAAGTTTGTAGAAGATATCCATGTAGATCGCATTTGGGATCCCAACTCTAATGACAAATTCAAAGGGGACTACTTGATGGGGAAAGGTAGATTAAGGAGGGTGAGAGGTAGTTATAATTTTTTTTTTGTAGTTTTTTATCCATCATATATATATATATATAAGTTGTTTCTAACTAGTGTAATTGTCTTCTTTATAGTTGGTCACGAGTGGGATGCACTACATTTGTATATTGCAAACAATCTTGATTGGATGACGGTATGGATTGAATAGTCTCAAGAAAATGGTCGCTCATTAACATGGGATGGTGTTGCATCGTTGGTTAAAGAAGCTCATCGTAATGGAGATCCCAATGTTATGTCAATGGTACTTGATCTGATATATGGCTTAAGAGATAAAAAGGTACGCACAAGATTACTAATCATGAGACATAAGTTTAATATCAACTCATAGATCGATGCAATAATCTTGACATGTTTGAATAATTGCAGGTCAAACACCACAAAGCTATGTACTACTATGGCTATAAATTTCGCACAAAAAAGTTATATGAAATGAAAAAAAATATGATTTTGGGATAAGTGTTGTCTTCGCAGTCACTAATATCTCATCTAGAACTAACATACATCCTCAACAATCTGAAAATTGATAATATGGCATTTTGGATGATATACTTGAGTGCAACTTTAATTCATTCAAAATAGTTCTATTTGTCGTCAAATGGTTCAGGTTATGACTGAGTCGAAATGATCCTGATAGGACTGTTATTGAACATGATAGTGGATTTACTATGATTAATACAAGGTCATTTGAACTAGTCGAAGATGAGCCCTATCTTCTTCCAAGCCAATGCGAGCAAGTGTTTTACTTTGGTGTTCCACACAAATTGGGTTGGTCATTTGTTGTTAGACATGACCCAAGAGGAAGGCTAGTAAAGTATAATGTGATGGAAGAAGAAGATATTAAAGAAGCACAAGATGAAGTAAATGATTATCAGGAACAACAATTACCCAGTGATGAAGAAGAAGAAGATGGTGATGATTTTGGTCATGTTGATGATAATGGTGATAATGATGATGATGATGCTGATAACGATCATGATCATGGTGATGAATATGGTGATGATCATGGCGATGATGGTCATGATGATGATCGTGATGAAGATGATGATGATGGCGATGAAGATGGTGGTGGTGACGATGATGATCAAAGTGACAAGTATGATGATGGTGATGATGATGATGACATGGATGAAGATCATGATGATCAATGAAATGTCTAGGTAGGATCAATGTCAACTATGATTGGGTCATGTATAACCAAATTTTTCTTTCCAAACAATATGTGCAGATATAAACATTAAGTAGAACATGTCAAATATTTTTTAAGATATACACATTAGTTACACCAAATTTTTGGCTAGCTCAAGACAAATGATTTACATATAAAATCTACTTTATTATTAACCTTTTTTTGGTAAGTCTAATACTTTAATTTCCCTACTGATTTCTAAGACTTACTAATTTTTTTCACAGGGCAACATGGATGCACCATCTCAGACACCTTCAACAGAGGTAAACATTAATTATTGTAAATTTTAATGTTAATATAGAAACAAATGTTGTATTATTATGTTCTTTTCTTTATGGCTTTAGAGTTATTTTGATGAAATTTTGCTGATATTTGATGTCACAAATGATAGGAAAAAGCTAGAATGACCACTGATCAAATGCGATCTGAAATACGGGTGTCATTTCTACATTAAATCACCCTTAGTTTTGACCCTATGTTCATCACCTAGAAAATTAAATAAAGATACACTGATGAACTTGTTAACATTATCATCGAGGGTGACAGAAGCGAGGAGAAAGAGGCACTGGGAAAAGAATTGGACTGTGGAATCCAATCTTTGAAGGTAAGCAATAATTCAACTAAAGAAATAATAGATTTCAATAGATGTTAATATTTTATAGTATCTTATGGATTATGATCTCTAATTTCATGTGTTCTTGTATAGACATATGTACCAATTGCGACATGGTGAACATGGTGAGGGTTGTCATGCACAACCTTTGTGTAAGTAACACTTTGTTTGTTTGTTTTCATCAACATTATAATACTTACCTTTTTTTTGTGAATGCTTTTAGCTAGTGTCCCATTTGATCTTTATCCATTACAAATGTCTTTGCTAACAATATTGTATTCTTTAGCTCATGATGAAGTGCAGACTCCTCCTTCAATTAGTGGTCCAGTATTGCCTGGTGCATTGTCGGCAACAAGGACCATGCAAACATCCTCATTTATGTCCACTAGAACTGGTAAAACCTTGTTTTGCTATATTTTGTAATGTATTTCTACAAGTTTATGAACAACAAAGTAGCATATCAGTGCTTAAATGATGTCTACAGAAGCCTGCATACACACAAACACATGCATACATACACCATGCATACATACATACATACATACATACATATATACCCACACATAGAGAGACACGAAGATAGTCAGTGCTACAAGTTGATGAACAACGAACTAGCATATCAGTGCTTAAATGATGTCTACAAAAGCACGCATGCCAACCACATTCCAAAAAGACATTGTTTGTTTGCATTTCACGTCCAATACCACACTGTACCAAAGTATGGCTAATGCACCTTTATTTTCTTTTTCAACTCAATAATGATAGACTCCAATGATATCAAGAATTTTGAAGTCTGAAACCTTTCTGAAAAGTAAGATCATAAATCCAAATTATTGTCGTGTTAACTGTTATATCATCAACTGTGAATCTAAATCACAATTTTTTACTTATGTTTTACTATAGTCCGTTGATGTCACCACCATAATGATTGATGTCATTGTTGTTGTATTGCTATTGCCTATCATGATATATTTATTGCTGCTTTTATTATGCCATCATGTTATATTGTTGTAACAATGCTGTCATGATATAGTCAAGAAATTTCTCTGAGCCTACTATTATTTTTTAGCAATTCTACAATAATGTAGTATATTTTTACAATTCTTCTCATGTGAATATAGTAATAACTCTCTAATCAATGTTAATACTGCCTATCTATGATTTTCATCAAAAACATCATGTCAAGTCCGTAACCATTCCCATATCTAAATTTTGAAGAGTTGTTGCAAACAACTGTGACAAATAATTGTTATATATGTTGTTCTTTTACAATGTTTGTAGGCCCCAACCTATTAGAGGCACCAACTCCTAAGTGTATGTGCAAAAACTCACTAGAAGCAACAACTCCAACAATTTGTAGGCACCAACCCCTTGAAGCAAAGAACCAACTTCACTTAAGTCTAAAATTTCACCTTGACAATGTTGCTATCTTCAGCAGATGATGGACATTATAATCTCTTTAAATCTTATACCTTTCCTCTTGCATTTTGCTTCTTCAATGATCTTCTCAAATCCACCTTTTATAATCTCTTTTAATAGACGTGCCTTTTTATATTTGCTTCATATAAATCTGCCTTGTTTGCACTTATCCTTTTCCCAAATCAGTACTTTTTATCCTTCAATATCTGCCCTTATTATCCTTTCAAATGTGCACTTATTCCTCTTATAAGTCTGCCATAGACATTATAAATCTACATATAATATCTCTTGTTATTTTATATGATATATCTTTATCATACAAACAACACACACATGTTCCATTTCACCTACCCTCATTATGTCTGCTCTTTACTCAGATATTTCTCATTGAACACACCACACATGTACTTCTGTTCTATATCTGCCCCATTCTGTATGATGATATATTGTAGAACTTACACTCTTTTCCTCTCTTAATGATTTTCAATTATCTTGCATACCTTCATGTCTTCATGTAGAAAAATTTCTGTTTGAAATGGATCTAGCCTTTCAGTTTTGTCACCTTTCCTTTAATCCAACTTGTTTCTTAAACACATATTAATATATCTCAAAACACATTTAATTATGCTTCTTTAGTTATGAATCACACCTTTTGAAACAATAATCATTATTGTCCTCTTTGAAATAATAAAATATTGCTCCTTTCTACGAATCATTGTCCTCAAACAAACTCTATAATTATTGTATCTTTTCTCTTAACAACTTTTCTACAACACACTATAATCATTTGTTTCAATTTGTTCACTAATAGTCTTATTGATTCAAAGTGATTGTTGTTCATTATGAATAAACTCAATTTGAATATCCAACGCTGAGATACTTTTTCTAGCTTATAGGTATATAATCCAAATGTCAAGTCTGTCAGTAAATTAAAGTCTTTTATAAAGTTGGCGATGTTAGGTTAAGTTGTCCATGACCAATTTGAAACATTATTCTACTTGGTCAGCATTATAATTTACATTTGTTTCTAGGCAACAAATTAATTGGTCATATTAACAAAGTGTGACTGGTGGCGTCTCTTTGTCTTTCATTTCATTTGGTGTCTGCTTTAATTGTCATGATGTTTCAATTGATAGAGCAATAGAGAACAATACTTCTGAAGTTGATCCATTTCTTGGAGTAGTCCGTGTGATTAGTACTGGTTCATATGAAGGGACATTGTTGTTGAACAAGAAAATTTTGTTTCTATTAAAAAAACAAAAGCTTCCAGGTGCTTTAAAATTGTTATTATTTAAAGTGTAAATTTAGTTTACTTTTACATTACTCATTTTGGACTGATAAACCCTTTATGCTTTTGTAGGTAATAATGCTTTCTTTGATCATTTTTTTCATATGATATTAAGACTATTTCAAACCACCATACGTAAAAGGTATGTAGTTTCATATCATTGCTACATAATTTTTCTTTTCTTCCATTTATTTTAATATATTAAAGTTATTGATCTAACAATCTATTTTTTTTTAAAAGGTGGAATTTACAAGCTGTGGAATTAAAAAATCAGTTGATTGCATCTTTTGAGGAGAAATTTGGAAAAAACATTTTTGACACTGGCCTACTTCTCAAAAGAACATCAAAGCATATAAAGACTGTGGGAGATCAATATAGAAGGGCTCTTAAGGATAACCCAAAGTATTACCGTCCTCCTATGATTCCATTGATGGAGTATAATGAAATAATAGAAGATGCAAAGGAGAAAAGGCTATGTGAAAATAGAGTAAATGAAGCAACACAGGCCAAAAAAAGGTATGTCATGACAGTATTAAGTACATTGTAATGATTCACTAATTATTGACATTTGTAAATAGATAATCTAAGATGTTTGAAATTGTTCATAGATTACAGGACACATTTGTGGCTACAAAAGCGAGACTAGAAAAGTTTGGCCAACACAAACTTGGCTCTGGTGGCTATATGAATCTCTAGTCTCGACTTGTAAGTAGGAGTAATGAAATTAAATATATATATATATTATATATAATGTTTCAAACAATTTTTTTTAATGAAACCATACATGGAAAACTAACGATATTAAGAAAAAAATATAGGGCATAGAATTCAATGTGGAGCTCACTAAATGAAGATAGAAAAATTGCCTTGAAGGAAGGCTACACAGTCGTGGCTGCATGCCTACACGAAGAATCTAAAAGCCTTGCCCAAGAAACCAGTGCACCAATATCTCACAGGTAAATTGTTAGATGAAAATTAAATGAAATTGAATAGTTGAGAAGATTCTTTTTTGGTATTAGTTTTGAACATAAATTGACTGCATAACAATGTGCATAACATTTTATTGTAGCCTTCATATCCTACCACCGAACCTGCTCGTGACGAAGGCCATGATGTGCATTATAGTGGTGGAGGTATTAATTTTCTATTGGAAATTAATTATGCAATTATGAATACAATTTAACATCTTCAATTGCAATTTGATGTGTATCCTTTTTTTAATATTTCAGAGCATGTTGAACATCATGTTGAAGGAGTGGAGCATGTTCCAAGTGTTCAACATGTTGATGTGGCGGTGGATCAAAATGTTATTTTACATGATGTGGCATTGTCAGGTAAGAAAAATGCATGTTATGTTGTACTAGTACTTAATTATAGACTTGTAATAGTTAAAAAAGAAAAAGAGTATGCCAATTTATCCCATTTACTTGTTCTTGCAACAGAGCTCCCTTTAGTGCAGCAGCCTCTTGCTCCTCCAAAGAGAAGGAGCCATCATAATTTGACATTACATGTGCTAGAAGAGGAGGAGAATGACATAGATATGGATGCTCCTATGAGCGTTGTTCTTAAGAGAGCTAAGAAAAACAAAAAGAAGAAATGATGTTTTAAAAATGCTCTTTGATAAACCTTGTTGGATAACGAAAGAACTTTGTTTTAAGTAATTATCTATGAATGATGCGTATTAATACTGATTTTTATTTTATGTTAATGAATATTGTTATGTGTTAATGAAGTCTTGATTAGTATTGTGTATTAATGAATTTTATATCATATTAATGAATATTATGTGATTGTATTGATTGAATGTTATAGTTTATAAATGGATGAATGAATGAATGAAGTATGTAATTAGATGATACTGGGTAATTTAGATTGATGTTAGGGGGAGTGGGTGAGGCCATATGAGCTTCCACCTTCACATGGTTGGCCTTGTTAAATAGAGAATATTATATTATTCTTGAAACCAAGTGAAGCTCATGATGGCACTCAAAATTGCATTCCCGTTTTGAGTGTCCATTCCAAATTTTGAGTCACTTTAGCCCCCTATGAATGCATTTTCTTGCTTGTGTACTCGGTTATCATATTAAGGTCTAGTGGTGTTTTATGTTTCTAACACCCTTCATTCAGCCTGTGCATGTGTTTTGTATTGATAAGCTGATATTTTGAGTCATTCTACGAAGTCCCATTTTGAGTACTCTTCAATTCTGCATTTTCTGCAGAAGTGTCAAATAGTGACAAAGGGCCTAGTTTGCCTTAGAATATCTTTTACCTGGTTAAGATTCATGATTCATCACTTTGAGATTTTTATTGTGCATGTCAAATAACCTATGTTCCAAGTTTCAAGTTGTTTCGAAGATGTTTTGACTAGGTTTTGAATGTCTCAAAGTTGGTCATTTACTATTTCATGCATTTGTGTAGTTGTTCATAATTCTGGGTAGCCCTGTTTGACAAATTATAACTTTTGACCAGTTGACCCAAATAAGAAAATTTCTTTTGCATCATATTCTAGGGGTCATAGACTTGCTACGTTCCTAATTTGAGCCTATGACGAATCTGTTTGATCTATTTTCAAACGTGATTCTATTAGCAATTTATAGAGTTTTACTGGTAATCAGAAATGCAGATTGATCGGAAGCCCTATTTAGGATGTCATATCTTTGAATATGTGATTGCTTGGATTTAATAGTTTGCTCCCCTTCCTTCTACCTCAAAAATAATTTAAGTGTGCCAGTTTATAAACTTTGACGAATATGTCTGCACACTTTCCCAGGGCCATTCCATTTGCAGAAAATACTTTTCTACTGATGTTTCTAGTCCTACAAATCCAGATAGCGAACTTCAGACCTTCACCAAATTTTCCCAGTCATTAATCATGAGTCCAAGTCATAGAATTACATTCTCCTCTTGACAATGAACTATTGGTCCAATTTCTAGATCCTCAAGTGATCGTTTGCCCAATTTTCGAAGCTCAAACCAAACACATTTTCCAGTTTCTGACATGTTTACTTACAGGTAATTTGAAGTAGGTATGTTTGGAGGTTGATATATTTTGACACTGATGTAGTCATGTGATGAGATTTTCCAGGCCTATTAAGTATGTTGAAAAGAGAAGATATCCAGAGTTTTGGAGCTTGACCAAGTGCTTATGTCAATTTTTAAAGCCAGGCAATAGGCCTCCTGACACAAGTTTCACAATGGCACGGAAATGATTTAAAATGAATTTTAAGTGATGATTCAGTGCTTGCTTTAATTTTAGATCATTCAAGAAGGTCGATGGATTAGTTTGCATTGTCAATTGTTCAAAAAAGGAAAAAAAATTAGCCGAACCCACTTTGGGGTCCGATTGAGTCCATCAAGTGGGTATAAGTTCCATAGAATCATGAAGGTGTTTTGAGGTTTTAAAGTGATCTTGTTTTTCAAAAAAGAGATATGGAGGCCCAATCATGGGGTTAGCATTTTCACTTGAGGCAAAATAAGTAGTACAAAACTATACACTTGATTTGAAAGAGCAAGGCAAATTATACCAGTGGGAAATCTTCATGTACAAGTGTCAGTAATTGATTTTGAGGTCATAAGGATGGAATTGGGTGGAGGGACTCATCTAACTACTAGTAGGCAACTAGGTTGTTGATTATAATACGTAGGTGAGTGTGTTTTAGGTTTAGATGAATATTTGCTCATGGAATCTTCCATCCAGTTGATGCGGAATGAGCAGTTGATGTACATAATTGTGATCTTTTATTGGTAATTATAATTGTTATGTTTTAAAGAATGAACCTTGCTAAAGAAATGCTACCACCTGATAAATAATTCCTTGCTTATGGGGAGGCCTCAGACGTCAGAAGTAACTTCTATTCTTCACCAGAAAGGGGCATCTACATCTAAAGCCTCACATTTCTAGTGTGCAAGAGGGTAGTAGAGATTTACAAAGCCATTAAAGGAGGACACCCATAGCCCACACAAAGTGATAAGCTGACAGGGCAATCTATTGCAAAGAAGAGGAGGAACACCACAGCAAGGAAATAGAACATCCACTTGCATATAACATTCACAACAATGACAAGAGGCAGTAGATGCTTGAATCCATAGGAAAGACTTAATGTTTTACCCCTACAATGGAGAGGCAATGATTCATGTTGATGAAGGAAAGAGGCCACAATTAAAGGAGGAGTTTGAATTACAACATGGGCAAGAAAGAAAGTCCACCACGTATGGATAGGGCATGGAAATCCAACAGGTGGAGGGGCTAAACATACATCTATTTAACTAGTATTCATGCCATAAGAAAGAAGAGAATGCAGTTCATGTTGTCTACGGCTCCATGCAAAGCAAATTTTCCATTACATAGAAGGGCACCATAGGGAACTCCATGTGCACAATAGGTAGAAGGAGAGTCCATGGCCTACAAGAAGCCATCCACATGAGGAGGCAGGGCATGATATAGCAGGAGAAGTCCATATTAAAAAAATTGGCCATACCGTTACACCATCCCACGCCCATATTTTGTAGTTGCCTACATTTTAAAATTCTTCATGCCATAGCAAATGAAGACCATTGCATACAGGGTAGATGTTTGATCCACAGACCACACATGCAAAGTATCTCATAGTAAAAATGCCCAAAGTGAGCTATCCACATTGGATCTGCATTTCACGGCAGAGAGGGAGTAGAGTTGGGTGGGGCTAAGGGTATCCATAATTAATAGGGCCATAGTCAAAAGTGCCACTTTCATGTGCAAATCGGGTGAAAGCTATAGCTTGGCAGAGGGTAGGCATTTTTTTTTATCCTTTATCCCACATTGGGTATTTGGAGGTAATTTGTTATTTTTGTAAGCCCGACAACTCAAGGGCATAGTGTCTTCAAAGACACGTAGGGCTTATGGAAGCCGCTCAATGTGTGGAGGGGCCCGCTCATTGCCTATTGTGGGGTCAATGAAATTTTGACTTTCGATCGTTGAGAGATCGAAGAGGGAAAGGCAAAGCATTCCAATGTTATGCTAAGTCGTGAGGTCGAGGCTTGGGATTTGGAGGCTTACAATCCTACAAATTTCGTAGGATCGCGGAGAGGTTTTCATTCATGTGCAATGCTACGATGAGGCCCATGTCATAGGGTCATAAAACTAATTTTTTTAGCCTTGAGATGCTACAAAAATTGTCTTGTCGGGAGATCGGGAGGTAAGTTTTCATGCCATGCGATGCTACAAGAGGTTGGTTTGAGGAATATATTAAATATATATTATATGCTCATCGTATCATTGGGGAGTTCAAGTAAGAAATGTAAGATATAATGATAAATTTCAAATATTTCAAATGATGAAGATGCATGTGGGGCTCGCTTGGGCATTTTAGCAAATAAAAAATGGACAAGTGGCAAGGGGAGGATAAAATGATTATAAAAACAAAATTCAGAGAGATGGTTCAACACATAAAATTTAGAATTTCAAGGATTTGAATTATTTTTTAGATTTTATATAGTTTTAACTATATAACTTTTAAATTTTTCAAATTTTGATGCTCAGTTCATGGCACGGGAGCTAGTTTTTCAACTCAGTCTCAGGGGCACCATTTTTGTCTAAAATAGGCAGTGTAATATACTGTCGAAATTGGGAAGAAGCTAATTTTCCATTTTTGCTATCAGTTTTTATGCAGGTGTTTGCTAGAAGCAGCTATAGGAGGTTTTCTGATTTTGAGGGCTTCTCAGTGAAAAGTGCAAATTTAAAGTTGCAGATGAAATTGCAATCAGATTTGACCATGATTTCATCATATTTGACTTCTCCAACAAATTAAAGGATGAATTCAATGTTTTTGAGGGTGGTTGAAAGTAATTGTGTTTTTGGCAACAATGTAATTGAATTGCCTAGCAAAAGCAGATGTGACAAGAAAAGATCAAATTTTTGAAGCTTCAGTACAATTTATGATGAATTCTTGATATTTTCTCCATAGGATATTTTGTAGATTAGTAAAAGAGGATATATCAGATATTTTGGCATCATTTTATGATTTTTGATTGCAGGTAGTTGAAAAAGTTTAGTTTGAGCAACTTCAGATTGAAGACATTTCAGTGGGACACATGTCAGTTTCAGATGGAAATTCCTAAAATATCTTTTCTCCTATATATTCTTCCTCTCTGCTCTTTGTAAGGGTTCCAGTTTTTGGATATTTTTCATTACAGTGTAACTACTTTGTGGTTCCAGTCTGGTTGAAATCCTTTCCCATTACTGTGATACCATTTTCTTAGTGTTCTTCTATTATGAACAACAATATTGTATTTCTTTTGAGGCATGTTATATATACAATCATTTATTGGTGTTCTTTTTTGAATTTTGGCATACAGATGATGTATTAATTTTCAAGGAAATTAATGCAAGAGCTTCATTTCTTTTAGTTTCATTCTGATTCTTGTCTCCTTCTTCTGTTATTTGTAATCTTTTATTTTTGAGAACGAAGAGTTTGAACTCAATTGCAATCCCTTAAGGTTGTATGTTAGGATAAACTTGTTGTTGGAACAAAGAAGCCAAGTAAATGCTTGTTTACATTGACAGGGTTACAGATTACACCAAGAGGATTTCATAATAAGTATGAGAGTTTTATGAAGATAGATGTCTATTTGCAAGTCAGATAGATAGATCAGATATCTGGATATATGAGTATATTAGGATGTCCATCTGTGTGTTAAGGTCTGGTTGATGCCCAATGAATAAGGGACTGGTCAGCTTGGAAAGTGCATGTCCTATGTTGTTGCATAACCAGGTTATGCTAAGATATCAAAACTTAAAATAAACATTAATTTCCCTTTTTATGTATTGAAGAACTAGAAGTGTCGGTCATGGTTTATTTCTTGTTGCTTTCTTTAGTTGTAATTGGCTATTGCAGTTAGAAAGTTTGTCAGCAAATCATAGAAGATATTGACCATTTCTACTATAGGGGATAGTTTTGTAGAGAAAAGTATCAAGTTAATAAGATAAATCTCTTAGGCTTGCCCGCCTTGACTTAGTAGAGCCTAAAGTGAAGTGAGTCTTGATGACTCTGTTACTTGGCTCAGAACCAAGATTTAGCCTTGCTGAATATAAGATTTAGCTCATCCTTAGGCTTGTCCCTGTCTTTGTTTCCCGGCATTAGGTTTAAATCCACCTAATATGTTCTTTACAAGAAAGAACTCCAAAAAAATGGCAACTCTGCTGGGGAAAGACACAATGAAAATACTACAATAGTAAGAAATTGTAAGTTGTTTCTCATCTCCCTGTTGGATTTGTGTCTCTCAGTTGTGCCTTATTCTTGATAGCAGTAACTTTGAAGATTAATAATAGATAAGTGTTGTTGTGCATTTTAAGGGTCAAGAATAAGTTTTCTTTCACTTTGTTAAGGGTGTGAAATTCCAAGGTTGTGTGTGAGTTTTCAAATACCTTGTTATAAATTCTAGACTAGCTTGTTGTTTTCTGCAAGTTGGAAAATCTTTTCTCACTTAGTGAGTGGCGACTCAAAGTTATATCTCTGCACCAGTGCAATTGTGAAGTTGAGGGTACTGTGAAGATTGCAACAATTGGAATGCAGATTTGAAGAAGTCATATTGGGCCCTTGGTAATAGTTGTAAAGAAAATGGGTGATGCTACGCAAGAGTTACTAAATCAAGAGAAGATTTGAATCTATTGTTGTTCACAGCATTGAAGAGGTTTGCAAGCATCACATTTAAGGTATTTTCCTCTTTCTTGAGATTTCTTTTTAGGAAAGTAAGTTATATGAAAAGTTTTCTCCATTAAGTGATTTTGGCACTAAGTAAGAAAAGTGTTTAATGCATCTCAACATATTCTATGAAAGGTAGTTTTAGAAAAGGTATTTACATCCTAGAATATGTTAGAGATTAGGTTGGTAGATGAGTTTTCATATCTATAGCAAGTTATAAATTCTGAAAGTTATTTTGGTGAGTTGTAAGTTTGCAAAACATGGCAGATTTCCTTTTACCTAGTATGCAGTCCATTGACCAAAATCATAGATCTTTTTTCTACCAAGAGATATGTGCCATTATGTTTTGATGGTATCTATGGTTTCCCAAATACAATTCCTAATGACATTAGAAAAAATTTGCGTAATTTTAGTGGGAACCATATTGTTTCAGCTAGTCATCATATTCAGATGTTCATTGATTTGATGGGTGACTATGAGATTGCTCATGAGGATGCGCACATGAATTATTTGTTCAAACTTTAGAAGGTGATGCTAGAGACTGGTTTTCATTTTTACCAGCATGTTCTATTCCATCTTGGAGTGAGTTGCATTCAGTCTTCATGGAGCAATTTGGTGAGAGGGTAAGCATATTTGATTCATATGATAAATTTTTTAGGATTCATATTGAGGATGGTGAGCTTGTTCCTCAATTTAATATTAGATTTGCAAGAACCTTGAATGAGATTCCTAAGAAATGTAGACCAGAGGATTAAGTATGCCTAATAATTTATCATGGTGTATTTGATAAGAAAATGAGTTATCGGTTAAGGGATAAAGAACCCAAAACTTTATATCAGGCTTTTATGACCACTATGGATATTGAAAACAATTTGAGATATGGATTAACCAGAGGTCATTTTTCTATGAATGATTGCCAGTATAATGATTATGAAAGAAAAGTTGAACATAGTGTTGACACTTTAATTTCAAATCAAAATATCAACACCCCTGTTGTAATGTATAATTAGATTGAAATTTCAAATCAGAATATGTGTGTAGAGAAGAATGAGTCTATTGAAAATGAAGACACATATGTTTGTGATGTTACAACAGTAAGATCTATTTCAAACTTTGATAGAAATGAGCAATGTGATGATATTATAGATCAAGGATTAGCTACAACAACAAGTTCTTGTAGTACTGATTATGTACATGATGATGTTACTAATGTTTCTAGATAGGAAGTTGCTACATCTAGATCTCAGTCTTGTCCAAATAAGGAGGCCGAGAGTTGTGTCTCCGATGATGAGTTCAATGTTTTTGATTTGACACTCCATGGAGAGGTAGTACAAGATGTCGAATATGAATCACATTTATCTTAGTCACAGTCAGAAGAATAGAATGTTGAAAGTGATCATATAAATGAGAATTAGGAAGGAAGTGATGATGAGATGTCTTCATATGAGTCAGATGTAATAGGAGAAAAAGAAAGCAATGGTGGAAGTGAACATTCATATGAAAGTGAAGATATGATTTATTTTTCTGAATTTGAAAGTGAAAATGCATCTCAGTCTTTGCATTATACAAATCAGTTTCTTGATGAAGGATTTGAGAGTGATTTGTCCTCCAGGTATGAAGATAAAGAAATGGTGAGTCCAACTAATGATAATGAATTTGAATATGAAGATCTCAAGGAAGGGTTGTCAAGTGTTTCTATATCAGACAATAAAGTTGTTGCATGTAGTGAAGGGTTTAGGAATGAATCATGGTCTATCAGTAATGATTATCCTAAATATGATAATGAAGATAATGTAATTTTGGATACTATATGCATGGTAGAAGCAATAGAAAGTGAGTCTTCATATGGTTCTAATTTTTCTTCACATGTTGAAAGTTCTTATGACAATTATGGTGGAAATGGTTTCAAGGTTTATACTAATGCTTTATATGATGGAGATCTTGATGATGATCATCCCATCTTTTGTCAAAATGTTCAAAGAGGATCCTTGCATGGAGTTCTCAGTCCATTGTTTGAAGGGGACATGGAGGTTTCAGATTTAGTAGAGGATGAGTTTAATGGTGACACACTGTCATACTGCTATAACAAATCAAAATGTTGTTCTTCCATTTGTGATACTGAATATTCTAATGATGTTGCATTTTGTGAGTTTGAACATGAGGTGCTTGATGGGGTTGTCTTTGAAAATAAGCTAGCACTTCATAGTAATTTTTATGATGATTCATATGAGGTAAGAGCTAATCAACATTTCAATTGTGGTTATGATGGCGAGGTATTAGATGAAATGGTTATTGAACATCTATCTGCACCTTGCAAGGAATTTTATGACGAGTGTTTTAATGTGACTAATCCATTTTTTGATTGTGAAGAACCAATGGAGAGCCCTGGATTGGTTTTAGTCATTGACATGGATAACATTGGTGAGTATAAATTTGGATACTCATTTAAATGTCAACCGTCTATACATAGAGATACACATTTCCAAGATGTGTATAGTCTTTTTCCCAAATTTGATTGCATGCATAATTCATCTATTGAAGATAGTTATCAGTTTGATCCTGGTATATTTGAGCATGCTGACCCCTTTTTTCATAGTGAGCATTATGTTAAGGATGTCCCTAGTATGCACTATGAAAGTCAGGAAAGTTATTTTGTTTTGCCAACTGAGCCAATTGAGAATTTTTATGTGTTGGGTGAAACAAAGGATAATCAAAGTTTTAGTTTACCTCATGGAAACATAAATGAGAATCAAGTGTTTGACAGGGGTAAGAAGTTTGGAGAAGTTTGGTGGCTCGAAGTCACCATCTTGTACAGTTAAAATAGTTTATTTGATTTTAGTATTTGTTCGGAGAAAATTTTTGAGTGGCCTTCTTCAGCCAGAGATCTAATTTCTTTCCATGCCCACAAGGGGCATGCATCCCCAGATAAAGCCACTGATGCACTCAAAATTGTTTTTCTGTTTTGAGTGTCCATTCTAAATTTTGAGTCATTTTAGCCCCCTATGAATGCATTTTCTTGCTTGTGTACCCAGTTGTCGTATTAAGTTCTAGTGGTGTTTTATGTTTCTAACACCCTTCATTCAGCCTATGCATGTGTTTCGTATTGATAAACTAACATTATTAGTCATTCTACGAAGTCCCATTTTGAGTAGTCTTCAGTTCTGCATTTTTTGCCAAGTGTTAAACAGTGACAGAGGGCCCAGTTTGCCTTTGAATATCTTTTACCCGGTTAAGATTCATGATTCGCCACTTTGAGGATGTTTAGTATGCATGTCAAAGAACCTATATTCCAAGTTTCAAATTATTTCGAAGATGTTTTGACTAGGTTTTGAATGTCTCAAAGTTGGTCATTTACTGTTTCATACATTTGTGTAGTTGTTCATAATTCTGGGTAGCCCTGTTTGACAAATTATAACTTTTGACCAATTGACCCAAATAATAAAATTCCTTTTACATCATATTCTAGGGGTCAAAGATTTGCTATGTTCCTGATTTGAGCCTATGACAAATCCGTTTGATTTGTTTTCAAATGTGATTCCGTTTGCAATTTAGAGAGTTTTACCAGTAATAAAAAATGCAGATTGATCGAGAGCCCTGTTCAGGATGTCATATCTTTGAATCTATGATTGTTTGGATTGAATGGTTTGCTCCCCTACCTTCTACCCCAAAAACAATTTAAGTGTGCTAGTTTATAAACTTTGACAAATCCGTCTACACACTTTCCTAGGGCCATTCCATTTGCAAAAAAAAAACTTTTCTACTGATGTTTCCAGTCTTGCAAATCCAAATAGCTAACTTTAGACCTTCACCAAATTTTCCCAGTCATTCATCATGAGTCCAAGTCACATAATTACATTCTCCTCATGACAATGAACTGTTGGCCCAGTTTCCAGATCCTCAAGTGCTCGTTTGCCCAATTTTCGAAGCTCAAACCAAACACATTTTCCAATTTTCTGACATGTTTATTTGTAGATAATTTGAAGTAGGCATGTTTGGAGGTTGATATCTTTTGACACTGATGTTGTCATGTGACAAGATTTGGAAAGCCTATTAAGTATGTCAGAAAGAGCAGATATCCAGAGTTTCGGAGCCTAACCAATTGTTTATGTCAGTTTTTAAAGCCAGGTAACAGACCTCCTAACACAAGTTTCACAGTGGTATGAAAATGATTTAAAATGAGTTTTAAGTGATGATTTAGTGCTTGATTTAATTTCATATAGTTCAAGAAGGTCAATGGATTAGTTTACATTGCTAGTTGTTCAAAAGCAAAAAAAAATTTAGCCGGACCTACTTTGGGGCCTGACTGAGTCCATCACGTGGGTATAAGTTCCATAGAATTGTGAAGGTGGTTTGAGGTTTTAAAGTGATCTTGTTTTGTAAAAAAGAGATATGGGGGCCCAATCATGGGGTTAGTATTTTCACTTGAGGGAAAATAAGTAGTGCAAAACTATACACTTGATCTAAAAGAGCAAGGCAAATTGTACCAATGGGAAATCTTCATGTACAAGTGTCAGTAATTGATTTTGAGGTCATAATGATGGAATTGGGTAGAGGGACTCATCTAACTGCTAGTAGGAAACTAGGTTGTTGATTATAATACCTAGGTGAGTGTGTTTTCAGTTTAGATGAATATTTGCTCCTGGAATCTTCCAGCTAGTTGATGCAGAATGGGTAGTTGATGTACATAATTGTGCTCTTTTATTGGTAATTATAATTGTTATGTTTTAAAGAATGAAACTTGCTAAAGAAATTCCATCACCTCATAAATAAGTCGTTGCTTATGGGGAGGCCTTAGACGCCAGAAGTAACTTCTATTCTTCACTAGAAAGGCGCATCTACATCTAAAGCCTCACATTTTTAGTGTGCAAGAGGGTAGTAGAGATCTAAAAAGCCATCGAAGGAGGACACCCATAGCCCATGCAAAGGGATAAGTTGACAGGGCAATCTATTGCAAAGAAGAGGAGGAACACCACAGCAAGGAAATAGAACATCCACTTGCATATAACATTCACAACAATGACAAGAGGCGGTAGATGCTTGAATCCGTAGGAAAGACTTAGTGTTTTTCCCCTACAATGGAGAGGCAATGGTTCATGTTGATGAAGAGAAGAGGCCGCAATTAAAGGAGGAGCTTGAATTACAACATGGGCAATAAAGAAAGTCCACCATGTATGGATAGGGCATGGAAATCCAACAAGTGGAGGGGTTGAACGTACATCTATTTAACTAGTATTCACGCCATAAGAAAGAAGAGAATGCAGTTCATGTTGTCTACGACTCCATGTAAAGAAAAATTTCCATTGCATAGAAGGGCACCATAGGGAACTCCACGTGCACAATAGGTAGAAGGAGAGTCCACAGCCTGCAAGAAGCCATCCACGTGAGGAGGCAGGGCACGATACAGCAAGAGAAATCCATAATAAAAAAATTGCCCATATTGTTGCAACATCCGACACCCATATTTTGTAGCTGCCTACGTTTTAAAATTCTTCATGACATAGCAAATGAAGGCCACTACATACAGGGTAGATGTTTGATCCACAGACCACACATGCAAAGTATCTCATAGTAAAAACACCCAAAGTGAGCTATCCACGTTGGATCTGCATTTCACGGTAGAGAGGGAGTAGAGTTGGGCGTGGCTAAGGGTATCCACGATTAATAGGGCCACTGTCATGTGCAAATTGGGTGAAGGCTACCGCTTGATAGAGGATAGGCATTTATTTTTATCCTTTATCCCACATTGGGTATTTTGTTGTTTTTATAAGCCTAGCAACTCAAGGGCATAGTGTCTTCAAAGACACGTAGGGCTTGTGGAAGCTGCTCAATGTGTGGAGGGGCTCACTCACTGCCTGTCGCGAGGTCAACAAAATTTTGACTTTCAACCGTCGAGAAATCGGAGAGGAAAAGGCAAAGCATTCTGATGTTACGCTAAGTCATGAGGTCGAGACTTGGGATTTGGAGGCTTACGATCCTACGAATTTCATAGGATCGTGGAGAGATTTTCATTCATGTGTGATGCTATGACGGGGCCCATGTTGTAGGGTTGCAAAACAAAAAAATTTAGCTTTGAGATGTTATGAAAATTGCCTCGTCGGGAGATCGGGACGTAAGTTTTCATGCCATGCGATGCTACGAGAGGTTGGTTTGAGGAATCTATTAAATATATATTATATGCTCATCATATCATTGAGGAGTTCAAATAAGAAATGTAAGATATAACAATATATTTCAAATATTTCAAATGATGAAGATGCATGTGGGGCCTGCCTAGGCATTTCAACAAATAAAAAATGGACAAGTGGCAAGGAGAGGATAAAATGATTATAAAAACAAAATTCAGAGAGATGGTTCGATGCATGAAATTTAGAATTTCAAGGATTTGAATTATTTTTTAGATTTTATATAGTTTTAACTATATAACTTTTAATTTTTTCAATTTTTGATGCTTAGTTCATGACATGGGAGCCATTTTTTCAACTCAGTCTTAGGGGCACCAGTTTTGTCCGAAATAGGCAGTGTAATATACTGTCAAAACTGGGAAGAAGCGAATTTTATATTTTTGCTCTCAATTTTTTTGCAGGTGTTTATTGAAAGCGACTAGGGGGGTTTTCTAATTTAGGGGGCTTCTCAGTGAAAAGTGTAGATTTAAAGTTGCAAATGAAATTGCAATCAGATTTGGCCATGATTTCGTCATATTTGACTTCTCTAGCAAATTAAAGGATGAATTGAATATTTTTGAGGGTGGTTGAAAGTAATTGTGTTTTTGGCAACAGTGCAATTGAATTGCCCGACAAAAGCAGATGTGATAAGAAAAGATCAGATTTTTGAAGCTTTAGTATAATTTGTGATGAATTCTTGATATTTTCTCCATAGGATATTTTGCAGATTATTAAAATGGGATATATAAGATATTTTGGCATCATTTTATGATTTTTGATTGCAGGTAGTTGAAGAAGTTTAGTTTGAGCAACTTCAGATTGAAGACATTTTACTGGGACACATGTCAATTTCAGATGGCAATTCCTAAAATATATTTTCTCCTATATATTCTTCCTCTCTGCTCATTGTAAGGGTTCTAGTTTTTGGATTTTTTTCATTACAGTGTAACTACTTTGTGGTTCCAGTCTAGTTGAAATCCTTTCCCATTACTGTGATACCATTTTCTTAGTGTTCTTCTGTTATGAACAATAGTATTGTATTTCTTTTGAGGCATGTTAGATATATAATCATTTCTTGGTGTTCTTTTTTGAATTTTGGCATACAGATGATGTATTAGTTTTCAAGGAAATTAATGCAAGAGCTTCATCTCTTTTAGTTTCATTATGATTCTTGTCTCCTTCTTTTGTTATTTACAATCTTTTGTATTTGAGAATGAAGAGTTTGAACTCAATTACAATCCCTTAAGGTTGTATGTCAAGATAAACTTGTTGTTGGAACAAATATGTAGTGCCTACCCCTAAGTTGCATTTCAGTTATCATTGCTAAACTCTTTTAGGCCAGTTTTATGTTTGATGATTAGTAGTATTGTTTTAAGATTATCAGATATTGTTTTACATTCAATTTATTATATATTGAGATTACTTGGTACTTTGTATTTCACGTATGTATGATGATTATTCAGTGTTTTCAGTTATCGATGATGATTAGTTAGATGGTTTATTATCACATGTGTTTTCTTATGGATACTTACCCCATACTGCATGTGTATGGTGTGTGTGTTTTTTTTCTTTATGTATGGTGTTTCTGATGTGGTTAAGGAAGGGAGTCGTAGTCACCTGCTAGTCGGGATCTACACGATGCACCACTTCCTGCCATTTCTTGTTTAGCTTAGAATATTGTGTCTGTACATGTGTGAATTTTATGCAGGTTGCAAGTACTGGGTATCGACTTCCCTAAATTGCCAGGATGAGCATACCCTATTGCATTATCTCAATGGTAAGAGAGGGGAGATAAATTCTTAAGTCCAAATCCTAAACCCTTAAGCCATTTGTCCTAATTGGTAATTAGGACAAGTATCTAAGTCAAGTACCCTCCAAATGCATCAAATGACGTTAATTCGTGATTATAACCTTTTAGTTTGATTTTGTATGTGTTCTTCTATGATGGGTTTTTGTACGTTGTTTATGAGTCCTTGGTGTATTTTCTATTAATTAAGTCTAATTAAAAGATTAATTAATGATTTAATTTAATGAAAAATTATTATGACATTTTAATATTTAATTATATTTAATTATTTGAGTAATTAATTAAATAAAAAGAATTAAATTTGGAGATAAAAGTTTAAGGATAAATTTAGAACGTGATATTATTTATTTAATTTAATAATAATATATTTAGAGTTCATTTTTAAATAAATGCTAAATATTATTGTTATTTAAGTTAATAAAGATTTTATCAATTAACTTTCTAAAATAAATTAAAAGTGGAGAAGATATTAATTATTAAAAAAGTTGTAAGTTTGCATGATTTATGCATGAGATTAAAATAAAATAAAATAATTAAAAAGATAAAATAAGTGAAAATAATAATGTTATTTTAATTTCATAAAGTGCGCATGGGATTAAAAGTGATAAAGATTAAAAATAGAAGTCAAGAGGAAAACTAAATTAAGTTATTTAATAATTCATATAATGTGCATGAAAAGATAAAGCAAAGATTAATAAAAGTTAATAAAGAGTTAAAAAGGGGTGAGCAAAGAGTTCTCTGAGGTGAATGCACAATTAGTGCTCCGATTTTAGGGAGAGAACTCCTTATCCTAATTTGGGGGTTCATTTTTCAAAGGGCTGGGAAATTTTGGAGAAGGAAGAAGTTTTCGAAGAAGGAGAAAGTTTTGAAAGGAGTATTGTTCTCTATAGATTTCTAGAGCGTAGCAAATTAGCATCAGTGTCCAAGTAGACGCTTGTGAAAATTTGCATAACTTAAATACGTTCTTTTAATTCCTGTCTTCTTCGTGTTTGTTAGATGATTGTCTTGATAATTTTGGTGAAGAATATATATATATATATATATATATATATATATATATATATCATGTTGCGATTTCTGGATATTGAGAAATTATTTTGTACATGGAATGTTTTAATGGTTCAATATAAATTCTCTCTCGAGTAGATTTTAGATTGAGAAAATTTATCGGGAAGGGTTTGAAATTTCAAGAAGGGCATGTTGAATTTATCCATCAGATTATATATATATATATATATATATATATATATATATATATATATATATATATAGATATATTACGTGCTTACCTAAATCTATTTTATTAAATTTTTGGTTGGTTACAAAATTGTAATAAAATAAATTTAAAAATAATAATAATAAAATATTATTAAGGGGGTGGGGTGCGATCATGTTTGCTGTTAAAAAAGGAAAGTTTTAAAAATTAATTCTAAAAAGGAGGGGGAGAGAATTACCCCGTAACCCACCTTGTTGCTGCTTTGCGACCAGTACTCTGCATCGCAAGTACTACGACGGCAGGGTACTTTGTACCTGGCCACCGCAGGTATTGCAACGCAGAGGCTGCAGCCTTTACTATAGCCGATGGGCTTTAAACATTTCAATTTTTATTTTTTTGTAATATTAATTTTTAAATGATTAAAGTTAATTTATTTAAAAGTTTAATTATTATTTTTTAATAATTTTTTTTAATATTATAATTTATTAATAGAATTATTAACCAATTAAGTTTTTTTAATAATTAATTAAATGATATTTTAGTTTAATTAAATTAAATTAGATTTGATTATTTAATTTAAAAAATAAAAAATTTATAAGGTTAGGGATGTATTTTAATTCATGGCAAATATTGAAAATTCGATGAGAAATATTTTAATTGATTCTTTAAAGGAAAATATAACTATCCTTAGAATATTTTAGGTAATTGACTTAAAATAAAATGGGGTAATTCTATATTTAAAATGATTAAAAGAATGAGTTAAACTATAGGGTAATCGAAGAATCTTTTTAACTTAAAACATACACTGAAATGGAGACTGAAACCCTACATTTAACTCAATCATGTGTTTTCAAAATCAAACCAGAATGTGAAACTTACACCTCGTTTCTATATGTTATCTGTGTTTTGGGGTTGTTTAGATGTTGACTAGTTTAGGTTGTTACCAGAAGCTCGAGGGTTGTGTGATTGTGGTAATATGATGTTTTGATCTCGATCTTTCTAAACCCAACCATGGTGATGTGTTGATATGCTCTATGATGGATGCTTTTACTGTTTATTATTGCTTTCCAGTTTCCTTGTGTGGAGCTGAGGTGTATGTTATGGGATACCTGACTTAACCATTTTTGAGTCATCAATCAGTTATATATACGATTTTCCTTCCAGTCACTTTGAGAGGACTGAGATGTTTTGGATGGTTTGCTCTTGATGATGTTGTGTTATGACATGTTTGACTTAACCATTTTGGAGTCTTCGATCAGTACTGTGATCTATTATTGGGATACTTGTTGGTTGCTCGTTGGAGAACCATTGGATATTGTGATTTATCACTGATGCCTTCAGTTGCTTATAGAGAACTGTCGTGATCAATATGATTATCATTGGATGCTTTTCAATTGCTCATGGAGAACGGATGTGATTATTGTGGATTATATTTATGATGATTTCAATCGCTTGTATAGGACTGAGGTGATTTTATTATGATTCTTTGATTTGTGATTTAATAAGCCTAGGGTAGGTTATCTATGTGTAATGTCGGGAAGTGGCTTGCAATGGGGGTCAGGGCCCTAAGAGGCTACCTGGAGAAACCCATTGTAAGTTGTTTTAATAAGTGAAAACATCTCATCTAAATACTAACTTAAATGAACCTAATAAGATAACTGTATGTTCTCTCCCATGCCTTGAGTGCTAGTATAGACTATGATGGGGTAGAGAGAATGCTTGGTTGTGACCTTGCATTTCGTAGTATGCCTCATTAGTACAAGGGGATACAAGTAGCCGCAGGATCACAGGGGACCCAAGATTTCTAAGGGATTGCTTAGGTAACTTCCAGCGTGACTTTTGTGATGACACTTTTTCACTTACATAGTAGGTTTCCTACGTGTCTTTATGTGCCTCTGGGTCTAGATGTCTATCTATGTTGGAACCTTTGAGTTAGTGTACTTTTAGGATTTCCCAGACTTAGAGAGTACTTGTGTTTTGTTTTTTGATATCTTGTTTGGGACTTGAGACTATCTCCTTAGTGCGGTGGGAGTGGACCATTTAGGTTCCACGCAGTCGGGTGGTAGTGCTTTTTACTCTTACCATTGAGATCTGTCCATGGTCACCATAGCTAGAGCTTTCTTGGTTGGCATTTACCTTCATTCTATTCATGGATTATTATGATGGATGGTTAGGTTTTATGATGGATGTTTTATCATTATGAATGTATGGATGTATCATGTATGGTGAGTGATTTCATTTATTTTACTATACTTTGTATTATGGATTTGACGATGATGTATCTTTATTTCTACATATGTATATTCTTTTAAGCCTTTCGTACCCTGTGACATTTACAGTGGATGAGTGAGCATTCTGAATTAATTTTCCAAGAGGCATTCGAAACAAATGTATATTGAATGGACATTAGACTTTCTAATTATTCTTTCATGTGGATATGGTAGTTGATAGACTTAGAATTAATTAAATTTAAATGTGACTCAACATCTTGGGATCCTTAATGAATGTAACTTGCTATGTATTTTGTTGACGATTACATGTTATTGCTTCCACTACTATGTGATTGATGTGTATGTTATACTTTCTTACTTCAAAAAAAAAAAGTTTAGCAAACTTAGTAAAACTTTAGGTTATTTCTTTTGGATCCCTTTGGTGAGGCATTACAAAAGAAGCCAAGTAAATGCTTGTTTACATTGACAGGGTTACAGGTTACACCAGGAGGATTTCATAATAAGTATGAGAGTTTTATGAAGATAGATGTCTATTTGCAAGTCAGATAGATAGATCAAATATCTAGATATATGAGTATATTAGGATGTCCATTTGTGTGTTAAGGTTTGGTTGATGCCCAATGGATAAGGGACTGGTTAGCTTGGAAAGTGCATGTCCTCTACTATTGCATACCCAGGTTATACTGAGATATCAAAACTTAAAATAAACATTTATTGAAGAACTAGAAGTGTCGGTCATGGCTTATTTTTTGTTGCTTTCTTTAGTTGTAATTGTCTACTGTAGTTAGAAAGTTTGTCAGCAAATCATAGAAGATATTGACCATTTTTGCTATAGGGGATAGTTTTATAGAAAAAAGTATCAAGTTAATAAGATAAATCCCTTAGGTTTGCTCACCTTGGCTTAGCAGAGCCTAAATTGAAGTGAGTCTTGATGACTGTTAATTGGCCTAGAACCAAGATTTAGCCTTGTTGAATATGGGATTTAGCTCATCCTTAGGTTTGTCCCTATCTTTGTTTCCTTGTATTAGGTTTAAATCCACCTGATATGTTCTTTACAAAAAAAAACTCCAACAGCTTGTGGTAGGTCTAAAATGATCCAGGACTAGTGCTGCTCATAACATGAATTTGTGAAATACATTTTGATATCACCAATTTCAACACTCTATTCGAAGCATAGAAGTGGCCTATAGTCTTAGCATGAATTTTGAGTAATGTCTCAATCCAGATTGCCTTAGAAGTGGCTGGAAGAAGCCTGCACAAGTCTAAGACTATGAACTCTCCCCTACCTTGGCCAAGAAGAACTTGCCAACTCTCTAGTATTAGGGCAAACCACAAAGTGGTGTGGCTGGTCTATAACCAACCAATAAGTTCACAATTAAAGGAATGAGCCTTCCTTCACCAAGGATTTCCAAGCAACAATCTCAAGTGTACCAATTTGATCAATGCTCCAATCCTTATTGATAATCTTGTCCCAATTTATCTCTAGATGAAACGGGGACACAAAGTGACTAGTAAAATGGTGAATAACACCTAAACATCTGAAACTTTCATCCTTATATCTTCTAAGGTTACTCCAATGAATCCCAACCAGTTCCATTACTTCTTGTTGAGAAATCCCAACATTGACACCCAACCGAGATTGATCGACCCAAGACCAATGCATCACATGAAGAAACTACATTCCCAAGCGCCATAACAATTGCAATGCACTCTTAGTCTACCTCTTCATTTGCATATATCACAAGTAGTGGTGTCCTTGGAGAGTAACTAATCATCCCATGATGTGAAATGGTATCACCCTCAAGTTTGCAATCATGTTTCAACCTGTGGCCTAAGTCATCAATCCAAGCTAATACCATGTATTCTCTTTTAAGTGCAATGCTAGAACCAAGTGATATTCCACCTATCTCATATAATGGTATGACTACTCAACTTCCATCTCATATAAGTCTTCTGCCTCATCATTAAATCTGCCTTTGAATCATTAGCAAATATAACTTACTTTAAACTTATATTTTAATCCTTGTAAACCAAACTCAATCTTTTCATAACATCACTATCAAATCACTATCTTTTATAATGTTGATTAGTCATGCAACAAATCTTCAGAGAAATTGGAAGATTTAAAGAACTGTATATTCCATAAACTTGATTGTAGAATTATCAAATTGTTTCATAAAACATAACAGAGAAAGAATTACTGTGACTGATACCACCGATGTCATTGGACCTGTATATTGTTGTTAACTGTGCTAAAGGCTGTGAAAACCTATGATCATTTCCTACTTCAATTCAATCATTCCAGTGACATAATAACATTGGTGTATTTTTCTTTTGAAACTTCTTTTTTTTTTCGATCTTACACCTGACACATATGCATTGTATTTCACAAACACTCTTTAGAATTTTGATCTTCTATATTTCACACACAACACTGTGTAACAAGTTCACTCAGAAATCTACATTCATGTGGCTGCAATTTTTAGTCTTTTTGAACACTGAACTGATATTTCTCAAATTTTCATCTCACATACTCAAATCATAAAAATGTAAATTTATATCATATGAGACACATGCATCACCTTCAAATTTGATTTGAAATTTATAATATTAGTTGTCTGTTTTGAACCGCACATAGTTATAATTGCTCTGGCTTCTCCAAACAATAAGTTCATAAGGATTAAATTTGAAAGGTAAAGCTTTTTATTCTATGTATATAAATTCTCGTGTATTTGGACTTCTGTTATTTTGTTAATTACTATGTAGTTTATCTTACATGTAATTGCCTCACTACATATGTCACATTTATGATCATTGGATTTATAGCCTATAATCTCACATGGATAATATTTGAAAGGTAAAGCTTGTGTTTTTTTCTCTATATATATTCTTGTATGTTTCATAATTATGATAATTACTATGGTGTTTCATATTTTTAGGTCACTAAAATGCAGCAACCGATAAAAAAATTTGAGGGGAGCAGCTCTAGGGAGGATGAGAGCTCAGAAGAAAGCGACAAAGAGCCAAAGGCCAAGAAAGACATAAAGGTAAAAGAACATGCCTTCCTTTACCTGTGATCATTTACATCTATGTTGATTTTTGAAGAGATTCTTCATATTATGAACAAGGTTAGAATTTAAAGCCTCTGTTTATTTTCTTGTAAATTTTATTGAATTATGTTATAAATTTCATCAAAATTAGAGTAAGTTGTTTGAGTGCTCCAATATGTTTTATCTTATACATTTCTAGAAGAAAATATTACTTAGTTATTCCTTTTGATTCAGCTTAGATATAATTTTGATCTTGTTGCTTATCAATGGTTGCAATGGTTGTATGTGAGATATGTCTTTCCATGTTTGAGATATATTCTTGGATATAGTTGTATTTTTTGCCATTCTTGAAACTTGCCACAGTAAAATGCTTTTCCCATTTTTAATGGTTTTTTTTTTTACCATTGCATGCCTAGTCAGTAATGATCTTTCCTTAATTGTATTTTCGCAGTAAGTGTTGGGAACAATTATGAAGTTGGAAATATGATTGCAGAGGCCTTGAGTAAAGTTGGTAGGAAGGGTATAGTAACCCTTAAAGAAGGAAAAAGTGCAGAAAATAATTTATATGTTATAGAGGGAATGCAATTCGATCGTGGATATATTTCCCCATATTTTGTGACAGACAGTGCGAAGATGACAGTAGAGTATGAGAATTGTAAGGTAACTAATATATGGATCGAAATCATTTTTTCCATTTTTAGCCTATTTTGAAAATGAGCACTTATCATTTAGCTATTGTAAGAGAGTGGTTGGACATGTATTAGGAATCATGCAACTTTATGTAGAAATGAATTTATTTTGCTTTACAACCTGCAACTATTGTTGGTTGATAAGAAAATAACAAACGCAAGAGATATGATTAGCATATTGGAAGATGCAATTTGTGGTGGTTATCCTATCTTAATAATTGTTGAATACATTGAGCAAGAAGCCTTGTCTACCCTTGTCATCAACAGGCTTCGAGGCACACTAAAGAGTGCTGCTTTAAAAGCTCCTGGATTTGGAGAAAGGAAAAGTCAGTATTTGGATGACATTGTCATGTTGACTGGAGGTATTATTTAGTAGTATGATTATGAAGTGAACCCTAGATTTTTGTCTCTTAATCATTTATCATGGCAAATTTCTATCCAATGTTAATTATGTTGGTCAGTTTGTCATAGGGGGCCATAATGAAGTGGCCTTTTTAATATTTTAAACATAAGTTTAAATTGAGTGCAAAAACTAAGTTGTCAGCTTAGGATTATGGCATTTCATAGTTCATTCTCCTAATATGTTATTTAGTAATATAGACAACTATAAACATATGAACCATGTGTTCTAATGTAGGCACTGTCATTAGAAATGAAGTGGGGTTGGCCATTGAAACTGTTGGGAATGAGGTTCTAGGAACTGCTACCAAGATAGTGCTGACAAAAGATTCAACAACAATAGTTAGTGATGGAAAAACTCAAGAGGCTATTGAGAGAAGAGTTAATCAAATTAGGAGCATGATTGAGGTATGCCTTCTTGTCTATGTGTGTGCGTGTGTGTTCTTCAGGTCTTAACATGGACTATCAGTCTTATGCTTTGTAATTAGAACACTTTAGTTTTATTCTTTATGTTATTTCTCCTTTATCTACACCTAGTATCTCATCATGGTTAACACTGTCTTTTTTTGAGCATATCAATATATTGGCGAATAATAACTCATTAGAGAACTGTGTTATTGCCAACCTAGCTTGTAGAATGTATTTGCCAATTGAATATTTTCTTTATTTCCAAGTTTTTGAACAAGATTATGAGAAAGAAAAATTTAATGAAAGGATTGCTAAACTATTTGGGGGAGTTGCAGTTATACAGGTGAAGTTATTGAAATGTGTCTAGTCTTCTGTAGTGTTTCATTGTTAAATACTTCTTTGAGCAATAGATAAATTTTGTCAATGTATATCATTCATTAAGATAGGCTTTATTGTGCCTATATCATTTTGATAATAAATAAGCATGAGCCAAGTTAGGTGATGGATGATAAGAAGTATGATTGATAGGTAGGAGCACAAACAGAGACAAAGTTGAAGGAAAAGAAGTTAAGAGTGGAGGATGCTTTCAATGCTACAAAGGTATGGCAGTCTTCTCTGTAAATAACTTTGTCATTTGATACAAATGCGTAAAACTCCCATGCCAATTCCTATGCTAGCAAAAATTAACTATTAAGCCATTTGTGTATGGAATGACAAAGTCTTTTGTATATTATTCTCAAATGGTGTAAAGAGGACTAATTCTTTTTTCTACTATCCTTTGATCCTCCCTGATAGAATGAAAAATTAATTGAAGTTATATTAATTGTATTGGAGCAATTCACTAATTAATTTCTATAAATAGGCAGCTGTTGAAGAGGGCATTGTTGTTGGCAGAGGGTGTGCTCTTTTGAGGCTTGTTGCAAAGGTTGATGCCATTAGAGATACACTTGAAAATGAGGAACAAAAGGTAGCTTAATTTTGTGTTTGCTACACAAGCAAGTATGGTTGGCATGGAAGTGGCTTTATAATCCTTAATGGATATGTAGATAATGCTTTGTCATATAAGACTTAGCTTTGCAATGTGTTTGTAACATTTGGCTCTGAAATTTGCTAGTTCTTTGGTGTCTGTTGATTGGTGCAGGTATTGTTAAATGAGCTTTGAGTTTCCTGGTGAAACTAATTGCAAAGAATGCAGGAGTAAATGGAAGTGTTGTGGTTGAAAAGGTTATTACAACTCCTGAGAAATTGTTGAATAGAATCAAGTATATTTAAACTCAATTCTTTCACAACTATTCAATAGAATCTCATTGATTTAAGCTCTTTTTCCTAGGTATGTCCTATTAAATTTCATTGGACATCAGCATAAATGCATACATCTCTTTCTAGTCCTTATGAAGCCTGTTGAATTTAAGTAAATTGACATTGTGCCTGGGTGTTTAATCTTATTCAATTTCACTGGATGTCATACTAGATGTGAATAGCTGTTTCTCGCCTTCATGGTAGTAAAATGACAGCCCTATTCCCGTCTTTTTATAGGTCCTTTCCAATGATAATCCCAATTATGGATACAATGTTGCTACAGGTGGTTATGAAGATTTGATGGCTGCAGGAATTATTGATACAACTAAGGTAAGATGGTATATTCATTTGATGTAATTTTATTTTATTTTTTAAATTTCCTAATTGGTGAAATGAATGCAAATTAGTGTCATTTAAGTCCTTGCAAATAGCTTTATCAGGATGTTCACTGACTGTGTATTTGCATAGTGCCCTTGTTCTAAAGAAAGAAGGAAAATGCAAGCCTAAGTTGGATGTGATGCTAATTGTCTTAGGCCCTCTACCCTTTATGAATTATGATGTGTATTGTATGTAGGTAGGGATTATACTGTATAATATTGAAATTGAATGAATACCAATATCTATCATAATATGACAGGCAACTAGTTGCTTGCAAATTTTTAGGAAGCTCACCAAGATAAATTGGTCATTGCAGTTAGAAAAACATAGCTACTGCAATGTTATTTTGGTTGACAATAGGGTTATTTACCATGCATGTTAGTTTACAAGTCTATAAAGAATGCACCATCTTAGTGGTTTTTGTTTTCTTTGAAATATCCCTTATCAAAATTTAACCCAAACTTAACACAAATTGACACAATTAATAGGAAAATCAAATAGTGTCCAATATGTCTTCCCAGAATTTGTTTTACAAGAAGATAATCCAATGGTAATAACATAAAAATAGTTCTTCTCTAACATCTACTTCAGTTTTAGGAATCTATGCATGACATGAATATCGAATAGTATTTTGAAATCAATACTTCTAGGTCTCATTATTTAGACGTCAGCAAAAAAAGTCTCAATTCCATTTGAGCATCAAAACCCTTGAATTTGTTCTTTGGAAAAAGAAAGATTCCTAAGAAATAGATTTTCATGTGCAATCATGTTATGGAATGAACTTTTAATAATTGAACATGCATAGCCATATCTGATTTCTAAAACCTTAATCTCTTCCAAGTTATATGCAAGTTCCCCAGCTTCATACTCTGAAGCAAGTGTCAGATAGAGCCGGTAGGAGGAAAGGATGTATAATCCATTACATTTAAAATTTCACCCTCTTTCTTGGGTCATATATTATATATTCATGGGTCAATGAGTTTGACTCAAAAAATGTACAATTGAATCCTGATAGCAATATCACAATTTGACTTGCTGTGGAAAATATCTTAGGCTTATCTATTGATGAGCTCAAGGGGCTTTCTAATGAATGGTTCATAAGGTACACCACTTGTTGTAGGTTTTGCAAATGGTATTGCAAGTAGAGTGGTTTAAACCATGGAGGAAACTCCATAGTTAAGCTTCCTTGAGTTGGAGTAGTACTAGAACGGGTGAGCCTTTGAGGAAGTCGTTGTGCTTCACCTTTGTGAGCACTACCTATATGAAATGAGTGCTAAGTGTTCCATTCATTCTCATGAGAACTGATTTTGTGTGAACTACTATGTATGAGTCATGGTTCAATGAGTTTGACTCAAAAACTGCACTGTTGAATCTTGATAGCAATATCAGAATTTGACTTGATGTGGAAAATATCTCCTACTTATCAATGATTTATGTGTCTTAAGTTTTAACATATTACTTCAATAATAAATACACCTTTAAATTTTTGAGTTCAGACAATTCTGCTTTTCAACATTTTGTGGTTTTGGCCTAATATAAGACAATTATTGAAAATAGTAAGGTTTTTATATTTCCAATTATTTATTATAAAACCACTTCCCAATTGAGGACTGGCTTGTCATTTTGATGGTGCCCTTATCACTGATTTTAATTTGAAAAGTCATTTTTGAGATTATTGTTCTTAAGTCTGGAAGTTTTTCTTTGATGATAATTATGCCTTTAGTGCGTAGAACTATCTCTATTTTGCAACTTGTGATTTTGTTAAGATATGAAGCAATAATTACATATGGTTATTGTTTTTAGTTTCAGTGGTTTATCATAAACCAAGTATTAGTTAAAGCTTGGATTGTTATTACTATAATTACTTTGTTGTTAATTGGTTCGAATAGTCACGTTTGAGTTTTTGTTATTAGATTTTTTTGTGGATGGTAAAAAAGAGAACTGATGGAAAGAAAATGATGTCATATAAGAGAAAATAGTCTGCTTGAAATGATTTAACTTGTCACCAGTATAGATGTCAATATCCAGTGTTCAGATCCATAGAAAAACCACCACCTTTAGTTTTTTTTTAGATGGTCTATTTTAAAAATCTAATCCTTGTATTTAAATTCAAAAACTAGCTATAGTGGCTGAAATATTTTCCTTTTTCATGTCATCAAACAAGTTTGTATTCCTACTTGAAATGATATATTTACTTCCCTTTTAGTATTGATCATGTGGAGTTTTTTATATAGCATCTACACTGGGCATCAAAGAAGCAATTCCAACATATCTGGATGATAGTCTCACCTTAGATGATTTGCTTATAGGAGTAAGCTTCGCTTCAACTGGCTCTACCTATGATAATTTTACTACAAAGAGCAGGGTAGGCATAAATAAGTCTTTTTAAAGCATTTCCATTTAAGCATTAAAATGGTTACATTACCAGTGCATGTAATGTGGGTAATTTGTTGTTTGGGTTGAGAGCTTTTATATTTTATGGGGGTTGTGTAGAATGTGATAGCATTTGTTAGATTGTGGTGACTGATCAGGAAAGTACTGTACATACTTCATAAATTCTTTGGGGTTTGGGGCATTGCCCTAAAAAAAATTTTGGGGCCATAGCCAACGTTGTAGCTGACATATGGCCGACACGTTGTAACCCTAAAATGGCATAAAATACTTGTATAAAAGGGTTTAGGGTTAGGTATTTTCATTATGTTGTGATGTGAAATTGCTTCTTGCGGCGGTATTGAGTTGTAAGGGATTACAGATTGTAATCAGGTTGTAATCACTAGATTGTAATAATATTGGACTTGCAGTTTGGTGGACGTAGCCCAGGGATTGGGTGAACCACGTTAAATCTTGGTGCCTTGTGTTCATTTTTGTGTGATCTATTATTTTCTATTATTGGTTATATTTGCATGTAGTTTTTATTTATGTTTGTGGTTTTTTCCTAATAGCATTGTGGAAGCAAGTGCAGTATTTCAGGGAATATACATCTCGAATAAAAATCATTGTTGGGGCAGAGCGTGCTTCAAGTATTGTAAGCAATGCACTTTACTACTTGGCTATAGGGAATATTGATTGGGTTGTTAGTTATTTCTTCAATATAGGAAATGTTAACAGTAATTGTGCTAGGATCTGTACAATGCTGGAGCTAGAAAGTTCATAGTAGCAGGGCTATCCATCTTGGGATGTTCACCTTCAGAAAGAACATTTCTTGTTGTGGCAGGGAGGCCATGCAATGTAAGAATAAATGATGTATCACCCTATTTCAATAGAAACTGGGCACCTGCTCTCTCCAACTTGGAGAGCTCACTGCCAGGATCAACTATTGTTTACTTAGACATCTATGACATTGTGGTGGATGTTGTTGCTTATCCCTTCAGATATGGTAAGTTCGAATGACATTGTAATTTGATTTTTAAATTCAATTGTGTAAACATTTTTAGCATCATCATTTTGGATCAAATGAATTTGTTGTAAGCATAATCTTGTAGCTACATCAACATTAATCTATTTGAAAAGTAATTTTTTTGTTTTTCAATTTGGTTGTGTATGGTATTTTTAGGATCAATGTTTCAAATCACACTACAAGATCCATCATCAGGAGACAAGAATGCAAGAGTGAAGTGTAACATATGATTTGGTGCAGGATGTGGAAGTGTTGGTGGTCCCATTGGGGGGCATTTACCACATCAAGGTTCATGTCAACCAATTGGAGGTATGGGATCTGATTTTAACTTTGCTAGTCTTGAAAATCCAGCAAGCCAAACTTTAGTTGGAGGTCCACTGTCTCAAACTAGCTTATTGACTCATGTAATCATGTATATTTGTTGGCTTTTGTTTGATAGGTAGGAAATACTAATAGTTGTAGAAAGCTATGGGAAATGATTTTTGAACATTTGACTAAAGTTTGTATTAATGTGTTATGGTAGTTGCCTAATCAAGGATAGAGTCAAAGCCTATAGAATGGGAAATTAAAGCATATTATGGGATGTGGACATCAATATCAAGGGAAATATTCTTTGGTTGTAGGCATCTAATGTTTATGGCAGTGAAATTGGAAATTCTATAGGCAGTTGCATGATAGGTTTCCAATCTTTTGCATGATTGCTCTATTTTGTTATCCCCACTTTCTTCAGATTGAAATGCTTGTTTAATAGGTAATTGAATTATGGTATATGTCCTAGTGCAAAGTGTGTTTTATTCATGTTGTCTTTGATTTTGATTAACTTTTCATGCTAAAGTGTCAGATGGTGGATTTTCTTACGTAGTTACCAAATTTGGTTAGTTTTAAATCAAATTCAACTTGATCCAGATTTTTTATACCAAGAAAATTTGTCTAATTCATCCTTGGCTTTTCAATTCCTATACAAATTTTAGATAATTCTTTCTTGGGTTCTGGATTTCCAATTTTTATGGATCTCCTGAACAAATCAATTTTTTGGACCAGGTAATTTTGGTTTTTGAACATTGAATTGATCAAACCTGGTGGTTTTGAACCTTTAATTTTTTTAACGTGGTACCTATGTTTTGTGAATTTTGATCTAAGTAATGTGGTATAGCTTTGTACCTACCCTGGCTTTTACACTTTCAAGAAAGAATTCAATGGTTTACTTATAAGTGATTTATGCCTTGGGTACCCGGAGGTTCTTGTAGAAAGTCTAATTTTTTTGGGCTTACGATGCTACTTGATATATATCATGATTATTCATGGTTCCATTGTCAGTTCCTTTATGTACTTTGATATTTGCAACTCTTTGATCAGGGCCTGCAATATTGGCTTGCCATTAGATGACATTTCATGGAGGCAGTCAATAAAATAGTTGAAACGCCTTACCTATGATTCCACATTTTGCATGCATGTCTACTAGGGCAGTTGCAACTTAAACAAATTTATTCTCTCAATATATCTATTTTGTGCATATCCAACAACCATGGCTTTTGATGACCACATTATGTTTAGGCATCCTATCGAACAGTTCACATGACTTATCTATGCTTCCATTTTGCAAGCATGTCTCCCAAGGCAAATGCTACTACTTCATCTACACCATCTAACAAAATCCTTTATGCTTTGATGGATGCCTGTAGCTTATCCCAAAGCTCTCATCCAGTAGTTACGAGATGATCAATCAAGAGGAAACAGTTGAGAGCTTAGAGTGACATAATTTTTAGATGATCATATGAAATGAAATGGGCGTGCGAGTAGAAAGAAACTAGAAAGACATTGTGTACAGATGAAGGCATGAAATGGATGGTTTTGGAGCACTCAACACAGACACTCAACATTCAATACATATCATCATTCAAGATCAAATGGGTGTGTGGGATTATACACATAGTGATTAATAAAGGAGGGAATTGAACCCTCCCTTAGGCTCACACTTGTTGAGGTCCACTTCAAAAATGGCCCTTCCTATGAAATTGCTATCTAAAACCTTTCTAATGAGATAATGTGTTATGAGCTCTTCATTAGTGGGATGGAATGTGAATCCAAGAGGCAGTTGTGCATCACCCATATCATGACTATAACTAAAGTTAAGAGCTTCTATTATTGAATTCTCTTTCCTATTTCCCATAGCAAAGGAAATGAATATGGGTGATAGGGAAGATAATTCAATAATAGAGGCTCTTAACTTTAGTTACAGTCATGATATGGGTGATACACAACTACCTCCTGGATTTACGTTCCATCCCACTGATGAAGAACTCATAACACATTATCTCATTAGAAAGGTTTTAGACAACAATTTCATAGGAAGGGCCATTTTTGAAATGGACCTCAACAAGTGTGAGCCTCAAAAAAAATTTGACCAAGCATTGGTCGAAATTTTGACCAATGCTTGGTAGTTTTCTACCAAGTACTGGTCGAAAATTTGACCAATGCTTGGCAGTTTTCTACCATGCATTGGTCAAAATTTTGACCAATGCCTAGTAGTTTTCAACCAAGCATTGGTCAAAATTTTGACCAATTCTATGCAGTTTTCTACCAGCATTGGTTGAAATTTTGACCAATGCTTGGCAAAACTTTTGCCAACAATTTTGAAAGTTTTTGACCAATGTATTGGTCGAAATTTGGTCAAAAATTGGGTCGAAATTTCAATGAATAATGGTCAAAAATGACCTCAAATGTACTAGTGTATGGTATGCCTTGATCTTCCATATTTTGGTCATACTTGAATCGCTATCATTGACTACATGTGTTGTTTGTGGTATGATCTATTTTTGAGGCTTTAATACATATGTGTCATTTTCAGGTTATGTTTATGCGTTGCACAATGGGGGCAATGGGTTAGTACACTTTCTACCAAAGATCTCTAAAAAGACTTTGGGTGTACCCAAACCTCTTCAGGGTGTATACGACATTTGTTCTATCATGACTATGCAAACTACACCTATTGTTCTAAAGTCTCTAAGTCCACGCAAAGGAACCTTGTCATTTATGCTTCTATAGCATATAATGCATAAACTCTTTTGCAAAATCAAGCTAAGGTGTGCTCTTTCATATAAACACAATTGAATCCCTTGGTATCATGTAGTTAGGGTTCATGTAGCATAGGGTTTCATTGAGCCCTGTTTGAGACAAAGGTTCTGTTTATTTCCCGTCTCCTATGCTATGCTACTTGGTTCTTACAAGTGAGGAGTTTTGACACGTCCATTCATTAGGTTCATATTTACATTCGATCATTTCACTTTGCATTTATTAGTTGCTGATATTTTAGGATATATTCATTTTCATATTTCAATAGGCATTTTATTCATTATTAGATTGCATCATTAGTTCATTTACATTACTTCATTAAATGCATCCATTCTAATCATCATATCTAGTGACATATACATCATAAAAACATCTCACAATACACATAGTACATCCATACATGTAAAATAACACAATGCATACATCTCATATTCACCATCAAACCTAAATCATACACACGTTAGGCATCATATATAAATCATAGGCAATATCACATCATACACATCCTACATCACAAATGTTAGTATCCACATCATAGGTATCATATGCATAAACAATAATCATCCATGTACACATAGGCCCATCAAATCATGTCATATATATATATATATATATATATATATATATATATATATATATATATATATATATATATATATATATATATATATATATATATATATATATATATATATATATATATATATATGACATGATTTGATGGGCCTATGTGTACATGGATATATATCAAAAGAATAAATGTTTGTATAGTCCGTATACAAAAGAATCATGTAGTGTCATCATGTACAAATGCATCATCAAAAACTCACTGCATTTGCATCCCTCTATCAAAAAATTACTCACTGTACAAAATCAGAAAGCTAGCTATGAGGGCCCAACCCCCTCTATATCCCCACCTTGTGGAGGTCGGTGTTGTCCCATAGATTGCTCTGACCTGTCCCTGCCTCCTGTGGTCCATGAGCTCAAGGCTGCTTGAAAATCTAGCTGTCGTTGATCGACAGGCACGACATCATGATAGAATGACCTGTAATAGGCCACCTCTTATACTGCCCGTGTCTCTACTTGGTGAGCTGCCATTGCCTCCTACATCACTGCCATAGCCACCCCAGGCTACACTACTTGTCTAGCTATGTCCTGTTGCCTATGATACTCATCTAGTTGGGCCTGGTGGGTGTCTCGCTCTGCCCGTAATGTAGCCACCTCTTGCCGGAGGGCCTCTATATCTATGAGCTCCTCGACATCCTCCTCCATCCTAAAATTAGCGAACTCGCCAGCATCAATCCGCACCTATAAGGTTGCCAAGGCCTCCTATGCACTATCCACTCTAGCTCTTTGCACCTGCACCTCTACCTATAGGGCCATCAAGGCCTACTAGAACTGTTTACTTGTGCTCACTCTACCTGTGCCTCACCCTGGAGTCAGGTAGCCTCTGTACATAAACTATCCTACTCTACCTAACCATATCAACATCCTCTGCTAGTCCCTATACATGTGGCCCTAGCGACACTTGTACTTGTGCCTCTGACGACACCTGTATCTGTGACCCTTGTGGTGGCCCCTGTACTAGTGTTCTCCTTACACAAGCTCTACGCCCCTACGACCCCTGTTGAGCCCCCTATGCTGGCAGTGGCATCATTGTTGCCTGTCCTCCATCCCCTATACCATCACCCTCTCCCTATGTCTACTCTGCTGGTAGTGGTGCTTCGGGCACTATCAATCTGATTGGCTGATGTGTTGTCCACCATTGTGCATACGCCAATGTCATCCCTGCATCCTCTGTATCCTATCCATGTACCTAGGGCACTGGTTTCATATATCACCAGGAGATCCTTGCCAACTACAAGTTGGTCCCATGACCCCATAACCTGCCATACTCTCGGGATACTATAGGGTATAAGAACCCGTCGAGAACTACATCCTGTACCCTATTGAACTGTCTCCACACCCTAAAGAGCATATATCGCATAATAACATGCATGGACCTCCCGATGAGCTAGTAGTCTATCTAAGTGTAAGGGAGATACCTCTGATCCTCTATGTCATCCTCTCCTCCTACTGCCATCGCTCCACACCATCATATGGCATCCAGTCAAACATGATGATCTCATCAGATACAACAGCACCAAAATCCCATAGACTTTGTGGAGGTATACTAGATGGGTGGCCTATTTCTGCATGCAAACGGCTCACCAGGTTGCTGAGTCTCTTGTCTCATAATAGGTCGTGAGACACCAATGTGTTCCCATGACCATACCATCAGCAGTGTCAACGCCAAACCCATGGTCCTTTGTGCTCTATAGGCGCACATGTGTAAAATCATGATATAGCTCTGCCAGAATGGCCCCAGCAATACACTGCACCATCATCTTGTATTAGGGTGCTAAGCACCCATGTCCATCCAATGGGAAATCCATGCCCAACATGGTCTGGCACCATCCTCCAGATAAGTGATGCAAGATACATGACCAATTGTGGTAATTGTTGCTCTAGTTCCTTCCTCCATGTAAACCATGATCTTTGAATCGATAGTCTCTGTCGTTTCCTAACAAAGCACTCCCGTAGAAAGGGGTCTGTACCCTCTAGCATGCACTCAAGATACATCCTGCAGATGGGCACTCGTAGTATCTACCACACATCGAGCAGAGTGACGATCGCCTCTCCTATAGTTAGATGGAAACTAGATGTAAGTGTATGTCATTGCTCGATCAACACTGACAGTTTGTTGAATGTGCTTGTAGATCAGGCCACTCATGCACATGCTCTAGTCTGCATAGCCTCACGTGTCCCCACTCAACCTCCGTCAGTCTCTCCTCCAGCACCATAATCGACAGATAATGCTCCCTCGACCAGAATATCACTATCTCCTCCTGTAGCATAGACATGTAGATGGTCAATTCCTTTATCTTATGACTGCCCCCTGTATGGGGCATCCTCCCCTACCCTCCATCGATTTGTCCCAATCGACGCAAACGTGAATCGATGTAGACACTGATTCGCATAGATGTTGATCGATGCAGACGCCAATTCACAAAGATGCTAATCTGTGCAGACGTTGATCAATGTAGATGACAGTCTATAGAGACGCCTTTTTGGCATCTCTAGCAACTTTGTAGATGTCAATTTACCATTGGTGACTGCTATTTTGTCATTTGTGGAGATGATGACATGGAGATTGTCATCTCCGCCCCCGATCCAATTTACCCCCTTTGTCATCTGTATAGATGTCAAAATGTATCCTGTCGTCTTCGCAGACCTCCCATCCCCCTTTTGTCATCGTAGATGACAAGATAGATCCTATTGTCTCCGCAAACCACCCGATCTCTGTTTTGTCATCTGCACAGATGACAGGGCGGAGACTGCCCCGTCTCTAGTGCTCTCGGATGCACTTGCCAAGTTGTAATCTATCGATGAGGTCCATACTCACTCTGGTTCTTTGCTCTCTAAGTGTGCAAATGACTCTTCCTTGAGCCCCTTGGAGGCTTATATAGGTACAAGGCCCCCTTTCGAGCCTGTGTCTTTTCCAAGCCGTGTCAATCCCCTGTTTACCCACAAGTCATGTACAGTCTTCATTTATTCCCTTTTTTTTTGTAATTCCTTTCTTCCAAAGACCTTTTTGTGAAAATTGCCCAAAATTTTCTTTTTGCACTATTTTTGTGAGAGGGCACCCTCCTCCCCTGTCGTCACTTCGACACCACTCCTAGGACTCCTATCCTCTCTGGGCAACCTATATTTTATATTCTTTGATATAATATCGTTCTGACATCAAATCAAAGAGGGGCAAAATGTAGATGCTTAAAATTGTCCTAAACACTATATTAATTTATTTAATATTTCCCTTAATATTATAATTGATTATTTATTAATTAAATTATATTTGTCATATTCTTCTACTTATTCAATTAAATTTATTTAATTAAATAGGTTCACTTTCCTAATGTATTTAAATTTAATTTAAATGCTTTCATCCCTATGTGTTAAATTTATTTAATGAATGACCCTCCATAAATCCCCTTTTAAATAAATCTTTTTTATTTAATTTCCTTCATCTCATTAAATTCTCTAAGCCTATTATTAAATTAAATCCTATTTGATTTAGTCTTAAACCTACCCTAAAACTTACTCTACACCCATCACTTTCATCCTTCTAAGCCTACCCACTACTTAATCCGACTTATTTATCCTAAACACCTTGCTAAACCCCTTTTAGTTCGTAAGTGTGTGCTCACACATGTGTGAGGAATCCTCACACTTCCTACACCCCTCACACTTCTCACACCTCTTACACCTTTGTCCCCCACTCCTTTTTTCAATTTTGCTCACACATGTGTGAGCAAACTTTGAATGTTGACCACTTGCATGACTTGCCTACATGTCTCCCTTGTGGCACCTATGTGGATGCCACATAGATGCCACCTCACCAAGGCCTCTCTCAAGCCTATAAATAGAGCCCTTGTCTCAAGCATTTTTCATCTCCCTCATATGCATTGTTATCATGCTAGTTTGGTATTAGAGCTTTTTAGTGATTTTCATAGTTGCATCGTTACTAACCTTTAGTAGTTGATAGATTTTCATTTCACTTGCATTGTTAGCATAGTTTCTTTCTTGCATTCCACACTCATATCCATTTGAATGCTCTTAAGCATGGTTGCTTCCATAGCCATTGTTTGAAGCATTCTCCATTCATCTTAGTGTAGGATCATTATCATTTGCATTTTACAACCTTGGGATTCAAATAGTTGTGTTTTGGGAGAGCACACTAACATCCTTCCAATCTAAAACACACCAACAGGGCCTCTCATGGGTGCCATTGTTGAGCTATTTGAGGTTGCATGAGGACTTTGCTTTTGGGTTGCTTTGAGTTACAAAAATCAAGCATAGCATTAGTTGTGTTGGTTTTATTTTGAATACTTGATGAATCTATTGCAACTAATGTGCGCTTGTTTACTCTTGTTCCCAACAGGTTAAGTTTTCTTGCACACACTACTAACTTGACATTTACAACTCTCCATTATGCTTTGGAAATAGTTTGAAAATGGACCAACCCATATTGATACAAGTCAAAACTCAACCTATATCTAAAACTAACAAAGTAAAAAAGAAAGCAGATCTAGAAAATTCTCCTAAATTTCTTTTCAGCTTTGCAACAGAATCTGCACCCTAAGTACCTAGGTATAGGATGAAAATTTGATATACCTCATACTGTCAGAATGCAAAAGATAAAACTAGATATAAGAAAGTCTTCAGATTAGGTTCCCATATCTAAACCTAAATCTGCATCTCAAAACCTACAAATTTGGAAAAGTATGTTTATGGGTGACTATATAGGGGTTTGCCTTAGTCGAGCCCCCTTTTTGGTTAGTTCCCTCCTTGATAGATAGTCATTATGAAATGTAGAAAGTGTGAAGTGCTCTTGTACCTAGAATGAATATATAAAATGTAAAGAATCTAATAAAGGCTAAGATTTAACCCTAAAGAGTGAAACGTATTGTCCTTCATTTTGTCATCACAAAATGGAGGCAACAATACAAAACTATTCCAATTAAGTTTCATATTTATCTAAGGTAACCCACTATACAATTGGCAAAAGTTGATCAATTAATCTTCCCCAATTCACATAGTGAGTTTTCTTACTAAAATTTCTCATCGAGTCCCTTTTATTTTTTTAGTTTGATAATCTATAGTTGATTTTTGAGGCCTTCAAAGTCCTTTTTGCATTTTTGAGTGTTTGTTTGGACTTCTTTTGTCTTTTTGTTTCCCTCAATCTTTTGCTTTCTATAATGCCCTTGTTTAAAGCTATATCGGGACTTTACTAGAGTTGTTAATCAAAAGGTATAAAGGTTTAAGTGCATGTGTAATCAGGTTTTAGAACCAAGAAGAAAATAACACCTTTTTGAGCCAATTGCATATTGCATATTACATATTTTTGAATATGCAATATGTATTTTCTTCTAGAAACCACACTTTTCCTTGCAAAAATACTTATTTCTCATCAAAACAACTTAGCTAGGTGGTTTTACATGCATTACATTTTTTAAACATTGATTTTATCTTTTATGTGTGTTTTTAAAACACATAAATGAGTCCAAAGGTGCAATTTGCATTGTAAGGCCAATATGCAGTATGCAATGTATTTTGCAAATCTCGATTTGCATTGGAGAAGTCATTTTAAATATGTAAATGGCTAGAAAAACCCAATATTTGCCAAATGCTTGCATTTTAACATGATTGTTTTCCCTCCATTTGGGCATTTGAGTTTATAAGTGTCTCCTTATTACATATGCATCATATTTAAAATATGCAATGCTCCCCCCTCCCCCCCACCAACCTTTTTTTTGCAATTCAAATTTAAAGCTCTTTCCTTGCAATTTAAAATATGCATTTGCTTACAAGAACTCTAATTTTGGGTATTTAAAGGAAACACATCATATGTATAGAGGCTAGAAAAGCCTGATCCACACTTGAACTTCCATTTTCAACATGCAAATCACTTGGAAAAGTGCATCTTTCTTGGATGTGTGGAGTTAAATGCTCATGTTGTTTACATTTTTTAAATTTTCAACATATGTATTTGCTTCTACAAACCAAAATTTGCATTTTTAAGGCATTTACACTAACATTTGCATTATTTAACACATGCATTTTCACATGAAAAGTATGATTTACACATGCAAACACATTTCTAAAACCTAATTTTGGACAAGAGAGTTTCATTCCAACTTCTCCTTGCTCTAATTTTTTTTCTCTTTACTCTCAAAGTAAGTGTAACATTTGGGTTTGGTTTGTATTTCTTGATCATTTTGCTTATTTGATGCATTATTTTGTTATTTTCTTTCTATTTATTTAGTTGCAGCCCTAGATTTTGTTCCAAGTTATTAAATAAGTCCAAAACTACCATTCTCCATAAATACAAAGGTTCTTCCTTCTAAAAAAAAATTCATACAAGAGGGAAGTGCTAAAACTTATCAAGTTGAGTCAAAGTAAGAGGAATGTTCATCAATTTCATTTCTTGCTTTTGTATATATTTTGTGTGCTTGTTTTTATTTTGTTTTTTTTTGTTTGTAAGAAAATAACGAGAGTTCTCCCAAAGAACATAAATATCCATTCACATTTCTAGCCTTCATATTCATTCCATCCCCAAATTTTACCAACTCCATAATTTCCAAATATGTAATTCAACTTTAAAATCCTGATTACACATTTACACAAGTTAATAATGATGAGTTTTCACCATATTTAAATGTATTTATAAATCCTTATTTTGGGAAAAAAATGTAATTTTCAAACATGAAGTTTCCTATCCACATCCTTTCAAACTACATCTACTTGCATTCTTAACCAAAGAGCCAAATTTTCGTATATGCAATCCAGCTAGAAAAACCTGATTTTGGTCATTTTTACCCAATATAGAAGTTTTTTGTACCACTTCTTGCCTACCTAATGTTATAAGCTAGCATTGTCATTACACCAAAAGATTGACCTTTCAATGCTCGATACAACCACTAGACTTATAGAGTTCACAAGAGGCAGTTAATCTATGTCATGAATCTTGAAGGAGAACATTGGTGGTTAGTCCAACAATCCCCCCCTTAGCATTACCTAAGGAGATTCAAACCTATGACCAAGCTCTGATACCACTTGTTACAAGCTAGTGTTGTCGATGCACCAAAATATTGACCTTTCAATGCTTGATACAACCACTAGAGTTATAGAACATAGGAGGTAGTTAAGCCATGTCATGAATCCGAAAGGGGGACGTTGGTGGTTAGTCCAACACCTAAGTGTTTAAAAAGTATCTAAATCACATTCAAAACACTTATCCTCGATGGATCTACCATCATTGTCTAAACCTTAAGATGCTCATGGATTCAATCTAATGGAATATGTTTTCACTCTTTGGATTTGTCATGTTGGAGCGAACTCTTCAAGTCAAGATATATCAAAATTTATTCAAAGAGCAGGGACATCTTGTTGAGAAGAAATGTTTTGAATCAAAAGAAGCAATAATTCATTTGGCCTCCACTTTTCAAATGACTTCCCTAGAACTTGAGTTTATGTGCGAACGAACCAAGCATTTTGATTTAAAATAAATAATTTTTTATTTATTTATAAATGTTAAAGATGCTAATGGGAGAGTTTTTTTGAGTTAAGATCCAAACATCATTGAAAAGGTTTTCAAAGTGCTGAAAATTCCAGATAATACAAATCTAATAAAGGAGAATTCATAACAACTATGGAATGAGAAAACAATTGATTACAATAAGTTTTCAAATATCAGCTAGAAATTCATCCAAGAGAATTAGGAGGCTATCAATAGATTCAACGCCATGGTTGTCAGAGTGATTGTAGTGACTCAGAAGATAGGAACTCTTGATAACTCCAAAATTTGCATCATTTTGCTCCGAAGACATATTGTGTGCAATTAATTTTCATGCAATCAAATTACACATGCCTTCAATCATGTAATTGAATAAGTCCTCTTTTGAATTTCTCACACCTTTTTCTTCTCTTTTCTCTAACTCCTTTGCCTATATAAAGGAGTTTCCTTCATTGTAAATAATTACCTTTTTATATGCAAGAAAGCTCTAGAGAATTTTTTGAATCATAATTGTGTTTTGTTGTACAAGTTTGAAAGAAAAGTGAATAGAAGAAGCGATCAGTTTCAAAGTTGTATCTAGAAATGATTGTGGTAGTACAAATTAGAAGTTGTGACTACAAATTTATTATTCTCTTTAGTTCAGGAAAATTTTATTTGTATATGGAGCTAAGTGAATATAAGAAATAATTTGTTTTGAAGTTATAACTAGAAATGATTGTGGTGGTAGAAATTGGAAGTTGTGACAATAATTTGTATTACTTTCTTAGTTCATGCATCTTATTAGAATAAATTACTTTTATGTCTATGTGCTGAAATAACTTATAGGTTTAGAATTTATAATTCATCTACTTTTGGAAGTCTATGTGCTCCGATAGTAGAGACACATTTTTGTAGGATTGCATAGGAATCTGTGAGCTCCGTAGTCATCCTTCTAGTATAAAAAATAAATACAGATCTAAGTCGATACACTTTCAATTAGCCTATAAATTTTTGTGAGTTTATCAGTATTATTGTTCCAATTTTAAGATAGAAGTGTAATTAAGATATCCATCTTGCTCATTACCCATTCCGTGAGTAAGTGGATTCTTTCTTGGAAAAGGAAAGAATATAAGTAACACCCCTTTTAATAACTCTAATCTTGAGTTGATCCAAGTAATAGTGAGAAGAGGAAGCCTTCCCTTTAAGGTAGGAGAAACTTTGTCTCATACGTTGTGGCTGGTACTCTTATTTTGTGATAGAAGGTATACAAATAATCAGTTGCAAAATATCCACCCAATAGTTTTTGCCAAGTCCATCAGGGATACAATGTGAATTTGAGAGCCTCACACTTTCACATGAAGCATACCCATGTCCTTTTTTCACTATAAATATTCATTGTAATTTTATTTCTTGTAGTTGTTTCTAACATTTACTAGGGACATGTAAATGGAGCAAGGTCCTTGGGTATACTTTTGGATCATGAAATCTAGCTTCGCCTCTACATTCTCTTCCTAATGGCTCGTGAAATAGTTTTATCAAGTTCTTTGGTGATGAACAATAACATCTTGATGAACATGTTGTTGCTTTTTACATTGCATGCGGTAGTCATGGTGATATATATATATATATATATATATATATATATATATATATATATATATATATATATATATATATATATATATATATATATATATATATATATATATATAAGAGGACGTGTCTATAAGATTATTTTTGGAAACTCTCCAAGGCATTACTATTGATTGGTTTTTATCATTTACCACCATATACTATTGTTGAATTTGATGAAAGCTCAACCCCATAGCTCCCAAGAATCACCTACATGCAAACACCTTTTACAGAAGAGAGAAGCAAAAAGCTATGGAGGCTGAGATTTCTAGATCCATAGATGAGACAATCTTGATGAGCAAAAAAGTAGATTGCTATTATCAACAATTAATTGTCTCAGTGAATACTTATAAAGAGCGATCATCCTTATAAAAGAGATTGAAACCAAAAAAAAGCTCTAACCTAGGTTGCATAATAATAATTAATTATTATATGCCTAAAATTTAGCTTAAGTAAATTGGAGTTAATTAAAAAATATCTAATTACTCTAACACCCCCCCTTAAGATAAACTTAGGGAGTAGCTAAAAACCTAGAAACTGCTAATGAAAGTAGATTTGGGCCCAAAAACAAGGCTTGATGAGGTACCCAAGCACAACCAAATCTTTGAAAAGAGGAGAAATAGAGAAAACCACATGGGAAAAACCCTACTCCAAAAAGAGATGGAAAACATGTTGAAAGAAACTAGTGAAGTACTGAAGAAGCCTCCAAACTAGGGAATGTCATAGAAGATAAGAACAAAATATATTCATGTAGAACACCACTAAAGCACGTAGAAGTTACAAAGCTTTGTCAAAAGGAACTATTCATCTGAAGAACCTCCATTGAAATAGAACCCAACTAGGTAGAGAAGACTATAATCTGCATCAAATTAGGATGCACAGAAAGGAAAATAACTGAATTCAAAGAGATATATATATATATATATATATATATATATATATATATATATATATATATATATATATATATATATATATATATATATATATATATATATATATATATATATATATATATATATATATATATATATATATATATATATATATATATATATATATATATATATATATATATATATATATATGGCATGAAACACCAAAGCCTAAAGAGTTGATCAATCAAACCAAGGAAGCATGAAACAATATAAAAACTCCCCTTAATGTAGACAAGGGTGTGGTGACAAGCAATTGGAAAAGTGGGCCAAAATAGCTGCATGTCAAGGAACTGCAATCAAGATGCACAAAATAATACATACGTGTGTACTGAGGTGATCAATCTCAGACACGCCATGAGGCTAATGTTGTGAAAGGGACACTTACTAGACAAAGGAAGATGGAAAACAAAGGCGAAAAATCAACCCCCCATTGCATTTTAATTAGAGTAGTGCATAAATAATAGGGCACAAGATATGGTGAATCCTAATAACCTGTATGAGTGTCCTCAGATGACACTACTCTTATCAGAAGGCAAAACAAGGCAAAACTACTAAAACAAAAATATAGATGCAATATGGCACTTTATTTCAGTGTGTTTGCAAGAATGCATAAAATGATGTATAAATAGGCTAGAAGAGACATAAGACTAATACAATAGATAATACAAGTCATGACGAAACATTTGAAGCAAAAAAATTGATCCTTGAACCTGAAACAACAACAATATGCACTAGAATGCAAAAATGCAAAAGACTGAATAGTATGTGCCTGGAGTAGAATTTGGAAAAACAACTAGCATCACTGAAAAGAGCTTAGAAAGACCTTTCCAATGATATAAATATTTCCCAAATCAAAGATCAGATGCTCAAGATTACTTCCCAGAGTGCAAAACTATACCCCTGACATTGATAGTAGAAAATTCCAATTAAAAAGTATCAAAACTAAAAACTAATTGTACCACTATGATGAGCTCAGAACCAACTTTTCGGTGATATCTCATTTTTAGAAAATGCAGCTTGTATGCCTAAAATATGAGTAAAAAAAAAAAGGTAGGTCCAAACATAGCCTGAAGAGGTGACAAAAGTGCAGATGCAATGCTAACATGGCACTAACATCAGCAAATGACGAGCCCAAATTTGATAGTCAAATAGTCATCAAGGCAAAAAATGCCTAAAAAATGACCCCTACCAAAAAAAATTAATCCAACCATTGGAAACACTTGTTGAGCAAAGGGTCGGTGCCAAAAAATAAATTTGGTGGCCAAGAACATGTGTCAAAAAAAAAAAATGCAAACCAACGAAAATAAGAGCCAAATCTAAGAAAAAAAACCCGGTGGCCATAAGATTTTCACTTGCCAAAAAAAAGTGTGCTATCATTTTTCAATGTCGTCTGATTTGACACAAATAGGAAGTGGCAAAAAAATTAAACCCAACTCCAACATTGCATGATAGAGGTATTGATGGGGAAAAAAATTGGGGCCTACACCTTTAAAAAAAGCTTCCATTTTGATGATGTGAATTCCACATAGGCATGAGGGGTTTCTTCCATGTATATGAATGGTGAACATGATTTGAAGGTGTTGATGTAGGGCCAAAAACCATAAATTCAACCCAACAAAAAATGTTGGCTAAGTTTTGACAAGCACATTTCAAGCCCATGTGCATTTCAAGAGTGTGACATGGTGCTTCCAATCACAAATAAAATCACACTCTTCCACATGAATTTTGTGAAGAGCAAGGACCAAGTATGAAGGTGGTTGGTGGTGCCCCCAATCAAATATGCCCCACAAAAAGAATCACACCAATAAACAAGGAAAAGGTCCCAATCAACCAAAAAAATAGACATTCATGGGCATGTGTAGGGGCCCAAAATTGGTAAATTCAACACTAAAGGTTGCTTGTCCATGATGGAGCTGAGTGAGATGCCCAAAATTGCACACCGTCCATGAATGTAGTTGCCATCACATAGCCCACCAAACTTCTCTTGACCAGTATTATCCAGGTAGTAAAAATGAATCTTTCCACAATTTTGTGATGGTGCGGGGACAACACTTACATGCGTGGTCAAAAAAGGCTCCAAATCAGAGGTGGAGCACAATCCATGTGCAAAGGTGTTGAGATGGACAGGGACCCACAAGTGAGCATTCAAATGAACAAGAAAAGCACATTGAGAATTCCATCGGCAATAAATAACACCATACCGGACATGGAGAATTCCTGACACCTGTCCATATGGAGCACACATGGAGGCACTGAACATGGAGGTTGGAGGTCAATTACATGGTACCAAGACCAAACTCGTAGCCCATACCAAGTTTGCCACTAGGGAAGAGTAGATATCAAAGCATATGCATGGGTCCCAAACACAAAGTTTGCCCCCTCCTCTGCCCCAAATTAACTGACCTAAATGCCCATGGATTACGAATTTGAATCCCATAAAAACCCATTCTGCCAAGCACCATACTACCAATAGAGAACTAAACTTTCTTGCTGGGTTGCTGCATTATCTCTGCCAATCTCAATTGTTTCAAAGTTTAATTAGTATCATTCTTTACTTGCTTTCTGCATAAAGAAAACTAATCCATGTCCATTCCCCAAAAAATTAAAAGAGGGAAAAGAATGAGTGGATGCCAAGAATGAGGCAATAAGGCCAAAAGGAAGCCCAATTAGCACCCAAAAAAGGTGGTGCAAGAGATAAAAATGCCACCAATTTATGACAACAAGCTGCCTATTCACCAATTCTCACCACCATTCATGTTAAGACCACCACAGAAAGCATGCACGAACTCCAAACCCATACCCACAATGTGCAAACTCTGAATTGAAGGTGCAAAAACTATGACCAATCATGGGGCCCAAGACTATCTACATGGGCATTAAACTTCATAACAATCACACCAAACATAAAGATCCGGGTGCAATCAATGATGAGACATAAAGTTGGCAGAGATGGATGGTGACAAAGATCTATCAAATTCTGACACCTCCACCTTTGAAGATCACATGCACTTTTTAACAAAAAAATTACAATTAAATTATTTGATAAATAAAAACAAAAAATTGTTGCTTCGATTTTTGTGCCTAGGTCAAAACAACCTGGGTGCAATAAATTTTTGCTTTAGATTTCAACAATGTCCAAACTGGACATATTTTATACAGAAATGGGGGTTTTTGAGTGCTCTGAGCTCAATGGCGATGTCTATTTTTGCTCAAAGTGCCTTGAAAAATAGTGACCCCTAGATCCAATAAAAATTTGCTAAAAGCTCATATCTAAAAATTGATGCCAAATCTCTCAAAAATAGAATAGGGGAATGAAGATCTAGAGCTCTAATACCATGTTGAAGTTGGTGAAAGCTCAACCCCACATATCCCAAGAATCACTTGCATGCAAAAACTTGTTAGAAAATAGATAAGCAAAAAGTTATGTAGGCAAAAATTGCTAGATCCATAGACGAGACATTCTTGATGAGCAAAAATGTAGATTGTTATTATCAACAATGAAAATCCTCAATGAATAATTACAAAAAGAGATTGTCCTTATAAAGGAGATTGAGACCAAAAAAAAGTTCTAACCTAGGTTACATAATAATATTTAACAATAAAATTAATTATTATATGTCTAAAGTTTAGCTTAAGTAAAGTAGAGTTAATTAGAAAATACCTAATTACTCTAAAAACTATCACAAACTGAACTACTCTCATAACCAAGTTTGAGGAAAGTTTCAAGCCTCCTGAAGATGCTTTTGCATTATTGGCCCAACTTACTCAGTTGAAGAAGTCATCTCTCATGCCTATGCGTGAATTTGTATATCATTTTGACAAATTATCATGAATAATTCTAGTTGTTTCTCAACCTACACCTACAAATTTGAAGTGTTTCTTTGTCAATGCTCAAAATTGTGAAGTCATTTTTCTATTAAGAAGAGTAGCCCCAACTACTCATGTATCTTTACAAACATCAACGTTGAAATTGAAGATGATCTCATTCTTGCTAGGAAAGATAAGAATCAAAGCAAGTGGGTTTGAAGAAAGTTATCTTTCTTCTAGTTCATCTTCTTCCAACACAAGGACATATCATGTAGTATAGTAGTTATAAAATGAGTCACTTGCCCTAAAAAAGAAAATAGCTCAAGGCAATGTTCTTTGTTCCTAACGAAGATGTACAAAGGAGGCCTCTTCCAACTATTCCTAGTAGTTTTATTATTGGCAATCAACAAACGTTAACTTCACCATCAAAGAAGCGATTAAGGAACCATTATCAAAGACAATAGTAAAGCATCCCATATTCAAATTTAGTGATGTTGTTGTCATCTTCCAGGAAAAGGAAGAACACATTATTGGCAACTCTAATAACTGGTTTATGTAGTCTCAAAAGGTTAGTGATGAAAAGATGAGGAAGGAAAACAATTATTCTAAGGTTCAAAATAATTATGTTATAAAAGTGGACATACTATCAAGTTTTAATTAAGATGAAAATGATGTATTTGCGTCTCAAGGTCATGAACTTGGGTGCACATTGCATATTTTTATATCGCGAAGCTCGAAAATGAATTTATTATAAACAATAAAGATTACCCCAAATATGGAGTTTATCTGCAAAATGTTGAGGTATGTAGTGCAATCAGGTCATTACCAAAAACACATGAGCTAGGTTTTCTTGATTCGCTTGAGGTATCAATAATTGATGAACCAGTCAAGAAAGTTGCAGTTGATAAGAAAAGTCTAGAATTTGTTCATTCAAGGAGATGTACTATTTGACATCTTGCTTGATTGGAGGCTAACAAAAACATATCCATTCCATGTGTACCTAAACATACAAATATAATGGAAAAGGAAGTCAAAGAAGCATGTTCAGTTCTACAAGAGCACTTTGAATTCATGGACCTATATTGGAGAAGCAATACACAAGCTTCATCTAAAAAAGGTTAATTTTTTGATCTCTACCAAGAGGTTTTACATATGGCATTGACATCATTATTCTAGTTGTTCATGTTCCATCTACGTGATGTTACTTGTGAACATGCAAGGTACTACAAGCTGCTAAAAAAGTAGCTATTTTGTTGAGCCAGTAAATGGTTTCATATAAAAACTTGCATTATTGGCTAGTTTAAATTAGGTAGGTTACAATCAAGTTGAGTTAAAGAAAGACATATTTTCTATATTTTTATTTCTTGTTTTTGTATATGCTTTGTATTCTTGGTTCTATTTTGTTTATGGTCTGCCTGTAAAGCAAATGATGAAAGTTCTCCCAAAGAATGCAAGTATCCATCCACATTTCCAACCTTCAGATTCATTCCATCTCCTAATTTTTCCAACTTCATATTTTCCAAATATGCAATCAGACTATAAAACCTCAATTACACATTTACACAACTAAAAAATATTAGTTTTCACTACATGTAAGTGCATCTCTAAATCCCAATTTAGGGAAAACTCTCATTTTAAAACATAAATTTTCCTATCCACATGCTTTCAAACTACATCTACTTGCATTCTTAGCCATAGAGCCACATTTTGCCCATATGTAATCCACTTGGAAAAGCTTGATTCGGGTTATTTTTGTCCAAAATAGAAGTTAATCATATCATTTCTAGCCTACCTAAGTGTTCAAAAAGTATCTAAATCATAGTTAGAACACATCCTCCAGGATCAACCATCATCGTATGAATCTTGAAACCCTTATGGATGTAATCCCATTGAAATATGTTTTTACTCTTTGGGATTCTCATGTTGTAGTGAGATCTTCAAGTCAAGATATGTCAAAATTTATTCAAAGAGTAGATACATCTTGTCGAGAAGAAATGCTTCAAATCAAAAGAAGTAGGAATTCATGTGGTCTTCATTTTCTGAACATGTTCCCTATAACCTAAGCTTGTGTGGGAATGGGCCAAACATTTTGATTATGTATAAATAAAATAAAATAAAAAATCAGTTAAAGATGTTGATGAGAAGTTGTTCTGAGTTAACATTTGGATATCATTGATAATGTTTTCAAAGTGCCAAAAATTCCAGAACATACAAATCTAACAAAGGAGAATTCACAACAACTGTGGAATGAGAAAAGTCTTGATTACATCAAATTCTAAAATGACAATTGGTAATTTATCAAAGAGAATAATGAGGCTATTAAAAGATTCAATACCATAATTTTCAGAGTGAATCAATGACTCATGATATAGGATCTTGTGACACCTCAAACATTTTGATTTTGCTCAAAAGACATGTTGTGTGTAATTGATTTGCATGCGATAGAATTGAATGTGCCTTTAGTCATGTAATTGTATAAGTCTTTTTTTCTTATTTGACTTAGTCAAGGTGGTTGAGTTTCTCCCACCTTATTGTCCTCTTTTCTCTCACCACTTTTCCTATATAAAGGAGTGCCCATTGTAAATAATCATCTTTTTATATGCAAGAAAGATCCGTAGAATTTGTACAATCACAATTGTGATTTGTTGTACAAGTTTTAAAGAAAAGTGAATAGAAGAATCAATTTGTTTCGAAGCTATGTCTGGAATGATTATGGTAGTACAAATTGGAAGTTGTGACTACAATTTGTGTTACTCTCTTTAGTTCATGCAAATCTTGTTTTTATCAAGAGCAATGTGAATATAAGAAATAACTTGGTTCAAAGCTATGACTAGAAACGATTATGGTAATATAAATTAGAAGCTATGATTATAATTTGCATTGCTTTCTTAGTTCACTCATCTTAGTGGAATAAGTTACTTTTATGTTTGTGTGCTGAAATGACATATAAGTTTAGAATTTAGAAGTCATCTATTTTTGGAAGTTTGTGCACCCCAATAGTAGAGACACATTTTTAAAGGATCGCATAAGAGTCTATGAGCCCCATAGCCATACTTATAGTATAATCAATAGAAATAAATCTAATTCAGTACACTTTCAATCAACCTGTGAGTTGATGTGAATTTATCTGTATCATTGTTCCAATTTTAAGATAGAAGTGTGGTTAAGAGATCCATCTCACTCATTACCTACTCTGCGAGTAAGTGGATTCTGTCTTGAAAAAGAGGAAAGAATACAAGTAGCACCCCTTTTAATATCTCTAAACGTTTTTCTTACCTTGATTATATCCAAGTAATAGTGAGAAGGTGAAGCCTTCCCTTTAAGGTGGGAGAGACTTTGTCTCACACGCTATAGCTAGTGCTCCTATGTTGCAACAAAATGTGTACAATTTGTAGGTTGCAAAATATCCACCCAACAAAACCCTCGTATGAAAATGCAATTAATATGTACTTAGATGCATGAAAATGTGATCATGTAAATATGAAGTGACAAGGTATGGATTTGAAAATAACAAGGAAATCATACCAAGCCCCTAAGGGAAAAAGTAAACCTACTCATCTTCAAAATTCATTTGTAACTTCACAGTGTAGGAAATTATGTCTTGAATGCTCGATTTAGATTATACATGCTTGATTAAAGTGTTTCAATAATCAACCCTTGCTTCAAATAGATAAATTCAAATTAGGGCTTCCACCTTGTAATTACATGTTGTCAAATTGGGAATTCCACCTTGCTTGATCGTAAACTCTCATGTAAAAATAAAGCAAATGAGTTGCTTTTATATTGATCTCAAACTCTAAATTTGTGAAGGCTGATCTCATTGGGCAAGAAAACTGAAAACACCTTGTGTCAAACTTGAAATCCACCAAAATTAAAGCCCAAAGATTAGGTCGAAGGTGGGTCAACCTTAACTAATATACGTTGAATGTGATTTGACCTATACCTAAAAGGGTTAATTTAGGTGAAATTGTAGGGTTTCAAAACTGTTAAGTAGTGTGGAGAAAAATCAAAAGATGGCCATTAAAAGTAATAATAAATGCATTCAAATCTTAAAATCACCTAGATAGGACCCAAGAGGGAAATAGATTTTGTAATTGGAGGAAAAATAGAGGATGATGCATAGAAATTAGATCCTACCTTGAGTTTTGCAGAAGTTAAAGAGATAAAATTAGATTTGGATGCATAAAGATAAAATTCTACCTCAACATTCACACCAATGAGAGAGGGAAATCGAATGGAATTGAATAACATGCGAACCAACTTTAATTGTAAAATGTTATAATATAAAGGTATAACGTAGATACACTAAGGAGGGTGCTTAACAATCATTAAATTATAGAGCACACAAATGCTTAAAATTTAAGATGATGCAATATTCATATATGCATACACACAAATATACATATTCATGTATGCATATATTTATTACAACATATGTATGCATTTCAAAACATGCAAACATGCACACACATTTCTCACTTCACATAATACATAAATATGTGAGCTTTGCATCGTTGAGATAATTAAATTGAAAATTAACTTGATTCCAAGTTGCGGTCTTAGCACATATGTGCCCTATGTCTTATTTAAGCTCAAAATAAAGTTAGGTATTCTAATTGAATGACTTAGAGTAAAGAAAAATAATATCCATAACAATGCGATTGACCCTCTCTAGTTGATGCCTTGGACACTTGGTCCTAAACTGCAAAACTAGGTTTAAACCTTATAAGTGATATATATTAAGAGCTTTAGGTGCCATATTGATCCTTATTTAGATGTCACCCTCTCTACTTGACGATGCTTTAGTTCCATACTTGGAGGACAATTACAATTCCATGGAGTTTTGTGAACCTTAGTACTAGTGATGTTGCTAGTGGATGTGAGAGCATAATAGACCTTCGATGAAAAAAATGACTTAGGGCTATGATAGACACCTTTCAAATATGCAACAAGCTAGGATGCATCATAAGCAAGCGGGTGATTTGGGTTCTCTTTTAACTCCGTCAACTAAGGTAGTGGATCTTGACTTGAATGTAGTGACCTTAAAAGAGATTGATCACAATATTCTAGTCTTTTATGATTTGGGTGTGATAGGATGTTTTAGACGCCTGTGACCAAGCTTGAAAGAGCTACATATGTGGACTTCTAAATATTGGGAGCCTATTATTGACGTTGTGTCCAAATATAATCTACGAAGAAGGGTTTCTTATTAGCTATTTTTGTTATGATAAAAACAAGGTTTAGTGTGAGCATTTGCAAAGTTCGGAAGATAAGTTTCCCTCGATGTTGAAACTACATCATGGTTTCTGCCCTTTTACAAAAGTTTTTTGACAAGATTTTGATCTAGGTAATGCTCCCTAATCCCCCCCTTCATTTCCAGTTGATTCTTCATTAGAGGCATTTTAAAATTCTTTACGATATATATTTTTTGTTTGTTTTTGGATGAAAACAATTCAAATCTATTTCACTCAACATATGCTTGTATCTTAGTTAAAATAAAAATATCTACAGGGCTTCCTATTGAAATCTAAAAAAAAATGTCAAAAGGTTGTTGGATTAAGCTTATGGATTATTAAATGCATTCCCTTCATTATAGAAGGAGCTTCCAACTAGGTCAAATCACTGCACAATATGACAAAGATAAACTAGTTGAGAAGGATTCTTTGGTGGAAAGATGTCTTGTATAAAAACTATACAGTTGAGAAGAAGGGTGAGAAGCAATGAAGTTTCTCATAGGTTGTTACTGAGAAAGTGCTGCATAACCTCTAGAGCGCCTTACTTAGGAAGATCAACCTACAAAGCTCAATTTAAATACTGGTATAAAGAAGACATTAGGGAGGTAGCACAAACAAAAGAGAAAAAAAACACCCAAAGGGGAGGAAAAAGAAAAAGAAATGATTGGAAGGGGTTCATAGTATATTAGAGGATAATCTAACCTAGGTAATTGGAGTCATGTACAATGAAAAATATTAGGGAGTCAAAATATTTAGATGAAAAAAGTAGGCAACCAATTTAGAACATGGGTGACATACGACAAGGGGAGAAAATTTAGGAAATGTAAGAATGCCTCTTTTGACATGATTCTACAATCCTATTCAGAGGATGCTACGAAACTGAATGCTTAATTTGTGTAATATTTTCTTGGGGTTTTATAATATTTGTCAATGGATAATGGATCATTTTTTTTTGTTCCTTGGGATGGTAGTACCACTAGTTGTTACCACCCATAGTTTGGGCCATTTTTTATCTTGGCTTAAAAAAAACTAAACATTACCGACAAAAAAGCCTTTTTGCATATGTCGAAGTGAAATAACACTGTAAAATACATAGCAAGATAATCGAGTGGAAGAGGGGTGTAACAATGTAGATAAAGTAAAAGGAGTCTCAACATAAATTTTAAATTTGCAAATGTTGTGTCTCTAGATAACTAACTCTTTAAGCTATTGATAAAATTACTCATACTATTTATCCATTTGTCTTATATTTCATTATATCGACACTTATGACTATTGTAGTTTTTTTAACTCTCATTCATACAATTAGAAAGTGTCACAATTTTTATATAAAATGTATAAGAACAAAAATAAAATTATGAAACATTGTTCTAACAAACCATATAGATCAATTTAATCTACAAAGTCTTAACATTTGCCATCACCACTTTTCTCTTCTCATCATTATTGCAAATATTAAACCAATTTGTCATTATCATTACCATTAATTTAAAAAAATGATCGCTAGTATCAATATAAACCATACTCATCTTCGTTACAATATTGAAAAAAATAATTGTCATCCTAAAACAAACTTTTGATCATGATATTGCTTGATAAGAAGGAGATATTTTCCAAAACAAACGAAATTGTGTTATTGCTATTAAGATTCAACAGTGTAGTTTTTTGAGTCAAACTCATTGACCCATGATTCCATCTCATTAGAATTAGTGAAAAACTTCCCACTCATTGCATCTAGGTGATGCACATAGGGGGTGAAACACCAAGACTTCCCAGTAGGTCACCCATCCCAATACTACTCTAGCTTGAAGATTCCTCCACAATTAAACCCACTCTTCTTGCAACCCATTTGCAAACCCTTCAACAAGTGTTGTGCCTTATGCAACATTCATTAGAAAGCCCCTTAAGCTCACCAATTTAAGTGTTCCATTCACTCTCATGAGAGATAGGTTTATGTGAACCAATACTCATGAATCACGAGTCAATGAGTTTGACTCAAAAAACTACATAGTTGAATCCCAATAACAATACCACAATTTAGTTTTCAAGTGTATAGTTTTCGAGTCAAACTCACTCATTCATTTTTCACGAAAAAAGGTTCACAAGAACCCATATCTCACGAGAACAAATAGAACACTCACCACATCTAAAACAATATTGAAAAAGTGAAACATTAGACCTCTATAAAGAAAAACCCATCCTCTTGAAAATGTCTCCTATTTGTCAAACTTTTTAACATTACCATCATTCCTTCATTCTAATCCCCAGACAAAAACATTCTCAATGTCACTATTTCTATGCAAGTTCAACCTTGAAAAAAACTTCCATTGTTTTCCACTTCCACTCAAGTCCCAAATAATAAATTTAAACCACCCTTTCTCCATTCCCACTAGGAATTTAGGAAACAAAACAACAAAATCTGAACCTGATTAGGGGAGAGGACCCAATAGTTGAGCGGGTCCCAATAGTCGATCACCCTATCGTGAACATAGAATCCAATCTTCCAACACATTTTTACTATATATTGTAATTAGTTGATCTATTTGTAAATATAAAAAAATTCAAATGTTGATAAAAAATATACCAATACTTGAACAGATGAAAACTTATAAATGTTATAGAAAAATAAATAAATGAATTCATTAATGAGTGAAATAAATAACTTTTTATCTCAAACAAAATATCATAGCTATCTAATATGTGTGTGTCACTCAAAACATAATGTGCTTACTTGAATAAACATTGATATCTTAGTGTACACATCGTATTCTTATGTGTACAACTATTGGGGTACAAATGTATATGCATAAAGTAAACCATATCAATAATATGTATCATCACAAATATAAAATGTATCATCACAAATATAAAAGGTGAATGCCTATAAATGCCTTGTATTTTCTTATGACATGTGTGAGATTGTCGAAAAAAAAATAGTGTTCAACTAATGGTCCTTTTGTGTTGGATATATGTTGTATTTTATATAATAATGTGTTATTTTCATAACAACAAATAATTTTTTTGTGTTAAAGTATTTGTCTTTTTGTATTATTTATAAAAGTTATATATAACAAATATTTATAATTAATAATAACTATTTGGTCCATTTAAGTTGCATATATGTTACATTTTATATAGTTATACAATATTTTATTAACAACAAATGATAATTTTAAATTCAATTCATTTCAGTAGGTGCACTATTTTAATGAGTTGCCTGATGAGTCACACCTTCAAACCTTAGTTGTAGGTAGTTCAATGTCCATTTCGACATCCCATATAGCGGCTACATTTTGATGAAGTTAGCCCCCAGACTACTGGTTCCTCTCCCCTAAACGAATCGCAGCTTTTGAAAAATTTCATTTTCATTCTCGGAGACAAAGAATTGTTCTGCACTACCATCAAACCCAAAGAATATCTTAAACTAATCGGTTCCCTTTCGAAGGCCCATGGATCAGAATAAAATAAAAAACCCGCCAAATACCCTTACCAGGAGAATTGGAGAATAATTGTTCCTGTATCGAATCGCCATGGGCGTGAATTGAATCAGAATTTCGCAAAATGCGAGAAGGCGGATTGGAAATGACGGTCGCCGCCACCACAGCCGGAGCGGCAACATCAGCATCGGTACTATCCTCAGAAGACGCGGCCGCCACAGCGCTGTGCGACCACATACGGAAAAAGGGCTTCCAATCGCACATATTCTCAGACATAACAATCTCCTTTCTGTCCAAAGATTACCCTCTGCATAAGATCGTCTTGTCCCAAAGCTCATATTTTTTGTCCCTTCTAGCCGGGCCGTGGAAAGAGCACGGCAAGGCGAAGATACAGCTTCAGATTGACGATTCCAATGTCACCGCACAGGGGCTCGAAATTGCACTCGCTTATCTCTATGGCGTCACACCCGTCTTGAACCAGCAGAATGTCGTGGCCGTCTTGGCAGCGGGGTGTTTTCTCTGTCTGGACAATCTTTGTGATATGAGTGTGCATTTCATTGTTGGGGATTTGAGGGTTGAGACTTTTCTGACTTACCAGATGTTGTCGGAGCGACATTGTTATGGGAAGCATGCGGAGACTGTGAGGGCTGCCTGCTGGTCTTTTCTTTGCTCTCATGCCGCCAGAGAGCTGCTGCATGTCTTGCCCAAGCTGTCTCTTCAGGTCAGGTCTTGGGTTATTATTATTATTTTTCTTGAAGTTTAGTCAATCAGGTTTTGGGGAAATTCCGAATTGTTATGTGTCCTTTCGGGTGAATTCTTGTTTCAAATTTCAAATTAAAGTATTGCTTTCTATACTATTTTAACAACTTTCTCTTGCCGGGCGTTCTTCAGTTTAGGTGCCCTAACTGAATCTAATCTGCGTTTTCTTCCATAAATTTTAGCCGGTCCTCGCCCATTCATGTACGAGCATCACTTTTTGAAGGCTTGTATGTGGTTTCATGGTGTAGGAGGCCTTGCACCTTCCCTTTTCCGTTGGGATTCAGAACCTTCTCTGTTATGTTTTTTTGAAGGACTTGCATCTGGCCTTGTCTTTTGGGGTATGAGTATATGCGACACCTGGATAAATGCATCTGATCCCATCTATTGGTGTATATCTGTTGTGTCAAATTCCTTCTAGACTTGTATACACATCCAGAATAAGGTGCTGTAGTTTGCTGATCTAAGGTCACGTTGACTGTTTAGATCAAAGTAACGAGAATCGGAATCGGCACGGCCGAATCGAATCGTGAATCGGGGGTGAATCGCCGGTGAATCGGCGATGAATCGGCAAATTTGAAAAAACCCTTTAAATGTAGAGATTTTAACAATTTAAGACTTATTTCATGCACTGTTTATTGAATATAACTTAAACACACTATAACATCATCAAATAGAAGTTGAAATTTAACATATATAAACATGGAAGTTTGTGTTTGCCACATGGGGTAAAGAGTTTTTATAAGACAGCTTCACATCCAACACCTACTCCAAGTGCTTCAAAGCATATCACCCCTCTCGAAAGGCTTGCTCTATTGTTCTCTCCACCACAGACACTCAATGCCTGCAACAGCTTCAGGTCTCATCAATTGGTGAGACTTCCCACGACTGATAACCGCAGCGACTGGGGGTCTAGGGGGCAACGCCCCCAGCGGGGTCGAGGGGCAGCGCCCCGGGCGCGCTCCCTGTCGCGATACAGGGTGGGGTCGAGGGGCAGCGCCCCCGTCGCCAAAACCAAATTTGCACTCTGAAATCCACACAAAACTATATGGAACACAGTGTTTTTGTGATTTTCTTCTGATCCCACACTCTTTCTGGGAACCGCTGATGTTTTGCTACCTGATTATGTCTTTCCCTTCCCTTGGGCATCATCCGTTATGCATTCTAAACATTTTTTATTTGTTGTCATTTTTTTTTTTTTTATAACCTATGGTTCTTCTTTTCTCTTCTCCTCTCTTCTAGTCATGCTTAACAATTAGAAGGCCCTTTAGGGTTATAACAAAGAGGAAAGGTAAAAAAGAAAGCAAAAAACATAAGTGATTTTTTTATTATTTCCAACTAAACATGCATGCTGTTGCCAGCCGATTTTTGGCGATTTCTAATGGCGATTCAGGCGATTTTTTGAGTGAATTGCCGATACATGCGATTCAAGTGATTCACCCGATGAAATCACCGATCACGATTTCCGACTCCAAAAAAATCGGGGTGCATGAATCTGATCGCTGAATCGGCGATTCACGCGATTTCACCGCGATTCTCGTTACTCTGGTTTAGATACTCTACACCAAGAATTGGATGTGGTTGTTTCCCCGTTTGGGTTTTAGTTTGCCTAGCTGTCCTATACAGAGTATGGTAGATTGTCTGTTTAAACATTATCATTTGTAAATTTTAGCATGCAACATGTCTCGTGGGTATTTGAACTCATGTTGCAACTATGTGAGTCATCGGGACTTACTATTCAAGTTCATCAGATTTGACAAAGTTTAATTATTGGGTTTCTTGGGGCAGTTCTTTACCGAATTGACTCCAGTCTAGACATGTACCTGGCCTTGTCTGTTTGGTTTAGACTATTCACAGAATTGGTTTTTATAGTTTTTCGGTTTAGGCATTCAACAATTGTATACCAAAGAATGTAACCAGAAATGAATGTGGTTCTTTCTACATTTGGGCATATAAACAAAATTTAAAGTGAGAATTTTCCTTTAAATATTAAAATCTTTGCACATATTACATATGTATTTCACGGAGTTAATCATTTGAATTCATCCTATTTGTTAATGTCTAACTAGTAAGTTTTCAAGAGTTTTTTAATTCGTAATTGTGACTTTTATGGTAAATTGATGTTGTTGTAGTTGTAGTTGTATTAAACAAAGTAGATGAGAACTCCTTATATAGATTTACAAAGACAATGTTTCTAAAAGAAACAGTTGTGAACTAAAGACAGAAATTTAAACTACCTAATAAAATTAAGACTAAGTAAGATGACCATCAAAGAAGCATTACAATATTTTAATACCCTCTCTTAATTGTCATTGTTTAACTGCTGTCTTTTGGTCACAAATTTCGCAAAACATTCTGTTGCTGAGACCCTCCCTGGATCTGTGAAATTTTAATGACCAAGAAGCAAAGATCCATCCGAAAAAGAATAGAGAAGGGTGCCCCCTTCTTCCAAAAGCTTTGCCAAAAAAGACAAGAGTGTGCCATTGACTCTGCTACTAACCCTCTTGGAATCAACAAAGCATTTGAGCAAAAATGACCACAAAACATCTAACCTAATGTTGGATGACGAAGTTGCTCTTCCCTAGAGACAGAGACAAACACTGAGAACAACTAGAACGATTTTGAGAAAAAATTGACAAACTATTTAAACTTTGCAGATGAGCATGATGCCCCAAAACAATTTGCAAAAAGCCATGACTTTTTAAGGAGAAAAATCAATCAAACACATTTTTTGAGGTGAAAATCGATCAAAACCAAACAACAGAATCAAAGATACAAATCAGAAATACAAAGCTTCATTTTTTTAGAAAAACAATTTAACCCAACATATAATTTATGAGGAAAATATTTTAACCCCACAAAGGAATCACACACAACTTTGTAATTTATAGAATCCTAATCTTATTGAGGGAAAAATATATGAAATTTCATCAGATAATTTTTGAGGAAAAGATTATAAACGCAAAGAGATTTTTTTAAAGGGAAAAATTATGAAAACCCATCAGAAAAATCTTCATGAAGCAAAATACAAGACTACACATGGTAAAACAGCACATGCAAGCAACAAAATGCATATACAAGCGACTTGTAAAGACAATCAACCTACATGCAAATGTATGCAACCTTAAAAAATCAGAAACTTTTGCCCAAACCAAGAAATTGAGCAATGAAAACCCTCAACCAGGCTTGTGATTTTCAGCAAAAATCTTTGATGACAAATCACAAATTTTGTAAAATACTCTAATGATTTTTATTTCAAAAGTAAAAAAATAAAATTTTGGAATAAATTCCACATCAAAAGCGGCTCAAAATTTTTAGGAAAATTCGCCAATTTTTATGAAATCCCACTGACCAGCTCTGATACTATGTTATGGTAAATTGATTTTGTTGTAGTTGTATTAAATAAAGGAGATGAAAGCTCCTAATATAGATTTACAAAAATGATGTTAATAAAAGAAACCATAGTAAACTAAAGACAAATAGAAACTATCTAACAAAGCTATCAGATTTCCACAATCCATTTGAATTTGATATATAGTTTCTGAATTTAATTGTGTAGTATTTTTTCCATCAACTTTTCGGAACACGTGACATGATCCATCGTTATGATGCAAGAGAGTAACAAGGAACAAAAATATTACCAAGTAAAGACTAAGAAAGATGACCATTAAACAAATATTACAATATTCTAATAGTGATACCACTCCGTCAAGTAAGGTTGTTATTCTTTTTAGATGTAATTATTATTAGATTTTGTTTTGGAAATATTTCTCAAGGATTCTGTCTTTTTTATGGTTCAATTGTCACAAAAAAAGAAGACACAGAATGATTACCAAACTATTTGGAAAATTTAATGGGAAGTCTCTTTAGGTAAGAGATGCAAAAGATCTATCTGTAAAGGATAAGATTGACAATGAAGAAAGCAAAGGATCAGAGCTCATCTAAAACAGTAAAATGATATCTGTACAGTCTGTCCTTAAGACTTAATTGAACATTATAAACTAAATATTACGGCAGTACTTTAATGCTTTCCTTATATAGTCAATCTACTAAGCATACCAAGTTCATGTCAGAATTTTACAATTTTTTTAGGACTCAAGGCCTTTGGTAAGAATCTGCTATTTGATCCTCACTTGGATAATACTGCAACATCAGTGATCTTCTTCAAGTTGTCAAATGAAATGACTATGTTCGGAACACTTGTGGAAGACTGGATTCGTGGCAAGCTTTAGAGCTCAGTTTTTGTCACAAAACAAGGGTGAAGGCCACACTCGAGATATTTTCATGTAATAGTGACATTTCTTGTAGGCCTATTTTACTTACGTTGTGCAATTCCCTGAAAATATGCTTGTTATTATAACAGTTTTTCTAATTTTGATGTTTCTTGTAGGAAAATGTTTGTTATGGTATACAATTTTCTGAAATTATGGGTATTATGAAAATCTTTTTAGTATTTCACATAAACAAGAATTCTACCCAAGATCAAATATTTAGTAGGTAATCACAAAACTGTAATTTGAATAATAAACATACGAGACTGATCTTAGAACTGCTTATTGAATGGAAGAAAGGAGCTACAATTATAGCTCCAAGATCTCAATTTCAACAAGGATGAGAAAGGCAAAAAACCAAACAACAAAAAGATTGTGTTTATAAAGTTTCCAAATCTGAGAAGGTAAGACGAAAAATATGATCCCATGAGAGAAGGAATTGACATGTACTCAGTTATCCTACTCTACTGAGTAATAATTGTGTCAACACCCCCCTTCAGTGCAAGGGGAAAGGTGAAATATAAAATAAGTCCTGACTACCAGTCTTAATTATGTACCCATGTACAATGATGATAGCCCTTGGAAGATAGGCAGGAGAAAACACATAAGACTGAAGTCTCGCAAGAGAGGTGAGAGAGAGTCCACACACTTCCTTTTCAAGCATATAGTCCATGATTGTCGAACAATATTCCTCTCCTTGGAAAGAAATAAGACCCATGAGGAATGTAGGATATTATCCTAATCCTGAAGGAATTAGAGAATAAAACTCAGAATAGAGCATTTCTCTAGAAGCTACATATGTGTTGTCACATTGGTGCTGAGAATTGTCACAATCAAATCAAGTGGCTTAGGCCAAACAAAATATGTGCGAAAATGAAACTTGTGAAAATGGATCTAGAACAATATTTAAATATGAACACATCCTCTAAATGCCTAAGGATCTCCAAGCAACTACCAAACTGTGTCATATGTTGATAAGATGAATAAGGTACCATGTACCATGCAAGGTTCAAGTTTGGTAACCATTGATATTTTGTGCTCACCATATGTAAGACAACTAGACAGAAAAAAATATGGCACTCTTGCAGAAAGTGTCAATATTGAAGTAGATGAGAGCAGAGCAAAGAAGAAACAAGAGGGGCTGAATGTGCCCTCATGATGTCCAAAGAAGATGAATATGCAACTCCATAGGAGCGGTCATTAGAGAGGTGATGTATGCCCTCAATTGTGTTCTCCATGTTTGAAAGATGGTACTCAAAACAAATTTGTATTGTCTATCAAGTACTCATACAAAGTAGCTATATCTAAAAGATGCTGAATTTGATCCTTAAACGAATAAATTAAGAATCATTGCAAGCCATGGATGCAACAACATTAAACCTTGAAGAAGCAATAGGCAATGGAGATGATATCTTAATGCATGTCATCTTGATGCAGTGCAGAACCGAATGAACCCCCAATGGAGGTGATCCAATTCCCAAAAATTAACCGCACAACGGAAACACAACACAAGATACAAGATTTGATACCAAACTCAACTCTTTATTCATAAATCAATTGATTACTTGCAATGTGCCGGGTTGTAAGGCCTTCCTGGTTACGACCAAATACGAAGCAAGTAAGAGTTCTGCAAGATCCAACCCAAACCCTAGCTAGTCTAGATTTGCAACACAACAACACTTTGGTAGAAACTTCCAACGAGATCTAAACTTGTGCTCGCAAGCCACTAAGCAATCTCCTTGTTTCCCAAGCCACAACTACTAGCTTTGCTCACAAATTCGCTCCTCTCAGCTACTCCCTCTTCTCCATGTTGGATGAATTATGATTCAAGACTCCACAAGACCCTCTACTTATACCCAACTAAGCCACAAGTCGGCCAAGTAAGTTACAAATTAAATAAACCCTTACATTAAATGCATAATTAAGCCACAAGTTGGCTTACAACAATTATTAAATACCAAATGCCTTAGTCGGCTTACAACACCTATTAAATGCACCTAAGATAAAAATCCAAGGCCCAAATAAATCCATACATCCCTACAATCGGTCTACATCACGATCACACGCATTAATACGCCAAGTCAGCCGAGCAAATCCACAAGAACTCCATCCTGCAAGCCATGCTGTCAAGCGTCAGCAAAAACCACAAGCATTGCCGAGCTTCCATAAGTATTGCCGAGTTCTACATGTGTCAAACAACCAACACATGTCGAGGAACATAGTGATCGAGTAACAATGTAGATGCCAATCAAACCTATAGCGACCGAGCTCCTCGGCCAATACTACACCCAAGAATTGCCCAATAATGACCGAGCATGAGTCCTCCTACGATCGAGTTCTCCAACTCCAAGGTCCAACCACTTCACTATGTAGGATTGCCAACTTCCCCAAGATGCTCTTGCATCAGAATTGCTCAATAATGACTAAGCATGAGTCCTCCTACGACCGAGTTCTCCAACTCCAAGGTCCAACCACTTCACTATGCAGGATTGCCAACTTCCCCAAGATGCTCTTGCATTAGACACCCTAGGTGTGAAAAGATGTTCTTAGTAGTTGGAAGAACATCTTCTGGGATTCAACATATAAATCCCAAACTGGTTCTTTACATACATATCCTCCAAGTTATCAACTTGTACACTCTTTCCCTTGTTCTACTTCTGCCAATCCTTTCTATCAATAGACAACTGTTTTCTCTACTTCTTCACATCCATCCTTTGGTGTTCCACAGGTCTGTTTTCCACGCTGATCTCTAACCCTCTTAGAATCGTTCAACTCAACTCGACTACCAAAGCTCAGGTTCCTCCTATCAAGTTCATTTTGCAAAGGAATCAGGGAATGCTTCCTGCCACCTTTCTCAACAGTAATCAAATTCTTGACACAATCATGCATAACCCTACAATCATACTGCCAAGGTCTACTAAGCAATATGTGATAACTACTCATGTCCATAATATCGCATGACACTTGATCCTTATACAGTCCAATCTGAAAATCAACAAGACATTGCTTCCTCACTTCCAAGGCATGTTCATCTTGTAACCAACCAATTCTATAAGGACAAGGATGTCTCACTCTCTTCAAACCAAGTTTCTGAACCATCTCCTCAACAACAAGGTTATCCGTACTATCACCATCCACAATCACATTCCAAGTTTTACCACCAGACTTACAATGAGTCTTGAACAAATTATTCCCTTGACAAGGTTCCAATGCCTTCTTACTAAACAGTACTTGCCGAGCCAACAGATTCTCCCCTTCCTTCTCAGGTTCATTGACACGGTCTTCAACTTCTTTCACCATAGCAACTCTCATATCACCAGCCTTCTGTGAATAGTCAAAAGATCTGTGACCTTCACCACATCTGTAGCAAGCACCCTTAAATGCACCTCTATCTGTCCTTTTCTTCTACTCGACAGGTTTTAGTTCATCTTCAACAATCTGTTTATCCTTTGCTGAGTGGTCTTGGATGTCTCCTCTTCAACTTATTTTTTGCCTTCAGAGCATACTGATAAGCATCCTCAACCGAGCCAATCTTCAACATACCAACCTCATCCTGAATATTGAATCTCAAACCATTAATATACCGAGCCACCTTTTCCTTAGACAGTTCTCTATGTCCAGACTGAATAGTCAGCTTTTAGAACTCCCCAGTATAATCTTTCATAGAAATATCCTTTTGTTTCAGATTCTGCAACCTCTTAAACAACTCAAGTTCATAATCAACAGGGATGAACTTAGCCTTCAATTTTGTCACCATCAATCTCCAACGAGTGATCTTTATTTCACCCTCTTCTTCTCTATCTCTTTGCAATTCTTTCCACCAAAGAGCAACATGTCTTTTGAACTTAGTTTGTGCCAACCTCACTCTGAGTGGATCTCTAATATCCTCCACATCAAAGTAGTCTTCCATCTCACCAATCCAATCAATCAGGTCTTCAGGGTTCAATTTACTTGAAAAATTGGAAACATCCATCTTATGCTTCAGCTTCAATTGAGATCCAGATCTACCCAACTGACCAATCCTATCTTTCCTCTCTCCATACGATCAGTTTTGTCTTCGCCATTAGATCCAACAACTTCAAAATCTTTAGTGACTTCCTCATAACCATCTTCAGTACCCACATTCCTAGGTACACCAACAATAGCCCTCATGATCTCATTTTTCATTAGTTTCATCTCAAATCTGAAATCTATTTTAACCTTCTTTGAAATCCTTGCTTCCACAACATCACAGAGATCTTCAATAGCCCTAGGGTCTAATCTTCTCGTAGGCATCTTCCAAGATTTTCGCAAGCCATAAGCAACAAATCTCCAACCAGATCAAACCTTGGCTCTAATACCACTTGATGCAGTGCAAAACCGAATTAACCCCCATTGGAGGTGATCTAGTTCCCAACAATTAACCACATCGTAGAAACACATTACAAGATACAAGATCTGATACAAAACTCAACTCTTTATTCATAAATTAACTGATACATGCAATGTGTTGGGTTGTAAGGCCTTCCTGGTTATGACCAAATACAAAGCAAGTAATAGTTCTGCAAGATCCTTCAAGATTCAACCCAAACCCTAGCTAGTCTAGATTTGTAACACAACAACACTCTGGTAGAAACCTCCAACGATATCTAACCTCGTGCTTGCAAGCTACCAAGCAATCTCCTTGTTTCGCAAGCCACAACTACTAGCTCTGCCCACAAATTTGCTCCTCTTAGCTACTCCCTCTTCTCCATGTTGAATGAATTATGATTTAAGACTCCACAAGACCCTCTACTTATGCCCAACTAAGCCAGAAGTCGGCCTAGCAAGTTACAAATTAAATAAACCCTTACATTAAATGCATAATTAAGCTACAAGTTGACCTACAACAGATTTTAAATACCAAATGCTTTAGCTGGCTTACAACACTCATTAAATGCACCTAAGATAAAGATCTAAGGCCCAAATAAATCCATACATCCCTACGATCAATCCACATCATGATCACATGCATTAAATGCACTAAATCAGCCGAGCAAATCCGCAAGAACTCCATCCCACAAGCCACATTGCCAAGCTTTCACAAGCATTGCTGAGTTCCATAGGTGTTGAACAACCAACACACGTCGAACACTGTAGTGAGTGCCCAACAACAGTGTAGATGTCGAGCAAACCTACAACGACTGAGTTCCTCGGCCAACACACACCTAAGAACTATCCAATAATGATTGAGCACCAGTTCTTTTACGACCAAGTTCTCTAACTCCAAGGTCCAACAACTTCACCATGCATGATTGCTGCCTTCCCCAAGATACTCCTGCATCACATCTAACTACACTACTTATCCCTAAATGATATGATAACACAAGATGTCTGAGTCTGAATGATTGATATATTTGTTTTGGAATAGAAGAATTTGACAAATTAAATTTATGTGATTATCATTATTCTAAAGAAGTTTTAGTTAATCAGATTGTTTCAGAAAACTTTCATTTTTATCATGATTTTTCTTTTGACGATAACTTTATTTGATCTTACATGATGCGGAAGGTTTACAAAATACTCAAATGGAGAGGAGAGCAAGAAATATGATTATCTCCCCCAAGATTATGCAAATATGAAACCAACAAAAGCAAATGAACAATCAAATGATCATCTCTTGAAATTTGCACAAGCTGGGGACCTTGTAGTAAATTATGATGATGGCACCTTAGGCTTAGTATGATTAAAGTTGCCACTTGAATAACCGCAATGTGTTCTTGAATTTAGTTATTTACTATTACGAAGTAATTGGTAAAATACTTCCTTTTTATTAACAGAGACCGAGAGGTCTATATATACAAAAGAATAAAACGATGTTTCCTTAGGAAACAATCGTAAATAATAGAAACATTCTATTTACGCTAAAAGAAGGCTAAAAAAGCTAATAGATAACTACAACTAACTAAATATTAGAAACATTCTAATATTTACAATAGATCACCATTAACTAATAATAGATGTTTATCTATTATAGTAATACCCTCCCTTAATGGTTAATCTATCCACAACACCAAGTTGTCCTTTGAATTTGACAAACTTATCAGGACCAAGAGGCTTGGTGAGAATGTCTACAGTTTGATCTATGGTAGGAACATACTACAAGTCTATTGTCCCATCTTCAACTAGCTATCATATGTAGTGACAGTGAACATCCACATGCTTGGTTCGTTAATGGAAGACTGGATTTCATGCTAACTTGATAACGCCTTCATTATCGACAAATAGAGTAGTTGCTTCTGCTGGTGACATCTGCATATCCCCAAGCATCTGACGAAGCCAAGCAACTTCACATCCTTCCTTAACAATCCCTCTGTATACGGCCTATATAGAGAAGAGAGAAACTTCTTGCTGTTTCTTACTGGTCCATGTGACAGCACCGGATCCCAAGCTGGACACATACTCAAAAGTTGACTTTTTATCATCAATAGAGCCTGCCCATTCTGAATTTGTGAATCCACTAAGTTTAGGATTAGAACTTCGAGAGTAAAGAATTCCATACTTTGAAGTGCCCTTCACATAATGAAGCACATGCTTTGCTGCCATCCAATGATCGACCTTAGGAGTCGTTTGAAAGCGTGAGATGTAGCTAACTGCGAAGCTAATGTCAGGCCTAGTAGCAGAGAGGTAGATGAGGCCACCTACTAGTTGCTTGTATGTAGTGTCATCAACGGGAGGAGAATCAGACTTGGTTGATAACATGAGACCTTTCTCCATGGGTGTAGATGCAGGCTTGCAATCCTGCATATGTAATTTTTCTAATAGAGCCTTGACATATTTGGACTGAGAGACGAATATACCAGAAGACTATTGCCAAACCTCAACAACTAGGCAATGATGTATGAGCCCAAGTTCAGTCATATCCAAAAACTGGCATAAATTCTATTTGATTCCCTGAATCAAAGATGTTGAACTGTTAGTGATGATCAAATCATCCACATAAATAACTAGAGGGATGATGTCACTGTCAGTAGTCTTGATGTACAAATTTGAGTCTGAAGAACTCCTCTTGAAGCCTTGATAATTGAGGTACTTATCAATTTTATGTACCATGCCCAAGGGGCCTGCTTCAAGCCATAGAGAGCTTTTACCAAATTGAGAACATGAGGGTCTTTACTAGCAACCTCGAAAGCAGGAGGCTGCGTCAAGTAGACCTCTTCATGGAGATCATCATTCAGGAAATCACTCTTGATGTCCATTTGATGGACCTTCTAGCCAAACTATGTTGCCATGGCTAGGACTAATCTAATTGCGCTCATCTTTGCAGTAGGAGCCAAAGTCTCCTCATAATCAATGCCCTAACGCTAAGAAAAACCCTTCGCAACTAAACAAACTTTGTTCTTATCCAAAGTACCATTGGATTTGTATTTGAATTTGTAAGTCCATTCGCAGCTAGTGGGTTTCTTCCCTAGTGGAAGATCAAAAAGGACCCAAGTGTTATTCTTCAGTAGGCTCTGGTGTTCAGATGTCATGGCCTGTTCCCACTTTGGAATTCCTTTAGCCTTGAAATATGTTTGAGGTTCAAACAAACTATGAATGTTGGACATAAGAGAAAAGTTAACAAATTCTGTAGGTTTGCTCTTTTTTCAAGCAGTTCTCCCATCAATGAACTCATCATCACGAAGATCAACAAGTGTCTTAGCCCACCACTTAGGCTGGAGAGGAGAATGACCAACATTAGTATCAGGAGATGCTTGGTGATCAGATTCCTCATTAGAAGAATCTGGATCATATTCAGGTGAAGAATCTACAAATCGAGGTGATCTTGCAGGAGAAGCAGGAGGTGTCTGTACAGGGATCACTGATATAACTGGAGCTCGAGGAGCTACTGGATCCCTCCCATCAGGTGAATCTAATGGAAGCCTAACTCCCAAATCATGAGCCTTCATAGGCTGGTCTATTGGATTAGGAACAGGAGAAACATGCATGAATGGTCCTCACTTCATCAAAGACTACATCACGACTGTACAGGAGACGAGATGTTTCAGTGTCGATCAAGTAGTAGGCTTTGTGAAGACTATTGTATCCAACAAGCATAAGTTTCTGACTCTTGGCATCCAATTTGGTGCGTGATGCATCAGGGATTTAATTAAAAGCAAGGGAGCCAAAAACCTTTGAATGACTGATTTTGGGCTTGCAACCTGACCAGGCCTCTTCCGGGGTTTTACCTTTGACCACCATTGTGGGTGACCAGTTCAACAGATAAATTGCAGTGTTAACTGCTTCTGCCCATAACTTCTTCGGAACATATCTATGTTCGAGCATGGATCGAGCCATCTCAGTGATTGTTTTGTTCCATTGTTGAACTACACTGTTTTGTTGTGGTGTGCGGGGTGTGGTTAACTGGTGTTTGATGCCATGAGTATCCAAGAAGCTAGAGAAATCATTAGAACAAAATTCCCTCCCATTGTCTGACCTAAAAGTAATAATAAATTTCCCAGACTCTTTTTCAACTAAAGGTTTAAACTTCTGAAATAGAAGAAATGCATCTGATTTCTTTGTAAGGAAATACACCCACTAAACAACAAAAAATACTTGGACCCAAGAACAGAAGGAGTGGCCATAGGGCCGCAGATATCGGCATGAACAACTTGAAGTACCTGAGAAGCGCGCCATGAATCACCACTTGTAAAAGGTGTGCGATGTTGCTTCCCAGCTTGGCATGCATCGCAACTCCAAACTGCTGAATTTGAGTCTCTGGCAATCCAAGGACAAGCTCATCTCGAGCAAGCTGAGAGAAATAATGCACATTTAAGTGCCCATATCGCTAATGCCAAAGTGTGCTAACAGAAGACCGCCGAGCAGCCATAACTAAGTCCCAAGAATCACTAGAATCAGTAAGTCCTGCAACTTGAGTCGCCTTATCATTGATGGTACACTGATGTGAACTGAATGACATCCAATTGTAGAGAATATCGCAGCAACTGAATGATAGAGTAGATTTAGTTCCATCCTTGGAACATAGTACACATCAAGGAAAATGAGATTCCTCCTAGTAGATTGAATCTGAATGTTGCCTTTGCCAACAACGGTGTACTCTTCTCCACCACCAAAAATAACAGAATTTGAATAAGGCTAGTAGTCAATAAACTAGTCTCTGCGGTGAGTGAAGTGACGAGGCACCTAAATCAATGTACTAGGTAGACGACTTCACATGATTTGCCGGTCTTTTAGCTATGAAGATGTAAAAGGCAGATTTCGTATGCTCAGTGTGCTCTGCACTCTTAAATTCGAGCTGCGAACCTGATTGCTTAGATTGTGCAGCTTAGCGTTTCCGACATTCAACCTTCATGTGACCAAACTGGTGGCAATAGTTGGCATTGAATGTTCTTCTGGGAGTCGTGTGAAGCTGGACCAGAAGACTTCTGTTGAGACGATTGCTGAAGCTTGCTTTTATTCTTTTGGAAGGGTTTAGCAACAAAGTCTTGCTTTGTGGAGGTGGAGCTAGAACTGCTACTGAATTGTTGTTTCCATTGATATTCCTAAAGCAGAAGTGTGCAGAGATCAGTGAACTTCAAATCAACACTAGAAGACATGATGTTGAGAGTCTCGATAAAATGCTCATAGGACTTTGGTAAACTCCGAAGAGTGATAGCCACAATATCCTCTTCTTCCATCTTGCGACCGATGGCAAGCAACTGATCATAGATTTCTTGAATCCTATTTAGGTGTGCTTGGAGCGAGGTTCGCTCATCAATGATAATAGAAAATAGAGTGTTCTTCAAAAAGAAAGCTCTGCTTTTGTCAGAAGTCTCATGAAGACCTTTGAGATGTGTCCATATCTTGGCAGCTGTCTTGTCGGATGGAATTTGAGAGAGCCGATCATAAGCCACGGATAATTTGAGAAGCATCACCACCTCTCGATTATTCAGATCCCATGTATCCTGATCAGTACCAGGAGCAGTTGGATGCTTCGTAACACCTTTAACAATTTGATTGGTATTCTGATATTCAAATATTGCTATGATCCGCTGCTTCCACGTGCCATAATTTCGACCACTGAATTTGGAGTTGTGCTCGAGCAAAATGTTTGTGAGAGATGCCATGGCACTTTTTTCAATGAAAAAACATGAAAACATGTAAAGGCGCATTCTTCGAGGCAAAAAATGGAAGACCCAAAAAATTTGAAGGATGATTGAGAAGAGAGCTCAAAAAACCAAAAAGAAAATATTGTCGATTTTTGGATCTGTTGGCTCGGAAATTGAGGCACAAAAATTGAGGCCCCTAGAAAAGTTTGATGACAACCCAATTGAGCTCTAGAAAAGCCCATCAAGAATTTGGAATCAAAATGTTTTCAAGCTCAAAAATTAGGGTTTCGAAAAAAACCCTAATTGCTAGCCATTGAAGGTCAAATTTGTAGAAAAATGTCATTTTCTGGTAAAAAGAATGTCGGTTTTTCTTTTCAAGAATGGATGTGCATGGACAAACGTTGTTGAAGAGGGCAGAATTGACACCAGAGAATGGTGTAGCAGGCGCGCGTTTGGAGAGAAGAATGCAGAAAATCGTCTGCAAAAGACAATGCATGTTTCAGCAAAAAAACGTCACTCAAACAAACACGATTTTTGTTGATGTCTGGCCATGAGAAGAGGAGCTGTGATCAGCAAAAAATCGCGATTTGTAGCTAAACTGAGCCCCCCATCAAGCAAAAAACGCGCGCAATAGCAAACGCATTTTTAGAAGTTGTGATTTGGAGTGCAGACGTCTCTTTGAAAAAACCCTAGTCGGTTGTATAGAAAAACAATTTGCAATTGGATTAGCTTTGAATTTCTCATAAAAATGGAAACCCTAGACGAGTTATAGAGAAAATATTAGAAATAAATTTGAAAAATTTGAGCAAATAATTTTGAAAGAAATTATAAATTTTTTGAAAAAAATTTGAAGTATCGGCTCTGATACCATATTACAAAGTAATTGGTAAAATACTTCCTTATTATTAACAGAGCCCGAGAGGTCTATAAATACAAAAGAATAAAGTGATGTTGTCTTAGGAAACGATCGTAAAGAATAGAAACATTCTATTCTAGCTAAAAGAAAGCTAAAAAAGCTAACCGATAACTGCAGGTAACTAAATATTAGAAACATTCTAATATTTACAATAGATTACAATTAACTAATAATAGATGTATATCTATTATCGTAATATTTGGAAATGCCGAAAATTGGCCATTGAGTTGAACTACAATTTTATTACAGAATGGGATAAACCAGTGTGCACCAATGAGTATACAAAAATTATGCACTTCCGAAAATTGTTCCCAAAAGTGATACTTATGAGCCTGAGCGAAATCTCAAGATTTCCCAAAATGAGTTTTGCTTGAATCATTTGTGGGAATCCGTGATTTGTAGAAATACTGGACCACCAAAATCAGGAATTGTCCTCACCGTGAAGCTCTTGATAAATGAGTTTATTTCAAATTAGATGGTTTGAAATAAGTTAATTGAGCAGGAATTGAGCCTTTTAGTTCAGCTCCAAAAATTAAACTACATTGTAGAGGTGGTCAAGTTGGGAGGGAAGAAGATGATGGCATACTGCCCTCGCTAGAGGAAAATTCCAAGATGCCTCGAAGAAGTCACCTTCAGCTTGCCATAACACTACCTTTGTATAATAAAATATCATTGATAGAAATTTTGGAAATTGTTGAATTCATCAAGAAATTGGTGCAAGGATAAAATTGTGGTTTGGTCATAGAGGCTAAAAATATGGGTCACTGCTTTGGTGGTGGGGAACACTGAGTTTCTGCTTTGTTGTCACAACCTTTCATATTTAAAATTTCTCTGTATGTTATAAAGTTTCCCTATTTTTTAAAAGCTGCCCCTGCTGTCCTCTAAAAACTGGCCCAAAAGTACACCCATACCAGAAACACGTCCTGCTAGCAGATAGGGATAAATTATTATACCAATTATATCCTGGTTGCGGTTCTGTGTTCTATTATTTCTCCTTATATCTGAGGGCTTTCTGAGAATTTTAAGATTTCCTCATTTTTAACATCTTTCATCTTTGACTTGGAGATTGTACATGTCTTATCTAGTTATCTCTTGGATCTGTGCCATGTGCTTTATGCGTTAGTAAGCATTGTTATTGTGCTTCCATGTTCTCTTGTCCTTTGTGCGTTTGGAGGTCATAATTGGTTCCTTAAAATTCTCTTGATTGTTCTTAATTTCACCTTACTTTATATTTTGTGCCTTTTTCTCTGGAAGACATGTTTTATTTTGTGTTTTTTTTGTTGGAGCAGATACAAATTAGATCCTACTTCCTTTTTTATCTAAAAGGGAGTCCTATCTGTATTAGGATGAGGATCCCCTTTGCTTTGCCTCTCATTTGCGAGAATATCAAATTCTCTGGCAGTAAATTTCCTTGGTAGAGTTTTTTCCAGATCACGAAACTAATGCAATTGAATTCAAGATCCTATTAGACTTAATTCATGGCTTCAGGTAAAGTTCCTTTAATCTCGTTGGTGGTTCTCAATTTTTTCGTGACCAACATTGCAGATTCCTGCTATTTAAGATTTTTCATGCACATGATATGGCAGATACTGGATATGCCACACCCCTTCCTAGTACATGTACTGGCATAACCAGTATGCAAATAGGTAAATATGGCTAGGATTGCTGCCTTTAACCAAAGTCTAAACAAACTTGGAGCTGCACCAGATTTGCCTGGATTCAGTGATTTAATTGACTGTGCCATATCCGAGGCTTAACATTTTCAAGAATACAAATTTAAACCCTAAAATGAAACCTAAATATTTTGCACAAGTCTAGTGTGAAGCAGAGGTAGGCTCTTTGATTCAACTTTACTTTTGTTTTCTCTGTTGGCTTTTTTGTTTACCCAGTTGATTTTAATTTCTATTTTACCCGTTTTATGTATCCTGTAGGTGCTAATTTCAAAGTGCATACTGTGTGGCATGATCAATTCCTTTTGGTGTGGCCTCTAAGTCATATTTTTGAGCACCTTTTGTTGGTTTTCCCAATCAAGTGGTAGCCCTGGGAAGAAATGGGAAATTTATTTCTGGTAAAAGAAAAATAGGTTTAATTTTATCTTAATGAATGGTGATCACGGCCTTTACTCTGAAGATCACTTGTACTTAGCTGGATAGAGCAACATCATATATACTACCTTTCTCTTCTCTTCTCCAGAAGTGGTCACATTCCAGTATCCATGTTCCTGCAGCACAGGCCTCCACTCAGTAGATATGGGTGATCACAGATAAGGTTGCGTCAATCTTCCTTTGTGATTGATCTCTCTGCAACAAGATTAACCCCTCCTGAACTCCCCGTGTGACACAGCCAACTTACTATAATTCTTACACACCTGCGTTCTGTGCCAAAAGGTTGGGGTGCACCAAATGCCTCACAGACATGCATACCTTAGCACATATGCAGCCTTAATTCTTCATATTTGTTTCCTATTATGACCTTTTCCAACTTCTTATTACACTTTCACTGAAGAATGCTTTTTGATCGTTTTTGTATTCATCTGCTTGGATTTTTTATGCACTGCTCACATCTTTTAACTTGATGGTGGCTTAGGAATCCAATATAATATCCCATTCTCTGAAACATGAATCCCATTTAAGGTTCTACTACTACATGTTGATAATTTATTTGCATCTTTTAGATTCTGTAAAAGCATCATGCAGATATTTGCTATTTCTATTCAAAGTTGAATACAAAATTTGTTTACGAGACATTTTTAGATGAGATTGGTAGTATCTGATTTGTATTTGACATTTACTTTCTTGTGTGCTTTGTAAAAACATATTTTGCTGGGAATATCTTTATGTTAATACTTTATGTCCATTTATATTAAGTCTCATGATTGCTATCTTCGTGCAGGTTCTCTGTCGGCTTCTCAAGTCTGATGAGATTTGGGTTCCAAATGAATTAGAAAGGCATAAACTTGCAAAACAGGTTCTTATTGATTGGAAGCTTGCTCGAGTGAAGGTGGCCAATACTCCTACAGATTCAGCTGCCTCAAAAAGACACAAGTTAAAGTTCACATCAGCTCATAAATCAGTAAGGAGTAGGAGTTTGCGGTGTAATAAACTTAATTCAAAGATTAGTAGAGGAACCAAGAGAAAAGGCTCTCCTGTTTGCTCAAATGAGATTTTGTCACCCCAAGAGAAGGAAGTTGACTCAGAAACTGATCTCCAAAAGCTGAAACGGCTGTGGGAAGAAAATGCTGCAGATTCTTCATATGGATCCCCGGATGATTTTGACATGTGTATCGATTTATTTAGTGGGAATGGAATCATATATGCACACATGGAGGTAGATGAGCTGTTTTCAGTGAAGAAGGAACTCGAAGATGCAAATCTGCCTTCCGATGCTATAAATGACAGTATATGGCAAAATGCATTGTTAAATAAATACTTGGCTAGGCTGGGTGAAAGTCACACTCGTGGTAATTCATCTGATGACGATGACCTAGAAATGGATGATGACGAGGACGATGATGATGAGGATGATGATGAAGATGATGAGGATGAAGATGAAGATGAGGTTGATTATGATGAAGAGGAAGAATCGAGCGATCGAGATTCTGATGATTCAAGTTCAAGGAATGCAGTGAATACTGAATCACCCAAGAGATTACGGGTTGAAAGCTGTTCACTGGTTTGCTTCTCATGCTTAGAGTTAGATAGTCCTGAGTCAGTGGAATCAAAGAGAAAGAAGACAACAAGTGGCTTCACATGGGCAGCCAAGCCAGATATAGGAATGCGGCTAAAAGATTTTCCTCCTTTCAGATTTGGGGTGGAATATATTTGGAAGGACAAAAAATGGAGTTTAGATCCTAAGTATAAAAGTCTTTTCTATGCTGGTTCACTGTGGACAATTGCTGTCACATATGAACTGGATAATAGCTGGCAATTTGGAGTGCATTGTCAGAGCAGGAAAATTGTTTTTGACGGGTACCCTTATTCTGATACTAGGAAGAAGGTACGGTTCATGGCAAGGCTACACCTTAAAACAGCTACAGGATTGTGGCGAGTCACTGGAACTGGCCTACGAGGTGACTCAAGGAACTCAGTTGGAATGCAGTTGACGGCAAAAGATATTGTCCAGGATGAGCCTTTGAGAATTTCGGCTGCAGTTCAATTGATTGATGATTGATCATCTTATTTCCAGCTCTTTCCGGGGTTTTCTTTTTTTGAATGTTATACATTCTAAATTTAATTATTTTTATGTGTACAAGGACAAGTTTATTGGTGTCATTCTTGCTGACAAGTTTATTGGTGTCATTCTTGCTGTTGTTATGGAGTCATAAAAATGACAGTTTGAAGGTTTTGACTGGAGCCCAAAAATTACAAGGCATGAAAGATATGCTGAATACAAAGATTCCCCCACAGAAATAAAATTTATTTGGAAACAAATGGCAAGGTCAAACTTGATTGTTTTGGAACCAACTGTATTACTTTACATGTAAGTTTGTAGTATTATTTGCCCCCATCGTTATAGCCCTGCAAGTCTACTTTTCTTCAGAAGGCTTTTTATCATTATAAGCTGATATCAGGATTTCTAGCAGTATGTTTTTTCAACTTTGACACAACAATCTCCTTGGGATATAGGCAGGGCTGACCTCTAATGTCGTAGCATATTAAACAGAAATCAATTTTTGGTTTCCTTGGCAAGAACATATTTTATGGCAGAATTTTCACCATGGCTTGACAGCATGGGTTCTTGCATGCTCTAGACTACCTTATGCTTGCACCACATGGCGTCTGACTGTTGAATTTGTGTCTAGCCTGAGCAAGTTCTCAGGATTCCTAAATGACCTTACCTTTGTATTTATGAATGGAACTTGCATGAAATTGGGTGTGCTATGATGGATGAAGGCTTTAGGTTATTTTGGTACACTTCGATAAATTGTGTCTCAATTGTAATGACACGTCCTTGTTTTTTCCCAGTTAATTATACATAAGTGCTGTACCTATTTCAAACTACGTAGTGTTTTACAAGATCTGGAAGATTTGTATTCATGTGTTAAAAGGGTGTTTTTAAGTAGTCTGTTGGGGTGTGACCTTCCAGCAAGTTGGAGCACTCCACGCTAATGTTGATTGCTTGGCAGGACTCAGAGTCTGCTCTCTGTGGGAGTTGGTAAATGGGTGGTTTTGAATGCTCAAAGTCTCAATAATTTTTTTTTTTAGGCCTCAGATGTGCAATTTGAGAAATTGATAAGTTGGCAATATTGTGATATTGCTATCAGGATTCAACTCTGTAATTTTTGAGTCACAATAACCCATCTATCAGGAAAATGAATTGAACACTTTGCATTTAGATGATGCTCACAAAGGTGAAGCATCTGGACTTCTTGGGAGGTCACCCATCCCAGTACTACTCAACCATGGAGTTTCCTATGCGTTATGTAGTTTTTGAGTCAAACTCTTCGACCCATGTTCACAAGAACCCGTCTCTCATGCTTTGTGGTTAAGTATGCTTGAGTTGGAGTAGTACTGGGATGGGTGACCTCCTGGGAAGTCCTGTTGCTTACCTCTGTTAGCATCACCTAGATGCAATGAGTGCTAATTGTTTCTCTTCATTCGCATGAAAGATGGGTTATTGTAAACCACTACTCATTAAACATGGATCAATGAGTTTGACTGAAAAACTACACAGTTGAATCTTGATAGCAATATCACATTTTGAGAAATTATATATGCTATATATATCTTTTAAATACAGATTGTTTGTCGTGACAAGATGGTCGTACAAGATTGGGATCCTTGATTTGATGGGTTCATGCATATTGGTGCCAGTGTTTATGTCTAAAATCAATGCCTTTTGTTCATACAAGTTTTCGCTACACTAATATTTAGTCATTTATATTGCATATAAATCAAATTATGTTGATGGTTTAGAACCATAAGGGTTCAGGGTTAGATCATGTAAGATATAAAAACTATAAACTAATTAAGCTAATGAAGGCTGATGCCTGAAAAATATAAAAACTATAAACTAATTCAGGTATATGGATTCACATTCTTATTTTATTGTGTTGATTAGAAGTTAAAAAGTGCACATTAATGTCTTAAGAATAGTCCGGAAGGGCATTGCAAAGTAGGGCTCTGAAACACCAAAAGGAGTTTTGACCTTGGTAATCTCAATAAGTGTACAGGGGAAAACTTGAAACCAATGGGAGAAATCATCTCTTAAGACAGGTTGACAGTACAAGAGAGGTTGACGTGATGTCTATATTTGGTATTAGTGCCTGCAAATGTAGCTATTTTCATTGATTTGTAGAAGGCGAAATATTATTGCTATCCAGTGGGATCAGATAGAAATGATAGTGTACTTAACTACAGACATTTCTATTTCAATTTAGAAAATGAATTATGTAATCAAGACTGAACAAAACACTTGCATGTGAATTTATATCGTCAATTTCAAGTTTTTTTGCTCAGGGTTATTCAACAAAGCAAGATTACGAATTGGGGCAGGGAGGTGAAATGCTCGCCAGAATTAGCAAATACATCACCCATAGAGGAGACACTTCGCTATTTCTTATGATCGACACTTCTCTATTGCTTATGATCTCCGCTTGCTTTCATAACTTAGTAGACAATAATGATAATGAAATGAAAGATTCTAATGACGTCCTTGAGAACAAACAGTCTATGGGACACAGAACATAACCCCCATAATTCGTCTTCATGCTCTTTTCCATATCCAACCTCCTGCTGTTAATGATGTCTAAGGAATCTAGCTGTTTGGATATTCTTCTCTTCCTTGAATAGCTGGTGCATGTTGTCAATCTTAATGCCTCTTTGTAGACGAATATCCTTATAAGCTTTACATTACATGGTGAAGTGCTATTCTGTTTGAACTGTTCCCTGCATGTTCGTTGTGCCCACTTTTCTTTGGGTATCTTCCATTTCCCAATTTCACACCTGAGATAATGTGACCCCATCCTCAATTGAGCAACTATCAACTTTTCTTTCCCTGTAATAGCTGTCCCCATATATATATATATATTGCCATTTCAAGATGGAAAATTGATGGCCTGAGCATCATAAATTGCGTGTATGTATATATATATTTTTTTCTTTTTAACGTTTCAAGATGGAAAATTGATGGCCTAAGCATCATAAATTATGTGAGCTTTCTCCTAATTTTATTTTCGGGCTTTAAAAACTGTGTAGTTACAGGCCACATTTGAAACAGTGTTGTACAAGCTGGAACCGCCTCGCCACACTTCAAGGTTCGAGTTCTATCAAATCATAATTTTTCCTAATCTTATCCTTTCTGAGATTTTTAGTGTCCAAAATTTGCGTTTCTTATTTAGCCATTTTGAATAAATTGACAAATTGAATGAAAACATTTTCAATCCGTTTTGAATTTTCCTTCGTATCCAAAATCAACTTTTGTTATTCAAATCTAATAAAACATCTTTAAAACTAGTTACATGGCCTTCACTAACAGAAGTACAAGCTATTAAAAGAAGCAGACGCGCTGATAGAACATGTAGCAAATTTACGATACTTGGCTGCGCCTAGATTTTGTTTCCGCTATTTCACCTTCGAGATTGTAGGGATCTCGAGACCTTAAATGCATCTAGAGCTCAAAATATTTGAGAAATGAAAATCTGTTTGAATTTAAGAAATTATAGACAAAATAATAGGAAAATTACACATGAAATGTATCTATAACTAATTCAAACACGTGAAGTATTTGAGACCTATAAAGCCGAGTAAGAATAGAAGAGTGAACGTGTACAAATCAATGTGACCTGTAAACTCGCTGTTAAGCTTGTACTCTTGTTAATGAAGCCCATGGAACTAGTTTTAAAGATGTTTTATTCGATTTGTCAACTTATTGAAAACACCTAAATAACAAAAGTTGATTTTTTGATTCTAATAACATTTCAAAATGGAACGGAGACGTTTTATTCAATTTATCAATAAACAAGAGCTTTGTATGAGCTTGAGTTCCTGTCTTGGGAGTCCGAAGGAGGGTTGTTTGGTTGTTTGGGAAACATCTAACACACGATTGTATCCATTGTATACAAATGAAAAAGTATTTTGACAGACATTCAATGTCCTTAAAAATGAGTTTGTAAAAAATCTTTTACTTTGAGATGTTTATGAAAAAAAATAATTAAAATCAAACTTAAAAACTATTAAAAAATGTTGTAAAAGAAAAAATACTAAATTATGTAATTTGAAAAAATAAATTTAATATTTAAATAGTTTTCAGTTATAAAACTAAATAAATTGTTTAGTAAATTAAGTTCCAAAAATTGAAATAAGAATTAAGATTTGAAATCGAAATAAAAAATATACAAATTAATAAATTTAAAATCTTAATTTTCTTTTAAAATCAAACACAAAACGTTTAAATATCTTATAAAAAAAAATGAATTTATTTAATCTTTTATTCATATTACTAAAATTGTTTTGATTTTTTAATACAAATTATTATTTATTTTTTGAATTTTAAATATAGTTAGTAATAATAACTTTTAAAAATAGAATAGTAATAAACTTTAATAACAATTAATAATTATACATACAACTTCCTCTCTTTACACATCTAAAATTTTATATTTTATATTTGCAACTATGTTTCTCAAATTTTAATGTTTCAATTGAGTTGCATTTGATAATTAAGCACTCCTTGGTTCACATACGACTAGTATCCAACTGAAATATTATATGTTAATAAAGTTGTCAGACGTAGAAATGCCCTGAACCATTGCAGGTCGATTGTTGTAAAACGTGGCAATTGGACCAATGAAGTTGGACTGAAATTTCAAGTTGAAAAGAGAAAGAAGTTTCCAGAGGAAAAAATTCCCAATTTTGGATACCAAAAAAATATTTTTACCCCTTAGCATATTTGTTACAGCCAATCACAAAATAGAAATTACTCATTCAAAATTAATTAAAAAATAAACTGATTCGAAATATGCAGCTTTGGTTTTTGAAAAAGTTAATCGTGTCCATTGCCGAAAGCACTAGTACCTGCCTTATGCAAGGCAGGGACTAATAACAAAAGTTGATTTTTGATACTAAAACTTTCAAAATGGATTAACTTGGGAAATCAAGAAAAATATGATTTGATAGGGACTGAATCCTTGAATGGTGGCAAGGTGGTTTTAGCGTGTCCTACACTCTTTCAAATCTGGCCTGTAGCTACATAGTTTTAAAACCCAGAAAATAAAATTACGAGAAGGTTCACAGAATTTATGATGCTTAGCTCATCAATTCTCCATATTGAAACTGCGAAAAAAATAGACAACAGCGCGAGGATATTTATGATCAAAATTCTACATCAATATTGGATAGCAAAAGATATTGAATTCATTTTTTTCCAAAGGTGGGCATAATTGATGCTCGAAATCTACCCCAAATTTGTAAGCAAAGAATTGAAAGAAGCCTGCATGGCAGCACTAAAGATGTGGGATATGATAGAGACAGATTTTGGCCAAAATAGTAACTATTTCCGTGTACAGAGAACTGTTATTGAGTTTGTAGTGTTTTTTACAAGCACTCACAGTCTAGCGAATGAAAGAACCATACAGAAGCTTTAGTGTGCGCCCTTTTGCTTTCTTACTACCTTATGGAGGAACTTGTGAAATTCAATAAATTTGTATTATATTAATTAAATGACGAGGAAAATATATCTGTGAATTATATGATGTTTTAGTGATGTAAAAGAAATTACATACGAATTTTGTCCGAGTCCCACATTTAGTTGATGCATGAAGTATTTCGTGTTCCTATGTATCGGCTAAGAACAGTGAAATGAAGAATATTATTTCCATTTGCAAACGGGTGAAATTCCTTTTGATGAAGGTACTCTCGGATTCAACCGATTTTAAAAGCTGCTTTATCAGCATGTACCTAGATTTTCTCAAAATCGACAAATTTAATTGACATATTAGCCGAGGAACAAAGGGAAAAGGTTTTTCTGTTGTATTGATTTGTTTAGTAGGAACGGAATCATATATGCACACATGGAGGTAGATGAGTTGGTTTTAGTGAAGGTGGTGTTAGAAATAGGAAATATTGAGAGGGGAGTGGGGGTGAATCGGTATTGCAATATTTTTACATTAATTATATACATCTACAAATAACAATGTTGAAAAGTAAAACACATAACAATAAGAAACTCATAACACTATGATTTGTATTTGAGAAAAGCTTGGCCAAGGGAAAACCACGGTCGGGATGATACCCACAACTATGTAATAATCTGAAAGTTCTCTGTTAGGAGTTAGGAGGGAAGAGGATTGGTAGTCTTCATAAGGATGCAACCTAAGATTCTTGGCCACAATCATGCTCTCTTTCAAGACATTCCAACAAGATTGAAACACCTTATCATGCATACTACTAATTTATTTTAAAAACCAAGAGGCATCTTTATGAAAATTCATTTAGGGCTGGTGTGAATGGTGGTCTTGAGAATAGATTTGCCATCCCAAAAAAGCAATATTGCAAGGAAGAAGGAAAAATAACACAAAACCAAATAAATTCTTCAATTCCCCAATGAGTCACCAGAAAATCTATTTGTGAACGTTTTGATACCTTAATTTAAAATATGCAAATGTTTCCACAAATCCAAGAAAATATAAAAAAATGCTTGCAACAAACAGATGTGAGCCCTGATTATACTAAACCCATCTCTGAATTTTAGAGGTACAACTCTGTCATGTAAGATATGTAGTGAATATAAAATCTATATGCTTTTAACCACAAAGTGAAGGAGCGTGTGTAAAGAAAATAAACTATACTACCAGTGAAATAAATGATCAATACAAATGAAACAAAGTTGATTTATATAAGCCATTCCATAGTACGACCATGGAAAATAAACCTTGTAGCACTCATAGAAATTATTTTAGAGATGACAAAACACATAACTTTGCACATTATTTGAAAGTAATTCACAAAAAAACATAGATATAGAGGTCTAGAGAACGACAACACAAAATTTTAGAATGCATTCATATAAAAAGCAGAAAAGAACACAATCTTTTACATAATAGATAAAAACCAAAATCTATTCCTTTCTTCTCATATTCATCCCCCCTCCCCCCAACTATTTACAAGAGATCTCCTTTATATAACACAAACTACCTATTTCCATTATAAAAAAAATTGGAAATGGTTCATCTTCCGTAATCAAGAGAGGTACCAACTTAGATTCCATCTAGCTCCACTTTCATATTTTCTCCACCTTCTTCTCCCACGTCCACATGCAACAGGTTAAGGAGGTCTATCATGAAGTCCAAATCTCTTTCGTCTTCTACCTCAGTCAGGATACAACCAAATTTTGCACAATCTCTTTCCCCCTCCATCTTGAAAATATCACTTTCATATTGAGCGCGACTGGTTCTTACATCCCAGGTGGGAGTGAAAATGCTATAAATAATGTCAAATTGCTCCATCTTGACCTTTGTAAGGTTGAGATGAACACAAGTTCAATCTCTTCATTATTATATCCTTTTGGGAGAGAAGTTATTGTCGTGGCATAGGAGAAATTATAGTTAGCATAGCTTGCAAGATGGCGATCAGAGAACAAGGTGTCCAAGAAATGAATATTTACTTTATTTATAATAGCTCCAATTAGCTTATTAATGAGGGCGGTGCACAAGAGTTTTAAATAGTTTACTTCAAAACCTCATGACAAGATTTGTTTTCACAAAGTTCAAAAAAATATCCCATTGGAGATATCACACCATGATTTGCTTCATTTAATGAAAAAGTGACATCATGATGAATACACCTTGAGAAACTCTCTATTGGGCAGATGCTTACTTCCCACAGTTTCAAAGCTTTAGTCAAAAGTTATCAACTTGTGAAAGCAGACAAGTGGGTGACGATCTCACCAAGCTATGGGAACACCAAAGCATTGAAGGCATAGTCACAACTCGTGGGTTTTGTGGAACTTGCAATAAGGCAACATCATGTGTTAAGATTTGGGGAGACAACGACCGAGAAACATTGGACCCGCAAAATGGGAAGCTTGAGAGAGAGAGAGAGAGAGAGAGAGAGAGAGAGAGAGAGAGAGAGAGAGAGAGAGAGAGAGGTGCATACACCATGGCTAACACATTTTCCAAAATAATAATGTAGATGAAAGGGTTAGGCGCGCCCATGAGCTCAACTTGTGAGTCCATGGTCTCCCTCTTCCTTCTACTTCTTCTTTCTCAGAGCCTCTTGCGGTGGGTTACTCTTTCCTCAAGGACCAATTGGATATCATTGACATCACATTAGATTGTGCCTAGGTTGGGTATGATAGCACCCTCTTTATTCGGTTCCTCTCACTTGTTCATCGCCTTCAGGTTCTTAGGGAAAAGAGGAAGCTTTTCCCTTTCTCTACCAAGATTTATCTTGACGTGGATCTTACTAGATCACAAGTGACAGAACTTAAGCAGGCTCGGGTTTTTGTTATGGCTGCCCAACAAGAGGGTAAGTGGGCAGTGATCAGAAACCTCAAGGCGATGATTCAAGACACTTTTCCTACAGGTTGGGAGTTGAGGTTGACCTCTAAGGATAATTGATGTGCACAGTCTATATAGCTTCGCCACACACACATATCCTTGCTCCCTCACACTCTCTCTCTCTCTCTCTCCCCTTTGTCTATTGCTTGATTTTGTTCTTGTTCTTTTGCAAATACCATTTGGTGTTCTTTTATTGGCATCGTTTGGTGTTTCGTCTAGTGCTATCTTATTGATTGTAAGCTTTCAGTCCCATAGACCTGTGTTGTGGTCTCTCGTCAGAAATTGATATATTTATCTTATTTTATCTAACATTTGGAGTCCTTACATTGTTTACAAATCCATTAGATCTGAAATATCTAATTGTATGTGCCAAATTATTACAATAATAATATGTAATAGTTCCAGACCTTGGTCCATTCAGATTCACTTGCAATCTACAATCTCTGACTACATGTCCAAAGTTATTACACTTACATCATGTGACACCATTGGTTATAACACTGTTGATGGTTTTTTGTCTTGCTATCCGTTGTAGTTTTTTATGGTTAGGGACTTAATGTATATCCTTTGCTAACCATGGGGTTTTAGGTGCTCGGTCAAAACCTATTTTTTGTGGCTAAGTTGTATTGTGTTATCTGTATTGCCACCACGATCACCTTGTTTTGGTTGGTGACCTGTTTCACATTTGGTCTGTAGTTCAGTTTGTGTTGGGCTTCATTGAATTTTTTTTGATTTTTAATAGGATTTCAGGCACCCTTCAAACCTGTTTTCCTTAATTAAAAATATTGTTGATTCCCAAAGGTCTAATTGCAGTCATGTTAGATATTTCACTTGTTCTTTCATTAGTTTATTGATTAGGTAATTTGCATTCATGTGATTTATGTCCATAAAGCCAACAATTAAAACAATATCCAACAAATGTTTTAGTATTTCTATTACCTTTTCAATCTCTCTTCATGTGTCCATATTTATTGCATGCATAACCTCTTTCTTTGAATGGTCTCTTTTGTTCTTTTGTTTTTTCAATCTGATCGGTTTATTAGGATCTTGCATAACTAGGTTTTTTGATTGTTTGAGACATTTCACCTTCAACATATCCAATTCATCTCACATCTCCTTTAATAATCCGTTGCATCAGTTTCTCATCAAGTTTTCTAGTATTTGAATATAACTTCTCACGATGTAACTTTTGACAATATTGTTGTATTTCTCAAGTTCTTTATATTTAATATTTGAACCATCAAGTTCATATTTTACTTTTCCAAGTTTAGTGCTAAAATCTTTGCACTCAATGGTTTTACCTCTTAGACCTACTTCAAATTTCTCTTTCTGAGATTTGCCTTCTTCAACTACCCTAGCCAACTAAAGTATTGTAACTTTAAGCTCATGTTTGAGTGCTTGATTTTCCTTCTTGAGTTTAACAACAAGTTATTGTCTAATTTAGGTTTCTTGATTTGTTCAACTATATCCTTTCTTTTTATCCTTGAAATATCAATGTGATCATTGAGCTTCTTAATGTAGTCATGTGCATCTTTGAGATTCATCTTTCATCTTTCTTTTTCTTCATTAGCTATGTCTAGATCCTCCAATGTTGCTTCAAATTTGTCTTCCAAATTATTTGTATCCATCAAGATTCACCTCAAGGTGTGAATTTTTTCTTGAGTAACTAGGCTCTGACACCAATTGTTACAAATAGACAATACTTGTGGACAGGGCGAGGCATTTGTGAATCCGTATTGAAGAACTTTTGTACCAACTGTATATTTCAAAACTTAACCATATGCATCCACAAATAACAATTCTTAAAACTACAACACAACAATACGAAACTCATTTCACCATGACTTGTCTTGAGGAAACCCTGGCCAAGGGAAAACCCCAGTGGGGATAGTACCCACAACTATGTACTAATCATAAAGTTTTATGCTAGGAGTCATTAAATATATTTAGCACATTAGTCCTTGTAATATGAATAGACATTATTAGAGGTCTCAAACTAGTTAGGAATTGTATTGCAATGAGAGTTCACTGCTCTACAATGATATATAATCTGTACAATGAGTAATAGATACAATACCAAAAATGACTATACTAATATTCCAATATATAATTATTCCTTTGATCTTATATTTGATTTTAACCAACCATAAAAAACTGACATATGATCATCAAAACAACATCATAGCATCATTCATAAAGCTCACATATCATAGGAATACCACTATCATGCTTCACATATGAAAATTCATGCCTTTATATACCTTTCCAATTACTTTATCCAGTTGGCTTTAATGATAAAATGTGTAGCACATTTCCAAAATAGAATATTAATACTTTCAAACTAAGGGTTAACATCTAGGGTGTTGTCCCTACATTGCCAAGTAATTGAATTGACAAGGCAATTCAATTCCTTTGGCCAAAACTCCCAATCTCTATCACTTGCAATATACTTTGTAATATAAACCTCTCTTCATATTCTTCAACCAAAACATATACCAAATGATATCTTAACATAGGAAAACATAATTTCATCATATTCAAACTTTATTCTAGTTGTATCCAAAATTGTGGCCAATAAAACTTACTTTGCTGAGCTCACTAATAAAAAAATCAAATTGTTGAGTGTTATTCTTAGTCATTTTTCACGATTATCCAAAACAAAAATTGATCATCATTCTAAGTGACCTTACCAAAGGAATATGTTGCCATCGATGGCAACTTTCATACCCTTATATCTAGTCACTTGGCAACATAAGGAACTTTAAGATGCAATTATGCCTTATGATGACATAAATGAAAGAAAATGGCAAAATGTGTTGTTAAACAAATGGTTGCTTAGGCTAAGGTTAAAGTCACACTCATGGTACTTCATCTGGTTAGGCTAAGGTTGAATTCACACTCGTGATACTTTACTTGCTAACGATAACTTAGAAATGGATGATGATGATGATGACAAAGAGAAGGATGATGATGAAGAAGATGAAGATGATGTTGATTATGAAGAAGAAGAATCAAGTGATTTAAATTCTAATCATTCAAATTCAATGAGTGTAGTGAGTATTGAATCTCCCAAGAGATTATAGGCTGAAAGATATTCACTAGTTTGCTTCTTATGCTTAGAGTTAGATAGTTTGAAATTAGTGGAGTCAAAGAGAAAGAAGACAAGTGGCTTCACATGGGAAACAAAGCCAAATATATGAACGTGACTAAAATATTTTCCTCCTTTCAGATTTGGGGTGGAATATATTTGGAAGGACTAGAAATGGAATTTGGATTCTAAGTATAAAAAGTCTTTTCTATGTTGGTTCCACGTTGATGATTTTTTAAAAAAAGTCTTTCCTATGTTGGTTCTATGTAGATGATTTCTGTCACCAATGAATTAGATAATAGCTGGCAATTTGGAGTGCATTGCCAAAGCTAGATTTTTTTTTTTTGATGCATACCCTTTCTGATATGGGAAGAGGATATGGTTTATTGCAAGACTACACCAAAGAACAAGTACAAGATTGTGACGAGTTACTAGTATTGGCCTATGAGTTGACTCAAGGAACTCAATTGGAATGCAATTGATGACAAAATATATCATCTACGATGAACCTACTTATGTGTTGGAAGACATTTAGGAGTTATATAAAAGGTCTTAAGGGATATCGATATGATAATATTGATTTAAACAAAATTAAGGTGTTTTTAGGAGCTTTTACCATAGAAATATGTACAAGATATTAGATATTTTAGTAAAAAGTCTTAGCTCTACAAACATATGAAAAATTGAATTGACAAGAAATCACATTGACTATAGTATCAACCACTTCCATAAGAGAAACATAATTTAAGGAAGCAACAACAACAAAAATGATTGGTAGGGTTGGTACACCTCAATATTCAATTCCATCATTATTGACAAGAGAACAACCCACTTGATAGATCACTATTATGAGAACAATTTCTCCATAGAAGGAGAAGATTTTGTAGATAAATAAAAAAGAGTATATTTAGTTAATAAAGGTAGTTATTCTATGAATAACTTTCTCATATTTGAAGTAGGTTGTTAAGGGTGCCATCTTTTAATAATACAAGGGAAAGCATTCATAGCCTTTAACATACAACTATAAATAATAATTAGGAGGTGCTTTGGAACTTAGAAGCCCTCATAATTGTGAGAATATAAAAATGATTTTAGATTTTAAAAAATTGAATAAAAAACTAAATTATAGTGGACAACATGACAAATATTTCTTGTGAAAGCCAATTCAAGTTGTTATAAAAGGAACAAATATTGAAACAATAGAGTCTACCAAAAAACATGGAAGTCCAAGCCTATAATTGAACCTCACCATGAAAAAAGTGCATCTAAGAATCACCTATTAACTTTAGAATATCTAAGAGTCTATATCTTTAGGTCGTAGGATACATTTTACTAAGGAGAAATGGGAGACGAGCAATCAAATATTGCCTTGTTGGCTAGTGAAAACTTTGTGAAGAAAGATATCTCAAAATCTTGAATCGTTCTTTAGATGAACTAAATCACACTAAAACATAATAAAGCTCACAAACAATCACAAAAGAGGAACAAAGATTAAGATAGGTAAAAATATAGGTTTGAACATTACTAACAAACAGAAAAAGGAAATGAAAGAGTTGGTTTCAAAGAAAATCCCCACAAACCAACACATACACGTAAAAAAATAATGACACGTAACATAAGTTGCACATGGCAACCTTTGTGTCTTTAAAGTTATTTTAATGGAGTGAAGATAAAGCTCAAGGGGAAGTAATTTTTAGCGAAATATTTTTATTAATTAAGAAATGTTATCACGGGTTCCCCTGTCCTTGTGGTACCAGTGGGCATGTCGCGCCAGCGCTACCGGTCATGTTAAAAAGTTTACCAGGTGCACTGCAGTTTATAGGGGGGCCATGTTGCACCGATTCCTGCAGTCTAAAAAAAAATAATAATTAAAAAAAAAAAAAAAAATTAATATGATATTGTACATTTTTTTTAAGTGATTCATTTTAATTACTTAGATAGTAAAGGATGATGAATTGCACATTAATGAGACCCTTCCTTTCTCTCTTAGATATTTGGGAACTTAGATAAGAAATACATAATTTTTTGTTTTATATCTTATCTTCATTGTGATCAAATTTGGAAACTAGAAGGCTATATATTTGTAGATCTCATTTTTTCTTGTTTCGTAATCAATGAAATCTATTGTGAGCTTTTGAATTTCTTTTTAAGTCTTTCTAATTTGGATTTTTGATTTCAATACCTTTTTTATTTATACTTTAATTGATCTATACATTACATTTAAGTCTGGTTTACACATTTGTTTACAAATGCTAACATAGTGCTAGAGCTATTATTGCTAGAAGAGTTTTGATAATTTTCATATTGAAGAGAACAAGAGACAATCAAGATATTAGAGGATTAATAACATTTCTATGCAAATTATAAAAATTGGTACAATATTCTAATTGATCAAGAGATTTTTAAAAAGTGAAAATTCTTAGTTCTTTTTGGATTTTGCATATGTTCCTCTCTATTCTAGTGATTGTAGCTCTTCCAATAATTGTAATGCTCTAACAAGGAGCCTAAGAGGAAACACTTTTCCAACCCTAAAGTACATGCAATTTTTTAAAAATGCAATGCAAACTCTCTAAACATAATTGCATTATGAACTTGACATTATTATCTTAATTATTTACAAGGTACACAAGTTGGAAGAATAAGTAACAATGGATTTTCTAAATGAACATTTCATGAATGCAATAATAAGTCTTTTCTTAACCAAAGTCCTCTCAAATTCCCTAATGTTGCTACTAAAAGAAACAACTAAAACATAACTATCATTTGTCATTCAAAAAATAAATACAACATGAGAAATATATAACATGCCATCCATTAGATTTGTTTCAAAGCTTTAACACTCCATCTCACAACCATTTTCTCTTTATCAACAAAATTAGTCAAATAGAGATAACTTGATCTTGATTTCCCTTCTTAAGATTATATTCATATTTAACCTTTCATACCATTCATCTTATACGCAACAACCCATTAAGTAGTAAGTTTTGACTAATAGTGTATTCTATTCAAGTTAACAAATTATATGGTTTTCTATCAAGATCATATCATATTCCACATTGAATAATCAGATTTACATTAAGTCATGCACATATTAATTATCCTTTTTCATTTCCTTTAAAGCATATTTTAGAACACAAATCAAATCTGTTATAGAAACCTTCTGATTAACCTTTTAAGCAATTGTAATTCATCATTTCTACATGTCTTCCATAATCACAATCCAACTAATGATGTTTTTAGTTCCATCCTACTAAATTGTTGATACAAATGCATGTTAGGAAATTAACGAGTGTAGAAAATTATTGAGAGGAGTAAAATCACATAACACCAATTTTTGCATGGAAAGATCTAGAAAAGTTATACCAATAAAAAACCACAGTCAAATATCTCCCAATATTATTTCTTAGGAATTTTCATATGTTCAAAATAAATGAACAAACATGAATCTAAGTTGCATATCACAACCAAGTTGTAGTGATAGTCAAAATGGCTTCCGCTCTCGCCCGTGCGGTGATTCAAACTCCTGCTCCCGCCCATTGCTCTTCGGCCAGTGCTGGTGAGAAGGCTACCCATCCTTTTGCTGCGGCCCAGTTCCCCGCTGCATCTTCTCACATGGCTTCCTCCGCCCTGGTGAATCCTCTTGCTATGGCTAGGGTCGTTGCCGCAGAACCTAAACCTGTTGATCCTGCTTTTGCACTTGCTTCGGCTCCTGCTCATGCGCTTGCTTCTGATCGGGTTCCTGTGCCTGTCTTTACTCGAACTCCTGCACCTAGTTTCAACCTCGCTGCTCTTGCTGGGGCTCATCCGGCTGCCTCTCCTGCCCTTCGTTCTCTGGTTGCTGCTGAGGATTCTTCTCCTGTTGCATCAAAGGTTGTTGTAGGGAGATAAACTATTTCCTATGTGGATGTGGCTGCATTTAGAAGTTGGGGCCTCGTTCAATTGTGCCCTCGCTTCTATTTAGAAGTTGGGGCCTCGTTCAATTGTGCCCTCTATTGGTCATTAGACAATGCCTGTTCCTATAAGTAAACCGATTGTGATTCAACTAGATTCATATATTGTTGATGAGGTTTCTACATACGTGGAAGATTACTCTTCCACTAATGCTATTTTTAAGTTTAGGGGTTTTTGGCCTTCTCTTTTAGCTTTGCATGCTTGGATCTCCAAATTTTGGGAACCAATCATTTTAGACCCAACTCATATTTACCCTGTGGCAAGGGGTTTTTTTATTGTGAAATTTGCTAATGCTGATAATAGAAATTCCATCCTGGACTGTGGCTTCTCTTGGGAGGAAAGGTTCCCCCTAATGACTAAGCCTTGGTATCCAACTTTTCATTCAAATACTGAAACCTTTAATAAGATTCCTCTTTGGTTTTGACTACCAAACCTCCTCCTTCACTTTTGGCTGGATTCAGTCTTGGAGGTTGTGAAGGAGGCCATTGGGGATTTCTTGATGGTTGATGTGGCTTCCTCCAACATTTATAGGATGACGTATGCCCACATCCTTGTGGAGATTGATGTCTCAAAGGGGCTTTTGGAAAAGATAAAGTTGGCTTCTCCAAATGGGTCTTGGATTCAACTTCTTGATTATGAGGGTATCACCTTTAGATGTAGAAAATGTCATATGATCGTCCATCTTGCTGCACGATGCTCCTCTGACAAAGTTCATTCGAAGAAATCGCCTTCTTAGTGGTTGGGGATTTCAGATGATATCTATACGGTTCAAAAAGTGTCCACGGTGGTAGATGGGTTAGATTGCTCCTCTTGTTGATTCAGATGAGGATTCTATTGCTATCTCTAGCGATTTGAATGTCGTCCCTTCAACTGTTGACACTTCTCATTCTGCTGACTCTATTGATTCAATTATTGTCCCTTTGGCGGATTTGAGTCAAAAGGTTGATGTTGTCCCTTTTTCTACTACTGTGACTCTATCTAGAACTCTGTTGTTGGTGCTTTTCCTATAGTAGGGGTTTTGGAGGTTAGTAGGGATTGGAAAAAGGCGACTGGGAAGGTGGAGGATGGTTGGACATCAGTTTAAGGCAAAAAAAAAAAGTCCACCAAACCCTCATTTGATATGTCTTTACGTTCTCAAAAGTTGGGACCAAAATGTAAATCTTAATGGTCTTTGGTTTCTTGGGCTGTTTGCCCTCTTGTGGGGAACTTGGTTGTGTCCCTCTAGTTTGTCGGGTCATTTTCTATAGTTGTTTTATGTTCCTCATTGTTATATCTTTCTTCTTCCTTTGTACAAGGTTTCAGGTCCTTTCAAAACCTATTTTTACTTAATCAAAACAACCGAGTTGTAGTTCTGATTAGAAGGTGGTTTACAATGATGATTCAACCAAAGTTAGTGGTTATCCAAGATGAATCATCTATCAATTCTAGGCTCAACTAGAGCTAGAGGTTTTTCACAATCTTTACATTCCAACAATGCATACATATGGCATCGAAACTTAGTTTCCTTAATACTGTATCATTACACAAAATCAATTCCATTATATTCATCGACTAATTGGATTACTGAATCTTAGTCATTCATTTAGATGTCTAGACTATATGATATTAATTAAGAAACCTTTTATAATAAGTACATTTCAATCATAAGATAATTAACCTTTATCTAATTCCCTTAATTTCTACTCATTTCATATGATCATTTAAAAAATATTATACAGGGTTTCTCCTAGATTCATTTGCTCTAAAAAATTATCATGACATAACAAAATTAAACACTTCTTCTTTGACTATTCTCATTATAAAATCTAATTAAAAAAAATCCCCTTTTCCCTTTTCTTTCACCCTCTTACATTGATTCCAAATCAAATTACATCCATATGTCATAATTATATCAAACTCCTTCTAGAAGTATACAACTACATAACTCATTATACAAGAGTACATCACATTATAATGATAAGTACAATCACAAGCTAAACATTGACAAGAAAAGATTAACCAACCAACCACGCGCTACCCATAGGCCCACTACCCTAAGCTGAAAGATACACACAAGTGTCCATACAAATATAAACAAACCAAGGAAGAGCAACAAGGTGATAAATAATATCCATAAGGTTTTAAAAACAAGTAAACATCAAGAAAAACAAGATTGCTCGAGGCAAGACAAAACTCTAGGCTACAAGTAAGGCGAGTTTCATTGGATGAACCTTACCCCTTGGATTATTTTGGCTAGTCACTTTGGACCTTGATCCCTAAGTAGGCATATGTGAACAACACACCTTACACAAGGACACAAATTTTCAATTGTGTTATCTCAATCAACACCTTCTCTCACTCCCATCTCTAGCCTCTAGTAGTGCTATAGACATGGGTGAGACATTAATTAATATTTTTGATGTATATTTCTTCCATTCCCAATTTATTAATTTAGATTAACACCTGATTAAATAACTTGCTAATGGATTATCTTGGCTTATCCACTTAGTCCCCCAACCCCTAGTAAGAGCACACTTACCTATTGTACCTAAGTCCTTCACCCATACAGTGAAGGCATACCAAGTGTATACATGAATTGCATATCATAATGATAACATAATTTGAGTCCTAGTATCAAATGAAGACGTCAAATTTAGGTCTAGGAAAACATTTTTTATCCTTGATCTATTGGACAACCCTAAACCCTAAATAAATACTCAAATTGATTCAAAACACATCATAGAACCATAAAATGTATTAAAATCATAGGATATGATCAACCATTAATATATATATAGAATTTATGATCAATACATCATATATTTTGACCAAATAAGGATTCTATGTAGTATTTAGGGTTTTAAGACAAGGTTGTTTGATTCTTCTATCTCAATCGACACCTTCTCACAATTGTCCTAAAACCCTAAATACTACATATTTTGACCAAATAAGGATGTTAAACATATGTATGGTAGAGCTACAAAACTATTTAGTAAAGGCACACATATATTCAGAGAAAGCTACACAAATGACAACTACATCTATGCACTTTTATGTTTAAAGATCACATGTAAGTTTAAACTATGCTTTTGATTAACAAAAATTCCAAAAAGAAAAGGAAAAAAGACCAAAATTCCTTTACAATCAAATCTGGATATTATATGGACTTGTGAAGTGGAATATGAGGAAGACCATTTGAGAACTATGAGACTCCCTTCTAGAAACAAATGTAATCCTTTCTCACCCAAATATTTGACATGTGCAAACTTAAGGTTACAACAAAAGGTCCTAAAAGAGGAAGGAGGATAAACACATAAAACAATCCATTTGAACAAATATTATTTCTAGAATGCATGTGGCAGTAGAAAAATTAAGAAAATTCCATAAAAAATGCAACTCTTTTTCCATTTTAAGCAAACAATAATGTATTCATTAAACAAACAAAAACAAAAAGTTTCATTTCTAGAATTGGATCCTACTCGTGGTCTTGTGTAGAATTCACAAATGAGGAAGTGAATGAAGATTCAATCTAGTAACAATCCCATCCGGAAGCAACCCACTCCAAAAGAAACTTTATCCAAAAATGATCTAATTTAGAAATAATCAAAATCTCTCTCAATTTCATAGAGCACTCACACAAGGTATAGCAAATGAAAGATTCCTCTCAAACTCTCTTTCCAACTCAAATACACTCAAATGGAAATCATCAACAATCCTCTACAAACTTCCCTCCAATTTCTCCTGGCAAAAACTATATGGAAGACAAAAAAACAATTCCACATATTTTCCTTGGAAGGAGTTGCATAAGAGAAACCACCCTTTTATAACCAATCATTATAAACTACTAGTTAATTAAACACCATAGTTTTTAGTATTTCTTATGACATTTAATAGTAACCCTTATTTATAAAATTACTAATACAATATCATGGAGGCATTCATTACTATTTAATAAATAAGTAAATAAAACCTTTAGTTTTTACTTGCTAACATATATTATTTAATAAATATCGATCCTCAAATATGTGTGTGTGCACACCCATATATATGCTACGAGTATTATCAATCCACACAATAATAATGTAATTGTAGTGATATATAATAATTATGCATTATCACAATAACCAATAATTTTTCTAGTAAAATATAATCACATACATCTAAACTAACCCAATAAGATCGTTTAATCTAATAAATTTAAAGACCATTAAATTAATTACAAAGCACATCACCATACCCACATAATCAATCAAACTCATCCAAAGGCAACATAATAATGCAAGGAAATTACTCTTTCCTAAGGTAAGGATCTCATGCAGCTAAACATACCAATCTCATGGCGATCATCCAAAAATATGAATAAAAAAAGTAACCAAAACCACTAAATTAATAAAAGGACCACAACATGAGCTTACATCACAACTATGCTAAGACAAGAACTAAAAAAACTAGAGCTAAGCATGCTAACATGCCATCAAAATGAACATGAATATCATTGATCTTCAATCAGAATGACGAAAATGAATGACTTAGGTAGGCCTTACATTATCTCTAGTCAACAATTGTAGTGCCTGCCCCTAGTTCGCATTTCTATTATCATTGCCAAACTCTTTTATGCAGTTTTATGCTTATGATTAGTGGCATTGTTTTAAGATTATTAGATATTGTTTCATATTCAGTTAATTTTATGATAAGACTACTTGATACTCTATATTTCATATATGCATGATGATTATTATAGTGTTTTCAATTATTGATGATGATTAGTTAGATGGTTGATTATCATATGTGTTTTCTTATGGATACTTACTCCATACTGCATGTGTATGGTGTGCGTGTTTGTTTTCTTTATGTATGGCGTTTCTGATGTGGTTAAGGAAGGGAGTCATAGTCACCTGCTAGTCGGGATCTACACAGTGCACCACTTCCTGCCATTGCTTGTTTAGCTTAGAATATTGTGTTTGCACATGGTTGGATTTTATGTAGGTTGCAGGTACTGAGTATCAACTTCCTTGAATTGCCAGGATGAGCGTACCTTATCGCATTATCTCGATGGTAAGAGAGGGGAGATAAATGAGTACCATTTTTTAAAATAAAAGTTTTAAAGTATTATATTTGTTAATAGTTTTTAATAATATTAATTTTATTTATTTATTATTTTAATTAATAATATTTATTAAATTTTTTAATGTTATTATTAATTATTATTAAATAATATTATTAATAAGATTTTAATAATTCTTTATTATTAATTAAATAGTAATTATTAATAAAGTTTTGTTATTTTTAAAATAGTAATGGATTTAATATAGTTAATTTTAATTAATAAAATTATTAATAATTTTATTTATTAATTATAACTAACCATTGTTGAGATATAAATATAAGTAATTAGGTTTTTTTTATAATCATTATATATATATATATATATAGTTTTAATTAAATTTAATTCATGATAAATTTACTTTAAATGAAAATTGTAGATCTATTGTAACATTCTTTTTAATAATATTGTTTAGATCAGAATTACTTATTTATTTTAATAAGTTAAATAAATAACTTGCCTTTAGATCATTTTAGAAAATTGATTTAAACCAAGTTGGATAATTGGACTTCTATTCAAATATGGGACATGGGTTAAACTATAGGGATTAAGATGTACCCCTTTAAATTCGAAAACTTACATTGAAATGAAGATTGAAACCTTACTGTGAACTGACACTATGTGTTTTCAAGATTAAATCAAATTGTGAGACTATTTTCTATTGTCTATGTGTTATCTGTGTTTTGGATTTTTTCAGGGTTGTCCTAGCATTGACCAGTCCTAGGTTGTTACCAGAGGCTCGGGGGTTGTGCAATTGTGATGTTATGATGATTTGTTCTCAATTTTTTTAAAACTCAACCATGGTAATGCGAGGACATGCTCTATGATGTGTGTGGATTATTGATTATTATTGCTTTCTAGTCTTGTGTGAAGCTGAGGTGTATGTAAATGAGATACCCGACTTAACCATTTTCGAGTCATCGATCAGTTATATTTGATTTGCTTTCCAGTCATGTTGAGAGGACTGAAGAGTTTGCTTTGTTCTTGATGATGTCATGTTGTGACATGTTTGACTTGACCATTTTGGAGTCTTCGATCAATATTATTTTGGGATGCTTTCTGGTTGCTTGTTGAGAACCAATGGATATTGTGATGTACTTTGGGATGCTTTCCGGTTGCTTGTTGAGAACTGATGGATATTGTGATTTATTATTTGATGTCTTTCAATTGCTCGTTGAGAATTGTTGTGATCATTATGATTATCTTTTGGTGCTTTCTAGTTGCTTGTGGAGAACTGGTGTGATTATTGTGGATTATCTTTGATGCTTTCCAGTTGTTTGTACAAGATTGAGGTGATCTTATGTGATTATTGATTTGTTCTTTTATTGAGCCTAGGGTAGGTAATCTACATGTAGTGTCGGAAGTGGCTTGCAATGGGGGATGGGGCCCTAAGTGGTTGCCAGGGGAAGTGAAAACATTAAACTAAATGAGAGTAAAATGAACTTAATAAGATAATTGTATGTTCTCGTCCATGCCTCAAGTGCTAGTGCGTAGAGAGAAGGCTTGGTTATGACCTTGCATTTTGTAGTATGCCTCGTCAGTATGAGAGGATACTAGTGGTCGCATAGAGATCACTAGGGACCCTAAAGTCCTAAGCTAATTGCTAGGGTAACTCCTACATGATTCATGCGATGACACTTGCCCACTTACATAGTAGGTTTCCTATGTGTCTTGTGTGCCTTTGGGTCTAGATGTCGACCTATGTGTTGGAATCTTTGAGTTAGTATACTTTTAGGATTTCTTAGAGTATTTGTGTTATGTGATTTGATATCCTGTTTGGGACTTGAGACTATCTCGTTAGCGCAGTGGGAGTGGGCCATTTAGGTTCCACATGGTTGGATGGTAGTGCTTTTTACACTCTTACCATTGAGATCCATCCGTAGTCACCGTGGCTGGAACTTCTTGGGACACTTGTTTATCATGATTAGGTGATGTTGTTTATTGATGCATTTCTTCATATTGATGATTAGCATGTGATAGATGATGTTATCTACTTTGTAGGATCATCTTATGCTTTATTCTAGCATGTTAGATTTCTTTATGCATATGTTGTAGCATGTTTTAGTAGTGACGTCCCTATTATGATAGTACCGATGATCTGATCGGTGGCTTGGGATGTTATGCACGGGGGATGGATAGGGCCCACGATGGTCTAATGATGCTATTGACAATTGGGAGGAACCACACACTTAGCTAGTTGTGTTTCATGATGGATAGTTGTATTTCATGTTGGATGTTTATCTCTTTTATGATGGATGGATGTATCTTGCATGGTTGATGGTTTCATTTATTTTATTGTACTTGTATCATGGATCCGAGGAGGATGTTGTATTTATATTTCTTCATATGTATATTCTTTTAGCATTTCATACCCTATGACATGTACAGTGGATGATTGAGCATTCCAAATTAATTTGCCAAGAGGCATTCAGAAAAAATTTATATTATGGACTTTGGACTTTTCATTATTCTTTCATGTGGATGAGGATAGTTGATGGACTAAGTATTATATTAAATTTAAATGTAATTCAATGTCATGGGATCCTTAAGGAATGTAACCTGTTATGTATGCTTTAGATGATCGTATGTTATTGCTTTCGCTACTATGTGTTTGAAGTGCATGTTATACTTACTTGTTTAAAAAAAAAAATGTTTGGCAAACTTAGTAAAACTTTAGGTTAATTATTTTGGATCCCTTGGCGGGGCGTTACAAAAACCATCGTGGATTTTAAGGGCACATTCATACCTATGGAGCCAGGTGAAGTTGATCCCAATACCTACAAGATTGCATCACAAAATGAATGTGGATGTGCATGTATAAATAAGACTATATACAATTATAGGTATTAATACATCATGTAGATTTTACCAAGTGAGTGACTACAAATTTGTTTCGAGTCATACAAGAAAGTCATAGATATGAAAAATCATATATAAATACAAAATGGATAATGAAAGCACAATAAAGGGATAGAGTATAATAATATGCAAAATCAATGGATACAATAATATAACTCAAAATCGTAACATAATCAAGAGTTAGTCCAATAATCATAAATATTAATCATTAAAGAAATCTTGAAATCATAGTCTTGAATAAGTAATGAGAACATGAATAATGTATCAAATAGAGCATAAATATCATAGCATCATAATTGACCCTAAAGTCAAGATTAATAGTTGTTCAGAGTAATCATGTTCATAGAGAAGAGATCATAATTAATAATCACATGGATATGTCATGTGACCATCCTAACACATAACATTAAATTCCTAACCACATATACTATGTTCTTGAAAGATTCTTAACATGGAACTGAAGATGACCACACGTAGAGGGAACCATAAACTATAACCGACATAGCATCAACATATCTATCCCTAGAATCAAAATCAAGAACTAGATTATGCAATCGATACAAATAAGCTAATGAAATGAATTAGACAAGTATCTCAATACAAACACCCAATGTAGAATCAAAGTTACATTAGTAACAAGAGAAACATAAAGGATCCTACATGATTCAATAAATCCAACAAATAACAACAATCAAGTTAGAGTTAAAGGGGAATTATAATAAGTAATTTTAGCCTTTCTAAGGCATTCAAGGGGTTTAAGAGAAGAATAAAATAATTTTGTTTAGTTAGAGGTGGAGGTTGTGTGTTATACTAGCAAATAGGGGGTTAATGCTTGAATAAGGTAGATTATCATAAAAAACATTTGTGAGCGAAGCAAACCTTTTCATTATATAAAAAAAGGTTAGAGCACCATCATTTTCATGTACATCTTACCATATTTAAATGTTGGGAGTAAGAATGATAAATAAATTGTTGAATCATCTTTAAGAAGACACGTAATGTTTTTAACAATGAATAGCATTTTTTAATAAATCTTGAGATGCTGGATAGTATTTCTAACAATAATATCACTAAAATAAAATACTAAATTTTATATTTGTTCAAGGGTTGTTTTATTAATTAAGAGTGTCAAGATCAAACAATTTGACAAGGCTTTAATGTTAATGCACTCAATTAAGTGCCAATTTAATATACTAGTCATGAGATGCTTATACAAGATTGTTATGCATCCAAACACTAAGATCAAGTTTCACTTTTGATAAGCTGTCATCATGGAACTCTGTATTAAATACCACCCTCTATTGAAAAATATATTGCCCTATCTCTTTGGACTTGTTTGTGAGCCAAGTGACAATGAACATTAAAATCCATGGTTTAACAATGATTGCCTATTATACAAACTAATACATCTTACTATTTTTAAAGGATATTCTTCATCACATTGAGCACCTTTTCATTGCTTATACTATCATTCAATAGTCGTATGGTGAATACAAATCTTTGTTTGAGTGACATCTCTTTGGATTAACAAGTACACATATTATAAAGATTTATGTTTCCCCTTCTTATGTGGATACATCCTCATGGATGATCGACACGTTTGATAGATTTATATTGATACCCCATGAACAATGGATGACATTATGAATCCTCCTCTTGTTGCTATTCATTTCAGTGTCACTTTTTTTATGGCTTCCAATGATTCCTTACAGTAGGATAATATATTTATTTTCTAGATTTATTTTAATTACATATTGTTAGAGTGGGGTTGTCGTTGCACCAAAAGATCGATCTGTCAATGCCCGACACAACCAATCAGATTATAGTGCATAGGAGGTGGTTAAGCCCTTATCATGAATTGCGAGGGGAGAACAGAACATTTTTCCAACGATCTCCCCCTCAACAGTACTCGAGGGCCCAAGGATTCGAACTAGTGACCAAGATTTGATACCACTTGTTAGAGTGGGGTTTTCGTTGCACTAAAAGATCGATCTTTCAATTCTTGATACAACCACTCAACTTATAGTACATAGGAGGCGATTAAGCCCTTATCACGAATACCAAGAGGAGTGCTAAACATTTTTCCAACAGGATGCAATAATGAGTTACACTTTTATGGAATTATACATTTTCCCCTTTATCCTCATAAATTCATAAACATGGATAAATAAATTTTCAATCTTTTGTTTTATGCCTTATCGTTAGCCTCATCAAATTTTAAAACTAAGGCTGTATATTTGTAGCTTTCTTTCGTTACTATTTAGTAATCAAAGAAATCCTTTCTAAGAGATTACATTTCTCAAAGAAATCTTCAGTTTTATGTTTGTTGCTTTTTTGGTTGTAAGCTCTTAGTCCCATAGGCCTTTTTTGTTCTTTCGTTGGACATTAATACATTTATTTGATCTTATCTTATCTTATAACTTAATTTATTTTGGAATTTTGGTTTCAAAATAATCTCCATTTATAATTATAATGATTTCATTTGTACTAGATCCAATGTATGCATCTATTTACATATTCTAATAATAACACATTACAAAATAGAGAGTAGGGGCCTAAAGAAAATATAATGCCTAGATCTATTGACATGCACTAAAATCAAACTTAATTAGAGTACCCAAACCATCTTAAGTACACTCACATGATCGACCACCGGACAAAAGAAATGAGAGAGATTGATTATGATATCATGTAACAAATTTTTTGGTTTTTGTTACAATCATTATAATAATAGGTTAAAAAAATTCAAAATCACTACAAAAATATATATGACAACCAAAAGCAAGGTGTCCAAATGCAAAATGAATTAACTTAAGACATCAGATCATAGAAAATAACTTAATGCCAAGCCATATTCTCCACCATCAAAATAATCACCTAGGAATGCCTTCAAGGTTTTGATTTCCACCAAAAATCAAGCATAGGTAGTGTCATCAATTTTTGAGATAATCGAGTCATTTTTTCAAACCCACCCAATAGAACTGTAAATGGAGAAATAAAGCTAAAAAATAGGGCTTCTAAGATACCAACACACCCATTTATGTAGGGTAGGTAGACAACATAAAAAATAAATAATATTTTAGATTAGGGTACATAATAGGAGTTGGCTCATAGGGAAAAAAATAATTCTTGAGAGGAGGCAAAACAATAATCATGAATGAAAAATATATAGTCACAACAAAGGATACACCTACCTATAGTAACAATGAGAAGTAGCATTTGGTTTGAGAGATCCTTTGGGGCCATTGTTGAGAATATTGGGGAAATGGGGCATACCCAACTAATAATTCAAAGGTTCTACATGAAAAGTTTGGACCTACATATTTTTATACCCTTGCTTTAGACTTTTGTAGTTATCTTATTGCCTTATTTTATGAATCAATAGTCCAACGCTCTGCAAAAAATTGCGCATTAAAATGTTCTTTAACCACCAAGATAGTAGTCAAGGTAGCTTAATATGGAGACCTGACATTATTATGGCAGAAAAATGCAAATTTTAAATCTATGTCAAATGATTTGAGATAAGTGGTTCTCAAATATAGACATTGAGTTCTTTGTCAATGATGTATTATGGGGGGTTCACACATTCCTTTGAATTACACTCTACAAATATAATGATGAATTACAAATTCATACCCCAATACTAATGCAATGAGTATATCTAGGACTTAGAGTTCTTCTCTACCAAGGTTTCTTCAATCTAATGTAGTTGGTACAAAAAGAATATCGATCTTTGCAAATGCAAAGAAATACAAGGGCTTGAGTTTATAAAATATGACTAGGACTTAGTTCCTCTCATTGATCCTATATATTCTTCATACATAACCACTCTATTAATACAATATTCCAAGTTATATGTAAATGAGCTCATGTACATAAAAATGATAATTGATCTTGTAAAAGAAAAGGGGTAGCATGAAGATATTAGATTAAAGGAAAGTATAGAAGTTTAGTTGGAACTTTGATAGGGAAAAAAAATGCTTAAATAAAAATTAATAATTTGCAAAACTATATGGGAAAATCTTAGGAGAAACTACAAATATAAAAAAAGAAATAGAGAAATTGAAATCAACAAATAAGAGCTAAGAGACAATGAAAGTAAATGGAACTAGAAGAGTTTTAGACAACAATGGATAACTTGGAACTAAGAAAACAAATAGATAAAAGTGAATCTTGGGACAATTTTTTAAAATGGACCATGAATTGAAAAAAAGTAAAGTAAAGAAGAAAATCGAAAGATACATAAGAGAAGAAAAGATAAACATGACAAGGGAGTAAATATCATCATGAAAGGATCAAAGTAGATTGGTTAGAGGTAGAGACTCCATATGCAAGTTCAAATGAGTAGGTTTTATTAAACAACAAAATATGATTCAAATTGAAAATATAAAAAATAAGGGGTTTCTTGGAGATGTGCACGTATGCATACACATACATGATATTTTACCAAAAAGAAGAGAAAAGGAAAGAGTTGGAATAAATGGCTAAAAATCAACCTTGCAATAATAAATCATTATTGTGGATATATGAGCATGAAGGTCACAATGTAGAGTATCTCTCTTACAAGGTTCGTGGGGATGCCGCCTTGACAAGGGATGATAGGGTCATGTTCTCTAATGTGGGTTTCAAGGGAAAGCCCCTGAAAGCCATTTTTATGTGTAATTTATCACTATACATTTTATCAATTTATCATTAGGCCATAGATCTAACAAAGGATATTTTGTGTGCTTTGCTTGTCCTAGAGGCAATCCTATTTCATGAGGGCTTTGTATTATGCTTTTGTATTATGATGTAGTATGCGAGTTTTATAGTTGTTGATTTACCTCTTTATCTCGATCAATGATACTTTTATGAGAAGCGTTCTTTGGAAGTATATTGTAATTTGTTGTTTACTTCTGAATAACACAATAGGTAATTTTAGAGTATGAGATTTTTATCTTAAATTTTTTTCCCCATGTAAGTCACTATATCATGGTAAACATGCTATTTATGTAGGAAGATGTCATTCTTCTACCTTCTCTTATTTTCAAGTTCCATAAACAAACAACTATAATATGATAAATAGAGTTTCAGAGTCGCACAAGAGTATCTACACACATGGTAAGATGGAATTGTAGAGGTTTCCCATTGAGAAAAGAACAAGGTTTGGGGTTCATAATAAAAAAGGGAATGATCTTATGAAACACTCACAAAAAATATAGATGCACGATTCCAAATTTTGAAGGATACAGTGCAAATCTAAATTTGGAATGGACCAAGATAGGTATGAATCAAGGAGGAATTATAGTACTAATAAGAGAAGCATGTGATAGAAGAATACAAGTTACAAAAGGACCCAAATATATAGTTCTTTTAGCTGAAAGAAAATGAAAATAAGGTTATAATTATCTTAGTTGCTTATTACTTTGCTCTAGTTTTTTTGAAGTTCTACAAGAAGATAAATCTAGATAGTGAAGATCAATATGTTGCACATTATAAGAAGACATCTCAATTTTTGAAACCTTAGGAGACATAGTTCTAATTGGTGTCTTTAATGCCAGGACAAAAAATCATCAAGCTAAATAGAAGGACAATAAAGAAAGAAAGGATAACAAATTTCTATGGCTAGAGGAAAATGCAAATTAGGAGTAGATAATGGATTCACAAGATGGAAATGAGAGTGTGTAATACTTTGGTCTAGAGTTGCTTGGGCTATGCATCTTGTAAGGATTGGGTAATTTTTTGGCACAAGAGCATGGTTGAGATCTAGTGGTTTTACTTGTAAAATCTAAAACAAGAAAATTGCAGTGGTTTATATAGTCTTTTTTTGGGGTTTCATTTTAGGGTGTTGGAGTTCAACATTAGGAGTTGTTCTATTGAGTTAAAATTTGATCATATGTCTCTTCTTCTAAAGTTTTAAATTCATAAAAAAAACCTAAAAGGAAAGAAAGATGAGCACATGCACATGAAGGTTAAAACCAAGGTAAAATTCATGTAAATTAGAATAATCAAGAACTCTTTGTTGTTGAACTTGAGTAGCACCTTTAGATAACAAGAAATGATACTGTATGCATATGTGCAAAATAGTATTTCCACACATGAAAAATAAAAGAGTTTAAAGGCTTTTGATGCTAGAATGTATACTTTTCCATCTAGTCCTATGGTTGATCCAACTACTTCACCTATCATGATTGAATTTTGGTAAAAGCATAAAGTCATTTCATGTTTAAGGATAACTTAACAACATAACTAAATTTTAGTATTTATAACTAAAAGTTAAATTTGGTTAAACATATGGTCTAGCTAGATTCATTCAAGAAGTTAGATGAGTGCTTTAACTTTTCCAATAGGAAATGTCTATTAAATGCATGTTTTATACCAATTTGGGTCAAATTACCAAAGAAATAAAGTCATCTTAGAAAAATGATGTTTCAATAACTCATACACTTTTTAATGACATACAAAAAATATAAAAAATATCTTTTTGTAGATCTCATAATCAAGAATATGCTTATATTGGATTCAAAGTGTTTTAATTAGACATAGTATATTGTAATTAAAAAATACCGCAAGTAGGCATTTTAATAGTCGAGAAGATGATTCAGACAAAGAAAACAAAGAGTAAATCATATCAAAAAAATTTGAAAAAATATGGTTCACTAGAGGAGAGAGTTGTCTTTGAGTATTTATAATTTTATTGATTTATTGTGAAATATATGGTGGTAGATGAGAACTTTTGATTTTAGGCAAGTTGGAATTTGAATTGCTATGAAAGACAAAGATAGGTCAAAAACCAAATTTTTTATGCACTAGCTATATATGTCATCTAGAACATATTTTGAAATTAAAGGAAAGAAGGTTTATTTACATATTGGCTTTTAATAGTAGCTAGACCCTTGATTTTTAACATTTTTTAGCAACTAAAAAATTATCTTTAAAAAGTCAAAAACATATCAATTTCTTATTCAAAAAAATTATAAAAAAAAATAATAATAAGTTTCGTACATTTCTACACATTTCATTAGCTTACTTCATTTTCAAACTCCAAACAAAAGTACCACATTTATGTCATTGAATTTGATAGTTTTCATTTTTGTTACTATTTTCTTTTATAAAAGTGGAAGACAAGTTTGTTCTCTTACCTCTTTCATGCCATCTAATGTAGGAGCATCCTAGGGTAGTTGGCTATCCTGCATGATTGTGGGATTTTGGTAGGGTTGAGTGGACTTATTTGGGTCTTGGGTAATTAATTTTGATGTCTTTAATAATTATTGTAAGCCTTTAAAGGCATTTAGTATTTAATTCATGTTGGAGGCCAACTTGTGGCTCTTCAAGTAGTTAATGTAAGGGATATTTAGTTTTTAGCATACTAGGTTGACTTGTGCCTTGGATTGGTATAAGTAGGGGTTGTTGTGAAGTCTTTAGTCATTCATTCATCCATCTTGGAGAAGAGGACCGAACTTTGAAGAGAGCTAGTAGATGAGGCTTGGGAAACAAGGAGATTGTTTGGTGGCTTGTGAGCACAAGTTGAGATCTTGGTGGTTTCTACCAGAGTGTGGATTTGGACTAGCTAGGGTTTGGATTGGATCTTGTAGAACTATTAATTGCTTTGTATTTGGCTGTAACTAGGAAGGCCTTACAGCCCAACACATTGCATGCAATAAGTTATATCTATTAATAAATTATTGTAATTTGGTATTAGATCTTGCTTTGTTATTGTATTTTTGCTGTGTGGTTATTTGCTAGAGGCTAAGACATCTCCTTTTGGGATTCTCCTGCCTTGCATTGCATCAGGTGGTATCAAAGCGAAGGTTGTTCTTGAGCGTGTAGACAGAGTTCCAAAGTTGAGGTAGTTTGCATTAGGGTTTTGTGAAGTGGATTTATTAGGGTTTGCGAAGATCTTGAAAGATGCCTCCGAGAAGATTGGACCCTACGGCTATTGATGATCTTAGTGATGGTATGGAAGAAAGGATTTCAGAAAAGGTTAAAGCATATTTTAGATCTAAAATAGTGGAGGTTAAAGCCACTTTCATATTTGAGATGACATTGATGAAGAGTGACATGATTGCTGAAATTGTGAGTGCTTTAGGTGGTGTACCTTAGCATATGGGTACTGAAGATGGTTATGAGAAAGCTATTGATGACTTTGAATTTTTTGGATTGAGTGGTGAGGCCGAAACTGATCATGTGGAGAGACCTATGGAAATAGGGTTGGTCAGTTTGCTAGACCTGGATCTCAGTTGAAGTTGAAGCATAAGATGGAGGTTTCTAATTGCTCATGTACTTTGAATCCTGAAGACCTAATTGATTGGATTGGTGAATTGGAAAACTACTTTGAGCTTGAGGATATTAAGGATCCACTCATAGTAAGGTTGGCACAAACTAAGTTGAAAGGACATGCTGCTCTTTGGTGGAAGGAACTGCAAAGGGATAGAGAAGAGGAAGGTGAAATGAAGATCACTAGATGGAGATTGATGGTGACTAAGTTAAAAGCTAAGTTCATTCCTGTTGATTATGAACTTGAGTTGTTTAAAAGGTTACAAAATTTGAAGCAGAAGGATGACTGTGAAACATTATACCGAGGAGTTCTACAAGTTGACTATTCAGTCTAGGCATAGAGAATTGTCAAAGGAGAAAGTAGCGCAGTACATTAATGGTTTGAAATTCAATATTTAGGATGAGGTTGGTATGTTGAATATTTATTCGGCCAAGGATGCTTATTAGTATGCTTTGAGAGTAGAGGAGAAGCTAAAGAGGAAAAATCAAGGTAGTTCCCAAGGGAAGGAGAAGCAAGATAGTTCGACACAAGCTAAACTGAATGCAGAAGATGAACCAAAACTCGTTGAACAAAAACAAAGGATAGGTGGACATGGGTTCAGAGGTAATTGTTTCAGGCGTGATCAAGAAGGGCATAGATCTTTTGAATGTCTGATTGGAAGAACAACTGTTGTTGTGAATGAGGTTGTAGTCCTAGACAATCAGCCTGAGCAAGGGGAAAGTTTATTGGCTTGGCGAGTATTGGTTGGTCAGAGGGCACTAGAATCTTGTTAGAGGAGTAATTTTTTCCAGTCTCGTTGTAAGTCTGGTGGTAAAGTCTGCAATGTGATTGTGGATGGTGGTAGTACAAATAACCTTGTTGCCGAGGAGATGGTTCAAAAACTTGGTTTGAAGAGAATGAGACATCCTTATCCTTATAGGATTTGTTGGTTGCAAGGTGAACACACTTTGGAAGTGAGGGAGTAGTGCCCTGTTGATTTCCAAATTGGGTAGTATAAGGATGAAGTGTTGTGTGATGTTGTGCACATGAATAGTTGTCACATGTTACTTGTTAGACCTTGGCAGCATGATTGCAAGACTATGCATGATTGTGTCAAGAATGTATTTACAATTGAGAAAGGTGGCATGAAGCATTCCTTGATTCCTTTACAGAATGAAGAGGTTGGTAGAAGGAACTTGAGTATTTGCAGCTGAGTTAAGTTGGCAGATTCTGAAAGGGTTAGCGATTAGTGTGGACAGAAAACCTGTGGAACACCAAGGATGGAAAAGCAGAAGAAGAGCAAAGGAAAGAGTGTACAAGTTGAAGACTTGGAGGACATGTATGCAAAGAACCAGTTTGGGATTTATGTGTTGAACCGTATAAGATGTTCTTCTAGCTACTAAGAACATCTTTTTGCACCTGGGGAGTCTGATGCAGGAGCATCCTGGGGTAGTTGGCTATCCTGCATGATTATGGGATTTTGGTAGGGTTTAGTGGACCTATTTGGGTCTTGGGTAGTTAATTTTGATGTATTTAATTATTATTGTAAGACTTTAAAGGCATTTAGTATTTAATTCTTGTTGACGACCAACTTATGGCTCTTCAAGTAGTTAATGTAAGGGATATTTAGTTTTTAGTATGCTAGGCTGACTTGTGGCTTGGATTGGTATAAGTAGGGGTTGTGGTGAAGTCTTCAGTCATTCATTCATCCATCTTGGACAAGAGGAGGAGTAGAGGAGCGAATTTTGAAGAGATGTAGTAGCTGAGGCTTGGGAAACAAGGAGATTTCTTGGTGGCTTGTGAGTACAAGTTGAGATCTTGGTGGTTTCTACCAGAGTGTGGATCTGGACTAGCTAGGGTTTGGATTGGATCTTGAGGGATCTTGCATAACTATTACTTGCTTTGAATTTGGCTGTAACCGGGAAGGCCTAACAGCCCGACACATTGCATGTAATCAGTTATATCTATGAATAAATTATTGTAATTTGGTATCCGATCTTGCATTGTTATTGTGTTTGCACTATGTGGTTATTTGTTGGAAGCTAGGACATCTCCTTTGGGGATTCTCTTGCGTTGCACTACATTAGATCATTTTCTTGGGTTATGTAGGGCTCACCTTGGACCCTCTTTTCCCAAGCTAATGTATGATTCATACTCCAATGTTGGTGACTTAACTTTGTACTGGTTGCTAGTGGAAGGGTTTCCCACCCCCTGTAAAGACTTCTAATGGTGAACAAAGATTTTCTCACATTAATATTATTATATTTCCACAATCCATTTGAAATGTGAATCTAGATTTCTGGATTTGATTGTGTATGTTGTTTTAGCATACACATTCAAATCTAGAAATATAGATCTAAATTTTCTCACGTTGCCAAATTTTTTGTTTCTTTTCCTTTAATGGAGAAATCTCAACCTCTTGCATGTGTTCAGACATCTCCAGTAACTAGGATGTGGTGGAGCATGTGGATTCTACCAACCTTCCTTTCTGAATCTCTGTCATTAGGTTTTCAATTCTCATATATCCTTAGTCTCTGGGAACATTGATATTTTTCCTTGTACAAAAAGTTTTTTTGTTTCTATTTTTATTTCTTCTAAACCATATTTTGGTGTTAATTTGTGGAATCAGAGGAATAAATCTCTCTCTACCAAACCTTAAACAATCATATTTAACCCTCTTATCAAACTTCTTAATGCATGTCCACCGTTGGCTCGTCTCCCAAATCTTCCTCTTCATTTGTGAGATAATTCTTGCTTTGAGGCCATTGGAAACTCTATTGGTCATTTCTTAGAGTGGACGAGGCTACGAAAACTACAAGCCTCTCTATCTTCTCTCGCATTTTGGTGGACATTGACATCTCCACACCTCTTCTGAGGGATATGATTCTCATGGTTATGAATGGACATTAGATTTAATTGTTGGATTATGAGGGTTTTCCATTTTTTCGTTGACAATGCTTCTCTACTAGTCATTTGGCTACTAATTTATCTCTCTTGTGTTGCTAAGGTGCCACCACTTGGTGCAATGATGAAAATGGTGATCATTTGACCATTTTGGCCTATGATTCTTCATCTAATAATTCCTCACAGGATCATGATGACTCCCCCTAAGGCTATGCTCTTTTTATTTTGTTAGATCGAATGGACTTGAATTCAGCTCTTGTTGCTAGTACAATTCGTTCTTGTTGTGTAGACTCTCCTTTGACAACTTATATTGATATTTTGCAACCTCTGACTATAGAGGCACAACATTCCTAACAATATGTTCCTAGTGTCGATTTTCTTGAGAAGGGGGTTCTACCACCTCCCCCTGATGGTGAGAACCTTACTGAAAGTAAATCCTTGATAGTTATTCATCAGAAAAGGAAAATTGTTGGGTGGTCCCCCATTCTCCCCCTTTCTGATACTACTGTGTTGTTCTTATGATGTGGGTTACTTGATGTGCTACTAGTTTGTTGCTTTTGATTATCAAAAACAAAAAAAGATAAGGGTCAAGGAAATAAAGAGAAGAAAATGACACGTTTGCAACAATATGTTGATCCTTTTGATCCATGAAACTCTAAGCAGTATAAAATACATTGACCTATGAAAAAGTCTATACATTCCCAATTAAACCTTGGAATGATAGAAAGCAACTTTCCAATTGAATGGACAACTAGTGTTGTTATCCTTGTATAGAAAGGTGTACATATTAGTAAACCTTCCAACTATCATACTACTATGGTTAGTACTCTATTTTCAATCTTTTTGGGGGGTATGGTAATAGAATGTAGAATTGTCAAGTGGTAAGAAGAAAATAGAAATGGGTCAAATGGTAGGTTGGCTTTAGACCAAGATGCCCTACCATTGATCATTGCATTAAGACACTTCATTAAAAATGTTTGGGTCACCCAAGGAGGATAATCCTTTCGTCACTTTGTTAGTTTATAAAATACCTTCGATAGTACTTATAGAGAAAAGCTTTAGGAATATTAGAGGAACTTGAGACTTCAAATCAATTTAAAGTATAAATCCAAAAACCTTGTGATCATTTTCTATCTAAAATCATAAATAAAGAGGGTATGTTTGAATGCTTTGGTAGAAACATTAGAGTCAAAATAGGGATATCCTATGTTTCGCACATTGCATTTCTTATATGTTGACAAAATAGAAGAAATGGTAAGCAAAACAATAGGAGGCATTTAGTTGGCATGTTTCATGGTAAAGTTACTTTTGTATTTGAATAATCTTATTCTAATTGCAAAACTTGCCCATAGTTTGAGAGAACATTCGAAGGCTTTAGAAATATGTTTCCAAGAGGTTAGGACACAAGTGAACAGTAACAAGACCAAAGTCATTATCTCTCTTTGAAAAGGGAAAAAAATTGACACATCAACTTCATCGTTAAGGGACACTCATTGAAGATATGGAAGATACAAGTACTTTAGAATTGGTTTTCACAATAAGATCTAGGAGACACACATAATAAAAATGATTCCAAGAGGATGGAAAACTTCTTATCTACTTTAGAACAAGTACATGAAGTAGATTTATGGGATTGGAAAGCCAAGAAACCACTTTTTGGGTCATTGGTTGTGTTTGTTGTTCATTATGGTCATAAAGTTTGTGGGAGTAGCATATCAAACCTCAAGTGGAGACAACTAGGCACAATCCAATAAAACATCACTAGTAGTCTTAAAGTCATGATTCTCTATGAGATCCTTTTGATTGAAGCATGAATGTTCCTAATGGAAGCTCCAATGATAAATCACTTGTTATGTTTCTTAAGAAAGTTGAAAATGTAGCTAAACATATCTAGCTCAAAATGACAGTTGAAGAGGATTTAGTTGTAGGAAGAAAACCTAAATGAAGTAAAAAATAATGTGGATTAATAAATGGGATATTAATTTGAAATAATATACTAAAACAAATAAACAAAAGTTTGTGTTAGAAAAACTCAAGAATGCCATGTGGATAAAATAATTGGTTAAAAACGTATTCTAACGAGTTCAAACCCATGCAAGATCATGATGAAAAACCTTATTTAATGGAAAAGGGAAAAAAAAATTGCTTGAGTGAGGAATAGTTCTCATCATATTTTTGATGCCAAATGAGTGGGTGGACATCTTCAATGAAGGATGAGAAGAAAAAAATTGCATTTTCTACAACAAAGACATGGTTGAAACTAAACAACTCTTTAGCCTAGATTGTGTAATGAATGAAGATGTACTTATTTTGAAAATATTTGTAAGAGATGTGTTTGAATGAGATGCTTAGGAGAAAAAGCTTCACAAGATGACAAGTTTCTTAATCAAGATACATTAAAAACAACATTTAAAAAACTTCAAAATGGGTTAACATTGGATCTCTTGGTCCCTAAGATTGGTTGGTGTCATGGACATTATAGAAATTCATTCTTTCACAAAGATGTTTTTTATTAAGACAAGAAATAATTTGAAAGGGACTCAACCCTTGAACAAAACTGAGGGAAGTAACAAAGGTCACCAAATGACTAGAAGAAATAGGGTCTCACAAGCCAAACCAAGTAGAAGCATAGATAGAAGAACAACTATAATAAAATTTCCTTACAATAATACATCTTGTCAAGTTTACCTTTCACCCATTTTTCAATTGAGTTTGGGAAGAGGAAAATGAAAGACCTTTCCTTAGTTTACAATAGTCCAAATAATTTATCAAATAAAGCTACATTACAAGAAGGTGCAGTAGGAGAAATCTTATGAAAGGGCAACTAAGTTGCAAACACAAAGTAAGATGATTCAAATAGGATCTACGAGCTGCAATAAGGCCTCACTAGAACTTTAACTTGTTGTCACCTTAGAGGAACCATTTGATAGAGAATTGAGTCTGTATAGTTGAGTGATTAACATTAATATTCTTCCACTAATAATTCCATTTCAATGTGAGAGAACAATCCAAAGCTAAGTGACCAATTGAGAAGTACCAATGACATCTAAAGGGGAGGAGCTAATAATCAAGTGGTTGAGTCTAGAGCCTATCCTTAACCATCAAAATGACTTCCTTGTTAAGAGGCTTGAAGATGTCAATGCATACCATAATGCTCCATGTAGAAAGTGGATTCAACAATCTTTTAAAAGTGACCAATATATTTTCCAACTGCTTTCTAAGAAGAGTCCGCCCATATTAGAATGAAAGAGTCAAAATTATAACCCACATTAGATGTACATTAAGTGGTTTGGTGAGGGGGTTAAAGGAGGTTGTTTAAAGTTTGACCAAGAGATTGTGTTCTCCCTAATTCCAAAGCTTACCCAATACTTAGTTTCTATCCTCCTAATAGGAAAAGGAAGAGATTAAAAACCCTTAACACAACAAAAGAGTTTTCTTAACACAAGGGACCTCCGCGAGGCCACACCCACCTTGTGGAAGTCCAAAAGAGAAGGCCAAAGATTAAAGAATTGACACACCAAACATCAACACAAGTAGAAATTCTTGCTTTCAACCACATTATATTTTTAAACCACTATTTATGGTGCTTTGGCACACAAAAGAGGTTGGTTCAATGGTAGATGATGAGCAAGATTAAACTTGGTCAATAGAGCCAAGCTACAAGCCTTCATAGAAGTTATAAGCACCAGAGTAGGGGTAGGGCTAAAATTAAGGAAACAAAAATAAGGGTAAAAAAATGATGCATAGTCAGGAGATCAATGTTAGGAGAGAATGACCCAACAAAAGGCACACACACAAAAGATCAAATAGGTTTGTCATGCACAAAAGCCTTCAACAAGTGGCTAGGTGAATCAAATATAATTCCAACAAAAACTAAATAGTTAGTGACAATGGGATGTGCATTGGCCAATAAGGATCTAGCGACAACAAATTTGGTGATGGTTTCAAGGCACAAACAAACAAGGGTACACAAGCAAATCTAATAGGTGCATTGGTGAAATCGATAGGCACACACTCAAGACATATGTTAATAGTACTAATTAATAAAAAGTAATTATAATTTGTTTAAAAGTTTGGAGGGATTAAGAAGTGATTTGCAATTAAACAAACAAGCAATCTTCCAAGAATAGATGTTAATGTAAGAACTTCCAAAGGTACATGCCAAGGTTGTTCTATTGTAAGTACACTTGATCACAAATTCAAATTCATTCTCTACAAAAAGAAATAAGAGATATCGATCTATTGAACTTCAAAAGATTCACATCTATTCTACTAAGTCATATGTATGAGACAAGACTTACTATTATTAATAATAAATGGTCAATGCCTAATAGGACAACTTGAACGACTCCAACTAGAGCCAATTTATTTGTATTCACTATGTAGTTTTGAAACAAATCAAGAGTCCTAATATTGAATCATATGTTATGAAACATGAACATATTAAAATATGATTTAAATTTTTTTAAAAATATTTATGTATAAGAATAAATAAGTGAATTACTATTTGAGGTAATAGTAGTTTGACTTAAAAATTACAAAATTATTCTTAATAAAATAACATAATTTAATCAACTAGTAAATATATTTTACTATTGGATAAGAGATCTATAATAAATGTTATACAAGGCACAATGCTTGGTTAGCAAATAGAGTAGCAAATTAACAAAGCTTAAAGTTCAGGTGGAATTCCTCAGTTAAACATTAACCTTGAGTCATACTACAATTGACGAAAATCTTGACACTTCTTCAAGTGAGTATCACCTAAATGTAATAAAATAAATAGTAAGTAGACTTCATCTTTTATCATAAATGAATTCACAAAAATAAATTCATACAATCCATTACTTAAAATAAAAATTACTACCTATAAAATATAAAATCAATATACTTTAAGGAAATAATTGAACCTTTAAATTAATTTTAGAAATATCAACTATTAATAAGAAAAATAATTTTTAACTACTACTAACTAGGTCGTGCTCAACAAGATCAGTCATAGCCTCTTAGCCACTCCTTACTTCTCCATCACCTCTTGGTGATGGAAAAGGGTGGGTAGAATCTAGTAAATTTGTTGAGCTAGTTCTCTTGGTATATCTCTTTTTCATATTGTAAAATATCTTAAATAAATCTATCTAAAGAATTGCCGATACATATTTATTATAAAATAATTAAAATTTAATTGACTAAACCCAAAATTGTACTCATTTTAGTGTGGTGTTTATTAAATTATTTTTAAAAGTATATTTTGTTTATAATAAATATTAAAATTTTGGCGTGTAGATGGTTGTCAAATTTAACCTTAAAAATAAGTATTAACATTAACACACTCACACCATCCCACTCCACCATTTCTGCCATTGTAGGATGCCTCTCGGCATTAACAAAGACATTTCATAAGATGATGTTAAATATGGTAATGTTTTATGTTAAAGAAACAACGATTACCATAAGAATGATGTGTTTCATGTTAAGACAGGTAAGCAATCAAAGCCCGACCGAGCATGGGTATTCTTAAGACTAATAACAAACAATTTTGGTATGAACAAGATGTCTCTTTGAGTTTGCACTTCTCATGGAGAGGTATGGATCATGTCGAATCAAAAAATCATGGAAGAATAAGGGAGTATAAAGAACATTTAGTATGGAGGGGAGTAAGAATCGAACATCACCCATGTTATTTCATTATGGATCAAATTTTAAAGATTGTGTAATAGATATTATGCTCCCTAGAAAGAGACAAGAAAGGAAGTAATCTATATAGGGCTAGCAAGCCTCTGTGAATGGAACACTACTACGTATCATATTTAAATTCTATTATGTTAAAAGAATCAATATGTTAGTGAAGTTTTTCTCTTTTAACTGATATGCATTCTTTATATTCTGATAGCTAGAAAAACTACTCCACAACAAACGAGTTCTCCATTTGTAACTCTCCATAGAGGTACAACTCCCTCCAAGATAAATTCAACAATAATATCCTTTATTTAAAAAGATAGAAATGGAAACTGCTCTTTTAACTAGAAAGAACTAAAGACATTCAAAATACTTTTCCATAAACATGTAAAAGCATTGCTAATAGGTAAATGATCCAAAAATAAGTCTTAAGACTTATAAAATGAAAGAGAGTCATACAAATTGGTCAATTCCACTAAACATAATTGATCCAAATGTCATTCACATAAACAATAGACAATCAATCACCATAATCAAGATTGCATTCCTTATGAAACCAATCCAAATTACTTAGAACCATAAGATTTCAAGTCAGAGACAACATCATGAGAAGAACCAACAGATACACCACTATTTTCTATTAACTCATATGAAAGTAGCACCATCAAAATATTTCCTTTGACCAAGTCTTATATCTAATTACTACAAAAAATATCTAGAGTATCAATTCTTGCATTATCAAATAAATTAATATTTATAGCCACATAGAGCCTTTGAAATTAGTTATAAAACTAACTCCATAAGGAGTTATTAAAAAGTTTTGAACTTAAAGCCTAACATGACTAACAAAAAATAAGAACAACTATTGGCCGAGGCCCCTAGTTTCAATCTAACTGCGAACTACGTTGAACGAGGCAGTTTGTTGTTCGTGATCTATAGGCACATTTCCACCCGCTTCTTTCCATTCCTTATAGGTGACATTCAACTCCAAGATTTCCTTTTACAGTGGGATTCCCAGTTGTTCTATTCTAAATTGCCAAATAGTAATCATTTTGTGAGCGTGCTCCAATTTCTTGTCTTGAACCATCAGGTGGATCTTCACAAATGATAATCACGGAATCTGCCCAAGCTGTGATAATGAAATTCCCGATAGAGACCTCTTTGGTTTCTTTCATGGCCCTCAGTTTATCTTGACATACAACATGTATATCGTTCAAATCCTTATTTGGTTGATCCTTATTCCCCATGATTTCCACATCAATGCATTTTATGTATTTGTCTAGAATTTGCTTCAGACATTCCAATTCCTTAACCAATTATGAGCACTCATCCAAGCATTGTTTGATCATCATATTTCTCCATTCTAGATTAGTCTTCGATACATATAGGAAATCAACATCAAAGTTGGACCTCGGTCTCTCTGCGAGGAACTTATCTATTCCATACTCTTGGACTTCAGTCATATGGATGATCATTTCGTCCCATTTCACTTTCTCGGCTTCCCAAGCATTCAACTTTGATTCTAGATCTACCATCATTTGATCAAATTTTGTCCTTGTCTCGGCAAGGTAGGCAATGTAATTGACTTAGAGAGAGACGACTAATTCAATCTACTTGTCAAATGCACAAGAAATTGATCTATTCCTCTTCACTTGGTCGATGAATTGTTGAGCCGTAGGAGAAGTCGCATCAACCATAGAAATGGCATGGGGTTTAGCTTCAACTTCAATGTTCTGCAGAGTATGGATATATTCCATCAGCAAACAAATAGATTGCTTTAGTTCCTTCTTCTTCCAATCTTTCCAGATTCGGTCAGTGACTCTTGCGAGACCAACATCAAGGATTTTCATGTCAGCAGCCTTAGAGGTTGGCCCAAGAACCGTCTTCTCCATTATATAATCCTGAGGTGTAATATCACCCAAGTTCTTATCCATAGATGGTTTATAAACGTCAACTACCTAGTGTCTTGTTTTCTCATACCTCTAATAAGGTCTTTATTTTGGGCTTTTTGCTTTTCGGGGTTTTACCTAGGCACTTTCCAACCATGTCCTCCACTAAGACATTGACCAAAACTATGCTTCTTTTCTTGCTCACAAATAGATCATACCAATTCAGTGTAGAAGAGCCACTCTTTCGTGGAGGAGTTTGAAGAACATGGGAAGTCTTGTCAGCCAGTGCATTCAAGGCATTAGCTTCATCCACTGCTTGTTGGTTGTTTTGATCCATGGTTTCAATCGAGTTTTCTCCAATACATTGAACTGTGACTTTAATTTCAATTGGTTCTACGCCTGGATTTACTATGGCGGCTTGTTGAGCTCTATTCTTCTTAGTGCGGGAAAGAGTTCACCTAGCCGAAGTTGAAGGTTGTGCTGAACTCTACACAATAGTTCCAATTTCAATTTCAGGTTTAGGGTTCAAGGCACTTGTAGAGGAAAATGTGGCAATTTTATCAATACAATGAATAAACAACTATGCTCTAGAACTGGTAAAGCCTTTATGAAGTTGTAACTCAACATACCCCAACTTGGACCTCATTTTCTCTACTAGCTAGTTCTTAGTTCTTTCAATGCTAGGAAGAGTTCTAGGTTGAAGATCATCCTCCTCGAGTAAATTCTAGTTTATTTTAGGTAGGGGAAAAGCTTCAACCTAAGTTGCATAGAAGGTATCAACTATTTCTTCACTTTCATCTTCTTCTACCTCCTTAACATCCATCTATAGCTTGAACTCTTTAATTTGCTTCAAGGTGAATTCTGACCACCATCTTTTACTTATCTCATAGTCTTCCTCACAATCTGCCCAAAATTCTTATATCTAAGGAATGTGGGTAAAAGATGGATGCAATTCAAACTAAGATTGTGCAAAGCCTTTACTATCAAATCCACAGCGGGCAAAATGGAATGCCAAGTTCATAGCTTCAATTCAATTTCAAGACTGAAAGCATCTTGAGTGCTTTTGCACCAATAATGGCTGAGCTCAATAGGGAAAATAAAACCAGAACCTTTTCTAGCTTCACAATTTTTATCCACTTTTGCTACTTGCCTGCAAACTTCAATCAGTTAATAGTGGTCTAAGCAATATTCAAGTAACTTCAAAGGTTTACCTTCATACCCGCCTACTCTTATGTACGTAAATTTGGGAAATTGGGTGAAGAAGCTACCATAGATAGTGATGAATTGAGCTAGTTCTTCAGCCAATCTCCTATGCTCTCTAACTTGGAGCTCAAAAACGAACCTAGCAAGAAAAGTATCCTGTACCCTTTTGAAATCCTTGGGATTCTTCTCTTTTTGCAACAAGAGAAAATAAGCATAGATGTGCATGTCATTTACCCAATCTAGGTGGGGAAAACCTTCCCACTCTTTACAACATGCTAGAATATAAATAGGTAAGAAGCCATATAAAAACTAGAAACCTTGGATGCTTGCGAAAGCTCTTCATGCAATTGGTCTGCTATGATTTCAGCCTAGTCAATATACTTTCCTTCACTTAAAATGGACTGAACAAAGAAATACATCCAATTTTCCTAGAAAAAGGCATTCTTATTCCCTTTGACTCTGTTAAGAAGGGTGATTATATCTTTAATCGCGTGAATCATATGTTCTCATGTCAGGGGATGAGGAAGACAAGAACCTCCCTTCTTAAGTTTGAGCAACCAATTCTTAGTTATGGCATTATTAAATTCATTAGCGTCGATAGTAAATTGGGAGTTAGAGAGATTGATAGTCTAGGCTTCATATTCTTCACATGAAGGGATCCTCAAGGCACCTATTACCGTAACTTTGTTGACATACACCTACACTTCCCTTGTATGTGTTCTAATGCACCTTTGGGTAGTGTCATACTTGTCTCTACATTCCAAAACTAGCTCTGGGCAACAAACTGCTTTTGGAAAACCGCCAACTTGCAACAACCCACTCTTAGCTACCTTTTTTGCAATAGATCAAAACTTAGGTCTTGAAAACCTTGTCATTAGTTCTTCGATATCCTCATTAGCAAGAAAGGTATCTCCTAGTTGTAGTAAGAAACTAGTTAGGATGGTGGTTGTCTTTTCTTTAGGTAACTTAGGGTGAGAAGCGGCCATGGCAGAAGGAAGATTACAATTTTAACCACAAGGAAAAGACAAAATGAAAAGGACCAACATAGCTATCTTTGCTTTTAAAAAGAATTAATAGTAGTTCATGAGGAAAAGGACTGAGACTCACTGGGAAGAAGAGATGACAAATCTCTTGACGAAAAAGACTACGTTGCAAGCTGCTTGCATGTCCAGGAAAATTAGAACGCTTAACTCATATGGTGATGACATAATGAACAAGAAAGGAAACTTTTATCAGTTTAAACAGGGAAGCACATTGTGGATGAATAGGGCAAGTACGAATTTGATAGGGCTTTTTAATCATTGATGAGCATTGCTTAACTCCGCACACACCAAATCACTTCATCACCTTTTGCACCAATTAGCCATCAAGGCATGTCTTCTCTACCTTTTCAGAAAAGATTTGATCTCCGTATTGCCACTTGTCATTATTTGCACGCCTTTCAGACCAATGAATTTTGAACTCTTGAACCATGGAGAAAAGGTTCAAGTTCGATAGTCTTAGAATATAGGGATTTGATGCTTGTAAATCAACTCATCATGATAGAAAAAGCTTAGCAATGATGAACTCTGAACTTGAATCTTTGTTGGTTCAAAGTTCAACTTCAAGGGGAGCACCGAAATCTAGCTGATGTTATAGGTCTTGTTGGGACTTAAACCAACGCACGAGCCATACTAATGAACTTTGAACTTTGAACCAATTGGTTCAAGAGTTCAAGTTCAAAGAAAAAGGTATTGCAGGGTAAACATGACTAAGGTGTCCCGATAAGGCCAAAACAACTTGAACCTTTGAACTTTGAACCGAACCAATTGGTTCAAAGATCAAGTTCAATTTAGACTAAAAAGGGGGTGGTAATAAAACATCAAATACAAGTATAAAACTTTTAAGGCTGAAGAGATGGTAACATAGTATATATATATTCGTAAGACATTAACACTTGTAAATTTAATCATATATATCTATAATGCAATGAAAGACTATTATAGTGATCTAGCCTTAAACCTTTCACTAATGTCTTTGGAAGGATAGGTTGGTTTGTATAGGGTGGGGCTGAGTAATCCTATCATAAATTAGGTGACTCCTAAGAGGTTGTATTGACGGGTGTTCATGAAACCCTTGGGTTTGATTATCAAGTGGTTTCAGTGCTTTATGACAGTAATTCCCCGTCCTCCATATGGGTTAGGAAAGAAGTAAGATTGGGTTTGAATATAGTAGTTATGACTTATATTATGAGCAAAGTAACTATTACTTAATCTAGTTAAGTCACAAACATAGTAAGGTATAATGAGGCATGTTAAACAGTCCCTAATAGGAGACATTGCAACAAACTTGTGTGTAACCATTCCACTGCACACTCCAATTTACAAGATATCTATAGAGAACTTACATTTTTTTAGTTTGCTAGTCATAAAGTACAACCAAATTTCTGCCACATCCATGTCCGAGGCTAAAATTCAATTTGGAATTGTATGTTTTCCGTGTGTTGTGCGCACATATTTAATTGGAGCAATTTAAATAAAGAGAAGTGCAACACCAATACAAAAATTGTACAACAAAATCTTGAGACATATTAAATTGTATAACTCAAGGATGCTATTGGTTAAGCCATACAAACTGATTTGCTCTAAAGGATGTTGAAAGTCATTATCATTTTTAAAATTTTATATGCTCAAATTGGACCTTCTATTGGTAACCTAGGAATGATCTGTTGCACATAACTTTTATTTCGCTGGTTGGAAATTCTTAACTGTTTGATCTGCTGGGGGCTAATCTGCCAGATAACGAGCAATCCTAAACATATTGGGCAAGAATACACAATTTGCAATTTAAGTAATGCAGCTCTCTCTCTATTCCTGATGGAGTGCTTACGATTATAGCAAAATGACAAGACTACCTAAGTGCAGGATCTAGTTACGGGAGAGGCAAATATTGCAGATTCACAAATTGAATTGATGTGATGCCCAGTGTTCATATCTGTGCTTCACTTTAAGCAGTTGGTAGATTCCTATACATGGAATATAATTGTCAGATTTCTATCTTGATTCCCAGGGAAATGTCATTATGACAAGATTGTATTCTTAGAATCTACATTGCCTTAAACATGTTGAAATGTCTTACACAAATAAAAGCTCAGTTTAAATATGTTGCATGACTGTGGTTTTGTACGATTGATGTCGGTTGCATGCATAGCTGCAAATTTATCTGTCTAGTTATGGAATATGCAGAGACTCTTGACATAAGAAAAAAGGGATGGAAATAGAGGAGGATGGCTAGCTGTGTATAAAGCAAGTTTAAAACTGCATAATAGCGAAGTATAGTGGCAATTGTTGAGAATAATCAAAACATCATGCAGCATTAACCTGTTGTGACATTATTAAATTAATGAGGATACAAAAGGCTATAAGCTTATTGCCCGCATTATTCTTTACATAACAGTAAATTCCAACCTTTCTCATTGTTTGAAAGCATGGAAATATAAAAACTGGTCATAATATGACTCTGCACAGGGTTCAGAAAATTGCATCTTATATGAAAGTAATTTTTCAGATTTGATACAAATTATGCAAGCCCAAACACAAATCTAATCACCACTGTAGTTTGGCTTCCGTTTCTCAGCAAATGCTGCTAATCCTTCAAGTCGATCTTTTGAATTTAATACTTCAGCATAGCAAGTTTCCTCAATAAACATTCCTGAGCAGGTGTCAACTTCACAACCTCGATCAATAGCAACTTTGGCCATTTTTATAGCCAAGGGCCCCTGGATTGTATTCCCAATATTAGGCAAAGCATGTTGTCTACAGTGAAAAAATGGATCCTTACTTTTAATGGGAATTCAACATTTGATAAGATGCTTTTCAACAACTGACAGAAACATGCCTCTTACCTTCTCCTTGATATCTCGAGCAATCTCAAGAGCCTTAGAGTATGCATCTCCTGCTGTGACACAGTGGTCTACAAGTCCTGCATTTCCATACAAATGCTCATCAATGAAAAAAAAAATCATTTTTCTCTACTTCATATCTATCCTATGAAACTAATGGACAAAAAATAGACAATATTTCATATTACTTAAAACCAAACTCACTGAGAAATTAGGTCTTACCCATGGCCAATGCCTGTTTCCCATCAACCCTGCGACCAGTGTAAATAAGCTCTTTTGCCTGTGACCTGCCTATTAATCTTGGAAGACGCTGTGTTCCACCTGCACTGAACTTTTTTTTTGATGAGAACAAAAAAGGTAGCATTGCTGATATTTAAAATGCCAGCTTATGTCTACAGCCTATTACATGGTGTCACATTGTGAAATGCTCTTCAGAAAAAGTGAAAATATTTCAGATTCTCTGGTAACATTCAAATACATGATTACAATATAACCTAATATTGAGAAATGCCATTTTAGCCACAGTTTTTCTTCACAGGTAGCTTTCAGTTGAGTGCCCAACTTTTGAATATGTCATTGGAGATAATAATTTGAAGAGCTTTAATTTTAAACAAACCAAAATTTCTTACTGCATTACCCTGTGATGCATCTCCGGAACTGAAAACCCCATGCCCATACTGAAACTTCCCTATATATTTTAAATTTCCCTTATATTATATAGCAATCCCCTGTCATCCCCAAGCCATCCCTAAAATTGACAAAAAAAAATTCCATCTCGAAAACACTTCCACTGCCATCCCCATATGGGAAACTTGGAGTAACCTTGAAAATTAGCCTTTTGTCAGTTAGTTCTATTGTTTTTTATTTTGTTGATTGTGCATAGCATCCTCTAAATTTAGATTGTCTGCTCCAATTAAAAATAATTCTATTTCAGATTTGTGATTAGAACGCACACCAAAAACAGATAATTTTGTTATGTACTTTGCAGAATCTGCTTTTGACTGTGTTTTTTTCTTTGATATTTTATATCTTATTCCATGATCCTTCACCAGGAGTAGAAGACAAGGGAAGAGAATACAAGAGAAGTACATAGTATAATAGAGTAAAGGAATTTTAGTGTCCATGAGGTCAAAGTTAGAATATGGGGATAATAAACCCTAACATTTTTGGTTTTCAAGTGTTGATCTTCTATTATTCAATTTAATAATGAAGTTCCCCATTCTCTCATCCATCTCCTTGCTGAATAAATCTTGAGATGAAGTTGTTACTAAATTACTTGTGAATTTGATGTGAATGTCATTGTAACTTGTAAGCTTGACATTCCAAATTAAAATACCTTTTTTTGTTCCCATTGTCCCAATTGTATGAAAATCACAAACCCTTTTGACCTTTTCCATCTACCTGTTTGAAGAGGACTCATATGGCATACATAGGTTATATATAAGTTTTTAAGAGAGGATTATTATTTTATTGTCTTTTATCCCATGTATAATAGAGTAAAGGAATTTTAGTGTCCATGAGGTCAAAGTTAGCATATGGGGATAATAAACCCTAACATTTTTGGTTTTCACGTGTTGATCTTCTATTACTCAATTTAATAATGAAGTTCCCCATTCTCTTATCCATCTCCTTACTGAATAAATCTTGAAATGAAGTTGTTACTAAATTAATTGTGAATTTGACCTGAATGTCATTGTAACTTGTAAGCTTGACATTCCAAATTAAAATACCTTTTTTGGCTCCCATGTTCCAGTTGTATGAAAATCACACACCCTTTTGACCTTTTCCATCTACCTGTTTGAAGAGGACTCATATGGCATACATACATTATATATAAGCTTTTAACAAAGGATTATTATTTTATTATCTTTCATCCCATGCAAAAAGTTGAAAGTTAAGTAAAGGTTAGTTTCCTAACTGCTAGGAGTTTAGTCTTATTTAGCTAATTGTTAATTAGTTTAATAAGATAGCAAATTATTATCAGATCCACTATACTTAAAGATTCAGATGGCATTTAGTAATTACAAATCTTAATTTAGGCATATTCAGGCCTATATAATATTTTGTTTTTCTCTGTAGCATAATATGAAATGCAAGTTTGCAAATTCGTTTGCAGAGAATAATGTCATTGCTTGAATATGCTTTCTGACACTTTTGTGGTTTAATTGGCTTCCATTTTCCATATTATTGGGTATCAGAGCATTCTCTGATCCATGGTTTTGAAAGTATTTTTCCAATTCATTTGGTACGATTGTTGAAGCTCTCATCCATATGAGCTGATTTTGAAAGCTCTCTTCATCTACATATGATGATTCCAGGAGACGAGCATGCAGTTTTTGCACAATGATTATTCAGTTGTGGTTAGAGTGGCCCAGCATCAGCATGGTGGTTTCCTTCTGATATTGACGTGGCACCCTGGAATCATTCTTGACTTCAGTTTGGATCAGTTTGTTGATTGGGAGTCGTACAGTAATCTTTGGGTAAAGTGGACTGTAAAGTCCCCATATTTGTGCCTTTCTTAGTGTCAGTTTCTAAAAAAATTGGCCTGTTATACGAATTCCCTTAGGCCAGAAAATTGTGTAGAGGACCCATTCAAAGGCTTATTGGGACATCAGGGCTTTGTGTGCCAGTTTGGCCAATTTAGGATAGTCTCCTAGATTTTAGGAGGATTCCCTATTTTTTGGGGATTGACTAAGAGTTGACCAGGACATGCCAGAGACCTCCCGGTCCAGCCTAGACACTTTTGGTGTAGTTCCTATGTTTAGGGGGGGTTCCTACATTTTAGGAGACTGTTAGTTGAGTCACAATGGTCAGACATCATCAGCGGACAGGTGCCATTAAACTAAAGTTGGGGCTATTTTAAAATAAATAATGAGGCCTTGAGATGGATTAACCCCCTAGGTGAAACTTAATTATTATAAAGAATTTTTTGTGTTTATTAAAACAAAAGGTGAAACTCTAAAAGAGGTTCGATCCCCTTTAATAGAGGGAAAAATAAAAGATGGTATGGGCTTCATTTTTACACATCCAGGTTTATTATTTTTACAGCAGCATTGGAATTTAGGCCTTCATGAGGGTTTGAGTCAGAATTCATCTTTCAAGAATGAAATCTCCTGGAGGAAATTGGAGTCAGGCTACAATTGGATGTAGCCCCAGCTCTTGGTGAGTGCATTGGAGGGCGATTTTAAGAATTTCCTTGATTCCTCGCAGCAGCCATACAACCTAGGGCTTGGATGATTCACTCCCACCTTAGACATGAGGAAGAAAATTCAATAGGTCCACCATACAGGAACATTTGGGGCAGGAATCAGTGGTTACAGACTGCAGAGATTAGAAAGTAAATTACCAGGAAGGAGATCTAACTACCGACAGCTGTACCACCTCATATTGGTTCCAGATTTCACCTAGAGTTGGACAGTAAGTTTGGAGGCAGAAAAAATGCTTAGAGATAAGAAGTTACTAAAGTTGTTCTTCATCCTAGTATGGCGTCAATAATTCCAGAACTGTAGCAGTCTGGTACGATTTTATGTTAGTTTAATTCCCAATTGAATAAGTTTGAATCTTCTATTCCTTGGCATTTAGTTTTAGTTATCAGTCATTCTCAGCATTTGTACTTTGCATTGCATCTTAATATTTTTAAAAACAACACAAAATCAGAAAAAAAATTGGAGGAAAAAATCAGAATTTTTGAAGGCCATATCCAGGGGTGTTTATTGCAGAAGAACGAAGGTCGCATGAATCTTGCACGGACAAAACATTACTCTGGAATCTGGATAACTTCTGTCAATGTAGTTTCTGGATTTGATTGTGTTAAGGTTTTTTTGCATCAACGTTTAGGATCACACACTGTGATCCATCATCAAGATGAAAGAATGAAAACTAGAGGAGAAAGTTTTCATTCTTTTATCCTGATGATGGATCACAGTGTGTGATCTGAAACGTTGATGCAATAAAATACTTACACAATCAAATCCAGAAACTACATTGATGGATCTTATGGATTGTGGAAATTTACTAGCTCTTATCTGGGAAACTTGACAAACCTTAAACACCATCCACACTTCAAAACCATGGTCACATATTAGGAGGGGTCTTCCTAAGGAACTTGACTGTGTAGGAAATGCACACTTCTAGCTTTAGATCATTAGAGATGCCATTGAAGAGATTGGATTGAATTGTGGTGTAAGTCATGAAAATTTTGGTACATGCATGTAGGGTGGCTGATAATTTGGTCGAAGCTGCTTCAAGCACTTGCTAGACACAGAAATTATGTCATATCCCCAACTTTTACAATGACTTGTTATGGAGACTCAAACATTGTAATGTCCCCTCCCTCGGCAGGTCAGTGGACAGTTGAGGTTGGCCTAATATACTGTTTCTGTAGGCCAATAGATTGCATAGGGCACCCAGATAGGGAGCTATGGAGACATATCAGGGCTTTGTGAGCAAGTTTGGTCAGTTTTGGAAAATTCTGGTAAATGCACGTAGGGTGGCTGATAAATTGGTTGAAGCTGCCTCAAGTACATGCTAGAGACAGAACTTACGTCATATCCCACTTTTTCTGATGTTATGGGGACTTACACATTGTAATGTCCCCTCCTAGGCAGGTCAGTTGACAGTTGAGTTTCGCCTATTATACGGTTCCTGTACGCTAGTCGATTGCATAGGGGACCCAGTAAGAGGGTTATGGAGACATATCAGAGCTTTGTGAGCCAGTTTGGTCAATCTGGGACAGTCTCCTGTACTTTAGGAGAAATCTCTATTTTTAAGGGATGGACTGGGGGTTGGCTGAGGTGCATCACGAGACCTCTGGGATTAGCCTAGAGACTTTTAGCGCAATTCCTATTTTTAGGAGAACACTGTCAGTTAGGACAACATCAGTGGATAGGTGCCATTAGTTAAAATTCAGATGGGGGTCCAAATGAGCGAGTTACAAATAAATTGGAATATAGTTAAATTATTTCCAAGTTAGATGTTAATAAAATAATAATAAAAAGGTGATTACTATAATCACTTTATTATATTTAATAAGTTATAATAAAGGGGGTCATGGCACAACTCCTTAGGAAATAAGGTAAGTTATAATTTTAAAAAGGCCATTTTATCATGGCAAATTAGGCCTCCATTTGGATCGATCCCTAGGCGAGGAAGTAAATAAAAAATTAAACATTTTTGTTGTTTAAAATAGAACTCTTTTTATGTGTTTCTGGCTGAGATTGTGTATATATTTTCTTAGCATCAACATTTCGGATCATAACCTGTGAAAATTTTTGAGGCTAAAAAATTCATCCACAATCTTAAGCCAGAAACACATAAAAAGAACTTTAATGGATTGTGGAAATCTGATGATATTAAAATAAAACTAATCAAACTCTAAATTGATCAACTGAGTTTTGGCGGGAAAAAAACCAAAAAGGAAATGGAAGGAGCCATTTTCATTATGCAGATTTCAGAATTAAAGCTTGCGCAATTGTGTGAGAGCTCTGAGAAGTGTTTTTCAGCATATGAAATCTCTCAGAGGTTGAATGCCTACAAGTGTGAGAGACCACCCAAAGGTTACTCTTCAGGAACGTTGCATTCACAATTTGAATCAGAGGAGAGAATTATTGGATCCAATTAGTTTTGGGGCAAAAATTACATCAGCAATTCATAGATCCATTTGGGAGGCTTTGAGGATCAATTTTCTACCTTTAAGCAGCCAGCCATACTTGCCATTGCACAACCAATAGCGGACCTATAGCTGGATGTTAGGGGTCACAGAATAAGCCATCAGATTTTGTAAAATTTCCTCCTGTTACAGATTGGATGATACCAGGGCATTGACAGTGAAAAATCAGAGAAGTGTTTAAGCTTCCAGGCAGTTCCGCTTAGCCATAAATTTTCAACAATTAATCCAGCCACTCTGGGTGGGATGTTGGGGAACTAAGTCAGCAAATAGCTACCAAAAACCAGAAGTTATCAGACGTTTACAGAAAATTTACTATTACCAGCAGTCACAGAGACTGTAAGAATGGGCACATTCAAAAATATTAAGCCTTTATCTGGTACTGCTCCATGCGTATTGTTCTTTGAAAATTGAAGAAATAAAAATTGTTTCAGAAAATTGGCATCTAGGGTTTGAAGAAGCTGTTAGCATTAGTTTCATTTGTTTAAGCATTGCAAATCATCATATTTTTAAAAACACGAAAAATCCAAAAGAGCACAAACCACAAAAATATCAGAAAAAATAAAACACATCAAATTTCATAAAAATATCTGAATTAGTAAACTTTGCAATCTGCGGGTGGCCATTCCAAACATTCCTAAGGAAGATAAGAGTGCATTTATAATATATTATGCTAAAGCAAATTAAGGTTGTTCAATATAGACCCCAACTTGCTATTCTACTACAAGAAAATTCAGCCTATTATTAAACAAAGGTGAAGTTCAAGACTTCTTTGGACATGCTGTACTGACCCTGCTCAAATCTGATCCCCAAATGCTGATAAAGGTTCAAGAAAATACACTTTGCATACAAGGGTCATATGACTGATATTAAATTTCAGTTCGCTTTTATGGCTCTTTCCTTCACTTAGCATCAATAAGAATGCTTGCAAAAAGACTCTAAATTGACTAAACAATGACCTAACATGAATGTGCAACTTATTTTGACAATATTCAATGCATATATGTGGCTGAAACTACTTGCAATATGCAGCTACAGCAACTAGTAATTTTGACAAAACACTTGGGATGCAAAATTATAACATTATTTATGCCAAAAAGAGAACCTACAGCCAATTGACATTTTTACAAACAGTTGGTATGCAAACTAACTAGCTGATAATAGATGATATTGAATTGCTCAAATGACACCAGCAACTATTATCTCCTTAATTGTAATGAAATTTCTAATACAATGCTCATGAAGTATGGCCAAGACTCTTGGCATTTACATGGATTACAAAATATGATAATGTTGGTATAATGCACACCTACAACTGAAACTTATAACACCTAAAATGCAATGCTAACATGAATGATAAACAAAGGAACTTGGTTGTAGCTGGCTATAATAATTTTCACCAATCCTGCCTTTCCGCTTTGCTATTTCGGACCTGCTTTTTCATATTGCTTTTTTTGGGTTGCTTTTTCGGACTACTTTTTCGGATTGCTTTTTCGGGCTGCTTTTTTGGATCTTTTTTTTTTTTGGACTGCTTTCAAAATCTCAAACCCTCAGGTAGTCTGAGTATACAAATTATGCTCAACTTGAAATGGCTGAATACCACTTCCACTCCTCCAACTAGGGTTGATATCTCACAACTGAAATTGGCACCTTAGAGTCTTCAAACCCTCAGACAAACCTGCAAGCCCTAAAGCTCTCAACACAATAGATGATTATGCAACTCAAGATGTCTCAAATGCCCCCCCAAAGGCTCCTTATAAAGAATTCATAAGTAACTTCAAGAAACTTCTAGAATAATCTATTACTTTATTCTTTTAAGTGATTTTTTTGATATTTTATTACTTTAGTCACTTTAATACTAAATTAATTAAATATAAGGTTACTTTTTAATATTTTATTTTTAATAACCTTATAAGTAATTAATCTAATATATTTTTCCCCTTTATTTCTTCCCTTTTTAGCCTCCGGGGAAAATTAAAGGCTAAAAAAAACAAGTAGCTAGTGCCTGTCAAAAAGGGGACATTACAGTCCGCCCTTCTTGAAATTGCTTGTCCCCAAGCAATGGCCAAACAACAAACCAGTTGCTCCACCTGGATCTCAAATGTAGTCATGAACTATATTGTTGTCAGTCAACATAGGCTCCTGCAACAACCTCTGAAATATAACCAAGAGGAATCCATGAATGAATCGTGAATCATTGTGCAACTGAACTCCAAATCCACTACTGCCACAGTGAGGAACCCACGAGGCACAAACTCTCGAAATATCATACCCCAAGTAGAGTAGATCACCCAAACTATCAACATAATAAACACCATCCGCACGACCCATCGTGTTATGCGGAATGCACACTCCAACTCTGCTACAATGGTGACCACTCCCACTTGAAACTGCACCAAATACAAAGAATCCACACACTGTACATCTACTGCAGTTAACACAACTTTGCATATCACCGGCCACTGTCTCATAACCATAACACCCATGCACTGTTGATGGTGAATAGTCATTACACGGTAGATAGCAAAAACGAGAGCCCAGACCAAACCTATCTAGCATCAACTCCTCAACACATGGATCAAAAGCAAATTGATGAACATATCCTGCAGTATAATGCCGGTAAAAAGAACCAATCCCAATCAAAGACTCATCCTGCAGACGTGATACGACCAACTGTGACTGATCATCAGCTAAGTCAGAGGATGATATAGCCAAGGGCGCAGAATCAACAACAACATCACTAGTCTCTGTGCCCTCCAAGTCAAACATACCACAATGCTCAGCTGCAGCGCCCAACTCAGCTGAACCTGCCTCCAGTGGAAACGAACCAAATATGCCAATACTAGTGTCGTGGACAGATATATCCTCATCTCCACTGCCTCTATCAACCTCGACCATGGACATCCTCGAATCACTAGACAACACGGTCTGTGACTGTACAGAATCTGGTAAAGACTGAAGTCGTTCTAACTCTATGGTCACCTCAGCTAAATGAAACTGTGACTCCTCAAAAGCCCACTATGTACTCTCAAGAAACTCAGAGGTCACCTCGAGCTATTGAGTAAGTTCACTCACCTCATCTTCCTTGACCAATAATGCATCATATGTTGTACTGCCCCACTCCATAAGATAATCTTTGTCGGCTACCAACTGCATATAATTTTGTCTCAGAATCCGGATAACCTCCCATAAAGAGTGGATCTCTGTCAAGGAAAGATAACTGCCTCCCCGCTTATCGCTAGTAGGAGAACCCCATCCATAAATTGCTAACAACTGATGAGCAGCATCGAAATGCTCGCAAGCGATAGAAATGTCTCGCTCGCCAACTCTCAGCTGACTAGATACATGATTGTGCTGACTGGTCGAACTCCTATACTCTACCCTTGGTACACTGTCCAAAGGAGTAATCTCAGAATAACTATCATCTACAATACTGCCATCCAAATTTTGCAGACCAACTGCTGAACTCATATCATCAAACGGAGCAACTGAAGCATCAACATCAAATCCTGGGGCTCTTTTGTAAATTCTGTCATATCTGAGAGATCATCAACCCATTCCAACAAGAATGGTCGACTGGATACATGAACAATGCCCAACACAGGTGTGTAAAAACTAATTCCAGCATCAAACACGCTGCTAGCATGGATGACAAGTACACTTGACAAACTACTAATCAAGTCCATGATGGTGCAATAGATACTACTACCAAAGAATGATAGATATCTCCGGTCAAAACGATCCCAAGTACTAAGATAAGGATCCCAACATCTAATCCATGAACGAAAACCAACTAGCAATTCAAGTAAACTTCTCACTTGAGTAATGTGATCAATACCAACTGACTTCACACACCTGTCTACAATCTCTGAATTTGGAGTGTGAGTGCTAGACATACTCATATCATCATCAACATGTGACTCGACTGTAAAAGAAAACTAAGTCCCTGCTATACGCGCTAACTCCTGAACTGAGCTCACCTCAAGACAAAGCTCGTCCACATGTCTCTCAGAATCCTGGAGAGCCAACTGAGTACATACCAAGGAATTCTGAGTATCCTCCAGCTCATGAGAAAGCCGGTCAACCTCCTCCTCCTTCAATGCATCTAAATAGATGCTTGCAAGATTAAGGAGATGATCGCGATCTGAAAGTAGGTGTATGTAACTTACCTTCATTGCCTCCATGCCTTCCTTGATCTGTTGTTAGTCGTCACAAGAAGAACCTGTTGCGACTCCTTTCTGTCTCTCCGGCAGTTGAATCATCCAAATGTGATTCTCAATCAATCCATGCATCCTGTCATGATGAGATAAAGCCGTGACAATATCCTTGTCCCTTGTCTTCAGCTGGCTTGCCAAACCAACTAAAGAGTTACTAACCTCTATCTCATGTGAAGAAGCATCCAATTGTGCCTGATACTCATTTTTTGCAAAGTCCTGAATGCTCACTTTCTGAACAACTATACTATCCTCAAACATGACAGTATCCTCAACTACTGTAACTTCATCCAGCCCAACTGTACTGGAACCATTATCTATGTCAATCATGCAATCCGATGTGCCTGTGATATCACCTTCTGATGCAACTGGCTCAACCTGCACAACATCTGTAACCCCTTCTGCCTGTGAAGATGATGCAGATAAACCATTACCTGAAGATGTGCTAATGTCTCCTTGTATCGAATCCGCATGTTTGTTAAACTCCTCATACAAGTTTATGCCTGTCATATGGAAGGTACGATCGTTAGGCCTATCAATCAGGCTCTTTAACCACCTACATGCCATAGGTGACAAATTCCTCTCTTCTGTCCAAACATACCATAAGTCTTCTGCCAAAAGTTTAGAAATTTCATCCTCCTCCTCAAACAAGATTGTGAACATGATGGAGTGCATCGATGCCAATACCCTGTTGGGATGAAACTTGTCCATAATATTCCAAAATGTATTAAACATCCTACGAATGTCACCAATACAACCTATTGCCAGCATAATATTTTCAAATCTACACCTTGCGAATACTTCAAGTAATCTTGCCCTCTTTGTGAAATAAGGGTCCCGGATGTTGTCCAACTTTTCGAAGCTTTTACCATGGCATGAAGTACCTCTCATAATCTGATCGTCACAAGAATTAAGGCCAGCTATTATCCTCATGATTTCACTAATGCAAGAGAGAGTTGTAAGTCTTATTACCTCATCATGATGTCTCAATAATCGAAGCTTAACCAACGAACCAAATGCTGGAGATAAAGTTGTTTGCATAGCATCGGGTCTTGACTGATCAAACTTGCCTAAATAAGTTTCCAACTCCTCCAAAGTTCTTAGAAGGTCCTCTGTTTGCCGAAATGGACAATCTAATTTCTTCTTTACATTGTGCATTCTTTCTTCCAAATCCTTGTCTCCTGTTAAAGCCATACTGATAATTGAATTCAATCTGAAATAATCCAATCAGGCTGGTAGGAAACCGCTTTGATACCACTGTAATGACCCTGCTCAAATCTGATCCCAAAATGCTAATAAAGGTTCAAGAAAAAAAACTTTGCATACAAGGGTCATGACTGATATAAAATTTCAGTTTGCTTTTATGGCTCTTTCCTTCACTTAGCATCAATAAGAATGCTTGCAAGAAAACTCTAAATTGACTAAACAATGACTCAAAATGAATGTGCAACTTATTTTGACAATATTCAATGCATATATGTGGCTGAAACTACTTGCAATATGCAGCTACAACAACTAATAATTTTGACAAACACTTGGGATGCAAAATTATAACATTATTTATGCCAAAAAGAGAACCTACAGCCAATTGACATTTTTACAAACAGTTGGTATGCAAACTAACTAGCTGATAATAGATGATATTGAATTGCTCAAATGACACCAGCAACTATTATCTCCTTAATTGCAATGAAATTTCTAATACAATGCTCATGAAGTATGGCTAAGACTCTTGGCATTTACATGGATTACAAAATATGATAATGTTGGTATAATGCACACTTACAGCTGAAACTTATAACACCTAAAATGCAATGCTAACATGAATGATAAACAAAAGAACCTGGTTGTAGCTGGCTGTAATAATTTTCACCAATTCTGCCTTTCTGCTTTGCTATTTCGGACTTGCTTTTTCGCTTTGCTTTTTTTGGGTTGCTTTTTCGGACTGCTTTTTTGGATCTTTTTTTAAATACTGCTTTCAAAATCTCAAACCCTCAGGTAGTTTGAGTATACAAATTACGCTCAACTTGAAATGGTTGAATACCACTTCCATTCCTCCAACTAGGGTTGATATCTCACAACCAAAATTGGCATCTTAGAGTCTTCAAACCCTCAGGCAAACCTGCAAGCCCTAAAGCTCTCAGCGCCTAAAGCTCTCAGCGCAATAGATGATTATGCAACTCAAGATGTCTCAAATGCCCCCCCAAAGGCTCCTTATATAGAATTCATAAGTAACTTCAAGAAACTTCTAGAATAATCTATTACTTTATTCTTTTAAGTGATTTTTTTGATATTTTATTACTTTAGTCACTTTAATACTAAATTAATTAAATATAAGGTTACTTTTTAATATTTTATTTTTAATAACCTTATAAGTAATTAATCTAATATATTTTTTCCCCTTTATTTCTTCCCTTTTTAGCCTCCGGGGAAAATTAAAGGCTAAAAAAAAAACAAGTAGCTAGTGCTTGTCAAAAAGGGGACATTACACATGGCCACCTATGCACTGAACCCAAAGTGGCATGTGCAAAGGTTTGTTAGATTTCTTTGCATATATGATGCAGAGAAGAGGGCCTTATGAAGTTCACTTAGAGATGCATGGTAAAGAGGATGTTTACCGTACGGGTAAAATAAAGTAATGCATACAGACAATGGAACACGAATAACAACCTCTTTTTATTATATTCGCATATGCTAGACATTACATTATCAGATATGATGGTAGAAGATGATTTACAATGATCCCAGACGGGATATAAATACTATCCGCCGGACCTTCCCGAAGGAGTCCATCGGCCACAAACATTATGTCTGCTACAAACTATTTACCTGTCGGCTACAAAATACAAAACATCGACGACAGTCATTCCGTCGGCTACAGAAACACCGTCGGGACCATCCTGTCGGCTGACACCATCCCCCCAAAAAGAACAGTTGTCTCCTGACGACTAACAAAATTAGGAGACAACTTACAGACAACAAAAGAAATACTAGAGAGAAGGGGGCGTCCCAGAAGAGTGCTACTGGCGATGTAACTCATACACCTGCTCTGTCCTGATGCGGAGATCTGTCTGAATCTGAGAATTAACCTCGACGGCCTCCTTTAGAAGAAGCGCAACATCCATAGCCTGCCTCCTAGCTAATTGCATCTCGTGCTCGTCCGCATCCTTATCTCGGACAGCCGCTTCTGTACCTTGCCTAGCCATGTCCCTCTCCTGTACCACTGTTGCCATATCTGCCAGTAGTGCCGCCCGCTCTGCGGCCCATGCTACCTGCTGGTTGGCCAAGTCGACGGTTAGCTTCTCTCTAGCCTCTCTCTTAGCTGCCAATGATCTCTTTGCTGCAACCTTGTCTGCCTCCGCACGCTGACGAGCATAGTAAACATCCTTGTACAATCCCAAAATCTCATGTGCCAGCTTCATTAGAGGGGTGTCACTGGGTCCCAACTCCGGCTCAGTAGCCCAATCTGCCAACATCTCAGCTGTCGCCACCGCCGGCCAACCCTTGTCTACAAAACAAGTCTGAAATCGTAGAGGACAAATCCCACGAATATATGCTCTGATCAAATGCCACTCCCTCTGTCGAGTTAGAGCCTGAATTGCCACCTCATGTCCCTTCTTCAACGCAGACTTCATAGTCTTGAGGTAGTCCCTGCACCTATCCTCATCCGACCCGTAATCCTCCTTGGCGAAGTCCTCCAATGACCATTCTGCATCACTATGCTCCTCCTCATTAGCGGGAGCTATGCCCACATCTGATGCCGCCTCCTCTGCTGTCGGCACAACCACGGCATGTGGCATTCCCTCTTAAAGTTGAGGCTCTGGTACTGCCGGTGATGTTCCTGAACGCCTAGGAGTGAATGGACGGACCTCGCTTGGCAGGAGTGAGCCGAAACTGCTACCTCAAAAACACACTAGCTCTATCCATCACCTCTAGTTGGTTTGACTGCGCGAGCTCCATGTTCTCCTCCTGTACTGGCTAGGCTGACTTGGCCTCTGCTAAAAAAGATGACGAGACAGTGACAATTGCATCACAATCAATGACATCCAACCGAACTTGAGGCTCAGGCTCCGGCGGTGGCAACTGTGCTCTGTGAGACTGCGGCAGTAACGACATCTGGTTGTGAAACTTGCTCCGCTGGTACAACTGGAATCACCTCCGCTACAACCATCAGCAATATCTCGACGACTGTCCGCGGGACATTTGTCGCTATCTATGGAAGAACTTCTGTCGTTGTCCGTGGGACCATCTCCGTCATTATCCGTGGGACATTTGCCTCCGCTGGAGGAGTCATGAGGATCGAGGCATGGCGCTGGCCAAATGGCGGAATGACTATCGGAAAGGTAGTCAAGTGTGCCGAATTTGACAACTGAGGAGGGGTAAAGAATGTGGGCCCACTACCCGCTGCCTCACCGCCAACTTCCGCCCAAGTGCTCTCCTCTTCTTCCACAGACTTAGCCCCGTCACTCACCGAAGTGCCCTCTCGTCTGCTATCTGTCTCTCTGGAAGCATCCAGTCCGCAGAGTACTTTATTGTGGCCTACTGCTGATCCTCCTGTATCCAAGTGTCGCCAATAGAATATGGGAGGCTCCCTGTCTGCCAACTTGCCCCTTGGAGGAGCCTCAAAATCATCCAGTGGACTCTGGCTAGCTGCAGCCTCCAAAAACAGCCCGATGGCATGGTGCGGCATAAAAAATGTTCTCTGCTGAAAGGTCATAAATTCCTTCATCCTGTCAGCCAGGACTGAGGCCCAATCATATACCACTCCCTGCATGATACCATTCATAAACACAACTTGCGGCAATGTTATATCTGAAGCTCAAGTGGCACCTGTCAACCTGCTCTTGATGACGTCCATGATGCACCGCCAATGTCCCTCCCGAATAAAGTCCTTGCGAAGCCCTATGCGCTTTGACCCCTAAACCACTGCATCCCTCTCCACGGGTGTAAGATCCCGACACACTAGATCTATCCAATGCTCGTTCCGTTCCCATGAGAGTTTATGGTTCTTGATCTCCACTTTCTTACCATCTGGGCCAGGGATGCCGAAAACCCTAGTGAAATCCTTAGGTTTAAAGGACACCGTCATCTGCTGCTGCTTGTACATGAATGTACTTGTTTTGCTCCGCAGGCTATATGTCTTTATCATGGTACGCAATACTGATTCGAACAAACGGATGGAGAAAATGGGAAGCTGGATGGCCCAGTGTACCTGTGCCCGCATCAGAATCTGCTTAATCTGGTCTGCCTCCGGGGTCTCCTACCACCACCTCCGGCATTCGCTTCCACTAAGACTCTCGAACTAGACGGTGAGATAAGTGAGGTCCTCCTTGGTCCTTTGTTTCTTGCTATTGGAACCAGTGGGGCCTGCAACGCGAATCCCCGATGCCAAAACCCTTGAATTCTTTTCCATATTTGCCGCCAGCTGACTCTTCCACGGCTTCCGCTTTGCCTGCTGATTCCATGCAATAACTGCTTCTTTTTCTTATTAGTTTCCCCCTTAGTCCCGCAGGGCACATAAAGTGCTGGTTAGACTACCTTCCGAGGAAGAAAATTTGCCACCCAATCTCCTCCATGGGAGAGAAAAGATAGCCACGAGAATGATGTTCCTTGCTTAGAATGAATATGATACTTTTTATCCCAAGAAATCTGCCAGTAACCAACTATGTTCACATAAATATCACAGAGCCAAAGGAAGCCATTGCACTGCGTGTTAATAACCCCGTCTGGCAAGACAGTCCGTCCAAGGAGAAAAGAGAAGCTCGTCCGGCCAGCCCATCCACGGAAGGGAAATACGGGCAGAGAGCGTTTGAAGTGTCTAGTGATGATTCCCGGCCGGAGGAGAATGTTACCGCATGAATTTGATTGCCAAAGTACCCCTCAGCTGCTGTGAGGCCCTGCTAACAGACTTTGAACAATGACTCACACCAAACTTACTACTCCTTCCCACTAAAAACAGTCTACCATCGCAAGATGGCACTACCCAATAGGAGCAACTCCGCTTTCTGACTCTGATAAATGTTTTCTCTTGTCACAACGACATTGATATGGGCAAGCACAACATTCTTTGTTTACTCCATTGCGATCTTCAATATAAAACTGTTTTAAAACAACTTATTTCCAAATTCTTTTGTGTTGGCGTAACTCCAAGAATCGTCAAACTCGTGAGACTTAGGTCGCTGTTATAAGCATCCCCGCAGAAAAAAGAAGCAATTTATAATTTTCTGACCGCGAGAGTTTTATTCAACCCGCGGACAAACCCTACCCGCAAGGCTTTTCATTTACCCGCAGACAGACTGCCCGCGGGGCCTTTCTTTAAAACCCGTGGACAGACTGCCTGCGGGGCTCTGTTTGATTTGATTTGATTTTTTTCTCAATTTTATTTTATTTTTTAAAAAAAAAAATTCAAAAATTAAATTACAAAGGTACCTCCATTTGGCGTCGCCGCCTCACCGTCCTTTAATGACGACGACGGAAGATTCATGTGAGCACTGGGCGATGACGACACCCTTTTTGCGCGGTATATTTTCAATTTAGATCTGTTAATTGACTAAGGCACCTCCTGTCCGTCCAACTTCGATAGTTTGATTGCTCCATTGTCGCCAACCTCCCGGATCTAGAATGGTCCAACCCACCGCACCTTAAATTTTCCCGGTTTGATTTCATTGCAACCATCATACTTCAATACTAACTGTCCTGGCTGGAATCTGCTACGTTTCAGATGCTTATCATGCCAGATCTTGCGTTTGTTTTGTGCCACTTCCGTCGTCCACTGTGCCAGCAATTGCTTCTCCTCCAGTTTATTCAGATTGTTTAACCACTCTTGTAAGCTTCTGTCGTCATCCAGCTTGTTTTCCAACGCTATTCGCAGACTCGGGATTATGAATTCCGCTGGGACTACTGCTTCCTATCCAAACATTAACTGGAATGGTGTGTGCCCTGTCGTCACCTTGTACGCTGTGCGGTGAGCCCACAGGGCGGCAGGTGAGTTTTCCTCCCAGTTAGCACCTTCCACCGCGCAGGATTTGTAGATGATGGATACTAAGATTTTATTGGTAGCCTCCGCCTATCCGTTTGCTCTTGGATAGTACGAGCTCGACAGTGAATGATAAATCTTGAACTGGGTGGTGAGCAGACGAATGACATGATTAACAAAATGCCCTCCCCTATCACTTGTTAATTGCAACGGAATTCCATACCTGGTAATGATTTGTTCATAAATAAATTTTGGAATGCTGACGACCGAGTTATCTGGTAACGCACGTGCCTCCGCCCACTTGGTCAGGTACTCCGTTGCAACGATGATGTACCGGCACCATCGAGTCTTGCTCACCTTCAGTGGTCCAATAAAATCTAATCCCCACCGCTCAAAAAAGTCCTACGCATGGGAGGGGTTAAGTGGCATAAAATCTCTCGAGTGGCTTCCTTGCCCGTTGGCAAGTGTCACATCCGACCACCCATTCCCGCGTGTCATTGTACACCGTCGGCCACCAGAGACCTGCGAGCAATATTTTCCGTGCAATGGTGTCAGGCCCCATGTGTCCTCCTGCAGGACCCTCATGTGCTTCTTTTAACACCTACAGTATCTCCTCTTCCAACACACCACCGAAGAATATGATCCGGCCCCATTTTGTAGAGCAATCCATTGATCAATTGAAACGTGCGACTCCTTATTATCAACTTGCACCTATCATTTGGTGACATCCCAGTGGGAAACTGTCCTATTGACAGGTACTCGCCAATACTCCTGTACCATTCCGGCAGTACCCCAATCTGAAACAGCTGCGCGTCAGGGAAGTCGTCATTCACACCCTCTGCTGGTTCCCCTGTTTTGATCTGTGACAGGTGGTCGGCACTGACATGTTTCTTTCCTGGCCAGACAATGATTTTGAAAGTAAATTCCTGCAACAGAAGTAGCCATCTGCTGATCCTCCTTTGGATGACAGGTTTATTAATCATGTACAACAAGGCCTGGCGATCAACATAAAACACAAACGGTGTAGCGAGCAAATAATGACAGAATTTTTGCACAGCATAGACCATTCCCAACGCTTCTCTTTCAGTCGTGCTGTAGTTCTGCTCAGCCTTTGATAACAACCGGCTGGCAAAGTATATTGGGTGATCCAGTCCGTGGTTACTAGTGTGTGCCAGGGTCGCGCTGATCGCATAGTTGGAGGCATCCACATGAACATGAAACTCTTTATTCCAGTCCGAATATGCCAGGATGGGTGTCGTAGCTAGTCGTACCTTTAGCCCTTCAAATGCCTCATCCTGCTCTTTATCCCATCTAAATGATTCTTCCTTGCAGGTTAACTTATCCAATGGGTGGGACACCTTGGCAAAATTTTTAATAAATCTCATGTAATAACCTATATGCCCGAGAAAAGATTTTACCTCCGTCACATTAGTAGATGGCTGCATTTCAAGAATGACTCTCACCTTGTCGGGATTCGTCTTTAACCCTTCTTTATAGACAATATGTCCGAGCAGTCTTCCGTGCGGAACCATGAATCTGCAGTTCTTGGGATTCAACACTAGCCGGGCTCTGCGACATCTCTCCATGCATTCACCAAGTGCTGCCAGGTGTCCGTCCTCCGTGCTAAATATTGACCAATCATCCAAGAAGGCTTTGAAGTTTCCCACGGACATCCTGTCGAAGATATGCAGTATAATCTGCTAGAATGTGGCCAGCGCGTTACACAACCCAAATGGCATCCGATTGTACGCGTAGACCCCATCTTTGACGACAAACATTGTCTTCAACTTATCCTCCTCCGCTATAGAAATCTGATTGTATCCGAAGAACCCGTCCATAAAGGAGTAAATTTCATGTCCCACGACCTCCTCCAGAATGCTATCTGTGAATGGAATCAAAAAAGGATCCTTGATCGTCATTGCATTCAGGCATCTGAAATTGACGCATATCCGAATCTAAGTAGTATCCTTCAATGAGATGACTATCGGTGACACCCATTCGCTGGTCTGCACCTTGAAGATAATGCCAGCTTCCAACATTCGGTTGATTTCCTCCGTAACCCGTGCCGCATAGTTCTTGTTCATCCTGTAGGGTCGCTTTCATAGAAGTACGGCTCCCTCCACCAACGGAATGTGGTGCACGCACAATTCCGACAGTACTCCCTTGAGGATCTTGTGTGTCCATGCAAACACATCCTTGTATTCCAGAAATATCTTGAATGCCGCGGCCTTGAGTACTGGATCCCAGTTATCTCCGACTAGTATGTTCTTTGGCTCTGTCTCGTCCCCCAAATTCATTGTCTGTAGTGTAGCTTCATTATACTTGATTGTCTCCCCTTCACTGAATGCATGGGCGGGTGTAACATCCAACGGTGCCTCCCCCTCCTTTACTTCACTAAACTCCTTCGGATATTCGTTCTCAATCGACAGAACATTGCAGCTGTGAAATAATTCATAATCCTCCATTTGCCAGTGGTAGAGACCATTGACGGAATCCAAGTCGTCATCCGTTGATCCCCCATCCAATCGACAGATGCCCTCCTGATCCGGTTCCATCCGTTGTCTGCCTTCATCCTTCTCTCTGTTAGAATCTGATGACAGGGCCTCTTCCCCTACCATTCGGGTATGCAGATCAATGACGAATCAGCGGCCTTTACTTTCCAGTGAAGGTGTTCTTCTTCCAGTTGTGTCGGGCTCTTGCTTCGATAAGCCACTCGTGGCCCAGGATGGCGTCATAGCCTTTCCTCTTCAACGGAATCACCACGAAATCCATCAGGAATGACTGAGTGCCAATGGTTACCGACTGTGCCATGAGAATACCTAGTGGTTTAATGCCATGTTGATCGGCTGTCAGCAGCTGAAATCTCAGAGGCCACAATGTCGGCTGTCCAAGTTTCCTCCAGGTTTCTTCCAGCAATACGTTTACGCCGGACCCTCCGTCAACTATTGTGTCTGTGAGAACATGTCCAAGGATCCCCATCTCGACGACTGCAGGGTGTCGTCCGGATGTCAGCTCCAGCAACATCTGATCTTCTCCTCCTACAGCAATCTCCTTTTCCTTCCCTCGACTTGGTTCTCTCGGTGACTTTTCCTCTTGACTTGATTCTCCTGCAATATTTGAAAGAGCAGATCGAAGTTGAGGCATGGTGAGAAGCAAATCATTTACCTTTACTCGCACCTCCGTTTGCAAAATTTGCCGTACTATGTTTTGTTCTGCGGAATTCCTCGCTGAAGTGCCGACGGTGTCCGAAGGTGTTACTGCTTGGGATACTTTTCCAACCTCCGCCCGTGCTTCCACAAATTTCCTCTTTTCTTCAACGGGGTTCGGATATTCTTTTGCTTGTTTTCGCGTAATTGCCAGAACTTTCTCATCCGCCCCGACAGTGATCAAGTTCACTCCGGATTTTGGACACTTTGAGTCGTCATGATTGCCGGGTCCGCACCATCGGCACAATAGTTGAGGTGTATTCGCCGTTGGACACTCCTGCGCAAAATGCCCCAAGTTACATGCGCAGCACTGAATAATCGGCCGTCCATTTGCATCATACTGGATCCGGCTTCTGCTCGTATTGGTATTGTTATTGTTCTGTCCACGCCGATTATTACTGTATCCTCTAGATGTAGCACTGGTGGTATTCGTGTTTCCGCTACTACCCGATGGGGAAGCCTCCTGCGTAAGAAGTACTTGCGGGGATCCTCTGGTCTTCATGTTAAAGGGGCACTCCTTTGTCGAATGGCCCATGATCTGACAAATGTCGCAGAATTGGTTCTTTGGACACAATCCTTTAGTATGACCGTTGGTCTTACAGTCCGTGCACCACAACTCACTGCCTTTTGGCTCCTTCTACATGTTTTTAAACTCCTCCGTCATGCGAACCATATCCTTCTGTAGGGCACGAACCTTCTTGTTGTTGCCTTCGTCGTCGTTGCTATCATCTCCGGCAAGCTCGTTGTCATCAAAATCAGAGGAGCTAGTTTTCTTCTTCTTTGTCTTCTGCTCACTTTCAAGGTCTAGTGCTCTGTTATACGCGTCCGCATATGATGACGGTGGCACAATTTTCATTTTCCTCAGCAACTTCGAGCGTAGGCCGTCCACGAACCATCTTTTCTGCAATCCGTCCGCCGGCTTGCTTTCCATTTTGTTTATTAAGTCTTTTAATCTCCTGGCGTAGAAGCGGACAGTCTCGTGCTTCCCCTATTTGGTATTGAAAATCTCTGCTACGATTTCATTATCATCCCGCAAGAGTTTAAATTCCGCTAGGAACTCCTTTTTAATGTTATCCCAGCTATTTAGCTTTTGTGGATCCGTATCCGAAAACCAATCAATCGCCACACCCCGTAGGGTTGCCGAAAATTGCCTGACCCATTCGTTAGCATCTGTGATTCCATTTGCCCGCCAGATCGTCTAACATGTCTTACAATGTCGGATGGGGTCGATTGTACCGTCGCCCTCAAACTTCGGCAACTTTTCTTTGGGTCCCGCCATCACAACTGAATTTGGTAGAGAGGCGTTACTGGGTCCTGCAACATTGGTGCTATTTACTCCAACACCGGAGGTCTGCACTCCCACACCGGCAGTCTGAACTCCCACATCGGCAGTCTCGACAACTGCGAACCTTGGTGAAGAAGGATCTTTTGAAGTTGTTTCCCGCGGAAGTCTATCCCGGACGAAGAGGTCACTCCACGCTCGTGCTCCCTCGACATTGCGAGCCGTGCGAGTTGATGCTCTTCCGTCTGAATTTTCTTCCCTCGGCGAACACAAATTCAAGAACTCCCGTGCTTCTTCCACCAATTCCACCCGCTGCCGAGTCTCCTCCAACAATTCTTCGGCGTTCCGGTTTCCGTCGGCAATCTTCTGAAATCTCTGTCGGCGTTCGGCTTGCTGTGCCAAAATTAAATTCTCTTGCGCAGTACAGATTCCATCTTTTCCCTTGGCCTTATTTCGATCCTTGTTAAGCTGATTTGGCATTAATCTTCATTCCTCTCGCCTTCCAGATTCATACAGCAACAGCGCCAAATGTTTATCGTACGGGTAAAATAAAGTAATGCATACAGACAATGGAATGCGAACAGCAACCTCCTTTTATTATATTCGCATATGCCAGACATTACATTATCAGATATGATGGTAGAAGATGATTTACAATGATCCTAGACAGGATATAAATTCTATCCGCCGAACCTTCCCGAAGGAGTCCGTCGGCCACAAACATTATGTCTGCTACAAACTATTTACCCGTCGGCTACAAAATACAAAACACCGACGACAGTCATTCCGTCGGCTACAGAAACACCACCGGGATCATCCAGTCGGCTGACAAAGAAGCCACGTTGATCTTACATAAATCAATCATGTTGATTGCATCTAGTTTAACAAAGGTAGATACATAAACTTTGGCAAAGAAGAACCTAGTATGCAGTTCCATCACTGATATGCACATTGGCCATTCAGCTCTTATCATAGGGTCTATGTTCTTTTGTTCCCAAGAGGAACTAATCTACATACAATTTTATCTACTTTATCGAGAGGAGCATGCTTTGCCGAGTGAAGAAGCTTGTGGTCGTAACTGGTATGTTGCCTTTCATGGATTGCAACCAAACTGGCTGGAAACTCCTTTGTCCCTTCTTGGGCATGCATATCTTTGTATCCAATTTGAATACCATGATATGGTCCAAATACATGTCAAATATTGTACCTATGTGTGCTGAAAAAACCTTGATTTTCCAACCATGTCAAATACTATGTGATTTAATCTAAGTTACCAGTTTGGGTTCAATGTAGGTTTGTGATTTTTTTCATTATGGCTTGTATGGTTTCACGCATGGGTATATATATATAAGCATTATATATACAAAAAAGAGAGAAATATACATAATTGTAAAACTAAATCATTTCATAGTATGAATCTATGATGCATGATAGTTGATCATAGCCTGAATCATTTCATAGTTTGTGGTTTTTCTACTTCATTGTCCCTAGAAGGCATAGGCAACAAGGGATGTCTAGAACTTGGTTGAGTGGGTGGTGTTATTGTTTTTTTGTTAACAGTATAACCACCTTGTTTCCTTTCTGCAATTAATTTGTCTACATCTTTTTGTTCTTTTATAAATGTTGCTATATGCACAGCTGTCAACCCTGTCTTATCTACACTTGGGCCCTCACACCTATTAATCCCTTTACCCCCAGGGCACAAAAAATGAAATTTGACTTGAGATAGGAGCTTCTATATTGCAAAAATTGCATTTCCAATGAACCCCCCACCTATAGGATATTTAGAAATTCTTGTAGTGTGTATCCATAAAGGAGACCCTTTATCAATTTTAAATTATTGAGACCCCTCCCCACCCCTTGAGTTTTGACTACTCATTGTTGAAATCTATAACAAAAATGAAATAAAAAAACATACGAGACTTCTACAAAAAATTGAAACAAGTTTATAGCTTTTCAAAAACTTGAAACAATCTATCAAAAAACTAAAGAATATAGTTGAAATGCATAACTTAAACACTCAAATCTGCATTTTGGAAGGTTTTTGCTATTCCACAATCGACCTCCTTTGAATACAATCACCTCACTTCAAACTTGCAAAATGGAGAGAGCAAATGTGAAATGAACTGTGTTTGGAGGCTCCATATTAGGGTCATTTTAGGGGTTGGACAAAAAAAAAGATTTTAAAGTGAGTGTGGGCCCACTTTTCCCTTTTGGATGTCATGGGTTCCCGGTAGTCTGTACAGTTCCTTGCTGGATTTCTACGGGTCTGCACAGGATCCCTATTCGGACCTATGGGTCTGTCTGGGTCTGTAGACCAAGAGGTCCGAACACTTGTGCAGACCGAGTGCGCACCAATTTCTGGATCCGGACTCAGTTGGAGGGTCCAGGGTGTGAAGCCGGTAACTTAGTAAAAAGTAGACATAGATCTTCACAAATTTAAAAAATAGCTCCATTCATGCAATTTTTTAATTTTTTTTGGTATAAAAAAAACCTACACCAAATGAGAAAGACAAATGAAATGTTTTTCTGTTTCCAGTGATCAGTATTTTTAGGTTATCTTCCAATGCAACTCAACTATTTTTTCATATTGTAAAATGTTAAATTATCATATAATTATTTATGTAGCATTTATGCATCTATATTGCTTTTAAATTAGAAAATCTCCTCTATTAACTTAGAAAATGGTGTTGAATGTATATGTATCTGTTTTTTATTAATGTCATTTTTTTATTAATCCATATCCATATTGGGGGTCTTAAAAAATAACCATATCTGTATTTGATACCGTATCTTTATTTCTATCCATGTCCGTGCAACTTTGATTGCAGCACAACTAGGTAGTTGGAGAGTCCAAAAACATAGTGAATTGAAACACCTGAGGATCTGATACAGATTAATGAGGATCAAGCTGTGCATACATGGTTGAACACAGTCTAATTGTTGAAGTTGGAAGAGTAACAAATCCCCCAATGTGTATGCCACATAATGGACAATAAGATTAGCCATTTTTTAATTTTACTATTATACTTTCCACTTCGTATCGTGAGATTGATGAACACTATAAATACTATAGAATAGATATTTCTCATTGATCATTGGATCAACTGATTATCAAATTGTTAAACATGATGTCAATTTTATCTTTTTCAATTATTTGTTTACATAAATGGTAAATTGCACCATCTTTTAATTTTCTTTTGTAAATTGTCTTCAGATATTAATATTCACATCTCATCATCTCCGAAATCTAAATAAATAAAATTCTGCCTTTAAAAATGTATCCTTGTGTCCCCTATGCACCAGTCTCTAAGGAACATTTATTTTAAAAGCTCACAAGTTATTGATCTTCACCCTATTACTTCATAAACAAACATGACTTAACCTGCAAAAAAAAATTGTTTTCTACCAATATCAAATTCTAGTTTATTATTAAACATGTTAAGGAGTCAAGTTTATTGTTTTGTTTATGTCATTTTGCATCTAGGGATTGTTTTCAATCATTTTTAACAATCAAAATCCATTTATCATTTTATAAATATAATAAGAAGTGTAGATTATGTAGGATAATATTTTATTTTCCCATCTTCACTTACTCTCCTATTTAGAGAGCAAAGTCTAATTTAATTTTTTAACTTTTCCTCATCTTGTTGACGGATCATGGTTTGTGACCCTAAACATTGATGTAAAAATCTTCTACACAGTCATCATTTGAAGCATTTTAACCAATATCAAGCTCATTTAATTGGAAGATCAAGACATTCTAGCAAGAAGTTTACAACTTACTGACCATATGAGAGCGTTTTCTTCATGATTTATATCTAAAAATACAAGGTCTTCTATTTACCCAGGAATTATCGCAAGTCCTGTCTCTGGCAATCCAAGTGAGGCTGCATCTCCTGTACATAAGGAACCAATTTACATTATCATAAGCAATGTGTTCACCCCAGTCACAAAAATAAGATTATAACATAAATTAAAAACCAAAATGTTTGCTGAAACGTTGGGCATTTTTAACTTGTAACATTGAATATGATGGGAGAATACCACAGACTCGCAGATCACAAGAAAGAGCTAGCTCCAATCCACCACCTAGTGCTGCTCCCTCAATTACCGCAATTGTAGGTACAGATAGTGCCTTTAGTAATAGAAACAAAAAATGGTCAACATTTAATTCTGTATTTTATTGCAGAATGATCACATATAAGGGAAGTAAAACCATCCAAGGTAAACTTGATTGTTATAAAAAGATGCTCAATTGCATTTGGCTGACAAGTCCAATTCTTGCTACAAAGGGTACATAGCTGACTAAAGGAACTGTATAATCCAATCATGGCAACAGCTAATTAAATTGGCATGAAATTTCTATTAGTCTGGCTGACCAAGGGAGCCACATAGGCCCAATCTTGGAAACAACTAATTAGTTAATGTGAAATTTGTATCTAGCCAAGCAATTAAGACAGCAGATATTTCTAGCATTTATTGGCTGTGGCTAGCATGTTTACTTGGCATTGTTTCTTTATTTAGATCTTGCTAAAAGACTTCCAATAAATCAGCAAGCGCAATTTATCTAAATCCCTCCAGTTATTATATTCTTACAACCTGGTTTTCAAAGACAGTGAAAAGAAATAAAAAAAAGCATGAAGATAACTATTTATAAGTTTAGAAAAGATCTAATTTGCTGGTCCTAGTATGGGTACAATTACCAGGTATGACAACACAACAAAAAGAAAATGTCAATACACAATGAAAATGATAAATATTTATTATTTAATAATCTTCACATTTCTCTTCATCAAAAGCATCAAAGTCAACAGATGGTTCAGTTTTGTTTGCACCACATTAAGTAACAATCAAACTTCCACTAGCCAGGTCATATGTAGAAGCCAATGAAACCTTGGGATATGCACCTGACCGAAAATGTAGGAGTACCCAATGTGGAAGCATCCCGGGGATGGGTGCTTGGAGTACTCAAGTACCTCCACCACCACCCAAGCATCGCCGCACCGCTTGGGTGATTGGGGACATCAGAGGTGCTTGGGTACTTGGGTGCTTGTGTGCTTCATCCACTTTGAGAAAGGTCCAATCTGCATATCTTACTATCCTGCACTTTCTCATCCTAATGATGGATCATGTAGTGTGATCTGAAACGTTGATGATAAATAAACACACACAATCGAATCCAGAAAACTTAGTACTTTTCATCCACTCTATTAAGAGGAACAGACTTACCTTTAAGAAAGCGAAGAAGTTAGTTGTTGTACACAATGTCTTGCATATCACAGATTGCAAGACACACATGTACAAAGAGAACCCAATGACACGATGGGATGTAGAGCCAATGGGTCCATCTCAGGTTGACGAGGATGAGATTGCAGAAAAAAACAGATGTAGGGTTGGTTGGTGTTCCTTTGGCAGAACTTGAGCGTGAGCAGTCCAGTAGTTCGAGTGACCAGGAATTCAGCTTGGGGGATGATTAGAGGCTTCCCATCACTACATTTTGTCATTTTGACATGATTTTGTACTCATTTTCATATTGATAATGATTCATACCATGCATGATGCTACTCATTGTGATAATCTTTATGATACAATTGATATTTGATATAACTAATATAAATCCTATTTGCTGATAATTTGGATTTCTATTTGAATTTTGATTTTTGAATGTTACTATTTAGTATTAGGTATGTACTATACTACTATGTTACTATGTTGAATGTTCAATAGTTCTAGTTCGTGTTGCAATTTTTCTATGTGCAAGTATTCAATTTGGTATGTTATACCGAAGCATCATTTCGTAACTACCATTTCATGTTCTGTATGTATCGTATGCAGCACCCCTGCCCTCTCCTCCCCCCCACCCCTGCCACTCCCCTGCCATCCGCAAATTGAGACCGTTTTTTTCCTGTCCCGGAAACTTCTCCCAGCACTCCCCCATGCTGGTGTTACACTGGTAGAAGCTGCCTCATCTACCCAGATTTTGGGCAAGATGTGTAACAATAATGACTAAATCAAACCCCATCATTGCAATCATGTTTCTTATGTGAGAAGAGACCACGATAACTACTGGGAATTTGGGACTGGAGACACCAATGAGGTTGATGGGCAGTGCCCCTTCATAAGATCCAAGGGTCGAGGCCTCACTGCCAACCCAAAATTAAGGTCTTCTAAAAGAACATAAACCTTCATGGCATACACCATTTTCACAATTATGGCATACACCATGTTCAACACTTGTTTACTTATAAAAATGTTTTAAAATATGAATTTCTGTTTAAAGTATTTGGGCAGTCTTTGGGTCCCCTCAAACAAACCCAATGGAGAACTGACCCAACACCTAGTATAGGACCTAGCTCTAGACCAATATTCAAAATATCAATTAGGTAGAATCACATAAAAAATATTAATATTAGGACTAAAGTTAAAAATATTAAAACTTTGGTTGTTGTGGGCTAGTGATCAGCACTTAATGAAATGAGTTTTTTAGATTGAATGTTTCTTGTAGCTTCTACTCACTTGTCTTTCAAGAAACTAAAGCTATTAATTTCACTGCGTTTCGTATAGATGGGGGAAAGAGTTGCATGTAATGTCCCTTTTGGGGATATTCATATTCTTTGCCCTAAAACCACAATTCCAATTAGGATCAGATATATAGAACATTTATGAATACAAATTTACCATTAGAAATGCCTTCTTTAAGAAAAAAACCTGGTCTAGGTCTTGCATACAATACTAGTTACTGGAAATTGACATTAACTCATAAGCCAAAATATGATATATCATACTAGTCATCAGTAAACAGTAAACACCATGGAATCCATAAACATCAATCATATTGAATTTGAAATAGGTCAATGCCTTCTTAAAGTAGGTTCCTATAATAGTCTCCTTAAGAGGTCACTGATATGTTTGCAAACCAGTCTTAAAATTGGTCCCCCTTGTACTACGAGAGCATAGAAGGGTGGGTTGCCTTTGCATCCCTCAGTTCGTCTTGGAGGCTGGCCGTTCTCGTTGTTCAAGCCCAAGAGCAAAGCAAGTCCATTCCACCTCTTGGCCCATGGGCATGGAAGGTTAGCCATCCAAAACTAAGGTGGCATACTTGATGGACCTCAAGCTCAAGGGCGCACTAAGCCTCTTGGCTTGCAAGCATAATATTTATCTCAGGATCACGTATTTGATGGGATCTCAAGCCCATGGGGACACTAAAACTAAGCCCCTTGACACATGAGCATCGAACATTGAACAACGATTAACATATATTGTTTTCATTAATATCTAGAACTCATATAAGATACTTTAGGAGACACAGAACTCAAACATCTTCTTTACAGTCAAGCTCAGCTAACAAAACAAAAACTAAACCTAGCTAGTCTTCTCGACAATCAGAAGACATTTGATACAAGGTTCACAGCATTTTTTCATTGCAAGTTGCAACAAAGGTTTTTCATCCGTCTCTATTCATAAACATTTCATTTTATTTTCTCCTAAGTTTCCAGGAGCTATTATCAGCCATATCGTTTATCATTCAGGTTAATAGTCTCTTTTCATTATCAGTTGTAACCATTTCCTGCCTGACAGTTGACGAAAATCCAAAAGATCATATATTAAGAGAATGCCACACCTCCCAAATGTGGAGAAAGGTCATGAATCATTTTCTGATATAGTCACCCCAAGTTTTTGTCACTTTCCTCAGGCAATAGTCACATTTCGTTAAGGATTAGAAATGAATAATAATTGGGAGATCAATGCTAACATTTTGATAATGACAATAAAAACTAAACAAACCTAACCCTTTGAAGTACAAAAGCAGAACCCATAAATTTGTGTAGAAGACTTGACATTTCTTATGTGAAAGCAGAAAAGTATAGAAAACAAGATTTCCTCTCAAAAATAGCAAAATGTATTGGATTGCCATAGGTGGACAATTCATTCCTTTCATAATTTGCAGCTAAATTTCAATAATTTGGTTAACTGCATAATATCCACAACAATGACTTAACATTAAGGTGGAAGAAGCAGTTGTATGATTATTGAAACTGCAAATCATTTTGAATGCGAGAAATTTCACAAATTAATCAATGAGAGATGTGCTCTGAATCACACAAACAGATTCAAATTTCATGTAGCTGCAAACCTTCAAAAGGAAAAATCAAGACAATTGGATAAAAAAAAGCATCAAAATAAGAATTAAAAACCTCTAAAAGTGAAAAGGTCACTCGCAAAGTGTTGACAAATATTTTGACTTCTTGAGCAGTCATCTTTCGTCGCTCCTGTGAAAAACAGTCCAATGGAAGGGAATAGATAAGGGTTAACTATTGGACTTTAAAAACCTGAATAATGATAGATACAAATAAATTAAAGAACATGTTTAGTTTCTAATTTTCCATAATTGACAAAAGAATTCTAATCATTGTTAGAACTTAGACTTGCCTTTTCTGTGTCTTACTCTTAACATATTAACAAACGCATAAGCAATAAACAAACATAAATTTGCGGTCAATACCAAACGGAGGAAAGAACAAGGAAATAGGATAGAAAGTTAGAAACCTATTTTAACACAATTTCCATTTTTGGAGACATCCTATTGAAAATAGAATATTTGCAAATGAAACAATATCTTGGCACTCTTTTGAGACCTGGAAAAGCCTAGAAACTAAACATAAGGATTGGATATACATTATTTATAGGACGGGATCATTACGTAACTGAAGCCATAGATACAAAATGTAAATTGATTAGAAATGCAAACACCACGAACATCTACAAATTGTCTAATACTCATCCATTTGTTTATAGATGCATTGCATCTCAATATCTGAAAATACTCAGATTGGTATGCTTACATAAGTAAAATAAATCATCCCAAACATAGTTTTGGGTTATGTGAAAACTGAAAAGCCATTCCCATGATCATCTTACTTCGAGAATTTCTTTCGTGTTATCAACCTCAACCTACCATATTGCTTGAAATCTTGAAATTAAGATTATCAACTTTGAAAAAAAATTGAACTTTTGATCTAGAAGACCATATACATGGACCAAGATAATGTTACGAATTATCATGCCTAATCTATTAAGAGATTACAAATATAAGACACAGCATATTTAATTAATCGAGAGGCTTTGTACCCAACTTTATGCCCTATGGAGATTTTTCAAGGATGCACCAGCGTATCATTAGGAGTCAATATAAGGATTAAAAGATCCCTAAATTTATCATCTAACCTTGTATAAAGAGGCAAAGGCAAATAAGAGAAAATTATCAAGGGAAAGCATTAACTAGAAGAGGAACGTAATCCACACTGCAAAAATGCTATAATTATTGGTTAGTTTTCCCAGTCATTGTTTTGCAAGCTACTTATGAGACATTTTTTCACATTATTGACATTCTCTCACATATTAACTTCAAAAATGATGATCTATTGCATCCCTAGAAAAATCCCCAAGGACTCAAACAATAGATCCTTCTCCTGACCATTACTACTGATGTCATTGGATTCGGTTGAACTCCCTTCAAACTCTTATGTTTAAATCCCACATTTTGACTGTGCAAATTCATCATGGTGTTTGAAGCTTTCTAAGTTTCTTCTATATTCTCCCATGTTATTTCTCATTTGACCAATTTTATGAGGTTCAAGTAGAAAAGGGAAGAGGGTAAAATATGGGATTTTTGAAGGTCAAACCTGTCTATGAACGTGTTATGAAATTACAAAGGATTTTATAGGTAGAAAATGATGAACAGAACTTCTTTCATAAAAAATCTTAGATTTCACTGTCATATCATTCTTCTTCTCTTGCCTTACATTTTTCTGTCTAAATCTTTGTTGTAATCTGATTCATCCAATTCTGTGATATAAAATATCAACTTGAGAATCTGAAAAGATGGATTTTCCTTTCTTATTAACTGGTATCACATTTGAAGAATCTTGATTGGACCCCACAAAAATTCCTTTCCATCACCATTACAAACCCCCAAAACCTGATTGTACTTTTTACACATTCGATTTCTTACATATCATTGACGCAGAGATCTCCATTGTAGTTTTTGAGGATTGTTTTCAGGGATAAGATCATTATTTTAAAGTGTATGAAATAAGGCCAAGAATAAATGACCTCCAAGGAAGAGCCTGTGCTCTTAGTTACAACATACTATATTTATAAGACTATCTAAGTCATCAGTGTGTTCTTTGCATCCAAGTCCAAAGAGGCTTGCTGAATCCAAGTCAGGTATTTTTGTCCATATAGAAACTACTTAGGTATCATCATTGAAGACTGCTTTTGAGAATCAATGATCTATAAGCTAGGATGGCTATGCCACACAAACAGTCACTGATAAACATAACTAGGTTTACAAAGTGGAAGGAGAATCACTGCAATATTTAAGCAAACAGAACATAAAACAAGACATTATGAGAGATTTGGACAACATAACCATGAGACCAAGATACCTTGGAAAAAAACCCATTGTGAGTCAAAACTACAGCTAAAATGTGAGTATACTTGTTGGAATTATAGATGAAGTAACTGAGAGGAGGGGGGGGGGTGGTGAATCAGTTACCACAAAAACAAATCTTGATCCCTTAGATGTCTTAAATAACTAGTTACTGCTGTCACTCGGTAAACACTTTACAAAAATGCTGTAACTCGGTAGATTAACTGGTTAATGATTTTTAAGCATTCATAATTGTTAGCATGCATGCAACAGTAAATAACATGAACACAAGAGACACCATATTTAATGTGGAAACCCAATATGAGAAAAACCACCAAGTAACTAGCTACCAATTTTCACTCTTCTGAAGTGAGCCCTGTTAGGAGCCAACCCTGTTAAAGGTTACAATACACACTGTTAGGCGTGACCCTGTTAGAGGATTTAATCACCTTGTTAGGAGTGGCCTTGCTAGAGGTCTTTAGAACAATTCAACTGAACTGTCACCTTGTTAGAGGATTTAAAAAATGACTGTTAAACCAACTCTGTTAAGAGATTTTGAAATCATTGCTACAATGGTTAGAAAGTAACAATGAATTGACCTGAATATGATGCAAGTGAATTTGCTAATTACAGATCTCTATTCTGCACCATTAGATCCTCTTCGATCAAATATAGCTTTGCTGCTCCTCAATGATTTCTGATCATCCTTCAAAATTCGCTCTCACAATAATCAGTCCTCCTTCACATTTTCATCACATCAAATCCACCACTCACTAAGAATTGGCAACTTGACCTCTTATATATATACCATTTAGATTATCAAGTCGACTCATTCACGCGTTACATTTACCAATAAACCATACATCAATCGGCTACAAATATTACATTAAACAAATAAACTTTATTCCACAAAACAATGAAATCCTTCATTGGCCGACCCTGCTCAGTAAGCACTACTTCCAGAAACAATTTCTTGAGTTAACCATCTCAACTCGGTTAATACTGCAAAATCTGCAAAATCCTTTGGCTACTAAGTGAACTCGGTACGAATTGAATTTCCTTCGCTGACCATGAGAGCTTGGTAAGAACTATTTTCTGCACTATTTTCCTTTGATGACCGAGTGAGCTCAGTAACAATTGAATTTTCTTTGCTAACCTTGAAAGCTCAGTAACAACTGTCTGCACAAGGTAAAGTCTGAGAATGCTTGGTAGACACTGTAAACCTTCTTTGCTACCCTTCTGAGCTCGGTGGACTCTGTCTTTTTCCTTGTTGACCGAGCTCGGTAGACTCTATTTGATGACTGATATGACATTTGTGTAACATAAAAGACAACACACAATTGAACAATTGTATTCAACAATACTCACTCGGTGCTCACAATGGCTCACAAGATGGATTCCACAGCCCATTGCCCATTAGCTCCAACCATTTGTCTAACTCTCTAAGAACCAAGCAAAAACTCCACAAGAACTCCACTCTCACAACTTCTACAATAGTCGTGAACACGAGACAATACAAGAGAGAATCTCAACCAAAAGAATTAAGACTCAAACATACCAAATTTGACAATTAAAATGTTAAAATCAAATAGACTCCCTTGCCTTCTGGAAGCTGAAGTGACCATTAAGGAAAAGTAGAAAATCTTGAGATCCGGAACATCATTAGACTCAAAAGACTAAGTGTGTTGAATTTTTTGTTTTCAGTCGAGAGGCATTTTCAAGTTCACTACTGCCACTAGGGGGGAAATCATTCATTTACCACAATAATGTGAATTTGTCTCAGTAGCTGAGGAATTCACCATGGTAATTATACAGTTTCTTGTACAAATCAGCAATTCACAAAAGTTGGAAAAGCTTTTTGGCCCCAAAAGCTCAAAGACTACAAAGATGAGTGTAGAAGAACCCTCAACTGAAACCACATGTACCATGTCAACTTGCACCACAATACAAATGCAATCCTTAGTGCAGATTTTCCTCCCAAGTCTCTAAAAGATACCACGAAAGTTTGCTTGAACATGGAGTAAAATTTTCAACCTAAACTTCCATGTTGCCACTCATCTTCACATGGAGATTCCAAATCTTGGAAAATTGTTTCCTGCCATGAAAATCATACAAAATAAAAGATTTTCCATTCTTGGTAACCCAGAATTTATTCCCTACTACACAAGACCATCTTATTACGAGGTATTTGGTAAATACTTGCTTGTTAATAACAGAGACCGAAAGGTCAATTTATACAAAAGAATGAGACGATGTTTCCTTAGGAAACGATCATAAAGAATAGAAAATTCTATTCCAGAGAAAGCAAAAAACGAAAGCAAACTAAAGCTAAAGATATTTACAAGATAACCATTAACTACTAATAGATGTCTTATCTATTATTTTAATACCCTCCCTTAATGGTTAATCTATCTAACACACCAAGCTGTCCTCGGAATTTGACAAACTTATCAGGACCAAGAGGCTTGGTGAGAATGTCTGCAGTCTGATCTGTGGTAGGAACATACTGCAGATCTATAGTCCCGTCTTCAACCAACTGTCGTATGTAATGACAATGAACATCCACATGCTTGGTTCGTTCATGGAAGACTGGATTCCATGCTAACTTGATAACGCCTTCGTTATCAACAAACAGAGTGGTCGGTCCTGCTGGTGACATCTGCATATCCCCAAGCATCCGACGAAGCCAGACAGCTTCACATCCTGCCTTAACAGTCCCTCTGTATTCAGCCTCTGTAAAAGAGAGAGAAACTGCCTACTACTTCTTGCTGGTCCATGTGACTACACCGGATCCCAAACTGAACACATATCCAGATGTTGACTTTTTATCATCAACAGAGCCTGCCCAATCTGAATCTATGAACCCACTGAGTTTAGGATTAGAACTCTGAGAACAGAAGTCCATAATCAGAAGTGCCCTTCACATAACGAAGCACACGCTTTGTTGCCATCCAATGATCAGCCTTAGGAGTTGTCATAAAGCGTGAAATATAGCTGACTGCGAAGTTGATATCAGGCCTAGTAGCAGATAGGTAGATGAGGCTGCCTACTAGTTGCCTATACGTAGTATCATCAATGGAAGGAGAATCAAACTTGGCTGATAACTTGAGACCTTTCTCCATAGGTGTAGATGCAGGTTTGCAATCCTGCATTCGGAATTTGTCTAACAAGGCCCTGGCATATTTGGACTGAGAGATGAATATACCAGAAGACTGTTGCCAAACTTCAACACCTAAGCAATAATGCATGAGCCCAAGGTCAGTCATATCAAAAGACTGGCATAAGTGTTGTTTGATTCCCTGAATCAAAGATGTCGAACTGCCAGTGATGATTAGATCATCCACATAGATAACCAGAAGGATGATGTCACTATCAGTAGTCTTGATGTACAGATTTGAGTCTGAAGAACTCCTCTTGAAGCCTTGATCACTGAGGTACGTATCAATCTTGATGTACCATGCCCGAGGGGCCTGCTTCAAACCATAGAGAGCTTTTACCAATCTGAGAACATGATGATCTTTACCAGCAACCTTGAAACCAGGAGGCTGCGTCATGTAGACCTCTTCATGGAGATCACCATTCAGGAAAGCACTCTTTACGTCCATCTGATGGACCTTCCAGCCAAACTGTGCTGCCATGGCTAGGACTAATCTGATGGTGCTCATCTTTGCAGTAGGAGCAAAGGTCTCCTCATAATCAATGCCCTGACACTGAGAAAAGCCCTTTGCCACTAAACGAGCTTTGTACTTATCCAAAGTACCATCTGATTTGTATTTGATTTTGTAGACCCATTTGCAGCTAATGGGTTTCTTCCCTGGGGGAAGACCAGAAAGGACCCAAGTGTTGTTCTTCAACAGGCTCTGGTGTTCAGATTGCATGGCTTGTTCCCACTCTGGAATTCCTTTAGCCTTGGAATATGTTTGAGGTTCAAACACACTGTGAATGTTGGCCATAAGAGCAAAGTTAACAGAATCTGTAGTTTTGCTCTTTTTTCGAGTAGTTCTCCCATCAATGAGCTCATCATCATGAAGATCAGCAAGTGTCTTAGCCCACCACTTAGGCCGGAGAGGAGAATGACCAACAGTAGTACTAGGAGATGCTTGATCAGCAGGATCCTCATCAGAAGAATCTGGATCAAACTCAGCTGAAGCATCTTCAAAACGAGGTGATCCTGCAGGAGAAGCCGGAGGTGTCTGTACAAGTATCACTGGCAGGACTGGAGCTGTAGGAGCTACTAGAGCCCTCCCATCAGGTGGACCTAATGGAAGCCGAACTCCCAAATCATGAACCTGCATAGGCTGGTCTGCTGGATCAGGAACAGCAGAAACAGGCATGAATGGTCCTCGCTGCTCATCAAAGACTACATCGCGGTTGTATATGAGACGAGATGTCTCAACATCAATAAGGCGGTAGGCTTTGTGAAGACTGCTATATCCAGCAAGCATCAGTTTTTGACTCTTGGCATCCAACTTGGTGCGTGAAGCATTAGGGATCCAAACAAAAGCAAGAGAGCCAAAAACCTTCAGGTGACTGATTTTGGGCTTGCGACCTGACCAGGCCTCTTCCGGAGTTTTACCTTTGACCGCCACTGTGGGTGACCGGTTCAACAGATAAACTGCAGTATTAACTGCTTCTGCCCAAAAACGCTTCGGAACATGTCTGTGTTCGAGCATGGAACGAGCCATCTCGGTGATTGTCCTGTTCCGACGTTCAACTACACTGTTTTGTTGTGGCGTGTAGGGTGTGGTGAACTGGCGTTGGATACCATGTGTATCCAAGAAGCTGGAGAAAACATTAGAACAAAATTCCCCCCCATTGTCTGATCTAAGAGTAATAACAGATTTCCCAGACTCTTTTTCAACTAAGGGTTTAAACTTCTGAAATACAGTAAATGCATCGGATTTCTTTTTAAGGAAATACACCCACATTTTTCTACTGAAATCATCTACAAACAACAGAAAATACCTGTACCCAAGAATAGGAGTGGCCATAGGGCCGCAGATATCAGCATGAACAAGCTGAAGTACTTGAGAAGCTCGCCAAGAATCGCCACTGGGGAAAGGTGTGCGATGTTGCTTCCCAGCCTGACATGCGTCACAAACTCCAAGGTGTTGGGTTTGAATCTCTGGCAAACCAAGAACAAGCTCATCCCGAGCAAGTTGTGAGAGATAATGCACATTTAAGTGCCCATATCGCTGATGCCAAAGTGTGCTGATGGAAGATCGCCGAGCAGCCATAGCTAAGTCCTGAGAATTACCAGAATCAGTACGTCTGAAAAGACCATGATCCTCAAGACCAACTGCAATAGTAGACTTAGTCGCCCGATCAGTGATGGTGCACTGATGTGAACTGAAGGTGACTGCCAAGTGTGGAGAATGTCGCAGCAACTGACTGATCGAGAGTAGATTTAGTTCCATCCCTGGAACGTAGTACACATCAAGGAATATGAGCTTCCTCCCAACAGACTGAATTTGAATGTTTCCTTTACCAACAACCGTGTACTCTTCTCCACCACCAAAGATAACAGAATCTGAATAAGGTTGGTAGTCAGTAAACCAGTCTCTGCGGTGAGTGAAATGTCGAGAGGCACTTGAATCAATGTACCAGGTAGATGACTGCACATGATCTGCGGGTCTTTTAGCCATGAAGGCGTAAAAGGCAGATTCCGCCTGCTCAGTGTGCTCTGCACTATTCGCTTTGGGTTGCGAACCTGATTGCTTAGACTGGGCAGCTAAGCGTTTCCGACATGCAACCTTCATGTGACCATACTTGTGGCAGTAGTTGCATTGAATGTTCTTCTTTTTGGTACCATCGGATGCTGGAGCAGAAGACTTCTGCTGAGATGGTTGTTGAAACTTGCCCTTATCCTTCTGAAAGGATTTCGCAGCAAAGGCTTGCTCAGTGGAGGTGGAATTGGAGCTGCTACCGAACTGTTGTTTCCATTGATCTTGCTAAAGCAGCAGGGTGCAGAGATCAGTGAACTTTAGATCAACACCAGTAGATGTGATGTTGAGAGTCTCGATAAAATGCTCATAGAAATTTGGTAAACTCCGAAGAGTGATTACCACAATATCCTCTTCCTCCATCTTGCGACCGATGGCAAGTAACTGATCACGGATTTCCTGAATCCGATTCAGGTGTGCCTGGAGCGAGGTGCGCTCATCCATGACAATAGAAAACAGGGTGTTTTTCAAAAAGAAGGCTCTGCTCTTGTCGGAAGTCTCATGAAGACCTTTGAGATGTGTCCAGATTTCGGCAGCTGTTTTGCCGGATGGAATCTGAGAAAGCTGGTCATCAGCTACGGATAGTTTGAGAAGCAGAGGTTTTTTTTTTTAGAAAGCAAGAATCACAAAATAATTTCGAAAATTAGCGTTGATAATTTCGGAAAAGAAATTATAATTTTCGAAAAAATTAAGAAACAGGGTCTGATACCATATTACGAGGTAATTGGTAAATACTTGCTTGTCAATAACAGAGACCGAAAGGTCAATTTATACAAAAGAATGAGATGATGTTTCCTTAGGAAACGATCGTAAAGAATAGAAACATTCTATTCCAGAGAAAGCAAAAAACGAAAGCAAACTAAAGCTAAAGATACTTACAAGATAACCATTAACTAATAATAGACGTCTTATCTATTATTGTAATACATCTTTTGGTTGTACTAGGGGCTGTAAAAGACAACAAATATCTGTAAGACCAGCATCTAGCACAATCTCATCATATATAGAACCAATAGTAAACTCAATCTACATTGCTTATCAAGTAACATTTGTGTGCTTCCTTTCATCCAATGCAAACCATAGAGCTCAAGGTGTTGGAAAGTTTGCAAACCAAGTCTATCCACTAAACTTTGTATTTGTTTCAATTATGCTACCCAAAATTGATATCTTGATAGTGTTTTCAGTTATTTCTAGGGAATTGAGTAGAATATAAAATAAGGGGCAATGGTCAACTAAAACCTTGAGTACCTTTAGATCAGCACCTGCACAAAATACTTTAGGAAGAGCACTGCACACGATTACTGCACGCGCAGAAATATCCTCATTCAGGGTCTCAAGGATGCATTGCAAACATTTGACTGAATCATTCCCTAGAGCATTCATGGCTGCAGGCCTATCCAAAGTCACCTCAATGATCCCTACCACATATCAATTAAGTTCAAAAGATCATTAATATAATAATCGGCAGCAACACAATTTAATTTGCATAAACAAAATAAAATACACTTTGGACAACACTGCTCCAAATTTTATTAATAAGCTTTCTTTTCGCAATGTTTTCCAAGTTTTATCAATTCAAGAGAACAAGTTGACCCCATGATTTGGCATGCAAGACAATTATGAGTCCAACCAAGGACTGTGAATGAACACATTATATATAGGAGACTCAATAAAATTTGATATATATGATATGATCTTCAGGATTCAATTATAAATGTTTGAGTAGTTTTTCACAAGAACACATCTCATAATCATTTCTAGTCTCCTTCGCACTCACTGTATGCAATTGATGGTCACAGGGGTGAAGCATTGAAAATTTCTGCGTGACAGCCATCTTGGTGGTACTCTAGCTCAACCATGCTTAACCATGAAATTTGCTTCACAATTAAATCCACACTCCATTATTATGGTGGGTTTCTTTGAGGGGACAACTCCATAGTTAGGTGTGCTAGTGCTAGTGCTTCACCCCTATCCTTTGGCTGATCATTAAAAGTATCCTTTGCACTGACTTCGTCCTGTTGATGGTCACAAGGCTCAAGCATTGGAGCTTTCTGAGTGATCCACCATCCTGGTAGTACTCCAGCACAACCATGGAGTGTAACTCACAATTTAACCCACACTTCATTATTACGGGTTTATTTGAGGGGAAAATTCCATAGTTAAGTGTGTTAGTGCTAGTGATTCACCAATCCTAGTGCTTTGTCCCTGTCAGCATTATCTGAATCCAAAAAAAGTAAAGTGGACCATTCATAATCATGAGATGTGTTCTTGTAAATAACTACTCATGAAATATAGGTTAACACAGATTGACTTAAAACCATGCAGCCAAAATGCAAAAATCATACTACAGAATTTGATTCACTGCAAAAACATCACTTGTATTGAAAACTGATGTGATAGCTCATAATCAGAAAGACAACTGTAAGTGTTGATTCTAAGTTTATAGTCTGTGATAAGATCTAAGTTGATATTTTTGCCATTAGATAAATTTCTAGAATATCCCATTACTGCTCAAATCATATGAATTGTCACATGTATAAAGAGAATAAGACAGATGATTATGTAACAATTACTAATCTATACATAGCAAATGGGAGCAAAATTAGAAGTAAGTTTAATTATAGCTCAAACAAAAATAATAATTAAATATGCAGTAAAGATTCTTGATGAACAACACAAACATATGCATTCGTATTTAATTATCAATAGAAGGAAAAGATGTTGGCTTCCCTTAAGAAAAAGAAAATATCAACAATGTAGAATCAAATTGATATCTCTATAAAATATTAGAAACTTCTAGAGTTAATCTTTAGAGCCCAGGTAAGTTTGCACATAATGAATTATAAAATATCAATTCAATGATATTACCAAAAAGGTTATCACAAGGGAGCTAATTGTCATAGGACAAATAAAAATTGTTATTTTTCCACGTGTGCTTTACAGTTGAACAAAGAATGATTTAAAATCACTCTTGGCAACATCCTTGAATGATAGTTTCTAATATAATTTCCCAAATATATGATTCAACTATCTCAGTCTTTTTGTTAGCATATGAGAATTGGGGCTTTCTTCATAATGGAAAATAGAAAAAATTGTGTTTTTAAATTTTTCATAATATGAAAATTATGTAAATCATCCTGAAGTTATAGCTTTTCTTTTCATTTGTTTATTTGTGGAATTGGAACACTATCTTGAAGATGACCTGAATAGTCACTTGATGTTGTTAAATATGTGACTGCATCTGATTTTAAAGTGATGAATACATTTTCAGGTTTATACTTCTGCTTTTTTAAATTTTTGTTTCCCATTCTATCCATTGATGGCCTGACACTCAAATCAAAGCACAGATTCTTCATTTATCCATACTCCATTTTTGCTACAAAATAGTCCTCCAGTTTCGTGTTTCATGTTTTTTTTTTTGTAATGTCCCTTTTATCTAAATTGAGACATTACTTGAATTTCCACAACTCTATAATTATAACTCAATTTGATGATGATAAACTGCTTTATTTTGATACTTAATTCCAAATGCATATACTAAATACAATGAGAATGAATATTAATTCCAGGTGCACATGCTAAATATAATGGAAATGGATATTAATTCCAAATGCATATGCTTCGAATCAATTATTATGATTACACAACAATAATCACAGATGAGCTTTACTGATATTGCAATGAAATATATGCTTGGTAATCTCAAATGCTGTCTCTGATATATGCAATTTATCCATGCTGATATACAGGTTGTCTGATATAATGGCAGCCGTCTCTAATGCAGAGATTATTTGCTACAATAATAAATGGATATTGCACAGGCAGTGTCTGATCAATCTTTATCTCTATGCACTGACAATTAAGACATCTGTGATATATCTGTAAATGATTGTGCTTCTGGAATGATGTCATCTCTGCTATATATATATATATATATATATATGCTTGCACCTTCAATTGCTTCTAGAAATCAGTTGCTCTAAACAGAGTGATCCACAAGGGACAATTACATTTTATACTCTCAAATCTACATTCAATCATCTTTGAGTGATCGATCCCAACCTCTTTATGTACCTTGAATTACAGAATGGTTGCATTTATTAGAAATCAAAAGTCATGTCGAAGTCATGTCGGTTCATTACTTTATATACATCTGCCAAAGATCGCATCTCTTCATAAGAGTAACCAATGTGCGTATGTTGTTAATTAATGATAGTCATTGGTCTTCTAATCATATCTATTTGTTAATCACATCCTTTCTATATCATATCAATGATAACTCTCCTTAATTATGGTGATGGTAATTACCGCTTTCACCATCCTTCATCGACACAGGTAATTATAATATTATTTAATATCCTGTACATTGGTTAGTGATATCTTCCCTTATAGACTCTTAGTCCATCATGAAATGCAGCGATACTCCATCCATAGTATTGTACCTCTTGGAGACGTAGATATTAGCCGCTTATTAAGAGTCTTTTATCGATGTACAAGAATATCGATGCCAATCTATGATTGTATCAATATTCTTATTCATCATTTGACTAGTCTCCTCCAAGTCTAGTCTTGGTCAGCGATGATATCCATGACTCGCCCGCTAATATCTGTTTCTAGACAAATGCTCTAGGCATGATACAATGTCAATAGTCTCAACATCAGTAGTCTTCATGACTCAATAGTTTCATTCATGCCTTAGTCGCTTAGACAAGAATTTTAGAAATAGTGTCTCTTTGTTAGCCGACATGATCCTTTAACTAAGATAGCTATATCATCTAGTCAATAATATCGTAGCCACCATTGATTGCGGTTTTGACATAATAATATAAAGAAACCATGTATAGATGTGATGAGTCAATGTCATCTTCCAACGTTGATATCATAATCATTATTAACATAATGGCAGCACATTATGGTCTTCAGAATAAACACATTAAGTCATTGATAACTCATTCAAAGAATGTAAGCTCTTCCTTTATGGTCAGATCATTCAATCAAACATATTAAATCTTATGTTGTTCTGAATGTCCTCGGGACATTACAGGCTGCCCATCTTGGAAAATGCTTGCCCAATAGCATTCTTATATTGATGTGACGATTCCTGAATCCCAAGGGAAAATGTGGAAGAATTCTGCAGATATCTGTAACTCCACCTGGATGTCATTGAACTCCTCATGCAATTTACTAGTCATGTAGACTTCTGGATCCCAATTTAAAAAATTGAATTCTAATTCATTCATATGAGTGTATCCTTATGCTGTTATTGTTTCATCCTGAATTTGAAAAGCTGAGTCTCACGCCATATCCCTATGTAGTCCTCTAGGGCTATATCATCTTGATGACTTCCTTTCAACCAATCTAATGACATTGATCTCATAGGCTGACTATAATGGGTTCTTTGCTTTCATGTTTTTCTTCTTTTGGAAGGAAGGTAGGGAGCATTGGTCTAAATTTAAGAGATGATGTTTTGAATATTCATCCTTTCTCTTTTTTCTCCTTGTTTTCTGTGATTGTTTTTGGATGGTATTCGCAGTACCAATAATTGATCTAATTTCTTCTGTGTTTCTTGACTATGCATTGAAGCACGTGCTTGCAGAATTCTCATATTTTCTCATATTTTGAAGTTTCTTATTAAACTAATTCCTCAAACACTTCCGCTTTCTACTAATCTAAATGTTCATCCTACAAGCTGGGAGGTTCTTATCTCTGATACCAATTTGTACTGTCCCTTTCAATCTAAATTGAGACACTACTTGAATTTCCACAATTGTATAACTCTAACTCAATTTGAAGATGATAAAATGCTTTATTTTGATATTTAATTCCAAATGCAAATGCTAAGTACAATGCGAATGAATATCAATTCCAAATGCATATGCTAAATACAATGGAAATAGTATTAATTCCACTGCATACACTTCCAATCAATTAGAATTATCACGTAACAATAGTCATAGACGAGTTGGATCTTGTATTGCAATGAAATATATCCTTGGTAACTATTGGCTATTTTTGCCCCCATTCAGCCCATCATTGATAACCAGTCTAAGAGATCTTCAATGGGCTGGATTCTTTGCAGTGGGTTAACACACTCAGTTGGCAGTTAACATTTTGTGTTGGCTTGGTTCCTTCTTTTGCCAAGTAACAGTTTTGTTTTGGTGACAAGTGCCCGTTTCCTTACTTTGCTGAATTGGCTCAATTTGTTCTTTGACCGAGTTGGCTCGGTCTCTTCTTTGACCAAGTAAACTCGGTTTCTTCTTTTGCCGAGTTGCATGTCATCCACGTTTCACATTTTCACATTACTACTTTTTGCCTTTTGCGAAGATGCGACAACCGTTAGATTTAATCTCATCTTGGGGATCTCTTTACTGCATCTCAGTCATCCATTTGAAATGAAAGGATCTACATCGATGGTTGTGTTTTAATCATTCGTTGGGGAGATTTTTGCAGCATCTCGGCCATCCATTTCAAATCATAGATCTTAATCGATGGTCCACCCTTCTTTTGGGCAAATTTGATCTTTTCCATGCAGATCAACTGTACAGGTGTATGCAAGTGGGTTAATGTGTGTATTATCCCATCCCGCACTTTTTGACAGCGGCACGAATTGACTTGTTGCGACCATGGCACATTACAAGGACTATCCATTTAATGCAGAATAGCTTCTTGAACCTTGTAATGCCAATGTTAATGCCTCTCCATGCTCATTTAATGTTTTATACGAAGGAATAATTGTCCTTTCAGCCGTTAGATGCATTCTTTGGCCTCTTTCTGTCACTTCCCCTTTCAGATTTCCATCCGATTCTTCATTTATTGTGTACTTTGTAACCTGAACTCCATTGTGGTTGGAGTTCGAACTCAAAGTTAGATCTGGTTTATGCCTGCACCCAATAAAGGCAAGTTTTGTAGTTATTCTCCGGATCTCTCTTTTCTGATTTTTTCTACAGAAATCTCTTTTGTAGATGTTATTGCCTTGTTTAATAGAAATCACTAAAAATGAATAGAAGAGGATCCAATCCTCTAAAAATGAGCTCGTTTCCTTCTTTTGTCGAGTTGGCTCGGTTTGTTCTTTGATCAAGTTAGCTTGGTCTCTTCTTTGACCGAGTAAACTCAATTTCTTCTTTTGCCGAGTTGCGTGTTATCCGCATTTCGCATTACTACTTTTTACTTTTTGCGAAGATGCAATAGCCGTTGGATTTAATCTCATCTTAGGGATCTCTTTGATGCATCTCGGTCGTCTGTTTGAAATGAAAGGATCTACATCGATGGTTGTGTTTTAATCATTCATTGGGGAGATTTTTGCAGCCTCTGGGCCGTCCATTTCAAATGAGAAATCTCAATCCATGGTCCACCTTTCTTCTGAGCAAATATGATCTTTTCCACGCGGGTCAACTGTATAGGTGTATGTGGGTGGGTTAATGTGCATGTTATCCCATCCTGTGTCTTTTGACAGCGGTGCGAATTGACTTGTTGCAGCCACAACACATTACAACGACTATCCATTTAATGCAGAATAGCTTCTTGAACCTTGTAACGCTAATGTCAATGCCTCTCCATGCTCATTTAATGTTTTATGCAAAGGAATGGTTGTCCTTTCAGCCATCAGATGCATTCTTTGGCCCCTTTCTGTCACTTCCAAGAATCAAATGGTAATGGAAATCAGATTTCCATCTAATTTTTCATTTATTGTGTACTCTGTAACCTCAACTCCATTGTGGATGAAGTTCGAACTCAAAGTTAGATCTGGGTTATGCCTGCACCCAATAAAGGCAAGTTTTGTAGTTATTCTCGGGATGTCTCTTTTCTGATTTTTTTTGCCTTGTTTAAAGTAAATTTGTGCAATCTGTTTTGCCTTGTTTGTTTGGATGTATCTTAATCATTTGTATCACTATGATTATGTTAATCTCATTCAGTAAATTTGTTAAGTGAACATCTGTGTTCCTTACCTGATTGTATTGTCTTCTAACTTTCATCTTGTGTTAAAGCCAAAGTAACAAGAATCGGAATCGGATAAAGCTGATAAGCTACAAGCGGTAGTATAGTTTGCGGTTTTCTTTTGAATTTAAGTGCAAATGATTGGAAGGAGTAGATCAAAAAGCTACTTTGGTGCATCACCATATTTCCCTTTCAGCATTTTAATTTCTGTTCTCCTTCTCCGTTTTCCTTCCAAGTCTTAGTTTAGGTGCATCCTAATTGTAAGGAAGCCGGCCTTCTCCGGAGATTCAAGCTCAGAGCGCAAGTCCCAAACTTGGAAGTTGTTTCCATGTTACACAAGGTCGCTTGAGGGCCGTACCTCAAGCAAGGGTGCAGACTTTTGTGTCAACAGTAACCTCAAATGCTGTCTCTGATATATGCAATTTATCCAAGCTGATTTACAGGTTGTCTGATATAATGGCAGTGTTATCTCTAATGCAGAAATTATATGGTACAATAATAAATGGATATTACACAGGCTGTTTCTGATCAATCTTTATCTCTATGAACTGACAATGAAGCCATCTCTCGTATATATATGTATATATATATAGATAGAGAGAGAGAGAGAGAGAGAGAGAGAGAGAGAGAGATATGCACCTTCAACTGCTTCAAGCAACCCGTTGCTCTAAATAGAGTGATCCACAAGGGACAATGATATTTTAAATTCTCATATCTATAATCAATCATCTTTGAGTGATTGATCCCAACCTCTTTATATACCTTGAATTACAGAATGGTTGCATTTATTAGAAATCAAAAGTAATGTCTGTTCATTGCTTTGTATACATCTGCCAAAGATTGCATTTCTTCAGAAGAGTAACCAATGCGCATATGTTGTAAATTGATGATAGTCATTGGTCTTCTAATCACATCTATTTGTTAATCACACCCTTTTTATATCATATCAATGATAACTCTCCTTAATAAATTACGGTCATGGTATTTACCAATTTCACCATCCTTCGTCTACACAGGTGATTCTAATATTATTTAATATCGTTCTGTACATTGTTTAGAGAAAACTTGCCCTTATCGATTCTTAGTCCACCTTGAAATGCAGCAATACTCCATCAATAGTATTGTATCTCTTGGAGACGTAGTTACTAACTGCTTATCGAAGAGACTTTTATCAATTTAACTTTTACAAGTATATTGATGCCAACCTATTGTAATGTCAGATTGGGACAGTAACAACTGCAAAATAATAAATCTTATCTAAATTATTCTAATCTATATTACATGTGCACATGTATTTATTACTTATCAATATATATATATAGACTTGAAAGGTCGTCAAATCTTTCTCTAATTTCTGAACTTGGAATAATTAACATTCGCAATGAATGTTCTCCGCCAATAATGCTTGGATCATGTCATGACATTCCTAACAAATGTCATCCACCAACTATTACTTGGATCATAAAGATTATATTAATTTAATATTCCAAATATCTATTATGATCTAAAACATTATATTAATTATTTATTCTATTGAAAATTAAATTGATATCTTATAACTTATTCATTACTCTTATAATATCATATCTTTAATTATCATTTTTTTTATTATAAATCATTTTTCTAATATAAATAAGATCAGAACTTATATATCTTTTATAAATTTCCACATTTAAATATGTTCATATATTATACATATGATAATATAAAGAAAATGTTACATGATAAATTCCTTTGACAAATAAACACAACTTTTCTAATTAATAAAACAAATTATCTTTACATTACATACCTCACATATTTTGCCCCCTATAATTTCGGGTTTCAATGCTACTTCCTTCATATTCGGTGATCCTTTATGACTCCATATTTCCCACCTTTATCTTATATAATACACTCCCCTTAGAATTTGCCCAAATGCTCATGATTTATATAATAATATTATGTTTTTCGAACATCAATGGTGACTGGTATTATAAGTGTTTGAATTTTCATGTAGACAATTTTGGACTGCTGATTGGACTTTTCCTTTTCTACTCTCCCCAAACCTATATTCTACCCCATTGAATATATATAATCATATTCTAAGGGCACGACTTAGGAATCGCCACCTTGTCGGCTATGTGGGTTCTCCACCTTTTCATATTAATCAATAATACTTTTAAGCAATGATTTTGATTAGTGTAGGACTTAGTTTATGATTCTGGTTATTTATGTAATATCAAGTTATTCAATTTAATAATAATTTTAGTTATTTTATTTAATTATTTAATTACTAATTAATATGGTTTGTATAATATATCTATGATTAATAATTTATCTATTTAATAATTGGTTAATGATGCTATTACACATTTAATCAATTGCTTATTTAATTTATCAAATGCTTATATAGGGATGTTCCTTAAGATTTTAATATAAGAGGGGGTATTACATCTATGATTGTATCAATATTCTTAATCACCGTTTCACTGGTCTCCTCCAAGTGTAGTCTTGGTCAGCAATGATATTGATGACTCACCCACTAACATCTGCTGTTGGACAAAGGCTTTAGGCACAATATGGTGTTGATAGTCTCAACATCAGTGGTCTTCATGACTCGATACTTTCATTCATGCCTTAATCGCTTGGACAAGTTTTCTGGAACCAATGTCTCATTGTTACCCGATGTGATCCCAACTAAGATGACTATAAACTCTAGTCAATATTATCCTACCCACTGTTAATTGAGGTTACATAATGATATAAAGAAGCTGTGTATAGAATTGATGAATCTTTTCCATTTTCCAGTGTCAATATTTTAATCATAATTAGTATTATGGCAACATGTTATGATCTTCAAAATAAACAAATTAAATCTTTGATAGCTCATTCGAACAATGTAAGCTCTTCCTTTAAGGTTCAGTTCATTTAATTAAACTAATTAAATCTTATATTATTATGAATTTGGGGACATTACATTTTTAATTCAAAAAGATAACACATTTTTACCAGCAACCAGGGTTTCAGAAACAGCTGTTCAGCACAGCAAGGTCAAAGGTTCAATCCATCAACTCATCCTTTCCCACAATACCCATGCCCTAGCATTTAACTGCATGTGCTGAAGCATGTTTTCAAGTTCATTTTCCATTACCCTTGTAAATTGTGTACCTGACATGTCCTCTGTGCACAATCAACCTATCATCTGTGTATTAACCATCTGACTATAAAAATTGTAACTTCTGCACTCAATTTAGTGAGTTCCCTATTGATATATGCACTCTGCCTTAAAACTGCATCCCTGCGAGAAATCCCAACTCAGTTCATGGCTCTTACAGCATGTCATTTGTGTAGTAGAGTGTTCTGGTTTGCAATTTTCAATTCATAGCTGCCACATTTATACAGAGTTTTGCAAATAATTGATAAGTTTTCCTTTCATTTTTTTCAGGGGAGCTGCAGTATTTTTCCTTCCAACTTTGAAAAATATTCAATTAAGTCATTTTAAATTTGTAGGAGGAAAATCCGAAAACTATTTTCATATATGAGTTTTCTATGATTTTTAAGTGTTGCAAAAATAAGTCATTTTAGTGCAAACAAAATTTTAAAATCAAAGCAAATTTTGCAAAAGTCCAAACAAATTGTACTGTTTGGTATATAGAGTGCCTCTGATTCAATTTCACAGGTCAAGCAATCACTATTGAACTCTTGCATCTTGCATCTAACATAATTGCAACCATAGATGAAAACTCACCAAGTTTTTTGTATAAATCTCAAGTATACCCAAGTCAAAATGTCAGGTGAGTTCGATGTCCAAAAACTCCTCGACAAGTTTTTGAAACAATCACAGTGACTATTCCTATAAAACTCACAAGTAGAGTCCTTAATTTGGTCTCTAAGGGGCACTGTCTATTTACCTCATCGGGGGCATTGCCCCCAAACCCCCACAAAGGGTGTTGTGCCTTGACCTTGTTAGGATTATTGCCCCCAGAATCCCACAAGAGTTGTTCCCCTTTGATCCCACTAGGGGTGTTGCCCTCTGACCCCTGTTTGGGGCACTATCCCTAACCTCCTTGGGTTCTCCAAACCTATAATAGGCACCTTTGTTCTAGCTTTTTGTTTCTTCTTTTTACAATGAGGATGACTGAAAATTTATGGCAATGCAATGCATTCAACAGAGCACACAGATAAAAACTAATGACTGAAATATTAATATAATCAGTTTCACAATGAATCTCACAAACCAAACAATAATGTTTCAACCCTTTAGATAAGTTATCACATTATGCATATAAAATAGATAATCCAAATTAAGTATTGCATATAATCTGAACATATAAACATATCCTCGAACTGTAACCTCAACTTCTGATAATACAGTACAAGTCTGAGCCTATGCAATGTCCCCTTGTTGGCGTGCGGCTCTGAGAACCCCCCACTCCCCTGTGTGGCTAGCTGGGATGTTTTGTAGTTTGTGATACACTCATATGATCATTTAAGCCTTCTGTAAAAGACACATACCTTGAGACAATACCCTTCAGGCATGGACACAACATCCTTCGGACACAAACAAGGCACACCTTCGGACACGGACACGACACTTCTTGAATGCAATCAAGGCAAGGAACTTAATGCTATTGATTTATGCCTAATACAGAACACAACCGTTTGATAATTTGGACAGTTATAATGCAGATAATTGCACAGAGGGACAAATATAATATTTCAGACAAAATATATTTGTGATTACAGTAGCTGAGATTTGCAGGCAGAATAGGGTCAGGGATGATTCCCAGTGAAACTGCAAAGTGCCAGAGTAGGGAGGATCTTGCACCTAGGAAACAACAGACAGGTTGAACTCCAATTGGAATTCCCTAATACAAAGAAAACATAAGATTCACCATGCCTACGATTATGCCAAATTCGGCGTTATAAATGGGCTCTGATAAGTTTCCCAAAGGGATACAAACGGGCCTGACACCAAATAACTGGTAAAAGGAGGGCCCAAAAGATATTACTATTAATTTGGGGCCATACAAACAATTAATCTTAATTGAACTATTTAATTATATTGGGAACATTACAGTCCTCCCCGCCTAGAGATTGCTTGCTATAAAGCAATCGCAAAGTTGATCCTGGAAATCTTGCTCAAGGTGGATCATGAATCTCTCTTATGATTGGTTTCTTCAAATTTGAGTCAGGTACCAAGTAGATTCTATTACTGTAGTAGATGACATCATCAACCACCTTGTACCTATTATCCTCAATCTATCTGTCCATCGATTGATGAGCTAAGGTGTTCTTTGAGAACTTAACCAACAAATCAGCCCTCCCATCCTCTAATATTTGAAACAAGTAGAATATGGTAGAAATCTTGGGTAAAACATTGGTCGCAATAGTCTTCTTCCCCTTAGCATTTTTAGTGTCAAGTTTATATGCTTGAATCTTACCTTCTCTGAAAATTGCCTCCATCTTTCTTCGATGAAATTTCTCTTGGACCTTTGTTGAGCATCCCTCTTAGTACCACCTTCTTGTTGTCCACATCAAATAAGAACTCCATCTACTTAATATTTTGTGGTATTGGTCAAGGGTCTCCATCCATTGAATGTCCAATAGGACATTTGTATCATCCAAATCTATTGCAAAGAAATCATGTCATTGTGTAGTACCTCATAGTAATACTTAGTTGTGGAATCACACGAATATAGGGTAGTAAAGTTTCTCCTACCACCTTGACCTCAAATTTTTCATGCTTAACCATGTGTGTAAAGCCCTCTTAGCAACAAGTGATGCATTGATGAAGTTGAGTGTAGCCCCACTATCAAACATGACTAGATTTGCTCCCCCTAAAGTGTGCTACGAACCCAAAATATGCTACATCTAAAAGTTGCAGAAAGTGTAGAAATAGAACCTCCCTTTGCACAAGTGTGGTAATCCTCTCCACATGATTAGTCTCTTCCTCTTGCACTTTGGGTACTTTACCTTCTTCCTCATCATCAGGTACCACCTCGAGATAGTCTTCTTCCCTTTTGCATTTTCAGTGTCAAGTTTATATGCTTGAATCTTATCTTGTCTGAAAATTGCCTCCATCTTTCTTTGCTGAAACTTCTCTTGGACCTTTATTGAGCATCCCTCTTAGTACCACCTGTTGTGACCACCAGTCACAACATGCCCAAGCCTGGGAACCCCCTTCTGTTTTAATTCGCCAGCTGTTTCCTTTTTTCTGCGGAGCGCACGTCAGCTGTCTGCTAGGAATGGTCAATTGGATGAAATCCCCAACTCCTTGAAAACTGCGATGTCAACAGTCCATTCAGCGCAAGTCAGCAGGAGTCATGGAGTGTTTTGCAAAGGATAAAATCCTCCAATTTTGAAAAAGCCCGAACTCGAAAAATGTGGAGCGCAATTTTGAGATAGTCATGGAATGTTGGAAAAGGACAAAATCCTTCATTTTAGAAAAATCCCGACAACGCAAATATTGGAGTGCAGTTTTAAGGGAGTCATGGAATATTTTGAAGAGAATAAAATCCTTCATTCCATCAAAACCCCGCTTTCCATAATGCGTGGAGTGCAAGTCCAGGAGTTAGGTAAGCATAATAAACAGGAGAAATCGGGACAAACTGTGGAAACAAGTGTGATTTTGGAATCTGTAGTTGGTATTTCTTCAAGTTTAAATCACCATATTTGCAAGAATATTGATTGAGTGCCGAGAAGATGGCAAGAAGATTAAGGAAGTCTAGTAGTCAGGCAAGCATGAGAAACAGAAGACTTCAGGACAAAATCCTCCATTCTGAAAAAAAGCCCGACCCGCAAATCATGGAGCACAGTTTTAGTTTGGCAGGGAAATATTGTGAAAAAGAATTAAATCCTTCGGTTTGTAAAAAAAAAACCGCTCCAGCAAGTTTGGGGCGCTCTTTCTGGATGTAGTTCTGATTTTAGCTGTTGACAAATCTGACTTGCTGTTTTTGTTGTGAAATCTTTTATTTATGGGATTTAAAAGCTTGATTTCAAAACATTCCGGCCATTCTTTTTGGAAAGAGGGAGTGATTACCCAAAGAAGAATTCACTTGAAGCGCAGCTGATTCGATACCATTCTTCTTCTATTCCAAAGAAAACATTCTCAGGGCGAGGGAATTCGAAGTGGTCATCTATGCATTCAATAAACCATCACAATGGCTCCCGCGTTTGAATCTTCAACTCTTCACAGACAAAGCCATTCTTCAGCCTCTTCCATCTTTTCCAGCGACAAGAATGATAGCTCTTTCAGTGATATGAGAAAATCCTCTGGAAGCAGTGCAGATGGTTTTGTTCCAAGCTCCAAAGGCACACCTCTGGAAAGTATGTTGAATGGTCACTGTGGAAATAGAGAAGCAAAAAGTTTTATGGACAAACAGATCAACCGGTGTGCCTAAAGGCCATCCTAAAGTATACACAGCACCCTTACAAATACTCCTCCATCCTTGTCTAGAAGTAGTTTTGCCCGTATAACAAAGGTTCCAGATGATTTTTTTTTTTTTTTGGAATCAAGTTTTGTTGAAAGAGAAGAAAGTCGAATAGAAGAAATCTGAGTTCATGAGTTCACCCTTGAAAGATGCAGAATTGAGATATCCGAATGTTGAAAAACAAGCTTATGCTTTGGTGAAAGCAATAAAGAAATTCCAACATTACATCCTAAGAAGCAAAAGGTTTATGCAATAGTTCCGCATGCAGCAGTAAAGACTTTGCTAATGCAAAATGAGTTGGGAGAAAGAAGAGGAAAGTGGATGGCAATTATTCAAGAATATGACATGGAGATACAACCAATGAAGTTGGTACAAGGACAAGCTCTAGCTCAAACCCTGTCCACAACCGGTCCTGGGTTAGTGCAACAAGTATATGTGTTAGAAGAAGTATCCCCGGATGAGTGTTATGATGATATTGTTCATTATTTGTTGAACCATAAGTCTCCATCACACTTGAATTCTGTTCAAAAGCGTTCATTGAGAATGAAGAGTCAAAATGTTATGCTTCAAGGATTTGTGCTATATAGAAAGAACCATGATGGCATTTATTTGAGATGTGTTGGAAAGGAAGAGGTTGGACACATCATCGAGCATTTTCATAGTAAATATGGAACCAGTCATGGAAGTGGTTTGGCTATGGCTCATCAAATATCAAGAGCAGGGTATTATTGGCCAACCTTGTTTAAAGACACTTATGAACACGTGAAGACTTGTCACACATGTCAGATAGCTGCGACACGTGAAAGAAACCCTACTATGCCACTACAACCTGTTATTGAAGTAAAACCATTTGCAAAATGGGGATTGGATTTCATTGGTCCCATCAATCTGCCATCATCAGGACACCACCAGTATATCCTGACTGCTACAGACTATTGCACCAGATGGACGGAGGCTCAATCGCTAAAAAATTGCACAACAGAGGTTGTTATCAAATTTCTTGAAAAAATTATCATTACCAGGTTTGGATGTCCCATGCATTTGTATGTGATAATGGGCCATCATTTAGATCCTTGAAGTTCTCAAACTGGGCATTTGACTATGGGATCACACTAAACTTTTCATCAAATCGCTATCCGCAAGGGAACGGATTGGCAGAATCAACAAACAAAAATTTATTGAGTGCAATGAAGAAGTTATTAGACAATAATCCTAGAGATTGGCATACACAGCTGAGATTCGCACTTTGGGCAAATAGGATCAGAATAAAGAGTTCTTTGGGGACATCTCCATATCATTTGGTCTACGGACAAGATCCAGTTTTTCCTATCCAATTGAGGATTCCAACACTACGATTCATGCAAGATTTTATGGAAGGAGAAGATAGAGTGCATACACGTTTGACTCAATTATTGCACTTGGAAGAAAAGAGGGATGAAGCATTGGAAAAGTTTGCTAAACATCAAGGAGTTGTTAAGAGATGGTTTGACAAAATGGCAAGGGTTAAAGAATTTCGAATTTCAGATTTGGTACTTCGCTGGGATAAGGCACATGAAAAGAAAGGTGGACATGACAAGTTTGATAATCTGTGGAAAGGTCCTTATCAAATTTCTGAAATTTTGGGAGATAATGCATTCAAGCTTAAGACTCTAATAGGAAAGGAAGTCCAATTGCCCGTCAATGGGCAATTCCTCAAGCATTATTTCTGCCCTTAGGTTTTCTTTGTGAAGCCTAAACTAGTTTAGGTTATCCTTTGTAGTGTGTTTTTGTTTTTGTTTTTCCCTTTTAGTTAGGTGGGGGTTTTGGTCTGTCTCCCCTCTCCTGATCAGGAGTTTTGGCTTTGCATAGTTTAGATTTCTTTCCCTTGTTTGTTGTGTTTTCTTTTTTCCTGAGTTGTCTTCCTTAGGTGGTTTGGTTTTCTTTCTTCTTTTGGTTTTGTCTTAGGTTTTGGCTTTCTCTAGGTGGCTCATAGCTATAAGAATCTCTTTTTGCAAGTAGAGTGGTGTAGTGATTTGGTTACTTCATCTGAAGATTTCACCAAGTATTGTTTATTTCATTTCTTGGATAATTGTTATGAAGAGCATTAGAATCTTGGCTATCCTTCATATATTTTTAGTGGGTTAGAAAACATACTTGACTTGGAAGGTTAATCATACATCGTGTCTTGACACGTGAACTCTGAGGTTGCCACATATTTCACACTCTTAACTATTGCTCTAAGTCCATTTATGTGTCTTTAGGAAAGGTCATGACTTGTGAAAATTTTAAAATCTTGCTTCAGCGCCACTGTAACTCCTAAACCCATGGTAAGCTTCATTGCTTACAAGCCAAGAGAAAAGAAAGAATTGATATACCAATTCAAAAGGAATAAAAATAAAAATAAAGAGAATGATGAAATAATAAGATTGGCTTTGGGGGTACGCAAAAATCTCCATAGGTGTTCTAAAGAATAATTCGCCGGAAGTGGAGCAATCTCCGTTGGTTTTACAGCGATAACTCCGTCGGGGCTATGGACGCCTGACTGGCAGCGGGGCAATGTCCAGGATGCTTTTGAAGTCAAGAGGAACCAATAACTTGTCATGATCAATCCTAGGATTTTTGAATGGTCTTGTCAAGTTGGAATTAATACATTTTGCACACACTCAGGTTGTCGCAAAGTAAATGTGTTTTGATCCAATATATGATTATTCTCCCCTTTTGAGCTTGTTTTCTCTCTTATTGGTGACGTAAGATTGAGAAACCAAAGATTCTGAGTTCGGATTAAGTTTTATCCTGGAAATGTTTGCAACATTTCACCCGTGGAGTTGCCAGATGTTGTGACCACCAGTCACAACACGCCCAAGCCTGGGACCCCCCTTCTGTTTTAATTTGCCAGCTGTTTCCTTTTTTCTGTGGAGCACAAGTCAATTGTTTGCTAGGAATGGTCAATTGGATGAAATCCCCAACTCCTTGAAAACTGTGATGTCAACAGTCTGTTCAGCGCAAGTCAGTAGGAGTCATGGAGTGTTTTGCAAAGGATAAAATCCTCCAGTTTTGAAAAACCCCGACCTTGAAAAATGTGGAGCGCAATTTTGAGATAGTCATGGAATGTTGGAAAAGGACAAAATCCTTCATTTTAGAAAAATCCTGACCACGCAAATCTTGGAGCGCAATTTTAAGGGAGTCATGGAATATTTTGAAGAGAATAAAATCCTTCATTCCATCAAAACCCCGCTTTCCATAAAGCGTGGAGTGCAATTCCAGGAGTCTGGTAAGCATAATAAACAGGAGAAATCGGGACAAACTGTGGAAACAAGTGTGATTTTGGAATCTGTAGTTGGTATTTCTTCGAGTTTAAATCACCATATTTGCAAGAATATTGATTGAGTGTCGAGAAGATGGCAAGAAGATTAAGGAATTCTAGTAGTCAGGCAAGCATGAGAAACAGAAGACTTCAGGGCAAAATCCTCCAGTCTGAAAAAGCCCGACCCGCAAATCATGGAGCACAGTTTTAGTTTGGCAGGGAAATATTGTGAAAAAGAATTAAATCCTTCAGTTTGTAAAAAAAAAAAACCGCTCCAGCAAGTTTGGGGCGCTCTTTCTAGATGTAGTTCTGATTTCAGCTGTTGACAAATCTGACTTGCTATTTTTGTTGTGAAATCTTTTATTTATGGGGTTTAAAAGCTTGATTTCAAAACATTCTGGCCAATTCTTTTCGAAAAGAGGGAGTGATTACCCAAAGAAGAATTCACTTGAAGCGCAGATGATTCGAGACCATTCTTCTTCTATTCCGAAGAAAACATTCTCAGGGCAAGGGAATTCGAAGTGGTCATCTATGCATTCAATAAACCATCACAATGGCTCCCGCGTTTGAATCTTCAACTCTTCACAGACAAAGCCATTCTTCAACCTCTTCCATCTTTTCCAGCGACAAGAATGATAGCTCTTTCAGTGATATGAGCAAATCCTCTAGAAGCAATGCAGATGGTTTTGCTACAAGCTCCAAAGGCACACCTCTAGAAAGTATGTTGAATGGTCACTGTGGAAACAAAGAAGCAAAAAGTTTTATGGACAAACAGATCAATCGGTGTGCCTAAAGGCCATCCTAAAGTATACCACAGAACCCTTACAAATACTCCTCCATCCTTGTCTAGAAGTAGTTATGCTCGTATAACAAAGGTTCCAGATGATTTTTATTTTTTTGGAATCAAGTTTTGTTGAAAGAGAAGAAAGCCGAATAGAAGAAATCGTCAATGCTCGTGCAAGGCAATTTAAGGCAACATACTTCGATTCAAATCCAAGGACCAGCTCTTCAAATAGTTTTTGCTAGTTGATAAATCTCTGTAAGAAGTTAGATGGGGCCTTGTATGAACAGAGTAAATCAAAGAAGGGCAAACAGAGTAAGGTTACATATGACAGTCAGAATGGTTTCAAATGGGAAAACTGAAGACAACACATAATCTTGCAAGTTTTCAAAATCCTTCACTCATTATAAAGCACGCTCTCGTAAATGATTGGAGCACAAAATTTGTCAAACTATGAAAAGCGGGAATATTAAAAATTTTGAGAAAAAATCCGAAAAGAATGAAATTCCTTGTGAAGTGAAAATTGGGTTCAGCGAAAAGTGAAAAAAGAAATGTTCCTTCAAAAAAGTTTTTTTGGATTTACATTAAAAATTAAATATTGGTAAAACTAATATTTAATTTGATTTTTTTTTTTAATAATAATCCAAAAAAATAAAAAGTAGAAAAAAGTTGCAAATAAATTTGATTTTTTCATTTAAATATGGAAATTAATTAAATATTGATTTTTTAATTGATATTTAATTAATAAAAGTAAAAAAAAAAAATCAAAATGGGATAAGAAATACTTAGCTTCATCTTGAAGCTAAGAGCATCAAAATAGCAACTTTTTGAATCAAACAGCAAAAAAGCGACAAGTGGCACAAAGATGGAAACCTTGATGGCTAAGTAAAGCAACTGCCTAATTTTAGTCTACAGCTTTAAAGGCATCTTTTTTGAGGGATGATTTATATAATAAACCCTCTCTTTCATTCAAGCTCACACAGAAATTTGAAGAGCAAGTCGAGAATAGGAGTGAGATTCAAGGAGTTCAAGGAAGTGGATTTTTGGGAAATTTTCTGAAATTGTTGAGGAATTTTTTGGGAATTCACGACAGAGGATTTTGAATCCTATCAGAAAGGAATTCTTTTTGCAGTGAGCTGTGAAAATTGCATATTTCTCGCGGAAGTATTGAAAAGTAAATCTTGAAGGAGTATGGAAATTTTGGTAAAAATCCAAAATCTTTGTCTTATGGACAAGTTGTATCTATTGTTTTTTTATACTTTCCTTGCATAGTCTTATGTGCGTATATTTTCTATTTTGCAGGAAAGGAGAATGGCAGAGCCCAGGGGAACAGGAGAAACGCGAGGACAACTAATAAAGAATGAAAGGAGAGGATTCTATCATGAATCCAAAATTGTATCAAAGTGGGCAGAAATCGGAGATACAAGTCTTGGCGGCCTTGATTTGAAAGATTTTAACCGGAGAATGCTCGGATATAGTGACTATCACCCGACACACCTAGCCACCAGAATTGTGAGAAGTGGAATTTTCGCTGCAGCTAGTTTCCCTCCTTTTCAACATCCAGAGTTGGTTGTGGAATGTACCAAACACTACAATCCTAAAGATAGAACCATCAGGAATTCTGAACGAAATGTTTTGGCAGATTTTTCTCCGGCATCCATTTCTGAAGCGTTTGGAATTCCTTCTCACCCAAGGATGGTCACAAAGACACAGGAGCAAGCACTGAGAATCTACACGTCTGGAATCAATTTTTGTGAAGAAATAATCAACAAAAGATGGTTGAAAAAGAATAGATCACATCATTCCAAGATTCCTAAGGAAATAGTATGGCTTGACTTGCAGAGGGAATATAGTGACATGGTCATGATGTTGAGTCGCATATTTGCCATGCCTTATTCTTATAGGTTTGAATCTTGGATGTGGTATTTTGTTGAGTAGGTAATGGAGGAAGGCGACAGAATAGATTGGGCTGGGATCATAAGTGATAATCTAAATGAACAGTTGATGAATCTAGAGCATACAAGGGAATTTTACATGAGCTCCTATGTCATCTACATGCTAGCACGGAGGACAAATTATGATGGACTATGATGCAAAGGACCAATTGGAAGTGGAAGCCAACACCTCAAAGTCCATGAATGTTACCCGGAGTTGCATTTGTATTCAAAGGATGATTACATGAGGGTTAATGATATATTTGCCATGCGCATAGTAAGAACACTACTAAAGAGGCCACATATAAGAATGTCAATAGGTGCAATGAAATTGGTCGAGGAATATGGCGCTTGGTTCATTCAGTTTCCTACCTTTTCATACATCCGAGTTCAAGGATTCTCCACAGAGCCATACAAACTTCCCAGGTATCCAACAGATAAGATGGTCTTGTTAGAGCTTACTCGACAACTTACAGCCTATGACAAGATTCAGAAAGGGAAGAAGAAGTTGGGATTGCAATTTCCAATTTCCATAGGAGAAGGGAAAACTGAGGTATGCCCATGTCTAAAAGCTGCAGAGAAATCATCATATGAGCTCCACTTCTTCCACCTTCCGCTTTATCCAAAGAGGAATGATTTTGATCCTTACAACAAGATCTCATCAATAGGAGGATCAAAGTACCGACACAAGGTTCACCTTGAAGACTTTTGGGCAAATGCAGTAGACGAGAACGAGATTAGAAAAAGGTTGCATTCAAGACTACCATTGAACATCATTAGAACATGCAACATATTCAAGGTTCCTGATAAAATGGAGGAGGACCCAAATGTGATGCGAAAGGGATTCAATCCAGAAATGACAGCTCAACCATATGATTGGAAGAAGAAAGAAATTACAGATCTCGAAGCTTTTTCAAAACCAGTCTTAGATTTTACAAAGTAGTGGATAGAGCGTAAGCTTGAAAAATTAGTTGCACTAGCTAATGGATTCACATATAGGTTGCTTGGCCACAGACCACTTAGGGATGAAAGATCAGGATAAATATCTGAAGGGACTGTTGAGGAAAGAGGAACTCCATCCGAAGATGTAGGAACCAAGAAAGGGAAAGAGGTACCTCGAGAAAAAGCATCCTAGGATTGAGGAAGTCATCCAGGAACCTCAAAATAAGAAGCAGAAACATGGAGATGCTCCCTCTTCTCCTAGTCAAACTCCAAGTGTCCAAGAGATAGAAACTTTTGAAAGGCAGGATGTAGGGACAAGTATAAGGAGATTTGAGCAAGAAGAGAATTTGGATAGGCCAATTCATGATAGGCTGAGTATAAATTGGATAGGCCAATTCATGATAGGCTGAGTATAAATACCTATGAGAAGTCCATGCAAGAAAGAGGGAGAGATCAAGATATTGCTACAGAAGAAAGTCTCACTACGATCTTAGAGCGACAAATGATTGATGATGGAGATGGTCCGCTAGAGGAAGAAACTCCAAGAGTAGCAATACATCTTCCAAGTACTGAGGCCATAGTTCCTGAGGTTACAATGGATAGTCCAGGAGGTGAAGAGGAGATTGACATTCGAGCAGTCCAAAAGAAAGAACAATTGGTAATTCCAGAGGACCAAAGTATACCCATTCCAGAGTGGTTGAGGCAACGAATTCAATTGCGTCAACAAAGGGAGGTTGATCCAGCAATTGAATTACAGGAAATTTTGGACCGATCAAACCGATTAGAAGAACAAGGGAAAGCAAAAAGATATACTAAATTCATCAAAGGAGAATCAGGATCCAGAATCTTGCAGATTGCGACTCCCACAGTTGACAAAGGAAAAAATCAGATTGCTCCAGAGGAATATCATGTTACGGAAGTAAATCTTGGTCGGGCCTCCCGAGAGAAAATATTGGAAGAATTTGATGACTCCACGCAGGCTTTGAAGGATAGGCTAAAGAAAGTAGAAGAAGGGTATGAAAAGCAGAAAAGAGAAATTCGGGCCTTATGTCAGTACATCAATAACTTGCCTCATCCAATAAGAGAGGAAGGTCCATCATTTGTCCCTCCAACAGGTGTTTCCAGTGAAGTGGTAGGTGATATTGACAGAATCAAGCGGATTGCTCAGAGTGCAAAGATTTGGATCGAAGGAATTCAGGAGGTAGCCTTCAAACATGCAGAAGAATTAGTACAAGTGCACAATAGGGCATTGAGTGCAATCTCTAGGATCCAGTGCATGGAGGAATCATGGGTGGATGAGCATATTACCAAGAAGAGGTGATTGCCGACATTCAGAATCTGATGGATACTCCAAAGCAAGAATTGACTGATGGTCGAGTTATCAGCGAGGGGGATGTCTATGATTTTGTTCGATGGTACAGTGCAATGATCATAGCTAAGGAAATGTTTGAGAGCTTTACCAGGGAATCCAGTCGATGGAAGAAGATTGTTGATAACATCAAGCAAGGAATATCAAATGCAGTTGCATCCTTGTTATCACAGAGATTGGCAGAAGAAGAAATGACAATTGATAATCTGAAAGTCAAGTTAGAGGAATTCTTTCAACTAAATGTATATGGAAGAGATGATTTTGAGAACTTCTCCATCTTCTCAAATACAATGCACACTACCAAGGACTTACTACCAGATTGGGATGAAAGCTTGGGAAAAGCAAAAAGAGCAATTGTAGTTTTAGAATTCATGCAAGAATCTGCACCAAGCATCAGTACAGAGGAGTTGGAAACAGTGTTAGATCGATTTCGATCCTTCAGGCGAAAAAATCAAGGATAGATGCATTAAATGCATAGTGGGTGTGCTTAGGGATCATTTATTACACCCCACTCCTTCCTAAACGAGCATGCATAGTGAGCATTTATTACCCACTACAGTAGTGGATTCCTTGTAGCATTAATGTAGATTCCTTTCCTTTGCCCTAACCCTAATTAGGGTTGATGTGGCACGATCTTGGCCATCGGTTATTGTGATCATCCGGGCCACCCGTTGTAATCGAGGAGCTATATAAAGGCCTCATTTCTCATTTGTAAAGGGAGATTTTTATGAGATTGTTGCTATGAGCTGCTGAGATAATAAAGTTTTCATTGAAGTTTGGTGAATACTTGACGTGTCTTAGTGCTTGCTTGTTCTCCTAAATTTCTTCAATTAGATTAAGTTTAGCATAGTCAATGTGTGGTGATTACAATGAAGAATATGATGGTGTATTGATGAGTTCCTTTGGTTCATACTTTTGACGTTTTAGGGATTCTAACTTGTTGTGTAAAGTTAGCCTGAACCCCTTCTATGCATATGCTCAACTTCTATCATTCATATACATTGTTCTTTATGATGGTGTATACGGTGATATGAAAATCTTGGCATAACCCTTGAAGATTGCACCAGTTCACACTTAGTTGTAGTATAACTTGGCGAAGCAGAATTCGGTAAATTGAGGAATTTGTCCACTAGAATACTATTTGTTGTTATCACTACCCTTAGGATTAGAATAGAATTCCTGAACCCCATCTTATTTAATTTTTGCATATTTTGTGAAGATTCCAAAAAGCACTTCATTGCAAAACCTTAAGATAGCTCCCACGTCCAGTATGGCTTGAAATGAATCTAAATACACACGTAAGACCCCTTGTGATCATCAGCAAATCACATCAACCACTGATCTTATCCACAGTCAAGACCTGGCATTAAAGGAACCTTGAAGTCATTGTATGATCTTCTAGCAATCTTAGCATACACAAGACTTTATTCAAGAGAGGATAAGATATTTCGGTATTTTGTTCTACTATTTGGTGAGTCATAAAACACACATCAACACCACCTTCTTGTCGTCCACCTCAAATAAGAACTCCATCTACTTGGAATTTTGTGGTATTGGTCAAGGGTCTCCATCCATTGAATGTCCAATATGACATTTGTATAATCCAAATCTACTGCAAAGAAATTGTTTATCATTGTGTAGTACCTCATAGTAATACTTAGTTGTGGAATCACACGAGTATAGGGTAGTAAAGTTCCTCCTACCACCTTGACCTCAAATTCTTCATGCTTAACCATGTGTGTAAAGCTCTCTTAGCATCAAGTGATGAATTGATGAAATTGAGTGTAGCCCTACTATCAAACATAATAGACTTGCTCCCCCTAGAGTGTGCTACGAACCCAAAATATGCTACATCTAAAAGTTGCAGAAAGTGTAGAAATGGAACCTCCCTTTACACAAGTGTGGTAATCCTCTCGATGTGATTAGTCTCTTCCTCTTGCACTTTGGGTACATTACCTTCTTCCTCTTCATCAGGTACCACCTCGAGATGGTCAGTCTTCCCCTTACCAAGACAACAGTGACCTGATTCCCAAAGTTCCTTGTAACAAAAACAAAACTTCCTCCTTGAGAGCTCCTACGAGTGGCCTCATCTATCCAAGGCTTCTTCTAAAATGGTTCCTTGTTTTTGTCTTCTAAAGTGAGAGGTGGTTGGGAATGTGTGTAATTTTTGGAAGATTGGGCATGTCACATGCCTTCTTAATCGCTTCAATGGGCCTGTTGAGGTTGAATCCTTTTACCAAAACCTTCAAGGGTTCCATCAGACCATCCATGAACAACACAACCAATCTCCTTTCCAAGATGTTTGTCACCAACATGGACAAATTTTGGAATTCTGTTATGTAACTGTCCACTTGACTAGATTGTATTAGTTGAGCCTACTCCTTGAAGTTGAGCTTAGAAATCTTTCTGTCAAAGTAGTTTATAAGCCCCTATGTGAATTCAACATATGCAGTTGCTTGGTTGTGGCCGAGGGGTGACCATTCCATGATGTCACCATCCATGAGTGACTCCTTCTAGGTGAAGTGTTGAAAATTTGATTGCCTCATCCTTCGGCATCAGATTAAGTTGGAAGTAGGTATTTGCTTTCCATATCAATGCTCATGTTGGTATTGTCTTCGTCCCATCAAAGGGTGATATTTTTTTATCTTGCTTATCTTCTACTTGATGTCACCATTGTAGTAACCACAACTCTTGTTGTCTGTGTATTTGATTCAAAGATCAACATAATCCTTTAAGGATATATCTCCCTCAAGATCCACATCCCTCCATTCTTGTCTCAATTGCTCTTGCAATTCTTGGAAAGTGGGTTCTCGCTCTTTATGAGGTGCTCCTATTCTCTAGGGAAATGTCGACATCAATAGTTGAAAATGTAAAGGCTAAATGTTTGATCCTCTTGTAATTGAATTATCATCACACCAATGGTTCTTCATTTGTTCTACCTTCAACGTCTCTACCATGAGTTATTGTCGTTGTTCTCCTTTGACCATGGCTTCATTGAGATGATCTTGGCTTCTAGTTAGTTCTCTTAACTGTGTCATGATTCCAACAATAGGATCATGTGGTTCCCCCATTCTGTTTGCAGAACTATACCTCCTTTTGATGTATACCCGCATCCACTACCCGATAGGCTGGCAGGATCTCCAGCTCAAATACCATTGTAATGTCACCTTGTTGGCATGTGGCTTTGAGAACCCTCGCCTGTGAATGACCAACTTTGTTTGGCTCGATGGAATGTCTTGCAGTCTTTGCAATACCCATATGGTCTTTTTAGCCCATAGTACAAGACACACACCTTCAAATGCAAACAAGGTACACCTATGGACGCAGACACAACACCCCATAGATACAGACAAGGCACACCTTCAGATATGGACACGATACCCTTTGGATGCAAGCAAGGCACACCTTCAGACATGGACAAGGCACACCTTCAGATGCAAACATGACACCATTCAAACATAATTGAGGTAAGGAACTTAATGCTATCGATTTATGCCAGATCAAGAACACAATGTTTGATAAATTGCACAATTACAATGGAGATAATCGCATAGAAGAACAAATATATAATTTCACACAAAAGATATCTATGATTACATTAGTTGAGATTTGTAGGTAGAATTGAGTGAAGGATGATTCCCAAATAAACTGCAATAAGTGAGTAGGAAGGATCTAGCACCTCCAAAACAACAGACAAGTTGAACTATAAGTAGAATTTGCAAATAAAAAGAAAACATAAGTTTCACTATACCTACAACTATACCAAACTCGGCCTTACAAATGAGCTCTGAGAAGTTTCCCAAAGGGTTCGAAACAATAACTTACAACTAATCAATAAAAGGGGGTCCCGAAAAGAATTATTATTAAATTCGAGGCCATACAGACAATTAATTTTAACTGAACTATTCAATTATTTCAGGGACATTACAACCTACAAAGCCCTAGATGTTGTTTCTACTTGCAATACACAATATCGTCAACCACAAGTCATCTACAACACTTCAACTATCTACAACCACCAAATCATCTCAATACTCTCTACAATAAAAACAATGGCATCCTCCAGCTAATATATATAAATAACAAAGAAGTTGACTACATGCGGCCAGCATAAAGATAAATAACTTCAGCTATGAAAGACTTCCACAACGATATAAATCAGACATTCATTTCTCTAAAAATTCTTGGAATATTATAATGTTTCTTTAATGATCGTCTTATTTAGTCTTTAGTTTATTAGGTAATTTCTATTTCTGCCTTTAGTTCACAAATTGTTCCATCTTTTTGTGTCATAGTGTTCTTTATTTTGTTTATTGTTGTTTATCTTAGTTCTGGGGAAAACATTAACATTCATTAGCTAAGATTAGGTAGCAATCAGTTGATCCATTCATATGTATGTATACCTGCATATTCTCCCCCCTCCAGTAGTTTTTACTGTATCTCTCTTATTCACAATCTATCATGAATTTCTTTTATTTTCCGTCTAAACTTGTAAATACATTTCTTTCCATCTCCAATAACATAATATGCAATACATTTGCTTGATAAAAAGATAAAAGGAATGTCTTAAGGGTTTGGATCTGATTGAAATCAGTGCTCAATGCCTAAGAGTAACCCAAACTCAAATGTCTTGCAGCACCAAAACATTTATCTAAAACAAATGTAATGTACGACAGGATTCATATCCTTGCCAAATTGATGCCCTAAACTAGAACTGTCCAAGGGATGTATGTGAGGTTCTCAACTGCAGCAGAAATGTGGAGAGATTTGTTGAACGTGAAACCCAAGATTCAATTCGTTTCCCTCCAAAAACACTTGGCTCTTGACATTCCGGATAACAGTGTTATGCTTGCTTATAAAAAGCATGTTCTTGCCTATTGTATGGATCTGAAAACAAATTAACAATTGAATAATATATTGCCCTGCTTGAGAGTGGACGCAGCCTTTATGGTGAGCCACTATATATTCTTGTTGTGTCTTGTTCTTGTTTTTTGAATCTCTATTTCTGTTTCGAATTCCTATTAATTGCTCTTTTATTTTTAACAATTGGTATCAAAGTTGTGGTGTTCAATCGGACAGTGGGAAAGATTCAAGTTCGAGTGGGAGCAATGTCACTTGAAGAAGGAAACATCAAATACTTCAAAGGCCATAACAATCAGTTATGGTAGATGCAAAGGGAGGACTACTTGTTTAGAAAGATTTGTGGCGACCATTACATGGTAAAGCAAAGAAACCAACAGTCATATCAGATGAAGAATGAGATATATTGGTAGAAAAGCATTGGGAGCCATCCAGTTATGCCTATCTCTTATTTAGCATTTAAAATATCCAAGGCAGCCACAATTATTGATTTGATAAGCATGTTGAGTGAGCTTTATGAAAAGCCCTTGGCGTCAAATTAGTTTTTTCTATTGAAGTGATTGTTAGATATGAAAATGGCTATGGGTAATTTTGTAGTGAATCATTTTAATGTTTTAATATAGTTACCAGTGAGTTAGTTTCAATAAATGTTAATTTTGATGAGGAGATTTAGGATCTTACAATTTTGTGTTCTTTGCCAGAGAGTTGAAAAAGCTTGATTATGGTAGTTCAAAAAATCTGTTTTTTGTTTAAATACGTTGAAAGTTGTCAATGTTGTTGGTGTTAACCTAAGTGAGGAAGTGTGAAGGAAGAGAATAAGTGAGACTCCAACACCAGGCCATGCTTTGAAAATAGAAGATGGGGGAAGAACAAAAGAAAGAGACAAGAGTCCCAAGCGGTCGTGGGAAATCACAAGGAAGATCAAAATCAAAATATAGAGAAACTGGTTGCTGGTATTGTTGCAAGGCCATTATAAGGGGAATTGTTTGTCCTTCAAAGTTGAAAATCAGTCAAAAGGAGATGAAGCCAATGTTGCAAAGGAAGACGATTCCAGTATTTTTATTTTAACTACAAAAGAAATTACAACTGATGTTTAGGTGTTTGATTCACGAGCATTGTTTCAAGCCACCCCATGCAAAGAGTTCTTAACAATCTGCAAATCAGTGACTCTGGTAAGGTACTTCTTGGTAATAATAATTCTTATGGTGTTATTGGCAAAGGAGATGTTTTCCTAAAATTAAAAGATGGAAACAGCTAGCTGGTAAGGGATGTTAGATGTGATTCCTCAGTTGAAACAAAATTTGATTTCAACTAGTGAATCCAAAAGATATAAAGTGAAAAAGGGGACCTTGGTAATCACTTGGGGTAGCAAATAAGGCACCTTGTATGTTGTAGAGGGTCATCCTAAAGTGGGAGTTGTTCATCCCACAACTACTCTTTCATTCCCAGCTCAGCCTCAATCTGAGAGAGCCTCTCTTGCAAGTTAGAACATAAATTAATTATCCACATGGGGAAGCGGAAAATTTGTGCAGTTGAAACCACTGAGAAGGGCATAAGAGATAGACAATAAAAAACTGAAGCCATACAAAGATGTCCTGCTGGTTGATTTTCATTTATGGTGAGGGCCACAATGCCATTTTGAAATTCCTAATGTCCAAGCAGCCTCACATTGCTGTCAGGATGAATGCCAATAATACTAACAAGGCACAATGCTTAGTGAGTTCAAGCCATGCGTTTTCTACCAAGGTTTGAACTTGTAACCTGCAAGAAGCCTTTACAGCAGAAAGAGAAAGACATCTGTATAATGAAAGCAACATATTAGTTTTGTCCTTTTTCTCAAGGGAGTTTTTGTCAAGAACTCTTCAGGACAATGGTTCCTTTAGCAATGAAGACAAAGTGTTAAAGATTTGGCAATTATATGGAGAATATGCTGTCAAAGAAACTGCAGATGTGTTGGACGCTTGCACAGAATGAGGTGTAAAGTGCCTCATAGAGATGTCTTCAGTCAAATATGGTTTCAACGGAGCCCAACAGAGATCCCCACCTCGTGATTGATGAAAACAGTTGGGGTGATTTGATTTGCTACATTCAAATGAAGAACTAGTACTGTTATGCCAAAATAGTGGTGGAAAAAGCTGCATGGAAGTGGGCAGAGGAGAAGAATTTGGATATGGTGGTAGCGAATCCCTGTTTGGTATTGGATCCTTTGCTGCAGTCTTACCTGAACGCCAGTACTGTTCATATTATAAAATACTTAACAGGTGACGCTTTTGCTGATAAAAGTGTCCACGGGTTTGTTTCAGAAATTCATAGAGAAGAACGCACATTGAAATTCAAGCAGTCAGTTGGAATTGATTGCAATGATGAGAGAATATAGCTTGTGTTGGGTCAGCTGAAAGGAAGGGACTTTCACGAAATCCAGCAGAGTCATTTATCAGCCTTACTGCCCAATGATTTTGGGGCAGGGAGCGCTATTGAGGAAGGTGGGCAGAGAGACAGGTTTGTGAAGTTTGAAGTTGGTTTTGAAGTGTTTTCTACTTAGGGAAACCATCATTTCGGGGAATATAATTTGGACAAGAAAATTGTTGTTTCTGACTTAACATGGAAAATACTGATCCCAAGTGTTTATGAATAGATATTGACGAAGTTAAAATTTCACATATTTTCTCTGAGGTTGATTTAACAATAAGAATGAACATGCAAGGATAATTATTTTTCATAGCACTACGGTTGGATTTCAAGTGCGAGATTGTTGAATGTGAAAGCTAACAGTCTCTTCATTTCCCTCTAATAACTCTCGGCTCCTCACATTTCAGATAACGCTATCATGGTTGTTGATTATTGTATGTATTTGAAAACAACTGAATAATATATTGCCCTGTTTGAGAGTAAACGTAGCTTTTATGGTGAACCACTATAAATTTGTGCTGTGTCTTGTTCTTGTTTTTGAATCTCTATTTCTGTTCCAAATTCATGTATATTGCTCTTCTGTTTTTTTATAAAACACTAGAGTGTGATAAATGACGACTTCGGATCGAAAAAATGCCACTCAAAATGCGGTAAGGCTAGGATGTAACAGATTGTGATTTCCTTTCAAATATGCTGAGATTTGTTATTTTTCCTGCACCAAGAAAGACTCAAACCTAGGACCTTAAGTGACCATAATGGGGTGCTCTAACGATGAGTTACATGCCCCATACCAAACAGCTTCTTCACTTCCACCAAAGTTGAGATGTCCAATTATGATTCCGGCAGACATATGTTGAGGATTGTGGTGTAATGCGATGACATTCATGCACACAAACGTTATATAATTTAAGGACGCAGTCTAAGCTTATGACACCGAATATTAAAGGCAGCCCACAACCTCACCAAAAATTTACCAATCAACAAACAAAAGTTACTGAAATAAAGTAGTTACCAGTATCAGGGTCCGCAAGCCGTCTCATTGTAACAGGTTCAGCAATAACTTGCTGAATGAGAGCCCTTCTGAATTGGGTGTTCTTGATCTGGTCCTTTCGAATAGGAGCATGCAATATTTTTCCCTCTGCCAAACCATGCAAGTCACATCTCATCCATTTTCCACCATACACTTCCACGCTGCGTGAAGAAGGCTGGACGACATTGTTGCAAGTTGCAGAGGAAGAAGAAAGAGAAGCAGTAAAAATTTTGGTGGTGCTCTCCAAGTTAACTGTGGAAAGCCTAGAAATTCTTCTCAGTGCAAGATACATGTCTGTTTTAATTACCTCGATTGTTGCTAGTGGCTAGCGATATAATTGGCGAATTATCAATGCGCTTCCGTCCCTTGTTCAAGGCTCTAGAGCTTTATCTCCTCCCGCCTGTCGTGGGGTTCATATGGAAGGAAATATGAACCAGTTATACAGCTTTGGGTCATATGATTTTGTTTCAAGCATGTTGTATAGACGAAATAAAGAAAGAAATATGGAGGAGTTATACAGCTTTGGGTCATCAAGCATGTTGTATAGAAGAAATAACGAAAGAAATATGGAGGAGTTATACAGCTTTGGGTCATATGGAATGGTCCTTTTTAACGAGTTCACACTCACTTTTAATGATATTTAGGGGTTATTGGTTGTGGTTAACTTTGTCAACATGTAGTTGTTATATAAGATGTCGTAAGATCTTCATTTTTCTAAGATATGTAAAGTGGACGAACTAGTGATTCATCACACAACTTGTTAAAATTGCGCACCCAATGAAATGTGTCCAAAAAATGATTCTTTAAACATTTGTTTAAAGCTTAACTTAAAAATCTCTACTAATCGAATTTAAAAATATCATTTTTTGTTAATAGAATATTATATAACTATATGAAATGTAACATATATGCAACTTATTTTAATTTTAATATAATCAATGCTTCCATCATTTAATGATTTAAAAAAAAACATATATGCAACTTACATGGACCAAATAGTTATTACTATTCATAAATATTTGTTATATATAACTTTTATAACAAATATTTCAACAAAAAATATATATTTGATGTTATAAAAATAATACATTATTATATAAAATACAACTTAGTTCCAACACAATAGGACTAGTAGTTGAACACTAAAAGTTTTTGACAATCTCACACATTCATAAGAAAATACAAAGCATTTATTAGTATTCACCTATTCTATTTGAGATGAGGCATATTATTAAAATGATTTACTCTATGCATATACATTGCTACCCCAATGGTTGTACACATAAGAATAGTATTTGTACACTAAGATATCAATGTTTATTTAAGTGAACATCTTATTTTATCAAGTAAGCATATTATTTTTAAAGTGACACACATATATTAGATAGCTATGATAGTTTGTTCGAGACAAAGGTTTATTTATTTCACTTATTAATGAATTCATTTATTTACCTTTTCTATAACATTTATAACTTTTCATGTGTTCAAGTATTGGTCTATTTTTTATCAACATTTGAATTTTTTATATTTATAAATAGATCAATTAATTACAATATATAATAATAATAAAATGTGTTGGAAGATTGGATAATATATTCACAAGAGGGTGATTGATTATTGGACCCCACTCAACTATTGGTTCCTCTCCCCTAGTTTGTAAGATTGAATTTGTGTGTTACAAGACAGATCTATAAATTTAATAATTAAATTTAGAACTAGAGTAAAGTTATATTTTAAAATAAAATTAGTAAAATTATTAAAATTGTTTGTAGATTTTTTTATGAAATATAAGAACACTACAAATTATAGGCAAGAGCTTACAATGTAATGGTAAATTGAGAACCTCTTATTAAGGAGGTCTTGGGTTATAATCTAGGCTTATGTACTTAGATTCAAGATTTCCTCATAGCTAATGTAAATATCACCATACACCAATAAATTGTCATTCTTTCTCTATTGTTATGTTGTAAAATAAGGCATATCTTTCTAACCACTAAACTATAGGCATCATCCATCTACCTATTTCATTTATCTCAAGTGATGAGAACTCATCATTTCTTGGGCTATCAATATTGTTGCTTTCCATTTAATATTTTGTCTCACATGTATATTTTCCTCAATTTTTAATTTTTTTTTGGGTACAGTGAGCTTTTTTGTGCCTATTAGCCATTTTCCTCTCACGAACTTTTTTTGTTTTGATCAGTAAACGACCAAAGCCTAGATTAATTATTATTATTTGTTGGAATTATTAATTATTATATATGTTAAGCAAGGTAAATTCGAACCCAAGATCTCCCACATGAGGGGCTCGCAAGTTACCGTTGTGTTGTAGGTTTTTGCCTTCCCTCACAAACTTTTTTATTTCCTCATTAATAGTTGGACATTTCTTTATCTCTTTATTATTTCATCTCATCCATATATTATTTATTTTACTTATCTCTTCCTCCATAATCCTCGTATGTGAGTAGTGTATTTCCATTTCCATTTCTCTAGGTCTTCTATAGGTAACTTACTAATTGAATCATTGTTGATGGTTCTAAAGGGAAGGTACATGTTTCCATCAATAAGATCCCACACAAAATAGTTATTTTAATTTTGAAGTCACTTGTGATTAGATGTTTTTGAATTCTTTTTACTTGTCTGCATCCTTGATTTGACATGCTTTTGACCCATATTTCATAACCAAGGTGACTAATGAACCAAAAAGAATTTGATTCTACATTCCATCTATTTTGTAGAGAATATAATGATTCCTATCCCCCTTGAATTGTTTTTTCTCTCCATGTTTCCCAATTAACCTTGTTGTGAAAATCAATTTCAAGTTATTTATACTCATCCACAACCTTCAACTAATTTCCTTAGAAAAGAAAGTGATTCCACATTATTTTTTCCTATAAATAGAATATTTTCACTTTGGTTTTGTTGGTATTCACTTGCATGCCAACTTCTTGACAAAAGGTTTCAAGTGTTCTATTAGATAATGGGCTATTTTAGCAGTTAAGATGAGATCATTTGTATATAGAAGTGACCTTATGCAATGTCATAAATTTATAGATTTATATAATTTACCTTTATTTGATGCTTCTACCTTAGTTGAAAGATAAAATTCATATAAGCCTCCACTCCCCATGATTTGACTTCTATTTTTCTATTCAAATCCTTGGTCATATAATCTAGTCAACATAGGATGCATCTACATCACGAACATGTTTATACAACATGCATTCATCCCACTAATATATATATGTACATTGACTCATTGAGACAACATCATAACTACCACCCATGTAGTGTAGTATCTCCTACCATTGCCAATCAATACTAAGATTTGATCTAGTATCTTAAAAATTAACCTATTCACTTCATTTGAGCTCTTTAGATATTATCTTGTGATTTTCCTAAACATCTCTTCAATCTCTCTTCATCTTAACAAAACTCTCATGCTAATTTATATTATATCATTTTGTTAATCTATTGATAATATATTGGGTGACTTTTGGAGTGTGAGGTTTTTCTGACAAAAGGATTTCCCATGTATATCATTGTGTTGTGGTATGCATACTATTTATGTTTAGTTATGTTAAGTTTTCACAACTTTAAGTAAGATTTGAATAGTTTTCCATAACCCTCCTCTCAAGGTTAGTGTATGATGTTGTTTGCTACCTTAATGATGAGGGCACAACCCAAGACAAAATAGACACAATAGGAAATGAGACTTTTATTATTAGAAGTGATATGACTCAACTGCATGCCCTATGGGCTTACAATATTATTAGTTTATGGAGAAAACCCCTTCTCCCAGTACCTTCTCCCAAACTCCACAAAAACTACCTTTACATCACAAGAATTGACCTTAAGTAACCCAAATTAGGTTTAGGATTAGGAATACATTTTACCTTAGGTCATTTGGCAACCATTTCCAAAATAGAAGGGTTTATAAGTCACATTAGAAGCTGGTGCAATATTAGAAGGTTCCAAAAATGGTAATCCAACTTTCGGGAGGCATAACTTTTGATTTCAGACTTCGAGTGATGAACCATTTATATTTCTAGAAAGATCTCTAAGCACTCTATATGTCAATGGGAGAACTATTTTTGTACCCCATTTTTAGGACTGTACAAGGCCATTTAGTGCCTCAAATTGGGCTCCAAAGCATTCTTAAGAGGTCTCTAGGCAACTTTAAACTGCAATAACTTGCAAACCATTAAACCTTTAGAACTATTTTTTTTTGGAGTGCTTGATATTATAATTACAACCTCCCCATCCAACTCTTTGTAATTTTGTCTCTATAGCAAATGACCCCAAATTTTGTATTTGCACATATCTCGAGGTGCACAAAAGTACTAACCCATAAAAGTAATAGTGGAATATGAAGTTGGAATCCCTATTTGGCCCAAATGGGTATCCATAAATGCAAACATATTAAACATAAACTAACACATCATATTTTTTTGGATGATACAGGATTGCCCTTACTCCATTGGATGCTCATATATCACTTAACATCCTTACAAGTGGTATAAGTGATTAAGTGATTGATCACCTTTGGTTTCAATTTTGGGTTTGATGTTTTGAATTAATCAAGACCTAAGTGGTAAATTGTGTAGAAGGTACTTTGTGACCTTTTTGTATAATTTTCTTTAAATGACAAGTTCATCCAAGTGAATAGAGGAGGAGAAGTTTTTTGAGATAAGTTTGACTTGCAAAAGCTAAAGATCAAGGATTTGTTAATAAATTCATGAGATGTTATTGATGAAAATATATTTAAACCTATATATCATAGTGCACAACTCAATATTACGTTGTGGACCAAAAATCCAAGGGTCTAATTAGATTAGGCTAGGTAATATCTCTTTTAATCATGTTATGAAAAGTCTTCAAAAAAGAAGCTATCTAGAAACTTGGTGATATGTATTAAGCCAAAGTTTTATTGAATTTTGTTGGAGTTTTAGGTGACACTACAATACCCTTAGGATCAAATAAAATACCACGATAACGTCTAAATGAGATGGTAAGACAATTACATTAAGATGTAAGAATGATATTATTGATAATGGACATAATTAAAATGTTCATAATAGGTTTTCCCATTTAGGAAAGGCAATAAGATACAATGGTAAGGAGCAAACGAGTTATCACCTATACAAGGCAAAATTACATATCCACCAAAGTGTAAGAAAAATTGCAACAAAGATATAATTGTTTCCACATAACCCATAATAGATTTGAGATAAATATGTAATTGAAATCCACATGCAAGAGAATAGACAACATACCCACAAAAATGTGACACAAGATATACTTTGGGAAACCCTCATTGAGGGAAAAACCCAGCCTCCAAAAGCATCTATCACCATGTATTATTTAGCAAAAAATACCATCGCAATACAACTATGGAAGCCTTCAAATCCATAGCTACAACTAAGAAATCCATGTGAACAAGCATGAATCCACACATCTCATGTCATGCTTCCATCCCTCACAAATGCTCCTTTGGCTAACCTATCAAGCCTTGTCCCACTCGACTCTTTCCCTTTTTACCTTCTATCTTACTACAACAACTACTCTTGTGGTTGCTTATATAGTAGCAAGTCCCACAAAACCACCAAGTGGTATTACATAAACCATGTGCTACCTAACCCATTGACCCCACATTCAATATTGGAAATTTGATTTCATTTCCTCAATATTAAATAATTACATGAAATATTATCACAATGTTACAATACAACTCATCAAGTATATCCCATGGGAATCTTTACATGTTGCACATCCATCTAGGTACAACATTACATAATAAAATAAAACAATACAATATAACAAATATTATACAATGTGTGCAACACCCATTATCTTAACAATCTCCCACTTGTATACATTGCATAGGGTTAATCTGTAGCCACATAAATGAACAAGGAAACAATCTCTCCTAGCACATCCACTGTCATGGATCAAAGTACACGAAGTGCTCCATCCTCGTACCCACAACAAAATAAAAGTATCCAACATCTCAAACATGTATGATCTTACCTCCTATTATGCCACTACCACCGAACATACATAGAAGTCATCCAAAGAGAAAGCCACCCAACCTATAACATTAGAAGATTATAAAATCCTGTATCAACTGAAATGACAAGCACAAAAAATAGATCTAAAGGTAATCACATGTATCCGTATTTGTCAAATATCTATAGTTGAAATAGCACCCACAACAAGTGTCAAACCCATCCAACTATCCATACCTCCAAAGGCATATCAAGTGAATCTCACATCATCAACATATCTAATCTATAACTTGCAATCAAAAGCCTTAAGAGCAATACCTGCCACATACATAAAAAAAAACTCTCACTGCAAAAGATAATGTCAAATCTATAACCAATCCACTCACAAAATCTCAAAGAAGTGAATCCATGTAGTCTCAAGGACATCCACAACACACAAACCAATAAACTACAAGAACAACTCTCATAACATGTCTCCAACAGTCTTCCAAGCTCTCCACAACCAACAAAGGAAAGAGATAAAGGAATAACCATATCATCTCTCATGTGACATACATGAGCACAACCCAATGATCACAATATCCAACCAATCTCAAATCCAATGTAAGTGAAATTGAACATCTAGGAAGATAACCAAGACCAAAGAGAAACCATGAAAATCATAACCGATTTCATGTCCTTCTAAACACACCTCTAGATGTATTCTTTGCAAGTATTATCTCCTCCATAAAACCTCAACAAGAAGCCTCAACAATACCCAAACCATACCATATAACTAATCATGGATGTAAGCCTCTCACAAGAAGATCAAACTCATAAACCATTCTTAATCCAAGGAATATGCCCAGAATAAAACCATCTCCCAAACTCAACCAACATAACAACATATGCAAATGGAGATAACCAATGCTAAACCATCTCTCAAATGAACCCTCCAAAACTAACTCATGTACCATAGCTCAAGATCCATATACATGAAAGACAAGCATAAGCATAATGCACCTGAGAGAAAAAATGGGTTATACTTCTCAAGTAGCAAACTGTCGAGTAGACCAAGAGTGGGGAAGGAGAATGCTTATCAAGATATCCAAGTCTCCAACCAAGAATCATCTAAGAATAATCTCCTCTCAAGTCTATATTAGGTGAATGCCCCTCGAACTTCCTGATGAAATTATCAACCGTCCAAAAAAATACTTCTCTAATCCAAGAGAAATCAACATCACCACTATCTCTAAGTATCCATGAGAACTTGTAACCAATCAATCCATGCCAACTCCAAATGCAACATAACAATATCATGAAGTATCCAACTTATGATCAATGTACTCAATATCAAGAAACTAAGCCAAGATCATTGTCAATGTTCCAACCATGGCCTTAGGAACATAAGCATGAAAACATGATCTAACCATCTTAACCAAAGAAATAAAATTCTCCATATGAACATACTATAGCATGTCAAAACTCTGAACATGTATCAAGAATATATTATGACATAAAAAATGAAATTGTCCTAACATGAAGGATAACATGCCAAATGAAAGCATAAACAACACCTTTACTAAGCACTCCATGAGTCCTCAAGAAGCAACCATGAAGAAAACCATCTCCACATACCATGAAGAACCATCTCCAAATGCCATTAAGATAACAAGTGCACCAGGCAAATGTCAAAGATGCTTTTGCAACAATAGGATCTAATACAAATCTCCAACATCTGCAAACACTCAATAAATATATCAATGCCCCAAAAAAATCCCACTCAACCATGGTACCAAGGCATCATAAAGCTCATCTCCTACATGAAGATCCCACAGGTCTACACTCACACAACCAATGTGTTAGTACCAAGTGAAACCAAGATCTCCAAACCAAGAAGATACAAACCAAACCAGGAACTAATCCTACATTATCACCTCATCACTATCACAAGCTCCCACTAAATTGTGTATCCAAACTATCCATGAAATCGTGATGAAAAAACCATCCTCTAACCATGAGAATCAACTAAGACATCAAACCACCAAATAACCATAATCCTCAACCAAGAAGATATACCACCATAACCAAATCAAGAATCCAAACCAATGAACATCAAGGATGTACCTATATATCCAATTCATACCAAAATTCATGGCACCATGATCACATCCATGAACCGAGCATCTAACTCTCAATATGTCCAACATGTTGGCATAAAATAGTCAACCACAATCCTCCAACATGACTATACCTAGTAACAACATCTCATCCCTTCTTCATGAAGAAAAATTAGCAAATCATGTGACTTAAGACATAGACAACCCAAATCCAAGCCACAAATCTGAATATGCATCAATAATGAAAGATCAATGGGCAAAGACAACCCATATCCAAGCCATAAATGCAACCTGTAAGTATAGACTGCTTACAACACTACACAACTTGTAGACCCAACAAGTCATCATACATATTCAAACTAAACATTGATAACCATATCATCATGAGACCAATCTAAAATATGAACTGAGTATAATGACATCAAATCTTAAATCTAGAAACATACTATGTCATAAACTCATGATGCTACCGTAGTCAATATATACTATAAATTGTTTAGATTAATACATCACCAAATAAATCATGTCAAACCTACACCAAATCTGAACCAATGTGTAGAGTTCTCCAAGAGCTTTTTGTTGTTTACTTGAAGTAAAAAAATTTGACTCAACATGCCCAAGTTATACCCTAATTTGTGCTCAAAATAAATAACATCTAACTTTTGGGCTCTTAAAAATTGCCAAAAATCTCAAAATCATAGAACCAAACCCACACCAAGTTGTAGTGCTCTGAATTAGCTTTCCAATGCATATAAGAAGTCTGGAATCTAATATCTTGAGAGAAAGTTATGGTCATTTTACTAAGACAGTCTTTTTACCATTTTCACTACAATTTTTTTTTTTTGTGATAAAAATTCTGATGGGATTAAATGTGACAGCCTTTACAGGCTGAAACTAAAAAGTATTTCATTTCTTTTGAACATGGCCAATCTAGGGCATATTATATATCCAAATTTATGGAATTATCAACTCGGATCCAATGGTGAGGTTTTCTTTTACCCAAGAGGTCATTTCTGCAAGCTCCCCCTAAAGCCCTCATTTAAATGATACATCCAAAACAATATATTTGTCCAACAATTTCACATGCCCAAAATCTACCAATATCCCATCATAACAGCAAACCTAAAATCCTTAGATCTGCAATAAACAACTCATATACCTTGCCCTATCTTTCATCCTCTCACGCATTCCCATGGATTCAATCTAGGGTTACAATAATAAAACCATAGCTCTTATACCACTTGTAAGGAAACTTGCAACAAAAACATAACTATTTTCACATAACCTATAATAGATCTGAAATAAATATGTAATTGAAATCCACATGCAAAAGAATAGACAACATACCCACAAAAATGTGACACAAGATATACCTTGGGAAACCCTTATTGAGGGAAAAACCTAGCCTCCAAAAGCATCCATCACCATGAATTATTCAACAAAAAATACCATTGCAATACAACCATGGAAGCCTTCAAATCCATAGCCACAACCAAGCAATCCATGTGAACAAGCATGAATCCGCACATCCCATACCATGCTTCCAACCTTCACAAATGCTCCCTTGGCTAACCTATCAAGCCTTGTCCCACTCGACTCTTTCCCTTTTTACCTTTTGTCTTACTACAACAACTACCCTTGTGGCTGCTTGTATAGTAGCAAGTCCCACAAAACCACCAAGTGGTATTACATAAACCATGTGCTACCTAACCCGTTGACCCCACATTTATCATTGGAAATTTAATTTTGTTTCCCCAATATTAAATAATTACATGAAATATTATCACAATGTTACAATACAACTCATCAAATATATCCAATAAGAATCTTTACATGTTGCACATCCATCTAGGTGCAACATTATATAATAAAATAAAATAATACAATATTACAATATTATGCAATGTGTGCAACACCCATTATCGCAACACAAAGGTATAGTATCATCCTCCACTATGAAATGGAGTGTGTGTCATGTGATAAGGATGATAATATGACATATACACTAAATGTGGATCTCACATGTAAAGTGGAATGTGGTAACAACTATCATTACTTAAAGTGGAATTCTCCCTCACCATGTGCTAATACAGGTGCGAACTGCTAGGTCACTACTACAAAAACAACAATATGTGACTAAAAAAACCACTAAAACTTGTATATATGTGACTAAACTTAGTCACATGACTAATAGTAGTTAATATATAGTCATTTATAACACTACTAAATTTACTACGAAGCAATTTTAGTCATTTATTTGATCATTGATTTAGTGGTATATTTAGTAGTATATTTAATCATGCGGCTAGTCAGATACTTGGTATTTTATTTAATCACATATTTAGTTGTATATTTGATAGTTGATTTATTCACATGTTTAGCAATATTTTTAATAGCATATTTAATCGTATATTTGGTCACATATTTAGTATATTTAGTCACATGTTTAGTGGTATATTTAGTATCATATGTAGTAGTATACTTGATCAAATATTTAGTAGCATATTTAATAGTGTATTTGGTCATAATAGGGCACAATGGAATCGAACCACCATCCATCTGCTTGTAAAGTAGGTGCTCTTCCATTAAGCTAGCACCCTTTAAAGAATGATCATACAATGTGTAACTTTCTACATTGTCATGGTTATTATATTTTGAGTTAATCTGAATCATTTATTTAGTGATTTTTACCTAGTTTGAAGTTTATCTAGTTCGTTAGATGCGTAAAGAAGGGAAACACCCACCTGTAGAAATGATTGAAATAAGTAATCACCACTTTATTCAAAAGATGTTTTATTTTCTAAGTAGCCATGTTTGTATACCCTAATTAGGAAAATGTTCACCTACCAAAGTACCCTTTTCTATTGCTTCCTTTGTGGCATGTAAAGCATTTTTAACTTTGCATTTATTCTCCCCAACTTCTACATCATTGGCTTCACCAATATACACAAAAAAAAATGTGTATGATAAATAACATTAACTTCTTGTTATTTGTGTATTAAAAAGTGTTCTTGAACATAAAATTTTAAAAAATTGAATTGATTGAAAACATCTCAAGGGCTATAAATTTTGAAAATTCAATGTTAAAACCTTAAGAACAACCCCTCCTAATAATTTTTCCAACCTTTGATGATATATTTCTTTGTCATAATGTGATGTTCTTGTTGTAATATTAGTTTGAATCTGCTTGTCATGACGATTAATAGGTTAATAAAAGAAATGAATAAATTAACAATGGAGGAAGTGTCTAAAACCTAAGGAAAGCCATACATCTCCAAGACATAGTGGAAAAATATTCTCTAGTCATTCAAGACAATAGAGGAACCTCTTGTCCCTATCCATAGAGCAAAAAAATGGTTGAACATTCCAAAATAGACATTTGGAAGAAAGGGACATGATATTTTGTGTTTATAGGTTGAAAGTCCTTGGAACATTCTAGACTATGGCTAAATACTAGAATGAATTAGTGTTTTCAACTAGTTGCACCTCACCGTCATTTATTTTTTCTAAATAATAGGACTAAAAAATCCCTAACTCAAAAATAATTATTAGATATGAAATCAACAAGTATATATATTACAAGATATTATTTACTAAATAAATAAATAAAATCCCAAAACACAAATTTACCATATCCTACAACATCATTTGTTGTACTTGCAACTTGCTTCATGAGACTTGCACTGACATTTTTTAATTTGTAATTGAGCTCAATACTTTTTTTTATAGTATTGTCATCATTTGTAATCTTTAGAGCTCCATATCTTTGTTCAATAACCATAATCTAGCCCTTCATCAGTCAACAAAATACATAAGAAATACGACACAATACTTAGCATGGATATTTCCAATCTAACCCTGCTAAACAACACCACTAGCATTAAATCACTATAACTTTCAATCATAGATCACCTTAGGTCCTATTGTCTCTTGCATGGAATTTGAAATTTTTTCCACTTGCTGCAACATTGTAGGTCAAGATTCAACCTCAAATTCAATCTCTTTTGTAGCATAATTTCTTCTCCGACTGAGCTTGTTGGCACTCTAATAATGAGGATCATAAATCCCATTAGAATGAGAAATGAAATTTGAAGCACAACTTATAAAATTTTAAAAGTTTTCAAGAATCATACACTTATTAAGTTATTCCTTTTCTACAATCTATATATTGACAAAGTCTTCATGATTTATTATATCAAATATGTATTTTTTATCCTTATATAGCTAAAGTTTAAAAAAAGAGACTGCATTGCAATCTTCTTAATTTTTCTTCAAGATTATTTGAATAAAACTAAGGATCACTAACCTGTTTGTAGCTTCTTTTCCTCCTGCAAAAGAATAATGAATATTAAAATGCAAGTGAATAAAGAAAATAAATCTATATGATCATGAAAAGAAAAATTGAGTGAAAATAATTTGCATCTAGAAAGTTCCCACATTAACATGAATCTTAGTTACTATCTTTGCATGACGTGAAGGACAATAAGCCAAAGTGAAGTGAAGTTGAACAAGCACAAGAAGTAGAATAAAGAAAGAATCAACTACAAACATTATGTAGTATAAGTGGACATGTTTACAAGAGAAGCAAAGACTCGTCATGGATGCAACAAATTTGCATAAAGAGTAACTTTAGAAGGCAACAATCAAAGACAATTAGAAGCAACATAAGGGTAGTGATCTAGAAAAAAAATTGATCTATTATTCCTAACTAACATAATGTAAATTATATTATTATTTTAGTCTATTACAAGGTAAAGGTTGAAAAAGAACTATTGATATTTGAATATAAGAAACAGAAGTGCAATTCGCAAAAAAAAAAGTTGGCAAACTAACATGGATTTTTCAATTAAGTCATCTTGAATAAATGCATGGTGATTACCAATTATGAGATAGTGATTATTGGTGGATAAAAATAATAAAAGAAGAATGATTTATAATTCATCCTGCAAGTGGAAAGAAGAAAGTTAAAATGGGCAAAGCATAGACCCTTTTCATGAAGGCAATTATAAAACCTAATATGGAAAGTTTCATTACTTCCTAGCAGGGAGTGATACAATGTTCAACACTGAGCAATTGGATAGGATCTTTGAGCTAACTGAAGGACTCATTTTCCTCTTTCACTAGCTATTGATCCTCTCTGTAATCTTCTATATTATCTACCTTTATATAGGGAGCTACCCCCTTAGGTAGTGATTTGCCTTACAAAAACTAATAATGAAAATGATTAGAAAAACAAAAGTAATCAAGATTCAATTTATTTAGAAAGAAAAAGGGATTAGCAAAAAGGAAATGATCATGATAAAAGTAGTAAACATGAGAGGGGCTCGAGTGGGGGGGGGGCAAGCCCAAGGTGCAACTTCACACAATAAGAAGAATATTCTATGTATGGAATCACCCAAGTTAATGATTAAGATTGAAGTGATTACTCCAAGAGAGCTAAATAGAGATCAAAGTAAGTGTGAGCAATAGTGGTGTGAGTTCAAATACTACCAAGAAGACTGCTAAAAAGTAAGATAGTAGATCTAATGAAGACAAGATATAGAAGACTATTGCAGATTCATGAAGGCCAGTATGGACAGATATATGAGGAGCATATAAAAGACTATACAAATTTATAATGAATATACAAAAGACTAGTAATGAAAAATTATCAAGGATTGTATGTGCAGATTATGATAGATTTTTGACCAAATATAGGAAATATATGTGATATATCATATTCTAGAAGAGCATAATAATGAGGAGGATCTCATGCAGAAATAAAAAAGAATTTGGAGCAGTGTCATGAAGTGTACTTAAGACTTTGTGAGAAATAAAATGATAGCTTTATAAATGTTTGAGTAGATTGTAATCATTTTTGTGGCAAATTATTGTCACCATAATAGCAGTTTAAGAAAAAAAATTCGGAAATAAAAAGTTATCCATCATCTATTGTAGGAGAAACATTAATAAGGTGGAAAGTTGAATAATGGGTTAGCACTTCTAACCCAATGAGGGGTTGGTGCCTCTAAAATAACAAGAGATTAGTGCCTCTAGTGGGAAAGTGCTCACAAATAGAATGAGGGAGGTGCCTCTAGAGAGGAAAAGTCTCAAGAAATGAATGAGGTGTTGGTGCCTCTAGTAAGTTGAGCATACCAACTTCGTAAATTTTATATAAAAGCCTTAATCTACTGTGGTTTTCTACCATTGATGTTTCCACACATATTTCATGCCCCGTCAGTGTTACATGATAGTTAGATTTCATGTGAGTTAATATGCAACAATGAACATGCTTTGAGATTAAATTATATGCTTATGATATTAAGTTGAAAAAGTGAAGTTTGTTGTTATACTGATTCACTACCCCAACTACACAAAATAGTCTCAGTATTGCTATGTGTCCATCACAACTAATGCAAATATGTTGAAAAAGAATAAACCTTTAGATGATGTTTTCCTAAAGGAGGCTGCAATTGGCCATATGTTGTGGGTAAAATAGTTTCACTGGAAGATCCAAAAGCTTCAAATCACCTGAAACATTGGAAAAAAAATCAAAAATCAGTTTCCTTCATCAAAAGATAGCTATTTCCTTCAAGTTGCTTCCTTTTAGAGAGGAACGACAGATGATGCCAAGAGAACAACATATTACAATGGTTAGAAATGCTAAATCTTTCATATTAGTAGCAATGTGGAGGGGAAAAGAGAAGTCTTCAATGTGAGAACAATATATATGATGTAGAAAGTAGCAGAGTTGGAAGAGAAAAGTAAAATCATGGGGAAGAGTAGCATATGCAATACTTCAATAGAAGATCGAAGGCAATATAATGTCTCATTTTTAGAATTTAATAGTTAAATAGTGAGGAAAAATATATAATTATAATTAAATTATATTGATTAAATAAAATAAATAATAATACCTTATAAAATATAATAATTTGAATTAAATATGTTAATAAAATTATTAATAAATAAATGTAAGAATAAATAATAAATTGAAATATCTTACTAAATAAATGATAATAATTAAAATAATATTTTTTAATTAATTAGTAATATAGTATGTAGTCTTATATGTTAATAAATAAATATACTACTATTATTACATCTATATTATTAATATAATAATATGATAATAAATAAACAGAAAATAATAATAATGATAAAAATATTTAAATAAATAAATAGAATATTATATATAATTTGAAATATATATAATGTAAAATACATACAATAATAAATTGAAATATATATCAAATATAATTATCATTGCTAAATGTATACTATTATATAAATGCAATCTAAAAATATATAACAAATTTGTTATATAGAAACTATATTATATATTATAAGTATATAATAACCAAAACTAAGTCACGTCCTCTAAAACACAACTCCTCATTTTTCCTCATGGCATATAAAGGGGAATATTGATTGATTCTCCTTAGAAAATAGGAAGGGAAAGCAGATAGCATTCAAACAGAAGAAAGAAATTAAGGAGACAAGCCAACAACCAATTATTGGTTGAAAAGATAAATTCATTCACTCAAGAAACAAATAAAGAGATACCGCCAATCCCTACATGATGGATCAACGCTTTCTCTATTATACAATAAAATATTAAACTCATTTCAATGAGTAGTAGGATATACATAGATCACTTGTTTTCAAAAGGGAAACTAATTTGTAAAAGCCCATCAAATTTTATGAGGATCTAGAATAATTAGACCAAAAGGATATAACCTCTAGTTAGTAACAACCTATCTGATCAAGTGTGAAGAATTTATTTCAATTAGTAGAAAGAAAATCATCAAGCAAGATTAAATATATTGGTTAGCAATACCAACGATACCAAACATCAGAATAGGAAGTAGATAGAACCAATAGGGTCCATTAATGAGAAGGGAGAGAATTCAACATAAGAAAGAGTCAAAAACAAAATAAGATCTCCATTTGGGATTTTGGAAAAAAAATCAAACATAAAGATAGAAAATAATTTGAGTCAACAATTACAAAGAAAGTCAGGGAAAATTCATGTGGAAGAGAGAAAGCACCCAAGATAGGAATTTTATAGTCTATCGTAGAGCACAATGAGAAAAACCATAGTTATTCAATTCCATTACTCCCTTTTGAATAGAATTGTTTTAAAATATTATAAATTCCCAGTTAGCAAGTAAATCCAACACATGATTTAATATTAATAGTAACTCCAAAATATCAAGCAAGATACAATCAACACAGACAACCAATAGCAATAACAGGGACCATTTTTGTCATTTGCAAACACTAATAAAACTTTGGCATTATACAAGAGCATCGAATCATAAAAATGAAGATTATTATTTCTGCAAATCAAATAAGGAGTAAGGGCCATCTCCTTTTCATCTATTCACTAAGAGCAGACAAGCATTTATTTAATATTGATTCATTCCAGCAAATAATAGCCATGAAGTCTTAGATATAAAAAGCATTAATCATAAATAAAGTATTCCCATTGGGGACAAGAACTAGCATTAACTAGAAGGAAAAGAAATAAGGACATTCTACATTCTAAGTTCAATGTGATAACTTCTAGTACAGAATTAAGGCAGAGATTAAGCATCTTTGAAGGTCAATAATATTGAAAAGGTTAATCATATGCATATATAAGGATGAATAAACCTATGCAGTTATTTATAAGGCTCTGGATGAGTATAATCTCTCCTAAGAAAGATGTATATATCAATGTGATTATCCATAAGGCCTTAATGGGAGGAAATATGGTGAGGATATGGTGTTTAGTGGAGATGTTGTTCTAAAAGACATGCATGACAAATAGAGCCCTAGGAAGCACTCTCGTAGGAGCTAAACACCTGATCACAAACTCTCTTCAAGGAAGGAACTAGTTAGGATTTATTATTGCACATAAATCTTAGTAATCTGGATTCAATTTATATAAATATCTTTATTGGAATACTAACATGTTTGCAAGTTCATAAGCTAGGAGATTCGAAAGATGCCAAGGGACATCACAACAAATGAGTGACATATTTCATGCAGAGGACAACAAATCAGAGGAGGACAATCTAATTTCATGATCATATCCACATGTGTGAAGCATTCAAGCCTTGAGGTTCCTTTTTTAATAGTCACATCTTTAAAGGGTTCATGTGAAAATCTAAAAATATTTTTTGTATGTGAAAATTTGAAAATGATGAATGAGAGAAAAGGTCAGTGGATGCCCAAAAGCAGTGAGAGCAGTAAAGATGGTGTTTTGCAATGTATCAAAAAGAAAGTGCAGACCTTAGCAATGAGAAGGCAGGGTCATGGAAATCTCCAGACATACCAAAAAGATTTCAATAAGATATAGGATAGAATGCATAGTAGAATTGAACATGGATGTTCAGGACAGTGCTTTAAAAAAAGAGAAAATGGTGATGACTTTGATTTGGAAAAAAGAAAAATATGTAGCAACAATGAAATGGTTGTTGTGGTACAGAAGATTGTGTAGATGCTACACCACAAATGTGTAGAGGATGAGTCTTTTTTAGGAGCAAATACTTTAAAATAAAGGTGTGAAAATAGTGATTAGGCAGTAAGAAAAATCAATGTTGCTGAATACTATGATGAAAGGAGCATAAAACATTAGATAATAGGACTGCCAAAGTTTGATTTGATTGACCAATTCTAAGAAATGTTTGATCAGAACATTAGATAATAGGACTACCATTGTTGATTCGAAAAAGTCCACACATTTACAAACCTTAAGCAAAACAATCTGGCACTACAATTCCATAGTAGTACATCTAGTTATCTAACATCTCCTACAATATTTCTAACATAAATTCATAATTTTTTGAAATTTTCACTAGTTAATCCTACCAAGATTTAGAAACACACAAAAAAACTAGCCACTTCAGGCAATTCTTATCTACTGAGATAGAGAAACATAAGAACAAGCTTAAGCATGGAGAGATTTTGGGACATTGTGAGTAGCCTTGTCTTTCCTCTACTTGGATTGGTTTTGGCCTTCATTTAATACATTAAAGTGTTTGAAAGGAGGAACTCCAAGGTTATTACTACAGTGCCCTTGTACCCAATAGTGGGCTCCTTCTTTTCCTCTTCAATGGAGATCCCTTAATAAAAAAGGAGATGCATCTCCAAGCCTTGATATGATGCCACGAGGGACACTAAGAAGCCACGCTTAAATAAAGAGTACAAAAGTTAGAAAAGTACGATGTATTGGTTGTTTAAGCTTACAAGGTAACAACAATTGAATCACCAAAAATAATCAATAATCATGTCATCAATCCGCCGTAGGTTGTTGATGACATAAGGCCAATTAATTTCCACATCAACTATTGCAGTGTTTGTAGTCAATGCAGACAACTCAGACTCTGATGTATAAATGGCTGCCATGCTTGAATTATAATTGTTTACTGCATCTGCTGTAGAGTCTCTGAAATCATTTCTCAATATCCTTCAAGGTTTTATTCAGAGCATGCACACAACATGGGGTTCAAAAAATGTTTTTAAAAGTACCCTCCACCATCAATCTAGCTGACTATAATATGATGCAAATATGGCTAACCAGTTCATATATTTTTTATGCATCTATAGCTAGTTAATAGTGCGAGATTGATTTGTAGAGACCTACAGGTCAGAAACTCAGGTCAAATTTTAGAATGCAATAAATGCTCAAATATCTTCATTTATGAAGGCTTCAGATTCAACTATACATTGTGAAAGAATTTGTAGAATACAAAAGATGTGACTAGCTTATATAGATCATGCAGTGCCTTTTGATTGTATTTGTATGAATTTTAGATATTAGTGGAAGAAGACTTGTCAAACATTACAATTTGAGGCTTGTACTAGTCAACAAGGAAGTCATGATACATAGTATTTAGTATTTATAATGAGCTACAAAACACTAATTATTGGAGTTATTTATGATTAATATATGTTTTAATATTCTAATTTCTCGAGAAACTCATGGTTTACCTCTACTAGAAAACATGAAACTCACGGTTTCCATGATCTCCTTTCTTCCTAGTTAAAAAATTGCTAAGTAGGATCCATGCATTGTTGGACACAATCCAATAATTCCTTAACATTGAGCTTTGACATTTAATATCCTAGTTTTTTAGGATGCACATATATATGATCCTCTTCATCATGGAGACAAGGATAGGGTATCCATTGTGCCACATTCGCCTAATGATTTAAACCAGGTCATTCTTTACAATATAGTGCTTATGTATACATAGAAATAAGAGTGTTGTAGCATGTTGAGAATGGAGACTAGAAACACATTGATCTTTGACATTCTAACTTTTATTGACTTTTAAATATTGTTCTCTTTCCAAGCCTAACTATTAGATGCAAGAGCTTCTCTGGACAGAGATAATCAATGAGAAATCAATATTGACATGGAAAACTTACCATCTTTGATTGAAAAACTAGAAGTTTATGCCAAACCTTTTGGATTTGTATATTCATATTGATATAGAATATATTTTATTTATACTTTGTACTTATACTCAGGCTACAATTCTTCTTAATATTTGCATATGAAACAGATTGTAATTGTGATATGGCTAGATATGTGCATTGTTGGTGTTGCACGTACACCTATTGGTGGTTTGAGTGGCTCTCTTTCAGCCCTAGCTGCAACTAAAATGGGATCAATAGCCATCAAGGGTAAGTTTCAATTAATAAGTTAAAATATATTCAAATAGGTGTATGGATTAGTCTGTATGCAAATTCTCAGTGAAAACTTGGAATTACTTTTTTTATTACAAATTTCTTTCAACATATATTACTCTTTTGTTCTTTTACTATACACTTTATGAATTGTCTCTTTGTCTACAAATTAGTCCAAGTGATAGTTGAATGCTAACACTATTGTAAATGTTTACCTAATCCTTCAGGTATTAAAGTTTTGAGTGCTAACCTGGGTCAAGCCCCTGCTAGATAGGCAACACTAGGTGCAGGAATACTTAACTCTGTGATATGCACTACAATCAACAAAGTATGTGGATCGGGAATGAAAGGTATGCCATGTTTTGACTTCTAAATATAATATGTGAATACTATGAGTAAGGTTTTGATAGCTACAAGGGAAAATGTAACTTGTTTTTCAAATAGCGTCTTTCTTGAATTTATACGTTATTGGGAATTGTACAAATTAGAAATATGTTTTTCTAAACTTCTAATTCTGTTGAGGTTTTTGTTTGGAAGATTAGGCTTACAAAGCTTTCTCTTTTTTTTTTAGCAACTATGTTTGCTGCTCAGAGTATCCAGTTATAGAATAATGATATTGTTGTGGTTGGAGAAATGTGAAGCGTGTCAATTAAGTGATTGATGAAAGAAAGGTGATAAATTCATTTGTCTAGTGCAATGCCATCAATTCTATTGTGGAGTACAATATTGTTAAAATTTATTTGTACTTTGAATGGCCTATAATGTTGAAAGTGCATGTTGTTGAGAAAGACAAATGTGCGTTAGGGTCAAGGGACCTAATTGTACCAATGGTTCATGCACTAAGTTTCTCCTCAAAACCATTTTTAATAAGTTGTTGGAGGTCTACGGAGGGAATCAACAATTCAATTTTTGGGAACAATTCAATTTTTGGGAATCAAGCATCTTACTATATCATTGGCATTCATTTGAGGAGTCTAATAGAAAGATTTAGTATATTCTTTCCTTTTGTTTTCATTTACAAGTACTTATAAACATGAACAGGCTTGCTGGAAAATGGATTTATGGACATGAACTAGGAAACTTGCTTTGATTCTAATAATTAAAATCCTATGGAGTCTCCAATGGACAACACTATACTTCACAAACCTAGATGACTCCTAAACAAAAACAAAATTGACAATTAGTTTTAAATAGCAATAATAGAATGATGTGCAAGGAAGGTAATATAGTAAAACAATAAACTATATTAGTTTGTGTTATGTACACAACATACTCTTATTTGAGATGTATGATAGTTTATTTCCTAGATGCATGTAATACATTATAAGGCATACTGACATTAATAAAAATATTGTTACCCTTGATTTGAAAAATAGCAGTAGCAAAAAACACAACTGATGATTGTGAACTTTGAAGCCAATAGATAAGAAAAAGTGATCCGAACAACCCTTCTCTAGGTAAGCTAGTTAATAATTACACAAGAAAGAGTGACTCAAATTGTTATACCTTTTATCTGAATAGTACATATTACATAGTTGATGAAGATCATAATTCTTGAAAAAGAATAAGGTTTTAAATGAGAGATAGATGACCATTTTAGTAGCAAAAATATAAATGGTGGGGAGGAAGGCATGCAAAAACACTCTAATCCAATCTTTTCTCATGTCATGATGCGATTGGTGCTAAATAATTGACATATGAATGAAATTGATCAACATCAATCCTCTACTTAGTTGAAAAAATTGCAAAACTGCAATTATTAACAAAACTTATGAAGCAATCAATTCAAAATAAGTTTGTACTACATCATTATAGCATAATAGCATACTAGTGATATGCCATTGATACAATATTTCTAGTTGTATATTAAACAAACACCATATTTTTGGCCAAATAATTGAAAATGAATTGAACAAAAGTTGTGATACTACATATAAAGCTAAGAAATAATCAACAATATTCATTCTAGTTATAGATTAAGCTTCATACAATCTAAAAAGCACAACACATAATAGGAAAATATAATATCTCTCTATGCAATCGCCTGACCCCCTATGTTTACAGTACAAAATAGCATCCTAATACCCTTGCCAAGTCAACGACAGGCTTTAACAGGATTGATACCAAGCCTTGTAATGGAATGTAAAAAAAAATTGACAAGACATAAATTATGTTGAATTTTAATGCTGAAAATACTTATCAAAGAATTTCATTCTCAGCAACATCTACACAAATTCTAAATGTACAAGACATAATTCAATGACTTACACAAGAAATTTAAAAAAGACAAGTTCTACATCTAGCCATAGCAACTGACATCAAAATTAAAGACAGAGAAAATAATCTTTTTGAAGAAATAGAACATAAACAATAGACAAATGATTTTATATGTGATAACTTCTTAAATGAATTCAATATCAATAAGTTTGAATACATTGGATTGTTTTTATTGATGCTGACAAGAAGAGTGTTATTGCAAAGTCAACATGTACTTTGAGTCTAAGATTCAACAATGTCTACACTACATAAATATGGAATTCAAGGAAGTAGGGAGAGTGAATAAATTGGGCAAGTGTAGCAACTTGTTTTAGATTCAAATTTATAGCCGTATGGAGTGTCCTATCTGCATTCCCATCTTGAGATATTTTTAACAACAAATAATGCTCTTTTTTTATGCTCTTTGTTCTGAAACCTAACTCAGCTACCTTTACTGGCTGGCATCCTCCTGGGCTGCACCAAATTTGGAGAATTGGAACATGGTATCGAGATCCATCAAAGAGTAATCAAATGTGGACTTCTTTCTAATGTGAAATTTATGATGACCCTAATTGGTATTATCATAAACATTGGTGGTCCTATTCTTACATTAAAGAGGGCTTTCTATTTATCAGCTATAGATAAAGCTACCAGATCTATGGCTCTCTATGAAACAAATAGTGAAAATTAATGTATAGATTTGATGAGTCATTACGGAAGCTCTATAGGATTGGAGTTGAGAGAATCCCATAAAGGGAGCAAGAACATTATATAGATATATTTCATTCCAGGGAAAATGGAATACCTCATGGTTGATGACATAAAAAGAGCACGAGCTTTTGCGATTGGGTTAAGACATTGTTGGAAACCACACATAGATTCACCCAATTTATGGAAAATTTCATCACAAAAGCAATCCGTCTCATTGCACTTTAATTCCACACATAATTTTTCATAATTTCTAACTTTACTTTCTAGACTTATGTTTACTACTACTCACAATACTAAATATTCATAGTGAGTAATCAAACTAGATAAAATTTCATGCAATTCCTAACAAAATGTTTGCACATCACAGAAGATTCTTGAGATGAAAGAACAATAGTTGGCAATGGCATTTCACAAAATTATTTTTCATATAACCCCTGATGTTCACCAATCTCTTGAGCACAAATGTAAACCCCAAACATTTCAAGGTTCTCATGTTTTCTATTTGGAATTTGGCCAAATTGTTGGTAAGCTTCATCTAGGTCTAAGCCAAAGTGAATATGTTTGATAGATTGGGGTCCCTCCATGTGGTCTATGTGATGATGCAAGGAAATGTTGCAACATCAACATGATTCAACAAACCAAATTCTTAAAGTTGAGCTGGCAATCAATAGAAATTATTGTCTGAGATGGAAGTTCCTGACAACATTTATTTAGACACTCTTCCTAATAATGGAAGAGCTAGTCTTGGAGATATTATATATTGCTACATAACCACATAATAGTTCTATGTATACTAATTACTGGATTGCCTTGATTTTTCATCTGAGCATCATACTTGGGGAATCGCAAATTGCATTAAAGTAGCTATCTGCGGTAGAAACTTCATAGGAGATAATTAGTGCATGGAAAGGATAATCATACAAACACAAAATATTCATGGAAAATTGTCAAAGATTTGGTGAGAGATGTAGAGAAGAGATAACTACTTGTAGATAGAGATGAAAGCCTTTTGTTAAGTCTAAAGCAAAGATTTCTAGGATTGTCACAGACTATCTTGGACATGAGGAAGATTCAGGATAATCAGGATATTGGTCAATCTATTTTGGAGAGCTATTCTAGGGTGTTGGAGAGCTTGTCTTACAATATTATTGCTCATATTGATGATTTTCTTTATGTCAATGACTTGACAAAGCACTCTAAACCTCATCAATTTTCATCTATCCTCCCTCTATAAGTAGTAGAGGTGTTGTTGCCAAGAGGGTTTTCTCACCATTTTTTGTTCCTCCAACCTCAAATACACCACATGTTATAGCATTTGCAAAACTAGTTTTTTCTCCAACACCTAAATCTTGGCAGGATTACAAAATCCCCATTAGTTAGCAGCAAAACTAATTCTAATCATTTTACTCCTATAAGAATTCTCTTTGAATACCCTGGTGAGGAAAAGACTATAGATGGAAATACAAAAGAGCCTTCCTTAATAACTATACCAATGTCCAAAGAAATAGGTCAAGATTCTTCTTACAATGAATGGTTAGGCAACAAGAATGATTTGATAAGTCCTCCTACATGTTAGTGATGGAGGTCAAAGAGTTAGGGTAATAAAAAGTTCATTTAAAAAGTACAACATGCCCAAGTCTAGTAGGTATGCTTGTTAGCTAGCCATATTCACATATTGATGTTCCTTGCTGCTACTATTATTTGTATCTACTGATTAATCTATTCAAGGGTTATATTTTTTTCATTCTTGTATGGTAGAGTAAGCATCTTCTTAGAAATGAGTTTCTTCCAACTGAAAATGATATATCATGTACATAATTTTTCATCTCAGATAAGATGCAGTGAGAAATGCATAGAAGTGGCAAATTTATAATTGTCTCGACTTTGGTGTAGCAAATGGATTTGAAGGAAGAGTATCATTTTATGACTAATTACCCTTGGATTTTCTCTACAACATCACACAAATCACTTTTGTAGTGTTTAAAGATTTACAACAAAGGACTGTCCAACATTTTGGTGTTGCTCACTACTGGACTTCAAATTTGATGATACCTCACCCTCCTAATTTCAATTTTTCACCAATGATCCACATCGTAGTTGGTAAAAAGATATTTCCTACTAATGGTGTTTCTCACCCACTAGTCCACCTTTATTATAGATCTACAATAACCACCCAACACTCATTTCCAAGCTCTGCAACAACTTGAACAATGAGTGGGTTTTCTATCCTAGTTTTCCATTTCAAGAAATTCTCAGTAAACCATCAGAATCTCTGATATCCTCCAAATGACACGTAGACCACCTTAAATATGTCATCCCAAATTTATATAAATTTTTGTCAACTAAATTCCCATTGTACAATGACTATTATTGAATTCATGCCTATGTTTGCAATGCTACTCTTTAGACTGCTTATTGAACACCATTAAGTCTAAGTAAACTGATTACCCTAAATCATATATGCGAAGTAGTTTATGATATTGGCTGGTATAGTGCATAACCATTCAAATCATTGCTTCTCCTGACTAAATATGGCTTGCTATTGCTTTTGTTCATTAAAATTCTTCTAATTTTATTATATTAAAGTATAATTTATTTCAATTTTATTATTATTTAGAATATTGAAATTATTAATAATATATTATATCAATGTTCTATTTGAATAATATATTATAAAATGAAGAATTATTAAATTCTCTTGTTTAATTATCATTTACTATTAAATAGTCCTAAGTTGCCAATGCTTATGCTAATGCAAGAATCAGATGCGCAAAATTTTTGGTTTTTGGTTTTTGAATGTGTCTACACACACACACATACTTAAAGATATTTATATATGCAAAAAATGCAAGAAATATACAAAATTACAGCTCTTTTTGAAATTGATGCCCTTCTAATGAAGATGGTAAATTTACAAGGGAAGTAATATAAGACTCTACAAGGATATTGAAATCATAGAGGGCTCCATGTAAAAATAGATCTTTAGCCCAACCATCAACCTTTCAATTGAAGATGAGATCATATAAGGAAAGTGGAGGTTAGAGGAGTCTATCTACAGGAGCAATAGCCTAAGTGAGTAACTTCAATCAACTCTTGGTGACAGAAGGACATGCTCACATAGCCTAAAGTGATTATTGTTGGGAAGACTACTACCAACATTTCTAACATTCATTCCATTATACAAATCTATGTAGCTTCCTTTTACAAATCCCTTTATGCCATTTTCAAAGGAAGAAGAGATACCTAAATAGACCACAAGGAAGTTCATCAGGTGCCAAGTAGTTACCTCCAGGAGTAAATTGATAGAGCATGTTGTCAAACTGAAAACTAGGGAGTGAAATTGTATTTGTTTTACCTTAGGGGACCAATCTTGTTAGTTCCTATTAATGCTATAAAAAAAAATTAGATTTTGCAGGGAGCTCAATTTGATTGTGAAAAATTTAAAATTGATAGAGGATACTAAAATTACAGAGGGTCAATGTATATGTAGCATCTTGGTCGTGGCACCTGGGAAGCTCATTATGGGCTTGTGGAGGTGCTCACAATGCCTCCACAAGCATCCATAGGCCCAAGATGTGCTTCTTGAGCACATCTGGGCAGAAACCCAAAAGCACCTGTCCACTATGATGAATCAACATCCGCATCTAGTGGCAAGTGTAGAGAATTAATATCCAAGCACAAAAGTGGTAAGTCAATCTTCTAGATCTTAATATAGACACACCTAGCTAAGGGATGATAAGGCAATAGAAATTTAATATAGATACACCTAGCAAAGGGATGGTAAGTAAATCTTCTGAATCTTCTAGTTTCTATAATATCAATTTGTCACACTAGAAGTTCCTAGTAACATCATAGCCATTTCCTTGTGGAAAAGACACACAAATCGGAGGTAGTATCAAATATTCACTGACTACTATTCTTTGTCAAAAGTGTAATTATTCTCCTATCTACTAGATTAAGATATGCCTTCTCAGATTAATTTTCTTATCCCATCTATTGGTTTCAACAAAAAAAAAAAATGAAAACTTCTACCTATTATTTAGGCTCAACAAGATAAAAGGTTTCAAATTCTTGAATTTGTGTTGTTACTAAATTGTACCTTGTTTTAGTTTGTTCTCTTTCTTTGCTCGTTGCGGCTAGCTTAGCCTCACCATTCCCATTGGTAAAGATGATAGACCTGATATACAAAATAACAAAATTCAATTTTGGTTTGGCTAGAAATTCAACATTTTAAAATGTTAATAAGAAAAGGTCAATTACCTATACTCATCACTCACATTGAAGCCTTGTCCAAAAACTTGAGTGGAATTGTGATTTGACTAGAAAATATTTAATAACTACTCATATCTAATCAATTTGGATCATATTTGACCTGCAATGAATATTTTAAAATGTATGCTATCACAAGATTGAAATTTTCAAAATCTACAAACTTAAAATAGGATCACTAAAAATCATGGACTCAATAAGGTAAATAAATCATAGAGCATGAAATAGAAAAACTAAAGCTTCTATTTATTAAAATCAAAGAAAAAATAGAATAAATTGTATTTATTATTAATATATAGAAACAACAAAAAGAATTACCTGCACTGGTCAATGTTTCTTTGGAATGTGCCAAAGGCATCTCAATATAAAAATGAAGGCCAGACTACAAACAAGGCATGTTAAGTCAAAAGGGTTACACTCAATTGATTAAAGGATTAGGTTATATTATATAGAGCTAAGTTCTAACCCCTAAAGTAACAAATAATGTGGAATTATAAGCCACAAATCCTTGGTCTTTGGTTGTCGACTTCTAGCATGGATGTGACCTTAAAGGCAGAAGTCTAAGGTGTGACTCTTGTTCTTCCATAGATCTTATAAGTTTCAAAGAACGTACTACATTCCAATAATACGCTCTTTAAGTTAGAGGCTCAAGTTTTTTCCTCTTCCCATCTAGACCACGGGCATAGATTAGATTCCCAAAGAAATGAAAGTGAGAAACATTAGGATTCACTCATGTGAAAGCTTAAATTGGAGTTTAGGCCTTCAACATAAGAGATTGTGTAGCACCTACTTTAGCTAAAGGTCTTAGAGATTGGAGATGTCATTCAATGGCAATGATATTTGATGGTTGAAATCAAATATTGGAAATAGGCATAGTTACTCTTATAGGCAATAACATTTGAAATAGTAATTTAGGAATCAGTTATGGCCTATACAACTTTTAACCATCATCATATTTGTAATTTAAAAATTGAAAGTTGTATAGGATTGCTTTTTGTTGATAATAATTTAAATTCATCCTTCTTGTCTCTATTAGTGTGATTGTTAAAATGGATATCGCTCTAGCTTGATTGTTTATTGTTTCGATGGTTCATTGCCATTTGTTTGACCAACAAGTACAAGAGGCCTATTGGATACAAGGCCTTATAATTTGACAAAGAACATTAAATTTGACACAAAAATGGTCTAATTGACCTTATTACATTTCAAATATGAAAACTGAAGGACAAATACTCCTTGTGTCCTTTGTCCCCTAGGTGCTCCTACACCATAAAGCTTGAGTGTTGACTATTGAATTGCAGTCATCTATAATTCATGGAGGAGGATACCCCATGACTTATCAAAAGATGGGCTATAAGGGCTAGATAAAGGGCCAAGGTCATCGCCATGGAAGAAAACAATAAAATTCAAATTTGAAGTACCATCTACAAAGTAGTTGTTCATTAGATTGTTCTACGGATAATTGACACTTTGTTAGAGGATTTTAGACCTACTATAAGCCCCAAATACAACTAGACTGCACCCATTTGTTATGTTGACTTTCAAGAATTATTGACTATTCTATTGCTCACCCTTATGATCGAAGTCCCCATATGAGAGCATTAGGATTACTAGTGTCTATGAGATTCAAGATAGCCAAATCATTCTACAATGGGTATTCCTAGTTGATCAACCATATGATTGTTTGGTTCAACAATTGGGCGTATAGGAGACCTTGTAGATGCTTAAAATCATCCCTAAACACTATATTAATTAATTTTAATATTTCCCGTGACATTGTAATTAATTATATTGGTCACATTTCTCTACTTATTTAATTAAATTATTTTAATTAAATGAGTTCATTCTCTTAAGTATTTAAATCTAATTTAAATACTCCTAGCTCTAATGTGTTAAATTAATTTAACACATGATCCTCCATGTCTCCCCCTTTTTTAAATAAATTTATTTTATTTAAACCCTCACATCCCATTAATTTCTCTAAACTTATGATTAAATTAAATCTCATTTAATTTAATCTTAAGCCTAACCTAGAGCCTAGCCTATAACCATCATTTTCACCATCTTAAGCCTACTTCTTCTCTAATCCCACTTAATCATTTTTAATCATCTAGTGTGCTCACACATGTGTGAGATGGCATGCCTACACACTCTTGTCTCCCACTCTTCTTCTCAAGTTTGTTCACACATGTGTGAGAAAACTTTGAATTCTTGACCATTTGCATGGCTTGCATGTCACCTTATGTGGCATCTACATGGATGCCACCTCACCAAGCCCTCCCTCAAGATTATAAATAGAGGGCTTGTCTCAAACATTTTTATATTCCATTTTTGCATTGTTAACATGCCATTTTGAGTTTTGAGTTCTCATGCTAAGAGTTTGCATTGTAGTTCAATTTTCATAGAGATTTCTACGATCATACTAACAATTTGGTAGCTGATTTAGTTTGCCTCTTGCATTGTTCATTTAGTTTTCTTCATGCATTTGCATTCCCATTCCATAGCTTACATTCTTAGTTAGTTTCCTTTATTGCATATCATCTTAATTATTGAAGGCTTTCAAGAATGACTTTCTCCATAGCCATTTCTTGAAGTGCTCTTCATCCCACATAGCTTAGGATCTTAGTGCATTTTTATTCACATTTGCATTCACACTTGCATTCACACACTTAAGAGATTCATTTATTGTTGTGTTTGGGAGAGCACACCAAACATACCTCCAGCTTAACACACCGACAAGGCCTTTTATGGGTGCCTTTGTTGAGCTGTAGAGGTGGCTAGAAGATTGAGTTTGTTAGCTGCTTAGGGTTGCAAAATCCAAGCAAGCATTAGTTAATGTTTGTTCTTTTCATGTTGATGAATCTTTGATGCACTTTCAAGATTTTTAGCTAATGTTTGTTTGTTAACCCATGCTCCTAACAGGTCACATTTTTTAGCACACATTTTGGCACGCCCGGTGGGACCCACGTGCATGTTTTCATCTCAAAAATTCGTCAAGAATTTACAGTCCATTGCAAAAAATATCGCATCGTCGTCTCCGCAAGCCGCAGCGTCGTCTGAGATTATCGTCTCTGCAGACCCGCATCTCCGCTCTTTAGCGTCTGTGCAGTAATTTAAAACCATACTTGCATTTTCACTTAAACCATTTTGTCATCTATGCAGATTGGCGTCTTCGCATACTGGCATTTGCGCATATTGGTGCCTTTGCATTTTTTTTATTTTTAAAAAAAATTCTATTCTGTCGTCTAAAATTTTTGTTTTGTCATCTCCGCTTCGAAGATTGTCATCTTCATTGTGGGTGCACTAAATTGTCGTCTCTGCCTCTAAAACTGTCATCTACACATTTTGTGACCTATTCTGTCGTCTGTGCTTTTTTGGATAACCTGTTCTGTCGTTTGCGCTTTTTCAGATAACCTGTTTTGTCGTCTGTGCTTTTTCGACAACAAGCTACTTTGCCGTCTGTGATTTTTCGGTGACCTTCTATTTTGTCGTTTGCGCTATTTTGTTGTCTGCGTGGTTTGTCGTCTGCAAATTTTGTCGTCTCTGCCTGCATTCTATCGTCTACAATTTTATTTTATTTTTTTTTAAATTTATTTTTTGAAGTATAAATCAAATTTTGACTTTTGGTGATTCCATGGAATTGAGGTCATTCTAAGCCTATTCATGTATTAAAAAAATTACAAAAAAAGTTAAAATGAAGTTTTTCCATAGTTAGCCTTCATTTTTGAGATTTTGTTGAAGCTAATTAACTTGTTTATTGTAGCATTGAAAATGGGAGCAATTTAAACACTTAACCATATTTTCTTACAAATTTTTCTTAATGTTTATTACTCTTGAGAATTAAGTTTGAAAGACTTAAAACAAACAATAGTGATTTTCATCACTAAGGGAGTTTGTAGTGATTTTTATCACTTAAACTTAAGGGTTGATGAACTTGCATGTTTAATCACTTTCATTTGAATGTATGATGCAAGTTAATAAGTAAACCCTAAACACACTCTTGAATGCCTAAAAGAAAATTTTTGTGAATGCTTACACTTTTGTTGGAATGCATGTTTAGGGTAGCAAACATTTAGATTTGGTGCATAAAAAGAACTCACACTATCTTGAATGCATTAAGGGACAATTGACATGTATGCCTAGACTAGAACACATTTGGATTTGGTGCTTAAAATGAAGTCCCACACTCTTGAATGCCTTAAAGTAAATTGACTTTATTTTCAGCATCTTTCATTTTCAGCATTTCATTTACACACGCTTGCTTTACTTTCTTGTTGAAAAATCCATATTTTTCATTTACATTGGCACCATTTCAAGTTGGAAAGAACATTGTATGCGTTAAATATGTGTGTCTTCAAAGTAGATTACAAAACCTAAAGTTTTATTGGGAAAGAACACGTGTCTTTTTAAACTCCAAGACCACTTACGTATTCTCTCCCCTCATGTCTTTGGGTGATCTTGGGTGCACAAGAAATAAGTGGTCTTTTAAAAAAAAAATTTAGGAGGCTTACTTGGGGATTTCATCACCCTTTGGGATGACCTCAACTCCAGCATTCTGGCAGAGTATAAAAATTGGGAGGTGAATCGAAAGACACCTCTCTTGGAAGCATAATATTGTCACTCTTGGCTAAGCCCCAAAGAACTTTATACCTTTGGGAAGTGAAGGAGGAGATTTGGGTTACCATCTCCCTTCGGCTATGTGGCAGTATTTTCTTTCATCTACAGATTTGGGCCTCACGTACCTTGCGTATATCAAGGATGCCCTCTAGTTGATCCTTGTACATCCTAGTTGCAATCTTATAGGTTTGTTGGTGTGTTCTACGTGCTTGAATATTCAAAAACCTCCCCATTTGAAGGGGACAAACACCATCTAACCTTGTCTTGTAAATATTTCCTTGTTTGATTTTGCATCTTAAACCATAAAACCCAAAAACATTGGAAAATATAAAAATTCAAAAAAAATCATAAAAGTTCAAAAATCCAAAAAAATTAAAAGCATTTCAAAAACAACAAAAATAGCAAAAAGAAGCTCATGTTTTCTCTATCACTTCTTCTATCCATCCATCCCATCATCATCATGCATCTCTTGTCTTAATCACATTCTTAATCGTTCAAATCTTTCGTCAAAACCTTAATCATCTCCATTCATCCAAATCATTTTCTTTTCATTCAATCAAATCCCTAATTTTCATCCTAATCATGGTTCATAATCCACATCAAGATCTAATTCCCTCATTCAATGATTCATCCTCATGATTCTTAATCCAATCCCTTGTCAAATCCAATCACTTCTAATCAATTCTTAATTCGATCCATTTACATCTTCATCCAAAATCAATCAATCTTTCTTCATCTATTCAAACATTCTTCTAATTTAATCTTCATAAAATCATTCTACTTTGGACATAGGAGCATTTTCATCAACATTGGAATTTAATTCAAATCTCACATTCGCTTGTTTGGAATATCATAGGGTTTTTATCAAATCAAATCAAACCCTCATCCAATCAAATCAAATTAAATCAAATCAAAATCAAATCCAACCAATTTCAAGTCCAATCCATTTCAAATCCAATCAACGCAAAGTCCAAGCTTGCTCCTAGTCCTAAGTTCATATTCCATCCATCATCAAATCTTTCATCTCTTCATCTAATATCTATGGATTTGAATTTTCTTAATCAAATGGTTGACAATCTTCAAAGACAATATGGAGTTATACCTCCCTTTCAACCTACATATCAAATCCATCCTCAACACTTCATATCCAACTCTCATACATCTCATGTTCATTATTCTTCAACCTTTGACAAGGAAAATCCACCTCATTATCCTTCAAATCCATACAATTCCATTCATAACCCACACAATTCCTCAAGCACAAATGACCTTGCCAAGGAAATGGAACAATTAAAGAATTATCTCTTAGCAAGTCAACAGAAGGAGTCCACTTTCCATGCCATGTGTCCTCTTCCTCCATGTTTCGAAGATCCTAGTCCTCATGTCCCATCCAACCCCAACCCTCCATGCAATTCCCTCCAAACTCCTAATCCTCCAAAATCCACATCCTCCCCACCTCATAAGGGGTATTTCTCATCATTCTTGGCTAAGTGTAAAATACAAAATGAAGAGAGCCAATCACCCCAAGTCACACCCCCAATTCCATCTCAAGACCTTCCTCCAAAGCATGACATTTTAGATTCCTCTTTTCCTCTAGATCCGAGCATTTCTCCATCCCATCATTCTCCTATCCCTCAAGATCCATTTATCCCTCTTAGTCCATCTCACGATTCCCTTCTTAACCAAGATCAAGGCATTTCATGTACCATACAGCTTAGCAGTTCCCCTCCCTCTCCCGAGTTAGCATCCGTCACTCCTCCACTTCATGCAAAGATTCATTCCACTCCATCCACTAATACTCCTCCATGTCAAGATCAAATCACTCCTATTCCATCTCATGATCCACTCATTCTGCTACATGATCCTCTTTCAAGTCAAGATCAAAGCACCCCTTCATTTTCCTTTCATGATTCCACTCCATCTCATGATCCTATTATCCCTCATAATCCCCTTCATGATCCTAATCCTTTACATGACCTTATCACACCTATCCAATACACTCATGAACCCCATCTACCTGGACTCACATCTTGCATTGAAAATGATAAGTATCCCCTTGAAGAAATCATGTCTCAAGATGTTGGTATACATTCCACTTCTTCCAAATCCAAAGCTACTCCTTCCAAGCCTAAAGCTTCCCATCATTCATCTTCCAAGTCCATTTTAGGACCTTATATCTGTCTTCCCATTCCTTCCTCACTTCCATCCATTCTAGGTCCTTATGTTCCACCGCCAAACCCTTCATCCCTTCCTTCCATCTTAAGCCCTTACATACATCCATCCACCCTATCCATGTTTTCCACTTCATCCCCTCATGCTTCTAATCAAGATCAAAAAAGGCACACATCCTTGAATTCCTTCCAATGTTCACCATCCATACTCTTTCCACCCCATTTACCTTCATTCACCCATACCATGGCCAATGGAAGCACATTGGATGTTAAAGAAAAAGAAAATAAAGCCAAAAATCCACAAAAGCCCAAGGATCAACATGTCCCCTCTAAAAGACATGTCCAAGAAAAGAAAAATATGATCTGAAGCAAAATCAAAAGGCCACAAAGGCTCAAAATTAAAAATGCAAAAATTTTGTGGATACCAAAGCTACTTAATGTAGCAATGAATCTCAAAGAAAGATTCACAATGACATCCAATTTTGCTAATCCAAAGGCTTCCACATCCATTTTGGGTCCTTATATACCCAAATCCGCCATCCCAAATCCATCATCTCCCTCATCCATTTTGGGTCCCTATATCCCAAAATCCAAACTTTCTCCTACCTATTCCCCACAATTTCCTCCTTTCCATCACCCTTCAAGGTGTGTGCCAATGAAGATCTTTCCACTTCCTTCACAAGTCTTCCAACCTAGCATCCATCAACCATGTCTTCCTCCCACCACACCACCCCCTTAATCCAAACCTTTTCATAAGTCCTTGTCCTCCATTCCTCAATCCCCTTCATCCTTCTTTTCATTATCCTACCAACATCTATGAGCAAATAGTAAAAATTCCTTGAAAATAACAAAGAAAAAAGGAAAGAAATATCAAGGGATAAAATCCATGTATCTAGATGCTTGAGTCCTCCCTTTCTCATGTCTTCCACTTCCACTTATCCATCCATTCACTTTTCCTCTTTCACTTGCGCTCTACACTGGGGGCAAGCTCCATCCACACCACTCTTCCTTACATATCTTCCATACTTCCATCTACTGTTCATCATCCATTTCCATCTTTGATCTTGACTTTCACTTTCCTTTCATCCATCCACATGCACTTTCCATGTCCATACATCATCCTACATGCTTCCATCATCCTTTCATATCTTTGATCTTGACATGCTATCCCTCTTTTGCAGCCCATAGTCCTTGTCATGTTCATTCATCCATTTTCCATCCATACTACTATATGCTTCCATCCTTCTTTCATATGCCCTTGATCTTGGTTATCCCATACCATTCCCCCACTTCATATTCCACATTTCATCCATACCCTTCATATCATTAGCCTTTTTTTTTGTTATACCCTCCCTCCCATATCCCTTATTCATTCTACTTTCATACCCATTCTCATGATCACCATTAGAGGCACAACAACAAAAATGTTCATACATGCTTTGGAAGTGCACATACCTTCTCTTCCTTCCTATGCTAGCCTTCGTTCCATCTTTCCATTTTCACACATCTTTTCCCACCATATTTTCTGCCACTCTCCTATCTTTGGTATGGGGCATTTGGACTCCTTCGAAACATGGTTCTTCGCTCTGCATTTTCCACTACCATATCATTTGGGCCACTCAAACCCTTTCACCATTCCTTTCATCCACTGACTCATGTTTCTTTTCCTCCATTTACCATTCCTTGGTTATCCCTTGTCATTGGTTCTAATCCATTCCACCTTCCATCAATTTTTACCTCTTCCAATCCATTCAATCAATTCATTTCTCCTCTAATCTAATCATATTCCCTTCTTCTAATCATTTCATTCAAATCATTTCCATAATCAATTCCTTCATTTTTCCATCTATTTGTATACTAGTCTTCCATTCAACATGCTTTCCTCTATCAAACATTTATCACTTGCTCTCTCGCATTCCCCTTCCATTCCAATTCAATTCATCATTCATCCATTATCTTATCATATCTTATCCAAATTCTTCTATTTATCTAATGACCTTGAGCTTCAACCCATCAAACTGAGCTTATCAAAATAGTGATTGCAAATAAACTTACAAAAATTCACACTAAGACTACATGATTTAAGAACATTGTTCCTTTCACACTATTGCCAGCGAACAAACACAAACATTTCAATACAATTCAATCAAACAATCATTTTTTGCCTTACAGGATGAATCCTTCCTACACAGGCTTAACAAATTTCACTATCAGAATCAAGTTCATGGCAAGAACTGGGAATTGAATGACTACTTGGTCATAAAGTCTTTTTGATGATTTTATCTTTGTGTGCCAGCGATGGCCTCCCCATGTGTGCCTCGATCTTCAATATCTTGGTATCATTTGAATGGCTTAACCTGATTACACGTGTCATTTTGCAATATGATCTATTTTCATGACTCTTTAGCACATCTATGTCAATTTCAAGTTGTGTTTATGCATTGCTCACTGGGGGCAATGGTTTAGCACACTTTCCACCAAGATCCCTAACAAGACTTTGGGTGTGCCCAGACCTCTCCAGTGTGTATATGCCATTTTTTCCATCATGACTCTAAAACCTATATCTATTGTGTTGAGAGTCTAGTCCATGCAAAGGAATATTGTCATCTATGCTACTATAGCATTTGATGCATAACTCCTCTTTGCAATATCAAAATAAGGTGTGCTCTCCCATATGAACACAACTGAATCTCATGCATTCATGTAGTTAAGTTGCATTTATATTAATCATTATCCACTTCACCCAGCTTCATGTCAAGCTTACCAACAAGTCATGCAAGGTCATCTTTTAAGCCTTTTCTCTTTCCCTTTTCCTTCCCGTGTCTATTTTCGAGAAAATGGGACAAAATATATTCATTTTCACCCCATTTCCTCGAGGGGGCACCCTCCTCCCTAGTCGTCTCTTTGACATAACTCCTAGGACTCCCTCCTTCTCTGGGGCAACCTATATCTTTTTTTCTTTGATAGGATGTCGTCTCGACATCACATCAAAGAGGGGCAAAATGTAGATGCTTAAAATCATCCCTAAACACTATGTTAATTAATTTTAATATTGCTCGTGACATTGTAATTAATTATTAATTAATTATTATATTGGTCACATTCCTCTACTTATTTAATACATTCCTCTACTTATTTAATTAAATTATTTTAATTAAATGAGTTCATTCTCTTAAGTATTTAAATCTAATTTAAATACTCCTAGCTCTAATGTGTTAAATTAATTTAACACATGATCCTCCATGTCTCCCCCCTTTTTAAATAAATTTATTTTATTTAAACCCTCACATCCTATTAATTCCTCTAAACCCATGATTAAATTAAATCTCATTTAATTTAATCTTAAGCCTAACCTAGAGCCTAGCCTATAACCATCATTTTCATCATCTTAAGCCTACTTCTTCTCTAATCCCACTTAATCATTCCTAGTCATCTCCCTAATACCCCTCATTAGCCCAAGAGTGTGCTCACACATGTGTGAGATGGCATGCCTACACACTCTTGTCTCCCACTCTTCTTCTCAAGTTTTCTCACACATGTGTGAGAAAACTTTGAATTCTTGACCATTTGCATGGCGTGCATGTCACCTTATGTGGCATCTACATGGATGCCACCTCACCAAGCCCTCCCTCAAGCCTATAAATAGATGGCTTCTCTCAAGCATTTTCATCTCCCATTTTTGCATTGTTACCATGCCATTTTGAGTTTTGAGTTCTCATGCTAAAAGTTTGCATTGTAGTTCAACTTTCATAGAGATTTTTAGGATCATACTAACAATTTGGTAGCTGATTTAGTTTGCATCTTGCATTGTTCATTTAGCTTTCTTCATGCATTTGCATTTCCATTCCATAGCTTACATTCTTAGTTAGTTTCCTTTATTGCATATCATCTTCATTATTGAAGGCTTTCAAGAATGGCTTTCTCCATAGACATTTTTTGAAGTGTTCTTCATCCCACATAGCTTAGGATCTTAGTGCATTTTCATTCACACTTGCTCTCACACACTCAAGAGATTCATTTATTGTTGTGTTTGGGAGAGCACACCAAACATACCCCCATCTTAACACACCAACAAGGCCTCTTATGGGTGCCTTTGTTCAGCTGTAGAGGTGGCTAGAAGATTAGGTTTGTTAGCTTCTTAGGGTTGCAAAACCCAAGCAAGCATTAGTTAATGTTTGTTCTTTTCATGTTGATGAATCTTTGATGCACTTTCAAGGTTTTTAGCTAATGTTTGTTTGTTAACCCATGCTCCTAACAGATCACATTTTCTAGCACACAGACCTAAGTACTAATTTTCTATGTCATGTAGCTTGAAGATCTCTAATTTAAAGATACCATTTGGGGATGATTTGATCTGGGTGCTTGTCAAAGTTTTCCCAATAGCTATGGCATCTAAAATAGTAGAAATGGAGTTTATTCGAGATAAAACTTTGAGAAAGAGTAGTGTGAAATGACTGAGGTTTTCAATTGCCCCCATTTTTTAGGTTGTGAAATTGGAATCACCAAATTGGGTCTTTTTATAGCTAAAGGAAGGAAAATAGAGAAAACCCCATGGCATAAAGTTTTTATTATTTACCTTATCCATCTAGTGACTATAAAAAAGATTTGAATGATCAATTTATAGCATTTCATTTCAAAGAAATAATATAAGTCGAATGTTTCATAAGTATTATTGTCCAAATCTAAGTTATCCCTACATATGAAATCCTAATCTATCACTTGTCCTACTCTTCAGATGTGTCTGACACTCGTGATCTAAAAACCCTAATCCAGGCCCTTCCCTTTTCTCAAGATGAATGGATCAATTTAGTTCTTTAGTTAGGTATAAATTCAATATCAGTATTATTACCATTTCCATATAAATCTGGTTTTCCCATAAATCTAAAACCCTATTCCATGCCACTTAAAAAGTGAAATTATAATTAATGTTTGCGCAAATAATGAAATCACAATTCATACCTCCTCAAATAAAGACCCTTAATCCATGCCATGCTCAAATTGCATTGATTTACAAATGACAACCATTCAACATATAGTGCAGGCGTTGGGATTTCCAATCCAATAAGTAGTGGTTGTTCACTTGAACCTATGACGATGGCCATTCAATCTAGCCCATGAAATTTTATTTCAATTTTCCTCTAAAAGTTTATTTCTTGCCTTACTGCCTCTTACCACGTAAACGTAAATGAGAATGTAGGTGACTTGAAGTTGTAATTTAAGGTAATATTAATAGTTTTCATTTTTATTTATGATAATTGAATAAATAATAACTTCAATAATTTAAAATAAAAATTTATTAACATCTTAAACAAATATCTTAGAATACCCTTTCATGCACTGTTTTATTACTTGTATCTATGATTTCTCATATTTAAGATTTATTTTTTACAATTAAGTTATGTGATAAAATATTTTATGATCATGTCAATAAAATGGGAAAAGTACAACCTTAAATTTGTTATATAGTTTACACTAGCAAGTGCAATTTAATATGCAATGGGTACATGGAACAGGTATGAAAGTTCAATTAGTAATAAAAATACTCTATTTTTTGCATGTATATGTCTCGTGTGATTTGTAGAATATTTATCAAATGACATTGTCTTTGTAAAAGTTCTCTATGATTAGTATTGTACAAAAAAATATTAAAATAATGTGTATGAAATTAACAAAATTCAAACACAACAAAAACCTACATCATTTTTTTAGACAAAAATACTTAGAAAAAATATTTTGACAAAATACAAAAAAATATAATCAATATAAATAATGCTTAAGTTTGAAAAAAATGTAACATCAAAACACCTTCCACATTAGACTTCATAAGCTCTTCAGTTGGCTAACTACATAATAACCCAAACTTTTTTCAAATAAATTTGAACCATTTCCCACAAATTTTTTAAACTAATATTTATACAATTAATAGATGATGGTTGAGATAATGAGTCCTCCATCTCTCATAATCTATAATCCACTTACATTGATTTGAACTATTTTAAATCAATCTTTTCAAGAGGCTGGGAAATCCTATGACATGTTTTTATTTAAGTTGAGATTAAGCCATGGTGTTTTGTACTATATCTTATGATCTTTTAGGTACCAATATTAGCACCTCTAAATCACATATTTGGGTTGATGAAAAGAGGAAGTTACAAATTAAACTTAAAGTTTTGATATTCTAGTATAGTGTGCTATTTGTATGTTGTATAAACTCTTTTGGCTTATCTTCCATTTACTTATTCATGTGTATGATTAAAATTTCTCCAACATTTTTCACACTTAAAATCAATTGTGTGATATTTCCTCCAAATGAAAATGCATAGCCACCTTCTCATATTTTATAAAAATTAACACTTACATGTTACTAAATATATTTTTAATTAGAAATAAATTATCAATATTTTTTACCATGTTTTTAGTTATTAGTTATAAATTAATAATTCTTTTAATTATGAATATTCAAATAAACAATTGAGAATCCAAATGAAGAATATAAACAGAAGAGAACTAATTTAAGTAAATATTTATTAATCCACCCATTTATTGACTAAGAGGAAAATTGAAGAGCTCAAAATGGTGAATGAAACATCCCAATCCATTTAACAAAGCATCTTGTATAGATTCAAAGTGAAACCATGACTAGTATGAGAAAGAGAAGGTGCAAGAGCCACGAATGAGTTATGAAAAATAAAATTAAGCTTATTGAGTAGTAGACAAACGTTCAAGAAAATTAAGGGATAAAGTACAAATGACTAATTATCTAGTCACTTATTTAGTCATTTATTTGATGGTTTATTTAGTCACTTGTGTACAGGTGACTAATTAGTAGTGACTTATTATTCGGTCACTTATTTAGTTGTTTGTTTGGTAGTTTATTTAATCATTTCTATTTGATTGATCTTTTGATTTTATCTAGTGACTATAGTCACTTATTTAGTCATTTATACAGGTAAATTGCAAAGAAATAGTGGAATATGATCAAGTTTAGTCAAAAGACTAAATTTTTTAGTAGTGTGACTAAAAGTCTTAGTCACATAGTCACATATTTGTTAAAATGTACTAGTGGGTGTCTCAATGGAAATATAGTATGCAATGCATTATCCTAAGTAAGATAACTAAAGTAAGATTACTAAATATTTAATTACACCAACACCCCCCTCCCCTTAGTTGCAACATAAGGGAATGCACTTAAACTCATGATGCAAGATGGATCCCAGATTCTACACCATGATAAGTACCCATGTATAATATTTTACACAAATAAATGAATGCAATCTCTCATAAAGTGAAGAAAGAGAGAAAACCTCATGGGAAAAACTCTCCTTTAAATATAGAGATAAAAACATACAAGATACATGAATGTATTGAAGACTCACAACTCCCAAGTACTACATACATCATGTATATACAAGAAATAGTCCCATCATAATAAGGATAGTAGGAGACAATAGAAAATTCAATACCTAAAAACAACATGTCTTCTCTCAGGAATAAATAAATACATCAAATAATGAAGAAGAAAATCCATGTTCAAATGAAAAAAGGGGAAAAAAGTTCTTCAATTATGCATCTTAGGAGACTAATTATCTATCTCCAAGCTCAAGGAATCTATCACATCATAAAATTTGATGATGAAATGTGACCAACCAAATGAAGGAGAAGAATCAAGAATTTCAATAATCAAAGAAGGTGAGGAAGTATCTCCAACTCCAACTATGATAAATTTTTTATCAAAGAGTAGAGAAACTCCCTCAAGTATGTCTCCCAAAACTACAATATGAGACTCAAAAAACAATATGGAAATGTCATCCAAGAAGTCATCCCACACTACATTATTTGAAGCTATATAATCATCCTACTAAATAGTATAACTCTTGTACAAATAAGAAAGAGGTGAAGGGGTAGGAAGTTCAATGCTTGTCTCAAGAACACAATGATTCAAGTGTCCAAAGCTCTCCTCACATACATAATTTACCCTTGGTAAAAGAGTGGGTACATCATGAACATCATCATCATTGACACCACCATAAACAAAATGTGAAAAATAGTACAAGTGTGATGCATCATCAACAACTACTCCTATATTTATGACATCTCTAGTCACCATGCCCCTAATGTAGACATAATAAGAAGTGAATTCAAAATTTTTATGTTGTGCCCCATGAGTAATTTAATAAATAGAAAGGAGATTAGTGGCCAAGGATGGTACACAAATAACATCATTAAATTTATCCTCTCCCATAGCAATATAACCTTTCCAACAAATTTTCATGTATGTATTGTTATCCATCAATATATGTGAAGAATTACAAGGCTCAATGGAAGAGGTTATAAGTAAAGGTTATGAGTGCTTGACCAAAATAAAATTGTTCTTTTGAATAATAAGAGAAAGATCACCAATATTCTTATGGAAACATTTATTCTCATCATGTCCTAGATTTTTGAGAGGCCTTGGATTTAAAAGTATGTCATGAAGGAGAGTAATCACCTTTCTCATGAGGCTTGTGATCCTTGTTGCTTCTTTCCTTTTTCTTTTGAATCCTTTGGGGTGGAGTCATTTGCAAGCTATGCATAATGCTTTGAAGGCTTCAAGTGATCCATGTGTACAAAATTTATTGTTTCTTTGTGAGTTGGGTTAAAAATTCATTAAGAGAAGGTATTTTGTATACATGAACGAGAAAATCCATAGAAGCATAGAATATAAAAACAAAAATTGAATATTCAACTTCTAGATTGGAAAGAATAGACAATATTAAATGGTCATCATCTTTAGTAATGTCATAACTAGATAGTTCTAATCTAATAGAATTCAACTTAGATTAAAATTCTTGAATATTATCAAAATCACAAGGATTTAGACTTATCAGATCGTTCTTTGATCTAAATTTTCTCATTTAATCAAGTTTACCAAAAAAATCCTCCAAGGTTGTCCAAGCATCATGAGGATGTGTGCAAGATGCAATATGATATAGAAATAGAGAGATAGATGATCTAATAGAGCCAAGTGCTTTATTCCTTCACAATCAAACTATTTTCTCCTTTTTGTAACACTTGTGGTCGGTTACAAATCTTGTCCAAAATTAATTCTACACAATCCAACACTTACCAACAATTTAGATATTGGTTATTTCCATTCATGATAGTTATATGAATTGATATTTTCAAACTCCATCGTACAATCATAGAATGATGTAAGATTACTAACAACTCCTTCAAATCACTAATTCAAATCAAAAAAATGAAATCCAAGGATTGACCAAGTAAATTTATAGCCCCAAAATGACATATTTATGGAAGTGATGTTTTCACTTTGAACTGCTCAAACTAATTAGAGATCTAAAAATTAGACAAAAAACCACACACTTCAAAAAAAGTTACATGTAAAAATGTTATAATATGTTCCCAAATGTAGCTCTAAAGTTGTAAAAAGAAACATTAGATAGGTAAAACCATGGATATCTACATATTTTTATCAATTTGGCCACCAAAATTAGGAAATAATGCATCCACTAGATAATATAGGAAAGCCTACCCTAACTAAAAGAAAAATTACTCAAAAAAGAACCAAAATAAGAAAGTTACATGAGTGTTTTCAAACCCTCTAATGACAATTCAAAATCTACAATGGTGAAGGCATAATTTTCAAACCCTTTGACGATATCAACATGCCATCTAGTTAATTTTGACAGTCTTATGGCTATCACAAGTAAACAACTAATGACCCCTATTTGACATGCAAATGGGCATCAATATATTACCAATAAATCCAAGACCATGACAAAAAATTCGGATCCTCCTAATGATATGACACTGATGTGTATGCTAACTATGCTACCAAGTGTACAAATGACATAAAAAAAAATATTTATGCTTATATGGATGACAACATGGTGATGACAAGTATTTTTTAGAATATTTGGATCTTGTTGTCATTGTTGATAGTGTGGAAGAATTATGGTGTTTTGTGTAGTGCTTCTCAAGATGAGGTGGGTGATAGGGGCTTCATGACTTATTAGTACCACATGGTTCCAATTTATGTACTTAGTGTTTTTTATATTAAAACTTGTGCAACATCTAGCAATCTCATTAGGAGAGGAACAAAATGGGTCATATTATATGTAGGTTTGTTGGAAATGTAGTATAGACTAGGTGCTTGAGAGGGGGAGGGGGTGAATCAGGAACCAATAAAATGTATACTTTAATCTACCAATTGAGCCTTCACAATATAATCTAATCTAATTGCATACATGAAAGACTAAAAGCAATAAAACATTCATAACACTTGACACAATATTTGGTAACCCAAAAATTGTCCAAATATAAAGTAAAACTAGGGTGGGGATGATACCCACAAGCTTTATTACTACAATATAAAGTTGGCCTATTAAAGCTTACAATTGATCACTTTTGGTGATCCACCCTATTAGGAGCAATAAGGACTATTAGGTCCCCCTTGTGAAAGGATTTACAACATACAATGAAGTATGCACTCTGTTAGGAGATTTAGAAAAGACTATTAAGTCCACTTTTTTAGAGGATTTCGCTAATGCACCTATTAGGATGAATTAGCAGTTGATCTTTGATCTACAACTCAATTTGTTGAATGAGATTCCTTTGAAATACAATGATCACCTCAATATGATAGATAGGACTATGTTTTTCCTTATACTTCTTGTAGCCTTCTTAATTCACACTCATATTTTTGTTTGCTTGATTCACTTTGATTTGTATTGGATATGATAAGATGTATTCCATATATGCCAATCCAATAAATTACCTTTTGGAGTCAACTACAATACCTAATTCAAACAATCTTCATTAAGTTGGCTTATTGTTGTAACTCGAGTTCTCAAGACCACTCAGGTGATATTTTGACACTCGATAACACTATCAACTCGAAAAAATCTAGCATTCATTTGACACTAATGCTTAGTCCACATTGATCAGTTTGGAGTAGCAAGATTTTGGTTAGCATTGGGTGACTTAGTGAATACTGAAGAACTCAATAGACTCGAATGACATTGAAGCTTGATCAATACTACCTTCATTATGCTTTGTTAACACACTATAGCTTAGCAGTCATTTATAGACTCGGTAGACACCACAGAGCTTGGTTAACATTACATCCTTCATCACTTAAACTAAAGAGCTTGGTAGCAATTGATAAGCTCAATAGTAACTGATATTTGCTTCTAGAGCTTGGTAGACTCTGCGATGCTCAGGAGAGTCTTCTTTCTGCATATAGAGCTTGGTAGAAACTATAAATAACTAAGTGTTAAGTCACTATTTGACAAATGATTTGACCTTGAATCTCAAAAGGGTCATCATGATATTTGATTGATTGTCAATGATTGCTAGTGTATTCACCCTAAAATGGTCTAGTATAACTCAATTCACATAAACTAATTAAATTTTACCCTAAATCCCTATTCAAGGGGTCATAACCTCATCAAAATCCTCGAGATCAATAAATGATGTAGGAGCATCCTAGGGTAGTTGGTAATCTTGCAGGATGAAGTGGTTTTGGCCTTGGAGTTGGAGAATTCAGTTGTAGAAGGACTAGTGTTCAGTCTTTACAAGGAAGTTCTTGGGTGTATTGTTGGTCGAGGAGCTCAATCAATGAAGGGGTTTTGGTCGCTGAAGGCTTTCTTGACATCTACATTATTTATCAACATGTGAGGAACTTAATAATGCTTGTGGGAGCTTGACAATGCTTGTTAATTTGCTAACGCTTGACAGTATGGCTTGCAGGATAGAGTTCTTGCATATTTGCTCAATCGAGTTGGAGCATTTAATGCATGTTTTGTGAGATCGTGATGTAGAGTGATCATGAAAATTTGTGTGGACTTGTTTGGGTCTTGGTTATTTTTTTATGTGTATTTAATGAGTATTGTAAGCCTTTTAAGGTATTTGGTATTCAATATATGTTGGAGGCCAACTTGTGGCTCAACATGTATTTAATGTAAAGGCTAATTTAGCTTGTAATTTACTAGTCCAACTTGTGGCTTAGTTGGGTATAAGTAGGGGGTCTTGTGGAGTCTAACTTAGAATAATCCATTTTGTAGAACATGATGTGGAAGAGGAGTGAACTTTGACAAGAGCTAGTAGTTGCAACTTGGGAAACAATGAGATTGCTTGGTGGGCTTGCACCGAATAAGTTTAGATATTCCTTGGAGGTTTCTACTAGAGGTGAATATGGACTAGATATGATTTGGGTTGGATCTTTAGGGATCTTGCAAAACTATTACTTGCTTTGTATTTGGTTGTAACCAGGAAGGCCTTATAGCCAGACAAATTGCATGTAATAAGTTATTTTATGAATAAAGAGTTATTTTTGGTATCAAATCTTATTTCTTGTGTTGTGTTTTGACTGTGTGGTTATTTTTTGGGGGCTAGTACATCTCCTTTGGGGATTCTCCTACCTTACACTACGTTAGATGGTATCAGAGAAAAGTTGTTTTTGAGCATGTCGACGAATTATCGAAGTTGAGGCAATTTGCACCATGACCTAGGGTGAAGATTTTAGAGAAAAGGTTGGATCTAGTTGATTTATGATTTATTGTAGAAGGTTTGTGAAGATATTGGAAGATACCTTCAAGACAATTAGATCCTAGGGAAATTGAAGATCTATGTGATGTTGTGTAAGCGAAGATCTTAGAGAAGATTAAAGTAGAATTTAGATCTGAGATGGTGCTAATGAAGAGTGATATGATCCCTAAGATCATAAGTGCTATAGGTGGTGTGCCTTAACATGTGGGTACTAAAGATAGTTATGACAAAATTGTTGAAGACTTTTAGGTTGCTAGATCGAGTGGTGAGGACATAACTGATCAAGTTGAGGGACCTATGAGAAATATGGCTGGTTAGCTTTCTCAGTTGAAGTTGAAACATAAGATGGAGATTACTAATTTCTTAGGTAATTTGAATCCTAAAAACATGATTTATTGGAATACTCCTTTGAGTTAGAGGATATTAAAGATCCACTCAAAGTGAGGTTGGCACATACTAAGTGGAAGGGACATGCTGCTCTTTGGTAGAAGGAATTGCAATCAGATAGAGAAGAGGAAGGTGAAATAAAGATCTCTAGATGGAGATTGACGGTGACTAAACTAAATGCTAAGTTCATTCTTGCTGATTATGAGTTTGAGTTGTTTAAGAGGTTGCAAAATTTGAAGTAGAAAGATATGTCTGTGAAGGATTATATTGAGGAGTTTTACAAGTTGACTATTCGGTTTGGACATAGAGAACTATCTAAGGAGAAGGTGGCTAGATATATTAATGGTTTGAGATTTAATATTTAGGATGAGGTTGGTATGTTGAATATTGCTTCAATTGAGGATGCTTATCAGTATGCTTTGAGAGCTGAAGAGAAGCTAAAGAGGGGACATCAATGTAATCCTCAAGGGAAGGAGAATCAAGATCACTTGGTGAAGAACAAATAGATTACTGGAGATGAACCAAAACTTTTCGAGTCAAGGAAGAGGACATGTAGAGGTGCATTTAAGGGTACTTGTTACAGATGTGGTGAATGGTGACATAGATCTTATGAATGTCCTAAGGCTAGTGACAGAAGATTTGATGTTGTGAATGAGGTTGAAGACTGTATCAATGAACTTGAGTAGGGAGAGAGTTTTTTGGCTTGGCGAGTATTGTTCAATAAGAAGGCATTGGGACCTTGTCAAAGGAGTAATTTGTTTAGGACTTGTAAGTATGGAGGTAAATTTTGCAATGTCATTGTGGATAGTGGTATTATTGATAACCTTGTTGCTGAGGAGATGGTTCAAAAACTTGGCTTGAAGAGAATGAGACATCCTTGTCCTTATAAGATTGGTTAGTTACAAGATGATCATGATTTGGAAGTGCGGGAGCAGTATCTTGTTGATTTTTAGATTGAGCATTATAAGGATCAAGTGTTATGTGATATTGTGGACATGAGTAGTTGTCATTTATTGCTTGGTAGACCTTGGCAATATCATTGCAGCATTATGAATGATTGCATCAAGAATGTGATTACTGTCAAGAAAGGTGGTAGGAAGCATTCCCCGATTCCTTTGTAGAATGAAGAACTTGGTAGGAGGAAACTAAGTATTGGTAGTCAAGTTGAGTTGAAATATTTTGAGAGGGTTAGAGATCAGCATGAAAAGAAAACCTGTAGCACACCGAGGATGGATGTGAAGAAGCAAAAGTGGAACAAGAAATAGAGTGTGCAAGTTGAAGACTTGGAGGACATGTATGTGAAGAACCAGTTTGGGATTTATGTGTTGAATCCCATAAGATGCTCTTCTAGCTATTGAGAACATCTTTTTGCACCTGGGGTGTCTGATGTAGAAGCATCCTAGGGTAGTTGGTAATCCTATAGGGTGAAGTGGTTTTGGTCTTGGAGTTGGATAATTCAGTCATAGAAGGACTAATGCTCGATCTTTACTAGGCAGTTCTTGGGTGTAGTGTTGGACAAGGAGCTCGATCACTGAAGGGGCTTAGTCATTGAATGATTTCTTAGCATCTACATTATTTCTTGGAATGTGAGGAACTTGAAAATGCTTTTAGGAGCTCAAAAATGCTTGTTAATTTACTGATGCTCAATAATATGGCTTGCAGGAAGGAGTTCTTGCAAATTTTCTTGATTGAGTTGGAGCATTTAATGCATGTTACATGAGATTGTGATGTGGAGCAATCATGAGATTTTGTGTGGACCTATTTGGGTCTTGGTTATTTGTTCTATGTGTATTTAATAAGTATTGTAAGCCTTTTAAGGAATTTGGTATTTAATATATGTTGGAGGCTAACTTGTGGCTCAATATGTATTTAATGTAAAGGTTAATTTAGTTTGTAATTTACTAGGCCATCTTGTGGCTTAGTTGGGTATAAGTACGGGGTACCATGGAGTCTTAAGTCATAATCATCCAACTTGGAGAAGAGGATGTGGAAGAGGAGTGAACTTTGAGAAGAGCTAGTAGTTGTGGCTTGGGAAACAAGGAAATTTCTTGGTGGGCTTGCGAGCATAAGTTTATATCTTCCTTGGAGGTTTCTACTAGAGTGTGAATCTGTACTAGCTAGGATTTGGGTTAGATCTTGAGGGATCTAGTAGAACTATTACTTGATTTGTATTTGGTTGTAACTGAGAAGACCTTATAGCCTGATACATTGTATGAATAAGTTATTTTTTGGAATAAAGGGTTGTGTTTGGTATCAAATCTTTTGGTGTGTTTCCTTTGTGTGGTTATTTTCTGGGGGCTAGGACATCTCCTTTGGGGATTCTTCTACCTTGTACTGTGTCAATAAAATAACTAGACCAAATTGTGTTATTGGGTTGATACACCTGATTACATAGTTAATTCTTAATTATATATCAAAGGTCAATCAACAAAAAATAAATCCATTTAATTAAATCATCGTAGCATAATTAATCAAATAAAATTCTAAAATGCCAATTGAGAAAATAAATGAATTATGGAAATAATTAATTCATTTAATTTCCAACTCACAACTACACTAAAATGAGTTCAAATGACTAATCACATGCCATCACATGGATCTCAACCACACACCAAGTTTGAATCTCAACCATTGCTTTCTCCTAAATTTCTATAAAAAGGATGGGATTCAAGTCATTTGATATCTAGAATTCATGTAAGGAGATTATGTCCAAATAGTTTTATACATCTCATGAGTATTTGAGTGCATTGCAATAATATTTTAATTCTACTATGTCATTCAAGATCATGCATTTAGCATAATTTATTCAATTGGTAGCTTAATTTGCATTGTTATCATATATTTCATACTAAATTTGCGTTGTATATGCATTGTTATTAATAAAAACCTCCATTTTTAGACAATCTACTCACTTATCTAAGATAAATTTTGACAACATTATGTCTATTTAGATCAAACTTGTTTTAACTAAGAGGCAATAAACCATTCTTAATTATTTTATATGTATTTCATGCGATTTGATGATTTGACTAATGAAATTAAAGGCTTATTGAGTTATGGTGTTATAGGTCTGCAAGTACTCTTAAAATACAACATATTTTGGTTCCCACCATGGGGCTCAAGCCCTCATTTTCTAGATTTTTTTGACCTTTTATCTATGCTTGCAAGCTTCCTTCGAGTTAGGAAATTACTCGATAACAATCCAAGATCATACTCAATTTATAAACTCATACTCAATTTCTGGGATCATATGGTAACCTCACATTAGTTGTATGACTTAATTGATCATACATGGTATGTCCATTAGCTATGTTTAGTTTTATTAATCACATGAGAGGGTGCCATTAATCATATATGGCTTAGGTCATGTGTCATAGGATGAAAAATTATATGATTCTGTGCTTGGAACATAGAGAAAAATTGGTGTAAATCTGGATATTAATTTGATGCTAGCTATGATTTCTAATGTTGGATTCTCTATTTTGATGTATTTCAACAACCTAACATTGGTTTGAATGAAATTATATCAAACATGTCCTATCTTAAAATGGAATCACCCATTATTTAAGATCTTTTAGCTCTTGCTCTTTAGTGACCTTGTAGGCCATGGATAGATTTGTGCCCAATAATCTCTTTCTCCTATTCTATCATGCTTCTCGCATTTTCATCTACGCAATTTTTAAGACCTCTTGGGTAGGTCCTTGTGGGACAACCCTAGTATAAGTTGACCTAGGTTGACCTATTTCTCAGGGACTTTAGGTCCCATGGCTAGCTTAGTCTCAAGGTTACAAATTCAAAAATTGGGTGACCTAGTTGGTTTGCTTTGTTTACCTAAAAATTATGATAAAAATAAGCCTTGGCACCTCATTTTTACATTTATTAACAATAAAAAATTATTATAGTAATCACATCTGCAAGTACAAGCATGCAAGCAAGCATATTTTTCTAAGGTATTCAAGATTCATGGATCCTTTGTGAGCATTTCCTCTTCAAGTTCTAGAATTTTGTTGGCCATCAAGGGAGGAGACCTACATTGAGGCATTCATAATATCCTTGATTTTTTCACATTTAAATCCATGGCTACATGATTTGGTTTTGTTAGATTATTGTATTTGTGGAGATTTCCTACATCCTTCATTGCAAATTCAACATTGACAACACATAAGCAATGCAAAATCCTTATTGAGAAGGATTTCTTCAAGAAAAGTGAATATTGATATTTTTCTTGCTTTCCTTTCATGTTTTATATTTTAATTTCAAAATTGATTCCTCAATCTAGGGATTGATCAAGGTAATCCCTCATCAAACCTAAAAAAAATCAATTTTTAACATGTATAGGAATAGGATATCTGAATTATGGTTGCAAATCCAAAAACTACTCATCGAGACCTTTCTGAAGAAGTTGGGTCAACTTTGATAATATGTCCTGGGAACATGTTTATCTTCATGTAATAATTTAGGACACTTTACTACCAAGTTGACCAATTCTTGGAGGTCTGCATAAAACAACGTTTTTTGGGTTTTTGGTTGTGATTGTGAATTCACCATTAGAAGTTCAATCATAGGTTCAGATCCATAATTATTAAGAGTGAAAAGTCATATTCCATTTCAAATTTCAAGGTGTTCACTTTATCATTTATGTAATCTTTTAATATAGACCCATTTATGTATCTTGATTGGTAATTTTACGTCTATTTAGCACGTAGATCTATCTTACACTTATCATTAAACCAATTGGTTCAATTCCACATTTACATTGCATATATTTATTCAATTTACATTGCATAAAAGAGAAACTTCTTGCACAATTCCTTGATATATTTTGGGTTTAGTATTGGCCCATCCTTCATCCATTTGGGTTTCACTAATCTAACTTGGGTTATATTGAGAGTTAAGTTTGGGAGCCCCTCTTTTTCTTGTATTTAATGTCAATGTAAAGTCAAAGTCTTATGTTTACACACCTTATTCATTTCTTCCATTTTTCACTAAAACATTTTGGTGTACCTGACATATTACACCTCTTTCTTTCATCTTGGAGTTAGATCTTTTTCCTTCTTGGGTTGTGTATTGTATTATTTTCATGCTTTTAGAGTTTGATTTAGCTATACTATGTGGTTAGATCTCTCTTTTTATGCTCCTTGTTACATTGATATTCATGTGGTTAGATTTCATTAGAGTTCACTTTTTTGATATCACATTTTATGAGTTTTATTATGTTAAGTCCAACCTTTAGAATTTATGTTAGGAGAAGTTGTAGACTCATGAGATCTTTTGATCACAATTCCTCTTTTGTTCCTAGGAGCCATGTTGATACTAATATTTTTGCTCAAGATCTCAATCCTATCATGGAAAATAACTCTTATCACTCTTCCCATGATGAAGGTGAACCAAAATCTCGATAGTTTTTTCACTATTGAGGCTAGTAGGAATCTTATTACTCATGAAGATAATAAAATTTCCATCTTGTGTGGTATATCTCACCTATTTAATACTCATGCTAACCCTTTGATGAAATGTGCTCAAGATTTAGGATACACTCCTCCTTCCACAATTGTTGAACCTTAAATTCCTATTTCCACCTCTATTCCTAGTATTCTCACTTATGGTCCACCTCTTTGTTGATATCTAAGCCTATGTTGTCAATTAATGTCCAATCACTTAGTCATTTACAAGGCAAGATTACAAGGTCATCATTGCAACTGAGTTATCTAGTAAAGGTCAAGCATACAATGCTTATATCAAGCAGGAGAGTGATTGTCGAGTATTTAATAATGACCGAGTAGATGAATAAGTTGGGTAGTATAGTAGAGATCGAATATGTTGAAAAGTCACTAAATGTTGAGAAAACATGACTATAGAATCCAAGTAACAACATGAAGAAGTTTACATGACCGAGTGTCAGAGCATTCAATTGCTAAGTAGTTCAGTTTTGACATATAAGTTTTTAATGTCACAAACACATATGTAAACCATTTTGGCTAACTTTTTTATGATATTTAATATTTGAAGAGCTAGCTGAGGAGTTGATTATGCATCATTACAAAAGGTAATGATCCCAAGATGTGCAATCCAACCAATCAAAAAATGGGATTGAAATGACAAAAGATGATGAAGTGTAAGTCGTCAATCAAGATCTAGAACCTTCGTAGGATGTATATGTTAGGATAAACCATGGATAGAAATAAAAAATACATGCAAATATAACCAATAACAAAAAATAATAGATCACACAGAAATGAACACAAGGCACGAAGGTTTAACGTGGTTCACCCAATCCCTGGGCTACATCCACCAAACTGCAAGTCCAATATTATTACAATCCAGGGATTACAACCTGATTACAATCCGTAATCTTTTACAGCTCAATACCATCACAAGAAGCAATTTCACATCACACTATGAAAACAATCCCTAACCCTAAGCCCTTTTATACAAGTATTAAACCACTTTAGGGTTATAACTTGTCGACCATAAATTAGCCATAACTTTAGTGGTGAATCTACGAATGGCAAATCTATGAATAGTTGAGTATGTATAGTACTTTCCTAATCAGTCACCACAATCTAACATTCTCCCACTTGGGGACTGATCAGGCTCCACAGTCAACAACAATCTCCCACTTGGAGACTGATCCTGAAGCAATACCACTACCACATGGGGCTCCCACTGGATCAAACCACCTTAGACTCTACTGTTCTTTTATTCATGTTCAGTCTAGAAGATCAACTGAAGCTGAAGAGGAGTTCAACTTCTCCCTTGTTACAACCTTTGTCAACATATTTGTTGGATTTTCATTTGTATGTATCTTCTCCAGCTTTAACTATCCATCCTCCAAAATTGACCGAATGAAATGGTACCACAACTGTATGTGTTTGGTCTTAGAATGCAGAGCTGAATTCTTTGCAAGATGAATGGCACTCTGACTAGCTGTGAACAAATAATTATCCTTCTGAGGATGTCCCAATTCTTCCAAGAAGAACTAAAGCCATATCATCTCCTTGGCTGCCTCTATAGTAGCAACATACTCTACCTTTGTAGTGGATAGAGCATTAATCTTTTGTAACCTAGAAACCCAGCTCAAGGCTGCCCCACCAACAGTAAAGACATAACCTATAGTACTTCACCTGGTATCAATATCCCTTGCCAAATCTAAGTCAACATAGCCCTGTAAATCAGTAGTAGAGCCCCCAAAGTGGAAACACTTATTGGATGTTCCTCTCAAATATCTGAGAATCCACTTGACAACATTCCAATGCTCAAATCTTGGATGACTCATATAACTGCTAACGATTCCCACTGCATGTGCAACATCTGGCCTAGTGCATACCATAGCATACATCAAGCTTCCTACAGCTGAAGCATAGGGTACCTTGGACATCTTATCCTCCTCTTCCTGTGTCTTAGGACACATCTCCTTAGACTTCAAATGACCAAGTAAAGGTGTGCTGACAGCTTTAGTATTCTCCATAGAGAAACGTTGCAACACCTTCTTAACATAATCAACCTAAGATAGCATCAATGTTCTATTCTTCCTATCTCTACAAATCTTCATACCAAGGATTTTTTTTGCTGCCCCCAAATCCTTCATAGAAAATGCATGTGCTAACTGGCATTTCAACCCCTTAATATGATCCATGTTAGACCCAGTTACAAGCATATCATCAACATATAAACATAAAATAATGTAGCTATCATCATCCAACCTCTTAAAATAAACACAATAATATGAATGACTCCTATTATAGCCATGCTCATGCATAAACCTGTCAAATTTCAAATACCATTGTCGAGGTGCTTGCTTCAAGTCATATAAACCTTTCTTCAATTTGCACACTAAGTTATCCTTACCTTTTACCTCAAATCCTCATGGTTGAGCCATATATATTTCTTCATCTAAATCACCATGAAGGAAGGTTGTTTTAACATCCAAATGCTCTAAATGAAAATCTTCAGTAGCCACAAGACTTAAAATAGTACAGATAGAAGTCATTTTAACAACAGGAGAAAATAACTCATCAAAATCAATTCCCTTTTTTTGTGCAAATCCTTTTACAACTAACCTGGCCTTAAATCTTTTCTTACCTCCTTCCTCTTCTTTCAACCTGTAAACCCACTTATTCTGTAAAGCCTTTTTACCTACAAGCAACTTGCACAAATCTCATGTCTTATTCTTTAGCAAAGAGTCCATTTCATCTTCCATTGCAGATTCCCATTGAATCTTAGTATCCACCTACACAACTTCATCATAAATTTCAGGTTCACTAGCATCAGTAAGTAAAATAGAATACAAATAGGGAGAAAATCTTTGTGGAGGTCAAATTTGCCTCGTTGACTATCTAACATTCATTGGTGTGTGTGGTATTTGTTGTTGCGATTATTGCACATCACGCGGAATGGCTGGAACATTAGCTTTTGGAGTATCATCCAGCACTACATAATCATCTTCTTTCTTCTCATGTTGCTGCAACAGAACTTTGTACAACACTTTCTCATTGAATATGACATCCTGACTTCTACCAATTTTATGATTTTCAAAATCCAAAAGTCTATAACCAAATTCATTAATGCAATATCCAACAAAGACACATTTCTTTGATTTAGCTTCTAGCTTGGCTCTATTTTGAGAGTCTATATGAGCAAAAGCTTCACAACCGAAGGTCTTGAGAAAAGAATAACTCACCTTCTTACCAATCCATGCCTCCTTTGGAATACCATAGCCCAAAGGAGTAGAGGGACCTCTATTAATCAAATATACTGCAGTATTGATAGCCTTTTCCCACATGTGTAAGGGCAACCCAACATGCAACCTCATGCTCCTTATGCGCTCCATTATAGTTCTGTTCATGTGTTCAGCCACTCCATTTTCCTGTGGAGTCCTAGGAATAGTTTTCTGTCTATTAATACCATTAGTGGAGCAATAATCTTCAAATTCATGACTGCAATACTCACCACCATTATCAGATCTGAGACATTTTAATTTCTTACAACTCTTATTTTCAACCAAGCATTTCCATTTCTTAAAAGTTTGAAATGCATCATATTTTTGTCTAAGGAAATAAACCCATACTTTTCTAGTTGTGTCATCAATAAATGTAGCATAATAATGAGACCCACCAAGGGAAGATACCTGAGCTGGTCCCCATACATATGTAGGCACAAGCTCTAATTTCTCCTTTTTGTTTTCCTTCCCAGTCTTTACAAAACCCACTCTCTTTTGTTTTCCATACACACAACTTTCATAGAAATCCATATTAACACATTTCAGACCTGGTAAAACTTTCTTTGAATGAATTACTTTCATACCTTTCTCACTCATGTGCCCAAGTCTATTGTGCCACAGCGCTGTATCAAAATCTACAGCATCTATTTGTTCTTCCTGCTCAACTGCAGCAATTGTTCCTGAACATTCATTTTTCTCTGAAACAATCAAAGTAGAAGGAACAATATGACCTGTACAAATATATAAGGTGCCTACTTTCACACCTTTTGCTACTATAAGGGAACCTTTTGAAACCTTCCAATTTTTATCATTAAAAGCAACTACACAACCCTCATCACCGAGTTGCCCCACCGAAATTAAATTCCTACTCAGCCTTGGAACATGTCTTACCTCATGTAGTAGCCAATGATTCCCATTCTACAATTAATCTTAATTTTTCCCTTTCCAACAATTTGACAGGGTTCATTATCCCCCAAATAAACAAGCCCAAAATCCCCTTGGACATAATCAATGAAATAACCTCTATGAGGTGTAGCATGAAATGAAGCACCAGAATCTAAAACCTATGAATCATCAACATTTTCTAAAGATAGAAGCAAAGCATCCTCTTTGAATTTTTTACTTACCACATTTGCCTCCTTATCTCCATCTAATTTATCTTTTTCATTTTTCTTTTGATTCCAACAATCTTTCTTTTTGTGCCCTGGTTTCCCACAGTACCAGCAATCGTTTGGTCCTCTCGATTAAGACCTCTTCCCCTTTGACTTTCCTCTTGATTTTCCACAATTTCCAGAGTTACTTCCTCTCTCAGTCATTCAGCCCCTGCTTTGTGCATTCAAAGCACTTCCTAATGTAGATCCACCTGAGGATTTCCTACGAGTTTCCTCACTCAAAACAACACCGATCACATCTTCACATTTTAGGGTACTAGATCTAGGAATAGAATTACTCACAGCCATTACCAAGCCATTCCAGCTTTCAGGCAAAGAACACAAAATTAAGAGAGCCCTAATTTCTTCATCAAAATTGATACCCACAGAAGATAACTGACTAGTAATAGTATTAAACTCATTTAAATGATCTGCAATAGATCCACCTTCTGCCATTTTCATATTAAATAAATGCTTCATGAGAAATACCTTATTTGAAGCGGAGGGCTTTTCATATAGTGTCGCTAGGGTTTTCATCAATTCTTTTGTCATCTTTGCTTTTGTAATATTAAATGTCACCGATGGTGCTAGGCATAATCAAATTCTTCCAAGTACCTTTCTATCCAACAGATCCCATTCATCATTTGACATAGTTCCCTGATTCTTGGCTTTTCCTTCCAATGGCTTCCATAAATCCTTCTAATACAGATAGTCTTCCATTTGCATCTTCCATAACTGGAAGTTTTTCCCATTAAACCTATCAACCCTCAGCTTACGCTCATCTGCCATTGCTCCCACTCAACCGTGAGACTCCCACTCAACTGTGAAACTTTCCTGCAGAGGATAACTGAAAAAACAGCTAGGCTCTGATACCACTTGTTAGGATAAACCACAGATAGAAATAAAAACTACATGAAAATATAACAAAATAAAAATAAAAATAGATCATAGAAAAATGAACACAAGGCACAAAGATTTAATGTGGTTCATCCAATCCCTGGGCTATGTCCACCAAACTACAAGTCCAATATTATTACAATCCAGTGACTACAACCTGATTACAATTCATAATCCCTTACAGCTCAATACTGCCGCAAGAAGCAATTTTGCATAACACTATGAAAAAAATCCCTAATCCTATGCCCTTTTATACAAGTATTAAACCACTTTAGGGTTATAACATGTCGGCCATTAATTAGCCATAACTTTAGTGGCGAATCTATGAATCTAAAGTATGTATAGTACTTTCCTGATCAGTCACCACAATCTAACAGTATATTTAAGGAGGATTCTAACCCTAGAATAAGAGAGAGGTTGATGAGATGCATAAGAGTATCCTTATGCACATGTGAAGGAGAAAAGATGAAGTTCAAAGATAGAGCAAGAAAGAGCAATCAGAGTAGTAAAGGGCTAAATAAAGTTATCAGATCAAAAGATCAAATTAGAGATACATCAAAGAGGACACCCAAGATTAGCTTGTAGAGAAAAATGAGGGTTAAGTACTAAACCAATTATTTTTAATTCAAACAAGGTAAATTTCTTAACAAAGTGGTCTTAACAGATCTATGTAAACCTCCTAATAGAGTCCTTACTTCATTGTGAGTATAAAATCCTTTAACATGATGAGACCTAATATCTCTTAAGCTTGTAATAGGAAATACCTCTCATAGGGTAGATCATATTTTATGATCAAACATTGTAACCCTAACAAGTTAACTTTATTGTTGTAATAATGAAGATTTCTAGGTTTCATCCTCACCCTAGTTTTACCTTCATCTTGAAGTATTTCTGGGTAATCAAATCATTGTGTTATCTGCTGAATTATTTATAGATGTGATGTATTTCATTTATGTTTTAGCATTTCATTTTTAATGGTAGATTTGTGAGATGAATTAGCTGTAGATTTGTGTTATTGTTCTAGAAGCATAAAAGTTTAAGATTCTGATTCACCCCCCCCCCCCTCAGTATCTTGTTTCCCATATACTTATTCCAATAATTGTATCAAAGCTTAGTACTCTTGTCAAGAAGCCTAACAACTTGAGAGGACTAGATCATAGAGATGGAAGTGTACAAGAGGGGAAAGATAATTGAGAATCAGATGATTGAGAACCATATCATATTGCAAGAATTAGAAGCATCAAAAGAGGAGTTAAGGAAAACCCTAAAAAGAAGAAAGAGATAGCTATTTAGCTAAATGAAACTCAATAAAAATAAGTTGACATAGAAGGGCTAGTGGAAAATGGAAAGACTGGTCATAATGATGAAGCAATGACATAATTGTTAGAGAAGAATAGTGCCCTAGTAAAAGAATAAAAAGATCTCAAAACATTACAATAAATTCAATTAGTTACACTTTGTGAAGCAATTGAACAAAAGAAGAAAGAAATGGAAGATACTCTTATGGCTGAAGAAGACAAAATACAGATGGCTAATAGACTTGAAGAGAGATCATTTGAGGTACAAAAGCTTACAAATAATTAGCTTGATATGATAAATCAGATAGTAATTATAAATTAGGAAGCAAATAGAAAAGATTTGGAGATCACAAATCTAAGACTATAGAATGAGCAATTGAAAGGTGACTTAAGGCATGAAAAGGAACTCATGGAGAGATTAAACAAACCTAATGAAGCAATCAAGCACTTTGAAGAAATGATGAAGTCACCTAGAACAAAAGAAACCTTTGGACTTGGATACAACAAGCGATCTTCATCTACTGAAGAAGGAGATCCATCCAAGATGGAGAAAAAAGGAATGTAAAATCAAAAAGCAAACCTAAAATTTATTACTATGGGAAAATTGGTCATACAACCAACATCTACAGGAGTAGAAATGGTAAGCAAACTCCAAAACCTAAACCAAGTGGTAATTGTTTTAATTTCAAGAAAGTAGGACATCAAGAACATGAATGTAGATTAAAAAAAAATGCCTCAGCCAAGAAGATATCTAAATTCTAAGCTCATTTCTATAATTTTAAAAAGTATGGACATAAATCTCATGAGTGTAGACTCAAGAAAAAGTCAAATTAGTTACTTGAAAAACAAACTTATATGGCGAGGAAAGGTAATTCCTGCAATTGGGATTACAATACATGATATAGTTATCATTATTGTGGAGAATATGAACACATTCCAAAGAATTGCATCAAAACACATTTCATAGGAAATTACAAGAAATGGTTAAATGGAGATATAGTATATTTTAGTTATCCCAAAGTTGGACACATCAGTAGAAACTGAAAAACTAGAACACCAACACTAGCACCAAGTAATGCAAGTGACAAAATTGAAGGAAATAAAACATGGATCGAGATAATAAGAGCTGGAAGTAGTAGAGTAGATGGAAATGTGATCACCTAATCTAATGGATCAGGTGATCACATCACATCTCACTAAAGAAATAAGGTATGTAGGAACTGTAAACTCAATGTTATATTTTACATCAGTTCCTAGCATAGAAGTAAGTTTATATCTACATAAGTAAAGATGTATTAAGAACTGTTAGAAAAAGAAAATCATCAAGTACCAATCATCAGTGGTATAGTCTATATTAATTGAGTGAATAAGGAAAATATCATATTGACCTAGTGAGTAACCTTGATCGATCGATAATGAAGACTGAGCTAGCTATCATACACCAAATAAGTACAAAGACATTAATTAAAGACCTAAAATGAATGATTAAATGTATTTATCAAATTTGGTGATTCATTTGCATTCACCAAGTGATCAAAGAGCTCATGAGAAGATTCCAAGGTGATCAAAGTGAGTTTAGCGAACAGAGTAAAAACATCACAACAATTTAACAAGAAAATTTGTGGAACAAAGTAAGTATCATTCTAAATGTTGAGTTAGCTATTCAGTGAAGATATTTGCAAAAAATAAAATTAAAACCCTAGTTTGAAATGACATTTAGAAGTGAAATAATCAAAGATAGTAGTGCATAAATCATTAGGAATGATCAAATTCCTCCACCCAACTTTAGAAATTTAGTTAAAATTGAATACACTATTGATGATATCAAAGCTTTATCATCAATTTTTCTTAGAGTCTTTATTGTTCAAGATTTAAGATCATGTTATCAATGTAAAGTTGGAGAAATCATAGATTTCAAGATTAGAGTAGCTTATGAGAAGCTATGTGTTGATGGAAACCTAAAGGAAAAATATAAGATCATTGTCAAGGTTGGAATTAAGGAACAAGAGAAGAATTAGGACAACCTACTAAAGCTAAGGAAAGGAAAGGAAAGGAGCTTGTAGTTGTCAAGCCAAGGGCCACCAAATAGAAAAAGGTTGTTGTGATAGAACCTAAGGTACAAGAAGACCTAAAGAAGGACATGCAAGAAATGATGACACCTTAGAGGCCAAAGGACAAGGTGGTCATCACCAGAAAAAGGATTGCATAGCCCTTTGTTGAGCTATTGACTCGAAGTCCATCAAAGAAGAGGAAACTGATTGAAGTGCAAGCTAAGCCAAAGAGAAAAATTATCATTGCACAAGAGGAGGAGGAAGATGATGAAAAGATAGAGTCTAATGAACCTATCAAATTACAAATTATGAATAAACTCCCTCCAATGACTGTGGATTAGGTATGTTAAAAATTGGTTGAATCTAAAAATATTTTGGGATTCAAAGACATTCAATATGATTCTCTGAGTAATGTTGATCAAGTTAAGCTTGAAGGTGCAATGATAGACATGATGACCAAGTTAGGTGCATACTCCTAGAATTGGGAACTAGATTCCTAGTGGGTTTATACAAAAGAGTAGATGCTAAGTGGTGTATGTTATGGAATATAGTGTGATAGGAACATTAAATCTAGTATAACATTCAAAAACTAAATAAAAAATAATACTTATGATAAGACATAAGGGAACATTGTGGAGGAAGTCATACTAAGAATGGTAAGCTTCCCAAGTGTAACCTTGATACTTCGATTTGTCCAACAATGAGGGATGTGTGCTCATATGTGCTCAAGCTTGAAGTGGTGGGTTTTGTGGTGAAGCATGGAAATGGGTGAAGGGTTCAACAATGGAGGTGTGGATGTATTTTGACATGGTAAGGATGTAACAACTATGGTGTGGTGGTTAATGAAACATTATAAGTTTGTATTAAAAGTTGATGATTTGTGAGAGGGGAGGAGTCCAATTTATAGGCTAAGGGGTAGTGAGATGGAGGGTCTGGATGCAAGGATGGGAGATTGGTGAGAAAGGGCTAGGATGCAAGGAGGGGGAAGCACATGGATTGAGGTTTCTTCAAGGCTTTAGCCTTTTCACAAGTTTCACAAGAGGATTGGATGGTCAAAGGGAGTAATGAGGGAGGAGGAGTGTGGAAGAGGGGTGGAAGAGGCATTTAAGGGAATTTAAGGAATGTAAGAGCCATTAATGGTTCTTGGATGGGAATGTAAGAGGGTGAGGGAAGACTTTTGACTTTGACTTGGGTTAGAAAGTCTTAACCCTTGTTTAAAGTTGTGCACATGTTTAGGAGGGGGATTAGGCTTAGCCTAGGAGGGGGGTAGGAGGTAAGTGGCTTAGCATTGATGGGATAGGTTAGTTAGTTGGCTAAGTGAGGGTAGTATGGGTGAATGGGTTGGTTTAGGGTTTTGGGATTGGTTCAGGGTTTTGTGATATATTTATTAAATGCTTTATTTAATAAATGGGAATGTGAGATTAAATTAAATAGCTTTTTGCATTTATTAAATTTAACAAAGGATTAGGGATTTAATTGATAAATTGATTTTGGGTTATCATTTAATTTTATCAATTAGACTAAAGTTAGGTAAATGAATTAATTAACTAGGGGATGACAATAAATTAATTAAATATAAAATATTTAATCAATAATGTCCTAGAAGATGACTAAATAAGATTACTTAGTGGTATAATTAGATTTAGGTGTCTACAAGTGGAAATGGGCATGGTCTACTGAGAAGAAAATAAGAGAGACAACATTGGCACAAGCTATGTCATATTTAGGGAAGACTCATATGTCTATAGCCCTTAAATATTTTATCAAGAAGTTTATGTCAAGGGACAAGGCATATAAATTTTTGAAAAATAAAGCTCATGAAGTTGAGCAGATAGTATTCGAGTATGGAAAGAAGCATTTGGATTTCTTACTCCATCTGTGGAAGTGAGGGAAGGCTGAGATACAATAGAATTTGAAGATGAATACAAACAAGAAATGATCAACCTGACTGAGGAGATTCAACAACTTGTCAATCAGTGTGAATAGAAAGAAACAATCACAATAGAAGATGACATTGACACCCCTCCACCTAATCCAAATATACTAACAGAAGAGGAAATTCAAGGTTCATTCAATGATTCAAGAAAAATTTTACCAATTGAATTTTGTTATAGATAGTTGAATTTCCAAAGCTTGAAGATAAAAATACTGATGATGTTAATGTCACATCAGTTACAAAGGATACAAGCGCCGAGCAACTTGGTAAAGCTTTAATTGTATATACACCATTCCCTTGTATACAAAATTTGAAAAAGAAAGTAAAAGTTGAGAAAGATTCTCGCACTAAATTAGTATACAACATGTGATTTCTACACAAGTGCAGTAGCCAAAGTTGAGATCAAGTGAAAAGGGAAAATAATTGCAACTATCACTACCTAGTGATACACCCCCACGATCTCAAGATGTGACTCATGCAGGAGAGGAAAATGATGAGTGAGTGAGCCTTGATGAGGCAATTAAATTTAGTAAGTATGATTTGAATAATCTAACACTAGAGCAGATGCAAGAATTGCATATCTTGTTGAGTCATAAGGCAAAACAAGAACAACCGAGAAGAGAGAAGAAGAGAAGATAGGTACTTCATAGCATCAAAGATATTTTTACAGATGCATTTGGGATCACATATTTGAACAATCAACATATAATTTTGTATCAACTAATACATTTAGTTGATAGAATCCAGTTAGAAGACATCAAAACAAATGAGAAACCATTATAACTGAGAAAAGAATGGAGCATAAAGTATCATAGAAAGTCTCATAGGAACCTGTATAGATACAAGTTGAGCTTTCTACATCAATCACTAAGATGGAAACAATTTTGTAGGCCATTAATTCTTTATATTTGAAATTGTGTGATATAGATTTCTTTACAATAGATAGAACACACTCATTAGAGCGATTTCATGAAAAAATAAGAGTGAATATTAATTCATTGGACATAGACACAAGTTCAAGCTCATCCTCTTATAGTGAATTGACATTTAGTCAAAAGAGGCTAGCTGAGCTCACGACTAAAGGTATAGATACCAAGAACAAGTTGACATTGATTCAACTTTAGTTAGTGCCACATATAGAGATCATTTAGAAGGTGGTCTCTATTGCTAAAGACATTTTGAAGAAAGAGACACCTTTCTTACATATTGCAGGATTCATTGATCCACTTGCCAAGCTAGAGATTCAATTTCAGATTTTGGAGCAAGCATAGGAACGATAGAATAAAGGCTATGCCAATACTATGGCATGTAATCAATAATTTTTTGATAAGTATTAGTTAGCCCCTGCAACCCCAAGTTCCATCAGTGGCAAAAACAAGGGGGATATGAAATAAAGAAAGACCAGGAGAGAGAGAGAGGAGGGGGTGGGGGGGGGGGGGGGGGGGAATTAGAAATAAAAGGGTATATAAATCTTAGGGGGAGTATTTATTTTGAATGAAATGATTTCATGTCAAAGCATTTTTGTCACTAATGTCAATGGGGAAGATTGTTGATCTCCAAGCCTATGTTGTCAATTAGTGTCCATAACACTTAGTCATTTACAAGGCAAGATTACAAGGTCATCACTACGATAGAGTTATCTAGTAAAGGCTGAGCATGCAATGCTTATACCAAGCAAGATTATGATTGTCGAGTATTTAGTAGCAACTAAGAAGATATATGAGCTGAGAAGTATAGTAGAGGCCGAGCATGTTGACAAGTCACTAAGTGTTGAGCAAACAAGATTATAGAAGCTGAGTAATAGCATGCAGAAGTTGACATGATTAAGTGTCAGAGCATTCAAGTGCCGAGTAGTTCAAGTTTGACATATAAGTTTGTAATGACACAAACACATATGTAAACCATTTTGGCCAACTTTTCTATGCTATTTAATATTTGAAGAGCCATCTAAGGAGTTGATTACGTGTCATTATAGAAGGTAATGATCTCGAGGTGTGCAATCCAACCAATAAGAAAATGGGATTGAAATGACAAAAGATGATGAAGTGTAAGTCGTCGATCAAGATATAGAACCTTTATAGGACATCTATTTAAGGATGATTCTAACCCTAGAATCAAATATAGGTTTATTAGATGTGGAGTATCCTTATGCACATGTGAAAGAGAAATGATGAAGTTTGAAGATAGAGCAAACAAAGAGCAATCAGAGCAATGAAGGACTAAACAAAGTTATCAAATCAAAAGATCAAATTAGAGATACAACAAAGAGGAGACCCAAGATTAACTTGTAGAGAAAACTGAGGGTTAGGTACTAAATCAATTATTGTTAATTGAGGTAGGATAAATCTCTTAATAGAGTGGTCTTAATAGATCTATGTAAACCTCCTAACAGAGTTCTTACTTCATTATGAGTGTAAAATCCTTTAACAAGGTGGGACCTAATATTCTCTTAAGCTTCTTACAGGGTAAATCATATTTAATGATCAAACATTATAACTCTAACAGGTTAACTTTATTGTTGCAACAACAAAGATTTGTGGGTTTCATCATCGCCCCAGTTTTACTTTCATCTTGAAGTGTTTCTGGGCAACCAAATCATTGTGTTATGTGTTGAACTATTTATAGATGTGATGCATTTTATTTATGTTTCAACATTTCAATTTTAATGGTAGATTTGTGAGATGAATTAGGTGTGGATTTGTGTTATTTTTTTTGAAGCATAAAAGTTTAAGATCCTAATTCACCCCCTCCAATATCTTGTTTCCCATATACTTATTCCAACACTCTCATGATGACTTCTACACATGTAACACCCTACACAAGAACCCCAAAGAAATAACCTAAAATGACACAATGTTTACTCAACTATTTAAAAAAAAGTTTAAACAACACAAGATAACAATTCAGAAGCAATACACACATACACGTCAAGTACACATAGGAAATTCCAAATATAGTTTCCATTTCTCAAGGGTTCCTTTAAATTGAGTCACATTTAATAAGTTTATAGTAATTAGTTTAAGTCTTTAGTACATGTTCATGAATCATAAGAAAATAATAGATACATTATCTCATAAGAAAATGCATAAGTACAACTGATATAATGAAAATACATCTAATGAATAACATCCAATGCTTATGTCACATGGTATGTGAGAATATATACAAGTACATCATAATACAAGATACATGATAACATCAATTGAATAGAAGTCTCCAAGATAAGAATAAGAATGATAATGGTAAAACTGCATCCATAAGCATCCAACATCTGTCAAATTGAGGGGGACCCAAATGGTAAGAAGACACTACCTCCCAACTGCGTGGTCACATAATCAGGCTTCCACTCCCACCATATAGGAGAGATAATGTATGATCCACACACTGAAAATTAAATCATAAAACAATCCTAAGCAAGGAATCCTGATAGCCAATTCTACCTCAAGGATACACAAACTATTGAAAAAGAAGAGACAATCAAAATTGAAAGACACTCATTCAAAACCAACATCACATACCAAGTCAACATTCAAATACCAAATAAAATACAATATCAAATCTAGATAAAGTCAATGAAAGGTATTCACCTTAAGTGAAAGGTCACATGTCCAAGAACAATAATCAATAGATAACAACCATTATCAATAAAAATAAATCACCAACAATAAGAACATCCAACAATAAATACACCACCAATAAATAGCTGACACTAATCAATAAAAGTCAGTTGTCAACAATAAATGACTTCTAATCAATAAGTAATAACTCACAATAAATACATTGTCAAAAATAATATCCAACAAGTACACCACTAGAGGCAAATATAAAAAACCATAAAGGAGACTCAGGCTATATACTACAAAGTATCATCACATGGTCAAACTACTTGAGTTACCGTGGACTGATCTCTCAATAGACCTTGGACCCTCAAGCGTTGAGTTACCCTGGACTATTCACTCTAGACCCCAGACCTTCAATGTGACACATGCAAAACCAGAATATCCTCTCATGAAGATGAGAAAAAACCATTCATACCTCTAACTAGGTATAATCTTATTCCCATCCTTAACCTATACAAGTGCTCAAGGCATGGGTGAGGAAAAATCTCTTACTTATCTTTTTAATATTTTCTAAATATTTTAAATTACTATGTTATCACTTATTACACAATTTACAATGAGTTACCCCTACAACTACTTTGGGCCCTGATCCCCATTGCAAGCCGCTTCCATAGACATGCACCTAGACTACCTTCCCAAAACTCACAAACCACAATTGTGTTCCATACCACAAAAGTATTATTGATCAAATTTGGTTGCTTAATAGGCAACCCAAAAATAACATTGTTTCTTAAAACCTAAGTTCTCATAAATGCTCAATAACATAAACCTCAATTCAAATCATAAAGTACATTGTGACATCAAGTCAAATGATCATAAAAGAAATCTAAAAAATGGGCTATGGTGCACATCCTAACTTGGCCAACTAAACAACTCAAAAATGAAACCATAAAAAAAAAAAACATCACAAGACTATAAATAGAATATAAGAAAACATATAGTTTTTAGTGATATGATTTAATTCCACCATTTTCTATTCTTTAGTTTGAGCCATAAAGAAATGTTGAACAATAAGGCAAGAATATACATGTTAATATAAATTGTTATGCTAATATACTTATTTAAATAAATAAGTATTTAAATGTCAAATCTCTTCGTGCATATAAAATATCATGCAACATGTTATTAATTTAAATAATCTTAAATCACAAATAATTTAATTAATAACATAAATGTATATTATTAGATTATATATTAATATCAATTTCGTTTCTATAATATTAAAATAACTTCTATTTAAGTCTAATAATAATATTTACTTTTCCTTTAATTTATAATGAAACTAGAGATAACTCAAACTTGAAATTAGTTAAGTTATCTACAATTTCTCTCATAATATTAAATATTCATAACTAGATGATTATATAGTGAACTCCACTATGATTTCTCTTAAAATATAACTAAATCACAATTATATATTTAGTAATTTGTAACTCCACTTGCATTAATAAATATATAATAAGTTATATTCCACTAAGAGTTTTAAAAATATTTGATATTAAAAACCCACTTATAAGAAAGTAAATTGTATTTGTTTATTTAATTTTTAAAATAAATAAATAATATTTAAAAAAATTTAATTTATTTTTAATTTCCAAAATTAATAATTAATCATAAAAAATAAAATAAAATAAATAAATCCAAAAATTAAATTATATTTTTATAAAATAAAAATAAACATGCAATCAGTATTTTCACGTCTTTGATCTTTCAAATCATGTACTCATAATACACTTAAGTTTCTATGTTTAGTATATTTGTTTTCACATGCATGTATAAGTTTAGTTACAACATGCTTTCCTCTTAATTAATCTTTTATTTTTCCAATAAATTTTATAATTAAATTATTTTAGATGTAAGAATAATATTTATCTTTATTTAGAAAATTCATGATAATCACATGGTTCTAATGACAAATTTAAAGTTGAAACTTTAGTTGTTTAATTTGTTGTTTTCTTCTAATTTTCTATAATTGAATTTTTCCTATATTAAAAAGGGTTTCAAAAGAATAGTCATAATAATTTTTTAGATTTTGTCACAAATTTTCTCAGTCAAATTTTCTTGATCAATAATTTTTCCTTTTCAAAATCTGCAACATAATTCTTTATCCAAAAATCAATACAATAAATTAATAACTATTATGCAAGCACTCAGGAAGACACAAAGTAAACAAAATTTTCAATAAAATTCTATAATGGGTTTTCAAACCCTACCTCAAAACAATAGCTAATATCTGAGACAATCTGTGAGTGCATGCAAATCCAAACCCTTTGGAACTTTCAACAATTTTTTTGCTCTAATTCTAAAATTTACTTCCCAAAACCTATGTCTCACTCAAATGAACTACCAACCCCTAATAAAGAACCATAACCCTAACTAGGGTTTCTATTCTCCAATATTTCAAAAGCCACTAACTTCATTAAACATATTAATATTTTAATTATTTAATCCTTTCATGCACACTCAAAGAACTTTCCAATTAAAATATTCTTTTATTTTCTTTTCCTCCACTTTAATAATGAAGGCAAGCACTATTTTTTTTTTGAAAAAAGAGGGGTAAAAACTTTATTGAAAATTAGAACAACTAAATACAAAACAACAAAGGGCCAAAGCCCTAGGAATCACTAGAGACCACAAAAAAATCAATAACTAAATCATCACTCCCCAATACCACTTTTATCATCTACAAGAGTCCTCTCTAGGTTTTGACATAACTCATAGGGCATCTACTCCCACTCATCAATCTTCCGACCATCTATAGCCTTTGACGCCCATTTTTCCTAACAATCAGCCACCCTATTCCATTCCCTTGGAATATGAGCATAAGACACCAAATCCATTAAAGAAGTAACTTGTAATATCTATTGCACTATCGTAGACAACTGCCAGCTAACATAAGAAGTCTTCCTCTCAAGAAGCATATTGACTAGGACTTGAGAGTTAGCCTCACAAATCACCCTCCGCCACCCTAGAGCATAGGACCATTTCAAAGCATATAGGATAGCCAAGCCTTCCATCCTATTAACTATTTGTATCCCTTTATTACCCGAGAAGACAAAGACCATAGATCTAGAAGAATCCCTTCTAATCCCACCAATCTTAGCCGAACCTGGATTACCCCTAGAAGAAGCATCCGTATTAATTTTCAAAAAACCATCAGGAGGGGGTAGCTATTTTCCCATCCTTTGAACTTTTTGTTTCACACATCTCCCTCTCCTAACACAAGTTGAGGCTAGAGATATCCCCTGTATGCCAAACCTAACAACCATCTTAGCATCACCTTTCTCTAGTGGCAACACCATTTCACTCTTAGCTTCAACAATTTCTTGGATTATTCCCATAATTCTAATTCAAACCTATTTATTCTCCAATTTTTTGCCATGAAAGATTCTACGATTCCTTTCCAGCCAGACTTGCCATAATGAAAAGATAGGATCAGCATACCAAACATCATGCAAGAAGGAAGCCGATGAAGGGGGCCTTCCCAATCTCATCCAAAACTCTGCCAGGGAGGAGGCATGAATACATGGGCATTTCCAAACATCCTACTAGAAATGCCATAATTATAGGGTGAAAGAACAATGAAATAATAAGTGTGGGACATCTTCCTCTCCACCACTACAGAGAACACACCTCGAAGGGCTAGAAAAGCCCTTCTTCCAAATATTTTCTTAAGTCAAGCATCTATTCTAGACCAAAATACAAATAAAGCAATTGCACTTTGGTGAAGATAATTTATTCCAGACTTTCTTCCACTAGTGAACCTACCCCCCTACAAATTGCTAAGAGAGAAACTCTTGATAACCAAAAGACATAGTGTAGGCACCCTTGGGATTAGGGAACCAAGCCAACACATCACTATCCATAAGAGCACTACAGTTATGACAAGAAATAATGTAATGAAGCTCAGTGCACTCTACCTCCAACCCAAAGATAGGCCACTCCCCTAGGCTCTTCCATCTTGCTTCCACCAACTGTCCCTAAAAGGAGAAGGACTTAAAGTCACTCACCCTAGTCCATCCAGCTTCACAAAACCTTTGGGAAAATATACACAAATGAGGATATTGGAAAACTATGGGAGGACAGCCATCCCAAGAATCATGCCAAAAATGTGCCTCTAACCCACTCTTACAGATCCAGAATAGGCCTCCCTTTATGAGCACAACCCCTTTCTTGAGAGTAGTCCAGATCACTGAGCCTTTCCTTGTCAAGCTATACTGAGGGATATCATTCTGGGGGATCCCAAAAAAATACTTATGAGACAAAATTCTGGCCCACACCCAGTCTTGTTCCACACACCATCACCAATACAATTTAGCTACCAGAGTAGTACTAGATAGCAATGATTGCTGTAATCCAAGTCCACCAAACCTTTTTGGGCTACAAACAACCTCCCACTTAATAAGGCTCCACTTAGTTGATGATAAATTTCCAGACCATAAAAATTGTCTTGCTAAGGAATCAAGGTCCCTAACGAAGCTCATTGGTGCCACCTAAATCATACACCTATAAAGAGGAAGAGCCTACACCACTGATTGAAGCAATTGGACCCAACCAATAAAGGATAGCCAATGATGGGTCCAATGATTCACTTTGTCATGGAACTTATCAAAAATAACCTACCATGATTCCCTAGACTACCTGCCAACTTAGATAGGGAACCCAAGTTATAGTAATGGAAGGATCCCAATTTAGAACCTATGAATATGAGCAACTCTTCGCTGAATGGAAGGTGGAGTGTTGAAGAAAAAAATGGAAGACTTGCCTTTGTTAATTAGTTATCCTAACATAGCTAGATAAACATCCAACACCTTGCACATATTAGAAGCCTCCCTAATGGTAGCCATGCCTATCAAAGCTGTATCATCCAAAAACTGTAGGTGAGATTGTATAGGAAGACCCCCTCCCCATTGCCAGCCCTAAATGAAGCCCCATTCAACATTCCTTTTAATCAACCATCCCAAACCCTCCACCAAAAGAAGAAATAGGTAAGGAGAAAGAGGGTCACCTTTCCACAAACCTTGAGAGGCCCCAAAGAAATTAGAATGCTCCCAATTGATCAAAACTGAGAAAGAAGTTTAATTCACACAACTCATAACCCAACGAATCCATTCCTCCTCAAAACCAAAAGCACCCAAAACCTTCCGAAGAAACTACTAGTGAACTTTGTCATAAGCCTTGGCCATGTCCAACTTGATGAACATAGCCTTGTCTTTGGAATTGGCCATGGAATGAATAGTCTTAGTAGCCACAACCACCCCATCCAAAATCTAGTGACCATCTACAAAGTCAATTTCTTCTTCAGAGATTAGCAATGTAAGCCACTTTTTTAGGCTTTCAAAAATCAACTAGGATATAATTTTATAAGTTACATTACAAAGAGAAATAGGGCAAAATTGACTTAGCCGATCAACTTTCTCCCCCTTGGGAATGAGAGCAAGGAAGGTAGCGTTTAGGGCCTAGAGCATTTGCTTATTCTTCTGGGATTCTTGAACAACTACCAATAAATCTAATTTAATACTATCCTAAAATTCCTGGAAAAATTTAATTAGGAAGCCATCTGAACCAAGTGCTTTTCCTTTTTTCATCTGGAAAATAATCTTCTCTGACTCCCCCAAAGATATGGTACTCATAAGATGCTCTCTCATTTCCAAAGAGACTAAAGACAAAATACAGGAGAGGACTTGAGCCTCTGTGACCAAGTCCCCTTGCAATTCCTCCCTGAATAAAGAAGTAAAATATTGCACAGCTTCATTTGAAATATCCCGAGTAGAAGAGATAACCTCCCCCCTGTCACTCACCAAAGAAGATATAGAGTTACCATGTTGTTTGGCTTTCACCGAATTGAAGAAGAAAGCAATATTCTTATCCCCTTCTTGAAGCCACTCAATCTAAGCTTTCTATTTCCAAAAGATTTCCTCTCTCAGCTCCCATTCCTCCAATATTTTTAGAGTACTAGCTTCCTCCTGCAACAAATACTCTAACACCTCATCCTCCCTAATCAACCTAGTAGTATTATTCAACTCTACTTTAGCCTCATTTTTCGCCTGGTAGATGTTCCCAAAGCACTGTCGATTCCATCATTTGAGCTGATACTTAACATATTGGAGGCTTAGAAAAAATATACATTATTGTCCCAAAAGCAGGCCTACCATCCTTCCACCAATCAACAACACATCCATAAAGGTCTGGGTCCCTGAGCCACATGAGCTAAAACTTGAAAGGTTGCTTTTGAGGCAAATAGCTTGAAGAAATGACAAGCATGATGGGCTAGTGATCTGAACCTCTCCAATCTAATATCTCAGAACTGGAAGACCACAAACCACCCACCCAAAAATAGGAAACCATAAAGTGGTCTAATTGTTTAACAATGCACCTGTCACCCACTTGTCTATTGTTCCAAGTGAATTGACCATTGCTAGGCTTGATATCCACAAGATTGAGTGCCAACATATTATCCCAGAGCAAGATAGAAGAGGGCTCCAGTCTTGCATTACCTCCTTGTTTTTTAGTTAAATCAAGAATAGCATTAAAGTCTCCAACAATAATCCATGGCAAGTAAGGAAATAAGCTATGAACCAAATGCATATTATTCTATACAAGAAGCTTACCTTGGAATTCAATAGGAGCATATACATTGGAGAAAAGGACATATTCTCTTGACTCGATGCACAAAGAAACCATGGATAAGGAGGAATTAAAGGAAATCCATGACTCAGGTTGGATCTTTCAAGGGTTCCAAAGACATGCCACACTCCTCGAAGATCCCTGAGCTCCAATGCACTGACATTGACCATTTCTCCATAGTTTAGGTGCCGTACTCATCATACATTCCACAAAGACCTTAGTCTCCTGGAGAAAAATAACATCAGGAGAATGAATTCTAACTAATTCCCCAAAAATTTTTGACTAGGGCCGCTGTTCAAGCCCCTGACATTCCAATAAATAATGATCATTTCAGAGGAGTCAAAAAGTGGGAATCCAAGGTCGTAATAGAACCTAACTCCACCAAAGCCTCCGTTATCATCTTAATCTTCTCCAATTCCTTCTTACATCCCATTTTAACACTTTTCTTTGAAACCCCTTCTTACCATCCTTTTGAAGAATGACCAAATGAGGAGAAGATTTACCTTGCTTATCTGTATCTAAAATGACAATCCTTGTAGGAAGATTCGTGTCCTCCACTCCCTATCCCAAATCAACATTTGGCTTTAAAATCATCTGAGTCCCTGTCTGCCCATCCATGACCATAAGCATGGTAGATTCCACATGAGAAGTAGAAGGAGGAATGGGAGAACAAATCTCCAATCTAGCATCTGCCACCAGTAGTTTTGCATTAATTAATCCAGGGCTAACTTCTTGCTAACCCAATTCGTCCAAAACCTCAAACTTGTTAAAAGTGTCCTCATCTTGTCTCTCCTTTAGAGTCCTCTTTTGAGGGCAAGCACTATTTAAAGTGTATTTTATTATTTAAATAATTAAATTCCATTATTTAAATGTAACTCTAATTTATTTATTATTAATTAAATAATTATAATAAAGAAATATTAAATATTTAATCTTTTAATATTTTAATTTTCTTTTTATCCAACTTCTTAAATTATACTTTCAAATTAAATCTTTTAAATTGAAGCGCATATTTAACTAATTAATAATTAGTTGAATATCATCATATTTTAATTTCTCTTTAACCAAATTTTCAAATTAGACTTCCAAATTAAGTTTTGTAAATTAAAGCACATAGTTAATTAATTTTTAATTAATTAAATATTTTAATATTTTCTTTTTAATCAAATAATATTTAATAATTCTTAATATTATATGATTAATCCAAATATAATAATTAAATCATCTACCAAATAGATCACATAGCCAAATCACATAAAAGCAACATTAGCAAAATTGACCAAAACACAAAATTAAACAACATAGGCAAAGATAAACTCGAGGGTTTAAAAAGGGTGGAAAGTCATATACATGTCCTCCTTCTTAGGACAAGTAATTAGGCTATGGTTGGGATTAGACTTGAACATTATCTCCCTATTCTTACCATTAAGTTATTGTGATAGGCAATGCTCATCTTGACAATTCAAGAAAGCCAATGTCTGGTACCTACAAATCTCTATAAAATACAAGCATATACATGTGCATATATATAAGATAAAAAGACAATGGTGAGGAGTGGTACATCATGTAGGTGCTGACTAGTAGGTGACTATGACTTCCTCCCTCACACATATCAAACACATCAAACATAAATGTAAAACAAACACACACACGATACACATGCAAGTATGGGGTAAGTATAATAATAAATGCTAAATATAAATATCATATTCTAACATAAATATATCATCATCATGAGGAAATAATAAAAATATTTCTAAGACACACTATATGACATCATCATAAAATTAATTTCATTAACTAAGAGTAATTAAAGCATCATCACTGCAAGTAGGAAATTATGACAACCTGACATAGTCAATTACTCAACATATCAAAATGTTACATTTCAAATATCAAATAAGGGATAATACATATATAGGAGAGTCATATATAACTTTAACAACTAAGTATACAATGGTATCAAAGGAGGGGTATTACAACACAAGTCACTAATCCTCTATTTTTGGTCTTCTTGACCCTTCACTTCCCTCAGTTTTTCCTCCTATCTCCATACCTTCTTCATTACCTTCATATGATGTCATTCCTTTCACATATTCCAATCCTCTTCTTATTCCTTCTAATCCCCTACTAAAATCTTCACATATTCCTTTTTCATCCTATAATAATTTTTCTAACACATTCAATATGTCTATGCCTACTATTGTGTCTTCTAATCCTAGCATCAATAGCTTGGTTCAAACCATCACCACTTTACAACAATGAGTGGATAAATTCACTCAATCTAAGTACAACATCCCTACATGTGACATTGCTAATCCCATTTCCTTAGACACTTGCAACATGTTGAGATGCCTCATTGTAAGACTTGTAATTCATGTTAGGACTTTCCAAATTATATGTAGTGATTTTTCTCATGACTATAGGCTCATGGCTAAGTTGTCCATGTACACTCTTAGCACATATTTTGCAAGGGTATTCATCTTTAACCCATTTTTTCCATTGATTCCTTTCAAATTATTGCAATGCTTTCATTGAAAAATCTCAAAACAATATTGGTACTCAAATTTCTTTGTCTAATTTGATGCATTGTAAGCAAAATTTTAAATAAAAGATTAGTGAGTTTAATGGTAGATTCAAACATTTGTATCTCAAATATCTTATCATGTTCCTAATCATGATATTCAATGTATTTTTATTTCTAATTTGTAAAAATACATTAGAGATAATATTCTCCTTTCTAAGTATACTTCTTTTTTACATCTTTGTGCATTTCTTCACTCTTATCAGTTACAAGTGAGTCATTTGGAGATCACCACTTCAATGGATTTTGTTACTGTTGATAATAGTGATGTTTCCATTTATTGAAATAATTTTTCTAACCCTAACATATGCATCAAAATAAATAAGTCAACAAATACAGTTGATGAACAAATGTATACTACATCTAAAGGTACAGCTACTTTTTCCTCTATATATCATTCTAATCATAAACGCACTACTTTATCTAAATATTTGCATGTGGAGATGTTAAATGTGATTAATGCTAACATTATTGAACTTTCTCCTATCCATCCTATTCTAGAAAACTAATGCCTAAGTCATTTGATCAAAATGATTTTTTCCAATACCATTATTAACTTGGTCATGATACTCAAAAGTGTTATGCTTTGAATAATGCTTCCAAGATCTTATTAATTCTAATGTTATATTTGTTGATGTTAATGTTAATAGTACAAATAAATCTATAGTACCTCCTAATTAGAAGTTGCAAATTTACACCAACTCTTTTCTATCACATTCAACAAATGTTATTGATCAACCTTCTTCTCCCATTACTAGTATTAGTTATGATGAAAAGGTAGATGAAGTTAATCATGTTGAGTCTCAAACTCAACCTTTAGTTTTACCTTTTCCTTAACCTAAAACTTTACTTCCTATCACTGTTAATCATTCTAATTTGTTCAAAACACCCAATGGTCCTCTTTACATTACTTATAGGGTTTCTCAAATTCCTTCTCATGGTGTTTTGGTTGATCCCTCATTTTTGTGAATGTTTTCATTGAAAAGTATCATTTTAATAATGATTGCATAAGGATACCTATGACACATCTAATGTTTGGATTCAAACTTGTAATCATTTTCTTTATCACCCTCATGGTTCTATCAATCTTCATGTGACCCTTTCTAGTAAGGTTGTATATACTACCTTTATTGTCATTCCTAGTCTCGATCACTATCAAGTTAAGATTTTTATTTTATGGCCATTTTCCATGCATGTTGTATCCTATGATCCTATTCATAAGTGTGTCGAATTTATTCTAATGGAGAAGCTACCACCATTAATAATTCTCTTTATAAACCCTTTCACCCTTGATATTTTCTTAACATAGACTTCTATTGGCCATCCCTTCCTCAAACACCCCCTTCTTGTCCTCATCATCATTATTGATCCCATAAGAAAAATAAGGTAGATAAGGTTCTTGAGCTTATCCTTCCTAAGGTTGACCCTCTTTTAGTTGTCTTGCCTACCCCATCTATTCCTCCACCTACCATTCCTAAAACTGTAGTTATTCCCTCTTGGGTACATATGTTTGATGTAGTGCAAGGCTGGTTGTACCCCCCTTAGAGGTGACCTAGCTCCCAAAAAAAAGCACACAATAGAAAATAAATAAAACACATAGATTAAAATCAATTGTAACACTTATTCTGATAATAGAATCATCAAATTTACATCCAACATGTCAAGTTATAAGGCCTTCCTGGTTATGGCCATTACAAAAAAGAATACAACTCAACCTTCATATGAAAAGATCCACCTCCTAGATATCATCCCTCAATATGCTCCTATAATGCATCCTCACAATTGATCCCTCTAGACATTCCTAGACTCTATACTTATACTTAGGAAGCCACAAGTTAGCCTAGTCAATTATATTAAATAAACATTCAAGCTACAAGTCAACCTGGCAAATTATATTAACTAAACACTAAGGACATGCCCCAAGTTTACAAACATTACTAACTCATTTGAAAAATGATATTATGTGGCTTTAGCCATAGGCCGATATTCCATCCAATGATCTAGATCTAAGATTGCATAAGCTAACTCCCATAGATCAAATCTTGTGGAACAATCTCCAAAGTCTACCTAGGAAATGAATAACACGTTACCAATAGCCAAAAAATGAGCTTTAACTCCAATACAATCAATCCACATATTATGAAAACATAAGACAAGGTCCATAGATATGCCTCGAACATAACCCTAATCTCGTAGAACATAGGGTCTACAAAATTCAAGCTTGATTCTCCTACATCAGGCTCCTGAGGTAAATGGAAAAGTGTGTCCCACACTTTGATGCCAAAATAAATGGATTCACTAAACTTCATCTTTACCAAATGCTTCCAATCCATCAAGGATAAGAGAACAAATCTAAAAAGACAACATCTTTGCTTCATCCATTCAAACATCGAAATCTTCTCAATCTGAGCAACTCAATCAACATGCTCACTCACAAGAACAAACTAAACACCACAAGGCTTCAAAAAAAATCCTTATAACTTATCATTAAAATCATTAAAAGATGAAAACCACATCAACAATATCATGCAAACCCAAAACCAAATCAGAATAAACATGAAAACCTAAGTCCACAATAGTAGCAACATGTAAATCCTCAACCATATTAATTACAAGTAAATCATTATCAGCAACAACATGTAAATAAAAATCAGTAGTAACATGTAGATCCTCAATCACATTCTCAATAAGTCAATCCACATCATAAATAAGTGAATCCACATTAACAATATATAAATCCAACTCCATATCTATAGCAACATCGATATCATCATGTAGATCCATGTCCATATCATAGATAATAGAACCCTCAACCATATATATGAAACACCATCATGTGAATCTAAAACCATATTCATATTAGCCATAATAGGTAAATCCTCATTACCAAAAAATGAAAATCTCATAATTACTGGTCTCATTGCTCATAATAAGATGCTCTACAATTTTCATGTCACATCCATCCATATTCTCATGAAGATCAACATATGCCGCATCATCTTAAGCAAAGTTAACCTTTACCTCTTCCTCAATGAAAAATTTTCTTCTTCTCTAAATAATCCTCCTAACTGGCCAAACAACAATTTTCCTGATTGGTAGATGCCAACTCAAACAAGAATTCATCATCTCTTTAATCCTTTGATTTAATTTATTCCAAAACTAATCCAACTTAGCCATCAAGTTCCTATCAAAGTGTCACTACCTCACATCGACGATCTAGTTACAAGACTCTAGCTGCTTCCCACTTGATGATCTCATTTCCATCTTTGTAACCTACCTCAATTTAGCGATCTATCCACCTAAGGAAAAATTCATCTCTCGCATCAAGGTTTCATACCCAAAATGATCGATTCGTGAGTCCTCTACACTTGCGAGCTCGAACCATGATATGTAACCTCACACCAAAGAGATCTAGGGCTCCATAGATAATGAGTCCACCACATAACTAACACAAGATTGAGTTATGCTCTGATACCATCTGATGATGTGCAATGGAGGGTGTACCCCCCTTGGAGGTGACCTAGCCCCCAATAAATAACCAAACAACATAAAGTAAACAAAACATAGAGATTAAAATCAACTACAACACTTATTCTAATAATAAAATCATAAAATTTACATCCAACATGTTGGGTTGTAAGGCCTTCTTAGTTATGAGAATCACAAAGAAGAATACAACTCAATCTTCATATGCAAAGATCCACCTCATATCTATCATCCCTCAGGATGCTCCTAGATAATCCATTGTCATAATTGATCCCTCTAGATATTCCAAGACTCTATACTTATACCTAGCAAGCCAAAAAGTCAACCTAGAAGACTATTTTATTTGATAAACACTCAAGCCACAAGCCAGCCTCATAGATTATATTAACCAAACAATAAATACGAGTCCCAACTTTACAAACATAACTAACTCATATGATAAATAAAAATTATGTGGCCTTAGGTGGCCTTAGCTATAGGCCCATATGTCATCCAATGATCTAGATCTAAGATTGCATAAGCTAACTCCCATGAATCAAAGCTTGCAAAAATAGTCTCCAAAGTCTACACATGAAATAAAAAACATGTTACCAAAAACCACCAAAAGAGCTCTAACTCCAATATGGTCAATCCAAATGTTACGTGAACATAGGGAAAGGTCAAAAAATATTCGTCAAACATAACCTTAAGCTCACAAAACATAGGATTCACAAAATCAAAGCTCAATGCTCCTTGATCAATGTTAGTTGATAATAATCCTTCAATTTTACCTCATAAAAGCATTCACAATCAACATGATTGTAAGAATCACAATAACTATTAAGATAAGGTCAAAGTTCACACTCTTTCTTCTAAAACTATATCTTCATATCAACCTTTACCTTTCTTCAATCAAGCTATGTTTGATCCATTGTAGAAAGTTAATCATATGAAAATGAATAAATGCGATGATTCAGTTTGTAATTTAGATTCTATTAATATTTATATGGGTGAAATCAATCCTAAAACACATGCTAATGATGATGAATATAAAAATATTGTTATGGATTATGATTTTCGTAACATGATTTTTGAATAGTTAACACTCACTCATATTGATGATCATAGTGAATTCAACCAAAGTCCTTGCTTGGATTTGGTGTTGTTTCCTACTATGTTAGATGTAGTTCCTCTTGAGAATTTCCCACCTTTCCCTAATAATATAGACTGAGATGGGGTTGGGTGGGGAGGGGGGGTGTAGGTGACACACTTGAAGTACTTCTCTATAATATTAGTCTTTGTATGTTTGTGTTGTGTGTTCACCTATGTTGTGTTCCTTGTTATATGTTTTCTCTATATTTCTTTAGAAAATTATTTTTGCTCAAAATCATGAAGTAATCAAACATGTCATATACATTTTATACTTGTATCTATTTCTTCTTCATGTTGTTTCATATTATGTTGTATATGTTCTATTGTTCACACATGTTCCCTTGTATAGTCTTCTTGGATGCATGGTAGCATCGATTCTTTTTTGGTCTTCATGTTGTTGGCTAAAGAAGACTCTTCTGCACATCTCTTACGTGCTTTTCCTTCACTATTTTTTAGTTGTACTTCCTTTTGGGAATTATGAAATTTCATACTTGATATTGTAATACCCCAAAATTGGCTCATTGCTATGATACCAATTCTGGTCTATTTTTGACCAATCCTAAAGTCATATTCCATTAAGAAAATTCTTATTCGGCTACTTGCTACTTGACTTAATTGTTAGATGCATAAAACCCTAATTTGCATTCATCATGCTTATTATTTAATTCATATAGTATTTACTCATATTAGTCACATTAAACCTATTGATTAATATTTAATTTAATTACTAAGTATTTATACTTTAATTAAATTAAATTATAACCTAAGGCTAATGTACTATGGAATTAAATTTATTTAATTTAATAAATGTTCCTATTTTAATTAATTAAATGGAGAACTTACTTCTAATCAATTAAACAAAGTTATTTAATTAAATGGGAAGCCATTCCTAATTAATTAAATGAAGTTATTTAATTAAATAAGAAAAGTGTCTCTAATTAATTAAATAGAATTATTTAATTAAATAGAAAAGGTAATTATGAGAGCATATCTCATTTTATTAAATTAAATATCTCACCAAAATCTCTCTTTAGTTCAAAAAAAGAAATTCCCAGTTCACTGCTGATCAAATTAGAAGTGACATAGATCACTTGCTTTTACACTAAAGTCTATCTGAGTTGACTAACTCTTACACTCAGATCTGAGTTAGTTAACTCCCTTTAATTTGGGAATCTTCCTTTATGACTGAACTTCACCTTTAATCTTGACCGTTGATTGAAATCAATCTCAACCATTGATGGATTCCAGGAAAGTCTATTTAAGAGACCCTCATCTCTTCATTTTGGAGAGGTTGAATGAAAATTTGCATCGAATTGCTGTTGGATTGTGCATTCATTTGAGCTCATTACTTTCATAAGATATTCATTTTATAGTTTAATCTTATTTAGCATAATATGCATACATTTTAGCATAATTTTCTTTTACATGTTCTTAGATTAAACGTGCATACTCCATTCTAGATTAATCTGCATTCTCATATAGATTAGTCACATTTTCTTTTAAATCTTTCGTTCATAGAGGGTCTGGTTTCTTAACACCTCAAATCTAAGGATATCTAACAAGCAATTCCCTTTAGATAGAAGGCAACAGATCGCCTTGCCGGCTGATTTTCGGATGAACAATCCAATGTTCATTTTGGGATGAATTCGCAAATAAGGATCATGTTAAAGTGTGTGTGTTAAATAGAGGCCACATTCCTTGCATACATGATGTCATTTATTGCTTGTTTTAGCATGTTTTTAGGGGGTCCAATCTCTCTTCGTGTGAGACCTATCGATTTTTGCGTGCAGATATTCTTTCTTCACGATCGAACGCTTGTGCAGCCCAAATCTTTCTGATACTTTGTGATTCTTGGAATCCTTTCAACTTTAAATTCTCCATATTTTCAAAATCCATTTTGAAAATAGTCAACTCAAGTCAACTATACCTAAATCTAGTCAACTTTTGGTCAAACTTGGTCTTTGCGACCTTGTAATCATTTCATAACAACTCTGAATTTTCTTTAGATCATTATGATCTCTTCTACATTCTGCTACATCTCAAATTTCTTTTGTATCTATTGCTATATTGCTTCGCATCTATTTTTGGTGTGTCATCTTTTAATTTCGCTCCCGAGGGGGCAAGATGATTACATCATTAAATACCTATTGCTTGGGGCATCTGGTTCCCATCTTATGTCCTTATCACTTGGGGCATCTCATCACTCGGGGCATCTTGTTCCCTTCTATCTAGCATCTTTTCTATCTATCTTATCTTTTCATCAATTGATCAACCTTATAACAACTCTTCTAAGAGTTTGATGGACATATATAATACCCCAAAATTGGCTCATTGCCATGATACCAATTCTGGTCTATTTCTGACCATTCCTAAAGTCCTATTCCATTAGGAAAATTCTTATTCGGCTACTCGCTACTTGACTTAATTGTCAGATGCAGAAAATTCTAATCTGCATTCATCATGCTTATTATTTAATTCATATAGTATTTACTCATATTAGTCACATTAAACCTATTGATTAATATTTAATTTAATTACTAAGTATTTATACTTTAATTAAATTAAATTATATCCTAAGGCTAATGTACTATGGAATTAAATTTATTTAATTTAATAAATGTGCCTATTTTAATTAATTAAATGAAATTATTTAATTAAATGAAGAACTTACTTCTAATCAATTAAACAAAGTTATTTAATTAAATGGGAAGCCATTCCTAATTAATTAAATGAAGTTATTTAATTAAATAAGAAAAGTGTCTCTAATTAATTAAATAGAATTATTTAATTAAATAGAAAAAGTAATTATGAGAGCATATCTCATTTTATTAAATTAAATATCTCACCAAAATCTCTCTTCAGTTCAAAAAAGGAAATTTCTAGTTCACTGCTGATCAAATTAGAAGTGACCCAGATCACTTGCTTTTACACTAAAGTCTATCTGAGTTGACTGACTCTTACACCTAGATTTGAGTTAGTTAACTCCCTTTAATTTGGAAATCTTCCTTTATGACTGAACTTCACCTTTAATCTTGACCATTGATTGAAATCAATCTCAACCATTGATGGATTCCAGGAAAGTCTATTTAAGAGACCCTCATCTCTTCATTTTGGAGAGGTTGAATGAGAATTTGCATCGAATTGATGTTGGATTGTGCATTCATTTGAGCTCATTACTTTCATAAGATATTCATTTTCTAGTTTAATCTCATTTAGCATAATATGCATACATTTTAGCATAATCTTCTTTTACATGTTCTTAGATTAAACGTGCATAGTCCATTCTAGATTAATCTGCATTCTCATATAGATTAGTCTCATTTTCTTTTAAATCCTTCGTTCATAGAGGGTTTGGTTGCTTAACACCTCAAATCTGAGGATATCTAACAAGCAATTCTCTTTAGATAGAGGGCAACATGTCGCCTTGCCGGCTAATTTTCGGATGAACAATCCAATGCTCATTTTGGGATGAATCCGCAAATAAGGACCATGTTGAAGTTTGTGTGTTAAAAAAAGGCCACATTCCATGCATACATAATGTCATTTATTGCACTTTTTAGCATGTTTTTAGGGGGTCCAATCTCTCTTCGCGCGAGACCTATCAATTTTCGTGCAAAGATATTCTTTCTTCGTGATCGAACGCTTGTGCAACCCAAATCTTTCTGATACTTTGTGATTCTTTGAATCCTTTCAAATTTACATTCTCCATATTTTCAAAATCCATTTTGAAAATGGTCAACTCAAGTCAACTATACCTAAATTTGGTCAACTTTTGGTCAAACTTGGTCTTTGCGATCTTGCAATCATTTCATAACAACTTTGAATTTTTTTAGATCGTTCTAATCTCTTCTACATTCTGCTACATCTCAGATTTCTTCTATATCTATTGCTATATTGCTTCGCATCTATTTCTGGTATGTCATCTTTCGATTTCGCTCCCGAGGGGGTAGGATGATTACATCAGTAAATACCTATTGCTTGGGGCATTTGGTTCCCATCTTATATACTTATCACTTGGGGCATCTCATCACTCGGGCATCTTGTTCCCTTCTATCTAGCATCTTTGCTATCTATCTTATCTTTTCCTCAATTGATCAACCTTATAACAGCTCTTCTCAGAGTTTGATGAACAGATGTAATACCTTAAAATTGGCTCATTGCCATGATACCGATTCTGGTCTATTTCTGACCAATCCTAAAGTCCTATTCCATTAGGAAAATTCTTATTTGGCTACTCGCTACTTGACTTAATTGTCAGATGCAGAAAATCCTAATCTGCATTCATCATGCTTATAATTGAATTCATTTAGTATTTACTCATATTAGTTGTAGACACCTAAATTTGTCCAAAACCCGTTCCTAGCCAATTAAATAAATATTCATTATTTATTTAATTCCCCTACCTTAATTAAATAAATTTTACATTTATTTAATTATGTTTTCCTTTCCTTTATTTAAATAAACTAAGGTTTATTTAAATCCTAGCCTTCCCACTTGCATCCTAACCCATTCCTTTTAATTAAGTACTTTGTTTACTTAATTAATTCCTTGCCTAAACCCCCTAGGAATTAAATATTACATTTAATCCTATTTGAGCACATGGCTCCTAGCTTTAACCCTCACCTAACCTCACTACTCTAACCTAACCTCACTATCCTAACTAACCCATCATGCTAAACCTACCCACTTCCCTAATCATGTTTGCTTTGCATAATCACCTCTTAATCATAAGTGTGTTCTCACACATGTGTGAGAAATCCTATTCCTCACACATGTGTGAGAGATGTTCACACTTCCCTCATCCCTCATGTCTTGCATGTCTCTTGCACACTTGTCCTCTTGAATGAGAGTCAAGGTGTCTCACACATGTGTGAGAAGCCATGCCTTCTCACACCTCTTGCACACTTGTCCTCTTGCATGAGAGTCAAGTTGTCTCACACATGTGTGAGAAGCCATCCTTCTCACTCCTCTTGTACACTTGTCCTCTTGCATGAGAATCAAGTTGTCTCACACATGTGTGAGAAGCCATGCCTTCTCACACCCCTTACACACTTGTCCTCTTGCATGAGAATCAAGTTGTCTCACACATGTGTGAGAAGCCATGCTTCTCACACCTCATTGATCATGTCACCATCAAAGGTTTCTCACACATGTGTGAGCATATTGCCCCCTTTGAATGGTCAAAACCCTAATCCACTTGGAGTCTACTTGGCCTCCACCTCATGGACACCTCATCGATCCTGAGAGATCCTAGCCCTTCATCTTGCATTCAATCTCAGCCATCCACTGCATCTCATTTCTTATAAAAGGAAAGCCCTCTCCTCATTTTCACAAGCACTATCTACCTCATTGTTATGCTACTAAATTTGTGAGCAACCACATCCCATGAGTGATGAAATCATCTCCATTTGATGGTTTCATGAGGTTTGCATAGTGGTATTTTGATAGTTTATACTCTTTTTTGTTTCATGTTATGTTTATGGCCATGTCTTCTTTCATATTTTGAGGTTTTGCATGATAATGTAGGAAGATGCATTAGTTGTTTAGTGTTATTCCCTTAGTTACATTTTTATGCAATACATTTTGGCATGCCCAGTGGGACCCACTTCACGGGTTCAAACAAACCATCTAATGTGTTTTTGAGTATTTTGTGAGTGTTCAAGCTTGTAGATTGAAGAAGCATTTGGGGATCAAGTTTCATGAGGAACTCCTAAGCAAACCACAAAGTCCATAGTCATCTTCGGAGTGCATAAGAGAAGTTTTCTGACATATAACACTCTATGTTTCATTTTTTATGGCTTTATTTCCAAGTTCTAGGGTACATATGCATTAAATATTCGTTGTTAGGAAAAAAAAAATAAAATAAAAAATATACTCCTTCCTTGTTAATAAATAACTAGGTTTAAAAAAAAGAAAAAGAAAAGAAAGGAGGGTGTGCATTTTTTATCCTCTTCTTGTTTTTGTTTATCATTTTCATATATATATATATATTAATAATATAAATATATATTTCTATATATATATATATAAGTTGTAAAAAAAAAAAGGGGGAATAATAATACAAGAGGTTGTTTTTTTTAAATCATTTGTAAATATACTAATTTAAGTAGGAGGAAATTTAAAAAAAAAAAAAAAAAAAAAAAAAAAAAAAAAAAAAAATTTTAACAACTGGTATTTTTATTTTAGCGCAAGGTGGCCATCGCGTTGACGCCACTCGAGGCGACACCCACGAGTGGCGCCACCGCCTAGTAGCACCCCTCTGTCCCGGCCCGCGTCCACTATAGCATGGTCGAAACTCCCGACTAAAACCCCTGACTTCGCCGCTGCGGTCCCTTGTCTCCTATTTGCGGCCGAGCCACCTCCCCCACTCTTTCTTCTCCAGTGCTACCGCTCGTCCATCCCTCTACATCCCCACTGCGGTTGCTCCCTGGTAGCTAACTCTCCTACGACCTCCCTGCGGCTAACCCTAACTGCTTGCCAAATGCCACACCTCCCAACGTCGTCGCTACTCCCGAGCCTCTACATCTCCTCCCGCAATCGGCACCCTCACTCCTGCCGCAACCATAGTCATACCTCCTCTTTCCTGCCATTAACCCTTTCTCCTCTGCTCAACCCACGACCCTTTGTTTCCTCCTGCTCCACTGCCTGAACACCACAACCGCCAACCACCTCCTCTGCTCCCTCTTCCTTCCCGCGCAACACCTCCTTGCAGCTCCACCATTGTTGCCACAACCCTGCCTTTCTTCAAACCCTTCCCACTCGGCCACGCATGAATCCTCGCGCTCAACCGCAACACCTCCTCCTCCCGTGGCCCTGCTGCCCGCGGCCTTTGCCGCCCCTCTGCCCGCTTGCATCCGAGCCATGTTGCCTATGACCAAAACCACTCAAACGCCTCCCTTCCGCCTCTGATCTTGTTTTTAAAAAATAAAATTTAATATTACTTTTTTTTTCTCATTTTAAAACACTAGTCAAAACACAAAATAAAAAATAAAAAAAAATTATTGCCTTTTTCAACTTTTGAACAATAACATTTGTCCTCTTTTTTTCAAACCAGCTATTTTTTTTTCAAAAATATCAAAAAAACAAAAAAAAAATTTACTTGGTGTTCTCTTAACCGTCAAATTTTTGTTCGCAGGTTGCTGATGTCAGCACTGCATCAGCAGTCCACATGCCTTTCTAAGCCATAAGGAGTAGTCTTCCATTTTTTGCTCATAACTTGAGCATACGAGCTCCATTTTTGCAAAACAAAATATCACCGAAAAGCTGATTTTGAGCCTGTCATCATGGTTCTAGTTTCATGAGATTTTGATGCTATTTATATCTCTATTTTTCTTGTCAAAGACAAAAATTTGTGCTAACCTTTTCATTGCAGGGTTGTTTCATGTTTGTCCTACATTTTCGCTGCATTAACTTGTGATTTTGCAGGGATATTTTCTCACTAACCATATTGCTTGGAGATTTTTGGTTTAATTTTGTTTTGGGAAGGAACTTGTATACTTAAGCACCCATCTTTGAATGAATGGTTAAATGCTAAAACAATCAAATTCAATCTTGAATGCCTTAAGGGAATGGACATGTATGCTTAGGCTAGCAAACATTTGGAATTGGTACTTAAAATGAACTCACACAATCTTGAATACCTTAAGGAAAATTGATTTCATTTTCAGCAATCTTGCTTATGTACACGCTCGGTTTACTTTCTTGTTGACAAATTCATGCTTTTCATTTATGTTGATGACAATTTCAAATTGGAAAGAACATTGTATGGTTTAATCATGTGTGTCTTCAAGTAGATTACAAAACCTAAAGTTTCATCAGGAAAGAACGCGTGTCTTTTAAACCCCAGGGCCACTTACGTATTCTCTCCCCTCGCGCCTTCAGGTGATCTTGGTTGCAAAAGAAATAAGTGGTCTTGTTTTTCTTTTTAGGAGGCCTGCTTGGAAATTTCATCACCCCTTGGGATGACCTCAACTCCAGCATTCTAGCAAAGTATAAAAGTCAAGAGGTGAATCGAAAGACACCTCTCTTGGAAGTAAAATATTGTCACTCTTGGCTAAGCCCCAAAGAACTTTATACCTTTGGGAAGTGAACGAGGAGATTTGGGTTACTGTCTCCCCCCGACTATGTGGTAGTATTTTTTTTCATCTACAAATTTGGGCCTCACGTACTTTGCATATATTGAGGACGCCCTTTAGTTGATCCTTGTACATCCTAGTCAAAACCTTATAGGATTGTTGGTGTGTTTGATGTTCTTGAGTGTTTGAAACACACTTTCCTTGTACATATTTCCTTGTTTGATTTTGCATCTTAAACTTCAAAATCCAAAAACATCATAAAACATAAAAACCCATAAAAATCATAAAACTTCAAAAATCCAAAAAAATCAAAAAAATTTCAAAACAACAAAAACAAGTCTTGGTTTAGGTCCTCTTAGTCAAGCTATCCACATCACTTCCACGTCACATCTTCTTTCCATCCAAGTCATCACCCTCACATATCTCTTGTCTTCATCATTCAAACCATTTTCTTGATGTCTTAATCATCTCCATTTGTCCAAATCATTTCCTCGTTATTCAATCTACTTCCTAATATTCATCCTAGTCATGCTTCATCATCATCCAGCTTCAATTTCTTCTACCAATATCATAATGCATTCTTAATTCAATCCTCCACATCATCATTCTTCTAATCCAATCCCTTGTCAAATTCATTCATTTCTAATCAATTCTTAATTCAACCCATTTACATATTCCTCCATAATCAATCTTCCTAATTTCATTCATCTTCTTCTAATTCAACTTTGCATCACATCTTCCACTTTGGATATAGGAGCATTGTCATCAACATTGGACTTTAATTCAAATCTCACATTCACTTGTTCACAATCTGATAGGGTTTTTATCAAATCAAATCAAACCCTCATCCAATCCAATCAACATCAAATTTAATCAAATCAAATTCAATCACATCAATATCAAGTCACATCTAATTCGAATCAAGTCAAAGTCCAAAATTGCTCCTAGTCCTAAGTTCATATTCCATCATCAAATCTTTCGTCTCTTCATCTAACATCTATGGATCCGAGTTGGCTTAATCAAATGGTTGATGATCTTGCATGAAAATATGGAGTTATACCTCCCATTCAACCTACATATCAAATTCATCCTCAAAACTTCATATCCAACTCTCATCCCTCTCATGTTCATTATTCTTCTACCTTTGACAAGGGAAATCCACCTCATTACCCTTCCACTATATATGATTGCATTCCTAGCCCACACACTTCCTCCAACACAAATGTCCTTGCCATGGAAATGGAACAATTGAAGAATTATCTTTTAGCAAGTCAACAAAAAGAGGCCACCTTCCATGCCATGTGTCCTCTTCCCCCATGTTTCAAAGATCCTAGTCCTCATGTCCCATCCAACCCTAACCCTCCATGCAATTCCCTTCACAATCATAATCCTCCAAAAACCTCATCCCCACCTAGTGAGGGGTTTTTCACATAACTCTTGGCTAAGTGTAGAGAACAAGATAAAGTGATCCAATCACCCAAAGTGATACCCCCAGTTCCATCTTCAGGCCTTCCTCCAAAGCATGACATTATAGATGCCTCTTTTCCTCTAGATTCGAGCATTTCTCCATCCCATCATTCCATTATCCTTCAAGATCCATTTATCCCTCCTAGTCCATCTCATGATCCCCTTCCTAATCAAGATCAAGGCATTTCATCTAGCATACCCCTTACCACTTCCATTCCATCTCAAGAGTTAGCCTCCATAGATCCTCCACTTCATGAAGAGATTCCTTCCACTATATCCACTAATACTCCTCCATGTCAAGATCAAAATGTTCCACCTCATAATCTCATTCCCTCCCCTCCATTATGTGATCCTATTCCATCACATGATCCACTCATTCTACTTCATGATCCCCTTTTAAGTCAAGATCAAAGTACCCCTTGATTTTCCTTTCATGATCCCACTCCATCCCAAGATCCTATTATCCCTCATAATCCTCCACATGATCCTATCATACCTATCCAATCCCCTCATGAACCCCATACACCTGGACTCACATCTTGTCTTGAAAATGATAAGTATCCCATTGCAGAAATACAGTCTCAAGATGTTGGTACACCTTCCACTCCTTCCAAACCTAAATTTCCTCCTTCCAAACCTAAAGCTTCCCATCATTCCTCTTCCAAATCCATTTTGGGACCTTATATCCATATTCCCATTCCTTCCTCATTTCCATCCATTCTAGGTCCTTATATTCCACCACCAAATCCTTCATCCCTTCCATCCATTTTGGGTCCCTACATACACCCATCTACCATATCCATGTTTCCCCTTCATCCCCTATTACAGATCAACAAAGGCACACATCCTTGAATTCCTTACCATGTTCACCATCCATATGCTCTCCATCCCATTCATCTTCATGCACCCATACTATGACTAATGGAAGAAAATTGGATGCTAAAGAAAAAGTGAATAAAGTTAAAAATCCACAAAATCACAAGGATCAACATGTCCCCTCTAAATGACATGTTCAAGAAAAGACAAATATGATCCAAAGAAAAATCAAAAGGCTGCAAAGGCTAAAAATAAAAAATGCAAAAATTTTGTGGATACCAAAGCTACTTAATGTAGCAATGAATCTCAAAGAAAGATTCAAAATGACATCCAATTTGGCTAATCCAAAGGCTTCCATATCCATTTTGGGTCCTTATATACCCAAATCCACCATTCCAACTCCATCCTCTCCTTCATCCATTTTGGGTCCCTATATCCCCAAATCCAAACTTACATATCCTCCCCAATTCCCTCCTTTCCATCACCCTTCAAAGTGTGTGCCAATGAAGATCTTTCCCCTTCCTTCACAAGTCTTCCAACCTAGCATCCATCAACCATATCTTCCTCCCACCCATTCATGAGCCATTTTCTTCCATTCACTATCCTACCAACATCTATGAGAACATAATACAAATTCCTTGAAAATAAAAAATAAAAGGAAAAAATATCAAGGGATATCATCCATATATCTAGATGTTTGAGTCCTCCCTTCATTTTCCTATCATGTTTCCATTGCCTTCCACTTCCACTTATCCATCCATTCACTTTTCCTCTTCCACTTGCACTCTACACTGGGGGCAAGCTTCATCCATACCTTTTACCCTTACATATCTTCCATACTTCCATTTACCATTCCTTATCCTTTTCCATCTTTGATCTTGGCTTTCACTTTCCTTCCATCCATCTATGCACTTTCCATATCCCTTGCGCATTATCCACTCATTCATCCTATATACTTCCATCATCCTTCCATATCTTTGATCTTGACATGCTATCCATATCTTGCATTCCATAGTCCCTATCATGTTCGTTTCATCCCTTTTCCATCCATACTCTTAGGTATTTCCATCCCCCTTTCATATGTCCTTGATCTTGGTCATCCCATCTATTTCATCCATTAAATATCCCACATTTCATCCATACCCTCCATATCATTATCCCTATTTCATACCCTCCCTCACATTTTTTTTATTCATTACACTTTCATGCCCATGCTCATGATCAATACTAGAGGCACAATACCAAAATGTTTATACATGCTTTGGCAGAGCACATGCCTTCTCTTCCTCCATCCACTAGCCTTTACACTATCCTTCCATTTTCATGCATCCTTTCCCACCACATTTTCTTCCATTTTCCTATCCTTCGTATGGTGCATTTGGACTCCTTCAAAACATGATCCTTGGCCCCGCATTTTTTCACCACCATATCATTTGGTGCCTCATATCCTTTCACTATTCCTTGCATCCACCAACATCACGTTTCTTTTCCTCCATTTACCATACCTTGACCCTCCCTTTTAATTGGTTCCATTCTATTCATTCTATCTCACATTCATTCAATCCATTCATTTTATCCATTCTCTCACACATTCATCTAATCAATTCATTTCTATCCATTCTATTCGTTCATATCACATTCAATGTATTTCTTCCACTCAATTCAATCAAATTCATACTTCAATCAAATTTCCCTTCTTCTAATCCTTTCACATAAAATCAATTTCAATCCTACTCTCATTGTTCTTCATCCTATCAATATCTATTCTTCCAATCTCATCCACATTCATTCTTCTATCTGCCATAAAATCAAAAAATCAAAAAAATCACTTGTGCAATCAATACTAATTCAATCAATCTAATCTTGCAATCTTCTACATCAATCCTTAATGAATTCATCAATTTGACCCAATCAGCTGATAATCCATTAACCATATTCCATCATTATCATGGGATGAATCCTTCCCAATCCTTGGATGTGCATTACGCTTAGCACTAGCTTTTCCATCCTTAATCAATCATCATCAATCGATCTATTAATGGGTTTTCAGCTTGACTAGGGGCAAAATGGTGGTTTGCTTTTGGTCTTTTGTGCATGGTTGCTTGATTACTTGTATGCATTAGCATTTTTTGCATGTATCATGGTCTTTGCATCCTATTGTCCCAAGAATCATGGTCTTCCATATCATGGTTTCACAAGGCATTTGGTTGTATTAGACCCCTGTTTTCACGTACTTGACACATTGTCATCTTGGTTCCTCATACCTTGGTGCATAGTGCTAAATACAATATAAAACTTAGGTTTTTCCAACCATTGCAACATAAATCCCTTCCATTTCAAGAGAACATCCGTGTTCTCCTAACCCACATGTCCTCTCGAGGGGGCATACTCTTCCACCCTCATCCTTCCATGACTAGGGCATCATGCTACTAGTCTTATCCTCCTAGCCACTATACTTTGTTCTTCTTTGATATAACATTACTAATGCTATATCAAAGAGGGGGAAAATGTAGACACCTAAATTTGTCCAAAACCCATTCCTAGCCAATTAAATAAATATTCATTATTTATTTAATTCCCCTACCTTAATTAAATAAATTTTACATTTATTTAATTATGTTTGCCTTTCCTTGATTTAAATAAACTAAAGTTTATTTAAATCCTAGCCTTCCCACTTGCATCCTAACCCATTCCTTTTAATTAAGTACTTCGTTTACTTAATTAATTCCTTGCCTAAACCCCCTAGGAATTAAATATTACATTTAATCCTATTTGAGCACATGGCTCCTAGCTTTAACCCTCACCTAACCTCAATACTCTAACCTAACCTCACTATCCTAACTAACCCATCATGCTAAACCTACCCACTTCTCTAATAATGTTTGCTTTGCATAATCACCTCTTAATCCTAAGTGTGTTCTCACACATGTGTGAGGAATCCTATTCCTCACACATGTGTGAGAGATGTTCACACTTCCCTTATCCCTCATGTCTTGCATGTCTCTTGCACACTTGTCCTCTTGCATGAGAGTCAAGGTGTCTCACACATGTGTGAGAAGCCATGCCTTCTCACACCTCTTGCACACTTGTCCTCTTGCATGAGAGTCAAGTTGTCTCACACATGTGTGAGAAGCCATCCTTCTCACAACTCTTGCACACTTGTCCTCTTGCATGAGAATCAAGTTGTCTCACACATGTGTGAGAAGCCTTGCCTTCTCACACCCCTTGCACACTTGTCCTCTTGCATGAGAATCAAGTTGTCTCACACGTGTGAGAAGCCATGCTTCTCACACCTCATTGATCATGTCACCATCAAAGGTTTCTCACACATGTGTGAGCATATTGCCCCCTTTGAATGGTCAAAACCCTAATCCACTTGGAGTCTACTTGGCCTCCACATCATGGACACCTCATCAATCCTAAGAGATCCTAGCCCTTCATCTTGCATTCAATCTCAGCCATCCATTGCATCTCATTTCTTATAAAAGGAGAGCCCTCTCCTCATTTTCACAAGCACTATCTACCTCATTGTTATGCTGCTGGATTTGTGAGCAACCACATCCCATGAGTGATGAAATCATCTCCATTTGATGGTTTCATGAGGTTTGCATAGTGGTATTTTGATAGTTTATACTCTTTTTTGTTTCATGTTATGTTTATGTCCATGTCTTCTTTCATATTTTGAGGTTTTGCATGATAATGTAGGAAGATGCATTAGTTGTTTAGTGTTATTCCCTTAGTTACATTTTTATGCAATACATTAGTCACATTAAACCTATTGATTAATATTTAATTTAATTACTAAGTATTTATACTTTAATTAAATTAAATTATATCCTAAGGCTAATGTACTATGGAATTAAATTTATTCAATTTAATAAATGTGCCTATTTTAATTAATTAAATGGAATTATTTAATTAAATGGAGAACTTACTTCTAATCAATTAAATAAAGTTATTTAATTAAATGGGAAGCCATTCCTAATTAATTAAATGAAGTTATTTAATTAAATAAGAAAAGTGTCTCTAATTAATTAAATAGAATTATTTAATTAAATAGAAAAGGTAATTATGAGAGCATATCTCATTTTATTAAATTAAACATCTCACCAAAATCTCTCTTTAGTCCAAAAAAGGAAATTCTCAGTTCACTGCTGATCAAATTAGAAGTGACCCAGATCACTTGCTTTTACACTAAAGTCTATCTAAGTTGACTGACTCTTACACTCAGATCTGAGTTAGTTAACTCCCTTTAATTTGGGAATCTTCCTTTATGACTGAACTTCACCTTTAATCCTGACCCTTGATTGAAATCAATCTCAAGCATTGATGGATTCTAGGAAAGTCTATTTAAGAGACCCTCATCTCTTCATTTTGGAGAGGTTGAATGAGAATTTGCATCAAATTTCTATTGGATTGTGCATTCATTTGAGCTCACTACTTTCATAAGATATTCATTTTCTAGTTTAATCTCATTTAGCATAATATGCATACATTTTAGCATAATCTTCTTTTACATGTTCTTAGATTAAACGTGCATACTCCATTCTAGATTAATCTGCATTCTCATATAGATTAGTCACATTTTCTTTTAAATCCTTCATTCATAGAGGGTCTGGTTGCTTAACACTTCAAATATGAGGATATCTAACAAGCAATTCCCTTTAGATAGAAGGCAATAGGTCGCTTTGTCGGCTGATTTTCGGATGAACAATCCAATGTTCATTTCGGGATGAATCTACAAATAAGGACCATGTTGAAGTGTGTGTGTTAAATAGAGGCCACATTCCACACATACATGATGTCATTTATTGCACATTTTTGCATGTTTTTAGGGGGTCCAATCTCTCTTCGCCCGAGACCTATCAGTTTTCGCGCGAAGATATTCTTTATTCGCTATCGAACGCTTGTGCAGCCCAAATCTTTTTGATACTTTGTGATTCTTGGAATCCTTTCAACTTTACATTCTCCATATTTTTAAAATCCATTTTGAAAATAGTCAACTCAAGTCAACTATACCTAAATCTGGTCAACTTTTGGTCAAACTTGATCTTTGCGACCTTGCAATCATTTCATAACAACTCTGAATTTTCTTTAGATCATTCTAATCTCTTCTACATTCTGCTACATCTCAGATTTCTTCTATATCTATTGCTATATTTCTTCGCATCTATTTCTGGTGTGTCATCTTTTGATTTCACTCCCTAGGGGGCAGGATGATTACATCATTAAATACCTATTGCTTGGGGCATCTGGTTCCCATCTTATGTCCTTATCACTTGGGGCATCTCATCACTCGGGGCATCTTGTTCCCTTCTATTTGGCATCTTTGCTATCGATCTTATCTTTTCATTAATTGATCAACCTTATAACATCTCTTCTCAGAGTTTGATGGACAGATGTAATACCCCAAAATTGGCTCATTGCCATGATACAAATTTTGGTCTATTTTTGACCAATACTAAAGTCCTATTCCATTAGGCAAATTCTTATTCGGCTACTCGCTACTTGACTTAATTGTCAGATGCAAAAAACCCTAATCTGCATTCATCATGCTTATTATTTAATTCATATAGTATTTACTCATATTAGTCACATTAAACCTATTGATTAATATTTAATTTAATTACTAAATATTTATACTTTAATTAAATTAAATTATATCCTAAGGCTAATGTACTATGGAATTAAATTTATTTAATTTAATAAATGTGCCTATTTTAATTAATTAAATGGAATTATTTAATTAAATGGAGAACTTACTTCTAATCAATTAAACAAAGTTATTTAATTAAATGGGAAGCCATTCCTAATTAATTAAATGAAGTTATTTAATTAAATAAGAAAAGTGTCTCTAATTAGTTAAATAGAATTATTTAATTAAATAGAAAAGGTAACTATGAGAGCATATCTCATTTTATTAAATTATATATCTCACCAAAATCTCTCTTCAGTTCAAAAGAGGAAATTCCCAGTTCACTGCTGATCAAATTTGAAGTGACTTAGATCACTTGCTTTTACACTAAAGTCTATCTGAGTTGACTGACTCTTACACTCAGATTTGAGTTAGTTAACTTCCTTTAATTTGGGAATCTTCCTTTATGACTGAACTTCACCTTTAATCCTGACCATTGATTGAAATCAATCTCAAGCATTGATGGATTCTAGGAAAGTCTATTTAAGAGACCCTCATCTCTTCATTTTGGAGAGGTTGAATGAAAATTTGCATCAAATTTCTGTTGGATTGTGCATTCATTTGAGCTCATTACTTTTATAAGATATTCATTTTCTAGTTTAATCTCATTTAGCATAATATGCATACATTTTAGCATAATCTTCTTTTACATGTTCTTAGATTAAATGTGCATACTCCATTCTAGATTAATCTACATTCTCATATAGATTAGTCACATTTTCTTTTAAATCCTTCATTCATAGATGGTTTGGTTGCTTAACACCTCAAATTTGAGGATATCTAACAAGTAATTCCCTTTAGATAGAAGGCAACAGGTCACCTTGTCGACTGATTTTTGGATGAACAATCCAATGTTCATTCCAGGATTAATCCACAAATAAGGACCACGTTGAAATGTGTGTGTTAAACAGAGACCACATTCCATACATACAGATATAATATTACATATTATCATATGATCATAATGACTCCAAATTTATTAGATCCCTTCATGCTCTCTTTTTGTCATGTGTTTATTTTCTTTGAAGTGTTCTCTATTCAGGGGATGTCATAGTGGAAAAATTTCTAGTGCGTGCATGTACACTTATGTTAAAGCTATTTCTCCCATTAATGAGTTTTCAATCTATTTAATGTAGAGGCATACAATTTACTCACTTATGCACAGACATTTTTATGATTTTGATTAATCTATTGAACTATCAAACAATTCATGGGGGCTTGCTATTTTTTGTTATTTTTGGATCTCTGTTTGGACTGCTAATTTTCTGGGAGGCTTGATACTTTATTTTCACTCCTTTATGGATTACTAATAGTATTTTGAGGTTTGATCATTATTTTTTATCCTTCTTTAGACTATTGCCAGCCTGGGAAGCCTAGTGTTATTTTTGATTTCTTAAGGACACACCATCCTTATGCCTGGGTTATTTTTTATAATTATTGTTAGTACATGGAGTTACCTTGAGAATGAATCTTTTTTATTAATTAACTATCATGCCACACACACTTTTTAGACCATTGAATTCATCTTTGATGGGTTGACTATTATAGCCACCACACACACTTGTTAGACCATTTAATGTCATCTTGTGTTACATCACACGTTTCTTTTTCATGTAGTTCACAATAAGGAACAAAAACCTTATTGGGATATTTGGATATACTTTTCCTCTTATCAATACTGTCCCTCTTTTTGTGATTCTAGATACGATAAAGACTCAAGTCTATTGGGGGCTTTATAGTTTCTTTGTCTCCTTAGTCATGATGAGATCAACTTTTTTTTTGATCTAATTTACCGTGAGTTTGAGGAAACTCATACTCTAGCTAAAGTGTGGGATAAACATACCATCTTAAAATGGAAGCATCCATTATTTAAGACCTTTTATCTCTCACCCTTTAGTGACCTTATGGACCATGCATGAATTTGTGCTCAATCAACTCTTTCTCCTATTGTGTCCCACTTCTTGTATTTTCACTTGTGTAGTTTTTGAGACCTCATGATTGTCTCCTTATAGGATAAACCTAGAATAGGTTGACCTAGGTTTACCCATTCCCTAGGGACTTTAGGTCTCAGGGCCAATTTAGTCTTGGGGTTGCAAATTCAAAAATCAGGTTACCAAATCATCTTTCTTTATTTTTGCATAAAAAAATTACTATAAAAAGAAGCCTTGGCACCTCATTTTCACATCCACTAACAATCCATAATTATTATAGAAATTACGTGTGTAAGTACATTAACTCAAGCAAGAAGATTTTCCTAATCCATTCAAGATTTAAGGATCCTTTGTGAGTATTTCCTCTTCGAGATCTAGTGTTTTGTTGGCCATTAAGGGAGGAGATATACATTGAGGCACTCATCATCTTATGAATTGATGTGCATTCACATCCATGATTCCTCCATGATGTGGTTATGGTAGATCAATTATTCCCTACATCTTTCATTGCAAATTCAACATTGACAACACACAAGCATTGTAAAATCCTTATTTACAAATACGTCTTCAAGAAAGGAAAATATTAACATTTGTCTTTCTTTCCTTTCATATTTTACATTTGAATTTCAAGCTCTATTCCTCAATCTAGGCTTGACCAAGTCAAACCCTCTTCAAACCAAAATAAAAACAAAGTTTTAGTGTGTGTAGGAGTAAGATATCTAAATTATTTGTTGTAGATCGAAAAACTAATTGCTGAAACCCTTTCAAAGAAGTTAGGTCAAATTTTCTATTGTGTCTTGATAACATGTCCATCTTCATGTAAAGTTTCTAGACACTTTACCACCAGGTCAACGTGTTCTTGGAGGTATGAGAAAAACAACATTTTTTGGGTTTTCTATTGTGATTGCAAATTCACAATCAGAAGTCCAAAAATATGTTTAAATCCATGATTTTTAGAGTGAAAAGATACACCCCCTTTGAACATTTAGAGGGAAAAAATTTATATATCATTTCATCTTTTAGTCTAGGTCTATTACCATATCTTAATTGGGCTTATTGCATCTATATAGCACCTAAATCTATCTTACATTTATTAATCAATTGGTTCAATTCTACATTTACATTACATATCTTTAATCAATTTATATTGCATGAAAGAGGACTTTCTTGCATACTTCCTTTATTTAATTTTGGTTTAGTATTGGCATCCCTTCATCCATTTGGGTTTTTCTAATCTAACTTGGGTTATATTGAGATTTATGTTTAGAATTATTAGTGTAAAGTGAAAGTCTAATGTTTACACAACTTATTCATTGCTTCCATTTTTCACCACAATTTCTTTTTCCAATCATATATATGTGTTGGAAATGTAAGAGGAGTTACGGAGAGGGAAGAGGTGAATCAGTTACCACAAAAAAAAATCCTAGTCCCTTAAGATGTCAGTATAAAACAAAACCAAACTCTATTGAAACTAAAATACTATTGTAACTTGGTTAGCACTAAAACACTTGGTTAACATAGTAACTTTGTTTACACTAAGAATGATTGTCACATAGTAAACACTCGGCTAATACTAAATATATGAACTATTACTTTGTTAAAATTGAATATGCATATCTTATGATATTAAGTGTGATTAACCTTAATTAACTTAATTGTAGAATCATAAAGCAAATAACATGAACACAAGAGACACCAAGATTTAATGTGGAAACCCAATTTGGGAAAAACCACCAATTGTATCTAGTTAATATTTTTCACTCTTTTGAAGTGAGCCCCATTAGGAGCCAACCCTATTAAAGGTTACAAAACACACTATTAGGTGTGACCTTGTTAAAGGATTTAGTTCACCCTATTAGGAGCAGCCTTGTTAGAGGTCTTTAGACACTTCAATAGAGAAATGTTACCTTGTTAGAGGATTTAGAAAATAGCTATTAAGCTAACTTTGTTAGGAGATTTGATTCACTACTACAATTATTAGAGAGTAAAAATGATATGACTTGATTGTTGATGCAACTATTTTTGTTGATTTTAGATATCTATTTTGGTTTGAATACTTGATCCTTCTTGATCAAAATGTTCTTTGCAACTTGATCAACTTGGATACTTTGATATCCTTCCAATTCAATTCCTTGATTTATCTTTTTAATCCCATGCTTCTTCTTCAATTCAATCCTCAACTTGACCTTATATGTTTTACCTTGTCAAATCAGCTTAAATACAATTTTAGACAAATGAAATTCATCCCATGAGTCAACTAAAACTAACCAACAAAGTTGAGAGATCAAATAAACTGATACAAGAAAATCCTTCATTAGCCAACCCAACTTGGTCAACACTAACTCAAAAATGACTTTCCTTCATACTTCCTTTGGTAACCAACTGAGCTAGGTTAACACTCATTCTGTGCAAACTTTCTTTGGTAACCAAGTGAACTCGGTTGACATTATCTTCCTACAAACTCCCTTTGGTAATTGAGTGAGCTCAGTTAACACTGGCTCTAAACTTGGTTAATACTAAAATAATTGTCATACATTGGAATTTCCTTTGAATTCCAAGTGAACTCGACATACAATTATTTCTCAGTATATACTTGACATATGTGTAACATCAAAGACAACATATAATTAAATGATTGTATCCAATAATATCCCTCTTTAGCATTAATGGGAACACAACATGTCACGATACATAGAAATTTTCAAGAAAAATAGAAGGATAATATCCTTAGTCTCATTCTAATTCTCATCCATGAGAACTCCCTCTATCAATGTGAACTCCCTCTGTCATCAATCTCTAATTGCAATGATTGTAATAGAAAACTCTCCCTCTTTGATATTAACTTAATATTTCTAAAATAAAAAATTCTCCCTCTCTAACATCTCATATATATATATATATAAATTTCTTTGATATATGATGGAAAACTCTCCCTCTTTAAAATATTATGCCAAAGACAATAATCAATGTAGTTTCTATGTACCTGATGTACATATTCATTTGCAATCTACTCTGACAATACTGCATCAACTTGTTTGATCTTCAACATGTGTGGTTGATGCATCACTAAAATATGATTAGTGAGCTTCAAATAGGGGAATGACCCCTAGCTTACCTCTTAGACACAAAATGCATCCTTAGGAAATGGCTTGGTGAATATGTCTACAATTTGTTCTTTTGTATTCACGTATTCTAATCTCACTTCCTTTTCTTGCACCAATTCTCTCAAGAAATAATATTTTATTGCAATGTGCTTGGCCTTGGCATGCATCATTGGATTCTTGGGTATGTTGATTGCACTTGTGTTATTGTAGAAGATAACAATTGGGTCCTTGATCTCCCCCTTCATACCTGACAATAGTTGCTTGAACCACACAATGTTGGAACAATTGATTGTTGTAGCAACATATTTTGCTTCTACTGTGGACTGAGAGATATAGTTTTGCTTCTTGCTTGTACAAGATACTAGCCTCTTTCCAAGAAAGAGTACTGCACCACTAGTGCTCTTTCTATCATCAACACTTCTTGTCCAATCTACATCAGTGAATGAATTCAACTCAAATTTTCCTCCTTTATTATACCATAAACCATAACCTTTAGTAGCTTTTAGATACCTCATGATTCTTTTGATTGCCATCATATAGTTTTCTTTTTTATTAGCAAAGAATCTAGCCACCATACCAACTGCTAATGCTATATCAAGTATTGTGTGCACTACATACTAAAGTTTTCATATCATTGTGATGTAGTGCAAGGTAGGAGAATCCCCAAAGGAGATGTCATAGCCTCCAACAAATAACCACACAACAGAAACATAATAAAAATTCAAGATCTAATACCAAATTACAATAATTTATTCATAAAACAACTGTTACATGCAATGTGTCGAGTTGTAAGGCCTTCTTGGTTATGAGAAAATACAAAACAATTACAATAATAGTTCTACAAGATCCCTCAAGATCCAACCCAAACACTAGCTAGTCCAGATTCACAATTTGGTAGAAACCTCCAAGGAAGATCTCAACTTGTGCTCGCAAGCCCACCAAGCAATCTCCTTGTTTTCCAAGCCACAACCACTAGCACTTCTCCAACTTAATCCAAGATATAAGTGTAAATTGCCTCACATTTGGCACTCTATCTGCACCCTTACAACTTCATCACAATCTTGCTATAAACTACCTCACATTTGATGCTCTATCCATAGACTTAGGAAAACTCACCCTTCAGCTACTCCCACACTCACTCTTCCTCTAAATGAATGAATCATTCAGTGAAAGGTAAGAGAATCCCCAAAGGAGATGTCCTATCCCCCAAAAAAAATCACATAGTGGAAAAAAACTAAAAATGCAAGATTTGATACCAAATTACAATAATTTATTCATAAAATAACTATTACATGAAACGTGCCAGGTTGTAAGACCTTCCCAGTTATGGCCAAATACAAAGCAATTACAATAACAGTTCTACAAGATCCCTCAAGATCTAACTCAAACACTAGCTAGTCTAGATCCACACTCTGGTTGAAACCTCCAAGGAAGATCTCAACTTGTGCTCACAAGCCCACCAAGAAATCTCCTTGTTTTCCAAGCTGCAACCACTAGCTCTTCTCAAAATTTGCTCCTCTACCACTTCCTCTTCTCCAAGATTGATGAATAATGACTAAAATACTTCACCAAAACCCCTACTTATACTAATCTAAGCCACTAGTTAGCCCAGAATGCCAAAAACTAACATTAAATACTTGAAGAGCCACAAGTTGGCCCCCAACATAAATTAAATGTCCAAAAATTGGCACCCAAGAAAAATCATAATATATCCTAGCTCTGATTCAATTAGAAATTGTGCTTTGAACTAATGGTAGTAATTTAGGTTCTCTACAACCCCTTAATCTTGTTAAGGCTGATTCATTAAGGATATCTTCAGATTAACCTCAAAAGTCATGCACGAAAACTCGTCGTGCAAACTGTCAAAAATTGATACTCTAGGAGAATTTCCATATCTCCCAACTTATAATGAATTAGGACTAGTGACCTTAACTAAAGATAGTAATATAGGCCCTCTTTCATCCCTGAAATTCACAACCTCTACCTCATTGTGGAAAATTAGTTACATAGCTTGGAACAGGTACCCAAAAACTAGAAAACACAGTTCCAACAACAAGGTAAAACAACTCAAACTTCAACTCAATCCATTTGATCTTTATGCAATCACGAGAAAAGGTTCTCCAATGTGTCTCCAACACATCTCTAACCATAAAAATCATAACTCCACCAAAATCTAAACTTGATGCTCTTGCATTAGACTCCTCAGGTAGATATAAAAGGATGTCCCATATACTTTGACACCCAAAGAAAGATCTGCAACCAACTTCATCTTTACCAAAGGGTTCCATTTCATCAAAGTCAATAGAACAAATCTAAAATAAACCATCTATGCTTCATCCACTAAAACATAAAAATCAAATACATATCAGCAACCCAATCAACATGCCCACACCCAAGAACAAACTGAACATAATGCTTCATTAGCAAATCCTCATCCACATCAGCAACTAGTGAATCCACACCAACAAAAAAAAACTCCACATTAGAAAAAATATGTAGATCTTCACCAACACATGAAAAACTTACAACACTAGCAATCTCATTGCTCATAACAAGATGCTCTATAATATACAAGTCACCACCAACAACAACCAGATCATCCATGACCGAGTGCTTTGCAATTTCCATGTCAAACTCAGCCAATTAATCTTGAAAACCAACCTTTGTCCCAACATCAAAAAGGTTAGGAATATCCTAAGCAACAACCTCAAGTTTCTCTATAGGTTTTGCATCAGAATCCATAAACTGATAACCAAAACCAACCTCTTCCACCTCGACCTTGCTATGCCATCTTCTCTCAAGAACAAGTCTCTTAACCAACCAAAAAAATATCTTCCAAATCGGTAGACTCCAGCTCCAAAAACATCTACTAAATGCCTTCCTCATCCTATCCTTATCTCAATCAGCCAAACTAGTTTCAAACTAAGAAACCACCTCCTTAGCTTGATCAACCAAACTAGCTTTAAACTAAGTAGACATCTTAGAAAACCTCCTCTCCACCACATCACAGAGATTCACAATCATCTCAAGGTCAAATCCTCTTGGAGCCATCTTCCAAGATCTTCATAAACCCTCTGCAACAAATTCTTCCCACACTCCTTGTGACAACCTCAAATTGTTTGCAATTCTAATTGCAACTTTCCATGTCACATGAACAATTAAGAACCAAATAACAAGTCCAAAAACATAGATCTACAATACAATACTCTCTACAATCATGCCTCAACAAGATCAGTCTTCCATCATTGATTCCATTGATCCATCTACAAGCCCTCCACAATTGCAAGTCAAAACCATGATTTGCCACCTCGTAACCAAGAGATCAAGGACTTCAGAAAGAAAAATCCACCACTAGATCAAGATCAATTTAGATCTACTTCTCCAACTCAAGTCCTGGTGTAAACTACCACAACTTCAACAATCTGTCTACATGCTCAGGAACAACCTTCTCTCTAGTACCACCTAACGCAATGCAAGGTAGAAGAACCCCTAAAGGAGATGTCCTAGCCCCCAAAAAATAATCACACAATAAAACAAAATAATAATGCAAGATCTGATACCAAATTACAATAATTTATTCACAAAATAACTTTTACATGTAATGTGTTGGGCTGTAAGGCCTTCCTAGTTATGACCAAATACAAAGTAATTAAAATAAAAATTCTGCAAGATCCCTCAAGATCCAACCCAAAAACTAGCTAGTCTAGATCTACACCCTAGTAGAAACCTCGAAGGAAGATCTCAACTTGTGCTCGCAAGCCCACCAAACAATCTTCTTGTTTTCCAAGCTGTAGCCACTAGCTCTTCTCAAAATTCGCTCCTCTGCCACTTCCTTTTCTCCAAGATGGATGAATAATGACTAAAAGACTTCACCAAAACCCCTAATTATACCAATCTAAGCCAAAATTTGGCCTAGAATGCCAAAAAATAATGTTAAATACTTGAAGAAGCACAAGTCAGCCTCCAACAGAAATTAAATGTCCAAAAATTGATACCCAAGAAAAATCATGATATCTCCTAGCTTCAATTGAACTAGAATTCATGCTTCAAATTAAAGGTAGTACTTTAAGTCCTTTAAAACCCTTTAATCTCTCTAAGGTTGATTGATTAAGGATATCTTCACATTAATCTCGGAAGTCACGCATGGAAACTTGTTGTGCAAACTGCTAGAAATCAGTACTCTAGGAGAATTACCATATCTCCCAACTTATAATGAATTAGGACTAGTGACCTTAACCAGAGATATTAATCGAGGCCCTCTTTCATCGCTAAACTTCAAAACCTCTAACCCATTATGGAAAATTAGTTACATGGCTTACAATAGGTACCTAGAAACCAGAAAACACAGTTTGAACAACAAGGTAAAATAGCTCAAACTTCAACTCAATCCATCCAATCTTTATCCAATCATGAGGAAAGGTTCTCCAATGTGTCTCAAACACATCCCTAACCATGAAAAACATAACTCCATCAAAATCCAAGCTTAATGCTCCTACATCACATTGACCTATATATCATCTAATCTACCTCTTTAAAATCATCATTTTTGGAAAGCTTATGTCTAGTAGACATAGGTGTTCCAACTAGTCTAGGATTCTCCATTCCAAATTCCTTCAATATCTCCTTGATGTATTTTGATTAATTAATGTAGATACCATCCTTCATCTATTAAATTTGTAAGCCAATAAATAATTTGATCTCTCCAAACATTAACATTTCAAATTCCTCACTCATTTCCACAAAAAAAAGATTTGCACAAATCATTATTTCCAATAAATAATGCATCATCCACAAAAATTTCTGTCAACAAAATCTTCTTATCTAGTCCTTCTTTGATGTATAGGCTGCTATTATCATTACTTCTTTGAAAACCAATCTTTATGAGATAATTAAGTAACCTTTAATACTAGGCTTTGGGGGCTTATTTGAGACCATACAAAGCTTTGTTTAGTCTATAAACCATGTCCCTTTTGCTAGTATCAATGAAAACTTTTGGTTTCTCAATGTAGACTTCCTCTTCTAAGATTCCATTCAAGAATGCCAATTTCACAACCATCTAGAATACTTTGAATCCTTTGTGTGCTTCATATGCAAGGAGTGTTCTAACACCCTCTAGTCTAGCAAAAGTCTTTCCATAACCAATACCTTCTTCTTGAGCATAACCCTTGCAAACTAACCTTGCCTTGTTTTTTGAAACTTCTCCATTCTCATTGACCTTGTTTCTAAATACCCATTTTGTGCCAATTGAATTCTTGTCCTTGGGTCTAGGAATAGGAGTCCAAGTTTTATTTCTTTCAATCTGATCAATCTCTTCATTCATTGCTTCTATCCAACTTTTATTCTCTAATGCATCTTTGATAGTTATAGGTTCAAAATTAGTAAGAAAGCATGTACCTTTTAATTTTTTCCTTGTCATTGTAGCATCTAAGTGACTTTCAATGATTTTTTTAAGTGCATGATGCCTTCTGACATATCCAGTACTGCAACACACCTCATGAAGACAAGGAGGTCCCTTAGTTTACCATGAGATCCTCATGAGGATCACAAGGACATCAAAGAAAATGGTTTTCATAATGTCAAAATTATCAAAAAGGTCATAATGTTATTGTAAGGGGCTAATAAAGACATTTTGTTAGTGTTTTGAACAAAGTCTCAAGATTGGAAATTATAGCCAAAAAGGATAAATGTAGAGGTTTGAAGGATTGGGATTAGGTCTTTAATGTGTCTAGTAGGTTGGAAATAGTATTGAAGTCCTAGAAGGACAAACTCAAAAGTTTAAATTTTTTAAGAGTCCTTTGTGATAAGTTTTGCAAATTTAAAACATTTGAATGTAACAATCAATTGCAAGAATGGGGAGAAACTCCATAACTTAACTAGAAGGTTGTATTAAGGTATCTAACTGATCTTGATCAATTGAGAAAGTTCAGGAATATTATTTTAGGTCTTAGGGAGTCATTTGTGTGGGAGAGAGTGAATAGAATGCAATGAGAGCATTCCCTATTTTATGGATTGCACACAGTCCTTGTAAATATTGAGTAAAATCTGAATACATTTTAGTATTTTCATGAGTATTCTAAGTATGGAATTTCTCAAATGTATGAGAAATGTTATTCTACATTGTTTGCAATTACTATGGATTCATCTTTGATCTTGCATGTTGTGTTCTTGTTGACTATACTATGATAATGAGGTTTAATACATTGGTTTATTAGTCAAACACAATATAGGAGGTGTTAATACATTTAAGTATTACTTTTCTTCATGGTTAGAAGTTCTATAGTGAATTTGAAATTCTTTTCAATAGTCTTTGTGTAGTTGTTAAGTGTAAAGATTTATGTTAACTCAAAACTGTGAGCTTTTGTGCATTGAGAAAGAAACACCAAAATCAAAGAATAATTGTCTCAGAAAAAGACTCTCAATGTGAGGGAAGTATCTTTCCAACTAGTTGTTGGATTTTTATGTGCTTTAGATATGTTTGATAGAGCTACTTACATCCATCCCCACTAGAGTTATTGAGGAGTTTTGTTTTGGTTCAAAAGTTATGAATATCTATCTACCGGTATGTCAAGAAGACAACAAGGAGGTGTTTTGTTGAGTATTTGTTTCCAAGATTGTGTTTAATGGATAAATGGAAACTTGATATGCTTGGAGAAGGTCTAGATATCCAAAGAATAGTGTAGGAGAATAACAAGGTGCATAATTTCAATGGTGAGGAGTGGAGAGACACAAAATGGGAGGATGCCATGCACAACTGTCCCACAAAGAGCAAAGTTGTTGTCTTAAGGTGTAGAGGGGAAAAGTGGTTTGGTTTTAAGTATAAGTGTGGATTAAATATAGTAGGGGATTGTTAGGAGTTCCTCTTTATGACAATGGAGTGGTTTATTTAGAGAATGTGATCCTAGTTGATAGGGTATTGAAGGAAGTGAATGGATTTGAGGACATTCAAACAAAAAATTGAATGTGAATAGGTGGTTAAGTTAAGAGAGTGTGTTTAGTATGTGGAGCCTAGTGGAAGAGATATCAGTCTTGAAGACTAATTGACCATTGATAGGTCTCGAAAGTGGGTGGGTTCATGAGTGTGATCCTAGGTTGGAGGACTAGAGAAGTTCCTTCACAAGAAAATCCATGTGGCTATGCATCATCCAACAAGTTTGGGATCCTTCTTTATGAATTCACTAGGTTCATCATGATCTTCTAAATCATGTTCACGTCCCACTATCTATGACTCAGGTCCATCAGATGACTCGATTGCACTGGCTGAAACTTGGGTCCTTTTGATTACAACTAGATTCCTTCAGATTATGACTTGGGGTGCACTGGATGCAACTTAGCTTTAACTGGGGATTTTGAGGACTCAGGCGGTGAAGACTACCGACTTCCATTTTCTTGAACTTTAGGTAAAGTATCAGGCTCATAGTAAAAAAAAGTTTCTGTAGTCTTCAAGTTCTTTCCTATTTTGTTCTTCAAAAATTATCAATCTTTACATGTGCACTTTCTATAACTTTGTGAGTATATAGATTCAAACATTTGTATGCTTTTCTCTTATTGGAGTATCCCAAGAATATGCTTTCATCACTTTTCACATCAAATTTTCCTTTTCTTGACTCCTTCAGAATATAACACTTATTTCCAAATACTTTGAAATAACAAATATTAGGTTTATAGTCATATCATAATTTAAAAGGTGTTTAATTTGAGTCCTTCAACTGACCTCAGTTCAAGGTATGAAATATAATGCTGATTTCTTCCTTCCAGTATTTGATAGTAATGTTCTTCTCTATCATTAGTGTCCTTCTATTTCTTCTTTTTCAGCTATGCCATTCTGCTGAGGTGTACTAGGTGTAGATACCTATCTTTTGATTCCCTTTTCATTTTTAAATTTATTGAATTCATTAGAGATGAATTATCCTCCTCTATCTAATCTTAAACATTTCAGTTTCTTTCTTGTTTCCTTCTCAACTTTAGCCAAATACCATTTGAACTTTTCAAAAGCTTATGATTTATCCTTTAAATATAGAACTGTCATCATCCTAGAATAATCATCAACAAACAAAATAAATTACTTATCTCCAATGTAGATTTGTATGCTAATGGTCCACAAAGTTCTATATGAACTAGCGCTAAGACTTCTTCAGAGTGATAGTTGTTGCTTTTAAAACTTGTCTTTCCCATCTTTCATATTTGACAATTCTTGCACATGCCCATATTAAGTTTCTTCAGGCTTGGAATGCCTCTAACCCTTTTTTTTCTTGCTTATGTTGACTAGGTTATCAAAATTCACATAACACAACCTTTTATGCCACAACCAACTTTCTTCTACTTGAGCTATGAAACATGAACTTATAGTTAGATCTAGGTAGAATAGATTACCTCTTGTCTGATTACTAGTCCCAACTAGATTTCCATTTCTATCCAACAGCTTGGCTTTCCTATTCATGAATTCTACCTTGAATCTAATGTTATTTAGTTGTGTCACACTAAGAAGATTATACTCCAGTCCTTCAACCCAATAAGCATTGCCACATCTAAGATCATTTGTTAGTGCAATACAACCTTTTCTCTTCACATAACAAGGTTCATCATTTTCAAATATGACACTTCCACCATCATAGTGTTCCAAGTGCTCAAATTTAGATTTATCACTAGTCATTTGGTGAGAACAACCACTATCAATAATCTATGTATCATTCTTACTAACATTAGAAATAAGGACCATCTTATCATTTTCATCATTCGATTCATCCTTAATAGCAATGTAAACCATTTCATCTTCTTCACTACTATTAGAATCTTGAGGCATGTAACAAGATTTCTTACCTTTTTCCTTGTAGCTTTTGAAATCCTTCTTGACTTCATATACTTTTCATGATTCTTTTCTTTTTTTCCTTCTCTTTTTGGATACCTTGTAGCAATGTGACCAACTTCTTTACAAGAAAAGCATATCAAAAGAATTTTTCCTTTGTACTTCCCTTTGTCTTTAGGAAATATTATTGCAAGCAATGCTTCAATGACTTCAAGATCATCATTAGAACCATCTTCATCTTCACTATTAGACTTCTTGCTTCTAGATTTTGTAGCTTTCTTCTTGAGTGATAGTTTGGCTTGAAATGCAAACTCAAGGTTACTGGAGTTAGGTACATAATTATCAAAATTATCTAACTCAAATTCTATCAACCTTCCCACTAGTGCATCCAAAGTTACATCATTCTTAGGATCACATCTCATTTCTTGAATAGCTGACACTCTGATTGCATAAATAGGAAGAAGAGTTTTGAGTACCTTTCTTACCATTTTTACATCATCAATTTTCCCACCCGAGGCTTTGATTGCACACACACTAGCTTTGATTCTTTCATTGTACTATGCAATGTTCTCATCTTCTTTCATCTTCATTTGATCAAATTGACCTCTGAGAATTTCTACCTTAGCTCTCGTTACATTGTCATCTCCTCCATAGATGGCTTTCAGCTTGATCCACATCTCATAAGTAGTAGTACAATCTTTGACTTCATCAAATTCAATATAATTGAGAGTGGACCTAATGTCAATCATCATAATGTTATGATTCTTTTTTTCTGTAACTTCCTCCACAGTCATAGTTCCAGTAGGTGCCACATACTTGGTGTTTAGATATTTTAGGCTTGAGTCTCCAATTGTTTCCAAATGTAGCTTTATGAGTTCCTACCATTCTTGGAAGTTATCTCTATTCAGCTTAGGAATCTCCCTTTTATAAGACATCTTGATCTTTAGCTTAGGTCCTTAAAACTTTGTCTACAAGCACCAAAAGCTCTGATACCAATTGTTGGAAATGTAAGAGGAGTAACTGAGAGGGAAGGGGTGAATCAGTTACCACAAAAACAATTCCCAGTCCCTTAAGATGTCAGTGCAAAAAAAATACCAAACTTTTTTGAAATTGAAATACTATTGTAACTCAGTTAGCACTAAAACACTTAGTTAACCTAGTAACTCGGTTCACACTAAGAATGATTGTCACTCGGTAAACACTCAATTAATACTAAATATATGAACTATTACTTTGTTAACGCTGAATATGCAAATCTTATGATATTAAGTGTGATTAACCTTAATTAAATTAGTTGAAAAATCATAAAGAAAATGACATGAACACAAGAGACACCATTATTTAACATGGAAACCCAATTTGGGAAAAACTACCAATTGCAACTAGCTGCATTTTTTCACTCTTCTGAAGTAAGCCCTATTAGGAGCCAACCCTATTAAAGGTTACAAAACACACTATTAGGTGGGACCCTATTAAAGGATTTAGTTCACGCTATTAGGAGTGGCCTTGTTAGAGGTCTTTAGACACTTCCATCTAGAAATGGCACCTTGTTAGAGGATTTCAAATAGTTGTTAAGCTAACTCTATTAGGAGATTTGATTCACGACTACAATTATTAGAGAGTATCAATGATATGACTTGATTACTAATGCAACTATATTTTTTGATTTAAAATTTTTGTTCTAGCTTGAATACTTGATCCTTCTTAATTAGATTGTTCTTTGTAACTTGGTCAACTTGAATACTCTGATATCCTTCCAATTCGCTTCCTTGATTTATCTTTTCAATCTCATGCTTCTTCTTCAATTCAATCCTCAACTTGACCTTATACTTATATATTTTACCTTTTTCAAGTTGTCTTAAATATAATTTCAATCAAATGAAATTCATCCCATGAGTCAACTATAACTAACCAACAAAACTAACAGATCAAATAAACTGATACAGGAAAATCCTTCGTTAGCCAACCCAAATAGGTCAAAACTAACTCAAAAATAACTTTCCTTCAAACTTCCTTTCATAATCAAGTGAGCTCAGTTAACACTCATTCCATGCCAACTTTACTTTGGTAACTAAGTGAACTCGATTGACATTGTCTCCTTGCAAACTCGCTTTGGTAATTGAGTGAGCTCATGGTTAATACTAAAATGCTCATCATGCATTGGAATTTCCTTTGACTCCCGAATGAGATCGACATACACTAATTTCTTGGTACATACTTGAGATTTGTGTAACATCAAAGACAACATACAATTAAATGACTGTATCAAACAATATGAGCCTATTCTGGAGGGTATATAACAAGTAACTTGATTTGTACCTAGGTATAGAATAGTTGAGTCATTTTGTACACTAGGTAACTACTAAAACTTTGAGGACACTTTGAATGATCTTTGATCTATTTACAAAATATTTGACAATTTTTAGCATTTTATTTCATATAAAAAAAATTGGGAAAGGGTTGGATAAAATTGACTCTCCTTGTCCTAACTTCTATTTATAAATCAACCTTGAAAATAATAGAAAATTGCATAAAGGAAAGTATGTAAAAAGGTAAATGTTCGATTCACCTTGATTAAACCTTCATATACTGATGTTCGAATCAATAATATCCATTATGATGACTAAATGTGCTTGAAATCAAAAGCTTTTTCTTGATTTATAGATTAGGAATACTGATGCTCCCACAAATGTATGGACTCTATGAATGCTACTCCCAGATCATTAGTATAGATATTGTTGATAACACTTGTAAGAAAGGAGAGATACATACAAATGGAAGAAGGATATCCTTTTTTGATTGAGAATTCTTCTGATTGGCCATTATCAAAAATAATTTTTTCTTCAATGGATAAAATTTCCTTGTGATTAACTTGATTGAATTGGAGAAGCTAGATCTTAGAAGCTTTTCCTTAAATCTCGAATCTAATTGCCCAATTTATCTTAAAATTTTGATTTTAAATCCAATGTAGTTAATTTATTGCAAAATAAGGAGAGATAAATTTTTAATATGATTCATCCATCATTTTGGGTTCTAAAAATAATGGAGGTCAACCACAAGATCTTTTTTCTCATTAATTCTTCCACATAGAGCTCTGAGCCAAATTGGGGCCAAAAATCTAATGTATAAAATGGATAAGCTAATTTGTACCTAGGTAAAAAATGGATGCAACATTAGGATCTTGATTTAGGATTTCAACTGGGTGTCGGTATGGTGGAAAAGAACTAGAAAAAAGAATATTTAGATTATCAAGATCAAACATAACAGAAATTAGACCTCAAAATCACACAAATGGGGCCCAATAGAGAATCTAATTATGGGTGCTAAATTTTTAGTATGATACATTTATTCCTCACTTTAGCAAGAATATGAGACAAACTAAAGCTCTATTGGAAATTTAAGAGTGTAAGTGAGAGGGGATGAGTGAATCAGTTATCACAAAAACAATTACTTGTCCCTAGATGACAATTCAAACTTTCCATTGATCATCCAATATTGTCCAACTCGGTTAACACTAGAATAATATTGTTACTCAGTTAACAAAGGAATCTTATAATTATTGAACTATTTTAATCTTTAGTAACTTAGTTGCAAAAACATAAATCATAAGAAAATAACATGAACATAGATGACACCGAGACTTAACATGGAAACCCAATTTGGGAAAACCACCATGCAACTAGTTACAATAATTTTTACTTTTATGAAGTGAGCCCTATTAGGAGATAACCCTGTTAAAGGTTACAAAACATACTATTAAGTATGATCTTATTAGAGGATTTAGATCACTTTTTAGGAGTGGCCTAGTTAGAGGCCTTCAAACTCTTCAATATTGAAATGTTTCCTTGTTAGTGGATTTAAAATATGACTATTAATTCAACTCTATTAAGATATTTGTTTATTGCTACAGTGGTTAGAAGGTAACAACAATCTGACTTGGTTTATGAAGCAACTATCTTTGTAGATTTAGAACTCCATTTTGGCTTGAATTTTGGATCCTTTTAGTAAGATGTTATTTGTAGCTTATCTTCCACACTTTACTAATCTTCTTTTCATTCATATATCCATCTTATTTCATATTCCACTTATTGCTCTTTATCCTCACAACTTGACCTTTCTTATATATCATAAGCTAGGACAAGTTGGCTTAAATACCCTTCCAAATAATCAACAAACATCCAAATAGTCGACCTTAATCAATTAGAAATTAGACAATTGCATTCTGTTCTCACTCGGTCAATACTAGGATTGAACACTCAATCAACTCTATGAGTCCTTAGATGCTTGGTCACTCGATCAATATTGCAGGCATGATTCCCTTCATTAATCAGTTAATACTAGAAAAGTCTTCTTTTCCTGACCACTCAGTCAATACTAAGATTAGCAAGGTTAATATTGCAAACTTCTTCACTACTTAGTTAATACTAAGATATACAAGGTTGATACTACAAACTTCTTCACTACTTAGTTAATACTAACATTTGTGTAAAATCAATGATAATATACAATTGAAGAATCATTTTCAACAATCTCATGGTAAATTAGATCAATGCATCAGAACAATCTTGTCAAATTCAAGGAGACAAAGAAACATTGAGCTCCCAAGTGACTTAAGTCCTTATCAAATTTTAAAAAAAGATAAATAATTCATCATGAGAGAGAGGTGGTGTTTTATTTTAAAGGGAATTGTCTAAATTAATCCACAAGAGAATCCAACCTTCTCTACAATAATAATGTCTAAATTAAACCTTTAGTCTGAAGTTAAAAAATGTTGTATGTTCTCTAATAAATTATTTGTCTTTAAGACTTCATAAAAAGGTTGATGATGGTAGGAAGGAAGGAAGCTCATTTATGCCTTTATTCATGGAGGAAACATACAAACTTAATCATGTATGTCATCTTCAATTTCTAAACCCTTTAATGCTAGACATCTTCCTTTTTGATTGTAAAAGGGACTAAATTTTTTTCTTAATAATGGAATGAGCGAAGAATGACTGATTGATATATAATAAGATATTAAAATGATGAAGTGAGGTTCCATTTTATAATGAGACTCATGAAACATGTTGATTTATTTGAAGCTAGACAACATGAATAATTTTCTCTCATTCTCCAATTTTTTTATTATAATATTCAAATTAGGGTAATTGTGGCTTAAAAAATGACATCCAATGTCATGATGTAGGAGGAATATGGATCCTAATACCATGGATGAGGGAAATAATGCAAACTAACACCATATGCCACTAGGAGTAGGGTGATGAATACCCTAGTTTAGTCTTGAAGGGATAGAAATACTATGACAAAGATATAAACATACTATACTTCAAAAATTAGGCGTTAGGTTTTTTAGTCCTAAATAAGGCAAGCACAACTTAGAGTGGGGAGGGAATGAATCAAATGTGAAAATTAAGTGCATAAAACCTCTAAAAAAAAAACATATATGAGTAATAAATAATGAATCAAGATCCTAAACATATAACACAAGAACATTGTATTTTCTCTTGAGGAAACCTATTAGGGTAAACCCATATGGGAATTTAACCCACAATACAATGTACTCTTCTAAAAGTACTACCCAATTATGAGCATACAAGCTAGAGAATAAAAGGTGTACATACACCCAAAGGATCACAAACAAATTAGTAAGGTGCACTTTCTAGAGCACACTACTCATATACAATCTTAGATCTAGCCCTTAGTTAGGTTCACAGATACCATTCAATAGTTACATCAAGATGGAAAATAAGTACATTACAATTGAACTGAAAAACACCATCTTCTATGCCAATATACATTTGTAATGAAGTACGTTATATCTTTGCTCATAAAAACCTTGCATACCTCTTACACTCATGCACTCATAACTACAAATTGATCTCTCATTTGTATTAGTTATAAATAATAAACATCCACTAGGTGTAATAGGAAACTTGGCATAATGAAGGATATAACAATTATGGTCAATAAACCATGTGATAAAAAATAAGTCTATTAGGACTCAAATAGGACCCAAATATTCAATATACCCTACACCATTGTTAATGCATAACACTATTGGAAATATAAGAGGAGTAACTAAGAGGGGAGGGGGGAATTAGTTACCACTAAAATAAATCCCAAATCCCTTAGATGTCAGTACATAACATAAAATTCACTAAAAATACTGATGCTTGGTAAATACACTGGCATTTGGTTTACTCTAGCAAATGTCGTAACTCGACAAACACTGAAGTAGCAATAGTAACTTAGAAAATGCAAATCTTTAGATATTATCTATGATTAACCTTACTTAACTTAGTTGCATACACATGAAATTAATAGCATGAACACAAATGACACCAAGATTTAACGTGAAAATTTAATTTGGGAAAAACCACCAATTGCAACTAGTTACTGATTTTCACTCTTTATAAATGAGCCCTATTAGGAGCCAACCCTATCAAAGGTTAAAAAACACACTGTTAGGTGTGATATTGTTAGAGGTTTTAATCACCCTATTAGGAGTGGCCTTGTTAGAGGTCTTTAGACACTTGAATAGAAATGCCACCTTGTTAAAGGATTTACAAATAGTTGTTAAGCCAAATTTTTAAAGAGATTTAGATCACTGCTACAATGGTTAGAGAGTAAAAATGAGATGACCTAATTTCTGATGCAACAAAATTTATGATTACAGATCTCAATTTTGGCTTGTATACTTGATCCTTTTTGATCGAATGTATCTTTGCAGCTCAACAAGGATATTATGCTTATCCTTCTAATTCACTTCCTCTAAGCATCTTCAAATCTTCTATTACTTACACACATTCAATCCTTAACTTGAAATTATTTTTATATGATACACATTGTCAAGTCAGCTTATATACAACTTATAATACTTAATATTCATTTCCTCAGTCAGCTAAAACCAACAAACAAATCTATTGAACTCAATATGCCAAAACAAGAAAATCCTTCATTAGCCAACCCTACTCGGTAGAAACTAACTTAGAATTTTTTTTCATGTGTTAACCAAGTGAACTTGGTTGACACTACATATTCTCAAAGTTTCTTTGGTAACCAAGTGTGCTCAGATAACATTGGTTCCATCCAACTTTTCCTTCATTAACTGAGTGAGATCGGTTAACACTCAACTTCTGCGAACTTCTCTTTATCACCTGAGTGAACTTGGTAGACATTGTCTTCTAAACTAGGCAAGCTTTGGAATGGTCAAGAGACAGAGGAATTTGTCTTCATCGCCCAAGTGAGCTTGACATACACTGACTGACAATGATATGACATTTTGTGAAACATCAAAGACAATATACAATTAACCAATTGTTTTCAACAATCTCCCTCTTTGGCATTCATGGCAACACAACATATAATAATACAATGAGATTTTTAGATCAAAATGAATTAAGAAAAATATCCTTAGTTTCATTCTAATTCTTATCCGTGAGAACTCCCTCTATTAGTGTGAACTTCCTCCATCTTTGGTTTCTCCCTCTATTTGCAAACTTTTCCTCTTCAAAATCTTCTTCTGATAGAAAAATCTGCCTATTGATATTAGATCAAGTTCTCCCTCTTTTTCATCTTAAAACAAAATTTCTGTGATGATATGACAACAAAGTCTCCCTCTTTGACATCTCATGCCATATATAATATTCGGTGAATATCAATGTACCTTATGTACTAATTCATATGCAATATGCCCTTTTCAATACTGCATAAACTGATTGATCTTCAACATGCTATAGTTGATGCATCAATAAACTTCATTTTAGTGAGCTTCAGATAGGGGAATGACCCCTAAATTACCTCTTAGATGCAAAAATGCATCCTTAGGTAATGGCTTAGTAAATATGTTTGCAATTTGTTCTTTAGTATTCACATATTCCAATCTTACCTCTTTATCTTGTACCAATTCTCTCAAAAAATAATATTTAATAGCAATGTGCTTGGCTTTGGTATGCATCACAGGGTTCTTTGATATATTAATTTCACTAGTGTTATTACATAATATAACCACTGGATCCTTGGTTTCTATCTTCATACCTACCAATAGTTACTTGAACCAAAGGACATTACAACAATTAACTGCTATTGCCACATATTTTGGTTCTGCTATAGACTGAGAAATACAATTCTACTTCTTACTGTTGTCTAGTGTAGACATAGCCCAAGGATTGGGTGAACCACATTAAATCTTGGTGTCTTGTGTTTTTTTGTGTGATCTATTTTCTTAAAATATTGTTTATATTTGCATTTAATTGTTATTTCTATCTGTGTTTTAATCCTAACAAGTGGTATTAGAGCCTAGTTGTTTTCAGTTATCCTCTACAAGAAAGTCTCACGGTTGAGTGGGAGTTTCACAATTGAGTGGGAGCAATGGCAGATGAGGGTAAGCTGAGGGTTGACAGGTTTAATGGGTAGAACTTTCAATTATGGAAGATGCAAATGGAAGACTACCTTTATCAAAAGGATTTGTGGAAGCCATTGGAAGGCAAAACCAAGAATTAGGGATCCATGTCAAATGACGATTGGGATCTTTTGGATAGAAAGGCACTTGGAAGCATTAAATTATGCCTAGAACCATTGGTGGCATTTAATATTACAAAAGTGAAGACAACAAAAGAGTTGATGCAAGCCCTTGAAAAGCTGTATGAAAAGCCCTCCACTTCAAACAACGTATTTCTCATGAAGCATTTATTTAATATGAAAATGGCAAAAGGGGGATCTATTGTAGATAATTTAAATGAATTTAATACTATTACTAGTCAATTATCTTCTATGGGTATCAATTTCGATGAAGAAATTAGGGCTCTCTTGATTTTGTGTTCTTTGCCTGAAAGCTGGAATAGCTTGGTAATGGCTATGAGTAATCTATTCCTAGATTTAGTACCCTAAAATATGATAATGTGATTAGTGTTATTTTGAGTGAGAAAACTCATAGGAAAACTTGAGGTGGATCTTCATTAGGAAGTACTTTGAGCACACAAAGTCGAGGCAGAATAATTGAGAGAGGAAATCATGGGAAATCAAGAGGAAAGTCCAAGGGGAGGAGGTCTCAATCAAGAGGACCAAATGACTACTGGTACTGTGGGAAACCAAGACATACAAATAAATATCATTGGACGTGAAAGCAAAATGAAGGAGATAAACCAGATAGAGACAAGAAGGCAAATGTGGTAAGTAAAAAATCCAAAGAGGATGCTTTGCTTCTATCTTTAGAAAGTGTTGATGATTCATAGGTTTTAGATTCTGGTGCTTCATTTCATGCTACACCTCATAGAGGTTATTTCGTTGATTATGTCCAAGGAGATTTTGGACTTGTTTATTTGGGGGATAATGAACATTGTCAGATTGTTGGAAAGGGAAAAGTTAAGATTAAGTTGCAGAATGGATATCATTGGCTACTACATGAGGTAAGACATGTTCAAAGGCTGAGTAGGAATTTAATTTTAGTAGGGCAACTTGGTGATGAGGGTTGTGTAGTTATGTTTAGTGATAAAAATTGGAAAGTTTCAAAAGGTTCCCTTGTAGTGGCAAAAAGTGTGAAAGTAGGCACCTTATATCTTTGTATAGGTCATATTGTTCCTTCTACTTTAATTTTTTTAGAGAGAAATGAATGTTTAGGAACAATTTCTACAGTTGAGTAGGGAGAACAAATAGCTACTATAAATTTTGATACAACACTGTGGCACAACAAATTTGGGCCAATGAGTGAGAAAGGTATGAAAGTACTTCATTCAAAGAAATTTTTACTAGGTCTAAAATGTGTTAATATGGATTTCTATGAAATTTGTGTGTATGGAATAAAAAAAAAAGAGAGTGAGTTTTGTGAAGACTGGGAAGGAAAATAAAAAGGAGAAATTAGAGCTTGTGCATACTAATGTATGGGGATTGGCTCAGGTATCTTCCCTTGGTGGCTCTCATTATAATGTTACCTTTATTGATGATGGAACTAGAAAAGTATGGATTTATTTCCTTAGATAGATATCTGATGTATTTCAAACTTTTAAGAAATGGAAATGCTTGGTTGAAAATGAAACTAGTAAGAAATTAAAATGTCTCAGATCTGATAATGGTGGTGAGTATTGCAGTCATGAATTTGAAGATTAGTGCTCCACTAATGGTATTTGTACATAGAAAACTATTCAAAGGACTCCATAGGAAAATGGAGTGCCAGAATGCATGAACAAGACTATAATGGAGTGTGCAAGGAGCATGAAGTTTCATGTTGGAATGCCCTTACAAATGTGGGTGGAGGCTATCAATACTACTATATATTTGATTAATAGAGGTCCCTCTACTCCTTTGGGTTGTGGCATTCTAGAGGAAGCATGGACTGGTAAGAAGGTGAGTTATTCTTTTCTCAACACCTTCCGTTGTGAAGCGTTTGATCATATAGATTTTGAAAATAAAACCAAGCTAGAAGCTAAGTCAAAGAAATGTGTATTTGTTTGATATGACATTAATGAATTTGGTTATAGGCTTTGAGATTTTGAAAATCATAAAACTGTAAGAAGTAGAGATGTCATATTCAATGAGAAAGTATTGTACAAAGATACGTTGTAGTAGCATGAGAAGAAAGAAGATTATTATGTAGTGTTGGATGATACTCCAAAAGATGATGTTTCGACCATTCCTCATGATGTGCACAACTGCAACAACAAACACCATACACACAATGAATGTTAGAAAATCAACAAGGCTAATTAGACCTCCAGAAAGATTTTCTCCCTCTTTATATTCTATTTTACTTAGTAATGCTGGTGAACTTGAATGTTATGATGAAGCTGTACAGGTGGATACTAAGATTCAAAGGGAGTCTGCAATGAAAGAAGAAATGGACTCTTTGCTGAAAACTAAGACTTGGAATTTATGCAAATTGCTTGTAGGTAAAAAGGATTTATAGAATAAGGGGGTTTATAGGTTAAAAGAAGAGGATGGAGGTAAGAAAATATTTAAAGCTAGGTTAGTTGTAAAAGGATTTTCATAGAAAAAGGTATTGATTTTGATGAGATATTTTCTCCTATTGTTGAGATGACTTCTATCCATACTATTTTAAGTATTGTGGCTATTGAAGATTTACCTTTAGAGAAAATTAATGTTAAAAGAACCTTCCTTCATGGTGATTTGGATGAATAGATATATATGGCTCAGTCATAGGGACTTGAGGTCAACGGTAAGGAGAACTTAGTGTGCAAATTGAAGAAAAGTTTATATGGCTTGAACCAAGAACCTCGGCAATGGTATCTAAAATTTGATAGTTTTATGCATGAGCATGGATATAGTAGGTGTCATCCAGATCATTGTGTTTAATTTAAGAGGTTGGATGATGATAGCTACATTATTTTATGTTTATATGTTGATGATATGCTTGTAATTGGGTCTAACATGGATTAGATTAAGGGCTGAAATGCTAGTTAGCACATGCATTTGCTATGAAGGATTTGGGGGTAGCAAAAAAAATCTTTGGTATGAAGATTTGCAGAGATAGGAAGAACAAGAAATTGATGCTATCTTAGGCTGATTATGTTGAGAAGGTGTTGCAACATTTCTCTATGGAGAATGCTAAAGCTGCTAGCACACCCTTACCTGGCTATTTGAAGTTGACTAAGGAGATGTGTCCCACGACACAAGAAGAGAAGGATAAGATGTCCAAGGTACCCTATGATTTCGCTATAGGAAGCTTGATGTATGCTATGGTATGTCCAAGGCTAGATGTTGCACATGCTGTGGGATTCATTAGTAGCTATATGAGTCATCCCAAAATTGAGCATTGGAATGCAGTTAAACGGATTCTCAAATATTTGAGAAGAACATCCAAAAAGTGTTTACACTTTGGGGGCTCTACTACTAATTTATAGGGCTATGTTGACTTAGATTTGGTAGGGGATATTGATAATAGGTGGAGTACTATAGGTTGTGTCTTTACTATTGGTGGGGCTGTCATGAGCTAGGTTTCTAGGTTACAAAAGGTTAATGCTTTGTCCACTACAGAGGTAGAGTATGTTGTTACTATAGAGGCAACCAAGGAGATGATATAGCGTCAGTTCTTCTTGGAAGAATGGGGACACCCTTAGAAGGATAATTATTTTTTTACAAATAGTTAGAGTTTTATTCATCTTGCAAAGAATTCAGCTCTACATTCAAAGACAAAACATATATAGTTGCGATACCATCTCATTCGGTCAGTTTTGGAGGATGGATTGTTAAAGCTGGACAACATACATATAGATGGCAATCTAGAAAATATGTTTACAAAGGTAGTAATAAGGGAGAAGCTAAACTCCTCTTCAGTTTTGGTTGGTCTTTTAGATTGAATATGAATAAAAGAACAACAATGTCCAGGGTGGTTTGATCTAGTGGGAGCCCCATGTGGAAGCAATATTGCTATAGGATCAGTTTCCAAGTGAGAAATTTTTGTCTAATGTGGAGTTTGATCAGTCCCTGAGTGGGAGATTATACAATGGCACAAAATTTTGGGCTATTATTTTCCAATTGATTATTTTTTATATTCACCAATGTATGGCAGACATGTTGTAACTAATTTTAATCCTAAAGTGGGAAAAATACTTGGATAAAAGGGCTTAGGGTTAGGGATTGTTTCATTTATGTGATGCAAAAATTGGTTCTTGTAGTGATATTGAGCTGTAAGGGATTATAGATCATAATCAAGTTGAAATATGTGGATTGTAATAATATCAGACTTGCTATTTGGTGGATGTAGCCCAAGGATTGGGTGAACGACATTAAATCTTGGTGTCTCATTTTTTTCTTTTGTGTGATCTATTATTTTCTGACATTGGTTATATTTGCATGTAATTTCTATTTCTATCCATGATTTAATCCTAACACTTTCTTGTCCAATACATTAGTTTTTTATCAAGAAAGAATGCCCCACCATTGGTGCTCTTCTTGTCATTAACACTTCCTGCCTAATCAACATCTGTGAATGCTTTCAAATCCAAATTGCCTATTTTTTTGTACATAATTAATAGTCTTCAATACCCTTTAGATACCTCATGATTCTCTTGATTTCCATCATGTGATTTTCCTTGGGATTTGCTGAGAATCTTGCCACCATACCAACTGCTAATGCAATATCAAGCCTTGTGCACAGTACATATTGAAAATTTCCAATTATTGATCTATATGTGGTTTGATATACCTCTTTGGAATCATCATTTTTGGAAAGCTTATGTCTAGTAGACATAGGTGTTCCAACTAGTCTTGAATCTTCCATTCTAAACTTCTTTAGTATCTCCTTGATATATTTAGATTGAGTAATGTAGATACCATCTTTCTTCTACTAGATTTGCAATCCAAAAAAGAATTTTATCTCTCCAAACATGGATATCTCAATTTATTTACTCATCTCTTCTAAAAATGCCTTGCATAAATCATCATTTCCTATAAATAAAGTGTCATCCACAAAGATTTGAGCCAACACAACCTTCTTGTCTGATCCTTCTTTGATATACATGTTGCTATTATCATTTGTTTTTTGAAAACCGATCTTTATCAAGTAGTTATGAAGTCTTTCATACCAAGCTTTGGGAGCTTGCTTGAGACCATACAACTATTTGTGTAATTTACAAACCATATCCCTTTTGCTAGGATCTACAAAAAATTTAGGTTTCTCTATGTAGACTTCCTCTTCAAGAATTCCATTCAAGAATGTAGATTTCACATCCATTTGATAAACTTTAAATCCTTTATGTGCAGCATAAGCAAGTAAAGTTCTAACACCTTCCAATATAGCAATAGGAGAAAAAGTTTCTCCATAATCAATAACTTCTTCTTGAGAATAGCCTTTGAATACTAACCTTTCTTTGTTTCTAGAAACTTCTTCATCTTCATTCAACTTATTTCTGTAAACCCATTTTGTGCCAATGGCATTTTTATCCTTGGGTCTAGGAACAAGAGTCCAAGTCTTATTCCTTTCTATTTGTTTTATCTCCTTATTTATAGCTTCAATCCAACTTTCATTATCCAAAGAATCTTTCACTGATCTGGGTTCAAATTTACTAAGTAAACATGTAATTTTCAATTTGTTTCTTGTTATTGTTCCATCTAACTTATCTCCAATGATCTAATCAGGTGCATGGTGCCTTCTAACATATCTTGCTAGCACAGGTACTTTGGATTTAGAAATTGTTCCACTAGCCTCTCCATGATCTTCTATGTCAATCTTAGGTCTCATTGTCTATAACTCAGGTCCTTCAGACTCAGTTTTCTCTCACAACAACTCGGTAGCTTCTGACTGTGACTCAAGTCCTTCAAACTGTGGCTTGGGTTGCACTGGTTGCAACTTTGTAGCCTTGGATATTTTGGGGACTTGAGAGGTGAATTTTTTTGACTTCCAATTTGATATGGTAATGTATTAGGTTCATAGTAGACAAATTTTTTGTAATCCTCATGTTCTTTGCTGCTCTCTTCTTTACTCTTTTCTACAAACTCATCAATTCTTACATTTTCACTTTCTATGATTTTATGAGTTGATGAATTCAAACATTTATATGCTTTGCTTTTGCAGGAGTATCTTAGGAATATTCCTTCATCACCTTTGACATCAAATTTACCTTTCCTAGATTTCTTCAAGATATAACATTTGGTACCAAATATTTTTAGGTAACTTACATTAGGTTTGTAGCCATACTATAGTTCATAAGTGTTTTGGTCTCACAACACATGTCCCATTCCTCACTAGGAATGGGGATCCCCCTACTTTTTTTCCAACTACCAAAATCATAGTTTGAGAGTCGAGAGAAAAGGTGATCAAATGGAATGAACATCCAAAGTAGTACCCAAATCCTTCATGTTCAAGTTCCAAGGCATACCCTCAAAGTCAAGATTTCATGACAAGCACACAAAAATCTAAGAGATACTGACTTGGGGCACACATATCTAGGAGATTTCCTTAGAATTTGTAACAAACCAACAGAGAGATCTGCACTAGTATCCTCGTTGATCCATTCAAGGTTTTTGAATGGAGCATCGCATCTTGTGTCAGTACAATTAGTGGAGCTAATCATGGCCCTGGCACAACATTTTCTTTCTAAAGAAAGGGTCATCAAAAGAATCACAAGAGAAGTTGTGTTGGACTTCCAACCTGATAACATCGAGAGGGTCTTCCATCTTCCAAGAGTAGATCAATTCATTAGGCTCTCATACGAAGCAATTGAGAGATGGTACAAGGAACACTAGTAGGAGGCGTTAGACATAATACAATCATCTTATCTTATTGAGAAGCCTTAGAGGGGGAAGATAACAGGAAAAGTGGATATGACCCGAGGATACATGAAGGAGGATATCGATTATTCCATCATTCTCTTGAACATAGTCATGGGCTTACTTGCAGTAGGTCAACTCGGCACCTTAATGGTCAACTTTATTGAGACCATTAGATAGACAAAAATACCACTGAACTGGGCCACCACACTAAGTGAAAACTTGTGTGAGCAACTAAGGATGGTGAAGGACAAGAAGAAGTTTTACATGACTTTATACATGGTATACCTGCTTGTAGCAAGGGTGACAAACTACCCTGGTTTGTACATAAGAGGCAGTATACAGGATTCCAATGCTTGGCCATACATAGCCTATCCTAAGCTAGTGAAGAAGAAGCTCTCAGTGTAAAGAAAAGAGTACATAATCATGAATGATGCATTCATTTTTGTGATCATTTGATTCATTGAGGGAGACTATGGGAAGAGGTTATCTAATGAAGCCAAAGCACAAGTTACAACTCTCAGAGCCTACTTCATCCAATTCAAGACATTCACATATCTACAGGTAGCTAGTGCCTCTATCAATCCTAAGAAGCTCCTGAGATATCCAAGTGAAAAACTGGTGCTATTAGAGATTTCCCAAAAAATTGAGGTCACTTATGAGAAAATAAAGAGATAATGGAGACCTTGCTAGGCATGGCCATTGGTCATTGGACCATGTCAAGTGAAGTGGAAGTAGGATATTCTATCCTTTGAGTGGGAGTGGGAGAACTATCCCCTTGAAGAATACAACTCTCCTCAACCCTATTTTGACAATGTTGAGAGAGTGGAGAGTTTGGTAGGAAATGACTTCCATCATGAGGATGTTGTTGAAGATAACTGGATGAATGCCACAAATGACTACAATGTTTGCATTAGGGATTATTGTAGGATGACTTTGTATCTAGTAGAGAAGGCTCTCTATTTGAAGATCCTAGAGGGGATAAGGCAACATGATTCTAAGGAGTTACTAGACCCCCTATTCAATGCTAAAAAAATTGGTGAAAGACCCATTATGAATCTGAGGTTGACAGGGAGGAGGTCGATGATATTAATCATCAAGAAAGGCATGTCATCAAAATGATGAAGGATTGGATCAAGAAACCTTTTTCACTTGATCCAATTCCTGATACAGTGATCTTTTATGCACATGCCTGCCCAAAAAGAGATAGAGGGAAGAAAGTAACAATTCCTACCTTCACAGCCCAGTCTCCTATCAGGCTAGAGACAATGTACCAACTTGATTGTCTGGTTGGATATTATCACCCTCCTAAAAGGAAGGGAAAGAATAAAATAAAGAGGACCTCCCTTAGAGGATTTAGACATAATAGGCTAAAGAACAGGTACCTCCCCAGTAGCAAGAACATAGTGCATAAGGGTTTGATGATACTGCAGTTACTCAAGTCTAGGATGAACCTCAATTGCCTCCCATTGTGTCTAGCTAATCGAAAGAGGGTGAGATTCCACAAGCCTTCATTCCTTCTATGCAAGAAGAGCTAGCTTCTCCTTCTATCCCAAAGAAGCATAAGAAAAGGATTAAGATTCAGATGAAGAAAAGGCAAATGATCAGTAAAATATTAGTGCCTAATCCATCTATTCATGAAAACATTTTGAAAGGAGATGAAGAGGAGGAAGAAGAAGAATTAGAAGAGGAAGAGGAACAAGTACCCCTATAGGGAAGAGCTTAGCTAGCTAGAGCCACAGAGTTGCAAAGGAGAAAGAGTGCCACAGATACCCCACCATCCACTCAAGTAGAACCCTTAGAACTCTCTTCTTCAGAAGATAAAGTACAGTAGTGGGTGGATGAGAAAAGTGAAGAGGGTGATGATGTATTCTCAATGTTAGATTTTGATTTCATGCCCATAGGTACAAAATTGATTGGGGATAAGATCAAAGACACCCCTATAGGTGAACCTCAACAAGAAGATTGGACACAAGTGTCGCTAGATACACAGGGTCTTGATCTTACTCCTTCATCTCCACCATGAGTTGTAGTGGTAGAATAGGGCTCAATGACTCCTCCAACTCAGAGTTTAGAGGAAGAGAAGATTCAAAAGGAACCATCATCAGAGGAGAAACTAGAACAAATAGCGACCGATGAAGTATCAAAGGGGGGACAAAAGGTGGAATATTCTTAGCCACCTTCCCAAGACACTGAGGTGCAAGCTATAGGATCCAAAAAGATGGAAGCTATAGAAGGGGAGTCCTCACAATAGGAGATGACTCCATGTAGGAGTGATAGAGGGAAGGAAGTTGCAGAACATACTCCTTCATCATCAAGAGCTAGCTCCTCAACAGGATGCATCCCTAAATGTATCCAAAGGGAAATAATGAGGAATACCAAGCCTCAATTCTATACTTTAGAGGAAGACATTTGTGACATTGCATAGATTTTGAATAAACTTGAGTCTCCATCACATGAAGCAATGCCATTGGCATTTATCACCAGCACAAGGAACCAAGAACTATTTGCACAAGTGGCTCTCCCTCATGAAGGCACAGATGTGGAAGGCCTTAGCCTTGAAGATTATGAATTGAAGGATGTTATGTTGGGGAGGTGTACATGAGATTTAGCCTAATTGATGATGACTCTAGGAGTCAAAGAGGTCCTTAAGAATATGGAATAGGATGAGGCCAAACTCCAAGCACTTCGAAAGCAAGTTGAGATCCTAAAGGGATATCTAGCCGAAGTAGTTGGTCCTCTAGATCTTGAACACCCTAAGAAGACCTTGAACATTGTACTTAGAGAAGGGGGAGGTGTACATCTTGATCCATTTTTGAAGGCTTGTTAGGAGTGGCAAGAAATTTTTGGGGAGAAAGGTGTTATGATCATCACAAGGAATTTGAAATTACTGCATGCTACATAGGAGAATGTGAATAAGATTGTAGCAATTTTGAAGTAGGACTTCAGTATCATGGATGAGGTATGGGCCTAGAGTAAGGATTTGCAGACTCTACAAGCCATAAAGGGCCAAAGATATTGAGTTTTGATTGATGTATAGACTAGAGAAGAATTAGACATGATTGATGACTAGATAGAAAGGATAGAAGATAGAAATAAGGTAATGGGAACATTACATGAGGAGATTCACGGCTCAAGGACCAAGCTCGAGAGCAAATTTTGGAAGCAGAGAGACATTATAGTGATGCATGCTTAGATATTTTTGAAGATGAGGAATGAGAAAAGTTGTTACCTATAGAAATAGTCGTGGAGAATTTTTGAAAGATTTTTGTGGAGGCTTCTGATGATGAGGACATCAAACAAGCCTTCAAGAAAAAAGAGGCCTTGTTAGAATTGGATACCAAACTCGAGGATTTTGCTGACACCCAGATTGAGGTAGATAATTATAGACAAAAGGTAAAAAATAAAAATGAGGCTTTAGCTCTTCTAGATGCAGCTAAGATTATTGAGATGATAGAGAAATTCAAGGGCAAACATCCAAACATAGCTTTGGGATGAAAAAGAACAAAACCCAGATGCCAGAATTTCAATTTTGACACTCAGTAAACTTTTGAGATTTTGACCCTATTGAGGTCCACATATCTATAGGTCTACAAGTGCACAAATTTGTAGGTATGTAGCTCCTCAGCTTTGCAATTTAGAGGTGTGTCAATAGTTAACTACTTATTCCAAAAATAGTGCTTTCCATGCATCAAAAAGGCATTCTGATGATAGTTTAACTTCAACACATGCCTAGTAAAGGACCAGCTTCTATTTTTGGCACCTCTAGATGTTTCTACTTGAGTAAATGCTTCCTCCTATTTATTTTCTCATATTTTCTTTGTTTTTGACATGTAAAGGGCTCATGCATCCAATTAATGAATATAATATGGATGGAGTCCCTCTAAGCACCAGATTAGCTGTTAGATTGTATATATTTAATTTGTTTTAATGTTTTAAAAGCATTTTATTGCATGAAGATATCTCTCACTCTCAACACAAATTGAGGAGATGATTTCTTATAAATACCCCATTATAATATGTAACAAAGGCTGCCATTATTATGCAATAAAATTATGTTTTTGGTGCTCGCATTTGGAGTGTAGTGATTCTTGCCTGAATGTGTCATTGTTTTATGATTTTTTTTCATGAGATTATGATTGAGCCAAAGGTTTATTGCATTTTTTTTGGTTGTGCAATCTTTTAGTTCTTATGTTTGCTACAGATTTATGAATTTTGCTGACATATCTAGCTTGAGAAGAGATCATCAAATTGTGCCTGCATCACTTTTCATCTCACATGAGTGCACTTTCCATGGTGTTGTGATTTGATGAAAGGTGAAATATCATACGATTGTTAAAGTTTCTCACCAATGATTGCATCAATGGATTCTAGGAAGTGCTACTCTTGTTTTCATTAGTTTCCTACTGATTTATTCAAAGGTTTAACTTGCAGCATGTTATTTTCTGTAGCTTATGTCTGTTAGGTTTTTAATTTGACGTTATTTACTTTGAATTTCATGTTATTTTCTTTTAGTTTCATTATTTTCTTTTCTAACCCATTGTTAGAATAGGAACTCATTTTAGTTGCACAGTTAGATTGCATTCATTGAAAAATAGAAAATACAAAAACATTGCTCTTTTGTGTGTTATTCTAAGACAACGAATAGATTTTACTTCATTCTGAGATTAATAAAGAACCAACAGAGGCCTCCTCATGAACAATCACATTTATCTTCAACTGAACAAATTTTGGTACATTGCAAGACAAATAATAAACCTTGGAGTTGATCCCAAAAAGATTAGCTTTTCAATAGAGGAATTGGGTAATGGATTCCTACCGTTGACCTCACGCATAAAAACTGCCCAATAATAAGGAGTTTGATTTGAGTCTTTCTTCAATTGTACCCTATTCAAGGTATGCACTACAGTACTAATTTCTTCCTTCTAGTATTTGATTATAAGACTCTTTTCTATCATTAAAGTTCTTGCACAATCCATGATGGATCAGTTCCTTCTTTCAGCTATACCATTCTGCTATGGTGTACCAGGGACTGATATTTTTCTTTTAATTCCTTTTTCAATGCAAAATTCATTGAACTCATTGGAAATGAATTCACCATCTCTGTCTAATCTCAAAAACTTTAGCCTCTTTCTAGTTTCTTTCTCTACTCTTGCTAGATACCACATAAATTTTTGAAATGCTTTAGACTTTTTTTTTTTTAGGTACATTACAATCATATTAGAATAATCATCAAAAAAAAGAATAAAAATACATATCTCCATTATAGCTCTCTATTTCAATAGATCCACATAAGTCTATATGAATTAGCTTCAAGACTTCTTCCATATGATAGTCCTTGCTTTTGAAACTTGTCTTTTCCATCTTACCAATTTGACAATTTTTGCATAGACCCATATAAGGTTTCCTCAGACTAGGAATACCTCTTAGTCTTTTCTTCTTTCTGATCTTGATTAGATTATAAAATTTTACATGACATAACCTTTTATGCCATAACCAACTTTCTTCTACTTGAGCAATAAAACATGAACTTTCACTATGATCTAAGTAGAATAGTTTATATTTTTTTTGTTTTCCAGACCCAACCAAATTTCCTTTTCCATCCAGCAACTTAGCCTTCCCATTCATGAATTCTACCTTGAATCTAATGTTATTCAAATATGCCACACTTAGTAGATTATGCTTTAGTCCTTCAACCCAATTAGCATTATCACATCTAAGCTCATTGGTTAATGAGATATAGCCTTTTCCCTTTATGCAACATTGTTCATTTTTTTCAAATCTCACACTTCCACCATCATAATGTTCCATATGTTCAAACTTTATTTTGTCAACATTCATATGATGTGAGCCACTATCAATAATCCATGTATCATTTTTGTTAACATGAGAGATAAGTGTCATTTTATCTCCTTCATCATCAAATTCATTTTTTACAGCAATATATACCATTTCATCATCTTCACTATTATCTAAATCCTTAGCCATAAAACAAGATTTCTTACCTTTGTCCTTGTAGTCCTTGAAGTTCTTGAAGTCCTTGCCTTTGTATGTGCTATGCTTCTTTTCATCTTTGTCTTCTCTATTTGGGCATCTTACAACAATGTGTCCAACTTCTTCACAAGAGAAATAGATTAAAGGAATTTTACCTTTGTACTTTCCTTTGCCTTTGGGATACCTTCTTACAAGCAATGCTTCAATGGCTTCAAGATCACTGTCAGAACTATCTTCCTCTTCACTTTAAGATTGTTGCTTTTAGACTTTTTAGCTTTCCTTTTGAGTGATACCTTGGATTCAAATATAGACTCAAGATTTCTAGAACTATTAGTATAATTATCATAGTTATCTAGTTCAAATGCAGTCAATCTTCCAACTAGAGCATCCAAATTTATCTTTTTATTTGGATCACGTCTCATCTCTTGAATAATAGACACTTTGATTGCATATATAGGAAGAAGGGTTCTAAGTACCTTTCTTAACATTCTTACATCTTCAATTTTTCCTCCAGAGGCTTTCATGGGATTGATATTGGCTTTGATTCTTTCAACATATTTTACAATGTTTTCATCTTCTCTCATTTTCATCTTATCAAACTGTCCTCTTAAGCTTTCTACTTTGGCTCTTTTCATATTATCATCACCTCCATAGATATCATTCAGTTTGGTCCACATGTCATGAATAGTAGCACGTCCTTTAACCTCATCAAATTCAACATAGTTAAGAGCTGATGCTATTTCGATCATCATGATATAATAATATTTCTTTTCCAAGGATCTGTTCCATAGTTAATGTTTTAGTAGGAGCCTTGTAAGCATTTCCCAAATATTTAAAACCTAAATCACTAATGGTTGCTAGATTCAACTTCATAAGTTCTTGCCATGCCTTGGAGTTATCTTAGTTTAGCTTGGGAATCTCTCTCCTATAAGACATCTTGATCTTTAGCTTAGGTCCTTGAAAGCTTTGTTTGCAAGCACCAAGAAGTTATGATACCAATTGTTGGAAATATAAGAGGAGTAACTGAGAGGGGAGGGGTAAATTAGTTACCACTAAAATAAATTCTAGATCCCTTAGATGTCAGTACATAACATAAACTTCACTAAAAATAATGATGCTTGGTAAATACATAGGCACTTGGTTTACTCTAGCAAATGTTGTAACTCGACAAACATTGAAGTAGCAACAGTAACTCAGAAAATGAAAATCTTAAGATATTATCTATGATTATCCTTACTTAACTTAGTTTCATACACATTAAATAAATAGCATGAACACAAGTGACACCAAGATTTAACATGGAAACCCAATCTGAGAAAAAACACCAATTGCAACTAGTTATCGATTTTCACTCTTCTGAAGTGAGCCCTGTTAGGAGTCAACCTTAATAAAGGTTACAAAACACACTGTTAGGTGTGATCTTGTTAGAGGATTTAATCACCCAATTAGGAGTGGCCTTGTTAGAGGTCTTTAGACACTTCAACATAAATGTCACCTTGTTAGAGGATTTACAAATAGTTGTTAAGCCAACTCTACTAGGAGGTTTAGATCACTGGGACAATGGTTAGAGAGTAACAATGAGATGACTTGATTTCTAATGCAATTAATTTTTTGATTATAGATCTCAATTCTAGCTTGTCTACTTGATCCTTTCTAATCAAATGTATCTTTGTAGCTCAACAAGGATATTCTATTTATTCTTCTAATTTGCTTCCTCTAAGCATCTTCAAATCTTCTATTACTTGCACACATTCAATCCTCAACTTGACCTTATATTTATATCATAGAAATTTTCAAGTCAACATGAATACAAATTAGAATACTTAATATTCATCTCCTAAATCAGCTAGAACTAACAAACAAATATATTGAACTCAATATGCCAAAACAAGAAAATCCCTCATTACCTGACCTTTCTCGATAGACACTAACTCAAAAATGATTTTCCTATGTTAATCAAGTGAACTTGGTTAACATTTCATATTCACAAAGTTCCTTTGGTAACCGAGTGATCTTGATTAACACTGGTTCCATCCAACTTTTCCTTCATAAACCGAGTGAGCTCAGTTAACACTCAACTTCTAAAAACTTCTCTTTGTTGCCTGAGTGAACTCGGTAGACACTGTCTTCTAAACTAGGCAAACTTTGGAATGCTTGATAGACATAGGAAACTATCTCCATCACCTGAATGAGCTCAACATACATTGATTGGAAATGATATGCCATTTTGTATAACATCAAAGGCAATACACAATTAACCAATTGTTTTCAACAAACACATCATCACAAAAGGACTTTACCAAATTGGTTAGGATGTAAATGAAAAAGTGCCCACAACTAAAAAGTTAGAAATTTTGATCTCCTCAATCAATTTGGACCTTCAAAATGATCATCACACAATACAAGACCATAAACAAGCAAATTGAATTCCATTAAAACACCTCCAATGTGAAATCCAAACTCATCTTTATCACTGAACATCAAGAAAATTAAACTTTTGAACTCATGCATATAAAAAGATAGCTCATTCTAATCAAAATAATGAATAATAGAAACTACATTTAAAATGATAATACTAGCTTCACAAACTATGAATCATCAAAACTAGTTCATACTAGATGAAATAGTCAACCTCTACACTAATAAACACTATAGTGCTAGTAACCAATAACTTGACCAAAACACATCCAAACAACCATGCAAACCTCTATAAGTGGGTAGGAATCAACTAAAAATATCGTAGAAACTCTAAAAATAATATAATAGGTAGATATTCACTTTAATAGTTGAATCATCAAAAATATCAAAATAATGCTTTTTCCACAACAACAAATTATATGTTGACATCAATAAAAAATCATTAATTCCAACATACCATAACATATAAATCAAACAAATCTCACAACATCTAACAATATCCTTGTTTAGCATCAATGAAAACATATGAAATGAAAAATTGATCAATGCACAAAGTCAAAAATATATCCTTATGTTTAACTTTGAAATTTTTTCTCAACAATACTTCTCGCCCAAATAACATTAGTTTATTTGACACATCTCTTCCCCTTTGATATGAATGGTGAAGGGACCAAGGATACTGAAATGTAACTATGAACTAACCTCAAAAGTATGACTCATAAATCTATAGCATTAAACCATATAGGACTTGCTCCCCTTAAAGAGAAGTCCCCAACACACCAATCCACTAAAATGTAACTCTGAACTAACCTCAAAAGGAAAACTCAAAAAATTGTAGTACTGAACCATATAGGACTTGCTTCCCCTAAGGAGAAGTCCCCAACATACCAATCCAAAAATAATTGTTCCATTGATGCATTGGATTGATGTCATTTCAAGCATCTTATTTTTGACAACATAGGAATATGATCCTAAATTTACCTCAAATATACTCAAATGTATCCTTTGGTAAAGGATTTGTAAAAATATATGCAATCTTCTCTTTAGTAGGTACAAAATCCAATTTTAATTCCCTCATTCACTTTGTCCCTCAAGAAATGATACTTAATTGAAGTACGCTTTGTCCTTGAATGTTGTACCGTATTCTTTGAACTATCAATAGAATTTGAGTTCTCACAATATATCACTATAGGTTTATTAATGCATACTTTAAAATATTTCAACATCTACTTCATCCAAATGACTTGTGTACAACTATTTTCAATTACAACATACTCAACTTCAGTTATAGAATGTAAAACAAAATCTTGCTTCTTACTATTCCAAGAGATTAAATGTTTTCCTAATAAGAATGTACCTCCACTAGTACTCTTTTTTTTGTTTGCATTTCCTACCCAATAAATATTAACATATGAATGAATCATTAAATCTTTCTCTCTATCAAACCATAAACCATAATCAAGTGTTCCTTTCAAATATTTGAAGATTCCCCTTATAGTAGCAACATGTGCAACAATACCAAAAAAATTTACAATATTAGGTCTAGATTGTGTCAAATAAAGTAACACTTTGATTATGGATATGTATCTAGTCTAATTTGTATAAGGGGATTCATTATCTTTAGTCATTTTGCAACTAGTTACTATAGAAGTCCTAACTAGTTTGAAGTCTTCTATTCTAAACTTATTCAATAACTCTTTGATATATTTAGACTATGTATTAAAGATTCCTTTATCCAATTGAGTAATTTGCAATCTAATAGATAATATCATCTCACCTATCATAGATATTTCAAAATATCTTTACATTTCCTTATAATTTTTTTTAATACTAAAATCATATTCACTACCAAAAATGATGTCATCAATAAATACTTCAAGAATCAAAGTATTGTCATTAGTTATTTTCAAATATAAATTACTATCTAAAATCTCTTTAATATATCTAATCTTCAACAAATACTTGTCTAATTTGCCATACTAGGCTCTTAGAGCTTGCTTCAATCTATACAAATGTTTTTGCAATTTATAAACCATATCCCCTTTATTGGTTAGAGCAATTAGGTTTGTCAATATAACAATCTTCCTTTAAGTTACCATTAAGGAAATTTGGCTTTATATCCATCTAATAAAATTTAAATTTTTTGTAAGTGTTTAGGGTTAAAGTGGAAGCACTTTAATGGGATGTAGGCCTCCACTTTATGCCACTAAACCATTCAAATAGATGTATGGGGATAAAGGGAATTTTCAAATATGATTCATTTTTGAATCTAAATTAGATTAACTAGACCCAAATGAAGGAAGGAATGCCAATAATTAGTTCAAATTTTAGAAAGGAATGCAATATAAGGATATAAATTTTGTCTCATGTGTGATAATGTGTATGCAAAATTGAACTAATTGATTAAATAATATGGATATAGATGTTAAGTGTATACAATCAGCCCAATTAAGTTTTAAATCAAGGATAAAGATATTAAATGAACTAAAATATGAAACACTCACCTTGAAATATGTAGCAAAAGATGTATTTTAGCTCCAAAAATCATAGACCTGAGCCTATTTCAAAACATCTGATTGTGATTCCTGAATGAAATAACGAATGAACAAAACTCAAAAATTATTTGTCTAGAAAAGCAACAAGGACCAAGTCAACCTAGAAGGACCAATTCCCATAGAGTTGATGTAGTCTAGGTACACTATAGTAAAGTTGAACCAAAATCTCCAAGAAGGTCTTGGGGAGTTATTTCCAGAACTGCATGTAAAATTTTGATATCATGCTCTTGTAGACATAAAAAACTTGGTTTTGGGGGATTTTTGTGGGTGAGGACTTGCCTCAATTAAGCCCTAGATTGAGGAATCAACCTTGTAAATGATAAATATAAATTAATGTAAAGGAAATGAGATAAATTTAAGTATTCACCTTGCTTGTAAAAACCCTTGTCAATAAGGATCTTTCCTTGTTTCATGTTGTAGATGTTGAACTTGATATGAAAGATGTAGGATATCTCCACAATTGTAATGGATCTATCATAACCATATCATGGAGCTATGGATGCAAATGTGCATTAATGAAGAAGATAATTAATGCTTCAATGTAGACCTCCTCCCTTGATGGCCAACAATAATGCTAGATCTTGAAGAAGGGATGCCCACAAAGGATCTTTGAATGCATGAAGAAGACCTGCTTGATTTGAATGCTTGAACTCCTTTCCTTGCTAGCATGATGCCTTGATGAGATGAGATGAGATGTATTTATAATGAGATATGAAGATGAATCCCATAAGTCTCCTTTCATACTTATTTTTAGGCAAGAAAACAACTCAGGTTGATTGGGGAGTAAAATATATTTTTTGGAAAAGTTGAAGCATTTCGGTCCTTGAATCCCGCAACCACCGGGGGCAAGTGTTCATCGCATGCTAGTCAACCAATCCAAGACATGTAAAAAGATAGAGTAACTAGCTCTAGAAAGTTGTGTCATGCTAGTGTACTCTATATGATGTGTTTGAAAAATAAAAATATATAAAAAAGATAAAGGGACCCTTTATTCTCCCCCTTAAGATGGAAAAATAATTGCTTATTTTAGCATCTTGAGGAAGTTATGAAGAAGGATAAAGAAATTTTAGCATCAAGATAGTATCCACAAGAAATACCGAGTCCAAACCAACTAGGTCACAACTCCCATGAGGTCATGGAAGGTTAGAATATAGAGTTACCATGAAAGAAGTGAAAAGGGAAATCTTTGAGGAGAATACACTACTATGAGGCTCCAAGGTAAATGATCTATCTAATATGAAAATCAAATTAAAAATAATGCAAGAATGGATGTTACATGATAAATAAATAACACACAACCAAAGGAAATAGTGGATCCATGGAGAAACATAGATACAATTCCCTTGCCCCTCAAGTAGAGAAACAAGAAAAGAGAAAACACACAATGTAAAAACTATTATGCTACCCACAATGAAAACCATGTATGACAATGAGCCCCAAACAAGAAGGCCAACAATGTTACATGGCATGGAGAAACATAATAAGGGCTTAAATTTCATTTAAATAAATTAGAAATAAGGAGATATGTGAGTAACCTCATTATTAATGAGATTTTTAATCTTTTAATGCAAAGCTTGCAATCATTAGTAGATTAATCATGATAATGGTGACACATGAAAAATAGAATATTCATGAGTTTTTTACTATGTTTCTTTCTATGTTTAGGCCTAACAATCACCTTAGCATGAAGGAGTTTGGGTAAAAAAATTTCTTGATTAATAGGAGAAGATATGTTAGGGGAGAATGGGGACAAAGAATGAGACTCAATACTTTTTTGCACACTTCCTAAATTTTTATTGGAAATGGTGTAAAAATATATTTCTCATGCCCCATATTACCTATTGGAATATTTCTTTTGTATTCTTGTTTACCAAATTCATCCTAAGTGAACATATGGTAACTAGGAGAAAAATAAGAATCCATATCACTAGTTTTGAGAGATTCAACATGAGAGGAAGTAGTAAAAAAGTTATTAGGAAGAGGAGTTGTTCTAGGCTTCATGGATGAAATATTATTAACTCTATACTTGCCAATAAAATTTGGATTAAAATTTAATGTACCCTAATCATCTTCTAAAAGAACACTTGTAGAAGGAGGATCATCATTAGATTCTTGATTTTGTCATTCCTCAACATGTAGACAACTATTTGGTTTAGTATTCGCATGAATAGTGTACATCAAATTATTATAAGAGTTGAAGGAACAACATGCATAGCATATTAAAAAATTCTACCTAAAAGAAGGTTGTAATTAAGAGATCCAAGTGTAAGATGAATATGCATATTCAAAATAATCATACCTACTTTGATAGGTGAAGTTATGGTGCCTAAATTTTTCTTAAAAACATTATCAAAGTCATGAATAAGATTACTATCAGGTCTGATATGTGAAATATTGATTTTAATTTGTTTGAGCATATCCATACTACAAATATTAAGTCCAAACCCATTATCAATTAAGGTTCTATGAATGAGGTTACCATTTATAAGGACATTTACCATAAGAGCATCATAATGATCTTGAATATTTTTAGGAGGTAAATCATTATTTGTAAACAAAATTTGAGGTAGGAATGAAGTAGCATTCATGCAATGTAGAAATGCATTGATGTTATCTTGATTAGGAGATGGGGTTGGAAGAGTGGATAGAGTTTTTTTCATGGCTTTAGGATATGTAGGTGATGTTTGAAGAAGTTCCCAAAGAGAAATCTTGGTTGGGGTATTACAAAACTACAATACCAAATCATAATCCAACCTAAGAATTTGAGAAAAATGAGGTGGAGAAGGAAGAATAGGTTGGGAAGGTGGAAGAGAGGTAATAGGTTGAGTATTATTTCTTGTAGATAGGTGTGAACACCTTATAATAATCCTTTTATGTTTCCCTTTAAAAGTTATGGAAGGACAACCTTTAGGGTGGTGAGAGGTTTACTTGATGAAGGGTAACCCTTGAGAGTGATAATATGTTGAGGAATATTAACTTGATTAAGAGCTTTCTTCTCCATATACACATCACTAGAAGAGAGAGAATTAAGGAGATTGTTAGCATCCTATTTCTTAAAGAATCTTTAGAATAATGATTTTAGATATCTATTAATGATTCATCTCTACTAGGATCATTGAATGAAGGCAAGGCCACATTGATGAAAGTATTTATAATTTTCTCCTCTTGTGTTAAGATATCCCTAAGAGGAAGCTATGTTTTAGGAGAAAAAGAACGATAAACTATGTTATGTGGATATGATATAGAAGAGGTGTCATCCATGATATCACTATTTGGAAGTAATGTTATTTCATGAGGAAGAGAGTAGTCCACGTCATCATCCAAGGGTTCATCCCAAATAGGAGAATCATCATAGGGAAAAATATCTCTATCAAGAAAGCATACCATTAAAGATAAAGTAGAGGAATTGAAAGAAGGTAGACAATCATCTTTACCAAAAGTTTCCTCATAGATAAGGTCTATATTGAGAGAAATGTTAATATCAATCTTAAACTATCTCACAAAGAGAAAGAGCATTAAGAGAGAGGTTAAAATCATAATCTTCTAGGTCTGTGCTCATGGAAATAGTGTAGTATGTTATGATTGATGGGATATTTTCTTGTATTTGCACCCACCATTTTGTGTTAATGAATCACTTTAGACATAACATAAAAAATCTCCATGCCCTTTTATTTGTACACCTCTCTGAATTCCAATATCAATGGGGTTCATTCTCATGAGGTTATTAACCCTCCCTTGCATGATGGTCTTATGGTGCTCATCTATAAACATATTAAATCTCATTTTGTGGGAATCTCTATTGAAGAGAATGTAGACTATTGGGAAGCGATATATGATTCCAAGTCCTACAATGAGGAGAAATTATTTGACACTAAGGCCAATGAGGATCTAGGGTCTAAGGAAATTGAGATGAAGACTACCAAGAATAAAGGTAAAGAGTCTACCTCAAAGAAGCCCCTTAAAACTAATAAGGTTGTAGGAAAGTGGTGTGAAGCACCTCAAGAGACTAAAAATTATAAAGAATCATTTGAAGATCAAAATAGAAAAATTATTGTCAATTAGCTGAAAATGTCAAAGTTGGGCATTATATAGTTTATAATTTAGCTATGCAATATGATATGTAGCTGGGGAAATATTAAAATGAAGAATATGAAACATATTCCCATAGACCGACTAGAAGGTTGGTAAATAGTTTTAGTAGTTTGATAACTACCAAGAACCGGTTATAGGTTCTTTGTTAAAAAGTTTTAATGGTAAAAAGATTTAGAGGAGATGAGTGAGGAAAGCCAATGGTGGCTAGTAGGAAATTCAACTCTCTCTGCATGTAAGGAAAATAATATGTAAAGAGAGGGAGATTTAAATAATAGAAAGTAGTCTGCACTTTGATTAATGTGTGTTCTAAACTGCAATCTGAATTATTTTCTTGGAAACCGATTGGTTAGACTGATTTTTATCATTTTCATTTGGATGAGAAGCATGCATTTTATGCAAGAAATGATTTGGAAGAGACTAAGAGTGCAGATTTAACATTGGTGTCTTGCTTTTAAGATCTAGTTTTTATTTATATTATTGGTTGCTTCAAATGGGCTACACATTAATAAAATAATTGGACCTTTGTTGGCCAAGCATAATCATTGTTTTAGTGCCAAAGTTTATTCTCTTCAAATCTGAAAAATGTGTCTATGAATTGGTGGCTTATGGCTATAAGTTTCCCTATTAGAAAATGTTTATAGCAATAAGAAATGGGCTTCATAATAATGTGTTGTGTTTGCCTTGAATTGGACTCTAACTCATCAATTTAATGGAAAAGAAAATCATTTTGAATGTGGTAGAAAGTCCCTTGTGTTGGACTGCATGCAATTGGGACTTATCATGGCCAGTTCATAATAATTGGGACTTTTTAGTTTTGGGTTAAGCATCAAAGCTATTACATTTAATTATTTTTTTGGTTAAATTCCTCAAGTGGCTTAGTAAGGACCCATCACATTGGGCTAAGATTTAGATGAGGTATTGTTCTTTGGCTTCTTATTAGAGAAATTATGCTAAAAATTATAGCATACCTATAGGTATTATTGTACTGTAATTTCCTTGCCATCAAAGTGGTATCAAAGCCTAGTGAAAGGTCTGGGTAAAGGTGGATGTGAGTGTTTGTGTGGTTGTAACAGGTTGAGAGAAGAACTGAGAAGAAGTCCAAGAGACTAGGAAAAAATAAAAGATCATAGGTGAGATACAATGGAACAAGTAGATGTAGCTTTAATGGCAGGGTTGTACCTTTTTAGAAGGTACCAACAAAGAAAGGATTCATAGCTGAAGAAGATAGAGGAAAAGAACAAAAGAGAAGAAGAAAATAGAAAACAAAGAGAAGAGGCAAGCATGAGATGAGAGAAGATAAAAACTTTGAGAAGAAAAACTTGAGGAGAATGAAGTTGAGTTGAAATAAAATAAAACTAAGTTGAAAGAACTTGTAGCACACATAGAGATGGATAAGGGGAATGTTGAAAAGGTTTAGTTCAATGCAGAAGATAAGCATGAGCACAATAAGAAGATTACTAAAGACTTTGACAGTAGGATTGGTGTAGAACATAAAGATGGTCACAAATATTTGATAGATAAAGTGATTACTAAATCTTTTGAGATTCATGAAGTGAAACTAGTTGATAGACAAGAGGAAGATAAAGTTGTTTCCTATAGAGAAATGATTTCCCAAGTTGTTATTACTAAAAATCAATGTAAAACACACAAGGAAGTTCTTGAGGAAGGAAAAATTCAAAAAGAGATCTCAAACAATACTAATGTTGAAGACACATTTTCTTCTCACATTCTTTGTGTAGGGTTGCAGTTCTTATATGTGATTGCTCAAAACTATATGGAGCAGCTTGAGATTGTCTTTTTTTTCTTATTGTAGATGTGTTCATCCTTGTGCAATGAAATTGGAAAGTTTGAAAGAAGTGGAAAATTCAAGGGGGGACCTTCAAATTCTTTTGTCCTTGGGAGTATTGGTGTGGAACACCTCAAGACACTAAAAATTACAAAGAATCATTGTCAATTAGCTGAAAATGTCAAAGTTGGGCATTATATAGTTTATAATTTAACTATGCAATATGATATATAACTAGGGAAATATTAAAATGAAGAATGTGAAACATATTCCCATAGACCAACTAGAAGGTTGGTAATTAGTTTTAGTAGTTTGATAACTACCAAGAACTGGTTATAGGTTCTTTGTTAAAAAGTTTTAATGGTAAAATTATTTAGAGGATATGAGTGAGGAAAGCCAGTGGTTGCTAGTGGGGAATTCAGCTCTCTCTGCATGTAAGGAAAATAATATGTAAAGAGAGGGAGATTTAAATAATAGAAAGTAGTTTGCACTTTGATTAATGTGTGTTATAAACTACAATCTAAATTATTCTCTTGGAAATAAATTGTTTGGACTATTTTTTATCATTTTCATTTGGATTAGAAGTATGCATTTTATGCAAGAAATGATTTGGAAAAGATTAAGAGTGTAGATTTAACATTGATGTCTTGCTATTCAAATCTAGTTTTTATTTATATTATTGGTTGCTCCAAATGGGCTGCACATTAACAAAATAATTGGACCTTTGTTGGCCAAGCATAATAATTGTTTTAGTGCCAAAGTTTATTCTATTCAAATCTGAAAAATGTTTCTATGAATTCTGTGGGTTATGGCTGTAAGTTTCCCTATTAGAAAATGTTTATAGCAGTAAGAAATGGGTTGCATAATAATGTGTTGTTTTGGCCTTGAATTGGCCTCTAACTTATCAATTTAATGGAAAAGAAAATTAGTTTGAATGTGGTAGAAAGTCCCTTGTATTGGGCTGCATGCAATCAAGACTTATTCATGGCTAATTCATAATAATTGGGACTTATTAGTTTTGGGTTGAGCATCAAAGCTATTAAGTGGCTCAGTAATGACCCATCACATTGGGCTACGATTTAGATGAGGTATTGTTCTTTGGCCTCTTATTAGAGAAACTATGCTAAAAATGATAGCATACCTATAGGTATGTTGTGCTATGATTTCCTCCACATTAGAAAGAAATGTAAAAACTCTAAGGTGATGATTTCTCCTCATGAAGATACGCTGACAAAGAGGATGATATTGATATGATTAGAGATGACTTGGGTAGTCAAGGAAACAAATAAAGCAAGACTGCCCATGTCACTATCATGAAGGTTAAGAAAAAAACAAGTCTTCCTCTTAGGTTATTGCCGAGGGATTGAATATGGGTACTAAAGAGGCTTCCTCATTGCCCATGAATGCACCTTTTTTAGATAATCCCATTCATGAACACACCCCTCTTGATATGCATGCTCCTTAATTCAAGAATAACATTACTTGGAAGGTGGTTGGTTTAGGCAAGGTCAAGTTTGGAGTTCCTAGGTCAAAGATTAATTTGGTGGTTAGGGAAGAGGAGAAGGGAGATAAAAATATCTTCCAAATGATTGATCCCTCCATGCTTATCCTTGGAGGTTCTAGTAGAGAAACCAATTTGGTCATTCTTCTTAGTGCTATGAATGGGATCTTGGATTTTAATAGATCCATTAAATGGCCTTTCTATGAGCTTAAAGATGTGAGTTTGAAGGTTAGGGATCTTGAGAGTAGAGTGAGCAACCAAGAGGAGACCACTAAGGATTTTGGGGTAGGGATTGGTAAGAATTCACCTGATTGGGACATGGCTAATAAAATAGGTATTATGACATAAATTGTTTCTCTTTTGTAAGTTAGAAGCTAGGATCTTGGCTTTGAAAGGTAGGGTCTCTATTCTGGATTCTTCTTTGAAGGGCATTGCTGAACAGAGTTACGAGATTCTAAAGGCATTGAATGAGCACATCGAAATTATCCTTAGTAAGATGGAGAGTAATACAAATTATAGAACCATAATTCAATTCATGGATGAGAAGGAATCACTTGCTGATAGCTAGGATGACCCTAGTAGAAGAACCAAAGCCAACACTAAGAAGAAGGTGTCTTTTGTTTCCATATAGGCTAAAGAGACCAAGAAAGTGATAGATGAGAAGGAGAATCTTGAATAGGAGGTTCTTACACTTCTAAAGTGTATGTGTTAATTGTGTGTTGGTGTGCACTCCTTTTATCTTTCTTTTTATGGTTTGTGCTATCTTTAGGCCTTGGCCTTTTGTTGTTTTCTTTCTTCCTAGCTAGGTTTTTTTTTATTGGTGGCTTGTTTTGTTTATGGTCCCATTTTGTTTTTTATGCTGCAATGATGTGCATATTTAGTTGTATTTTGTAAAAGGGTTGTAGGGCCCCTTCAAATCCCATTTTTACATAATAAAAAAGAACTTCAACAAATATCTTAGATTTTTTTTTTTTGCTATTACTTCACCTCATGTCAAGGTTCCTCCAACACATCTAATTGAAAAAACTTGATCATTTTCCCTTTGCATAAATGATGTAACAAATTCATTTCTTCTTATCCTCATGTCTTCATACTTTTTTTTCAATCCACACAATTTAACTTTCTTAACATATTCAACACCTGCGTAAGTGGTTTCAAATTTAGTATGTACCTTCTAAGCTATTCTACATCCATATATATGTAAGTACTCAATATCAAACAAGGCACTAATAATTTCTTCTCTTGATAACATGCTCTTCTTGAATTTCTTCTTCTCTACTATAGTAGCTTATGATAAAGCATTCAATCAAAATAACTCTTGTCCACTGCCAATACTCATTTCCCATGAATGTCATATAAGTTTCCATATAATCCTTCCGTGTCAGATAGTTTGGACCATAAAAATGTTAACATGAATTTTGATGGTATTCCTATGGGGGATTATCCTAGTATTTTTGGAAACATGATTTAGAGGTTGTGTGTTGCATTTATAACAAATTTTATCATTGATATCAACATACTGGTTATTTTATGAAGACTGATAGAGCAACAAACATAGTTTGGCTCTATGACATTTGAGGATTGAAGATGAGCTAATGAGAACTTGGGAAAATGTTCTATAAAATGTCTAGATACTATAGTTAAAGAGCACATACAAAAATATGAAGACTGGAAAGAGTTATGATGGATTTAGTGAAGGCAATGTTCAAGCAATGTTTTTGGATAGTAATTACTATTGTTTGGATTGTATCTCCTAAAAGAGATGGGGTATGGTTAAGTGGACTTGGATGGAGGTATAAGACATGATGAAGATGCTATGGTTAATTATGCATATCCAGATGAGCAGTGAGTAAAGAGTTATGAAGCTTATGAGTTGATACCTGTGTATAATCTTGTGAAAAAATCTAATGTTGTAATGTAATGTGTAAGTATAATATATTTGTTGGATAAAATTGTCTAATTTTGTGTTGTCTTTGATGTTACACAAATTTCATATCAATTATCAATCTATGCTTACCAAGCTTATTTGGTCAACAAGACAATTTTTCTTGTCTACCGAGCGTTCTTGAAGATTATCTACGAAGATAGTGTCTACTGAGTTCACTTGAGCATCAAAGAAAATTATGGTAGGAAGGAGTGTTAACTAAGTTCTCTGGTTAACAAAGGAAAGTTGGTCAGAGTTAGTATTAACTGAGTTCACTCAGTTGCCAAAGGATTTTGCAAGTTCACAGTGTTAACCAAGCTTTTGTTGGTTAACACAGGGAATCATTTCAGGACCAGTGTTTATCGAGTTGGGTCAGCTATAACAGGATTTGGTTGATTTGGATATGAAGTTTAGTTATTTCAAGTATTGTTTTCTAGCCAACTATGGTAATGATTATTGGTCATTTTAATTTGTATTGAGCCGGCTTGACAATCCGAACGATATAAATATAAGGTCAAATTGAGATTCTAGTATGAGAGTATGCAAGTGTATTGATTGATTGAAGAAAAGTGTGTGAGAAAACTTGAAGGATGGTTAGATATTCTTATGGAGCAGCAAAGTAATATTTGATCAAGAAGGATCTAGTATGAAGTAGAACATAGATCTATAATCAGCAATTCACTTGCATCTCAATCAGATCATTTCATTGTTAATTTCTTACCATTGTAGCAGTGATCCAAAATCTCTTAAGAGAGTTGGTTTAATAGCCAGTTGTAAATCCTCTAACAAGGTGATAGTTCCATTAAATTGTTTTAAAGACCTCTTGCAAGGGCACTCCTAATAGGGTGATTAAATCCTCTAACAAGGCCACACCTAATAGTTTGTTTTGTAAAATTTAACCAAGTTGGCTCCTAATAGGGCTCACTTTAGAAGAGTGAAAAACAATAATTAGTTACATTGGTCGTTTTTCCCATATTGGGTTTCCACATTAAATTTGGTGTCTCCTATTTCATTTTTTTTTTCTCATGTTTGAAAATTATTACTATTGATGTTAGATCTGTTAAAGTAAAACATACTCTGCATTTATTGAGTTACAACATTTTTAGTATGTTTACTGACTGATAATAGTAATTAGTTTTGTTATACATCTAAAGGATTTGTAAACATATTTTTGTGGTAACTGATTCACCCCCTCTTAGTTACTCCATCTATATTTCCAATAATTGGTATTAGAGCTTTTGGTGCTTGTAGGAAAAGTTTCAAGGACCTAAGCTAAAGATCAGGATGTCTTACAAGAGAGAAATTCCAAAGCTTAATAGATATAACTTTTCAGCATGGCAGGGAATCATGAAACTTCATCTAGCTTCCATTGGTGATTTAGGATTGAATTACCTTGATGAAGAATATACAACTCCTACTAGTTCATTATTTGTTGGAGATATTGCTGAGAAGAAGAACCATAACACCACAATGATAGATATTGTGTCTACTCTTAGCTATGAGGAATTTGATGATATCAAGGATTGCAAAATCACTTTTTAAATGTGGAATAAGCTAAAGGAAATCTATGGTGGTGATGAGAATGTGAAGAGAGCCCAAGTAGAAAGCCTTAGAGGATAGTTTAATCAGATGAAAATGAGAGAAGATAAAAATATTGCCAAATATGTGGAAAGAATCAAAGCTAGTGTCAGTGCAATTAGAGCTTTTGGAGGAGATATCAAGGAAGAAACTATTGTAAGTAAAGTTCTTAGAACATTGCTTCCTATCTATGCAATTAGAGTATATGCTATTCAATAAAGGAGGTGTGAAACAAATCATAAGATAACTTTGGATACCTTAGTAGGAAGATTGATAGCTTTTGAGCTAGATAACTTTGACAATTATGTTCTAGCTTCCAAGAATATTGAATTTGTATTTGAGGCCAAGCTTTCACTTATGGAGAAAGGTAATAAAATAAAGGACATTCAGTTAAAAAGTGAAGAAGAATTAGAGGAAAGTTTTGATAGTGATCTTGAAGTTGTTGAAGCTTTACTTGCAAGAAAATATTCTAGAGGCAGAGGAAAATACAAAGGTAAAGTTCCCCTAATCTATTTTTCATGTGAAGAAATTGGTCATATTGCTACTAGGTGCCCAAAAAAAGAAAGCAAGGATGAGAAGAGAAGTCACAAGTGCAATGGCAAGAAGGATTTCAAAAATTACAAATCATTTAAGGAAAAAGGTAAGAAGACTTGTTTTATGGCTAAAGATTCTGATAATAGTGAAGATGAAATAGTTTACATTGCTGTAAAAAAATGAATTTGATGAAGAAGAAGATAAGATGGCACTTATCTCTCATGTGAGAAAAAATGATACATGGATCATAGATAGTGGATGTTCACATCATATGAATAGAGATAAAACAAAGCTTGAACACTTTGAAGACTATGATGGTAGTAGTGTAAGGTTTGGAAACAATGAACCTTGTTGCATAAAAGGGAGAGGCCAAATCTCATTAACCAAAGAACTTGTATGTGACAATGCTTATTAGGTTGAAGGACTAAAACATAATCTGCTAAGTGTGGCATAGCTAATCAACATTGGATTCAAGGTATAATTCATGGATGGCAAGGAAAAACTATTGGATGAAAAAGAAAAAATGATTGGATCAGGCAAACAAACAAAAGATAACCTATTTTTATCTTGATCTTGGTGATTGCTCATGTTTTATTGCTCAAGTTGAAGAAAGTTGGTTATGGCACAAAAGGTTATGTCATTTAAATTTTGATAACATGGTGAAAATAAGAAAATTCAAAAAAGTGAGAGGTATTCCTATTTGAAGAAACCAAATGTTGGTTTATGCGAGAATTGTCAGATTGGCAAAAAGGGAAAGACTAGTTTTAAAAGCAAACACTATCAATCTGAAGATATCTTGGAAATTGTACATACTGATTTGTGTGGACCTATTGGAATAGAAAGCTATAGTTGAGAAAAATTCTTTATTCTTTTTGTTGATGACTATTCAAGAATGGTGTTTGTTATGTATCTTAGAGAAAATTCAGAAGAATTTGAGAAATTCAAATGGTATCTAGCAAGAATAGAGAAAGAAATAGGAAAAGATTGAAATGCTTAAGATCAGATAGAGGTGGTGAATTCATCTCCAATCAATTCAATGACTTTTTCATTGAAAGAGGAATCAAAAGATAGGTATCAGCCCTTGGAATTCCTGAGCAGAATGGAATAACTAAAAGGAGAAATAGATCCATCATGGATTGTGCAAGGACTCTAATGATTGAAAAGAACATTGCTATCAAATACTAGAAGGAAGCCATCAACACTATAGTTCATACCTTAAACCAAGTATAGTTGAAGAAGGACACATATAAAACTCCCTATGAATTGTGGTATGGCTACAAACCCAATGTAAGTTACCTGAAAGTATTTGGAAGTAAATTTTATATCTTGAAAGAATCTAGAAAAGGAAAATTTGATGTGAAAGGTGATGAAAGTATATTCTTAGGATATTCTTGTAAAAGTAAGGCATATAGATGTTTGAATTTGTCTATTCATAAAATCATAGAATGTGCACATGTGAGAATTGATGAGTTTGCAGAAAGGACTGAAGAAGAAAGCAAAAAGCAACTAGAAGATTATAAGAGATTCATTTACATCAAACCTGATACATTGCCAGACACATCTATTAAAAAGGAGACCTCTACCTCAAGTCTTCCTCAATCACCAAGTTGCAAGAAGTTCAAACTGAGTCACAAGGACCTGAGTCATATTTTGAAGCTACCAAGCCAATGCCTACTAAGTCTGAGCAACCAGAACCAAAAGTTAGAGTTCAAGAGGAAGACAATGAAATTCATTCAAAAGGCAAGGAACCTGTATTAGCTAAGTATATCAGGAGGCATCACGTACCATATCAGATTATTAGAGATAAATTAGAAGGTACTATGACAAGAAGTAAGCTGAAAGGTACATGTTTACTTGTTGATTTTGAGTCTAGAAATGTTAAAGATGCATTGGAAAATGAAAGTTGGATTGAGACTATGAATGAAGAAATAGAGAAAATAGAGAACAAAAAAACTTGGACCCTTGTTCCTAGACCTAAAGATAAAAATGTGATTGCAAAAAAATGGGTATTTAGGAATAAGTTGAATGAAGATGGTAAGGTATCAAGAAACAAAGCTAGATTGGTATGTAAAGGCTACTGTCAAGAAGAAGGCATTGATTATGGTGAAACCTTTTCTCCTATTGCAAGATTGGAAGGTGTTAGGACCTTACTTGCATATGCAACACATAAAGGATTTAAGGTATATCAGATGGATGTTAAATCTACATTTCTCAATGGTATTCTTGATGAAGAAGTTTACATTGAACAACTAGAAGGTTTTGTTGATCCAGACAAAAGGGACATGGTTTGCAAATTACACAAAGCATTTTATGGTCTGAAACAAGCTCCTAGAGTATGGTATTAAAGATTATATAACTACCTTATATAGATTGGTTTCCAGAGAACTAATGATAATTGTAGTTTGTATCAAGGAAGGACAAAAAAAAGATTGTATTGGTAGAAATATTTGTGGATAATACTTTATTTATAGGCAATGATGATCTATGCAAATTTTTTATAGAACAAATGAACAAAGAATTTGAAATGTCTATGTTTGTGAGATTAAGTATACAAAGGAGATACTCAAGAAGTTTGGTATGGAAGATTCAAAACCAGTTGGAGCCTCCATGTGTATTGGACCAAAGCTTACCAAAGATGATGATTCAAAAGAGGTAGATCAAACCTTATATAGATCAATGATTGGAAAATTATAGTATGTAGTTCATACAAGGCCTAATATTGCTCTTACAGTTGGTATAGTGGCAAGATTCTCAACAAAACCTAGAGAAAATCATATGATGGCAATCAAAAGAATCTTGAGATATTTGAAAGGCACTGAAGACTATGGTTTATGGTATAAAATTGGAGGAAATCTAGACCTAAAAGTATTTACTGATGCTGTTTGGGTAGGAAATATTGATGATAGAAAAAGAACAAGTGGTGGAGCATTCTTTCTTGGTAAAAGATTGGTATCTTGGACAAGTAAAAAGCAAAAATGCACATCCCAATCTACTACAAAGATAGAATATGTTGCAACAATAGTGAATTGTTCTAACATTGTTTGGTTTAAATAATTATTAGAAGGCATGAAGGTTGAAATCAAAGAACTAGTTGTCATGTTTTGTGATAATACAAGCATAATTAACATATCAAAGAACCCAATGATGCATTCCAAAACTAAACATATTGCTGTAAAATATCATTTTGTCAGAGAACTAGTGTAGGACAAAGAAATCAAATTGGAATATGTGCATACAAAAGAACAGATTGCAAACATATTTACTAGGCCATTATCTAAGGATGCATTCTTGTATCTAAGACGTAAGTTAGGGGTCATTCCCTTATCTAAAGCTCACTAAATAAAGTTTTAGTGATGCATCAATAGGAACCAAGTTGAAGATCTATTAGTTGATGTAGCATTGTCAAGAGAACATTGCATATGAATAAGTACCCAAGGTACATTGATACTAATTTGGTACATGTTGTCTTTGGCATGTGTTGTTAAAGAGGGAGAGTTTATTGTCATATCTTTCTAAAAATTTTTTTGAGAAGAAGCTATGTAATTCCTTCACAGAGGGAGATTATTGCATAAATGAAAAGCTTGTGGTATAAAAATTTAAGAGGGAGAAACTTTCTATCAGAGAAAGTCTTGTTTTCAAATTTCATTGTGATATGACATGTCGTGTTGCCATCAATGCCAAAGAGGGAGATTGTTGGATAAAATTGTCTAATTATGTGTTGTCTTTGATGTTATACAAATGTCATATCAGTTATCAATTTGTGCTTACCAAGCTTACTTGGTCAGCAAGATAGTTTTTCTTGTCTACCAAGCATTCTTGAAGATTACTCTATGAAGATAGTGTCTATCGAGCTCACTTGGGCATCAAAGGAAATTATGGTAGGAAGCAATGTTAACCAAGTTCTCATGGTTAACAAAGGAAAGTTGGTCAGAGTTAGTATTAACCGAGTTCACTCAGTTGCCAAAGGATTTTGCAAGTTCGCAATGTTAACCAAGTTTCTGTTGGTTAACACAAGGAATCATTTTAGGACTAGTGTTTACCAAGCTAGGTTGGCTATCAAAGGATTTTTTTGATTTGGATATGAAGTTTAATTATTTCAAGTATTGTTTTCTAGCTGACTATGGTAATGATTATTGGTCATTGTAATTTGTATTGAGCTGACTTGACAATCTAAATGATATAAATATAAGGTCAAGTTGAGATTCTAGTGTGAGAGTATGCACGTGTATTGATTGATTGAAGGAAAGTGTGTGAGTGAACTTGAAGGATGTTTAGATATCCTTGTGGAGTAACAAAGTAATATTTGATCAGGAAGGATCTAGTATGAAGCATAACAAAGATCTATAATCAACAATTTAGTTGCATCTCAATCAGGTTATTTCATTGTTACTTTCTTACCATTGTAGTAGTGATCCAAAATCTCTTAACAGAGTTGGTTTAATAGCTAGTTGTAAATCCTCTAACAAGGTGACAATTCTATTGAATTGTTTTAAAGACCTCTTGCAAGGCCACTCCTAATAGGGTGATTAAATCCTCTAACAAGGTCACACTTAATAGTGTGTTTTGTAACCTTTAACTAGGTTGGTTCCTAATAGGGCTCACTTTAGAAGAGTGAAAAATAGTAACTAGTTATAGGGTTTCCACATTAAATCTGGTGTCTCATGTGTTCATTTTTTTTTTCTCATATTTGCAAATTATTACTATTGATGTTAGATTTGTTAAAGTAAAACATACTCTATATTTACTGAGTTACAACATTTTCAGTATGTTTACCAAGTGACAATAGTAATTAGTTTTGTCATTCATCTAAAGGATCTATACAAATATTTTTGTGGTAACTGATTCACCCCCCCTCAATTACTCCATCTATATTTCCAACATATCTTAAATTGGTCCTATATTATTATTGTAAATTGAGAAAGCCTCAAGGATGAGTCACTAACTTATTCTAGGAATTGGTATAAAAGAAGGATGATTTCCTTGTTGTAATCATCTAGTGCAGACATTGTTAAATACGAGTGTGCAAACTTGTATATGAGATCCAGTGAACTTGATAATGAATATCATTTGATCAAAGAAGTGTTTGGTGTAGTGATGCACAATGAATTGAAAAATAATAGTATCTATAATAGAATTTATTTTTGGATAGTGTTGATATGCATCTATATTATTCAATGAGGATAGTACTAAGACTGTTTCAATAGTGGGTCCTTCTGTCTTCCTAGTCAACTCCTAATAGGGTTGGCACAACTCTAACAAGGTTAGAATCACCTAACAAGGATTCTAAGTCTCCCAAAAGGGACTAACATGTAGTAAATGTATTTCATTGACTCCTAATAGGGGTCCATCCTTTCATAAGGACTTATATATTAGTACATCATTTTGTGGGTACTATCCCCATTAGGGTTTTCTCACTGATTAAGGATTTACCTAGTTAGTAGATATGGTGTTATTATGTATGATGATATTTTTGTGGTTGTTTCATCTATTATTTACATATTTCAAAATTAATAAGGATAATGAGAGTTGTTTTAATTGCATAACTAATTCACCCCCCTCTCTATTATCCTAGTGGACTTTACTTTTTGTTAATTAGTATCAGAGCATAAGGTCCTTGAAAGAAAATCTTAACAACTTAAGGAGATCTATGGTGTAGTTCAAAAAATAAAGTCTAAAGTTTGATGGAGTTAACTATGATAGTTGGAAGGAAAGGATGAACATGCATTTTCTATGCATGGGTCCAGGTTATTGGTTGATTAAGAAGAGTAATAAGGATGTGATTAAATAAAAGAATCTTAAGAGTTGTGATGAAGCTCATAAAGATGTATTCATGCTCAATATTCTTACAAGAGAAGCACTATCATGATCTTTCCTGAAATTGAATTTATTTAGGTAAAATATTTAAGTCTTTCTCATGAAACTAGAATTGCTTTGAAAAGTACATTTGAAGGTGATAATCATGCTTAGAAGGTTAGACAACAAAATTGGATGTGCCTATGTTGGTGTCAATAAGTATTTACTATTTACATTTTACTTAAGTTTACTTAGGTTAATACATTTTAATATTAATTGTCAAGTAGACACCTAGGGGTATATTCATAGGAGTTGTCATGTAGACAACACAATAGTTTGTATTCTATTTGAGCACATGTTGTCTAATACATCTCTTTGCGAGATACACCTTTTGTATTCTTATCCTCTCAATGTTACACATACTTTTATTCACAATGAAGGATAATCTACTCTTGGTGGACATGTGCTTAGTTGTTATTCTCATCTCTTTGCATGAATCCTAGTCATCTTGATTACCTTTTTATACAAGGCACTTCTATGATGTATTCATCCGATTACCCATTGTCATTTGATCAATATTGAATCATTCATTTGATCATGTCATTTTATCTCTCTTGCGCTATGAATTAAGCTTCTAGTTTTTGGCATTTTCATTCTTTTCCTTAGGCAAAATCTTACATGTTATCAGAGCTTGAGGCAGATCCTTACATGGTATCAAAGCCTAAGAAGCATTCATTGCATAGCCATTGGAGAGATTTTCTAGAAGTCAAGATTGGAGCTTTTTGGTGCAAAATAGATGTTGGCATCACATTCAGAAGGGCCAAAAACTCCTAAATTGACTCTTGCTTCATCCAAATTGGACATATGAGATGAAATATAAAGTCATTTGAATTTTGACGGTGTGACAATGATGATTAAAAAAGAAAAATTATAGAGGTTATTTTCAAAGAACAATGTCTCACTCATCCATACTCCTTTTTTTGAGCAATGGTTTTTGTTTTGAGGTAGAATTTTGTGATCTACACATTGGTGTAGGTTGTTTGTGATCTTTGTTCTTGAATTTTTTTGAAAATTTCAAATCTCATTTTTTGCAACTTTAGAGGCTTCATTCAGACTCATACAAACACATTTTCAAGTGCAATGTTTTTTGAAAGTGCTTGATTTTTTTGTCTACTTTCTAGATCTGGTATTAGATTGGAGAAATTTTAAGTGGGTATCTCACTTTTAGCATTTTGTCATTTTTGGCCTATTTTGGCACTTATAATTGTTTAGATCCTTGAGAGATCTTGTGTCTTATGTACTTGAGTATACTATAGCTTCATATTTTCTATTGTAACCATCAAAATCATGAGTCCACTTTGTTCCATTTTGAAAAGTGGCCAATTGTACATGCGTTAAATATAAAGTGCCAAATTCATCTATTTAGGGGGTGTTTTCTTTATTTCATTGCATGTTGGGAGGCACATTATTGACTTAATCATGGGCGATCTACATCCTTCTATCATACAATTGAGTAGGGATAATTATGCATCATGGGAAAAAGACATCATCACTCATTGTAAATGGCTTAGTATCTTGCTTCATCTTTGTGCACTTTTACCTGAGACAAAAACATATTGTAAGAAACAAGCTTGGTGAAGTTAAAAAAAAAATATTTGTGCTATCATTTGTATGAGTCTCTCTTCTTGGAGATATCATATAATCCATCATACGACCATGGATAGTTATTCCCCTCATTGAGTTTGGAATCTTATTGGAGAACATATTGGAGATTTAGATATTCCTCCAGTACTAGTTGATCATATTGCAGGATGTCTCATTCCACTTGATGATGCAGATAATGTTCTCTATGATGAAGAAATATTAGATTTCATCATAGATCTTGAAAAAATAGAGTCTTGATGATCAAAAGCCTCCACTTGCATCTCCTACACCTCTAGTTGAGATCATGTCTAATGTTATTCCTGATGATACTTACATTCACATAGTCATGGATTCAGATTTTTTTATGGAGTTCTACATTGAGGATTCAAGAGATAGTATTGATTACATTCATCTTATCTTTGTTAAGAATGATCCTGTTAGAATAGTGTAGACACCTAAAATTGGGCACATCTTTTAATCAAACCTTTCACCAAATTAGCAAGGGTTTTAAGGTTAAAATCATATGTATTTTGGAGAATTGAGGATAAATCAATCAAATTTGATTTAAATCAAAAATTCAAATTAATCAACTATTTGAACACATTTGAAATTTACACATGAAATTCAATTGTAAAAGAATTAAAATGGGCATTTATCCTCAAAAATGAATTTTATATTCAAACATCTCGAAAATCATATTTTAATCAAAGTGGAATCATGAAAATCATATTTTATTCAAAATGGACCCAAGATAATTATTTAATATTTGAAGTAGGATGCTCCATTATGAATATTTTTATTCAAAATGGATCTCATGGATATTATTATATTTGAAGTGGGATTCTCCATTATGAATATTTTTATTCAATGTGGATCTCATGGATATTATTATAATTGAGTGGGATTCTCCATTATGAATACTTTTATTCAAAGTGGATCTCATGGATATTGTTATAATTGAGTGGGATTCTCCATTATGAATACTTTATTCAAAGTGGGTCTCATGGATATTATTATTTTTTCAAATAATAATTTAATAATTGAGTGTATTATCTATAATGAATATTTTATTCAAAATGAGTACATGGATATTATTATTTTATTATTTAAACTTTACCCTTGGTAAAAACCAAACCTTACCCCAAGCTCTTTGAAAAATCTATAAATACAAGGCATTTCTAGAGCAAAGGGGAAGTCTTCATGCATTATTGTTATAGAGCATTCTAGAGTCTTGTGAGAAAAATCCAATTTCATGCATTGTTATTATAGGCATTTCAAGTTCATTGCATAGTTTCATGTTATTTATTCCATAGTTGTCATATTTAGTTTTCATCATTAAGTTGCATATTATTTTGTATTTTCATCATCATAATTACATATTGTATTTAGTTCCATATTCATCTCACAATATCCCATTCTAGGATGTCACTGAGATGCTTGATTTGAGAGTAATTTAGAAATCATAGTTAGGGAGACACGAGACACTCTTGAAAGACTTAATTTGATAGTTTGTTCTTCAATTTAATTATCTTTGGATTTTCTATCATTTAAGTTTTCATTCTAATGTTTCATGAATATGCTTTTCATTGATATATATGTGCTAATCCAATTAATCATTTACATTGTTTAAGCTTTGATTTGCATAGGTACATCATTTAAGAGCATACAAATATATAATCCACCAATATAACTAAGATGTGGGGGTGAGGTTATCACAATTATCAACCTTATTAAACCTTAACTATATGAGAAATATAACTAGCAACCATAACAAGATACTCATACACAGTAACACTAGATATGTTAGCTAGGGAAACCCTTGATCAGAGGGGAAACACTAGTGGGGATGGTACCCACAAGATGATATACTAATATAAATATTTCTTGTTAGAGGATGGACCCTGTTAGGAGTGTATGAAAATATTCAGTACATATTAGTCTCTATTAGAAGACTTTGAATCCTTGTTAGGAGATTCCAACCCTGTTAGGAGTTGTGCAAACCCTATTAGGAGTTGTTGAAGGTAGATGGACCTACTGTCCAAATAGCTTCAAGGGCAAGACCAATGAACCCATTGTCGAAATGATCTTTATATTATTCCTTGCAGAATAATAGAATTGAACTATACTTCTCCTTCCTCTTCCTTTGTCCTGTCAACTAGACTTTTTCTCCTTCTGATCTTGATATTAGATCAAAAACTTCACATTAAATAATCCTTTGGATCACTTACTCACATTTACCAAACACTCCATTTCTTGTTTGCACACTTCACACTTGATTCACATCACACTCACACTTTTCAATCAAGGAAAATACTTTCCTTTATACCAAGTCCTCAAAATAATTCCTTGAGTCGACCTTGAGGCTTTTCCAATTAATTATAATAGGACCGTATTAAGATATTTAATTATTTAACAATTATACAACATTATTAGCTCACAACCTTTGCAACTTCTCACATGTGTGACTCCAAAATTTGTTCTCTCATTGATATCATCATCAGACTATCCTCTATCACTATGTTATATCTCTGTTAGAAGATATAATCTAATCATCAAAAACTACTTATTACATACTCTATCTCTATACTACTCTTTGTAAATCTTGTATATCTTTTGTGTATCATTGACTTATGTTACATGCACTTAACCTCATCATCATGACATAGTGTGGAACTTTTCCTTAATCGTGTGTCACCTGAACATCAAAAATTTGTCCATACAATCACAATCTCTATCTACAACTCTACCAGTCTTTAGAAAAACAATAATATGTTGTCATCAATGACAAACATAGTCATGAATGCAATATGTCAATTATGCCACATGCTCACCAATGCATAGGATACTCTTCTAAAGGAATACCATCAACACTTATGTTAATAGATAATTCTTTAGTTATTGTGAGGGAACAGTTTGACCCTCATGATTCTCCACTTGATCATTCTTTTGAGTTTGACATACATTTTGAGGGTTCTTTCTACTGATTGTAGAGGATTCCCTGATACACCTAGCACACCATTTCTTCCTAAAAGGAGAAAGATCATCCAAATTTATTGGCACATTTTCTAAATTAAGATCATCCAAATTTCTTGGCACATCTTTTAAATTAATCTAGGAGCATTCATCATGGGTTTACAGTCTACATTGAGGAGAGACTTCTTCTTTTCTCTTCTCACTTCTTTATCATTTGAGGAGGCATGTTTGTCTTTGGAGTTTTAACCAAATTATTACATGGAGTATTTACCATTGGTTCCTTATTTCTTATCTTCTTCTTTTGGGCTTGATCCTGATTAGTTCATGAAAATTTCATCACTCAAGGACATGTCAACACATCTTGAGACTTCAAAGACATCATATTTCATTTGGAATCCCCTTACTACTTCCTATCCATAATTGGAATCATTCTTGCATTTTTATTTGGTCTAACTTCTTCTTAAGGGGAGAAATCTTGTTTTCAAACATTGGACCACCTTTTGTCTTCAAGCACTTGCCATACTTGTAGGATATCATTCACTATAGGGGGATTTCATTTATTCTTGTTTCCTTTTTATGGAGGGATTCTATATTGTATATGTACGATGTATTTCATAATGGTGGGGGGGGGGGTCTTGATTACTCCTTCCATGCATGCATTCTACTTTAACTTTTCTTCTCTTTTTTGGGGGAGGGTTTTTCCCATGAGGTTTTGTTCTCTTTCTTATCTTTTTGAGAGATTGTGTTGCATATATTTTTTACTTGTAGTTTGTACATGGGTACCTAATCTGGCCCAATATCTAGGACCCATTTTGCATTATTATCTACCTTTTGTGAGCTTAAGTGCATTCCCCTAAGTTGCACTTTAGGGAGGGGGGAGTGTTGGTATAAGTAAGTATTTACAATTTACACATTACTTAAGTTTACTTAGGTTAATGAATTTTCATATTAGTTTCCATGTAGACATCTAGGAGTCTGTGTATTTGTTACCATTATTTTTCTATCATGTACAAAGTCTTCACCAAAGTGTCATTTTACATTTTGAAGTTGAAGTTGAAGCCCAATTTGAACTTCAACTTCAGTTTCAACTTCATCACTTCCTTTTCATTTCAGTAGTGTTCTCCCCATCGAGCCAAGTCTACTTTTGGAAGTTTAAGTTGAAGTGGAAGTTGATTTAAACATCAACTTCAACTTTGACTTCATGATTTTCTAACATGTACTTGTTTCCTTCAAGAAAAGGCCTAGCAAGATTATAAGTTAATTTTTGTAAATCAAAGGAATGGGTCCCACCCTATGGTGATGTTAAAGACACAAAAGGTAATAATATCAAAAATTATGAGAAATCATGTTAAGTACGGTTACTTTATGGAAAAAGGTTGTGCACAAATTTTTGTGATATCATGAAAGGATGAGCTGCATGCAGATGTAATGGATATTAACTACAAATAAGCCTTGCAAGTCTTTTCAAAGTACATATGACATGTTTGTAATTAACCCTTCCTACCTGCTCAAATATTTTCTCTGATATCCTCTATAATAACCTTCTGTCCTACATAATTGCTCATTTAGAAGGCCAACTGGTAAGCAAGGAAAGTGGATGTCTGGACTCTACCAAAAATTGTAAGTGCATTATCTCTCACTTTTTCATTTCTGTGCCTCATTTTCCCTTTGAAGTATTTTGGTTTAATTTAATTAATCTGTATCTTTCAAGTTAAACCATGACGCTCTTTCAACCCAAAATGTGTAAGCTTGAAAAGCCCTTCCTATTGAGTTCCCTTCCCAAAATTTGGGATACTTTCATGGTGATTAAAAACCTAGGGGATATAATTGAGTGCGCAAAGGATGTTTAGTCTAGTCCCATACATCAAAAATTGGCAAGTAGTGGTTTGTTAGAAGTTGTTTCCTTCCCACCAACTATTGAATGCTCATAACTAGTTGTGGAGTGTGCAAATCACTACGACCCCAACACCAAATGTGTAAAGAAAACTTTAGGGGAGGTGTTAGTAAGAATATGTAGGACAAGTGTTAGTGCGACCCTGAGAATCCCTCATAAGGAACCCTATGAACCATGGACCTTTGAGGAATCTTAGCATCTTTATCATGGTAGAAAGAAGAACTACGAAAACATCATAGCTCAAACTTGGCTTTTGAGACTAGTAGAAGGAGGTTCTAGACTGCCCAAGCCATTAACAATTGAGCATATCATTAAAGAAATAACAGACATTGTGTTACTTTTGAACAGGATCAATGGTAATGAACATGCATTTCATTAGGAAAGTTGGATGTATCTTTTCATTCTAAAGATCATCGAAGGTGAAAAATTTATTGATTGGGCTGATTTAATAGCTGAGAATTTGTATAGAGGCCTCATAGCGGTAGGAAGTTTTAGCCCATTCTTTTTGTATTCCTACCCGATCTATATTTTATCAACATCTAAAGAATGGGAGGGACTTCCACATATGCTCTGGATAGAAGGAATGACTATCTATCAATATTATAAAGACCTTCACGCCACCAAATCTTGCAAGGAGTTCAGGAGGATTAATGATGTCTTTCTTGGAAGGTTAGTTTTTGAGCTTCAAGGTAATAAAAATCATAGGTTGTCAGAAAAATACATGTAGACTATTAAAATTTATGGCTACTTTTATATCCAATTCCCTAAATTTACAAATCTCAAAATTGGGGATTTTTATAGGGAACCACTTAAGTTGCCATGGTACTATTTAGATAGTATTATTTTATCAGAGATATGTAGGTAGCTGATTTCTATATTTGATTCCTCCAAAAGCACAAAGAAGTCACTTGCATGCTTGTTCCCTATTGAAATTGGTCACGGCAGGTGTTCAAATTACAAATAGGCTAAGTTAGTGCAACCTACATTGTCACATTTATGCCTCAACCATATATTTTTAGAAAAGATTTTGATTATGCAAGATTTGGTAAAAATAATTTTGGGCATACATCTTCATTAACCCATGTTCCTCATTTGGAAGATTACTGGGAAAATTGCCTTCATGAATTTGAAGTTAGGAAGAGATTATGGTCTAGATTGTCAGTCGATTAGATCAGTATGTTTAAGGTAAATCTCAATACTCATGGGATAGAAGAAGATGAAGCTGAGGATGTGATCAACCCATTCTATGTTGAACAAGTTGAATACATACCCATCCTCAAACTTGATTGGACTAAGAGAGAAGAGTATGACCTAATGTCCTATACCGTAGAAGTGTTGAGAAGGACTAAGAAGTGGTTAAAATCAAAGAATGTTGAATCAACCACTCTTGAAGTCCCAGAAAAATATTCAAAAGCTAAGCACAAGAAAGCATAGTGCACACCTAAGGCCATTTCTAATTGTGATATTACTAACTCTATTATAGGTTTTCCTAAAGTTGAAGCTGAAGTTGAAGTTGAAGTAACCCCAAAGCTACTTGAACTTCAAGTTCAAGAAGAGGTACCAAAATTTAGAAGGGTAACTCATTCCAACACTAAAAAGGAAATTTAGAGCAAAGGAAAGGCAAGAGTCACAGTTGAACAAGATCCTACCGAGGCAAAGGCAAGTTTCAAGTAGTCTCCCATTTCCATCATGGTCGATAATACCCCAGATTCTCATAAATCCCCTAATAATAGTGGCTCTCAATCTGATACCTTGGCCATAGAAAAAGTTTCTCCTATGAAAAGTAAAGAACCTACTACCCCTAAATGGCTAGAAAGCTCTATCGAGAAGAAAAGGAGTCTAGTACCCATTTCCATGCCTATTGATGATCTAGTTAGCAAATGCCTGGGAAAGCCTTCAAAGGCTAAAAGGGCCAAAACTAAGTCTATGCTGAACTTCGATAAGAACTTGGGACACTTGACAACTGAAATAGCCAAACCATTAAAAGACATGCCCCCTAAAATACTCTCTCCTCAGGACTATCAAATAACAAGAGTCGATCTTGGTAAGGGAAACCGCATAGTTGACATGAAGATTTTTGAAGACTCAAATGAGAAGATAATGGATAGAGTTTGGAAGGATGCCCAAGATAAGTAGGAAATGAAGGAGGCAATAAAAAAAAGGGCACAATATATCAATGCCATCCTACATCGGGAACCCAAACTACTGAGTGAGATGTTACCATTGGTGGATGTATCCTCTTCAACCAATCAACAATTTCTTGACAATCTATAGAAGCACAAGGCTATTGTGAGAGCACCTAAAGAATGACTATAATACATCCCAATGAAAACTGAGGAATAGGTTAGACTCTTGGAGAACACTTCAAAGGAAATTGCTGCCATCGTTAAAAAAGTGGAATCCAACAATGAGAATTTTGATAAGGAAAGAAATAATTGGGTGAAGGTAGTACTTTGGATTGAAGAAATCTAGGGATTTAGTCTACAAAAATTCCAAGTTGAATGCCTTATCACTGGTCTTGATGAAAAAACTTTATATGTGATAAAGGATTGCATTGAATGGAGAAACGAGTCATTAGCCCAGGTAATCAATGAGATCAAGGAAATCCTGGACAACCTAAGGCTTGTGGATGAGATCATTCAAAGTGATCTAAAATGGTTCGTTAAACATTGTGTAGGAAAATAAGCTGACTTTGTTGCCCCTATGGAAGAACTAGTCTGTGAAATCTAGAGAAAATTTCATAAGGATGGAGACAAAAAGGCACCATGCAGGGAGGACTTCTCCAACATTGCTCATATTGAAGCTATGCTAATAATCAATCTGAAGCTTTTGGAGATGCACATCGAGAAGATGATAGAGTAGAAGAGAGAGAAAGAAATTTGGAAAGAAAGGATGGTGTATATTAGCTTACCTCATTAATCCATTATCTCTACTTTCATGACTGTGTATGAGGCATGGAAAGCCACAAGGATTGCAGCTAGAGCAGATAGTTCCTTTTGATGTGGCAAATGATTAGTGGATAGCTATTTTCTCTTTTTCCTATTTATTTCTTTATGCATTTTAGTTGATACAATTGTATTAAATAAAGACTATTTACTCTTGGTGGGGTAATTTTGGATAACTATCCAGCCCTATGCCTATATATATGTAATAGTTAATCTTTGAAGGGGTTAATCTCTCCATAGACATAAGCAAAACTACTTTTGTTTTTAATACTCTATGCTTTTGGGATTTTGAAATAGAACATTTTGAATTTGCAACAATTGGAGTAAAGTTCTATAATTTTATTCTACTAAGGCTTCTTGAAGCAAATGCTATTGTTTACTTTGTAGTAATATGAATTCTTGAGACTGTATGTTATATTTGCAGTTAAGTTGTGATTGCTGTATTCTCTTGAAATTATTTGATCTAAATCTTGAAAGTCATAGGAGGTTAAATATCTATTGTTTTAAATAATTTTTCTTCATCTTTTCTCTCAATCACGTACATGATATTAGTCATTAAAATTAAATGGTTTTTCAGTATTAGTATTTATCTCATATTTGTAAGATGATTTTGAACTTTTGAGTATTTTCAATAAAATACTCCTTGGAAAGATTTTCTCTCTATTGAGCAATAATGATTATCTTTTCATAAAGGTAGCTGCACCTAAATCAATATTGAATAAACCTTCAAAGTAGAGAATTCCTAATCAAAGCATAGGAATTCAATTGGTTAGTTTGCATTTTTCTCCCTTGTTCAAATTGTCAAATATTTTGGGAAAAATTCTTAACTAACAATTTTTGGTGACTCAGTTGGGGAACTCAGAAAGATAGAGTTGTTCTTAGACTCTAGCAACTTCTCATGGCATTGCCTATTTAAAATTAGTTTCCTGTCCTACAACCTAACCTAGGATTTCAAGATACACAAGAAGATATTATCTCTAACCTTAACACTTGTGCCTGGGTTAATAGAGCCAATAACCAACAATAGCTCCAAGTACAATTGGTACTAGAAAGAGAAGAAGAAATAGCTAAGAGGATTAGAGGTTTGCCAATCATTCAAGAAGAAGCTATGGTAGAAAGAGTTGCCCATGTAAATTAGTGATTCTAAAACATCACCCTAGTTGCAAAAGGATATACAGAAACTGATAGATTCTTTAGCTTGGTAGATGAAGATTTTGAAGCTCTAGCTAAGATCGACTTCAAACCAAACCTTTCTTTGAAAAGAAACAAAGCTAAAACTAACAGTAGACAATCATCAACCCCTAAAAGTGGTAGCCTCATCACTTCTTTGAAATCTTTAATTATTCTTAGAACTTTGATTCTTTTTGCTATCACAATCCTCCCTATTAGCTATAGATTACCAGTAATGGCTCACAATCAACCATGTGGTGCTACGATAGGACCTCTACAATTAGCAAGAAATTGGGGTAGATTGCCTAATGGAGCATGAGAGGTCTTACCTAAGTTCAGTGGGGATGGGAAGAAGTCACTTGAGGAGCATTTGAATGCCTTTAACACAACATGTGGTGTCTTGGCTATAGAAACAAAAGATGTTTTCGTAAGGCTATTTATACAAACTTTGATAGATTCAGTGACAGATTGGTTTCATCACCTACCTAATGGGTCCATTACTTCTTGGGATACTATGAAGGATGCTTTTGAAGCCAAATTTAAATCGGCTGAAGATGAAAACTCTTTGCTCATGCAATTGAGTTAGATGAAGGAGATACATGTACCCATGAGAGAGTTTATGGCTCAATTGAACAAAGCATTACATCAAATACCTGTGGCAAGTGTACCAATGGTTCAAACCAAAAAGGGTTCTTTTAAAATGCTATGCCTCAAGATAATGCATTCCCTTTGAAAAGAGAAAACCATTCAATGCTTGTAGCCTCACAAACCCTTGCCATAGAATTAGAAGATGATCTTATTATATCAAGCAAATGGAAGAAAGAGGTCCAAATCCCTAATTCTTGGGCCTCGACATCATATTCAAATGATGCACTCGTTCAAAAGTTGGCCAATGATCTTATAGTAGTAAAGAAGTAACTTCCCAAGGCTACTTTTCCTTATCAAGATATCTCAAGGAAATATCCAAACCATATTGCCTCTTCTCAAGGAAAACAATTCATCTTACCCCCAAGTAAACAAAGATTGTAGATTGAACCTCCTCTTGGCAAGAACAACATGTGTGTCTTCCACCTTACCAATAATCATGAAGGAACCACATGTCCTAAGAACATAAGACATTGACAGCTTGAAGTGGAAAGGTCAATGGCAGAAAACATTGTAATAGAAGAAGCATCTTTTGAAGAACCTGGCGACGTTGTAAATGGTTACCTTGAGTATGAATCTGACTCTGATAGAGGTAATGACATTCTTTTAACTTTGGAAGAAATTCATGTTCAGTACTCACTAGAGGATAGAGGATGGGGAAAGCTGACTCACAGCCTAAAAGTGCTACAAGCTCAACCGAAGAAAAGGATTTAAAAACAAGAGAAGAAGGCAAGACTAAGACACCTCAGTCACAACCTCATACTCCTCACATCATGAAGAGGTCTGATCATGACTCTAGATTTGATATAGTTGAATTTTGTAAAACATCTAGAATCCAAATATCTCCTACTATGTATTTAAGGATGAACCCTAATGAGCTCAATAAGCTAATTGAATATGTTCACCAACCTTCACTTGATAAATCTTCTAAACAAGTTAATAAAGTTACTTGCAATCAAGAAACTAAGCCTTCAAAGCCTAGTGGTCATAAAGACTTAGTGCAACTTGATAAAGTCACTCTAGAATTGAGCTACCAAGAAAAGCCAGATCTATTTTATGTATCTCTTTACCTTCATGGTTTTAAGCTAAGCAATTGTATCATAGACTTTGGTACTTCAGATAACATAATTCTAGCATCAGTGGCAAAAGCCCTTGATTTTCCTTTAACCAAAACCTTCGACAAATGTTATTCAATGGATTTTAAACAGGTACCTTTGGTAGGCTAGATCAATGATGCTCAAGTTTCCTTAGCAACTTTCCCTAAAAAAAGAACAAAGCTTACCATCTTAGTGGCTAATATCCCCACTAGCTATGGTATGCTCCTTAGCCAAACTTTTTGTTGAGACTTAGGAGGAGAAGTCAAAATGGACCAGTCTCAAGCCATTATACCCATAGGGAAAGAAAAAGTAACTTTGCTCCCTGAAGCCAAGTCTAAATACATAGTTTTCCTGTCTAATGATCCAAAGTCCCAAATTCTGTATCAAGAAACTAATTTTGCTAACTAATTGATTATGCCTAAAAATGAAGAAATAGGTATCTAGTCAGAGGCGGTGGATTCACCCTGGATGTTGGAATTTGATGCAAGTTGTTGCTCAAGTGGGTCCAGAGATGGTATTGTCTTGATATCTCCTACAAGTCAAAATTTTTCTTCTTCTTACAAGTTAGCCTTTGAAAACACAAATAATACAGTAGAATATGAGGCTTTACTTTTGGGAATAGAAGAATCCAAGAAGAAACATGTTAAATTACTAAAAGCTAAAGGTGATGTAGAGCTGATAGTAAAATGGGTTAGAAATATGTTTTCTATGAAAAATGAAAGACTAAGGCATTATAGGAATCATGTATGGGATGAAATTGAAGATTTTGAAGCTTCTTCTATTGAATCAATTCCTAGGGAGCTAAATTCTAGAGCAGATTCCTTAGTAGTGTTGGCCTCTCTTCTTATCCCTCATCCTAATTTTACAATTGATAAGTATTATGTAGAGATCATCCATAGGCTGAGTGTCCCAAATAACAATAATTTTTGGCAAGTATTCAAAGATGATGCACATATTAATGCTTTCTTGCAAATTTGGAAAATTTTACCACTGATTATTTTGAAGGCTCTGATTCTGAATGTAGAAAACTTTGTCCTGATTAGGGAGGAGGGAAATCATAGGATACAATAAAATTGAAAGGAAATGTGATCCTTAAAGGCCTAGTTCAACTTGAGAGACTTTTTGACAGGCGAGATGTCTTTCTTTCTCAAAATAGAATTCCCAAAGAAGTTGAGAGTGGTGAATATGAGTAGGTCAACCTAGGGGATAATCATAACACTAAAATGATAAACATAGGAATCTGATGTGAGACAGAGGAAAAAACTAGAATCATAAAATTACTAATTGAGTATATTGATTTTTTTGCTTGGTTGTCTGAGGATTTGAAAACATTCAGGAAAGGACAGTTCAAACATCATATAACTTTGAAGCCCAATGTCTCTCCCTTTAGGTAGAAGCTAAGAACCTATAACCCTAAGGTTTCAAATGCAATACTCAAGGAGATTAATAAGATGCTTAAGGCTCAAATTATCTTTCCCATACATTAATCCATATGGGTGGCAAACATAGTACCAATAAGAAAGAGGAATGGAGAAATAAGCATTTGTGTAGACTTTAGGAACTTGAATTAGGCAAGCCTAAAAGATAATTTTTCTCTAGCTATTATGCATTAGATACTCCAAACAGTAGTAGGCTTAGAAATGACATAATTTCTTGATGGTTTCTCAAGCTATAATCAAATAGAGGTAGCTGAAGAAGACCAACACAAAACAACATTCACAACTCCTTGGGGCACTTTTTGTTATAAACAAATGCCTTTTGGTTTGATAAATGTAGGTGCAACTTTCCAATGTGCTATGAGTTTAATTTTTGGACATCTTTTAGATAAGTGTATCACAATTTTTCTTGATGATATGACTGTATTTTCAAGAAGGAGAAAGAAACACTTAAAAGATTTGAGGAAGGTTCTTGAGAAGTGCAGGGAACATGGCATTTCATTGAATCCAAAGAAATCAATCTTTGCTATAACCAAAGGAAAGTAATTGGGACATGTAGTGTCCAAGGAGGGGATTAAGATTGACCCTAAAAGAGTAAAAGCTATTTAGTAGCTCTACTTGCAAATTAATCATAATGGTGTAAGGTCTTTCTTTGTCCATATCAACTTTCTTAGAAAGTTTGTTCCTGACTTTTTTGAAATGATACAACCTGTGGCAAAACTTCTAAGTGAAAATAATTTTTTTAGGTGGGATAACTTAGCCATTAAGGAATTTGAAGAAGTAAAGAAAGCTATTGCTAAGGCACCTACTCTTTTTCACTCTGATTTCAAGAGAGATTTCATAATGTATTGCTATGCATCAGATAATACTATGTTAGGCATATTGCTTTAGAGAAATGAGAAAGGTGATGAAGTACCTATTTCTTTTATGAGTGCTCCCCTTAAGAAGCACAAACTGTGATATTCCCTAGTTGAAAAGAAAACATTTTCTATTATCAAGGCTATAAAACATTTCCAGTATAACATTTTACATTCACATTCTCTAATATATGTACCATCTACAGTAGTTAAAAGTATTCTTACATAGCAAGATGTAGCATTTAATAACAAAGCAACTTAAGTGTCAAAGGTATAAGAGTTTGATCTAGATATCAAACCAACCAAAATGGTTAGTGGTCAAGGCCTTTGAAAACTTATATCAAGAAAAAAAGAGGAAGAGCCTTATCCTAATTGTTTACTAGTGGGCTTGAAAGATGAATGGTATTATGATATAGCATATTTCCTAACCTATAGGGAATGCTTTGACCATGTAAAAGGAAAAGATAGAAGAAGTCTCAAACTCAGAGTAGCTAAGTTTGTGATTATTGATGATATCTTGTATAAAAGAGGTTTGGATGGAATGTTCTTGATATGTGTTGATTCTTATCAATAGGAAAAGTTACTTAGAACTTTTCACAATGAAGCTTGCGATGGATATTTCTCATTCATAGTCACTGTCTTCAAGATATTAAGAAGTGGATATTATTGGCTAGGTAGGTTTAAGTTTGCTTATAAATGGGTTAGTAATTGTGAAAAATGTAAATTATTTATAGGAAAACCATAATTGGCTACATTTCCATCAAAACCAGTCATAATAGAAGAACCTTTTCAGTAATGGGACTTGACTTTATTGGCCCAATTAATCCTAACTCAAGTGCTGGCCACACCCATATTCTCACTGCTACTAATTATTTTACCAAATGGGTTGAAGTAGTGCTTGTAAAATCTACAACATTTGAGGTGGTCTGTAAATTCTTGATGGAAAACATTTTGAAACATTTTGGAGTTCCAAGCAAAATAGTAACTGATAATGCTCAAAAATTTTCATCTCGAGAAATTCAGTTGTTCTATTATGATCATGGTGTCAGATTATCACATGCCTCTGATTATTTTCCTCAAAGCAATGGGTAGGCCGAATCAACTAATAAAAAATTAATAAATATCATGAAGAAGTTGGTTGATGAAAAGGGAAAAGATTGGCATAAATCCTTGTACAAAGTAGTATGGGTAGATAGAACCTCTCCCAAAAGAGCTATTGACATAAGCCCTTTTGAGCTAGTATATAGAGTTGAAGCATAGTTGTCTTTGCCCCTGGAACTTGATACTCTAAATCTGCAGAAAGCAATTGAAGATGGATTATTCTCTAATGCTATTGAAAAATGAGTACTATATCTCCAAAAGATTGAAGAAGAAAGGAGAGAGATAGTGGATCACATTACTAGTCACCAAGCAAGGATAAATAAGATTTTTAATCAAAAGCTAGGCCTTAAAAGTTCATGCTAAGAGATCAAGTGTTGCTTTGGGACAAAAGAAGAGAACTAGTAGGAGCTCATGCAAAATTTGAAAGCCTCTAGAAAGGACCTTTTTTATATCAGCCAAGTTGGGTTCCAATACATTCAAGCTCAAATATCTTAATGGTGATGATCTGCCCCTATCATAAAATGGACACGATCTTAAGCTTTTCAAGTTTTAAAGTCTACTTTTGTTCGCCCTCATCGTAATTACCCATTTTCCCCTGCTTTGTTTCCTTTCAATAATTTTCTCCTATTTTCCTTGTTCTGTGTGTCTTTAGTTTAGATTTATTCTTTTAGTCTATAGAACTAGAGATTCTAAGTTCACCTATGATCCGTTTCGGTTTCATTCCCCAGTCAGAGCTAGTTGTTACTATACCTTTTCTCTCATGTACAAAGTCCTTGCCAAAGTTTCATTTTACATTTTGAAGTTGAAGTTGAAGCCCAATTTAAATTTCAACTTCATCCCCTCCTTTTCATTTTGACAAAGTGTTCTCCCCGTCGAGCCGAGTCCACTTTTGGAAGTTGAAGTTGAAGCCAAAGTTGATTTAAACTTCAACTTCAACTTTGACTTCGTGATTTTCTAACATGTACTTGTTTCCTTGCAAAAAAGGCCTAGCAAGATTATAAGTTCATTTTTGTAAATCAAAGGAATGGGTCCCACCCTATGGTGATGTTAAAGATGCAAAAGGCAATAATTGCAGCAATTATGAGAAATCATGTTAAGTACAGTTACTTTATGGGAAAAGGTTGTGCACAAAATTTTGTGATATCATGAAAGGATGAGCTACATGTAAATGTGATGGATATTAACTGCAAATAAGCCTTGCAAGTCTTGTCAAAGTACATATGGCACATTTTTTAATTAACCTTTCCTGCCCGCTCAAATCTTTTCTCTGATATCCTCTATAATAACCTTTTGTCCTGCATAATTGCTCATTTCATCATCTTGAGCTCTCAAGGTTGACTATTAAGAAAGGAAAGTGGATGTCTGGACTCTACCGAAAATTATAAGTGCATTATCTCTCACTTTATCATTTTTATTCTTGGTTTTCCCTTTGAAGTATTTTGATTTAATTCAATTAATCTGTATCTTTCAAGTTAAACCATGATGTTCTTTCACCCCAAAATGCCTAAGCTTGAAAAGCCCAAATTTGGGATACTTTCATGGTGAATACAAACCTAGGGGATATAATTGAGCAGGCAAGGGATATTTAGTCTAGTCCCATACATCAAAAATTGGCTAGTAATGGTTTGTTGGAAGCCACTGCCTTCCCACTAGCTATTGAATGCTCAAAACTAGTTGTGGAGTGTGTAGATCACTACGACCCCAACACCAGATGCATAAAGAAAACTTTAGGGGAGGTGTTAGTAAGAATATGCAGGAGAAGTGTTAGTGCAGTCCTAAGAATCCCTCATAAGGAACCCTATGAACCATGGACCTTTGAGGAATCTAAGCGTCTTTATCATAGTAGAAAGAAGAACTATGACAATATCATAGCTCAAACTTGGCTTCTGAGACCAACAGAAGGAGATTCTAGACTGCCCAAGCCATTAACAATTGAACATAACATTAAAGAAATAACAGAAATTGTGTTACTTTTGAATAGGGTCAAGGGTAATGATCATGCATTTCATTGGGAAAGTTGGATGTATCTTTTCATTTTGAAGATCATTGAAGGTGAAAATTTTATTGATTGGGCTGATATAATAGCCGAGAATTTGCATAGAGGGTGGTAAGTAGTTTCAACCCATTCTTTCTGTATTCTTACCTGGTCTATAGTTTAGTAGCATCCAAAGAATGGGAGGGACTTTCACATATGCTCTAGAGAAAAGAAATGACTATCTATCAATATTATAAAGACCTTCATGCCACCAGATCTTGCAAGGAGTTTAGGAGGGTTAATGATGTTTTTCTTGGAAGGTTAGTGTTTGAGCTTCAAGGTCATGAAAATCATAGGTTGTTAGAGGAATGCATGCAGGCTATTAAAATTTATGGCTACTTTTATATCCAATTCCTTAAATTTACATATCTCAAAATTGGGGTTTTTTTTGGTGAACCACTTAAGTTGCCACGTTACTGTTTAGATAGTATTATTTTATCAGAGATATGTAGTCAGCTCATTTTTGTATTTGATTCCTCCAAAAGCACAAAGAAGTCACTCACATGCTTGTTTCCTATTTAAATTGGTCACTATAGTTGTTCAAATTACAAACAGGCTAAGTTGGTGCAACATTTATTGTCACATTTATGCCTCAAACCCTATACTGCTAGAAAAGATTTTTATTATGCGAGATTTTCTAAAAATAATTTTGGGCATGCATCTTCATTAACCCATGTTCCTCATTTAGAAGTTTATTGGGCAAATTTCCTTGATGAATTTGAAGTCATGAAGAGATTATGGTCTAGACTATCAGTTAATTAGATTAGTATGTTTAAGGTAAATCTCAATACTCATGGGATAGAAGAAGATGAAGCTGAGGATGTGATCGACCCATTCTATGTTGAACAAGTTGAATACATACCCATCCCTAAGCTTGATTGGACTAAGAGGGAAGAGGATGACCTAATGTCCCATACCATAGAAGTGTTGAGAAGGACCGAGAAGTGGTTAAAATCAAAGAATGTTGAAACAACCACTCTTGAAGTCCCAAAAAACATTCAAAATCTAAGCACAAGAAAGCACAAGACATACCTAAGGCCATTTCTAATCATGACATTGCTGACTTTGTTGTAAGTTTTCATAATGCTGAAGCTGAATTTGAAGTTGAAGTAACCCCAAAGCCACTTCAAGTTCAAGTTCAAGAAGAGGTACCAAAATTCAGAAGGGTAACTCATTCCAACACTAAAAAGGCAACGTTGAGAAAAGGAAAGGCAAGAGTCACAGTTGACCTAGATCCTACCGAGGCAAAGGCAAGTTTCAAGCAGTCTCCCATTTGCATCATGGCCGATAATACCCAAGATCCTTAGAAGTTCCCTGATAATAGTGGTTCTTAATTTGATACCTTGGCCATAGAAAAATTTTCCCCTATGATAGGTAAAGAACCTAGTACCCCTAAATGGATGGAAACCTCTATCAAGAAGAAAATGAGTCTAGTACCCATTTCCATGCCTATTGATGATTTGGTTAGCAAATGCATGGGAAAGCCTTCAAAGGCTAAAAGGGCCAAAGCTAAGTCTATGCTAAACTTCGATAAGAACTTAGGACACTGGATTGCTGAAATAGCTAAACCATTGAAAGACATGCCCCTTGAAAAACTCTCTCCTCAAGACTATCAAATAACAAGAGTCAATCTTGGTAAGGGGAACCACATAGTTGACATGAAGATTTTCAAAGTCTCAAATAAGAACATATCAGATAGAGTTTGGAAGGGCACCTAGGATAAGTAGGAAATGAAGGAGGCAATCAAATACATGGCACAATATATCAATGCCATCCTGCATCCAAAACCCAAACCACTAAGTGAGATGTCAGTATTGGTGGATGTATCCTCTTCAGCCAATCAACAATTTCTTGACAATCTACAGAAGTGCAAGGTTGTTGTGAAAGCATCTAAAGAATGGCTACAATACATCCTAATGACAACTGAGGAATATGTTAGACTCTTGAACAAGGTTTTGAAGGAAACTGCCACCATCGTTAAAAAGGTGGAATCCAATAATGAGAGTTTTGATAAGGAAAGAAATAATTGGGTGAAGGTAGTACTTTGTATCGAAGAAATTTAGGGATTCGATCTACAAAAATTCCAAGCTAAATGCCCTATCGTTGGTCTTGATGAAAAAACTTTGTATGTGATAAACGATTGTATTAAATGGAGAAATGAGGCATTAGCCTAGACAATCAGTGAGATCAAGGAAATCCTGGACAACCTCAGGCTAGTGGATGAGATCATTCAAAGTGATCTAAAATGGTTCGAAAAACATTGTGTAGGAAAGAAGATGACTCTGTTGCCCCCATGGAAGAACTAGTCTGTGAAATTTAGAGAAAATTTCATGAGGTTCGAGAAAAAAGGCACCATGTAGGGAGGATTTCTCCAACATTGCTCATACTGAAGCTATGTTGATAATCAATTTGAAGCATTTGGAGATGTATGCTGAGAAGATGAAAAAGTTGAAGAGAGAGAAAGAAATTTTGAAACAAATGATGGCATATATTGGATTACATCATCAATCTATTATCTCTACTTTCACGACCATGTATGAGGCATGGAAAGTCGCGAGGATTGTGGTTGGAGTAGACAGTTCCTCTTGATGTGGCAAATGATTAGTGGATAGTTACTTTTTCATTTTCCTATTTATTTCTTTATGCATTTCAGTTGATACAGTTGTATTAACTAAAGACTATTTACTCTTGGCAAAGTAATTTTGGATAACTATCTAGCCCTATGCCTATATATATGTAATAGTTAATATTTGAAGGGGTTAATCTCTCCATAGATAGAAGCAAAACTACTTTTATTTTTAATATTCTATGCTTTTGGGATTTTGAAATAGAACATTTTGAATTTTCAACAATTGGAGTAAAGTTCTATAATTTTATTCTACTGAAGCTTCTTGAAGCAAATACTATTGTTTTCTTTGTAATAATATGCATTCTTGAGACTATATGTTATGTTTGGAGTTAAGTTGTGATTGCTGCATTCTCTTGAAATTATCTGTTCTGAATATTCAAAGTTGTGGGAGGTTAAATGTTTGTTGTTTTAAATACTTTTCCTTCATCTTTGCTCTCAATCATGTACGTGATCTTAGTTGTTAAAATTAAATGATTTTTAATTATTAGTATTTATCTTGTATTTGTAAGATGATTTTGAACTTTTGAGTATTTTTAGTAAAATACTCCTTGGAAAGATTTTCCCTCTATTGAGGAATAATGATTATCTTTTCATAAAGGGATCTACACCTAAATCAATATTGAATAAACCTTCAAAGTAGTGAATTCCTAATCAAAGCATAGGAATTCAATTGGTTAGTTTGCATTTTTCTCCCTTGTTTAAATTGTCAAAGATTTTGGAAAAACTGTTAACTAACAATATTCATATGAGTTATCATGTTGACAACATAGTAGCTTGCATCTTATTTGAGCACATGTTGTCTACTACATCTCTTTGTGAGATAAAACTTCATATTATTATCCTCTCATTGTTGCACATTTTTTCATGCACAGTGGGAGATATAATCCACTCATGGTGGACATTTGCTTAGTTGTTATGCTTATCTCTTTGAATGACTCCTAGTCATCTTGACTTCCTTTATATACAAGACACTTGTATGATCTATTCATCTAGTTACCCATTATCATTTGATCAATATTGAATTATTTAGTTGATCATATCATTTTGTCTCTCTTGTGCTATAAATTGAGCTTCTAGATCTTGTAATTTTCATTCTTTTTCCTTAGACAAAATCTTACATGGTATTAGAGCTTGAGGCATATTCTTACAACCTATATCAAGATGCTAAAATGATGGAAGATGAATTTTTAATAAGTTATTTTGGTAGAATAAAAGAAATTATTGTAGGAATTAAAATTTGTGGAGGAGAAAAATCTAAAGATGAGGTTATATGGAATATTGAAGACTTTGACACGTACATACGGATAGACAATACAAATGATTGGAAAATTAATTGTCCATTCAAAAAATTTCACAAGATAAACTCTTCTTTGGAGATTATAGTCACCAAAAATATGGATGAGATAGAATGAAGAATTTCCTAATGTTGAAACTACTTTCGACACATTAATTGTTTAGCCTATGTTGTCAAGGAGTAAAAGTTCAAGTGGAGACTATGCTAGTAACAACCAAACAAGAGTGGAAGAAGAAAAGAAGATTGAGGAAGTAATTTCTGTTCTTATGAAGAGAGATTATAAAGGTAACAAAATCATTAAATGTTGGACTTGTAATGAATATGGTCATTGTTCTTCTAAATGTCCCAAAAGAGTAATAAATACTATAAATATCTACAAATTAAGAAAGCCTAAGGAATGCCTATTTCTTGATGAGGATGAATTAAATGCTAAAGTGGAAGTAATCTTAAGTGAAGTGATGATGAAATATGATTTATTTCTATTAAGGAAGAAAGCCCAGTAAAGGAAGAAGTTAGAGAAGAAAAAACATTAGTATCACAAGTTAAAAAGAAGAAATCTTATTAGATTATTAATAGTGGTTGTTCCCATCACATGACTAGAGATATGAATAAGTTTGTTGAATTTTATAGATATAATGGAGGAATAGATAGAATTGGAAATAATGTAACCTATCATATAAAAGGAAAATGATCTATTACACTTGATGGAAAGACCAACACTAATGATGTTTACTTTGTTGATGGTTTGAAACTTAATCTTTTGAGTGTTGGACAACTAGTGGACAAGGGATATCAGTTATAGTTTACAAAGAATACTTGCATTATCAAAGAAAAAGATGACACATTGATCGGTATTGGTACAAGGAAAAGAGGTAATATATTTTGGTTGAATCCTAATGAGATGACATGTCTAGTTGCTAAGGTGGATGATAGTTGGTTGTGGTATAAGAGATTTTATTATATCAAGTTTTATAACACTGCAAAGGTCAGTACTAAATTTATAATTAGAGATTTTCCTAAAATTGTAAAACCTACTAACATGGTATGTAAGGAATGTGTAATGGAAAAATAGAAGAAAAGTTCCTTTTCAAGTAAGAAATTTGGTACATCTACGAAGTTGGAGGTTATGCACACAGGCTTGAGTGGTCCCATAAAGGTAAAAAAATTCTATGGTGAAAGGTATTTTATGATAATTGTTGATGATTTCATTATGTTGATTTGGGTAGAATTTTTGAGAGAGAAATATGAATCTTTTGAGAAATTCAAGATATTTAAGAGTAAAGTTGATAATGAATCTAGTTTGAAGATTAAATGTTTGAGATTCGATAGAGATGGAGAGTTTACTTCAAATGAGTTTAACAATTTATGTGAAGAAAATGATATTAAAAGATAACTTTCAACCCCTAAGATACCTGAACAAATGGGATAGAAAAAAGGACAAAAATAAATGTAATAGAGGTAGTAAGAGAAATGATGCTTTTGAATAATGTATCTAAGATCTTTTGGAGAGAAGCAGCGAATACATCAATGTACACTATGAATAGAGTACAAACTAGACAAAATACTTGTGAGACACCTTATGAACTTTGGTTTGGACATACACTATTTGTGAAGTATACCAAAATCTTTGGAAGTAAATGTGATAATAAGAGAGATGGTGATATTGGAAAGTTTGATTCAAGGAGTGATGAAGGTATGTCTCTTGGATATTCATTGAAAAGTAAGGCATATAGATGTGTTAATCAAAGATCAATGACTTGTTGAGAGCACAAATATAAGAGTTGATGAGAAGTTTAGAATTTAAGAAAGGATACTTGATTACAATTTTGATGAAGAGACTAAACAAAGGCCTAATAGAGAAAATGTTGATCAAGAATTATTTTATGAGATTGACACTGATTTGTAGAATGAAATTTAGAGAGAAGAACCAAGATATGAACCTAGAGATAAATCAAAGTTGAAGTGGTGGCACCTAACAAAAACTTGATAAAGAATCACCCTATTGATCAAATTATTAGTTGCAAAGACAAAGGAGTTGTGAAAGGGAACAAGGTACAAGAAGAACTAAGTTTGATTTCTCAAGTCGAACCTAAAAGTGCTAATGAAACTAGTAAAGATGATTTTTGGATTAAAGATATGAAAGAAGAACTAGAAAAAATTGAGAAGAACAATACATGGGAATTGGTCACCAGACCTAAGGATAAGATTTTTTTTGGAACCAAGTGGGCATTTAGAAACTAGATGAAAGAACAAGGTGAGGTTGTGAGAAATAAAGAAAGATTGGTATGCAAAGGCTAGTTGTGACTAGAAGGGATTAATTTTGATGAAATATTTGCACCTGTTTCTAGAATAGAGGTAGTAATTTTTTTTTGGCATATGCAACTAACAAGAATTTCAAAGTGTATCAATTGGATGTCAAATCAGCCTTTTTAAATGGTGAACTAGAAGGAGTCTACATTGAACAACCTGATAGTTTTCCTTTGATAGAAAAAGAGGATATGGTTTGGAAATTGAAGAAAGCATTGTATGTATTGAAACACACACCTAGAGTCTAGTATGTTAGATTGGATAAGTATTTGACAAGTTTGGGATTTGCAAACGATAATGTTGATATAAATTTGTATTTGAAAAAGATTGATAATGGCGTACTAATTGTTGAGATATTTGTGGATGACATAATTTTTGGAGGAGATGATAAAGCAACTGAAGCATTTGCACTAGAGATGAAGGAGTTTAAGATGACATATTTGTTAGAAATACAATAGGAAAGTAAACTCTGAGAGATTAGGTAGGGGGGGGGTAATCAGTGCATAAAACTTCAACCTTAAAATCATTCACCACACATCCATCTCACAATCTATGCATGTAAACTAAAATACCAAATTAAGCACATACATTCATAACTTGAAAGTAAATAAAATTCAACATATGTATGACACAAGATATTTGGTTACCTAGAAACCCTCTAAGAAGAAGGTAAAACTGGGTTGGGGATGACACCCACAAATCTCCACTGTTGTAGTATTAAAGTGTATCCAATGAAGGTTATAATTTTTGATCATGAAACATGATCTACCATATGAAAGGTCTGCCCTGTTAAAGGCTTACATGATTGTTACATCTTACCCTATTAAAGGATTTCAACACCCTATTAGAAGTGTGCCTTGTAAGAGGACTTTAACTTACAATGAAGTAAGTACCCTGTTAAAGGATTTAGAATAGTTGTTAAGACTACTCTATTAAGAGATTTAATTGATTCACCTATTAGAATGCCTTAGCAATGATCCTTCGGTTAGCACTCTACTATTAGATAATAGATCACCTCTTTCTTGATGTTTACTTGATCCTTACTGATTATATGTCTCTCTGCTATCCTTTAACCTTCTTTCCTCTGTTCTCCTCTAACAAATTTTTCAATGTATCTCAATTCACAATTCCTCTATCACCATGAATACTCTATTTGCGCATGCAAACTTCTCTCTTTTCTCCTTCCACACACATAATAGATTTAGGGTTTTTCCCCCTTAAGAAGACCTAGGTGACTTAGGGTTAGGTATGAACCAATGATTGTGATTCACCCATATTGCTACTTAATCCTTCCCTTTTTTTGATTGGCTACATGTATTGCATAAGGATTCTCAATAAAGATTTACCCTTATCATATATAATCGCAAAACAATCCTCAAGTTGGCTCCAAAATAGTTTACATAATAGTTTGTGTCATTACAAAAAACTATGTCAAAACTATATTACTTGACACTTGAAGTCTCTAATGCTTAGCATCAACAAAAACTTCAATGTTTTAACTCAACCTTTGAATGACTCAACACTTACTATCCATTTGGTACTTGAGTGACTCAACACTTGCTAGTTACTTGACACATATTGAATATCCCTCACTCGACATATACTATCTAACAACTTATGCTCAACATGTATTACTTGTTTGACATGAACTAAGTAAATGAATTAAGTATATTGTCACTCATATATCAAAACCAATATGAGATTAATAGTATTTCTTAAGTTTGCAAATTGTTCATAAGAGAGATGGTATTTTTATACCACAAGCTAAGTATCTTAAAGACTTGTTGAAGAGATTTGGTTTGGAAAGTTGTAAAACTATTGGAACACCTATAGTAACTGGTCATAAGTTATCTAGCAAATATGAGGCCTCCACTATTGAGCATAAAAAGTATAGATCAATGATTGGTAGATTGCAATACTTGACACACACTAGACCTGATATATCTAATGCAATTGGAATTATGTCATTATTTCAAGAAGATCCTAAAGAGTCACATTATTCAATAGAAAAAGTAATTTTAAAATATTTAAAGGGTACACCTATTATGGATTATGGTATGAAAGATCAAATGATTTTACGTTATGTGCATGCATTGATGAAGATTGATAGGAAGTGTAGATGATAGAAAAAGTACAAGTGGTGGAGCATTCTTCTTGGAAGGAAGATTAGTTTCTTCGCTAAGAAAGAAAGATGACTATATTTTATAGAGTATGACAAAAGAAAAGTATGTAGTAGTAGAAAACAATTTCAATCAAATTGTATGGATGAAAAAAATGCTAAAAGACATTGGTAATGATTTTACAAAGCCTATTATCATATACTATGATAACACAAGTACAATGAGTATTAAAAGAATCATGTTTTACATTAAAAGACGAATCATATATCTACTAAGTATCACTTTTTAAGAGAGAACGTTATAGAGAAAGAGACCAGATTAGAGTATGTTAGCACAAAGGCATAGATAGAAAACATATTTACAAAAAATTTGGCCAAAAAACACATTTGAGTACTTGAGAGGTATGCTTGGGGTTATGCCCCAACCTAGTTTTGAGTAGTTGATATAGAGATTGAATTAGTCCAGTGGTAACAAGGCACTATTTATTTGATCTAGTCTCAATGCTTGATGCATCCTTTATGGAGGAGTATCTATGTTTGAGTTGTGTCATGAAGGAACCTTGGTAACTGGTATTTAATAATGTCTTTAGACACTTGATCTTATTGTAGATCTTATGAATAAAATTGATATAATGAGAGTAATATATGAAAAAAATCCTTCTTAATTAAGTGATATCAATGGGGGAGAGATACACATAAAAAATCATTTGAGTATGTTTAGAGAGTATAGCACATAATGTCAATGGGAGAGATAGATTGATGCCCTTTGGGGGAAGATTTGATTGATGAAGAGGATTTGAAAAGATTGATGAAGAGGAGATGACTTGATTAATGAAGAGGATTTGAAAGATGCTGATGTATGTGAGAGATTAACACCTTCCTTGTGCATGATGGTTATAAAAAATATGGCATTCATGGACAACATGAATGGGGGAGAAGTGACGAAAAAGAGACATTCAATATTCATGAAACTTAGATGTTTTTCATCTATGTTGTCATTATTGCCAAAGAGGGAGATCATTAGCATGAATGCTGATGTTATTCCTATGGGGGAGTATCCTAGGATTGCTAGAGACATGATTTAGAGGTTGTGTGTTGCATTTATGTCAGAGTTTTTGATGAAGAGTGCTTCCCTTAATACCATAAACCATAATAGAAACAAGGAAACAAAAAATAATGCAAGAAAAAAATATGGACTTCTTATTTGGACCAAAAATGTGGAATTATAAAATTTGCAAGTACAATATGCTAACCCACATGGGTGCCTTCATTACAATAATATGCAAGACAAGCTGTGAACTATCACCTCAAGCTGTCCTAGACAATGTTCGAGCCTTTCTTAAATAGGAAAATTATGCTGCCTAGGAAGGTTCTAGATGCTCAAACTTAATACATAGGGCCGAAAAACCCTAACAATACATATAGAGTTGGATAAATACATCTTTAACAAATTATTTTAGAAATTTTGGTAGCCCAACTTCCAAAGGGCATAACTCTTGAATTGTTGCTCCAATTGGCTATTATAGCCACTTTTTAGAAATTTCAGCTTCTGATCTATAGGCTAAAAACAATATAAGCACCCTTCCATCAAGTTTTCAGACCTCATCTAGGAAATCTAAGGCCTCTAACACTGAGCTTGAAGATTTTTTTGCAAATTTTTCCATCAAAAATCTGCAATAACTTCTCTGATACTTAAGCTAGACCAATGAGATTTTTATGGTAGGCTTATAATTCCGAACTAAACCTTTATGTAGAAATGAGAACATTCAAAGCTCATATGAAAAACTTACTAAAAATAGAAAGTTTCCATAAATAGTAATCAACCTATCTATTAGTCCTTATTAAAATAGAAAAGATTGAAATGAAAATATCTTTGGGTGATGCAAGATTGCTCTTACATCAAAAATGCTTTTGCATTAGTTTTTCATTGATGTCAACATATTGGTTGTATTGTAGAGATTGGAAGGGCAGTAGAAAGAGTTTGGATTCGCAAGGTTCAAGGATGAAGATGAGATTATGAAAACTTGGGATAATGTTCTATTACAATAGTTAAGAGAGTGTACATAATTATGAAGATTAGACATAGTTATGATGGATTTACTGAAGGTGTCATTCAGACAAAGTTTTTGGATATTAATTAATGTTGTTTGGATTGTATCTCCTAACAGAGATGGAATATGGTTAAGTGGAATTGGAAAGAGGTAGAAGACACAATGAAGATTTTATGGTAAATCACACACATCCATATGAGAAGCAAGTAAAGAGTTATGAAGACTGTGAGTCTACAGTTTTGTATAATCTCATAAAAAGATGTAATGTTGTAATATAATGTGTAATTGTAATAACTTAAGTTGTTCTGATATTATTATTGTAAATTGAGAAATCCTCAAGGCTGAATCAATAACTTATTCTAGGACTTGGTATAAAAGAAGGATGATTTCCTTGTTGTAATCATCCAATGTGGATATTGTTAAATTTGAGTACGTGAACTTATATATGAGATCTAGTGAACCTAATAATGAATATATTTTGATCAGAGAAGTGTTTGGTGTAGTAAGGCACAATGAGCTAAAAAAAAATTGTACCTGGCAAATAAATTATTATTATATAGTGTTGATGTACATCTGTATTATTTAGTAAGGATAGTACTAAGAATGTTTGGATAGTGAGTCCTTCTGTCTTCCTAATAAAATCCTAATAGGGTTGGCACAACTCCTAACAAGTTTGGAATCTCCTAAAAGGGATTCAAAGTCTTCCAATAGGGACCAAAATGTACTTAATATATTTCATTAACTTCTAATAGGGTCCATCCTTCCACAAGGAATTTATATATTAGTAAATCATTTTGTGAGTACCATCCTTGCTAGGGTTTTTGCTCTGATCAAGGGTTTCCCTAGTTAGTAGATCTAGTGTTATTGTGTGTGATGATATTTTTGTGGTTGTTGCATCTACTATTTACATGTTTTAGAATTTTATAAGGATAATGAGAGTTGTTTTTATTTCATAACTGATTCAGCCCCTTGTCAATTATCTTGGTGGAATTTACTTTCTAACACAAAATTCATACTCTCTTTCCCCACAATTGCCATATTGGATCTCCTTTAGTAGTTAAGCTCCTCCAAAAAGGTCTACTCTTTGATACCAATTGTTAGGCCCAAATAAGGAAAGGAAAACTAGGGAGGAGGGGGTGAATTAGTTGTAGCAATTAAATGCATAAGATATCTCAAACATAAATAGATATAAATAATAAATGATTAATACAAGATCATCAACAACACAAAAACACAAGATTTATTCTCAAGGAAACCCATTAGGGAAAACCCTAGTAGGACTCTAACCCACAAGATGATGTACTCTACTAAAAGTACTTATTAGTTAAAAATATGAAAATAGAGAAAAAAAAGGTGTACATACACAAAAAGGCTTACAATCAAATTAAAAAGGCACACTGCTCACATACAATCTTAGATATGGCCCTTAGTAAGGTTCACTAATCTCAATCAATAATTACATCAAGATGGAGAGGAAATCCATTACAAAAATTGCACTAGAAAAAAACATATTTTATATCAATATAGCTCTAATGAAGTACAATATTTCTCTTCTCATACAAACCTTGCATGCCTATCATAGTCATAGACACTCACAATTACAAACTGATCTCTTATTTATATCAATTACAAAGAATAAATATCCACTATGTATAATATCTAACCTGACATAATAAAAGATATAACACATATGCTCAATCACCCATGAAATCTAAGATAAGTCTATTAGGATTTGGATAGGACCCAAATCTTAAATTAGGAATACATTCCACCATCTCTAATGCAAGACAACATCAAAATATGTCAATTCATCAAATTGGTCAACACCTAACTAAAGAAACATCCACATGCTAGCAAAATTTCAATTTTGATCTCCTCTATCAACATATACCACAAAAATGATAATCAAAGAACCCAATAATACAATAAAGCAACATGAATGCCATTAAAAACCATCACAACATATCTAGCACACAATCTAAACTCATCTTTAGCATCGAACAAAAACACTAAATTGTTGAACTCAATCAAATGAAAAGATGGCTCATTATACTAAAAATTATGAATAATAGAGACTGTAACGCGCCGCCAAGGGATCCAAAAGAATTAACCTAAATTTTTACTAAGTTTTCCAAACATTTTTTTTTTTAAAACAAGAAAGAATAACATACACATTAAACACATAGTAGCAAAAGCTATAACATACAATCAACTAAAAGCAAACATAGCAGGTTACATTTCTTAAGGATCCTATGACGTTGAATTGCATATAAATTTAATTAATACTAACTCTAAAAAATACCACATCCACATGAAAGAATAATTAGAAAGTCCAAAGTCCATAATATACATTTGTTCTTAATACCTCTTGGCAAATTAATTCAGAATGCTCAATCATCCACCGTACATGTCACAGGGTATGAAAGGCTAAAATAATATACATGTGTAGAAATAGAAATACATCATCATCCTCAAATCCATGATAAGAATATAATACAATAAATGAAACCATCCACCATACATGATACATCCATCCATCATAAAACACAACCAACTAAGTGCATGGTTCCTCCCAACCATCAATAACATCATTAGACCATCATGGGCCCTAGCCATCCCCCGCACATAACATCCCAAGTCACCAAACAGATCATCGGTACTATCATAATAGGAATGTCACTACTAAAACATACTACAACATAAACATAAGAAAATCTAACATGCTAATACTCAATATAAGGAAATACATCACTAGAAACATCACCTAAAACATGATAAACAAGCATCCCAAGAAGCTCTAGCCATGTTGACTATGGATGGATCTCAATGGTAAGAGTGAAAAGCACTATCACTCAACCGTGTGGAACCTAAATGGCCCACTCCCATCGCGCCGAGGAAATAGTTTCAATTCCCAAATAGGACATGAAACATAAAAAATTCCTAGGCAAGGAATTCCTAATAGCCAAAACTACCTCAAAGGTAACACATGCTACTCAAGAAGATAAGATAATCCAAAAAGAAAGAACACTCAATCCAATACCAGAACCACATAACCAAACATCATACATGAACCAAGAATAAATCAAATACCAAGATCATAAGATGAAGTCAACTAAATATATTCACCTCGAATCAATAACCACATGTCAAAATACATCACCCATGAATCACCAATCATCATCAATGGAAATAAATAACCACAATAAACACATCCAACAATAGGTACACCACTAGAGGTACACAAAATCTATAGAGGAGACTTAGGCTACATACTAGGGAGTGTCATCACATGGTCAAACTACTTGAGTTACCCTGGACTAATCTCTCAATAGACCCTAGACTCTCAAGTTTTGAGTTACCCTAGACTAGTTACTTTGAACCCTAGACCCTCAAGTGTTGAGTTACCCTAGACTAGTTACTTTGAACCCCAAACCCTCAATGTGACAAATGCAGAACCAAAAAACCCTCTCAAGAAGATGAGACAAACCAGTCATACTATCATCCCATTCCCATCCTTAGTCTATACAAGCACTCAAGGCATGGGTTGGGAAAGTATCTCTAACTTATCTTTTTAGTGTGTTTCCCCCCAAAATATTAATTACTAGATTATCACTTATTACATAACTTACAATAGGTTACCCTAACATTGACCACTTTGGGTCCTAGACCCTTACTGCAAGCCACTCCCAAAGACATGTACCTAGACAACCTCTCCTAAGAAAATAAACGTAGTTGTGTCCCATACCACAACACCCATAATGATCAAACTCGGTTCCTTAATAGGCAACCTAAAAATAAGTTGGTTCTCCCACCCAAGTACACATAAATGCTCCACAAAGTAAACCTCATAAATATAATTTCCAATTTGAATCACAAGACACATAATGACATCTAGCCACATAAATGGTATAAAAGAAATCTCACAAAGCCTTTGGTGTACATCCTAGACTGGTCAACATCTGATCAACCCCAAAACCCTAAAGCATAGACAGTACAAGCAAAACAATACAGTTACAAAGAAACATCACAATCCCACAATTGAGTTTGATTTGAAAACACACAATTGAGATAAGTGTAATATTTCAATTCCTAGTTTAACGTATGTTTTCAAGTAAATAAGTTTCATAGTTTACCCTGCATGTTAACCCACTTGGCTCTTTAACTAACATATAAATTTACCCCAATTATATATTTGAATAAAAATGTACAATTACCCTACTTTTGATTGTAAGTCAATTAATCAATATAACTTAAAGGGTAATTATTCATTTAATTATTAAAATAATACCTAATGATTTTTAAATAAGATAATTTACAATTTTATCAAAATCAGAATTATCAATAATTAAATAAATCTACGTCTTTGTGTTTTAAATAATTTCCATTATTTAAATAAGTCGATTAAATCAAATTTAATAAAGTTAATTAATAGTTATTTATAAAATAACTAGATAATTAACATTTAATTAATCATTAAGATTTAAAACCATTAATAAATTTAATTATAATCAACAACTATATTAATACATTATTAATTATTAATTACTTAATAATTAACAAACTATTTAACAAAATTTATTAATAACTAAATAAACTATATTAAAATTTGTTAACTATTAATTAAATTAATAATTATTAAAATATCTATTAATAAAATCAATATTAATAATATAAACTTAATAATTTAAATTTAATATAATCTAATTTTAATAATTTAACTTTAATATACTTTAAATTTAATAATTTAAAAATTTAATATAAATTAAATTTAATAAAATTAAATAATAATTATTTTTAAAAAAATTTAATTTACAAACTTTGGCATTTTTAAAGGCATGCCAGCCTATGTAACATGGCTATTGCCGTGGCTGTGTTGTATTAACAACAATTATTACTGTTGCTGCCGCAACACTGCCATGAGTAGCAGCTACGACCCTTTAATGCCTTGGGCAGGTAACAAAGGGGGGTGGGGGAGGTGGTGGCCCCCACCTCCCACTTAATATTTAATATATATATTTTTAATATAATTTTCTTAATATAATTTTTTTATATATATACAAAAACAAGACCCCTCCACAATTATTTAAATTTTTAATTTTTTTAATTTTTTAATAACATTTATAACCTTAGTTTGATAGGAAAAATATATTTAACCAATCAAATTTATAATTGAAAGATTTTCTTTTTATTTTCAAACCCTTGCCAAGTCAAACTCTAATTTCTCAATTCCATTTTAATTCAAACCCAAATCTCGATTTTCAACATTCGATTATGAAAGAGGTTCTTAGATTTGTTTGACTTCTTATTCAAACTTATTCGAAATAAAATATAATTCTCCACAATATATTCAGCGAGGTTTTCTAAATGATCATTACACCCTTATACATAGATGAAATTGAACAACAAAAGATTCATAATGAAGAATTGACAGATTTGTACAATGAAATTTGAGAGGACAAGTTTCTTTACAATCACGAAGTAGACAGGAATATCAAATTGCATAATTCAATCAGTGATTAAAACATAAGACCCTACCTGTGCCTGATGCTAACATGCAACCACCCAAAAGATTTGCAGAAGAATTCACTTCTATCCAAGAACTTCTCTCCAACAATTTTCTCAAAATTTGCATTCCAAAATTTGCTTCCCAATTTCACATCCAAATTCATCTCTCTCAAAAATGAACCCTCTAATTGTGATAATGAGTTCTCTCCTTAAATCGGGGCACTAATTGTGCATTCACCCCAGAGAACTGCTTCCTCACAACCCTTAACTCAATATTAACTTCTATTTATCTTTTCTTAATCTTTTCCATGCATGTTAAGTGGATTATTAAATAACTTTATTTAATTTCCACTTGACTCCTCTTTTATTTAATTTAATAACTTTTAAATCTCATACGCACTTTATTAAAATATCTTTATTAAGTTTACATGTTTTATCTTTTTAATTAATTTCATATATTTTAATCTCATGCACGCATCATGCGGACATAAAACTTTTATTAAATTAATATCTTTTCACTTTTTAATTTATTTTAGAAATTTAATTGGTAAAATATTTATTAACTCAATTAATAATAATATTTAGCATTTATTTAAAAATGAACTCTGAATATATTATTATTAAATTAAATAAATGTTATCACGTTCTAAAATTTAATTTTGTAATTTTTATCTCCAAATTAAATTCTTTTTATTTAATTAATTCCTCAATTAATTAAATATAATTAAATATTAAAATATCATAATAATTTTCCATTAAATTAAATCTTTTAATTAAACTTAATTAATAGAAAATCACCAAGGACTCATAAAACAACATACAAAAACCCATCAAAGAAAAATAGATACAAAATCACATTAAAGGGTTATAATCACGAATTAATGTCATTTGATGCATCCAGAGTGTTCTCAACTCAGATACCTGTCCTAATTTTCAATTAGGACAAATGGCTTAAAGGTCTAGGATTTGGACTTAAGAATTTATCTCCCCTTTCTTACCATTGAGATAATGCAATAGGGTACGCTCATCTTGGCAATTTAGGGAAGTCGATACTCGATACTTGCAACCTGCATAAAATCTATGCATGTACAAACACAATATATACTAAGCTAAATAGGTAATGGCAGGAAGTGGTGCATCGTGTAGATCCTGACTAGCAGGTGACTACAACTCCCTTCCTTAACCACATCAGAAATGCCATACATAAAGAAAACAAACACGCACACCATACACATGCAGTATGGGGTAAGTATCAATAAGAAAATACATAATAATCCATCTAACTAATCATCATCAATAATTGAAATCACTGAATAATCATCATACATACATGAAATATAGAGTATCAAGTAATCTCATCATATAATAACTAAATCTAAAATAATATCTGATAAACTCAAAGCAATACTACTAATCATTAAACATAAAATTGGCCTAAAAGGGTTCGACAATGACAATAGAAATGTGAACTAGGGGTAGGCACTACAGAGACTGTAGAAGAATGATAAGACACAATTATAGTACTAACATTTAAACCTTTGACTCATCAAAACCAGTTCATATTAGACCAAATACTCAACATTTGCATTCAAGAACACTTTTGCACCAGTAATTGAAAAATCAACCAAAGCACATCCAAATAACCATGGAAACCTTTATAAATAGACATACATTATATACATCTCAAAAAATCAAACAAGAAAAGCATTTGTAAATATTTATACTAGTACCTAAATCATCAAAAAATATCAAAACAATAAACTATTTGCAACATCAAATAATATGTTAACATCAATGAAAAAACTGTCAACATACCATAGAAACAATACCCAATAACTCTCTCAAAATCCAACAATCTCCCTCATTCAACAAACAAGGTTGAGCTAGAAGATTCAATTCTAGAGACATAGAAACATGAGTACCATATTGAGGGTTAAAGGTGCATGGAATTGCATGAGGATACAATTTGCAACACTACATGACCAAAGAGAAGTGTAGCAAATTTTAAATAGGATTGAGTCATTATCTCGAGTTTACTATGAGCTTGAGGCTATAAGTGATCTCAAAAACTATTAGAGGAATATAAGACTAAAATGCATGTTAGGAGAGTGTTAAATTAGATTTATTAATCAAAGAAGTATACTTTGTATGAGATAATAATTATAAATTAATCTTTGAATTTTTAATATGTGCACACAAAAACTATTATAAAACTATGAAATGAGTATACCTATACTAATTACCATTTAGTTTTTTGCTATCCTTGATGAAAATGCCTTAACACAATAACATAATGACAAGTGATATACTCTTTTATTAGTCTTGATTCATAATCGAGCCCATCTTTCACCTCATTTTTAGTGATTCCTATATACTTTATTACTACCTTAAAATACTTAATATAATCTTTTACATCCTCACTATATGATAGATATTTACAAAGGTCAATTCAAAGGAGCACATAAATAACCCCTGAGATCTAAGATATTAAACTATAATTGAAGTTTCCTACTTACTCTCACTTGCTTTTATGAGTTGAATTTCCATATGTTTCATGCTACATGCCATTATTCTATGGTATTTGAAGTTATTCATTGTGTAGTTAATTCTTATCAAAAAATTATTTTGAATTCTAGATATACTTAAATTATAAAGGAAAATTAAGGAATCAAGTCAACATAATAAAAAAAGTGAACCTTCACATCTTTGAATGTTGTCTCTAATACTTTTGATCATCTCTATTTATCCATGTAAAGAACTTGACCTAGGAGATCTTATGCACTCGTAAAATTAGTTTACTCCTCAATGATGTCTATGTTGATCTCTAAGCCCAAGTTGCCTATTAATGTCTAACACTTAGTCATTTATAAGGAAGTGCTAGACAGTCATTACTACAACTGAGCCATTCAAAGAAGGTAGAGTTACAATAGATTTGTTTATATATCAATACATGCCGAGAAAGTTAAAGGTTGCTAAGTATCTTAGTAGAGATTGAGTCGACATCATGCTAAGTAACATAGAAGATACTAAGTATTTGGGAAGTTAGTCAATGCCGAGTGTATAGAAGGCAAGTGACAACATGAATGTTAGTTATGATCGAGCATTGGAACATTGAAGTGCCAAGTTAACAAGTTTTGACATATGAGTTTGTAATGGCACAAACACTTATGTAGATCATTTTAGTTGACTTCTACATAATATTTAAAGATTGTAGAGACAATTAAGGAGAAAATTACATGTGTTGTCAGAAGGCATTAGTCCTAAGGGAAGAAGATTAACTAATCAAATGGTAAAATGACAAAAATATGGAATATGGATTGTTGATTAAGATTTATAACTTTCTATGATTATCTATTTAAGGAAGAGATTTAAGCCTAAATCATAATGCAAGCAATGAGATGTGTGAAGATGCAAAGGAACAAACAAGCTTAGAATAGAACAAGCAAGACTAAGTCAGATAGAGAAACTAGAACAATGAAGGATAAAATGGAGAATATTAGATAAGGAGACCAGTTTGAGATATTGAAGAGAGAAGATCCATAACATTTTAAAGAGCAAACCAAAGGATCATGTATTGAATTAGTTTTGATAGATTGAGTCAGGGAATCTCTTAACAAAGTGGTTCTAATAGACCTATTTAAACCTCCTAATACTTAATTCATTGTAAGTGTAAAATAATTTAATCAAGGTAAGACCTAATAGTCTTAAAAGATTTTAATAGAGTAGACCCCTCACAAGGTAGATCATCAAAAGTGATCAAATCGTAGCCCTAACAAGCAAACTTTTTTGTTGTAGCAGTAAAAATTTGTGAGTTTCATCCCCACCCCAGTTTTACCTTCATCTCGAAGTGTTTCTGGGTTACCAAAATCTTTTATATTATGAGTTTATGTTTTCATGGATGTTATTCTTAGATAGATTTTATTTCAACATTAAAAGTTTATGAGTTTATGGTATGAGATCTAAGATATGATATGGATTAGGTGTAAATATTATAGTTAATTGTTTTATTAGTGAAAAGCTTTAAAGATCTTGATTCACCCCCCTCTCAATATCATGTTTCCCAATTACATTTCTAATAATTGGTATCAGAGCTTTATTTCTTGAAACAAGTCTAATTGCTTGAGAGTACAGATATTGAAAATAGAGGAAAATAAGTTGGGAAAGATCATTGAGAACCAGATAATTGAAATCCAAATCATACTACCACAAATTGAAGGAGCAAAAGATGAGTTAAGGAAATCCTTAAAGAAAAGGAAAAATATGGCCATTCAAATAAATGACACACTATATAAGGAAGTTGATGTCAAAGGATTTCTTAACAATGGAAACATTGATGACAGTGATGCAAAAATAGAAGATCTATTAGAGAAGAATAACATTCTAGGTAAAGAAGTCAAAGAACTCAAAAGAGAACAAGAAATTAAATTAGTGAGACTATGTGAGGTGACTGAACAAAAGAAGAAAAATCATGGTTAAAGAAGACATAAGATAAATTGCTACTAGACTTGAAGAAAGATGATTTGATGTGTAGAAGCTTACAAAAAATTAGTTGGATACGATGAATTGATTGTTACTTGTAAATTAGGAGTTTAATAGAAAGGACATGGAGATTACAAACCTGAGACTATAGAGTGACCAACTAAGGAAAAAGTTGAGATCTGAAAAAGAACTTCTAAAAAGAATGACCAAACCAAGTGAAGCTATTAGATACTTTGAAGAATTGATGAGATCACCAAGGTCATCCAGTGATACTTATGGTCTAGGACATATCAAGCACTCTTCATCTACTGAAGTGGGAGAGTCATCAAAGAGTAGTGAGAAAATAAATGCAAAATCCAAAGGAAAATCTACTTGTCATCATTGTGGTAAACTTGGACATACAACCAACATCTATAGAAGTAAAAATGGTATGCAAAAACCTAAACCTAAGTTTACTGGTAACTATTTTAATTCCAAGAAACAAAGACACCAAGCATATGAATGGAGGTCATAGGCAAGTGATGCACCTACTACACCTAGATTTTAAGGATATTGTTACAATTGATAGAACTCATGAATGAAAATCCAATGCAAAATCTAACTATATATCTGAAAGGAAAATACATGCACCTAAGCAAGGTGTCTCTTAAAATTGGGATTATAACACATGGTATAGTTGTCATTATTGTGGAGAGTATGGGAACATTCCATAGAATTGCATTAAGACACATTTTAGAGTAAATTACAAGAAATGGTTGAATGGAAACCTAGTTTGTTTTGGTTGTCTCAAGGTTGGACATGTTAATAAGAACTACAAAACCTAAGCACCAACACCAAACAATGAAGTCAACAAAGGAAAATACAAAGTTGAGATGAGTAAATCATGGAAATTAATAGTAGAAGCTAGAGGTATTGGACCAAGTGAAGCCGAGATCACCCAATCTAATGGATCAGGTGATCACACCACATCTAACTAAGCAAAGAGGTATGAGAGGGACCATATATTTAAATGATACATTATACATTAGTACCTAAAAAGAAGTATGATTAAAACTCCATATTGACATAAATCTAGATGCATTAGGACATATTTGAGAGAAGAATTGAGCAATGAGATAAGTTAAACAATCAAGTGTTGAGCATCAATAATACAATTTGTATTGACAAAGCATTGCAGTATTGACTAAAAGATTACATCGACTGAGCTGATGTATTGGTTGAATGAAATAGGTATTGACTGAGTAAGGGGATAATGACCAAGTATTGAATGAAAACAAGTACAAAGACAACTTGTGAAGGTTGAGACATTTGTTGTGTAGCTACTAGAGTACAAACACATTTATTATAGACCTAATGAACAAGATTAAAGATATATATCAAATTTGGTACTCATTTTTCATTTCACCAAGTGATTTTTAGTGCACAAGGGATTCAAAGGCAATCAAGGTGATTTTAGCAAAATAGAAAGTGAATCATAGTGTGCCATTAGAAAATTAGAAAAACATAGTAATTAAAGTTTTACAATACCAAGTTAAGTTGTTTTTGAAGTTGTTGAAGCAAATTTGATAAAACCCTAGTTTAGAAATACATCCTTTGCATCTGTGTCTATGAAGGAAATGTTAAGGGAGAGCAATGCACAAATTGTGAGGAATAATTAGTATCCTCCACCAAATTTCAAGGAATATCCAAACATTGCATTGATTAGTGATGAATTTGGCACCCTGTCATCAATTCAACCTAGAGTTTGATGGTTCACGATTTAAGATCATGTTAGATGTGTAAAATTGGAGAGATTGAAGATTATGAACTTCATGCAAAGTACAAAAAATTGTGTGACAATGGATTGTTAAGAGATGAGAACAATATAATTGTTGAGAAAGGGCTAACCCATGCCCTAGCCTTCTTGAAGGTTTTTAAAGTTGAGTGTATAAAAATTGTGTTGAGTTGAGTACATGGTATGAAGTTATGTCTCGAAGGTGGACCAATTAAGTTTAAGAAGGTCATTATTCATCGAGTTACTAGTTATCCTACTTTGGATAGAACAAAGATGATAAGAAGTGCCACAAGGGATGTTGTTGAACATCCAACAAAGGTGAAATTGAACGATCATGACATGTTGATCGATGAGATCACAAATACAATTATTGAATTTGCAGTACGTGCGATCGCACACAAGTTCCATTAGTCAAGCTGACCAAGTAGTGTACCTTGTATTACAGTGGAATTGGGATACAAAATTATGAAGCAAGATCGTAATTATGGTCTTGTCAAGCTAAAACTACAATAGTTATATGAGAATCTTGGAGCAATAAGGAAAGAAAATAATACATAATGTAAGTTCGGTTCCCTACTTTTCTTTATATTTTTCTATGTACATAATTCATTCCCTACTATTGGGATAGTTTCATGGGACATGAATAGAAGAACTATTGAGAAGATAAGTGATTTGATCAATCAATTGTGAGAAAATTTTGAAGCTAAAATGGATAAATACTTTGAAGAATTCAAGAATAAGATAAACAATAGGATGAAAATACCTAAGTTGGTTGTAGATAATTATTTTGATGATATATTCTTTATGGTAGATACAAATTTTATCTATGCATAGATAGTACTACTCAGGGTTCCATGGCTGAGGCCAATGCAAGATGAAGTAAATGTTGATGAAGTTATAACGACAGTGACTACATTTTTATTTGAAGAGATTGATACAAATGCCAAGCCATTTAGTACTTATGACTCAACCAAGATTAACATGGTAATGGAAATAAAAGTGCCCAAGATGGATAGGAAAAGAAAGAAAATGATCAAATATATTGAGGGAAAAGTTGGTGAAGGTCAACTTCAGATAATTGAAGGAAAAAGGAGAGGATGAGGAATCTGAGGAAGAATCTAAAGACAAGGAGTCTAAGGGCAAAGAGCTAGCTATTATGGAGCACAAGGAAAAGAAATAGAAGAAAATAGTGATTGCTGATCCAAAAGTAAAAGAGGTTCTAAAGAAGGTTGTGAAGAAGGCTGTTAGACCACAAGAGCTAGAGCCAAAGAGAAGAGTGATCATAAGATCAAAGGAAGCTCAGTTCCCAGCTACAAAAGAGAAAGATAGCCCAACAAAAAGGAAGCCAAACAAAGCATAGAAGAAAAACCTATCTAAGATGTTGAGGAGAAAATTGGCCATGACACTTGAGGAGGAGGAAGATGAAGAAGAAAAAAAGTTTGACAATCTAAGAAAACTTCACATTGTACCTAGATCACCTCCAACAACTATTGATCAGGTATTTAAGAAGATGAAAGAAGTAGCTAGTATAGTAGTATTGAAGACAATTAATTTTGACTCTTTGAATAAAGATGATCAAGCAAATCTTGAAAAATATATGATAGATATGATGATACAGTTTAAGAATACACCTATAGAGTTAGGTGAAGGCATTCCTGAGAATTTATATAATAAATTAGATGCTAAGTGGAAGTGGGCAATATCTATTGAATGAAAAATAAGAGAGACCACATTAGCACAGACTATGCTAGACTTGGGAAAGACACATATGTCTATAGCCCTAATAGATTTTGTAAAGAGATTCTTACTTAAAAGGGAAAACAAAAATTTGAAGAGTAAGGCTCATGAGGTTGAGAAAGAAATCATTATCATATGGAAGGAAGAATTTGGATTTCTTGTTCCATTAGCTAATGAAGAAGAATAAGAACAAGGAAGAGGTGAAGAAGAGATAGAAGAAGAAGTTGCAAATCTTGTAGAAGATATACTGCAATTAGTCTAAGGGTGTGAAAAATAAGATGTTGTCACAATTAAGGACATTATTGATTCATCGTCATGGAATTAGAATGTGTTGACTGAGGAAGATTTGAAAAATGCTACACCAAATGCCTCAAATCCTTCTCTACCATGGACCAATCTAGTGTTATTACAAATACAAGATTATACAAGGATGGAAAGTGAAAATACTGATGATTTTTCAAGTCACATTAGTAATAGTAGTTTTTGACATGAGTGTCAAGTAGTAGGTCAAGGCTATAATTATGTTTCCACAATTTACTCATGTCATAAATGACAAACCAAATGATAGTAAGGTAGAAGAAGAAAAAGATATGACAAAGACAAAAAAAACCCAAAGAGAAATACACTATTCAAGCTCTTATACAATTGCTGAGTGCCATGTCAATAGAGACATTATCTATTACACTTGTATAATAGGTTAAATCAACTCAATAGGAGAAGACACTTGGATCGAGTGTAAAGGGAAAACAACTACGGGTATCAATACCTAGTGATAGCACCTCTCGATTAAAGATGGTGGCACATAGAGATGAAGCAATAAAGAAGTCAGTGAGTTTAGATGAGGTAATTACATTACCTATGTACAACTTGAGCAAAATGACACTAGAACAGATGTAAGAATTGCAAACCTTGCTGAGTCACAAGACAAAGAAAGAACTGTTGAGAAGTGAACACAAGAAGAAGTAGGTCTTACACATTATCAACGATATTTTTGTTGATACTCTTGAGATTTTTGATGTTAATGAGAAACATCAAATTTTATATCAGCTATTGTATATTGTTGATAAGGTTCAGATTGAAGATATTGAGACTATTGATAAATTGATTCAATGTTTTGAGAAGAAATTTGAGCACAAAGTTTTAGAGAAAGTTTCAATAGAACTTTTAATTAGGTAGGTTGAACTTTCTAACCCTAGCACTCAGTTGGAAGGAATTTCAAAACTCATTCATTCTTTGTATATGAAAATTTGTGATGTTGAGTTCTTCACATTGGAGAATCAATGTTCTATTGATTTGATATAGGCAGATATGAAGGCATGTACAATTTCTTTGAGTAAGAATGCAAGTTCAAGCTCACCTTCATACAATAAGTTGACATTTGATTAGAAGAGATTAGCTAAGTTAATGGCTAGTGATAGTGGCATATGGAACAAATTGATTTCTATTCAATTTATGCTACTACCCCATTTGGAGATAATTCAAAAGGAATCATCTATGGCTTAGAATTTAATAGGAAAGATCCAAATATTTCAACAAAAGAGAGCCTAATTGATATAGATTCTCAACTATAAATTCACATTCAAGTCATAGAATTAGTAATAGATAGATGAAATAAAGGACTTGAAGAAATTTTGGTCAATCATCAAACATTTTTGGATAAATACAAGCTAACCCCTGTAAACCCCAAGCCATAAGTGACAAAAACAAGGAAGAAATGTTCTAGCAAAGGGGAAATCTAATCATGAAAGACACAAATAGGGAGGGAGAAATAAAAAATACAATTATCAAATGAGCCAACATCACAGTTTATAGACATGTACATATTGTACAGAAAAGATAACTTTTGAAAACTGAGTTATAGTCTTAGGGGAGTACTATTTTCAATTTTGTATGGATAGATAAGTCATGAAAAAGTATTTTTGCCACTAATGTCAAAGGGGGAGATTTTTTATCTCTAAGCTCAAGTTTCCTATTAGTGTCTAACACTTAGTTATTTACAAGGCAGCGTTGGATGATGATCACTATGATTGAGCCATTCATAGAAGGTCAAGTTACAAAGGACTTGCTTATATATCAATACATGTTGAGAAAGTCAAAGGTTGCTAAGAACCACAGTAGAGATTGAGTCAAAATACATGCAAAGTAACATAGAAGAGACCGAGCATTTGGAAAGTTAGTTAATGTCGAGTGAGCCAGTATATGCCAAGCATATAGAAGCTGACTGACAACATGAATGTTAGTTATGACCAAGCATTAGAACATTCAAGTGTCGAGTTAACCAATTTTGTTAGATGAGTTTGTAATGGCACAAACACTTATGTAGACCATTTTAGCCAAATTCTACATGAGATTTAAAGAATGTAGATACAATTAAGGAGAAGATTACATGCATTTTTAGAAGGCATTAATCCCAAGGAAAGAAGATTAACCAATCAGAAGATCAAAAGGGTAAAATGACAAAAAGATAGACTATGGACCATTGATTAAGATCTAGAAATTTCTATGATTATCTATTTAAGGAGAGATCTAACCCTAAATCATAATGCAAGTGATGAAAAGTGTGAAGATGCAAAGAAGCAACCAAGATTAGAATAGAGAAAGGAAGGATAAGTCAGATAGGAGATCAAATAGAGAAACTAGAATAGTGAAGAATAGAACAAAGCATATTAGATATAAGGAGAACAATTTCAGATATTGAAGAGAGGAGATCTGTAAACAACTTTTAGAGGAAATCAAAGGATTAGGTACTGAATTAGATTTCATAGATTGAGTAAGGGAAAATCTCTTAACAAAGTGGTTCTAGAAAACCTATTTAAGTCTCCTAATAGAGTCCTCACTTCATTGTAAGTGTAAAATCCTTTAATTAAGGTAAGACCTAATAGTCTTAAGAGATTTTAATAGAGTAAACCCCTCATAGGGTAGATCATTAGAAGTGATCAAATTATAGCCCTAATAGGTGGTCTTTGTTGTTGCAGTAGTAAATATTTATGGGTTTCATTTCCACCCTAGTTTTACCTTCATCTTGAAGTATTTGTAGGTTACCTTGAAATCTTGTGAGTTTATGTTTTCAAGGATGTTATGCTTAGACAGATTTCATTTCAACATTACAAGTTTATGAGTTTATGGTATGAGATCTAAGATATGAGATGGATTAGGTGTGAATAAAATAAATTATTTTATTAGTGCAAAGTTTTAAAGATCTTGATTCACCCCCTGGCTCTATATTCTATTTCCCAATTAAATTTCTGACAGTCTCTAGACACCACTTTTAGAGAGTAACATATCTTGAAAGTGAAAATGAAAAACTTTTGGTGTACATTATTTTAGAATAGTTCTAGAATACCTAAATCATTTTTATGTGTTAGATCAAATTTGCAATGGTTGAAACATTGAATTACAAGGATTGAGATTGATTTGCATAAATTTTGTGGTAGTTAAGGCTCTAAAAAATTCATCAAAGTAACATAATTAGATTTACAATAACAATACATTTTAAACATCATTAACATTAGAAATTAGTAAAATAATTCTCTTATTTATTCATTATATTTTAATTTAATTCTTATGGACCCCCACTTTATTATCTATCTAATTAAATACATTTAATGAATCAAACTAAATAATGCCACAAACTATTTATTTTCTTTATTTCCAATGAAATATTTATTTCAAAAAGTTAACCTCAATATATTTTCATGCTTTAACCATCATGTTATTTCAATTATTTGTTGGAAATGGTTCAACATCCCTTACTAGACTTGTGTCATGTTTTAACATGCTCTCATGTCTTATATAAATCTAGTGGTTGTATTAGGTAATGAAATGTTGATATTTTGGTACAACAAAAACCCTAGTAGTTAACAAGTGGTATCATATCTTGTGGTTCTCTTTAGAGTGACTTACAAGAGGACAATCCTAAATTTGATGGTGATAAATATGACAACTAGAAGAACAAGATGAGAACACATTTGATCTACTTGGATATTGATAATTGGATGACTATAGAGAAATATGAGATTATAAAGTTGTAGAATGATTTTTTTTCATGTACATATGAGAAAAATAAATCATTAACTTGTAATATGATTTCCAAGGAATCCTTGCTTAGTGCCTTATCTTGAGATAAGTTCATTAAGGTCAAGGAACTAAATTCAGCTCATGCCATTTGGGTTAAGTTGGAAACATTGTAAGGAGAAAAATACACAAAGCATGAAAATTTGTAGAATGGGAAAAATAAAGTTAAAGATTGTGAGAATGTAAGAGGATGAAACTATTAGATCTTATGTTCTAAGGGTAACAAATATTGTTATTGGCATAAGGAATACTGATGGAACCATAATAGAAGATGAGATTGTACAAAAGATTATGCGATATTTGAAACCAACTTATGACACCAAAAGAATATCTATAGAATAAGTGATACCTCTCATCAAGGGATTCAATAGGGAAATATTGATTCGTAAGTTGAATTTAAAAAAAAATTATAGATTGAATAACACTCTTTACCTAAGGTAGAATATTCTTTTAATGCTACTATTAATAAATAAAAGATTATGTTAAAAAAAATGTGCAAAGTACTAGTAGAGCCTATGGTAATCTTGGAGAATATGCTAAGGATTGGGAAGAGCTAGAAGAAGAATAAAGGAATCTTTAAGAGCTTGAGGCATTGGTTGCAAAAACAAAGTAAAGAGGTAAATGTAAATGTGAAGATAATTTTCCTTTGAAATATTCTTCATATACTAATATTAGTGATTTTGAATCTAGATGTCCAAAGAGAGTTCCTAAGTACAAGCCTAGGCCTTACAAGTCTAAATATCCTAAAGAAAGATATTATTCTAGGGAAGGAGTATTAGACAATGAATCAAAATATTGTGATAATGATGATGAAACTAACTTTTTTCTATTAATATGAAAGTATTATGAATGAAGAAAACATATTTGTATCTAAAGTTGAAAAGAAATCTTGATGGATCAGAGATAGTGGATGGTCACATCATATGATAGGTGACATGGACAAGTTTGTATAATTGAATAAGTATGATAGTGGAGTTTTTATATTTCATGATAAAACTCCTTGTTTGATTAAATAAAAAGTTTCTATAACTCTTGATGGAAAAAAATGACACTAATGTTGTCTTATTTTTTGTTGGATTAAAGCATAACTTGTTAAGTGTTGGTAAGCTTTTGGATAAGGGTTATAATTTTCAATTCAAGGATGAGATATATATAATCAAAGATAAGTCAAGAAATATGGTCACATTTGATACAAAGACTAGAGGTACTTTATTTTAGTTAAATCCTTCTAAAGTAAGTTGTTTTGCCACAAAAATTGACGAAAATTGGTTGTAACACAAGATATTTTGTCATGTGAAATTCAATAATATGATAAGGACCAACAATTAAAATGCAATCATCAATCTACTTGAGATAGTGAAGCCTACTAACATGATGTACAAGAAATGTGTAATGGGTAAACAAATTAGAAGTAGCTTTTGTTAGAAATATTTAGAATAACTTGGGGGGGGGGGGTGTGGTGGTGAATCAGTTACTCAAGGTCTATATGTACCACTTGAATATTTAAACATTAAACACATCATTGTTTTGCTTATCCTGCATATCCTGTTATTGCTCGGTCTCTACTGTAAAACTGTCATAAACTTAACTTGCATTGCATAATGAAAACATCATCATATGTAAAACATTCATAAGACATTCATCATAGTTAAACACTAGAATTTTATGTAGAAACTCAATTTTAGAAAAACCACCAACAACATGTCACTCTTTTTCACTCTTTCAAAGTGGGCTATGTTAAGAGCCAACCCTTAAAGGTTACAATACAAAATGTTAAATGTGACCTAGTTAGAGGATTTAATCACCTTGTTAGGAGTGGCCTTGTAGGAGGACTTTGATGATTCTATTTAAAATGTCACCAAGTTAAAGGATTTACACAAACTATTAAGTCTTCAAATGACTATTAGGTTAACCTCTTTTAAAAGGATTTCAATACAAACTATTTACAATGATAAGAAAGAAACTAGTAGGTTTTTATCTATGTTATTACAACTCACTTTTGCTAGTTCAAATATTTGTTCAGTCCTTATGCTGGTTCACTAATAAGTATTTCACTTTCATCTTTGATCTTGATCTACTTGGACACCCTTCAAGCAATCAATCCACTCTTCTCATCAACACTTAAGCCTTTTGGTCAAATTCACTTATCAACAACAACATCACATCTGTAAGCTTTTCTCTTTTAGCTTCACATCCACTCACTTGTGTGTTTGTAATCAACCTTTCTCTTTATAACTTCCTTCACATAAAAACTCTCACACACACTAGTTGGGGTTGGATTGGGCACCACATGTTTGGTTCTATATTACCTTAAATAGGTAATCCTTGCTTTACCATTTTCTACATCCACCATAGATCTTAGGGTTTATGATTAGATTCAATTCAATTTAATGTATCTATACATCTTCTTGATCCTCCTATAGAAACTTTTCTAGAATCATTCTATTTGATCTTTACCTAATAATCACCTTGAATTTAATGATCTAACTCATCAATCTTATCTTCAACACATCTTACATCTCCCAAGAAATCAACCGAGTTGGCTTGAACTTATGATTTCTTTGAATTCAATATTTTGCTGTCACTTGACAATTATTAAATTTTGACACTTAGTCAATATTGAAATATTTGATCGTTGTTTAAGATTTCAAGCTTGACATGAACTAACTTGCTCAGTCGATGCCAATGCTTGGTCAACACTAGATTTTCTGGGCACTAACTGTGGCTTGTTTGACACTAGCATTACTCAACACTCCTTAATATTTTGCTCTTTTGCTTGGCTAGGCTTAGCTTCCTTGAGATATACAATTATTTTTGTTTATCAAAGTCTATCTAATCAAATGTTCATTGTAACTCCTTTTCATAACTTCAAACTTTCCTCTAGGTGCTATAATTATGAGTAACTCTCAAATCCTATTCATCAATCAAATAGCTATGACAATTAGATTAGGCAGCAATATGTTTCATCTATAGATTTGACATCAATGACAAAATAAAAATTATTCCTATTAGGATAAACCATGGACAAAAATAACAATTACATGCAAATATAAAAAAATATTATAAAATGATAAATCTCACAAAAGAGAACACAATACACCAAGATTTAACATAGTTCACCCAATACTTGGGATACATCCACCAAACAACAAGTCTAATATTATTATGATCTAGTGATTACAACCTAATTACAATTTGTAATCTCTTATAGCTCAATACTACCATAAGAAGCAATTATCACATCACACCTTAATGAAAATACCTAACCCTAAGCCCTTTTATACAAGTGCTTCCCTAATTAGTCACCACAAACTAACAATCTCCCACTTGGGGACTTAATCAAACTCCACACTAGACAATAGTTCCAATTGTAAGTTTCCAACTATAGCCCTCTTTGGCATTGATGGTAACATCTCAAATATCTAAAATACTAATAATAATTTAGTTACCATACAATCTAAAAGATTTCACTTCCATGAGTGACCACTATCTTTAGTTTCATTTTGATTCTCATCCATTCAAACTTTCAGACTCCCTCTATCAATTTTCCCTCTTTCATGATTCTCTCTTTACAATAATTTCTCCCTCTTTCTTCTTCAATCTTTTTCACTATCAATAATCTCTACCTGTTTGATAACAATGCCAAAGATGTGTAGCTGTCTTAGCTTCAGAGTCTTCATACATTTGAATTATGTATATTTTGCATGTCTCGCTAATACTTGTTGTCTGTCTATGACTAATCTTTTATGTTGTACTAAAGTATTCTAACTTAGGCATGTCCCAAAGTAGAGTTGCATTGCAACACTATGTAGAATTTTCTATGTAGCACATGTGAATGCAATGCACCTTGGCTTCTTAATTAGCTTTTGTTAGGGGAATAAGCCCTAATTTACCTCTAAGATATTCATGAGCATCTTTGGGTAATGGTTTTGTGAATATGTTAACAATTTGTTCCTTTGTATTCACCTATTCTAGCTTCACTTCTTTGTCTTGAACTAATTCTCTCAAGTATTGATACTTGATAGAAAAGTTCTATCTCCTAGTACACATCACTAGATTCTTTGAAATGTTAATAGCACTTGTGTTATCACAATAGATAACTACTACATCTGTAATCTCTTCTTGCATGTCTTTCAATAATTGCTTAATCCATATTATATTTGAAAAATTCAGTACAAATTCCACATACTTGGCTTCAACTATTGATTGGGTAATAAAATTCTATTTCTTTCTTTTCCATGACACCAATCTCTTTCCTTGAAAGAATGCACCTCGACTAGTGCTTTTCCTATCATCAATATTTTCTGCCCAATCCAAGTTAGTGAAAGCCTTCAGTTCAAATCTAGCACTTCTCTTGTAATATAATCCATAGTCTTCTATACCTTTTAGATATCTCATTGTCCTTTTTACAACCATCATGTGATTCTCTTTAGGATTTGCTAAAAATCTAGCAACTATCCCAACTGCCAATGCAATATCTAGTCTACTGCAAACAACATATTGCAATTTTCTTATCATGGATCTATATAGGGCCTAGTTCACATAAGTATAATCATCATTCTTAGATAGCTTATTTCCTCTAGGCACAAGGTTGCTCATTGGCCTTCAATGTTTCATACCAAAAGTCTTCAATATTTTATTGATGTATTTGTTTTATGAAATAAAAATACCAAATTTCATTTGACATACTTGTAATCCAACAAAGGACTTGATTTCACCAAACATAGACATTTCAAATTCTTTTTTCATTTCAATAGAAAATGATTTACATAATGCTTATCTTCCTCCAAATATGATATCATCAACAAATATCTCAGATAATAGTATTTCATTATTCTTACCATTCTTCAAATATAGATTGTTGTTATCATTTGTTCCCTCAAAACCAATTTTCACTAAATAGTTATGTAACCTTTCATACCATGCTCTTGGTGCTTGCTTCGATCCATAAAGAGCTTTGTTCAGTTTACATACCATCTTCCTCTTGTCTGGATCTAAAAATTCCTTAAGTTGTTTAGTGTATGCTTCTTCCTCTAGTATACCATTAAAAAATTTAGATTTGACATCCATTTGATATACCTTGAAATTTTTGTAAGCTAAGTATGCAAGAAAAGTTTTGACTCCTTCAAGTCTAGCCACAAGAGAAAAAGTTTCTCCATAATCAACTCCTTCTTCTTGTGCATAACCCTTGCATACCAATCTTTCTTTGTTTCTTTTTACTTCACCATTTTATTGAGCTTGTTTCTAAAATCCCACTTTGTCCCAATGGCATTTCTATCTTTAGGTCTTGGCACTAAGGTCCAAGTAGTTTTCTTCTTAATCTGGTCAATTTCTTCATTCATAGCTTGTATCCAATCTTCATTGTCTAAAGCATCCTTTATTGTTTTAGGCTCAAACTCACATAATAAGCATGTGTCACCTTTGAGTTTTATCCTTGTCATCACACTTGGTTCAACATCTCCAATGATTTGATCAATTTTATGATGTCTTCTCACATATTTTGCTAAAATATAGGTAGCTTTCTTCTTGGTTCTTCTTCATCTAGAAAAATAATCTCTAGCTCATTTCCTCTTTCTTGTTCTGGTTCTAGTTGACATTCTAAATGATTGACATTCACTATTTGATCAACATTTCCTGTTAGTCACTTAACATCTCTAGTCTATTGCTCGACACCCACTCTTTTTTGTTCGACAATTTGCATTTGCATTCCATCATTTCATTTTTGATGGGAACTTGCAACTTGACTTGTCTGTTCATTTTGAGTGCTAGGTGCATCATCCTCTACATAGATGAACGTGTTAAGAAGGAGATTATTGAAAATAGATTGATACAAGTATGAAAAATGTGTTTCAATCATTATTTTGTCACTAATTTCAAACCTGCTAATTTGCTGGTAAGATAATGTTAGTCTCAGATTGGTTTTGACAATTGAGTGTCAACACACTTAACCAATTCTCAAGATGATGCCGAGTATAATACAAAAGCCAAGTTACAATGTGTGCAGAGCCAGATAATTCAATAGGTGCCGAGTGAACTTCAAGTGCCGAGTGATTAAGTCACTATAGATGTCGAGCAGAGTATAGATGATGAGTGAAACATAATTACTATAGGAGCTAAGTGAGCTAGTTTTCTTATATGTGTCAAGCATTAGCAACTAGTAAGTGTTGAGTAACATAGAATTAGCATATGAGTTTGTGCCTTCAAAAACTTAGGTGTAAACCATTTTTGGAGTTGACATGGGATGAATCTTGGAGGATCTTGAAGATAAGATTGAATCTTTTGCATTACTTATTTAATTAGCATGCAACCAATAAGAAAAATGGAGAAGGCATGCAACCAATAGAAAAAGTGCAAGAAATGAGTAGGAAATGAAGATTTAATATTAATCATAGATTCATACCTAACCTTAAGTCTTTGAAATATTTAAATGGAGGATGAAACCCCATTAGGAGAGAGAGGAGGCACGAGAGAGAAGTGTATGAGTGAATTATAGAAAATTGTAGAAGGGTGAAAAGACTTAGTGAAGAATAAAGCAACATTGTAGAATATGGTTGATCAAGAATAGAGTATTAGAACTTATAAGATTGACATATTAGATCAAGCAAGGATCAGAGTAGATAGAGCAGAAGAAGGATCTAGAATCAACAATAGAAGGTTGCAAGTAATCAGGTCAAAGTCTTCTAATACTCTCTACCAATTTTATTAGATATGAAAATCCTATGGACTTAGGTTGGCCTAGCAACCATTTGTAAATCCTTTAATAGGGTGGAATTCCAAGTGAATGTACTAAAGTCCTTTAACCATACCTACTTTTAGTAGGATAGTTAAATCCTTTTAACCAGGTCACTTTTAACAGGATGTAAAGTCTTTAACATAATAGGTCTTTCATAGGGTAGACCATTGGAAGTGGTCAAACTTTGTAACTTTGAATAGTTACATATTGTTGCCGTGATACTTTGTGGGTGTCATCCCCACCCTAGTTTTACCTACTTACTTTGGAGGGTTTCTGCGCTACCAAATTTGTGTGTTATCTATTTTCATGCATGTCATTAATTTTATGTTTATTAGATGAATTAGATGCATGTCAATGGTTTCAACTCAAAGGATTTTAATTGGTCAAAATTACTTACTTTTGATTCACCCCCCTCCCTCTCAGAAGTAAATCTTTACACTTGTCAATTCCAAAAATTGGTATCAGAGCCAAGTTCTCACAAGGAGGAGCCTTATAGCTTAGAGAAAAGATTTGGAAATGGAAGTCTACAAACTTGGGAAGATCATAGAGAATTAGGCAATTGATATATAGCTTGCTTTGCATGCTTTGGAGGAAGCTAGAGAAGAACTGAGAAAATTATTAAAGAGAAGAAGATAGATTGCCATAACTGAGAATGACACATAGTACAAGGAGATTGACACCTCAAACCTATTCACAAATAGAGATTCCAAAGAGTTTAATGTAGCAATAGTAGACCTAATGGAGAAGAATAGAGCTCAAGCAGAAGAAATCAGAACACTCAAGCTTGAACAAGAATCACAAGCCATGATGCTTTGTGAAGTAATTGAATAGAAGAAAAGAACCATTAAAGACAAGGCTATGCTAGAGGAAGACAAGAGAAAGCTTGCCAACATACTAGAAGAAAAGTCAATTGAGCTTGCAAGAATCTCAAATATAAAGCTAGACACGCTAAGCCAAATGATGAATGCACATCATGAACTAAATGTCAAGGACATTGAGATCTCTACATTGAAGATGCAAAATGAACAACTACAAAATGATTTGAAAAGATAGAAGCAGATTATAGAGAGCTTCAAAAAGCCTAATGAGGTCATCAAGTACTTTGAGTAGCTACTTAAATCACCAAGGGCTAGCAATGATACTTCAGGACTTGGTTACATTAGCACTATACAAGGAAAGTCATCCAAGACTACAGAAGAAAGGAGTAACAAAGGTAAGAACACTAAACCTACTTGTCATTTCTGTGGTAAAAAGGGACATAACTCTAATGTATCCAGGAGCAAAAATGCCAATCAACATGAAAAACCCAAGAATGTAAGTCATTGTCATAAGTGCAAAAAGCAAGGACATCAAGCACACAACTGCAGGACTAGGACTATTAGGACACCAAAATTTGAAGGTCACTACTACAATTGCAAGAAATATGGACATAGAGCTTTTGAGTGTAGATCAAAGCTTATGTGGACACCTAATTTGCCAACAAGAGGAAATAACCATGGACATCACTACAATTGGGACTACAACACTGGCTATAGTTGTCATTACTATCAAGAATATGGACACACTCCTAATAATTGTATAAGGACACATTTTAGAAGGACCTACAACAAATGGTTGAGCCAAACCACATGTTTCAGTTGCTTGAAGACTGGTCATATCAGTAGGAATTGCCCAACAAAGTCAAAGACACCCAACTCAAAGAATTACAAAGGTAAAGAAAAGGTAGATGTTGAACACATCAAATGAGAAATGAATAAGACATGGAAGAAGAAAGATGGGTGTAGCACATCAAATGAAGGGATCACTTCATTGAATAGGTCAAGTGGTCAAACTTCATCAAACTAAGTAAAGAGAAGGCATGAGGGACTGATTTACAAAGTTTTATCATACATCAGTTCCTAAACAAGTAGTTAAAAGAAGAGATCAACATGAACAAAGATGCAAAGATTAAAATTTCAAGATTTTGCAAGTGTTGTTGAGTTTCCCTTAGAAGCCGAGTAAAAATCCAGCACATGTCAAGTTAACTGCCAAAATAGTAGAAGCCGAATGATTAGTAGGAGTCGAGTTGGTAGAGGAAGCCGAGTAAAGAATACTCCTATGGAAATTGAGTGGTGGAAAGGCAATGGAAGCCAAGTAATGAAGAATCCTGCAAAAGCTGAGTGGACAGCTATGATCATGCTAAGTATTAAATGCAAGGAAAATAGGGTATATTATCACACTTTCAATCATTTTTCCTCATTGCAAATAAAGAGAAAAGACAAGAAAGAGCACATAATGAGTTCAAAGTAAAGAATCTAGTTTTTAAGAAGATTTGAACAACATTTCAGCACAATCTCATTAATTTCAAGGTATTAACATCTATGCCAAGTTATGCAGTTTGATATTTTCTTTGTGTTGAAACCCTAGAATTGCAAAAATAGCTTCTAGCTCTAGGAAAACTCAAGAAAAGTAACTTTTCAAAGTCTAGTTAGTGTCCAATGAGGTCAAACAACCTAATTTATGCCCAATCCCAGAGGTAGCATATAAGAACGACCTAGCTAGAGCCCTATCCATCATACCCCCTAAGGTTGTAATGGTTCATGATGTAAGGATATGTTACAATTGTAAGATTGGAGCTGTAGGTGATATGAAATTGAGGGAAGCCTATGAGAGACTATGTGATAATGGAGTGTTGAAAGAAGAGTTTTATATTGTTGAGAAGAAGGGTTTAATGTGAGCCCTAGAATTCCCCACAATATTCAAGACTAAATGGATTAGACTATTACTCAGCTAAATACATGATAGAAGCTTATGGTTGGAAGATGGCCTAGTAAAGATCACCAAGAGAATTGTGCATAGAGTGATAGGGTACCCAACCCTAGATCGGATGAAGAAACTTAGGAGTGATTCCAAGGAGGCAATAGAGAAGAATACTGGTACAAAGTAGAACAAGAGAGGGATGACAATAGACACCATACAAGACCCTCTTGTTGATTTTGCTGTTAGATTCATTGCACACAAATTCTATCAATCAAGAAAACTGAATAGTGTGCCTTGCATTACAGTGGATGTAGGGTATAAATTGGTGAAGAAGGATCATACCTATGATTTTGTAGAACCACAACTGCAACAAATTAATGAAAATCTAGTAACTATCAGGAGAACCAAGGGAGCCCAATGCAAATTTGGTGCTATTTTGATTTGTATATTCTTTTATGTTCATAATGAGTTTCCTTCTTTTGGAAAAGTTGCATGGAAAAAAAATAGGTCAATAATAGCTCAAGTAAATGAATACATAGAGCAGATGAGAGCTAATTTTGAGACCTTGATGACTAGCTATTTTGAGGACTTTAAGAAGTCAATGAAGCAAAGGCTGAGAATTTCAGTGTCATTAGTAGAGAAACATGTAAATGATGTATGCTTTCTTGTAGATATGGACTATACATACATTCAAGCTACCATACCAAGAGTGAGATGGTTAAGACCTCTTGGTTATGAAATTAATATAGATGAAGCATCATAAACAATAACTACATTATTAGTAGAGGAAATAGACAAGGATGCACCACATTTTGGAACCTATGACATGGTGAGATCAAAAGTGGATATGGAGTTAAAGAATGCCTCCACATTGAAAAAGAAGGATAAACTTGTGAAGAAATTAAAAGCCAAATTTGGGGAAGGCACTACAAAAGTAGCAAAGGAAGAAGGTGAAGATGCTGAGGATGATAAAGAGGAACAAGGTCAAGGACCACTTGCCTTAACCCAAGGTATGGGGGAGGATGTAGATGAGGAGGAAGTTGGGTAGAAAGAAGCACCAAAGGCTGAGTCAAAGAAAAGAAAAGCTCAAAAATAGCTAGCTGCACAACCCAAGGGAAAGAAGAAGGCTACAAAGCCAAGCCCAGCCAAGCCAACTACAAGGGTTGATACCAAGGTGACAACTCAAGTAGCAAAAGAACAAGATAAATAGAAGGCAATAGAACAAGGAGGACTTGAAGAGAAAAAGAGGAGAAGAAAGTATGTTGCACCTCCTAAATTAGATGAAGAAAGAATAGAGTCTAATGAAGAGCAATTCAGATTGGTAAGACATTCTACCACATCTAAATTGGAAAGCATTTGCAATAATATTAGAGACAATGCTGATTTAATTGGTCTAAAGACCATTGATTTTAATAAGCTGTCAAAGGAAAAATAGAACATAGTGGAAGAGTCCATCTACACTATGATGGCTAAGTTCAAGACCACTCCACTTGAACTAGACAACTCAATGCCTAAGGTGCTAAGCTCATAAGTTGAGAATAAATAGCATTACTGCCTTAAGATGGAAAAGGAAATAAGGGAGTCAACATTGGCTCATGTAATGTCAAACATTACTAGAGGTCAAATAAAAAAGGCTAGAAAGAAACATGGGAGCAAATTTCCACTCAAATATAGAGCCTTTAGAATTTTTTAGAACCAAATAGAAGATTTTGTGCAAAAGTCCACACAAATGTGGAAACTAATATATGGACTAACAAAAATCAAAGAATGTCAAGAAGACCCATTTGAGGAAGGAATGATGAAGAAGAAGAGGAAAATGAGAAATAGGAAGAAGCAAAGAAAGAAAAAGAAGAAGAAACAATGGAGAAGACACATGGTGAAGAGGCAATAGCTGAAGAGTAGCAGATTGAATAGAGTGTCCAAGACACCCAACTGCCACCACCAAGTCCTCCACATACAACACCTATAGAAAAGTAATTGTTAAGGATTTTCCTAACACTTTATCTTAGAACATTAATCCTTTAATTGTAGAGGATCTCAAAAAGATCCTTCACCAAACTACACTGCAATCACAACTTTGTACAAATCTGGTTTTGGTGAGTGTCGATGAATTGCAAATGGCTATTGTAGAAATTAAAAGGGAGAAGGAAAACACTCAAGAAACACCTACACAAGCTACCATAGCTACAACAAATCAACCCAAAGAGCAAGAAGCATAGGAAAAAATTGCTAAGGTTGATAATACAGTTATAGTCACAACAATTACCAAGGAGCAAGTAAAGGAACAAACAGGACAAGATGTTCCTACTACACAAAGACAAGGTGCACCTTCTCAAATTATCATTATTGATCAAGGTAGTAGAGAAGAGGAGAGAACCCCTAAAGAAAAGGAGCAAGAGGTAATAAAAACATTAGCAAAGTTACCTACCTCAGGGACTCCTACTTAAAAGTCGAGCCTTGATGCAGTACCATTGCAGATTTCAACACTAGGCTCGACCTCTACCAAGGTTGCAACTACACTTGATGAAGAAGTAGTCATACCTAGTTATGACTCAAGGAAAATGAATTTAGCACAAATAAATGAAGTGCAAGAGGCACTTGAGAGAAGGAAAAGCAAGAGATACTCAAAAATAAGTATGGGTAGAAACAAGCAATTGTGGAAATCAAAGATATATTTCTTGATGCATTTAGCTTGCAAGTACCTAATGAAACCTAGCCCATCATGGAGCAATTGTCCAACATAGTGGACCAGGTACAAAATGAAGACCTTGAAACTAATGTAAAATTATTAGAATGGTCAAAAAAGAAGTTTCAGATGAAAGTGAATGAGAAAATATCAAGTGAAATAGCACTTTCCTAGGTAGAATTGGCTAAGAAGGTTGAAAAAGTGAAAATAGTACTTGAGAATGTATTCTCATTGTACACCAAGTTGTGTAATTCATCATATTTCATACAAGAAACTAGCCAAAGAATAATGAGCTTGGAATGAAATCTCAAGATTTGTAGCTCTTAGCTACCCAAAGATCCAGCTCAAAGTGAGAAGCATTTGCAACTACGCTTCACACATAGAAAGAATTAGATGTATTGATAGAAAAAGAGGCCAATATCAAGGCCAAATTGATGCAAATTCAATCTTCCATCACCCCACATTTAGAAGTACTCCATAAGGAATAGGCCTAGCCTTGTTCATCTTGTAGCAGAGATAACCATCCAACACAAGTCATTGGAAATTGCTTTAGATAATTGGGATGCTTCTCTCCAGATGATTATGCTTCTATTCATTCTTAGGACCCTTTGACATAAGTGTCAAAAAGGGGGAGATAATTCATTATTGCATCTAATAAGAATGGGGAGATATAATATTTTGGGAGAGATGTGAATAAGAATGGGAGTTAATAAATTCTTTAATGGTAATGCATTATTTGATGGAAATAAAGAATATCCAAAGGGGGAGATATTCACATTTTGAGGAAGAAATAAAGCCAAAAGGATGCAAGACTACAAGAAGATGTGACAAAGAGAGAATAGATACAGAGTACAAAGCATAAATAGGGTACATAGGAACAAAGGAAGAAAAGGCAAAGAGTATCAGATACATCAGCATGAGATACATTTAGCACAAGAGTTTTTGGTTACAGAATTAGCACATCAGCTTAGGGGGAGTTACAAGATTTTGAGGTATACAAAAATTTTTGAACAAGTTTTTGAAGTATTGTACATATGTTGAACATAATATGTAGTATACTCATAGAGATTAGCTTCATAATGTTTAGTTAAGTTTTTTTGCCACTCATGTCAAAGGGGGAGATTGCTAGTCTCAGATTGGTTTTGACAATTGAGTGTCAACACACTTAACCAATTCTCAAGATGATGTCGAGTATAATACAAAAGTTGAGCTATAGTGTATGTTGAGCTAGAGAATTCAATAGGTGCCGAGTGAACTTCAGGTACTGAGTGATCTTTAGGTGCTAAGTGAAGTTCAAGTGTCGAGTGATTAAGTCACTATAGATGCTGAGTCACTATACATGCCAAGCAGAGTATAAATGTCGAGTGAAATAGAATTACCATAAGAGCTGAGTGAGCTAGTTTTCCTATATATGCTGAGCATCAACAACTAGTAAGTGTTGAGTAAAAAAAATTAACATATAAGTTTGTGCCTTCACAAACTTAGATTTAAACCATTTTTGGAGCCAACATGGGATGAATCTCGAAGGATCTTGAAGATAAAATCAAATATTTTCCATTACCTATGTAATCAGCATGCAACCAATAGGAAAACTGCAAGAAATGAGTGGAAAATGAAGATTTAATATTGATCATAGATTCATACCTAACCCTAAGTCTTTAAAATCTTTAAAAGGAGTAAAAAACCCCATTAGGAGAGAGAGGATGCACAAGAGAGAAGTGTATGGGTGAATTATAGAAAATTGTAGAAGGGTGAAAAGACTTAGTTGAGAATAGAGTAGCATTGCAGAATACAGTTGATCAAAAATAGAGTATCAGAACTTAGAAGAGTGACATATTAGATTAAGAAAGGATCAGAGAAGATAGAGCAGAACAAGGATCTAGAATCAACAATAGAAGGTTGCAAGTAATTAGGTCAAAGTCTTCTAATACTCTCTAGAAATTGTATTAGATATGAAAATCCTATGAACTTAGGTTGGCCTAGCAGCCATTTGTAAATCCTTTAATAGGGTGACATTCCAAGTGAATGTCCTAAAGTCCTTTAACCAGGCCTACTTTTAGTAGCATAGTTAAATCCTTTAGCCAGACACTTTTAACAGGGTGTAAAGTCTTTATTAGGATAGGCCTTTCATAGGGCAAACCATTAGAAGTGGTCAAACTTTGTAACTTTGAATAGTTACATATTGCTGCAGTGATACGTTGTGGGTGTCATCCCCACCCCAGTTTTACCTTCTCATTTTGGAGGGTATTTGGGTTACCAAATTTGTATGTTATCTATTTTCATGCATATCATTACTTTTATGTTTATTAGATGAATTAGATGCATGTGAATGGTTTCATCTAAAAGGATTTGAATTGGTTAAAATTAGTTACTTCTGATTCACCCCCCCCTAGAAGTAAATCTTCCCACCTACTAATTTCAATATAAAATTTATTATATGGTTTAAGTACTATTACTTATTTGATTGATGAATAGGATTTGATTAAAAGATGTAACAATAACACCTAGATGAAAGGTTGAGTTATGATATTAAAGAGGAGTACAAGAATCAACTAAGATAGTGATATCATAGTTTATTAATAATCTACTTAAGGTTAAAAGGATTGGTTACACTAAGAAAAGTTTAGAAGAACAAGTTAAACAAAGTTAGTCTACCAAGCTTGACTGAATGGATAGTAGGTGACAAACGAAGATAGTGCTAGTTGAGTAGAAAATCAGTTTATTTTAGTGTATACTGAGCAAAAAAATAGATGTTAAGTAAAGTTTAGTTGATGCCAAGCACTAGTAAACTTTAGTTTGCGCCAAGTGAATTTATAAAGGATGCCAAGCAATGCAGTATGTGCTGAGCATTAGAAGCAAGTTAATGCCGAGTGTTAGCATTATTAGAAAGATTATGAATTCAATAGATTTGAGCTAACAAGTTTATTTTCTTGGATTGTGTGAATCAGATGGAAGATAAGATTGATGAGCTAGTGGCACATAATTCAAACTATTTTGAGGTGAATTTTAAGACAATTGAATGAGAAGTTTCTAGAAGTAACATGGAATGAGGGGTAGATTAATTGAATTCTACCTAATCTATCCTAACCCTAAATTTTTTGATGGAGAATGAACGAAAAAAGATCTTAATTATCTATTTATAAGGATGGTTAGTTAGAAGTAAGGGCTGTCATGTGCAAGAACCTAAGCAAGACAAGGAGTCAAGGGTATTGCTTGATTCAGTGACCTAATTGAAAGTCTGCATTGGCATGTTAAGCAAGAAGGCTTAAGGGTATGGATTCTTGAAGGGTGAACAAGCTATCAGAGTTAAATGTGTGAAAGCCAAGCATAATGGAGGATCGAAACAAAGATCTGTAATCTACAAATAAAGTTATAAGTTGTTATCAAATTAAGCGTTACTGTGACTCTCTAAAAATTATATTAGTCTAGGGTAAATCCTTTGCATTAAGGTTGACCTAACAGTCATTTGTAAATCCTTTAACCAAATGACATTCTAAGTGAATGGTCTAAAGTCCTCTAACAAGGCTCACTTCTAATAGGGTGATTGAAATCTTTTAATAGGTATAACAGTGTGTATTGTAACCTTTAATAGGGTTGGCCTTTCATAGGGAATCACTTCAAAAGAGTGAAAAAGAGTATCATGTTACTAGTGGTTTTTCCTAAATTGGGTTTGCACATAAATCATTGTGTCAAGTGTGTTGTTGAATCTGTTATGTTTCATCTTTATATTTCTACAAATTGATTAGAGAGTAACCTACAAGTTTTAAGTGATTGCATAATCTTATGGATGCATGCATGATGATAAATGTTTTATGGGTTCACTAAGCTAAGAAAAGTTTTATTAATACACCTAGACCTTGGATAACTAATTCACCCCCTCTTAGTTATTCTAAAAGAATTCCAACAATTGGTATCAGAGCCATTTGCTTAAGAGGACTATTTTGAAGGTACTAGAAGCACAAAGATCAAGATATCAAAAATAGATATACCCAAGCATAACAGAGATAACTTTCTTACATGGAAAAGTTTGTTGAAGCTACACCTTGGAGCACTTGGAGATCATGCACACTATACCATTACTACTGAGCATGATCTTGCTGGAGCCCTAACTACTGAGTCTAAAAAAGAAGAAAGAACACAACCAGGCAATGCTGGAGATTGCCTTTGCCTTGAGCTATGATGAATTTGATGATATCACAAGTCTTGACAGTGCAAATAAAATGTGGGATGCTCTACACAACATCTATGGAGGAGACAAGAATGTTCTTAGAGCCAAAGCTAAAAGTCTCAAAAGTAAGTTTGATGATATGAGAATGCAAAAAGGTGAAAATATTGCTCAATATTGCTCTAGGATAAAAGATGTTGTTAATGCAATAAGAGGAGCTATTGGTACAATAGATGATGATACTGTACTAAGAAAGGTTTTGAGAACATTGCTACCTATATATGCTATTAGAGTTTCTAAAATACAAGAACTGAGATGTATCATTGGGAATACTCTATCTCTTGAAGGTTTGGTAGGTAGGCTCACTGCTTTTGAGCTATCTAACTTTGATAATTACAACCCTAAAAATATTGAATCTTCTTTCAAAGCTAAGCTGTCATTGAAGGAATTTGATAAGAAGAAGAAGAAGAAAAAGACAAAGTATGTGTCTAGTGATAGTGATACATATGAGGAGGATTTAGGTAAACTTGAAGCACTACTGGCAAGAAGATTTCATAGAGGTAAAGGTAAATTACCCATCATTTTTTTCAATTGCAATGAGGTTGGTCATCTTGCTACTAGATGTCTAGAGAAGAAGAACTATGAAGGTGGTGACAAGTACAAAAGTAGAACAGATGAAGACAACAAAGATTACAAAAGACAAAGGAAAGAAGTCTTGCTACATTGTTGAAGAGGAAACAAAAGATGAATCTAATGAACATGATGATGAAGTGGTGTATGTCACAATAAAGGATGAATCTGATGAAGATGAGACAACTACACTTGTGTCTTGTGTGAACAAGAATGAAAGATGGATCATTGATAGTGGGTGTTCACATCACATGACTGGAGATAAAAGTAAGTTCATTACTTTAAATTTTTATGATGAAAATAGTACAAGATTTGTTAATGATGCACCATGTTTGATAAAAGGAAAAGGTTTTATCAAACTTATAGAAAAGATATTATGTGACAATGCATACTATGTTGAAGGACTTAACTATAATCTGTTGAGTGTGTCACAATTGAATAATTTAGGATGTAAGGTTGAGTTTGAAAACGAGATTGCCAAGATATATGATATTGAAAAAAATTGATTGGAAAGGGTGATCAAACTAGAAGTAATCTATTCTACCTTGATATAGAGGATGCTTCTTGTTTAGTTGTAAAATTTGATGATGTATTACTATGGCACAAAAGGTTATGTCATGCAAATTTTGATAACTTGGTTAGTATCAATAACATGAGAAAAGTTAGAGGTTTGCCTAAGTTGAAGTAGCCTAATAATATAATGTGAAAAGAATGTTAGTTAGGAAAAATGATAAAGTCAAGTTCTAAGAGTAAAACTCATACCTCTAAAGGAGTACTAGAGATTGTTCATACTAACTTGTGTGGACCAATTAAAGTGCAAAGCTACAAAGGAGATAAGTACATTGTAGTTCCTACCCCTAGTTCACATTTTGTTATCATTTCCAAACTCTTTTAGGCGAGTTTTATGCTTATGGTTAGTAGCATTGTTTTGTGATTATCAAATATTGTTTTAGATTCAGTTGATTTATGATGAGATTACATGGTACTCTATACTTCATGTATGCATAGTGATTATTATAGTGTTTTTAGTTATTGATGATGATTAGTTAGATGGATTATCATATGTGTTTTCTTATGGATACTTACCCCATACTACATGTGTATGGTGTGCGTGTATATTTTCTTTATGTATGGCATTTCTGATGTGGTTAAGGAAGGGAGTCGTAGTCACCTGTTAGTTGGGATCTACATGATGCACCACTTACTATCATTGCTTGTTTAGCTTAGTATATATGTGTTTGTACATGCGTGGATTTTATGCAGATTGTAGGTACTAGGTATCGACTTCCCTGAATTACTAGGATGAGTGTACCCTATCGCATTATCTCAATGGTAAGAGAGGAGAAATCAATTCTTAAGGCCAAATCCTAACCTTTGAACCAATTTGTCGTAGAAAATTAGGACAAGTATTTGAGTTGATTACCTTCTGAATGCGTCATATGACTTTAATTCATGATTATAATCGTTTAGTTTGATCTTGTATGTGTTTTTCTATGATGGGTTTTCGTATTTTATTTTATAAGTCTTTGGTGATATTTCTATTAATTAAGTTAGATTAAAAGATTAAATTAATGATTTAATTTAATGAAAAATTATTATGGTATTTTTAATATTTAATTGTATTTAATTAATTGGGAAATTAATTAAATAAAAATAATTAAATTTAAAGATAAAAGTTATAAGTTTAATTTTAGAACGTGATAATATTTATTTAACTTAATAATAATATATTTAGAGTTTATTTTTAAATAAATGCTAAATACTATTATTATTTAAGTTAATAAATATTTTATCAATTAACATTTTGAAAATAAAGTAAAGCATGGAATAGATATTAATTTATTAAAAGTTTTAAGATTGCATAATGTGTGCATGAGATTAAAATTTAATAAACTAATTAAAAGGAGAAGTCAAGTGAAATTAAATAAAGTTATTTATAATTCATTAAACGTGCATGAAAAAGATAAAGAAAAGATAATAAAGAGTTAAAGTTTGGTGAGCAAGGAGTCCTCACAGGTGATCGCACAATTAGTGCCTCAATTTTAGGAGAAACTCCATATCACAATTGAGGGTTCATTTTCAAAGGATGAGAGTTTTGGGAAGGACCGCAAATTTTGGAGAAGGAATTCCCAGAGGAAAGGTTTTGAGAGAAGAAATATCTCTCACAAATCTTTTGGGTGTTCATGATTTTAGCATTAGAATCAAGTAGGTTCTTGAGTTTTTTTCACCTAGTTAAAATTATGTTATTTAGACAATCTTGTCTTCTTTGTGATTGTTGAAATCAATTTTTTTAGATTTCATTGTATGAATCTTTCGCTCTCTTGTTCTGAATCTATGATATTTGTAATGCATTTCATCTATATATTAGGACTAAAAAAAAAAAATCAATTTGAAACATTGTTTCACAAGTAAAAGAAATTTGTATTTAATTTAGGAGGGTTTGAAATAAACATAATTTTTTAGTTGGAAAATTCAAATGGTTTGCCATAAGTTGCCTATCAGAATTGTGATAAGAAATTCTTTTTAAAAATATACATTAAGAAAATATATAATATGGGGAGGGGCGTTATTGGGCACGTTATAATTTTTTTTTTTAAATTTTAAAAAATTAAAAATATTATATATATATATATATATATATATATATATATATATATATATATATATATATATATATATATATATATATATATATATATATATGTATGTATGTATAATTGTGGATGTGGGTTTTACCCCACCCCCCCACCTTACCTTCCCCTTTGTGCTGTATTAAAGACTGTTGACCGCAGTGTGGACTGCAACAGGAGTAGTAACATTTACTACTGCTACGGCCAATAGCTTGTTTAAGGTCACATGACTCAATTAAAAAGCCGACGGGCTTTACAAATAAAACACTTTTTTTAAATAAAAAAATTATTATTATTTAATAATTATTATTAATAAGTTTTTAAATATTAATTTTATTATTATTTAATAATGTTTATTAAATAATTTTTAATTATTATTTTAATTACTAAATGAGTTTTCTTAATAGTTTAATTATTATTAAATAATTTAATTAATAATTAATTAAATAATATTAATATGTTTATTATTAATTAATTTAGTTAAATTTAATTTAATTAAGATTAATTAATAATGGAAGCTATTAACAGAGGTTTAAATTTATTTAATTATTATAATACTAATTTTAATAAAATCATAGATTATTTTATTTAAAAATCAACAAGGATTATTTTAATTAGTTAAATAAATGATTATCCTTAGAATATTTTAGGAAATTGACTTAAAATATAATAGGGTAATTGTATATTTTATTCAAATATAAATGAATGGGCTAATTTGTAGGGTAAACTGTGAATCTCATTTACTTTAAATGTACATTGAAAATGAAAAACTTAAACCTTACATTTAACTCAATGAGATGTTTTCAAAATCAAACCAAACTATGAAACCTACACTTTGTTATCTGTATGTTGTCTATGTTTTGGGTTTGGGTTGACTAGAGAGTTGACTAGTTTTAGGATGTCTACCAGAGGCTTGGGGTTTTTGTGATTGTGGTTGTATGATCTTTTGGTCTTGATCTTTTTGAACTCAACCATGGTAATGTGTTTGGTATTCTCTATGATGAGTTTGCATTTGTTGTTTGTTATTTCTTTCTAGTGTTCTTGTGTGAAGCTGAGGTGAATGTTATGACATTATTGACTTAACCATTTTGAGTCTTCAATCAATATTTTTGGGATGCTTTCTAGTTGCTCTTAGATAACTGATGTGTTATTTTGAATTATCTTTTGATGCTTTTCAATCACTTGTATAGGGTTGAGGTGAAATTTGTGATTCTTTGAGTTATACTTTTATGAGCCTAGGGTAGATAATCTGTATGTTAAGTTGGGAAGTGGCTTGCAATAGAGGTCGGGGCCCAAAGTGGCTGCTAGGGTAACCCATTTTAAGTAGTTTAATAAGTGATAACATTTCATTAAATGGGTTTAAAATGAATTAATAAGATATTGGTACCACCAAAAGTCACTAAGGGGACGAAGGATTAATAGACTAGTTGGGTAACCTTAGAGTTGACTTGTTAGTATGCCTTGTCAGTATGAAAGGATACTAGTGCCATATAAGGTCACTAGGGGGCTAGAGGATTAAAAGACTAGTTGAGTAACCCTAGCATTGATTTGTATGATGACACTTGCCCACTAGTAGTATAGATTTCCTATGTGTCTATGTATGCCTCTAGGTCTAGATGTCGATTTATCTTGGAACCTTTGAGTTAGATTACTTTTAGGGTTTCCTGGACTTAAAGATTACTTTTGATATTTGGATTGTTATCCTATTTGGGACTTGAGACTATGTCCTTAGCATGGTGGGAGTGGGCCATTTAGGTTCTATATGGTTGGGTGGTAGTGCTTTTTACTCTTACCATTGAGATCCGTCCGTTGATACCGTGGCTGGAGTTTCCTTGTCTGCATTTACTTTCATTCTATTTTTACATATTATGATGGATGGTTATATCTTTATGATGGATGGTTTCACTTATTATATTAGACCTTGTTTCATGGATCTGAAAAGGATTTTGTAATCTATTCTTATAAATGTATATTATTTTAGCCTTTCATACCCTATGACATGTATAGTGGATGATTGAGCATTCCAAATTTTATTGCCAAGTGGCATTCAGAACAAATGTATATGATTTAAATGGACTTTGGACTTTTAATTATTCTTTCACATGGATGTGGCATTGGTTAGACTTAGTATTTATTAAAATTTAAATATGACTCAATGTCTTTGGATCCTTAAGGAATGTAATCTGTTATGTTTGTTTATGTATAATTGCATGTTATTACTTCTACTACTTTATGTTTGACGTGTATGTTATTCTTTCTTAAAAAAAAAAGTTTCACAAACTTAGTAAAACTTTAGGTTAATTCTTTTGGATCCCTTGGTGGGGCATTACATTTGGTATCAAAGCCTAATTTTCTACATTGGGAGCTCTGGCTATATTGTAACACCACTAGTTGTTAACTAGTTGAACTAAAATGAAACTTAAACTGTTATGTACATCTATTACAAATTAAAACTTGAAATAGTTGAACTGAAACAAAACTTGAACTTTTAGTTGTATATTCTCAAACTTGAACATTTAGACTTCAAAACTAAATTATATACTTAAACTTAAATTAGGCAAAACTCAAAATTGAACTTATATTGTTTTCAAAATGTGTGTCTTTTATATATGCTTTATAGTGGTATGTTTTATGGTTATTATAGCATCTTTTATCTTGGATATTATTGTAGGATGGTATCTAGGATGAGATCTTCAGTTAGAGGTCATAGCCTAGGCTGTGGTAGAGGCTGTGGACGAGAAAAAAATATTAGTGTACATGAGTTTGTCCATGAAGGCCTTAATTAGGAAGAGGTTAGGGAAGTGCATGTTAGTGAGCATTAGGAAGAGAACCATAGAGAGCATTAGACTGACTCAGAGGAAGTTGACCTGAGGCAAATGATGAAGACCATCATTGATCACTTACCTCCTCTTCAGGTTGTTGGCCAGGATGGGACTCATCAGGTAGGACATGAGCATAGACCTAGGTCTAGGAGCCCTTGGAGGGATCAACAAAGATTGATTGTATCTGTTCAGATGAAGGACCTTCAAAGGTTCAAGGTCAAACCCTTTAATGGGATGGATTTAGGTTATGTAGCCAAGCAATGGCTTATTGCTCTTGATAGGTTTTTTTCTATTCAAGATTTTGACACTAATGTCAAAGCAAGGCTTGCTATTAATAACTTAGAACTCTTTGGAGCCACTTGGCGGGCTATCAAAGAGAAGAAGTTGGGCATAGACATGAACAATGTCACATGGGAGTTATTCTTGGAAAACTTCCATGAGCTATTCCTATCAGAGGAATGGAACCAAAATAGGGCTGATAAATTCCACAACTTGAGATAGTTCACTATGACCATAGTAGAGTATGAGCACAAATTCTATGAGCTCATGCCCTATTCAAGAATTAGTGATAACCTAGCATAGTTGGCACAACATCTCATCAGAGGCTTGAACAATCATCTAGTTGGGAGCATTAAGGTATTTGAACCTAAAACCCTCAAAGATGCAGTACATCAAGCCATCCTTGTAGAGCAGAGTGTTAACCTAGGACATGGGGGTTTTGTGGGAGCACCTACAATATCAGGATCAAAGAGTAATCAAGAAGTAGGTGGTAGTAGGAAACCTCCTTCTAGAGATAATTAGTAGTAGAGAGGAACTCATTCTCCTACACAGAGTGATGGTGGTGGTTCCAGTGCTAGGAGATATCATAACATGTAGCACAACAAGAAAAATCAGTACACTCAGCCTACATAGAGTAACCAATCTTATGCTAGTGGGGGTAATGTTCAACAATCTAGTACACCTAGAGTGCAGAGGAGCTTTGAAAGACAATGTTTTTCATGAAAAAAATGTGGACACAAGTTGTCTCATTGCCCTCAATGGAAATCACAATTCTGAAACTAGAGACCCACAACTTCAGAACCTACGGTTGGAGACATAGGTAGATCCTAGAGAGTGTTCTCAGTGGAGTCATATCCATCGGTTCTCCAACGAGCAACTAGAAAGTATCCCACAATATCCATTGGTTCTCAACGAGAAACCAAAAAGCATCCCCAAATAACATTGATCCAAGACTCCAAAATGGTCAAGTCAAACATGTCACAACATGACATCATCAAGAACAAATCATCCAAAGCATCTCTGTCCTCTCAAAGCAATTAGAAGGAAAATCAAATATAATTTATCAATGACTCAAAAATAGTTAAGTCAAAAAACCCATAACACAACTCTCGCCATCCCACAAGGCACTGAAACAGTAATCAACAATATAAACACAGTCAACATAGAGCATATCAGCACATACATGGTTGAGAAAAATAATCAAGATCGAGATCAACATCAACATAACATCACAAACATATAACCCTCAAGCCTCTAGTAACAACCTAAATTGGTCAACATGTAATCAACCCCAACAAGAACTCAAACATAAACATCACACAGAAGACAAGGTGTAAGTTCATATTTTGGCTTATTTTAAAACACATGGTTGAGTTAATAAGGTTTCAGTTTTCATTCTAGAGTTTGTTATCAATTGAGAAGACTCTCTTTTACCCTATAGTTATCTCGTATATACATTTGATTAAATTAAGGTTTAATCCCCTGTAATATTTGAAATCAACCTTTCTAAAAATTTACTAAGGGTAAATTATAAGTTTGTTCCAAACTTGCTAAGATGAATTCATATTGTTTCTCGATAAGATAATTGTATTTCTACTAAGTCAGAATTTGAATAATCTGTAGCAATTTAAAAAGGTCTCCCATTTACTTCATACCCATAATAAATAAAATTAAAATTTATTTTAAAATAAACTAACCTATGTTTATATAACATTTAATTGTCTATAATAAATTTAATTTAAATAAATAAATTACCTTTTTAAATAACAATAATTATTTATTAGAAATTGATAAGTTTAAATAATTTTAATTGATAAAAATAATATTAACAAATTATAATAAATAATATTTAAATCTTTTAATAAAATTAACTTTAATAACATTAAAAACTTTTTAAAAAACACGTGTTTTTTATAAGCCTATTAGCTTAATAAAAGCCTGCGACTTGCCATAGGGCCATAGTACCTATCGTTGCAGTACCTATGACGTAGGTTACTATTGTAGTCGCGACAGGGGGGTGGGGTCGCGACAAGGGGGTGGGGTATGGGGTAATTCCCTCCCCCCCATAAATATATTAATTTTTTTTAAAAAAAATATTTTTTATATAAAACATTTTTTATATTAAATTTTCTCCTTCCATTTCAAAAATTGGTAAATCAATTACATTTTAAATGAATGTATACATACATATTTAAAAAATATAAAAATAGGACTTTGTTTATTAAAATTTTTCTCAATAAAAATTTAAAATAAACAAAGCCCCTCTTTATAAATCATAATTTATTTTATTATAATTTTGTAAATTACAAAATTTAATAAAACAAGTTTACTAAAAATGTATTAATTTTTTTTTTAATATCAAAATTCAGAATTAATCTGATGGAAAAATACAACATACCCAAGAAGATTTTCTTGATTAAATTCAACCCCTTCCCAACAAATTTCTTTAATCTTCTGAAGAGGGCCATACAAATTTTGTGGCTTTTCTCATAACATAATGATTAAATATTCATAACAGGAATGCATACTACCGAAAATATTCTTCACAAGAATTCTTCAAAAAACATTCAACAGACACGATGAAGATACGAAGAGAAAGAGCGTAATAAAGTATACAAAAATCACGAGTGTCTACCTGGACATTGATGCTAATTCACTATGCCTCAGAAATTGTAGAGAAAAATCTCTTCCTTCTCCAACATTTGTAGTCCAAATTCATCTCCAAAATCCTCGTTCCTCAATAATGAACCCCCTAATTGTGATAAAGATTTCTCTCCTTAAATTGGGGCACTGATTGTGCGTTCACCCAGGAGAACACCTTGCTCACAACCCTTAACTTTATATTAACTTTTATTTATCTTTCTTTTATCTTGCATTAATCTTTCTCATGCACGTTTATGAATTATTAAATTACTTTATTAAATCTCCACTTGACTTTAAAAAAATAAAATTAATTAATTAAGTCTTAAACTCATTCGCACATCATGCAATTAAAATATCTTTATTAAATTACTTGTTTTATCTTTTAATTAATTTCTAATATTTTAACCTCATGCATAAATCATGCAATCTTAGAACTTTTAATAAATTGATTTCTTTTTTCACTTTTAATTCATTTTTGAAAGTTTAATTTGATAAATATTTATTAACATAAATAACAATAATATTTAGCATTTATTTTAAAAATGAACTCTAAATATGTTACTATTAAATTAAATAAATATTATCACATTCTAAATTTATACTTATAACTTTTAACTTCAAATTTAATTCTTTTTATTTAATTAATTTTCCATTAAATTAAATCATTAATTTAATCTTTTAATTAGACTTAATTAATAGAAAATACACCAAGGAGTCATGATAATAAAAATACGAAAACCCATCACAGCAAAACACATACTAAATAAAATAAAAGGGTTATAATCATGAATTAATGTCATTTGACACATTCGAAGGGTACTCGACTTAGATACTTGTCCTAATTATCAATTAGGACAAATGGCTTAAGGGTTTAGGATTTGGACTTAAGAATTTATCTCCCCTCTCTTACCATTGAGATAATGCAATAGGGTACGCTCATCCTAGCAATTCAGGGAAGTTGATACCCGATACCTACAACCTGCATAAAATCCACACATGTACATACACAACATATACTAAACTAAACAGGCAATGGTAGGAAGTGGTGCATCGTGTAGATCCCAACTAGTAGGTGACTATGAATCCCTTCCTTAACCACATTAGAAATGCCATACATAAAGAAAACAAACACGCACACCATACAGATGTAGTATGGGGTAAGTATCCATAAGAAAACACATATAATCCATCTAACTAATCATCATCAATAACTAAAAAATACTATAATAATCATCATGCATACATGAAATATAGAGTACCAAGTAATCTCATCATATATCCAACCGAATGTAAAACAGTATCTAATAATCTCTAAAGCAATGCTACTAGAAATCACACATAAACTGGCCTAAAAGAGTTCGGCAATGATAGCAAAATGTAGCTTAAGGGAAGGCACTACATCCACCCCCCTAGACTTAGGCTTACTCCTAGAAGCCTAAAAGAAAAATAAAACTAAGGACTCATTGTGTGTGTCTCATTGGACCCTTTCCTCCAGTAGGAGGATATGCCTCCACTGAGTACACTCTCTGGGCTCTACCCATGTCACCAACCGTAAGTTTTGAAGCTGTGGATCTCTGGCCTGAGAATTGTGATTTCCATTAAGGGCAATGAGATGACTTATGTCCCCATTGTCCACATGAGAAACACTCTCCATCAAAGCTCCTTTGAACTCTAGGTGCAGTAGACTGCTGAAAACTACCCCCACTAGGATAAGACTGAACACTCTGAGATGACCGATCATACTGGTTGTGCTTGTTGCACTGAGCATTGTGATAGTTCCTAGCATTGGAACCATTGCCACCACACTATACTGGAGGATAAATTCCTCTTTGCTATTGATTACCCCTAGAAGGATTTTTCCTATTGCCACCTGCTCCCTAACCACCCTTCGATCCATATGTTGAAGGAGCTCCTACAAAACCCTCATGACCTAGGTTCACACTCTGCTCTACAAGAATGGCTTGATGCACCACATCCTTGAGGGTTTTAAGTTCAAACACCTTAACAACCCCAGCTAAAATTTTGTTCAAGCCTCTAATGAAATGTTGTCCCAACTATGCTAGGTTATCATTGATTCCTGGAAAAGGCATGAGGTCATAGAATTGCGCTCATACTCTTCAACGATCATAGTGAACTGTCTTAAGTTATGGAACTCATCTAACCTATGTTGCTTCTATTCCTTTGGTAGGAATCACTCATAGAAGCTCTCCAAGAATAACTCCTAGATGACATTGTTCATGTTTATGCTTAACTTCTTTTCCTCGATAGTCCACCAAGTGGCTCCAAATTTTTCCAGGTTGGTAATAGCAAACCTTGCTTTGGCATTACTATCAAAGTCGTGCATAGCAAAAACCTTGTCAAGAGCAATAAGCCATTGCTCAGCTACATAACCTGAACCCAACCCATTAAAGGGATTGACCTTAGACCTCTGAAGGTCCTTTATTTGAGTGAATACTATGGATCTCTGTTGATCCCTCAGAGAGCTCCTAGACCTAGGTCTATCCTCATGTCCTGCCTGATATGCTCTATCCTAATCATGAATAGGAGGTAGGTGATCAAGGATGGTTCACATCATGTGCCTTAGATCAAACTCCTCAGAGTCAGCATGCTCCTCTCTATGGTTCTATTCCTTATGCTCACTGACATGCTCTTCCCTATTCCCATCCTGATTAAGGTCTTCATGGACAGACTCATGGACACTGATAGCTTTGCCTCATCCACAACCCCTACCATGAACTCTAATGGAAGACCTCATCTCAGATACCATCCTACAATAATATCCAAGATACAAGATGCTATAATAATCATAAAACAAACTACTGTAAAGCATATATAAACGATACATGTTTTGCAAACAGAATAAGTTTCAATCTCAGTTTTGCCTATGTTTAGGTTTACATATAATTTCAGTTTTGAATTCTAAGTGTTAAAGTATGAAAAATATACGACTAAAATTTTAAGTTCTATTTCAGTTCAACTAGTTCAAGTTTTTAGTTTGAAAGAGATACACATGATAGTTTAAAGTTTTTGTTTTTTTTCAACTAGTTAACACTAGTGGTGTTCCAATATACCCAAAGCTCCCAATGTAGAAACTCAGGCTCTGATACCAGATGCAATGCCTTGCCAAGGGATCCAAAAGAATTGACCTAAATTTTTACCAAGTTTGCCAAATTTTTTTTTTTAAAAATAAGAAAGATAACATACGCCTCAAACACATAGTAGTGGAACCAATAACATACAATCAACTATAAGCATACCTAACAAGTTACATTCCTTAAGGATCCCAAGACATTGAGTCACATTTATATTTAATTAATTCTAAGTCTAACAACTACCACATCCAAATGAAAGAATAATTAGAAAGTCCAATGTCCATATTATACATTTGTTTTAAATACCTCTTGGCAAATTAATTCAGAATGCTCAATCATCCACTATACATGTCACAAGATATGAAAGGCTAAAAGAATATGTATATGAAGAAATATAAATACAACATCCTCCTTGGATCTATGACACAAGTACAATAAAGTAAATGAAACCATCTACCATACATGATACATCCATCCATCATAAAAGATATAAACATCTAACATGGAATACAACTATCCATCATAAAACACAACTAACTAAGTGTGTGGTTCCTCCCAACCATCAAAAGCATCATTAGACCATCATGGGCCCTAGCCATCCCCCGTGTGTAACATCCCAAGCCATCGACCATATTGTCGGTACTATAGTAATAGGGACATCACTCCAAAACATACTACAACATAGGCATAAGGAAATCTAACATGCGAATCATCAATATAAGTAAATGCATCAGTAAATAACATCACCTAAACATGATAAGAAAGCATCCCAAGAAGCTCCAACCATGGTGACTACAGACGGATCTCAATGATAAGAGTGAAAAAGCACTATGACTCAATCGCGTGGAACCTAAATGGCCCACTCCCACTGCACTGAGGAGATAGTCTCAAGTCCCAAACAAGATATCAAATCACATAACACAAATTACTCTTTAAGTCTAGGAAATCCTAAAAGTATACTAATTGAAGGTTCCAACATAGATCAACATCTAATTCCCAGAGGCACACAAAACAAGTAGGAAACCTACTATGTAAGTGGGCAAGTGTCATCACACGAATCACATTTAGATTTATCCCTTAGGAATCTTGGGTCCCTAGTGATCCCTGCAGCCACTAGTATCCTCTCATATTGACGAGGCATACTACGGAATGCAAGGTCATAACCAAGAATTCTCTCTACTCCCATCCTAGTCTATATTAGCACTTGAGGCATGGGTGAGAACATACAATTAATTTTTTTAGGTTCATTTTACTCTCATTTAGTGTAAATTTTATCACTTATTAAAACAACTTACAATGAGTTACCCTGCTAGCCACTTAGGGCCCCGGCCCCCATTGCAAGCCACTTCCCAACACTACACATATATTGCCTACCCTAAGCTCATGAATCACAAATCAAAGAATCATAGTAAAACCACCTTAATCATGTAAAAGTGATTGGAAAACATCATAAATATAATCATAATAATCACATCAGTTCCCTACGAGCAACTAAAAAGCATCAAATGATAAATCACAATATACATTGGCTCTCTAACGAGCAACAAGAAAGTATCCCACAATATCCATTAGTTCTCAATGAGAAACCAAAAAGCATCCCATAATAACACTGATCTACGACTCCAAAATGGTCAATTCAAACATGTCACAACATGACATCATAAAGAAAAAATCATCCAAAGCATCTCAGTCCTCTCAAAGTGATTGCAAAGCAAATCAAATATAATTGATAGATGACTTAAAAATGGTTAAGTCAAAAAATCCATAACATAACTCTTGCCATCTCACAAGGCACTAAAACAATATAAACACACTCAACATAGAACATATCAACACATACATGGTTGAGCAAAATAATCAAGATCAGGATCAACATCAGCATGACATCACAAACATATAACCCCCAAGCCTCTGGTAACAACCTAAACTAGTCAACATCTAATCAACCCCAAAAAGAACTCAAACATAAACATCACATAGAAGACAAGGTGTAAGTTCATATTTTTGCTTGTTTTAAAACACATGGTTGAGTTAATAATAAGGTTTCAGTTTTCGTTCTAGAGTTTGTTATCGAGTGAGAAGACTCTCTTTTACCCTATAGTTATCTCATATAAACATTTGATTAAATTAAGGTTTAATCCCCCGAAATATTTGAAACAAACCTTTCTAAAAATTTACTAAGGGTAAATTCTAAGTTCGTTCTAAACTTGCTAAGATGAATTCATATTGTTTCTCGATAAGATAATTGTATTCCTACTAAGTCAGAATTTGAATAATCTCCAGCAATTTAAAAAGATCTCCCATTTACTTCATACCCATAATAAATAAAATTAAAATTTATTTATAATAAACTAACCTATGTTTATATAACATTTAATTGTCTATAATAAATTTAATTTAAATAAATAAATAACCTATTTAAATAACATTAATTATTTATTATAAATTGATGATCTTTAATAATTTTAATTAATAAAAATAATATTAACAAATTATAATAAATAATATTTAAATCTTTTAATAAAATTAACTTTAATAACATTAAAAACTTTTTTAAAAAAATATTTTAAAAATGTGTGTTTTTTATAAGCCTGTCGGCTTAATAAAAGCCTACGCCTTGCCACAGTACCCTACGGCTGTAGGTACATAGTAGTTGTCATCATAGTACTTGTGACATAGGTTACTGTCGTAGCCATGATAGGGGGGTGGGGTATGAGGTTATTCCCTCCCCCCCCCCCCATATAAATATATATATATATATATATATATATATATATAGATATAACTTTTTTTTATATAAAATTTTTTATATATAAAATGTTCTCCTTCCATTTTGAAACTCGATAAATCAGTTACATTTTAAATGAATGTATACATATATATCATAACCACCTATAGAGGCATGGGTAGCAGATCTAGATCCCATTCCATGTCCATGATCGGCCCATGCTCGTTCAGGGGGCATTGTAGTCAGAGTATGTAGCATCCCCTCATATAGAGATCCAGAGCTAGATGTTTCTCGTTCCCAGTAGCTATTGTAGTGGGAAGAGAGGCGGAGACATAGGATCCCCCAGTGGCAGAGCGGGAGCAGCAGCACCTTGCTAGAGCATGACCCTTCACGTTGATGCACCAATGTGCTGATGTGGAGCTCCCACCTGTGCTGTATATTTAAAATAAAAACAATATTTTGTTTATTAAAAATTTTCTCAATAAAAATTTAAAATAAACAAAGCCCCTATTTATAAATCATAATTTATTTTATTCTAATTTTGTAAATTACATAATTTAATAAAAAAATTTACTGAAAACATATTTATTTATTTTTTAATTTTTTTTAATATCAAAATTCAGAATTAATCTGATAGAAAAATACAACGTACCCAAGAAGATTTCTTAATTAAATTCAACCCCTTCCCAATAAATTTCTTTAATCTTCTGAAAAGTGCCATACAAATTTTGTGGGTTTTCTCATAACAGAATGATTAAATATTCATAATAGGAATGCATACTACTAAAAACATTCGTCACAAGAATTCTTCAAAAAACATTCAACAGACATGATGAAGACAGGAAGAGAAAGAGCATAATAAAGTATGCAAAAATCACGAGCGTCTACCTGGACACTGATGCTAATTCACTATGCCTGAGAAATTGTAGAGAAAAATCTCTTCCTTCTCCAACATTCGTAGTCCAAATTCATCTCCAAAATTCTTGTCCCTCAATAATGAACCCCCTAATTGTGATAAAGAGTTCTCTCCTTAAATCGGGGCATTGATTGTGCATTTACCCAGGAGAACTCTTTGCTCACAACCCTTAACTCCATATTAACTTTTATTTATCTTTCTTTTATCTTGCATTAATCTTTCTCATGCACATTTATGAATTATTAAATTACTTTATTAAATTTCCACTTGACTTTTAAAAAATAAATAAAATTAATTAAGTTTTAAACTTATGCGCACATCATGTAATTAAAATAATCTTCAAGTGCTACCAACTAAACAAGCACAAGAAGGTGTTGAAATTGAAGTGCAAGAGGTGTTTCCACTACAATAAGAGGTACAAGCCTCCCCATTTACTCCTAAGAGATGAAAGATTAAGACTCTTGTCAAGAGAAGACAAAAGGTTATTATGAGAGTTATTTCCTTCCCATCAGTCCCAGAAGTTATTTCAGAAGAAGAAGAGGGAGAAGAGGATGATGAGGACGAAGAGGATAACCTTCCTTTGAACCAAAGACTTGCCTTGCTAGAGCCATAGAATTGAAATAGAGAAGAATCTCCAAAATCACACTACCATCCATTCCCGAGTAGCCCATTCAATTTACAATCTTTGAAGATGAACTATGGCAATGGATTGATAAGCAAGATATGGAGGGGATTGATGTCTTCAAGATGTTAGATTTTTATTTCATGCTAGTCAACACTAAATTTTTGGGAGACAAAATAAGACATACTCCAACTAACTAACCTCAACAGGAGGACTGGAGTTAGTTTGCACCTAAGCCACAATGGCTTGAAGTAGCTCCACTATCACCCATTCAAGTCACCTTTTGTGTAGATAAAGAATCAACTACTCCTCTCCCTCCAAACAATGGAGAAGAATAGGTTCAAGAAGAACAAGATGAAGAATCACAAAAAGTATACACCAATGAAGTGTCAAAAAAAGGACAAATAAGTGAGTATCCTTAGCAAACTTCCCAATACATAGAGGTGAGAACTATGGACTCCATAGATACAGAGACTCCTGGTATGGAATACTCATAGAAGGAAAGGACTCTAGAAAGGAGTGATAAAGGGAAGAGTATAGTTGAGCAAACTCTTTCATCTTAAAAAGGAAAATCCTCGATAGAGCATGTTCCAAGATGGCTAAGAAAAGAGGTGATAATAAACAAAAGGCAATAATTCACTAATGAGGAAGAGGATAGGATAGAATTGATCGAATTTCTAAGGAAGCCTAAGTTACCACCAAAGGATGCACATGCATTAGCCTTCATTATGAGTGATCAAAACTAGGATTTATTTGCTCATGTGCCTATCCCTCCTTCAAATGTAGATGTTGAATAATTGACTCCAAGAGATTATTAGATCAAGGAGGTCATGCTTGGGAAACCTACACTAGATATGGCTAAGTTGATAGTGACAATGTGAATGAAAGAAGTGTTTAAACACCTAGAACATGATGGGGTAGAATTGATAACACTTCGGAGATAGAATGAGATCCTAAAAGGATATCTAAGAGAAGTTGTTGGTCCCTTAGATCTTGAACATCTCGAGCAAAATTTGAATGCAACATTGGAGAAAAGGGATAAGGAATTAGTGCAGTTAGATCCATTTTTGAGAGCTTATTAGCAATGGCAAGACAGTTTTGAAGAGAAAGGTGTATAGATTATATAGGGAAATCTGAAGCTATTACACCATATATAGGATAATGTAGATAGGCTAGTGGCCATTTTGAATCAAGATTTTGGTCTGATGGATGAAGTACATACATAGGGCAAAGATTTTCAAGCACTACAATCGATCAAAGGAAAATGATATTGAATGTTGATGGAGGTATATACAATGGAGAAATTAGACAAAATTGATAATTAGATAGAGAATTTTTTGGATGGAAACAAAGTAATGGAAACATTACATGTAGAGATTCATAAGCTCAAGGATCAAGCCCAAGCGAAAATTTTGGAGGCAGAGAAACATTATAGTGATGTGTGTTTAGATATTTTTGAAGATGATTCAAGGGAAAAATTGATAGCTGTAGAGGTAGTAGTTGAGCAGTTTTGGAAGAATCTTGAAGAAGCTTCTAATGATGATGACATTAGATAGACATTCAGAACAAAAGAAGCATTATTAGATCTCGATGTGAAATTAGGAGATTTTATAGAGACTGGCATCGAGGTGGGCAACTACATGAAGAAAGTGAAGGAAAAATATGAAGCCTTAGATTTTCCAAATGTAGCTCAAGTCATCAAGATTATTGAGAAATTCAAGGAAAATACCCATACATAGCTTTGGTATAAAGAGGAATGAAACCCAGAAGCTAGAATCTCAATTTTGACACTTGGTGAGATTTTGCATTTTTTGAACTTGATTGCGAGGTGCACAGGTGTGTAAGGTGCACAAGTACACTTTTTTAGTGGTGTTCTGAAAGATTTTGAAGAATTTAGATGTGCATTGACAGTTAATTTCTAGTTCCAAATTTAAAGCTTTCCATGCATTGAAAACACATTTTGATGGTAGTTTATCTCCTATGGATGCCTAGTGAGCATGGAGCTTCTATTTTTGGCACTTCTAGAGACTCCTATGTCATCTAAAAGCTTTCTTCTTTTTATTTTCTTATGCTTCTTTTTTTTAAGACATGTAAAGGCTCATGCATCCAATTAATGATATAAATATGGATGGAGTTCTACTAAGCACCATTTAGAGAGTTAGTTTGTACATAAATAGATTTGTTTTATTAGTTTAAAATTATATGTTTGCATAAAGATATCTCTCACTCTCAACACAAATTGAGGATAAGGTTTCTTACAAATTTAGGAATTTAATATGTATTCAAGGCTATCGTTATTTTGATGCAATAATATATACTTTTGGTACTCATATTTGGAGTGTAGTGATTCTTGCCTAAGTGTATTATATTTTGTGAATGTATGTTCATGAGGTGTAATTGAGCCAATAGTTTTATTACGTTATTTCTGGTTGTGCAATCCTTTCATTCTAGTGTTTGCTATGGGTCTATGAATTCTTTTGGTGTACTTAGTTTGAGAAGAGATCATCATATTGTTCCTGCATAGCTTTTTGTCTCACATGAGCACACTTTCTGTGGCCTTGTGATTTGATGAAAGTGAAACATCTTACAGTTATTTAATTTCCATTGATGATTGCATTAGTGGAATTAAGGAAGTGCTACTCCTTTTTTCATTGGTTACCTACTAATCTTTTCAAAAGCTTAACTTGTAGATGTGTTGTTTTAGTAGTTTATGTCTGTTAGGATTTATTTTTCATGTTATTTGCTTAAACTTCTTTTTGTCCTACCTTCATTATTTTATTTTACAAACACTTGGTTATTAAATTAGGAATTCATATAGTTGCATTGTTAGGTTGCATTCATTAAAAAATAGAAAAATAGAAAAATATATTTCTTTTTGTGTGTGTTTTATTCTTTTGAAACAACAAGTAAATTCTACATCTTATCCAAATATTTTAGAACTAGCAAAGGCCTCCCTATAAACAAATACAATTATCTTCAATTGAGTGGATTCTACTAGGTAGTAAGATCACCTAGAACCTTGGAGTTAGTCCTAGATCAAATTTTCAAGAGAGAAGTTCAAAAGGATTCTTGCCATTAAGCATCATGCAGACAACAACTCAACAAGTAGTAGGTGTGTAGTTATCAAAATTAGACATCTCAAAAGTAGTGAATCTACCAACTACACCTTCTAAAGTCAAATTATTATCCAGTGTGCATCTCATTTCCTAAATTGCAGAGACTCTAATGGAATTTATAAGGAGTAAAGTCCTCAATACCTTTCTTATCATTGTTTCATCTTCAATTGTTCTATTTTCTCCTTGAATAGCATTAATAACCTCTTTGACTCCTATGTAGTATTGTACTATGTTTTTACCTTCCAGCATTCTCATATCATTAAATTTACCTATTAGGCTTTCTGCTTTGGCTCTTAGTACATTTACATCACCTCCATATATGGTTCTCAATTTGTCCCACATATTCTTTATAGTATTGAAATCTTCTAGGGCATCAAACTTGGCATAGCTTAGGGCTGAGGCAATCTCCAACATTGCTTGGTTGTGATCTAACTTCTATTTGACTTGTTCACTAGTTAGAGGATTAATTAGTACCTCTACATATTCATTCCTCAAAAAATTGACAACATCACCGATACTAGATATGTGCAGCTTCATTAGGGTTGCCATGTAGGAATGTTTTCCTTACTCATCTTTGGTACATCTCTCTTGTTTGTAATGATCTTTAGCTTTAAGTATCTACAAAATTTTCTTTGTAAGCACTAAGATCTGATACCAATTGTTAGAAATGTTCAAAATATTTTTTTTTGGGGGGTGGGGGGGTGTTGAATTAGTTACTCAAGGTCTATATGTACCACTTGAACATTAAACACATCACTATTCTACTTATCTTGCATATCTTGTATATCTTGTTATTGCTCGATCTCTAGTATAAAACTATCATAAACTTAACTTGCATTGCATAATGAAAAAATCATCATATGTAAAACATTCATAAGATATTTCTCACAATTTGACAATAGAATTTTATGTGGAAACCCACTTTGGGAAAAACCACCAGCAACATGTCACTCTTTTTCACTCTTTCAAAGTGAGCTATGTTAGGAGCCAACCTTGTTAAAGGTTACAATACACACTGTTAAATGTGACCTGGTTAGAGTATTTAATTACCGTATTAGGAGTGGCCTTGTAAGAGGACTTTGATCATTCCATTTAGAATGTCACATAGTTAAAGGATTTGCACAAACCCTTAAGTCTTCAAACGACTATTAGGTCAACCTCTATTAAAAGGATTTCAATACAAAGTGTTTATAATGATAAGAAAGAAAATAGTAGGTTTTTATTTGTGTGATTACAAATTAATTTTTCTAGTTCATATCTCTACTTGATCCTTATATTGGTTCATTGATAAGTCTTTCACTATCATCTCTGATCTTGATTTGCTCAGACACCCTTCAAGCAATCAATCCACTCTTCTCATCAACACTTAATACTTTTTCTCAAATTCACTTATCAACAACAACATCACATCTACAAGCTTTTCTTTTTTAGCTTCATATCCACTCACTTGTGTGTTTTTTATCAACCTTTCTTGTATGAATTCCTTCACATACAAAAACACACACACACACACACAAGTTGGGGCTGGAACAAGCACCAAATGATGGTTTTATATTACCTTAAATAGGAAATCTATGCTTTCCCATTTTCTACATCCACCATAGATCTTAGGGTTTACGATCATACTCAACTCGATTCAATGTATCTGTACATCTTCTTGATTATCCTCTAGAAACTTCTCTAGAATCCTTCTGTTAGGTCTTTATCTAATCATCACCTTGAATTTAATGATCCAACTCATCAATCTTATCTTCAACATGATTTACATCTCCCAAGAAATCAACTGAGTTAGCTTGATCTTTCAATTTATTTGAATTTGATCTTTTACTATCACTCAACAATCACTAAGTTCTGACACTCAATCAATACTAAAATACTCATTTGTTGTTTAATCTTTTTGGCTCAACATCAACTAGCTTTCTCAATCAATGCTAATTCTTGGTCAATACTATATTTTCTTGGCATTATCTATGGCTCAGTTGACACTAGCATTGCTCAACACTCAGTATTTTACTCTTTTGCTTGGCTAGGCTTATCTTCCTTGAAATAAACAATTACTTTGCTTTATCAAAGTCTATCTAATCAAATGTCTATTGTAACTCCTTTTCATAATTTCAACCTTTCCTCTAGGTGCTATAGTTATGAGTAACTCTCAAATCCTCTTTGTCAATCAAATAGATATGACAATTATATTAGGTAGCAATGTGTCTCATCCATAGATTTGACATTGTTAGAAAGGTTAATCTTTCCTTGGATGTATTAATTGGGATATTCCAAGGATCCCTAAATGTAGTTTGTCCTATTGTACACATGTGGAGGACATGTCATTGTTTGTCCTTTATTCCACATGTAAGGACAACTCCTTTTTATTCCTTTATTTAGTTTATCCTCAAGAGGATTGTGACACTTTGCACACACCTATTATGAATGTGGCATTCATAGAAATGGGAGTTACAAATGCAACTCCTTTCTCACCTCTATATAAGAGATGCTCCTCCTTCTTTCTTCTTCACTCTTAGCACTTGATGTTATTGTATTGAGCTATTTTGCTCCAACACACTCTCTCTCTCTTCTTTAGGCATTTGCCTTCATTCATAATACTCACAAGGGGTTTTCTTTGCTTTCCCCTTATAAATCCTTGTCTCCATTTTTGAACCATCTTGGTGTATGCTCTTGGATTTTGCTTATCTCATGGTAACATTGTTTCACACTTAACTTACTTGGATTGTTTCTTGTTCCTTGCTCAATCTTATCATTTCTTACATGGTATCAGAGCTTGGCTATCTAATCCTTGTTTTAAGTTTTGTGTTGAAGGTTGCCATTCATTGGAGCACACCTTATTTGGAGACGTCATTGAGAGAAGAAGTTTGTGTTGCAATTTTCTGCTCACTCTAACATCCTTTGTGTGTAGATTTTATTACATCATTTTTATCATTGTTTACTAACCCTCTTTGGAAGGCTTGCCACCAAAGGGTTTTCTTATAAAAATTTCAATTTTTTTTCCTTGTTTTGGAAGGCGTGCCACCAAAACAAGAAGTATTACTTCAATCCACTTATTTATTTTAAATTGTGTAATTTTTTTAATAAATATTGTATATATTTTCTCTAATTATTCTTCTTATGATTTAATTAAAAAAAATTTCCTTTATATAATTGAAGGAAATAATGTATTTGCATCCTTACGAAATAATAATTTAAAAAAAAAAACTCTTAGGACTTACATGGGTTAAGTTTTCAATATATATATATATATATATAATTTTCCTACTCTTTTTTTAAAAAAAATCTAATACATTTTTTATTTTAATCCATATCTCAATTTATATATCTGGCAAATCTAATTTTTTTTTAAAAAAAATTTATGAGTTTTTAATTAAGAACTCTTTCATCCTTAATATTTCTATCTTTTTCTTACCTTTTTAGATCTTAAAGATTGCTCAGATCTTTTCTTGTTTCCTTTAGGAACTTTCCTTTATTATGCCGTCTTGGTGAATAAGTTTTTGAATCAAATGATTTAACCGCTGTATAAGTTTTTTTTGAAAAAATCTTCATATGCATGCAACCGCTGTATAAATTTTTTTTAAGTGTGTGCTAACAACCTTCGAAGATCTTTTGCATTCAAGCTTTTCGTGACTCTCTCATCCCACGAGCTCCTCGCAGCCTCGAGCTTCTCCGAGGCCATTGATTAGGAGATAGACGCAGAAAATCTGTTGTTGCTGCTATAGTCACGGCCGGTCAGGAGCGTGCTTTTTCTCCTTAGGTGCCTTGGCAACCTTTTCTTTGGCTTTTGGTGCAGCTACATCCTCTGCAGCAAGGGCGGTCACGGCCAGTCAGCTGCGGGCTTGGAACCCTTGGAAGCCTTGGTAAAAAAGGAAAATAAATTTTTTTGCTAGTTCGTATCTGCGTCATTGCTTTTTCTGGATCGATTTTGTGCTATATTTAGCCCAAGTAACATTGAATCTCTTTGTTTGTTTTTTTCATCGCCTTCTGAGCTGTTACTTCAACGAAAGAATTTCGAGTGAAGCGTGGCACCACTTCTCTCCTGAATGCCCATGCTTACTGATTCTTGAAGGTCGGTTCTGCATCCATGCAGTGGTCGCAGTGTAACGCTCCTGCCTGAGTTGATGCATGTGACGCTTTTTGATTCGTGTCACTTTCGTTATCATTTCTCCTATACTTTGTTCCAAGTGTTGCATCTTAAACATTTTGGGTGCTATTTTTATCAAATAGCATTTTACGTTATCATTAGAAGCGTTTAAAATTTTGTTTCCTTCTTGCATGCAATTGTGTTGCATTCAATCATTGTTTTTATTTGGCATATCATTAGGTATCATTAATACAGGCATCCTAAATATAGAGAATTAGATTGGTTTTCCTTTTTAGGCTATTATCATCCTAATAACGCTTCTGCAGGATTCTTTTTTAGGTTTATCCTTGTACTAACATTTTGTTGCAGAGTTAATACATATAAACTTATTCATAGTTCCATCATCACGTTTTCTTTTTCAATCAAGTTAACGTATAAGTCATATTTCTATTGGGGGGGGCATTTTTTATTCAAAAAAATGTCAACCTTAATTCCAGAAATAAAACTTAGTTATTCTAATTATCATTCCTAGAAAACTCATATCTCATTCATTTTTCGTTTTAAACACCTCTTCGAAATAGCCACTGATCATTCTCTTGAACCTGGCTCAGCGGCTAGCCAAGACAAAAAAGATACTTGGAAATCTAAAAATGAAGAAACTTTAGGTTTAATTGGTATTTCCATTATTCCAGATTTATATGTGTTAATTGCTCACTATTCTAAAGCTCATGATGCCTGGTCAATCTTGCAAACCAAGTATGACAGTGGAGATGAATACCGCAAAATACAGTTGCAGGATCAACTTGAAGATGTCAGGTATGAAGATTTTAAGAGTATGGATGAATTTCTGTTAAAATTTGATTCTCTTAAAAGCCAAATTATTGCCTTAGGTGTTCAATTAGAGGACATTCGTTTAATTCATCTGATTCTTAAAAAGTGTCTTCCTAGACAGTTTCAACAGTTTATAACTAATATTCATGCACAGCTTGCTATTCCTACTTTAACTTCTCAGTTAACTTATGTTATTTTTCAAACTTTACTAATATAGGAAGAAGCTAAGCTAATTCAGTTTGGTACCCTTAAATCAACTGAACATGCATTTGTGTCTCGAAATTCAAATAATAATTTTCGTTCCAATAATAATAATAATAACAACAACAAACAATATAATACTAATTCAAATAATTCCAACAATAAATTTCATGCGAAATATAACAATAATAACAATCATCATAATAACAATCATAATACTAGTAATCAAAGGAATCATTCCAATTCCAAACCTCATTGTTCTTATTGTAGCAAAGATGGTCATATTGTCAATAATTGTTTTAAAGAGCAAAATGATAAAAAACCTATGAACAACAGTAACAATAATCAAAAATCAAATCACAAAAAAGGTAACTCTACTGGTTCTAATTCTCGTCATGCTTTTACTTGTAGCTTTAATCTTTGTAGACCTTTAGAATGGATTGTTGACAGTGGTGCATCACAACATGTAACTTCTCATAAAGAAATTTTTGATTCTCTACAACTTGATATTGCTAACATTCCTATTCAGTTAGCTAATAATCAGACTTGTAAAGTTGAAGGTTTAGGTGATGTAACTATTCCTAATGGTAAATTGCATGATGTATTGTATGTACCTGATCTGAAAACTATTTTGCTTTCTGTTTCACAGTTATGTCAGGACTATAAAGTTGAATTCTACAAAGATACATGTTATGTCATAGATCCTCAAACTCAAAAAGTGATTGCTCATGCTAAAATGGATAATGACAATTTGTTTAAATTCCATGAATTTGCTAGTTCACGATATTCGTTACATACTTCTATTGATTTCAATATATGGCATGAAAGACTTGGCCATTTAAATTCAGATTATATTACTTTCATGCAAAAGCAAAATATGGTTGATGGCTTGCCTCACATTATTCCTTCTAAGATTTCCTGTACAGGTTGTATGAGTGGTAAGATGCATAGGGAGCCCTTTCCAAGTGGAAAATCATGGCGGGCAACTCATAAGTTGCATCTTGTCCACAGTGACCTTTTGGGTCCCATGGAGAATAACTCCATCCAAGGTTCTTGGTATGCACTTACCTTCGTTGATGATTTTTCTAGACGAACTTGGATCTATTTTTTTCATAGCAAGGATCAAGTTCTTGATATATTCATTCAATTTCAGTTACATGTTGAAAGGCAATCTGGTTTTAAACTTAAAATTCTCAGAACTGATAATGGAAAGGAATACGTGAATAATGTTTTTCACTCTTATTTGAAATCATGTGGCATTAAACATGAGCTTACTATTCCTTATACACCACAACAAAATAGTGTGGCGAAAAGAAAGCATCGAACCATTGTTGAAATGGCTAGAAGCATGTTGCATGCTAAGACTCTGCATTATAAATTTTGGGCTGAAGCCATGTTTTGTGCAACTTATATTCTTAATAGGAATCCTACCAAAGCTCTCAAGGTTATTACTCCAGAAGAGGCTTGGTCTGGTAGGAAACCTAATTTACATGATTTGCGGATTTTTGGATCTATTGCTTATGTTCATACTCCTAAATAGAAAAGGCATAAATTAGATGCTAAGTCATATCATTATATATTTGTTGGTTATGATGAAAACACTAAGGGTTATCGTGTTTATGATTCCACTACTAACAAAGTTCAAGTTGCTAGAGATGTTTGTATTGCAAAAAATGGAGTCCATGACTGTTCTACTACACATGATGCAAAATTCAGTGGCACTAAAATTGTGCTAGTGGAGGACCAACCTCCTTCTCTTAACCCTACTCCTCCTCTTAACCCTTCAACTCAAGTAACACCTATTATTTCTGCTCCTACAAGTCATGATATTCAAGTAGCTACTAATGATGCTTTTATTGCTAATGACTCTTCCTCTAATGATAATTCCATTACAACTAAACGTAAACCTAAACGGGCTCAAAACTTAATCAATGAAGGTGATGACTACATTTCTAGATTTGGTGGAATTAAACATAGAAGGATTAATTATTGTAATTATGCTTTGATGACTACTATTATGAATTCTAATAATCCTAAGTCTTTTGATCAAGCTAACTCTCAACCTCATTGGCAGAAAGCCATGCAAGAGGAATATGATTCTTTAATTGCTAATCAAACTTGGGACTTAGTCAAGTTACCTCATGGCAAGAATATAGTTTCATGTAAATGGTTATACAAAAAAAAATTGAATATTAATAATGAAATTAGTAAATTTAAGGCTAGACTAGTTGCTAGAAGTTTTTCACAAATTGAAGGATTAGACTATAATGAAACTTTTGCTCTTGTTGCTAAAATGCCTACTATCAAATTAGTTCTTGCTTTAGCATCTAAAATGAATTGGCCCATTCATCAAATGGATGTTAAAAGTGCCTTCTTAAATGTTGATTTACATGAAGAAATCTATATGGCTCAACCTCCTGGATTTGTTAAGAAAGGTAGTGAAAATCTGGTTTGCAAATTGAACAAATCTATTTATGGTCTTAAACAATCACCTAGAGAATGGTATTCTAAAATTAATTCTTTCTTTATTTCTCAAGGTTTTTCTAGAAGTAAGAATGATCCTAATTTGTATATTAAACATCCTAACGATGATATTATCATTGTTATTGTTTATGTAGATGATCTAATTCTCACTTCTAGTATAGACGATTTGATTTCTAATATCAAGTTCCAACTTAAACAGAAATTTTAGATGACTGATTTAGGTATCTTACATTACTTCTTAGGTATGCAAATTTGCCAAACTCCTAAGGGTATCTTTCTTTCTTAAAGCAAGTATGCTCATGATCTTTTAGAAAATTTTAAGATGAATGACTCTAACCATGTTTCAATTCCATGTGAATTAGGAACTAAATTAATGGCTGATATGAATACTCCTTTTGTTGATGAAACTTTGTATAGACAGTTGGTAGGAAGTTTAAATTATTTAACTCTTACTAGACCTGATATTTCTTATAGTGTTGGTTTAGTTTCTCGATTTATGTCTAAACCTCAACAAACTCATTTTAAAGTTGCTAAACGAATCCTAAGGTACATTAAAGGAACTATTAATATGGGATTATTTTATGATGCAAATTCTGAATTTATTTTACATGGCTATACTGATTCCGATCTAGGTGGAGATCCCAATGATGGGAAATACACTTGTGGTTATTATTTCTTTGTTGGTTTAGGTGCAATTTCTTGGAAAAGCAAAAAAGAACACTCTATTTCCCTTTGCTCAACTGAAGCTAAATACAAAGGTTGTAGCAATGCAACTAAGGAAGCTTTATGGATTAGAAGACTTCTTGACGATTTGGGTCTACCTCAACAATCACCTACCCCTATACATTGCGACAATCAAAGTGCTATTGCCTTGGCAAAGAATCCAGTTTTTCATGCACGAACCAAACATATTTCACTTCAACATCACTTCATTCGAGAACAAGTTGAAGACAAGAAAATTACTCTTCTTTATTGTAAAGGAGAAGATCAAGTGGCTGATATTTTAACCAAACCACTTTCTAAAGAGAGATTTCAGTTCCATTGTAAAAATTTGGGTTTACAACCCGTTGATGTAAACTCCCCAAGTAAAGATTAAGGGGGGGTGTTAGAAAGGTTAATCTTTCCTTGGATGTATTAATTGGGATATTCCAAGGATCCCTAAATGTAGTTTATCCTATTGTACACATGTGGAGGACATGTCATTGTTTGTCCTTTATTCCACATGTAAGGACAACTCCTTTTTATTCCTTTATTTAGTTTATCCTCCTTAAGAGGATTGTGACACTTTGCACACACCTATTATGAATGTGGCATTCATAGAAATGGGAGTTACAAATGCAACTCCTTTCTCATCTCTATATAAGAGATGCTCCTCCTTCTTTCTTCTTCACTCTTAGCACTTGATGTTATTGTATTGAGCTATTTTGCTCCAACACTCTCTCTCTCTCTTCTTTAGGCATTTGCCTTCATTCATAATACTCACAAGGGGTTTTCTTTGCTTTCCCCTTATAAATCCTTGTCTCCATTTTTGAACCATCTTGGTATATGCTCTTGGATTTTGCTTATCTCATGGTAACATTGTTTCACACTTAACTTACTTGGATTGTTTCTTGTTCCTTGCTCAATCTTATCATTTCTTACAGACATTACTGAAAAAAAATAGTTATTCCAATTGTAAGTTTCCAACATCTTTTAGAGTAGGACATATTCAGCTAAAGGAATATTAGATATGGTGCATACATATATGTGTGGACCTACTAAGACAAGAACACACTATGGTGAGTGATACTTTATTCATTTTTTCGATGATTACTATAGGATGACATGGGTTGCATTTATCAAGGAGAAATTTGAGGCCTTTGATAAGTTCAAGATTTACAAAGAGAAAGTAGAGAATGAATCAGGATTGAAGATTGAATTCTTAATGCGATATGGACTTGGTGAATTCACATAAGATAGATTCAATGCATATTATGAAGAGCATGATATTTTTAGGAAAAGAGAATGGAATTTATAAGAAAACATTTTCTCCTAGGACTCCACAATAGAATGGGGTAGCAGAAAGAAGAAATAGAACAATACTTAATAATGGCAATGATTCTTTAAGGCAATGTACCAAATGTTCATTGGAGAAAAGTAATTACTATAATAGTTTATACATTAAATAGAGTTTATATAAGACATGGTACAATTAAAATTTATTATAAACTTTGGTTTGGACATATGCCACTAGTTAAGTATTTCATTTTTTATATATAGAAAGTGTTATATTAGAAGAGATGATCGGACAAGGATTTTTGATCCTATAAGCAATGGAGGTACATTCCTTGGATACTCAAGTAAGATCAAATAATATACATGTTAAGAGTTGATATTGAAGAAGATTATTGAATGTGTTGATGTGAAGGTTGATGGAAAGATTTTAGATACATGAAATAACATTTGATTATAATGATTTAGATAATGAAGCAAATCTTACATCTGCAAGTTAGAATCCTAATTAGAATGAAGAGAAAGAGAAATGATTTGAGATTGATAATGAGATACACATATATATTGAAGATCCAAGAGGAGCACCTAGAACTCCAAGGAATGTTACTTTGAATCATTAAGATCATAAGATTACTAACAATGTTGGTAGTGGTATGATAACTAGAGAAAGAATGAGGAATGAATTATTCTTGATTTCATAAGTAAAGCCTACAAGTACTGATTAAGCTTGTAGAGATTAATTATGGATTAAAGCAATAAATGAAGAATTAGAACAAATTGGAAAGAGCAACAAATGAGAAATAGTTCCTAGTTCTAAAAAAAAAATTGTTATAGGAACTAAGTGGTTATTCAAGAAAAAAATAAATGAATAAGGTGAAGTAGTAAGAAATAAAATAAGGTTAGTGATTGAAGGATATTCACAATAGGACAATATATATTTTGAGGAGACATTTTCTCTTGTGGCTATAATGGAGGTATTAAGATTATTTTTTAACTTATGGAGATAATAAGGATTTCAATTCTATTAGATGGATATAAAGTCTACATTCTTGAATAGATAACTTAAAGAAGTAGTATACATTGAGCAACTTGACGGATTTCCTTTGAAAAATTAAGAAGACATGGTATACAAGTTGAAGAAAGAATTGTATGGATTGAAGAAAGCTCCAAGAACTTGGTTTCCAAGATTGGATAGGTATAATTTTACATCTTAGTTTTAGGAAAGGTAGTACAAATAATTATTCATATTTAAGAACTAATCCTGAAGATATCTTGATTATTGAAGTCTTTTTTGATGATGCCATTTTTGGCAACAATGATGAAATGAGTAACAATTTCTCTAAAGAGATGACAAGTGAATTTAAGATGTCTATAATAGGAGCTGAAAAAAAATTCTTTCTTAGTTTGCAAATAATTTAGAATAAGTATTAGATCTTTATTCACAAACTAAATATCTCATGGGCTTTTTGGTAAAGCTTGGAATGATAATTTTAAACCAATAGGTGCTTCTATGGTAAAAAGTTGAATGTTAACTTAAATTGATGATTTACTTGATATATTTAAGACCATATACAAATCTATGATAGGTGGATTGCAATATCTAATAAACATTAGGCTAGACATATCTAATGTTGTTGGAATTTTTGCAAAATTTCAAGTGGAGCCTAAGAAAACACACTAAGGAGTTATAATGTTTTAAAGACATTTGAAGAGAAATTTGGATTGTATTTTGTGTTATGATAGATATAAAAATTTCAAATTATATACTTACACTGATGTAAATTCAAAAGGTACTCTTGATGAAAAAAATAGTAGTAGTGGAGGATCCTTCTTCCTTGGTGTGAGATTCGTTTCTTGGTTGTGCAATCTAAGCAAGATTGTATATCTCAATCTATTTCTGAAGTATAACATGTGACTGATACACAAAATTGTATACCATTGATATGGATGAAGAAAATATTAAAGGACATTGGTATAACTTTTTATCACCTATTGTTATTCATTGTGATAATACATGCACTATCAATATGTCTAAGAATCTAGTGTTACATTACAAGACTAAACATCTATAAATCAAGTATCATTAACTTCTCAAGAGATAAAGTAGTAGAGAAAGAAGTGATATTGGAATGTGTAAGCTCTAAGGAATAAATCGTAGATATCTTCACTAAGCCTTTCCCTAAAGACACCTTTGTGTATCTCAGAGGTATAATTGGGGTGATGGCCCCACCTTGTGAGAAATAAATCATGTAGGATTGGATCATCCCAAAGGATATTAGAGCATATTCATACACCTAGACTTGATTCTTAGTGCTTCTCCTCAAGGGGAGTAATCACATTGTGCAGAGCTAAGATTAGGAGTTCTTTTGGATTAATTTTTGGCTGGCACTTGATTTTCACTTTTAGAAGCAATTTTGTAGCTTGGATTAGAGGAATTATAGAGATCTACATCGTAGGAGGAGAGATAGCCTTAAATAGTTTGACATTATTTTGGCACCCTTTGTCATTAATGTCAAAGTTGGAGAGATCATCTAAAACACCATCTACGGGAAGTATTTCCTAATAGGGGAGAATTATGTCTTAGGGGGAGCCTTTTTGAGGATATCCAAAAAGTTGTATTGAGATGATACTTTTGGATTAATTTTTTTTCACACATATATTTCCATCAATGCCAAAGGCTGAGATTGTTAGGATTGGATGATCTATTTGAGATTATTGAGTATTAAAGAGCCTTTTGAGTTTGAATTGTTGTTAGACAAGGTATTTGCATTCAAGTTTTTAAATTGATGTAAACATATGTTTAGAATTTTTGTAAAGGAGTTAGACAATATGATACTCTATATGTTATATGCTATTGATAAGAGCAATATGGAAAGTGTATGCCATTCCTAAGTATGTTAACTTGGATATGTGTTACATGATGAGTATTGAACTTATGTCTATGGTCACAAGTCTTTATCTAGCAATTTGAATGAGTTAAAAATGTTTTGTTAAAGGTTGGTTCCAAGCCAATAACAATGAAAATGCTAGAGGTAGTTGATGCATTTTGGATGTAGCATTTTGGCAAGATAGAATTAAGGTTTGAAATCATAGACCCTGGTAGCAGACTTGGAATAGTGCATGCTTTGGTATTTTTGGTCACTTGGTTCATGTTGTGATTATTTCTAGCATGTGGCATATGGCTTATTTATCCTAGGAGATAAAATCATGGTTTAGTGGGTTGATTGATTTAGTGAGCATTAATTATAGATTATGACATGTAATTTAATAATTGTAATTGAAATTTAATTTTAAAAGGTGATGTGTGCATCTTAGCATGGTCTATCTTATTATTTGTGCATTGGGAAAATCCTAATAGGCCAACAATATTGCTTGGCTATAACTTGTATAAAGGAAAGTAACTTCCTTGGTTGTAATGCATTGAATTATTATTGTATTTGTGAGCCTTGATGATGAATATTAGAGGTAATTTGAAGGATTTTGAGATACTTTGGTAGAGGTATGAGTGGAATCTATAATCATTCCTAAGTGTACTTCATTAGAAATTTCAAGGAAAATATGTTGTCATCAATTAGTTCATTATTCATATCTTTAAATTCTTGAAGGTGGATTTAACCTTCACATCTAAGAAGATGAGTCTTCTTGATGGTGCATTTAACCTTCTCTCTCTAGGTAGTGTAGATTTGAAGGATTTTGAGATACTTTGGTAGAGGTATGAGTGGAATCTATTATCATTCCTATGTGTACTTTATTAGAAATGCTAAGGGAAATATGTTGTCATCAGTCAATTTATTCTTCATATCTCTAAATTCTTGAAGGTGGCTTTAACCTTCACATCTTAGATGATGAATCTTCTTGAAGGTGCATTTAACCTTCTCTCTCTAGGCAATGTATTTTGGCATTGAGTGTTTTGTTCTTATCAACTTCTAATAGGGCTAGGAACCTTATAACATGGGTTCATTCCTTTAATAGGGACATATGTATTAATTGTATTGTATTCAATCCTAATAGGATCATGTCCTCCAAAAGGGACATTTTCATATTAGTGCATGGTCTTATGGGTATCATTCCCATCGATTTCCTTAACAAGGTTTTCCTTGAGAATACAAATTATTGTGTTATGGTGTTGGATTTTATCTTGTAATGCATTGTTGTATTCTTGGTTGGGGACTGGTTTAAGAAATTTTAATTTCATAAGTATTGCACACAATTGATTCCCCTCTTTTCAGTTGTGTGATGTGGATTGTGATTACTAACATTTGGTATCAGAGCTTGGTCACATGTTTGAGCCTTGCAAGCTACAATGAGTAACATTGGGAGGGGGATTGTTATTAGTAGTTTAAAATCCCTCATTGGATTTACAACATGATTTAACAATCTCCTATGTCTTTTATAAGTCTAGTGATTCTATTGAGCATTGAGATGTCAATCTTTTGGTGCAATGGCAACCCTAGTGGTTAACAATATTCATATACTAGAGCTGGTCTTATACAAAGGAAAACAATCTCAATTATTGGTTAGAAAAATATTTTTTCCTCAACCTAATCTATACATCTATATGGTTAGTTAATTTGGCACTGCAATCAAGTGTTCTCCATTTTTCTCTCACAATCTCAACTTACATAACAAAATTAAATCAAGAGACTATTTCAATTTGATCAACTATTTGTGTAGATTAGATTAATTATAGTTGACATTGTATTTGCAAGGATTGAAATTAATTTGTGCTATTTTTGTAATAGTTACAATTCTAAGACATTCCTTAAAGTTAATTTATCCATTTTCTAGTAACAAAGAACTAATTCAAACCAAAATCATCAATATTAGATTAAACACAATTAGCCTTTTATTTACTCGCTATATTTCTTTCAATTTTATTACATAAACCAACTTTATTGTTTGAATTCATTTATATCTTTAAATTGAATGCATTTGTTAAATTAACCTAAATAATATCATAAACCATCTATTTCTCCACACCCAATTAAATATTTATTTTAAAAAGTCAACCCCAACAATATTTCACGTTATATAATTTCAACTAGTCAAATACTAGTTGGTATAAGAAAAGACTAATGTTTTTAATTATTGATTAGAAAAATAAAAATTTCCTCAATCTAGCCTATAAATATATAGTGTTAGCTTGTATGACAACACAATCAAGTGTTCTCCAATTTTCTTCCGCAATTTAAGTTGAAAAAAAAAGGACATTTGAGAAACCATTCTCATATGATCAATTTTATGTGTTAAATCAAAATCAAAACAATTAACATTGGACTTGTAAGGATTGAGATTGATTTGCATTATTTTTGTAGCATATAAAAACATTTCTTAAAGAAAAAATTAAATTTTCAATTATGAAGAATTACTTCTAATTAGATTCAATAACATTAGAACTAGGTATATTTAACTTGTTATGTTTACTTACCATATTTTTTTAAATTCTAGTCTGTATTTCAACTTTATTATTGAAAATAATTTATATGTAACTAGATATATTTATTAAATTGAGAACAATAATGTCAAAAACTATTTATTTTCTTCACAACCAATCAAATATTTGTTTTACAAGTTAACTTCAAAATGTTTTCATGACTAAACATTTTACATTATTTTAAGAAGTCAAATAATATGATAAATCATCTATTTCTCCCCACTCAATTAAATATTTATTTGAAAAAGTCAACTCCTACAATACTTCATGTTATATAATTTCAAGTAGTCAAATACTAGTTGGTGTAAGAAAATGATAATGTTTTCAATTATTGGTTAGAAAAATACTTTTCCCCTCAATTTAGTCCATAGAATATGTAGCGTTAGCTTGTATGACATTATGATCAAGTGTTCTCCAATTTCCTTCTACAATTTAAGTTGAAAAAAAGGAATTTGAGAACCATTTTCATGTGATTAATTCTATGTGTTAAATCAAAATCAAAACACTTAACATTGGACTTATAAGGATTCAGATTGATTTACATTATTTTTGTAGCATATAAAAACATTTCTTAAAGAAAAAATATTTTTTTAATTATGAAGAATTACTTCTAATTAGATTCAAAAACATTAGAATTAGGTGCATTTAATTTGTTATATTTACTTACCATATTTTTAAAATTCTATCATATATTTCAAATTTATTATTGAAAATAATTTATATCTAACTAGATATTTTTATTAATCTAACAACAATTATGTTAAAAACCATTTATTTTCTTCACAACCAATCAAATATTTGTTTTAAAATTTTAACTTCAACATATTTTCATGATTAAACATTTTACATTATTTTAAGGAGTCAAATATTAGTTGGCATATGGAAAGGACAATGTTCTCAATTTTTGGTTAGAAGAATATTTTCTTTCAAAATAGTTTATGTATTTCTAGAGTTAGCTTGTTTCGAATTGGAATTAAGTGTTTTCCAATTTTCTAAAATATAAAAGATGAGAAATTACTTTCATATGGTCAAATTCTCTGTGTTAGATTAGATTAAATTCATAATAGTCAACTTTGAAATTACAAGGATTAAGACTCATTTGCACCATTTTTGTGATAGTTAAAAATCTAAGACAATCCTTAAAATCAAGTAATTAATTTTCTAATAATAAAGAACCAATTTAAACCAATGCCATCAACATTAAAATTAAGTATAAAGAACCTCTTGTTTGCTCACCATATTTCTTTTAATTCTATTACATAACTCAAACTTATTATTTAAAATTAGTTTTTATATAATTAAATGCATTTATTGAACTAACCTAAATAAGGTCATACACCATTTTATTTCTTCAGACTCAATTAAATATCCATGGATTGTATTTAACTCAAAATACATTTTCATACTTAAACATGTCATATTATTTCAAGCAGTTAAATACTAGTTAGCCAAAGAAAAAGACAACATTCTCAATTATTGGATAGAAGATCCTTTTTTCATTAGCCTAGTCTATACATACATAGAGTTATCTTTTTGACAATATAATCAAGTGTTCTCCAATTGTTTCTAACATTTTAAACTTAATAAACAAAAGGAACTTGAGAAACCATTTCCATCTGAACAATTCCTTGTTAGACCAAATTAACCATTTTGTGTCATTTGGCTTGTAAGGATTGAAATTGATTTGCACCATTTTACTAGTATTAAAGACTCTTAAGACATTCCTTAAAGAAATTGTTAGAGTAAAGCATTAATTTAATTACATTTATTAAATTACCTTTACTCCCCACTTAATATTTCACTTTATGCACATGCATTTTCCTTTAATAATTAAATATGAATTATTAAATGTCATTTACTACACATCCAATTTGGACATAGTTGGAATCTGAGGCCAAAAAATTACCCCTAGATTAGACACACTTTTGGAGGTGACGATTTATTTTTTTATTGAAAATAAATCACAAAAAAGGCTTTGTTGAAAAAAAACTAGTGATTTTTATTCAAAAAGCATATGCTTTTTAAAAAAAAGTTTGTTTCAAATTTTCCTTTTATTTAAAAAGAAAAAATCTTCCCAAAAGACACTTACATCAACAAAGTACTATGCAAGTATGGACACCAAAAAAGTACTGACACATTGCAAGCCTATTGTAGGTGCTTACATCATCATTTTTGAGCTGAAATTTGATATCCATTCAACCATCATGTAATTGATTTTTTTGTCATAAAAAAGCAATTGATCACTTTTTTTTCCATATCTTGAGCATATGATGTCGAATTTGGGAAAACAAGACATTGTCAAAAAGTTGGTTCCAAGCCCATCATAGCCATAGGGTTTATTTTGGAAAAAATTCATTTTATATACCTGTTTATGTAGTTAAAGACAAATTATATTTTTTGCACTCTAGAGGGTGTAACTTTCTCAAAATAGTTCCATTTTTTGATTCGCTAAAAGTGTCGGAAAGCTCTTCTTGAGCTCTATCCATATTCCCCATTATTTTTATTAGATATTTTCAAACGTAAACATGATACTAAATTGAAGTATTTTTTATCTTGTCATTGTATAAGCATTTTTACTAGTTGTTGGGGTTTGATTTTTTTTTTTCATTATGGGGGATGTTTTTTCTTGTTTGTGTCATTTACATTAGTAAACCAAAATTATATCAAAACAAACACCTTCTTTAAAAAATGGGAGAGACCTCTTCTTGTCTGGAACTTTTGGCCCCACATAACTATTGCACATGGAAAACCCTAGTGACATGACTTCTCTATTATAAAGGGTTGTGGGCTTGTTTAGATGAAGTGCAACTAGTTTTCTAGAGTACCTTTCAGACATTGTAACACAGGAATAAGATGGATGAGGCCATGGGTTTGATTTATTTGAATGTTTTAGATAGCTTGTAGTTTTGTCTTGATGGGTGTGAAACTCCTCAAGAGATGTGGGCCAAGTTCAAGAACTTGTTTGGTACCTATTAGAAATAGGAAATACTGAGAGGGGAGGGGGGGTTGAATTCGTATTTCAAAAATTTTTGCCCAAAACTAGATATTTTAATCAACTAATAACTTGCATATAAAAGAAACTAATTATGTTGAATAGTAAACATAACCATAAAATAATAAAACTCATAACACCATATTTTGTTGACTAAGGAAACCTTGGCCAAAGGACAACCTTGGTCAAGATGGTATCCACAAAATGATCCACTAATCAAAAGTATCTTGTGAAAGATATTGACCCTATTAGGAGTCTATTACATCCATATAGTGTCTCGATCCCTTTTAGAGGACTTAAACCTTGTTAGAAGCCTCAATCCTATTAGGAGTTTTTATTACAATTTACAAATGTATGCAAGATGAGCGCACTGCCCAAACATGCAATATACAATGAAATTTGTCAATATCAAAGAGTACATACAAAAACCTCTTTATTGCTGCCGATATTTTCAATATCTGATCTAGCCTTTTGTTACTCTTCTCAAAATTTAACACCATTCACAATGCTCTAATCATACATCATAATTCACTTCACAGAACATAACATTACATACTTATAAGTTCATATATATGTTTGTACATATGTTCACACATCTTCATATAAAAAACTTTTCCCTTATATGATATTTCTTTAACTATTAGCCTTCATCTCTTTGCACACTTGCCAAAATACAAAATTGAATTTTTCTAACTTAGGTTTAACATCTAGGATGCCATACCCAATTAGTTAAGTAATTATTTTGATAAAAAAAACAATTCCTTAACACAAAATACTTGATTACATATATTTTTCCTGTTATGTCTGCTCAATACTATCCCTATAAAATAAAAATATATTTGTTCATACAATATGTATAGAGCTGAATTCTTGCACATGTCATCCTAACATATTGTCCTTCCTCTAGGTAAGTGCACGTGTGCCAAAAATGCCTCTATGAACTACACTAATCATAAAGGTTCCTATGTTGATAGATGTACTCTGTGACACTTAGACAAATTTCTAAGTCTTTGATCCAAAGTTTTATCTTCAAGATCTGCTAACTTCATTTGAGCTATATGTTTCCATAAATTATAACATCAATCTTGTTAACATAGCCAAATTACCAATAGTCTTCCCCTTTGGCATTGATGGTAACATATGGAAAAATCGGCTAAGTCCTAAAAATAAAACTTCAAAATTTGTAACATCATTTATATGGCCATCACAAAATTTTCAAAAACTATGGATCCTACCATATTTTCCCTCTATCTCCTAATTAAAATATAACTCCCCCTAGATTATATATACATACAATTTTCCTTATATCTCTCCCCCTTTGAGATCAATGACAAAGGTGTCAAAAACTATATACATGTCAAAATTGTATTCATTACCTTCATGAAATCTAATTAGATATCTGTGAGATGAAATCAAAAAGCTTTTCTTCATAATATAAATCTTCATACCCCATTTTTATTTCACTATATTTGATATGATGAGCACTTCACATAGTGCATATGAAGCAACTTCTATTACCTCCAATTTTGTGTAAGACAACTTTTCATAAGACACCTTGACTGACATGCATTCTTCTAACTGTCTCTGTACAAGATCAATTTTCAGAGTAAGGTGCTTCCTTAACAATGAAAATCTCTTTAATTTCATTTGTTTTTGTAGCTGCAAAATCCCAATCTCATCATGTAATTTTTTGACTCAGCTCTCCAAGTCCATAATTTGCATGGTAGGATTTTTCAATTCATTCACAAGAATCTTTAACTCTTCTAGTTTAACACTCTATAAATCTAAAATATCTTTGATAAATGCATGGGATAGAGCATATTTTCTATATACTTCGTTTCCTTTTGCTAGACATCTTCTTAGTTCTTTGATCCTTTCATCAAGACTTTTCAAATCTCCTATGATGTTTTCATAGACTTTTCATAACATTTATGCATCATGCAAAGTTTCTACCTTCATAGTAGCCACCTCTGATAAGTGAGTAAACTCTGTGTCAAAAGCTTTGATTACAAGTTTTGCTTTCTCCCAAGGTTCTAATTCTATCACTATTTCTAATGTAATGATTTGTAGCTTCTCTATCACTTCCATAAGTGAACTTTGAAGACTTTTCACCCTTTTATTTTTCTCAATAATCTTATTGAGTGATGATATCAATTCAATTTTATCACCATCTTCTAATTTATCTCTTGACAAAGTTTCCAATTTAAGTTCAAGTGGCATCCTAGAATGGATAGGTACACTTTCCTTTGATTTCTTGTTGGTTTTTCTTTCTATTCTCTTCCTCCTTTTTAATCTCTTCTTCCTCTTCTAGCATCTTTCTTTCTTCCTCCTCCTCCTTTTCTTCTTCCATCTTCTTTTCTTCTTCTATCTTCTTCTTTCTCTCTTCTTCTTTCATGCTTCTCTCTTATTCTTCCTTATTTCTCTCTTCTTCTTCCTTATTCTTTCTATCCACTTCTTCCTTCTTATTTTTCTCTTCTTCTTCTCTTTTCTTTCTTTCTTTTATCCTCTTTTTCTTCTATGCTTCTTTCTTTTTCTCCTCTTCTTCTTTCTTCCTCTTTTCTTCTTCTTTATCTTTTGAGCTAGTGTAGTCCACTAAATTGTCAATAATGACTAGGCCAAAATCCTTAAAAGGATTTTCTACACTATCCAAGGTGATGCTTGTACTGTCTATCTACATAGTTTTAGTACTAATTATTATATGTGACATCTTTTTTGTTCTAGTACCTCTTTCATTTCTATATCCTCTACAGTCTCTAACACTATTGAAGTGTAGGCATTGTAGGTATTTCTTCCCTTATCTCCTTGCTTTCCTTTTCCTTTCTAGGTTCCATAGACATCATAGCTTTCATAATGACTTCTTCAGTTTCCTTATTGACCTCTTCATAATTTCCTCCCCTTATTAACATAACTCTCTTCTTATTTCTTAAAAGAGGTTCAATGCTCTTCATGATTCTTGCAAGATGCTAATCACTTTCAACTTCGCACAACTTTTTTATTAAGTTTTTTCTTATTTTCTTATCCTCTTCAACTACTCTTTTATTTCTATTTATTAATCTCTCATGGAGATATTTTGGGATTTGTTATTATTCATCCTCAAATCTTTTGCTAGACAAAATCATATGCCTAACAACTGCAATTTCCAACTAATTTTTGTCAATACATGTGTAAAAATGATAATATTTGCTTAACTTAACAAAGCTTCCATCATTGGTGATTGCACAATATATTGTTTCAATCATAGGTTTCCAAGGTTTCCTTCTAGTAGCATCTTTTGGCTCTACTTTTTCTACTATTTCTTTTGTTGTTACCTCTACTTGTTCTTCTTTTGATTCTTTTGATTTAGATTGAAAAATATGTGTCTTCCTCATCTGAGTGCTTTTGAAGGTAAGAAGTGTCTTCCTTTTCTTTTCTGGACCTATAGCCATCTACTTGATACTCTTATGCTTAGGAGGTTCAATTTTCTCATGTTTTACTTTAGTTAACCTCATAGACTTTCTAGTGCTAGTAGGTGTATCTGTGTAAACTTTTGTAATACTAACATCTTCCTCTTGTACCTTCTGAATAGGTGGGATGAATTTAGGTTGGACTTGGAATTCTTCTACATAGGGTGCACTAGGCATCTACATGGATGTTCATGCAACAGTCACTCCTTATGCTACACTCTCAACTGATAAGCACTTATCAATTAGTATCTTTGATTGTCCACTAGCCTTCATCTATGCTCCTATACCCATGGCTTCCTTGAACTGTTCTATACTCATTTTAGATTCTTTCACAATATTATCTATCTTTGTATCAATTTTTCTTTTGATCTCTTTGTCATGCAATTGAATATCTATTTCCTTGACTTTTTCTTCATATGTTCCCCATCTAGGACAATCCTTGTCTCTCTCTGACTCTATAATAATCTTTTTGTATCCTTCTAATAATTCTTTAGATATTTCATCGCATAGGGTCAATGAATTTTACCATTGGTTCAACTCCTTCCATATAGGTTACATTAGTTTCAACCATAAAGTAGATATCATCTTTATGCTTTTCTACTAGGGATGGAGGGATTTTGTATCTCTATTTCATTTTTTCTTGAAAACTTTTCATCATTCTAGTGATATCCATTGTTTGTAAATCTATCTATATTCCACTCATAATCAGGCACTCCAAGAATTTTCTTTGTCACTTGAAAAAACAAGTGTGTGATCAAAGATTCAAATCTAAACATTTCCTTCTTTGTCTTCTTGATCATGTCAATATTATCAAGAATCCACTGCTTTAGTATTCCACACATATTTACCTTCTCCTTCTTTATTGTCATTAGATAAGATGCTTGGATAAATCTAATAGGTATAGAGCTTAGTCTTGAACTATAACTCATCTTGTAGCCAATGTTGACTGATGGAGGTATGAAAAAACATAACAAGATACTGGGAGTGGGGGGCTGAATTAGAATCTTAAGCACTTTTACATTTCACCAATTCATTCACATATTCACTAGTTAACCTATGCATGTAAAATAAACACATACATACTTGTAATAATTAATTTTTTTTATCATGTAAATCTAATCTATTACATACATGAAAATAAACACATAACACAATATATTTTACTTAGAAACCCTCCAAGGTGAAGATAAATTGGGGTGGGGATGATACCCACAAACCTTCACTTCTGTAGTAATAAAGTTAACCTATTATGGTTACAATGTTTGATCATAAAGTATGATCTACCCTATGAGGGATCTGCCTTATTAAAAGCTTAAGAGATTGCTAGGTCTCACCTTGTTAGAGGATTTAACACTTATTAAAAAGTAAGGACTCTATTATGAGATTGATAATGATTTGTTAAGACCACTCTGTTAAGAGATTTACTTTGCTTCAAGTTAGTTAGAACTAATTTAGTACTTGACTCTCGGTATGCTTTATAAATTGATTTTGAGTCTTCTCCTTGATAACTAATCCTCTCCTTTGATCTAATAATACTTGTCTTCCCCTTCACTACTATGATTAGGTCACTTTCTTTGTTAAGAGATAACATAACACTTTCATTGAATTTTTATATAATCTTGATCCTTCACTTCACTAATCACATATTACTTCTTGTTTGCATGCATAGTCTTCTCTTCTCCACATCACACAATCTAGGTTAAGATATCCTCTATTTAAAGAGTTCTGTAAAGATTTTTCTAGATGCTTCTATAATAGCCTCTCCATCTGAATCCTTGATCAGAAAACATATGAATCTGTAGTCCATGTCATTCATGTGTAAAAATCTCTATAATAACCTCTGCAAATATTAAATGTTTCTTCCATGTCAGCTTGAAACTGATTTACCTCAAAATCTATTCCATTCCTAATTTTTATGTAAACTCTACATTGCTTGACCTTTACTATTTTTTGACACTCAACATTTCTGTTTGGTCTATATTGTGCTCACCACAAACTATGTAACTTGGTACTTGTATGTTCAAAATTGCTTGGTCGATCTTGAGCTTGACTGATACAGAAAATACTCGGTGACCATACACTTACTTGAATCCTATATAGCTTGGTAAATAATTTCTTATGTACATGAAACAACCTATATAGAGTAGCTCAGTCATAGTG